>CM063169.1:10493333-11815000 GCA_031835075.1 Saguinus oedipus | reverse complement strand
TAGTCTGGAAAGGCTACATGCTGTATGATTCCAAGTATATGGCTTTCTGGGAAAGACAAAACTATGGAAACAGTGAAAGGATCGTTGGTTTCCAGGAGGTGGTGTGGGGCGGGAATGAATAGGTAGAGCCCAGAGGATATTGAGGGCGGTGGAACTACTCCATATGGGAGGATAATGGTGAGTAATTTTTTGTATTTTTAGTAGAGACGGGGTTTCACCATGTTGACCAGGATGGTCTCGATCTCTTGACCTCGTGATCCACCCGCCTCAGCCTCCCAGAGTGCTGGGATTACAGGCGTGAGTCACTGTGCCTGGCTCAATTTTGTGTTTTTAGTAGAGACGGGGTTTCTCCATATTGGTCAGGCTGGAGTTTCCATTAGGGTTTCTCCATGTTGGTCAGGCTGTAGATTACATTAGGGTTCACTCTTAATGTACATTAAGACAAATGTACATTAAGAGTGAACCCTAATGTAAACTATAGACTTTGGGTGATAAAGTGTCAATGTAGGTTGATCAATTCTGGCAAATGTACCACTCTGCTGTAGATTCTGATAGTGGGGGAGGCTGGGCACAGGTCGGAGGCACATGGGGTGTATGGGAATTCTCTGTATTTTCTGCTGAATTTTGCTGTGAACCTAAAACTACTCTAAAAAACTCTTTTCGGAAAACTGCACACATAATGAAAGTAAATGGCAACGATATTCTTCAGGAGTTAACATTTTATTTAAAAGACTTTATTTCCAATAATACAGGTGGCTTCTGTTTTAGTTCTCCCAGAACAAAATTCCACAAGTCAATATTTTACTAACCTTCCTCACAATGTTAATAGAAAACCCTGAGTGGAAATCAGAATTCAATCGTCAAGTCTGTGCAAGTTGAAACCCTGAATTGCAGGGTAGCTTAAGTGCTTTACACGCATTGAATATCAGCTGATTTAGTTACTAGCCTTGGATCTCTTCCCAGCACAGCAATAACGGTGGCATTATCAGTGGCTCCAATATGAGATCGTCTTTTCATTCCAGATGTGTGAATCACTCTAGGTATTGGAATAACAACACAAGGATTTCTCCCAGAAGAAAGAATTGCAGCATGCCTTAATATGGAGACAATAAAGGCAGAAATACTCAGTTACATATGCATAGAAAACAGCAAGTCTATCTTGCAGCATCTCTTTAAGAAGCCCAGGATAAATAGGAGAGAGCAAGGAAATGTCACACTCCTCTCACTTTAGAGAAGATGAATGTGATAAAAGTCTCATCTCATGAAAGCTGTCTATGTCACCTGTCCCAGAAAGTGTTCATTCTAGTCTGAAATGCATGCCAAATTATCACAACCACTTTAAACCATCTTCATTAGCAGAGAGCCAGGAAACTCACTGAGGCCCGAATGTAGCCTCTCTGTTTTTAGCTTTCCTGGCACAATAGAAGCTGTAGGTTCATAGATCATTTATAAATGCTTTGACTCCATCAAACTTATTAATCATTTTATTGAAAATATAGCTCATCTTTAGAGATGTTCCTTATTTAGAGTGTAATCTTTTCCATTCTCTTGGTTTAATTATTTTATTTTACTTATATTTTTGAGATGAAGTCTTGCTCTGTCACCAGGCTTGAGTACAGTAGCGTGATCTCAGCTCACTGCAACCTCCACCTCCCAGATTCAAGTCAGTCTCCTGCCTCAGCCTCCCAAGTAGCTGGAACTACAGGCACACACCCACAATGCCCAGCTAATTTTTATATTATTACTATTTCTTTAGTAGAGATGGGGTTTCATCATGTTGGCCAGGATAGTCTTGATCTCTTGACCTTGTGATCTGCCCACCTCGGCCTCCCACCTCCCAGAGTGCCGGAATTCCAGGCGTGAGCCACTGCACCCAGCCGGTTTAATTATTTTATTTTGTTTGTTTGTTTGTTTTCTGTTTTGTTTTGTTTTTGTTTTTTGAGACTGAGTCTTGCTCTGTCGCCAGGATGAAGTGCAGTGGTGTGATCTCAGCTTGCTGCAATCTCTGCATCCCAGGTTCAAGCAATTCTCCTGCCTCAGCCTCCCCAGTAGCTGGGCCAAATGGCATGTGCCACCAACCCAGCTAATTTTTTTGGTTTTTCAGTAGAGATGGGGTTTCACCATGTTGGCCATGATGGAATCGATCTCTTGACTTCATGATCCACCTGCCTCGGCCTCCCAAAGTGCTGGGATTACAAACGTGAGCCGTTGTGCCCAGCCAGGTTTAATTATTTTGTGAGTGACAAACTGGGCTAGACTTTTTCCTTCCCAAACATTTATTTGATTCTCTGAAAATCTGTCCTGCCTCTCTTTACCCAGATAATTCTTATTGTTTCCTGCATCACAACTCAGGCATAACCTGCATCAGGTCCACTTTAATTATCTGAGAATCTGCCTCTGCCTTCTGTCACTGGAACATGATGGTACCTGGTCTGGTTACTGGCATGTGAAAATGCTCATTAAACGTTTAAAGAATAAATGAATGTACAAATGAACACTGGGAACAACTTCTTGTTAATTTCTTCAACAGAATTTAGTCACATGTAGATCAGTTTCTTTTTTAAGTAGAGAGATGCTTAATATTCTTATACTCTCTACTTTAGGAGACTGAACTATATACCGAGCACTTTTTCTCACCAAGATTTTTCTTTACTAAATATAAAACATATAGAAAGTTACAATACTAGTATTATAAATACCCAAATTCCCACCACATAGAATTTTAACTTAATATTTTCTCTTAATATTAACTTAATATTTTCTTAATATTTGCTTCTGGTTATTATTTTAAGATGTAGATACAAGTAGAGGTCCCTTCCAGCAGATATACCGTGTCAGTCATAGACTTAACACCTTTCAGCTCCAAATTCATCTTTTTCCCTGCTCTATGTAAATGGATGTGGGCTCTTTCAATAATTTGTCAGCTGTAATGAGGCCAAACTTGTCAGTAGACCGGGCACAAGGAGAGGGTTTTGCCTCTTGGTTCAGGTGTGCTCCTGCAGACTGGCAGCCACTCCAGTGTCCAGCTCCTTTAGGGCACATGCTTTCCCCAGGACCCAGCTCCTGCAGAGCTCATAACTTCTCCAGAGTTCTGCCTCTGCAAGGCGTGGCAGCCAGCAGCAGCAGCTCACCTCCCTACCAGCACCCTGGGGTAGTTTTCTAGCTCACTCCTTCCCTACAGACAGCTTTCCTGGAACCCTCCAGGGCACATTTCTGACCAATGCGACTTGTGCAGCACCGCAGCGACTTCTCTGCAATCCAGCGACCCATGGCCACACCCTCTCAACAGGCTCTGAATCTCAGCCCTTTTGATGGGAGAGGCAACGCCTTAAGCATAGAGGCTCCTGCTTATATTTGTTATTTCCATATCTTTTAGGGTTCTTGTTTTACTAGTCAATGCCTCATTATTCCAATTCCTTGTTAAACCTGATTCTTTTACATTTAACTTTCCCTGTTTAAATTACTGGCTGGTTTCTTTCTCCTGATTGAACCCAAGCTGGACTAGACACAAAAAAAGGGCCCTTTCAACAGGTATATAAAATTTTTAATTTAATTTAATTTTTGAGACAGAATTTCGCTGTTGTTGCCCTGAGAAGATGGGATTACAGGTGTATGCCACCATGCTCCACTAATTTTTTTTTGTATTTTTAGTAGAGACGGAGGTTTTCCACGTTGGTCAGACTGGTCTCGAACACTGACCTCAGGTGATCCACCCGCCTCTGCCTCCCAAAGTGCTGGGATTACAGATGTGAGCCACCGTGCCCAGTCTAAAATTTACATTTTTCTTGTAAGGTATAAAATCAATCCATATTGCTGTTGTAGCTTCTTCTACATCTAGAGGTATGAAATGAACTGATAAACCTGTACTTCCTGTCCTGCGAGTGCCAGAGTGGATGATTCTGATTGGGAGGAGCCACATGTAGAGACTTGCTGGTGCCCTTGGAGACTCACACACTCCTGGCTCCTTTGAGCTTCAGGTCCCTGTGACCAATGATTATGCCAGGTGGAGTCTCTGGCAATGGGAGACACCCTCCACCCGAACACGCACCCAGAAGTTTTGGACTTGTCACTTCCCTGTTGTGACCACCAGGCATACTCCTTCTGAAAATCAGCTATCAGCTTGGTCTTGTCCTCTAGTTGAAACTGCACATCTGAACGATAAAAGCCTTGTGACTCTCTGGCCTGTTTAAACTTAGACTCAAACACTAACATGGTGGGAAGGGTGCAAAAAGCCTCAGCTGGAAAATGTAATTTGGACAGCGTGGCCCCAGCACCATCTCAGCTATACATGAAACAGGAGATGCCCGCCCTTTGAGGGAAATGTTATCTCCCATTCAGCACCTGAGGCAAAGCTCTTGCTTCCTGGGCCCTCACTTCACAGAGGTTCTCCTACATGCATGGGCCTGGGTCACTGATGGTTTTTCCAAGCTGATCCCCAGTGCTGTCCCCTGGGCTGCTGTGGCTGCACAGACTACAGAGATCCAAAAACAGATGTGAGCTCTCTGCTTGGAAGGCAGAATGCATGGCTGTTCTCGTAGGTCTGGCCAAGACTTCCCTTGATGCAACTTGCCCTATTTTTAGTCATTCTTGGGCTGTTGTCAATGGCTAAGTGTTTGGTCAGCCACTTGGAAAACTACAGATTCCAGATTAACAGCATCCCATCTGCAGGTCACAAACTGTGGAAACAAATTGTGACTGCTAAGAGAAACATCTGGGTCACTCACATAGATGGAAATGGTCAGGGCCCCTTTGCTGATGAAACTGACTAGCACCAAGCTGCTGGTGGAGCCTGCACTAAGCAGGTGGCCATGTTTGAGACTTTGACCACCACCTGCGGAGGTCTGGCCTGCAGACCCTGACTCAACAACGGATGAATGAATGCACTCCCACACCATTACAGTGATTCAGGTGGCCTAGGGATGGTCATCGCTGCTTTCAGAGGGCAAGATGCAGCCAATCAACCAAGACCTCCTGTACATCCATACATTTATTCCTAACAGAGGTTCTAAGTCAACAAGCTTGTGGATAATTAACATGGTTAAGAGTGGTTTTACGAATGATAAAAGCTTTAGGTTCTGGGCCTACAGTAAATACTACTAATGGATAATTCCCCTTTGATCCCCCCATGAGAGGACCATCTAGCACAAAGTTTACATGAGTAAACAGTCAGAGTAGAGACAAAGGGATGTGGGGTAAACAGATTTAAACCAGGAAAGCCTTTTATCACCCCTATCTCTTCTCTAGTAATGAACCAGCTGCCTTCAGCCTGTCTCAATAAAACCTTTCGGCCTTCCAAAAGGTTTGAGTTTGTAATCTATAACTTTCCCTAATATTTTCCATAATATTTTGCCAGCTACCCCAAGTGAATCTCAACACATGTTGCTAACTGGACCCATCACTGTGCTGGATGTGGGAACACACCCACCACTGTGGATGGGCACAGCATGCAGGACTCCATGTTTATGATCCAGAGGCTCTCGCTGAAGCTCCTGCCGCAAGTTGACCTGCTTATCTCACAGTGGGGAGGCCTCGTGGTAGGCGGTGTTGTCCCTGATGCCCTGGCAGTCTCTCTTTGGGCCCCTCATGGGACTATGGTGGTGCCCTGCCACTCTTGACATCTTTTCAGGTTATGGTGTTATTGTTCTAGTTCCATTAACCAACTCTGGACACATCACTGTGGCCCTTGAAGTTAATCTTTACCGTATTTTCAGCTCTGTGAACCATCGGCAAATAGCTACTCAGTGGCTCTTTCTCTCCCTACCACCCACAGGCATCTGATACTGTTGATCATTGGAGCAGCCTCCTAAAAACTTGATTTGAAAGATTTCTGTTCCTACCTCCTTCATCTCTTCCTGGTCCGCACTCCTTAGTCAGGTAAGTTTGGTCATGTATGTGGCTTGTTCTTGACTGAAATGTCATTACACAGCATACTAATAAAAGACACAAAGTTGACAAACAATTGGAAAAGCGTAATACATTCTTGATAAGACGACTCAATTCCTTAAGATGTAAGTTCTCCCTTACTATATAAATTTGATGAAATTCCATTATAAATGGTGGTTTTGCTAGATTATAAGGTTTGGAGCTAGATTATAAAGTTTGTATTTTTTAAAAAAAAATAGACTGGGCAAGGTGGCTCATGCCTATAATCCCAGAACTTTGGGAGGCTAAGGCAGGTGGATCACTTGAGGTCAGCAGTTCAATATCAGCCTAGCCAACATGGCAAAACCCTCTACTGAAAATACAAAAATTAGCTGGGCATGGTGGTGCATGCCTATAATCCCAGCTACTCAGGAGGCTGAGGCAGGAGAACCTCTTGAGCCCAGGAGGCAGAGCCTACAGTGAGCCCAGATTTTCCCACTGAACTCCATCCTAGATGACAGTGAGATTCTGTCTTAAAAAAATAGAATAAATACATAAAATTAATAAACTAGACTATCAAAGGAAATTCTGGGAAAAAGGGTAATGTGGGAGGTTAATCCTATCAGATACTTAAAACATAAAACTTCTATATTCAAAGCTTCATGGTATTGACATGTGATAAAAAAATAGGCAAAGTTCACAGTTGAATAGGACATCCAGAAGCAGACATATATCATTAGGGACATTTAATAAATAATGAAGGTATTATCCCAAATCATGGGAAAGTTTTAGATTATTTAATAAATAATTTTGAGCTATTTGGGAAAACATACACAGAAATAAATACCAATTGGATGAAATCTAAATATAAATAATGAAACTATAAATACTAGAGGGCCTTTGTTATTTATGACTTGAGAATTAAGAAAGCTTTTTAAACTGTGTTTGAAAATCCAAAACCAATGTCTAAAAGATGTACAAATTTGGGCTGAGCGAGGTGGCTCACACCTGTAATCTCAACACTTTTGGAGGCCAAGGCAGGAAGATCCACTGAGCCCAGGAGTCAGAGACCAGCCTGGGCAGCATGGCAAGACCCCATCTCTACCAAAAATCATAAAATTAGCCAGGAGTGGTGGCATGCCCCCATAGTCCCAGCTACTCGGGAATCCAACACAGAGGATTGCTTGAGTCCACAAGTTTTGAGGTTGCGGTGAGCTATGATCACCCCACTGCACTTTAGTCTAGACAATGGAGAAAGTCTCTGTCTCGAAAAAAAGGTATAAAATTTAAATATTTAAATATTGACCACAGAAAATTTAAATAATACTATATGACAAAAAAAATGCAGATGCAAGGCTGGGTACAGTGACTCATGCCTTTAATTGTAGCACTTTGGGAGGCTGAGGATGACAGATCACCTGAGGTCAGGAGTTTGAGACCAGCCTGGCCAACCTGTTGAAACCCTGTCTCTACCCAAAATACAAAAATTAGGTGGTGTGGTGGCACACACCTGTAATTCCAGCTACTTGGGAGGCTGAGACAGGAGAATGGCTTGAACTTAGGAGGTGGAGATTGCAGTGAACCAAGATAGTGCCATCACACTCCAGCCTGGGTGACAGAGTGAGATTCCAGCTTAAAAAAAAAATTCAGAGGCACGATCGCAAGATAAATGAACAAACTAGGAAAAGATGTTTGCAATTTAAGTCTCTGATAAAGGGCTAGGTCTCTGTTCAAGGTCAGATTTGGGTGGGGACACAGAGCCAAACTGTATCAGTCTCTGAAAATTTTTTTTAATCTACAAATTAACTAACTTAGAGTAAACAATGTACAAAAATATAAAGTTCAAAGAAAAATAAAACTGGCTTTAAACATATGAAAAAATGCTCAATTGCATGCAGGTAAGATAAACGTAAGTCAAATTACTTTGAGATTTCATTTTAATCTGTCATAGTAATGAAAATCCAAAGGTTTGACAATAAGTTTTATTGACGAGACACTAAAGAAACAGGAACTCTAAAATTGGTAGCAGTGCAAATGGAGAAAAATTTGTCAGTGTATAGGAAAAAATTATATGCATTTATACTTTTACCCAGCAATTCAATTACCCAAAGGCACACTAGCAAAATAGAAAATGATTTATGCATCTAATTAGGGGACTGGTTAAAGTATGAAGCATTCTCACAATGTAATGCCATGTAGCAGTAAAAGAGGCATGAGGAGGGCCACCGTATGCTGCTGTGGAATGAGTGGTGAATATATTGCTAAATGAAGAAAGTACACTGAGAATAGTATATATAGTGTGCAACCAGCTGGGAACAGTGGCCACACCTATAATCCCAGCACTTTGTGAGACTGAGGCAGGTAGATTACTTGGGCTCAGAAGTTTGAGACCAGCCTGGATGACATGGCAAAACCCCATCTCTACCAGAAGTAGAAAAATTAGGGCATGGTGGTACACACCAGTGGTCCCAGCTACTTGGGAGGCTGAGGTGGGAGGGTTGCTGGAACCTGGCAAGTTGAGGCTCCAGTGAGCTGTAATTGTACCACTTCACTCCAGCCTGGATGATGGAGTGAGACCCTGTCTCAAAATAAATAAGTAAATGAAAAAATATATAGTATGCAACCCAATGTGCAAGCAGGGAAGGAGAATGCAAGTACTGCTTAGATTTGTTAAAGACTAGAAAGACAAAATTAAAGCTTAAAAAAAAGCCACATTTTTGGAGAGGGAGGAAATAGAATGAAGGGGACAGGAATGTTAGTGGGACTTTTCTTGAGAGGAATTTGCTATATAGCTTTGATTTGGGAGACAACTTAAAAATAAAATAAAAGTTGAAAAACTAAAAATTAAATTTAAACTACAATAAATGAGACAATGTATGTGACTTATACAGACAAATGAGTTGTTTCGAGTGGTTTTAGAACATGATATTTTGACTATGCCTGCTTGTAGAGATATATTCTAAGGCCAAATAGAAGTGCAAGTAAATGTTAGAGTTGACTGGGTAGTCCAATTTTAAGCAGGTATACTGTAGCACTAGTATTTTGAAATTTTTACATAGTATGGGATAATAAAAATAGGTAATTAGGTTGATGTTATTAGTATCCAAAATTTTCAGTGTGACAAAAGAGAAAAAAATATAAAATCATAGCCAAAAGTGCACAATTTGGACATTAATAAGAAAAACATATTCATTTGTGCCAGGCGCAGTGGCTCATGCCTGTAATCCCAGCACTTTGGGAGGCTGAGGCAGGTGGATCACCTGAGATCAGGAGTTCAAGACCAGCCTGACCAACCTGGAGAAAGCCTGCCTCTACTAAAAATACAAAATAATTAGCTGGGTGTGGTGGCACATGCCTGTAATCCCAGCTTCTTGGGAGGCTGAGGCAGGAGAATGGCTTGAACCTGGGAGGGGAAGGTTGCAGTGAACCAAGATCATGCCATTGCATTCCAGCCTGTGCAATGAGAGCAAAACTCCATCTTTTAAAAAAAAAAAAGAAAGAAAGAAAAGAAAAGAAAAAGAAAATATATTCATTCAATTAAATGAGCAAATGGAACATATGAGAGAAGGAGAGAGCTCCAGCTCATTTGACACCATTGCAAATACCAGGACACCAATTTCTTAATATGAAAATTTACAATTAAAAGAAATGAATTAAGCGCTCATGTTGTCTTTCAGGATAATCAAATCACCCTAACTGGAGAGAGAAAATTATTATTAGCTGAAGAATTCCAGCTAATAAATGAATAAGGAATGACAGAATTAGAAAACCATCACTTTGCCACCCCTAGTGAAACAATTGAGTCATAAGAGGATAATATTACTTCGTAATTAGTTGGTTGGGAAGGAGAATGGAGGGGTCTGGCTGTCACTACTTGAATTCTTAGATCAATCTTGGCATCACTAAAAATAGAAACCAGTCATTCGGTGCCTCCTGATGTAATACGATACGAAGCACACAGCACCAACTGTAATGTATTCTTGCCAAAAAAGAAAAAAGTTAAGCCTGAATCTAGCTAAGCCTCTAGGGAAACACAAGGGATAAAGAAGGAAGTTAAAACCACAAGGAAGCAAAAAAAAAATGAAATATGGGAGATTCTACAGGACAGCTTGTCTGACTTATTAAACAAGCCAATGTCAGAAAGCAAGGGAGAGAAGGAGGACTCAATTTGATTAAGAGACTTAGAAATTACAATATGCAAATGAAATTAATGGACTTTGATTTAATCCTAATTTGAATGAACAATTCCTACAAGTATTTTTTATGAAATTAATGGACTTTGATTTAATCCTAATTTGAATGAACAATTCCTACAAGTATTTTTTTTTTTTTTTTTTTTTTTTTTTTTTTTGAGATGGAGTTTTGCTCTCATTGCCCAGGCTGGAGTGCAATGGTGGAATCTTGGCTCACTGCAACCTCCAACTCTTGGGTTCAAGCGATTCTCCTGCTTCAGCCTCCCAAGTAGCTGGGGTTACAGGCATGTGCCATCACACCTGCTAATTTTTTGTATTTAGGAAAGATGGGGTTTTGCCATGTTTGTCAGGCTGGTCTCCAACTCGTGACCTCAGGTGATCCACCTGCCATGGCCTCCCAAAGTGCTGGAATTATAGACATGAGTCACTGTGCCCAGCCCTGTTCACGTATTTTTGAGACAATTGGAAGAATCTGTTCGTGGTCTGATTATAAAATGGCTCTGAAGAATTATCGTTAATTTCATTAAGTGTGTTAACATTGGGATTAAGGAAGATGATGCTCTTATATTTTAGGAACTAAAGTATGCAGGCAAGAAAAGATGCGTTTTCTAGGATTTTCTTTAAAATACTTTAACAAAGAAAAAGAAAATAGATATGGGTAGGTGAGTATGGAAAACTCTCGAGAACTGTTGAATCTGGGGAGTGCTGTGTAAGGGTTCATTTTGCTATTCTCTACAATTTTGTGCATGTTTAAAAATTAAGGCCAGGCACGATGGCTCAAGCCTGTAATCCCAGCACTTTGGGAGGCTGAGGTGGGTGGATCATGAAGTCAAGAGATCGAGACCATCCTGGTCAACATGGTGAAACCCTGTCTCTACTAAAAAAAAATACAAAAATTAGCTGGGTATGGTGGCGCGTGCCTGTAGTCCCAGCTACTCAGGAGGCTGAGGCAGGAAAATTGCCTGAACCCAGGAGGCGGAGGTTGCAGTGAGCCAAGATCCCACCATTGCACTCCAGTCTGGGTAACAACAACAACAACAAAAATTATATAATAAAATAATTTAAAATGTTTTACATAACAGATTATATAATAAATCAAAATAGAAATTATAAACCATTGATTATAATTTCTGTGTTGATTCATTATATAATTTGTTATGTAAAATCAATGGTTTATAATTTCTATTTTGGTTTATTATATAATCTGTTACATTATTTTATTTTTCCCCTCCCAAAAATGTATTGAGTTGGACATGTATAATGTGTACATTTTTATGTATGTGTGTTATCCCTCAATAAAAGTTTTACTTCCATCAATACAAATGAGTCCTTTAAAATATTCAGTAGATTAACTGAAGAGAGGTTATTTATTGTTGAGACACAAATTTGTGACCTAGGAAAATCAATGAAAGCTAATTTCAAAACAGACACAAATTATGAGGAGAAAGATGAGGAACTTGGAAGACAGATCTAAGAAACTTCATGTGCAACTAAGAGAAGTTCCATGAGGAGAAAAGAAAACCAACAGAAGGGCAAACGCTAGACAGATAATAGATGAAGAGACCCCTAAGTAGAAGAGAAGCACAAATTTGTAAATGGAGAGGAGGAATGCTGCTTCAGAAAAGACTATGAAAGCCCAGATCTAGGCACATCCAGGTAAAACAGCTGAACTCTAAGCATAAAGATGAAACTGAAAGGCTTATGGGCTGAAAATAAGAAACTTACTAAAGCAAAAGGTTTGCAGTGATGTTGAATGTCTCATCTGTCATCACTGGAAGCTAGGAAACAGTTGGATTGTATATATTAACTAGTGCGAGAAAAAGACTACAAGCTAAGGTTTCCATACCCAACCAAAGTATCCTTCATCCAGGTAGCAACAGAAGCGTATGTGTAGATAAACACTGTTTCAGAGAGCATAGCTCTCATATTCATATGAAGAATATGTAAGAGAAGGCTGGGCGCAGTGGCTCACGCCTATAATCCCAGCACTTTGGGAGGCCGAGACGGGTGGACCACAAGGTCAAGAGATCGAGACCATCCTGGTCAACATGGTGAAACCCCGTCTCTACTAAAAATACAAAAATTAGCTGGGCATGGTGGCGCATGCCTGTAGTCCCAGCTACTCAGGAGGCTGAGGCAGGAGAATTGCTTGAACTCAGGAGACGGAGGTTGCGGTGAGCCGAGATTGCGTCATTGCACTCCAGCCTGGGTAACAAGAGCAAAACTTGGTCTCAAAAAAAAAAAAAAAAATATGTAAGAGAAATCTACTTATAATTAACCACAAATGAATTAGAAGATTAACCTAAAGATGGAGCAACACTAAGTGAAGAAATACTTTATAGCAAAAAAAAAGAAATACTTTATAGCTATGACCCTTGTGATACATAGTTAAATCTAAATGGTTGATTATAGATGTTTAGGCTTCTAGAATTCTGTTTAAATGCTAAATAAAGATTCTGGTAACAGAAAAGGCATTCTGAAAAAAAAAAACTTTCAATAGTCTGAAAGTAAAATATTCAATTATTTATTGTTATAGACTGATTATGTACTTCCACCCCAAATTCATGTGTTGAAATCAGTTGATAGGTTGGTATTATGAGGTGGGACCTTTAGGAAGTGATTAGGTCATGAGGGTGAAGTCCTCTAAGGGAATTAATGCCCTTAGAGAAGAGACTCCAGAGAGCTCGTTTACCCTGTTGCCACCATATGAGGATTCAATGAGAAGACCACAGTTTGCAACCCAGAAGAGGGCCCTCATCAGACCCCCAAACATGCTGCCATCCTGATCTTGGACTTCCAGCCTCCAGAACTATGATAAATAAATGTCTATTGTTTACAAACCACCCAGCCTATGGTATTTTGTTAAAGCAGCCTGAACTGACTAATCCATCCTTGATAGGGAAAGGATGGGACTCATAGGAGGCAGAGGTTTCTCAAGAGCTTATCTAACAAGAGGAATGTAGGTGAGGTAAAGGTAAGAAAGCATGAAAGTCATGTCATGAAGTTAGTGCTTCCTTCATGCTCCAACAATAGGGTCCCCTGCTCTGTACCCATATCTCCAAGAGCCTGGCTCTTCTTCCATTCAAAGGCCACCTTTTAAGCAGGGAGTGCATGGTGTGTGCAAGATGGGGAGGGGAGGCAGGAAGGGGCCACCCATCTTGTTTTGGACACTGCTCTGCGCTCCTGGGATTTCAGAATACCTAGTCCAAAAAGTCCTGAGCCAACTCTAAGCCACATCTGAGAAGAGGCACAACTCCTCAATGTGCCTCTTCTTGGATCTGTTTTAGGAACCCAGTGGTAGATAAGCTCTGTGTGTGTGTGTGTGTGTGTGTGTGTGTGTGTGTGTGTGTGTGTGTGAAGGTTGATGGCATGGGTGTGTGTGCCGGTGTATCCACACCCAGGACCCCCTTTTTGCTGTGGGTGCAGAGCCAAGTTGGAGATGAAGTCAGCAGGGCTACAGGCCGGAGTCCTAGACTAAGAGTGGCTCTGTGTTCATTGCAGCTTTGCAGAACAGACCTTCAGGAACTCTGAGGATTCTAAACTCAAGCCTGGGCTTTCAGTGCATTCTGAAGATGATTTTGTCAGGGCAGAAGAATAGAGCATATATGACAGCTTATTAGTTTGATTTATACATTTTATATATTTAGACAAATGGTATGTGGTTCTCCCTTTATATTCTTGTCTCAGGCCCTCTAAATGTTGAGGCAGCATTTTATATGGCAAGGATGAGTCATGAATTCAGAGGAGAAAGAGATCACAGTGGGCTGGGTGAGCTGTGAAGGAAGGCTTCATGAGAAATCATTGCAAACGATGACATTTTAGGATAGAAAGAGACTGTTGAGGTTAAGCTAACTAAAAAGTCAGGCATCTTTTATTTGGGTTTGAATATAGCAAGGTTGAGATTATGGACCTAATACAATCCTCTTACTTTGCAGAAGAAAGCCCAGGAAGTTCTGGCTGATAGTAACAGACCTGGGCTTGACCCCACGTCTCTTGGCTGCCAGCTCAGGACCCTGCCACTTCACCCATGTGCTTCTGCTGAACCGAAAGGGGCAACAGCTCTGGAAAAGCAGGAGTGTGGAGAATAGGCACAAGATTGGATAGGCAAAGAGGCTGGAGCTCCTAAAACTTTTCAGATGGGAAGAGAGTGATTGCTTCTTCTTTACATCTGGAAGTGCAGCCTGAAGTAATTGCCTTTGAAATCTCACCCCTGATCTCTAAAGGTAATTTGAATTATGTGTTATGTTCTCTAATGAGGCTTTGGAATTAGACCAAGCGTGGAACGGAGATGCTACCCCTTAATTGGTAAATTTGGGCAAGTTATTTGACCTTTGAGCTTTAATCTCCATACCTATAAAATGGGAGTAATAATAGCAGAGCTGCTGTGAGGATTAGATGACATCATGTATCAAGAGTGCTTTGGTAGTGGCTCACACCTGTAATCCCAGCACTTTGGGAGGCCAAGGAAGGGGGATCTCTTTAGCCCGGGAGTTCGAGACCAGCCTGGGCAACATAGTAAGACTCTGTCCCTACAAAAAATTAAAAGTTGGCCAGTCATGGTGACCTGCACCCCACAGTCCTAGCTACTAAGTAGGCTGAGGTGGAAGAATCGTTTGAGTTCAAGAGTCTGAGGCTCTAGGGAGCTATGATTGCACCACTGCACTCCAGCCTGGGCAACAGAGCAAGATCCTGTCTGGAAAAAGAAAAACAAGGAGTGCCTTGTGCTCAATGCACGTGGGCTGATGAGCCTCCCAGCCGTGTGGGTGAGCAGATTTCCTTAATGAATCGTCACTCTTGGTACGGTTACTAAGCTTTGCTATGTACATCAGGATTATTTAGTGTTTAGAATGAATGTTGCAACTTATCTTCTCCCTTTGGAAAATGATATGCCAGCAACAGCTGAGTTTTGAAGAATTGATGACATGTTAACTTAGAACAGACACATAGTAATGCTGAGGCCTGGTAAATTTCCTGTGCAGCAGCTCATAATCAGTGCAAATTCTTGGATCAAGGGGAAGCTTCCCTTTCCAGAGTTCCAGTCTATTTTTGTCAGCAAGGAGAGGTGATATGGCTTATTTTGTAACAATTCTTGCAATCTTATGATGATATGCATGATCTAAATAGACTAATAAGCCAGGCGCAGTGGCTCATGCCTGTAATCCCAACACTTTGGGAGGCCAAGGCAGGTGGATGGCTTGAGCCCAGGAGTTCAAGAACAGCTTGAGCAGCATGGTGAGATGCTGTATCTACAAAAATTAAAATTTGCTGGGCATGGTGGTGCATGCCTGAAGTTCCAGTACTTGGGAAGCTGAAGTCAGAGGATCACTTGAGCCCAAAAGGTGGAGGCTGCAGTGACCTGAAATTGTGCCACTGTACTCCAGCCTGGACAACAGGGAAAGATCCTGTCTTTAAAACAATAATAAATAAATCGACTAATCAGTTGGTTAGGATGTAGTATTATGCTTTTTTTTTTTTTTTTGAGACGGAGTTTCGCTCTTGTTACCCAGGCTGGAGTGCAATGTCGTGATCTCGGCTCACCGCAACCTCCACCTCCTGGGTTCAGGCAATTCTCCTGCCTCAGCCTCCTGAGTAGCTGGGACTACAGGCACCCGCCACCATGCCCAGCTAATTTTTTGTATCTTTAGTAGAATCGGGGTTTCACCATGTTGACCGGGATGGTCTCGATCTCTTGACCTTGTGATCCACCCGTCTCGGCCTCCCAAAGTGCTGGGATTACAGGCTTGAGCCACCGCGCCCGGCCTAGTATTATGCTTTTATACATATTTAGGGGGAACATTTAAGTTGCTAGAAAAGTCATGGATATGTTCATATGGTGTACAAAAGGAACCAGAAATACATATATGGCAGTGTTTTAGTAAAACTAGTAATAATCATAAATATGAAATTTATGTGAGTCTCAAAATGAAATTAGGAAAAATTGCTTTGGTGGTGAGTATGTTCTCCCTGCAGAGAACTGTGAATTCTAGGAAGAAACTGAGGGTTACATTGTATAGCTCAATCACTAGGTTGCTGCAAAGTAACAGAATTGCTCTCTTCCTATGTCCCACCCACTTTGGATTTTAAGATAAGACTGGGACTTGCCCACCAATAAGGTAGGATGAACACACACACACACACACACACACACACACACACACACACACAATACTTGCATACAACTAGCCCATAAACCAATACTTCTGACCCTCTCTCCACTCTAACCATCCAGTCAAATTGGTAGATTTGGTTGGATGAGACCAAAGTGCCTCTCACTTCAAAAATGATGTGATTCTTTAGCAAGTCAGTGACTTGCCTGTCTTCACGTAAGAACATCAATTCTAGGATTTCACCAGTATTCTTCCAAGTGTAAGATAAAGAAGAGAGTCTTTAGTCCCAGGTTCCTCCAACCCCACGTGTACACAGCGGCCTTGATTTTCTGATCGTTCCTGAGAATGCTTTGATTTTAAGATCACACTGATAAATTGGTAACAAGAACCAAATTCTGGCTTGTCTGACTCCAAATCTGTGTTCATTTTATTGTGCTGGTATTACAGGTTTTCCAAATATTTCCTTTGAATATTTTATCTACTATATATTATTCATATTTTAAATGTTCTTTTAAAATACAATGGTATTGGTTACAAGAAGATAAGCATTCATTTTCATCTTGGATAAAAAGGATTAATAATTATTGGGGAAATAATTAAAGAGAAAATTTTGCACCTATCAAATTTACTTAGAGGTCATCTATGCTTGTTTATGTTTTTGGATAGTAATAGCTTACACCCCTTGAAGACTCTGATTTGGCCTAATCAAATATCTTGAACAACCCTTTACTTCAAAGTTAACCTTTTGATATTGACATAAGGCTCAGTGTTTTCAAAATATTTTGAAAAACAATGTTTTCAAAAAGTTGAGATTCTCATTTAAAGGTATATTGAGATCCTTTTGTGGTTCACACATGTGATGATTGGGTTTTCACACTCACCTGTGAGATGCACCTCCCTCCAACCTTGTTATGATGTCAGCACATTACCTATCTGACATAAAGGACCAAAAAAGGAGAAAAAAAGTCAATATTATGCAATCAAGTCATGTCCTGTCACTGCACAAGCAAAACTTGTTTCCTTGTGCTGGTCAGCTCTGCT
Source organism: Saguinus oedipus (assembly GCA_031835075.1). Classification (NCBI taxonomy): domain Eukaryota; kingdom Metazoa; phylum Chordata; class Mammalia; order Primates; family Cebidae; genus Saguinus; species Saguinus oedipus. The sequence continues at coordinate 11,797,797 of CM063169.1, read as the reverse complement.
AACCTCTCTGCTCAGTTAACCACTTGCCTTTCAGAGCTTTGCCATTGTGTTTGCTCATCCTGTTCCAAAATATCCAAGTGTTTATGGCCAGATGTCTGGGCACAGTGATGACTGTACCATCCATATTTAGACTGAGACACTGGGCTATAATACATTCTTTTCAGCACCATTAATTTGGGATGTAGTTAACATTTCAGTTCTATTTGTAAAGATGCATTATTTATATTGGTTGTCGATGGAACAGCACATTCTTTGAGCTCCATCTATTTCTGCTACTATTTAGTGTTTTTTGAAGTGCTCTGAGGAGCTCTGTAGCTTCAGTGCAGAAAAGAAAGAGGGTAGAGAGCCAAGACTCCAGGGACTCATGCCACTTTCCCTTTAACAAGAGCGGCTCCTGTTCTACTCCTGTGCCTGGAGACTATCTCGAGAGGTTCATTTCTAGGATTTTTCTTTTCCATGTAATTTCCTCTTTTCCTTCCTCTACTCAAGGAAGTATCCAGCTTAGTTTTATTCCTTCCACAGAAGTCTGTTTCAGGGCTAAAAAGCAAATTTATCTGTAAAACTTTCTGAATTTTGTTTCAAAAGATTACATCCATGGGAGAGCAGAAGAGGCTTGTGGAGGCTGAAAGCAGAAAAGGATTTTCTGATAGAGGCAGAGTGTCTGGAAGATGCAGAAGGGAGCATGAAGATCTTCCCTCTGATTAAAAAGAATGCTTTTTTCTTTGTCATCATACTAATTTGAATAAATCTGAAGACTAGTGAGGAAAGAAGCGTTTGTTTTAGGTGATTTTCACAATATCAGAAATTCACCACGCTGCCATCAGAACCTGGCTTGCTTATTAGACAGCATTGCCTGATGTCAAAGACAGCACTACAAATCAGGTGTGCTTTAAGAGCTATCTTTTGGCATATTTCACATTACTGTTATGGTTTGGCTGTGTCCCCACCCAAATCTCATCTTGAATTGCAGCTCCCACAATTCCCATGTATTGTGGGAGGTAGCCAGTGGGAAATAATTGAATCATGAGAGGCAGGTCTTTCCCATGTTGTTCTTGTGACAGTGAATAAGTCTCATGAAATCTGGTGGTTTTATAAAAGGGAGTTTCCCTGCACAAGTTCTCTCTTCCCTACCACTATGTAAGACGTGACTTTTGCCTTCCACCATGATTGTGAAGCCTCCCAGTCATGTGAAACTGTGAGTTTATTGATCTTCTTTTTCTACCCAGTCTCAGGTATGTCTTTATCAGCAGCATGAGAACAGACCAATACATTTACTCATGATGTCATTCATACTCATAGATTCAAGGTTTTTGTTTTGTTTTTATACACTCATACCCTTGAAACTGATAGCAATTGTTGCTTTACATACTCAAACTGCCATTGCATGGCCAACCCCATGGGAAAGCTTTCCTTTGCTGACCTTTCTGTCCAGCTCAACACATATCTCTGGAACAAATAGCCCGCAAATATCTCTGAAAGAATCACTGCTCCAAGAAATCATGAGTTCTAGGCCCACCTTGCTCTCTCTGGCCCAAGATTTGGCGATTACTATCTCCAAAAAAAAATCTTACCGGTTGCTATTATTAAATGATTGTCCACACTGTGGACACTAGAAGTGCATATCATTCAAGGAAACTCCTGGTTATTACCAGAATGCCACACCCAGGGAAGCCAATATAGGATATTTTAGTGAAAGAATGAAAGTCTTTTAGAATGTGCATCATAATGATCTTCTCATTTTAACACCTTTATCATTCAATTAATTTCACATCTATTTGGGGGAAAAGCATTTTGGGAAAAGAAGAGCTAAAGCAAAGGCCCTAGGTGGAGGATATGTGGTGAATTCAAGGAACAGCAGGGGGGCCAGTGTGGCTAGAAAGGAGTGAGGGAAAAATATGAACTTGGAAGGTTAGCAGAAAGCCAGATCATGTAGAACCTTGGAGGCTGCTGTGAAAACTGATTTTTTTCTTTGAGTGAAATGAGGAGCTACTGGAGAATAAGGAGTAGCAGAAGATCCTACTTAAGTTTTAGATATCGCTATGGCTTCTTTGCTGAACAGTGACAGAGGTAGAAGTGAGAGCTCAATTAGAAATTGCACTCATCCATGCAAGACATGATGATAGCTTGGATCCGGGAGGTAGCGGTGGAGTTTCTCCTGAATTGTGCAATGTGAGAGAGGGAAAAGAGTTACATAGGAACAAAAAGGTTTTTTATTTTGATTTGGTTTTGCTACAATCTGATTTTGCTATGATCTGAATGTTTGTGCCACCCCATCTAATTAATAATTCATATTGAAATCTAATTCTCAATGTGATGGTATTAGTGGGTGAGGCTTTTTGGGGGGGGTGATGAGGTCGTGAGTGTGGTGCCTTCCTGAATGAGATCAGTGCCCTATAAAGAGATGAAGAGCTCAGAATTCTTCCTTTTCACATTCAAAGAGACAGCAAAAAGGTGCCCTCTATGATTCAGAAAATGTCTCTTCACCGGGCACAGAACTGTGAGAAATGAATTTCTCCAGAACTGTGGGAAATACATTTCTGTTGTTTATAAACCATCCAGCTTACGGTATTTTGTTACAGACTATTCTGTTTCTCTTTACTTTTTGTTATGAAATAATTTTGGGTTCACGAGAAGTAGCAAAAAACAGTATAGATGGTTCCCCTGTACATTTCACCCACCTTCCCCCCCGTAACAATGATAACATCTTTTGTTTTTTTAAGAGACACCATCTTGTTCTGTCACCCAGGCTGGAATGCAATGGCATGATCAAAGCTCACTGCAACCTTGAACTCCTGGGCTCAAATAATCCTCCTGCCTTAACCTCCCAAATAACTAGAACTACAGACATACACCACAATACCTAGATAAGTTTTTAATTTTTTTTTGTTATATTTTTGTACAGAGGGGTTCTCACTGAGTGCCCAGGCTGGTTTCAAACTTCTGGCCTCAAGTGATCTTCCTGTCTCAGCCTCCCAAAGTGCTGGGATTACAGGTGTGAGCTACCTGTATCAAAATGTGTGATAGCATCTTACAGAATTAAAGTAATTATTAAAACCAGGAGATATACACTGATACAATGCAATTACCTAGACTATAGAACTTCTTCAAATTTCTCCAGTTTTTACATGCACTTATTGTGTGTCTATGTGAATACCTACATATTTCCAATTATTTTTAGTGATTATACATATTGTATTTTAGATTTAAGTGTCTAAATGTTTATTACTAGTATGTAGAAATATGATTGATTTTGTGTGCTGGCCTTGTATTCTGTAACCTTGCAAATCTGACTTACGAGTTCTACATGTTTTTCCCTGCATTCCTTGAGATTTGTCTGCATAAACAATCATGTCATCTACAAATAGGGACAGTTTTATTTCTTCTTTCCAGTCTGTATGCCTTTTCTTTCCTTATTGCATTGGTTAGAATTTCCAGTACTTTGTTGAATTGGTTGTCAGAGTGGACATTCTTGCCTTGCTCCCGAATTTAGAGGAACAGCATTTAGCCTATTATCATTAAGTATAATGTTACATCTGAATTTTTTTTTTCTGAGATGGAGTCTCACTCTGTCACCTAGGCTGGAGTGCAGTGCAATCTAGGCTCACTGCAACCTCTGCTTCCTGGGTCCAAGCAATTCTCTTGTTTCAGCCTCTTGAGTAGCTGGGACTGTATGTGTGCACCACCACATCCAGCTACTTTTTGTATTTTTAGTAGAGAAGGGGTTTTACTAAGTTGACTAGGATGGTCTCTATCTCTTCACCTTGTGATCCACCCACTTTGGCCTCCCAAAGTGCTGGGATTACAGGTGTGAGCCACCGCACCTGGCTTTTTCTCCCTTTCTTTCTTTTTTATGAGATGGAGTATCACTCTGTCACCCAGTCTGGAGTGCAATGGTGTGATCTCAGCTCACTGCAACCTCTGCCTCTTAGGTTCAAGTGATTCTCCTGCCGCAGCCTCCAAAGTAGCTGGGACTACAGGTGTGCACCACCAAGCCTGGCTAATTTTCATATTTTTAGTAGAGATGGGATTTCACCATGTTGGCCAGGCTGGCCTTGACTGTGGGGAATGCTCCCATGTGAGGCCCCTAGGAAATGGGCCTCGCCATACGGTGAGCTTGAGCCCAGACACAGATCCCTGGTTGGGGGAAGTCGAGCTAAGGGAAAGCAGGAACCAGGAGAGGGACTATGCTATTCAAAATAATTAACAGACATTACTTTATGGATATGAGGACATGGGAGGCATTGTGTCCACTTTCTGTTCCTTATGGTTTATTGCATCATTGTGTTCATTTTTGGATCCTTGCTACAATAGTTGTAAAATAATATCTTTAAGTATTTACAATTGCTAAGTATTTACAACTGGGCATAACTTACTTACCTTGTGACTTAAGTATTCCATTATACTTATCTGATGTAAGGAGATGTGATTTTATGGTAAAACTTTGTGTTCCCCTTTATCTCATGGAAATAACTTTTGTGTTTTATGTAAGCAACTCTACTTGTAACGTATATAACCAGACCCTGAGCACACTAAAGTTGTTGGTGAAGCATAGCTTCTCAACCCTCCAGACCCCATCTGTCTGTCATCTTTTATCTTCCGCGCAGCCCCCATCCAGGTTGGGACCCTCTTGCTGGCCAAGAGCCCCTGGCAGACATGCTGCCCTTCTCACTTGACCTCAAGTGATCTGCCCACCTCAGCCTCACAAAATGCTGAGATTACAGGTGTGAGCCACTGGGCTCAGCCATTTTTGTACAATTTTTGTCTGGTTGTGCTTTCAGGGTAATGCTGACTTCATAAAATGAGTTTAGAAGGTTCCTCCTCATCTATTTTCTGGAAAAGATTATGTAAAATTAACATTATTTCTTCTTTAAATGTTTGGTAGAATTCTCCAATAAAATCATCTGGGACTGTTCTTTTCCAGAAGATTTTAAACTATGAATTTATTCCGTCTTTGCTCAACGGCAGTGATGGAAATGAGGGCTCTGACCATAGTTCCAGTGCTGGGCAGAGTAACCAGTGGAGACAAAAAAAGATGTGACTTATTTGTGAGGTTTGTCTGGAGCAAGACGGGTGTTGTCAAAAAGGTTCTGTGCTGCTCAGCACCCCCTTTCCTTGTCATCTGGCTAAAAAGAGCTGTCTTTTCTTGGGGAGTTTCTTTTGTCAGCTATTTGTATGGTGTTTCTGGATTCTGGGATTCTCCAGGCCAGAGAGTGAAAAAATAAGTGAAAGAATTAAATAGGAAACTAACCTCCATATTATTTTCTGAATCTTAAAGCACCTAGCTACTTTTCCATATATTCTCCACCCTTCAGTCTTCTGATATTTATTTTATGTGTTTTGTCCAGAGATTTTAGCTGTAGCTGAAGGAAAAAATATGGTAGAATGTGTTTACTCCTCTTTGTCTGGAACACACACACCCTTGGGTTTTTGACCTGAACAACTGGAAGGATGGATTTACCATCAACTGAGATAGGAAAGTCTCTGGATAGGACAGGTTTGCTCATAAAGATCAGCAAGCACTTTTGATTATGTTAAGTTTGAAATATATACTATTCAAACAAGTGGGGATATTGAGTAGGCAATCATACATGTCTAGATTTTAGGAAAGAATTTTGGGGTTCGGGATGTAAATTTGGGTGTAATCCAGTAGACAGCATGCCTTTAAAACCATGATATTGAATGAGAACATCAAAGGTGGAGGAAGAAAAAGAAAACAATCCAGCACATGCAACTGAGAGGTAGGAGCCAATCACAGAGGTCTGTGGTGTCCTGGAAACCAACTGAATAAAAATGTCTCAAGAAAAAGGCAGCCATCACCTGTGTCAAACACTGCTAATCAAAATTGGTATTTTGGAATTAGATATAGCAATGAATTTCACCATGCAGAATCTACTGGAAACTTTGATAAGAAATGTTTAAGTGGAATGGTGGGAGAAAGAATGATTGGTGTGGATTTATGGGTCAATGGGAACAGAGGAAATGGACTGTGAGTACAGGTAATTCTTTTGAGGACTTTTGTGGCAAAGAGGAGAAAATAAATGGGGACGTCTTTGGCAGGGGAAGAAGGGTTAATGGATGATTTTAGTTTTATTTATTTGTTTTTTAGAGGAAGGAAACAACAGCATGTATGCTCTTGAAAATGATCTGGTAGGTGGTGAAAAGTGCTCATGTAGCAGAGAGAGAGGAGAAATGTTGAAGCGATTCCATGAGTGCTCTGGTTTGAATGTCTGTGCCCCTCTAAAACTCATGTTGAAATTTAATCCCCAGTGCAAGAGTATTAAGTGATGGGGGCTTTGGAAGGTGACTGGGTGAATGGGATTAGTATCCTTAAAAAATAAAATGGCTTGAGGGAGCCTTTTTGGCCCTTTTTACCCTTCCACCATGTGAGCACACAGCAGGAAGCTGCTTGTGAGGAGCAGGCCCTCCCAGACACTGAATCTGCTGGTGCCTAGATCTTGGACTTCCCAGCCTCCAGATCTGTAAGAAATAAATTCTCGTTCTTTAGTAATTACCCAGGCCAAGGCAGCTTGTTATAGCAGCCCTAGTGAACTAAGACAATGAGAAAGTATGAGATTTGGTAAGCAAATGGAGGCATTAGCTTGAAATGGCTCTGTTCATCTGTGGTAATAGGCAAAGAGGCCAATATGTAGGTGGAGGTGTGATGAAGAGAGCCTGTGAAGTCTCTTCTCAGTCAAGTATGAAGGAAGGTCATCCACTTTTGAGTGTGGGGTAGAAGGTGTTCAAAGTTTGAGAAGAAAAGCAAAGGTATAAAATAGCTAAGAGGGCCAAGTTTGGTGGCTCATGCCTGTAATCCCAGCACTTTGGGAGGCCAAAGTGGACAGGATAATTTGAGGTCAGGAGTTCGGGACCAGCCTGACCAACATGGCAAAACACTGTCTCTACTAAAACAACAACAAGAAAAAATTAGCTGGGCGTGATGGCAAGTGCCTGTAGTCCCAACTACTGGTGAGGCTGAGGCAGGAGAATCCCTTGAGCCTAGGAGGCAGAGGTTGCAGTGAGCCAAGATTGCACCATTGCACTCCAGCCTGGGAGACAGAGCGAGACTCTGTCTCAAAATAAATAAATAAATAAAATAGAGAGTTGGGGAAGGAATGGACTATGGGAATGTACTAAGGCCTACCAGAGTTTTGTCACAAACATAAAGTGATTCCAATTAGGGTGACTGTGAGAATGTAGGGTAAGCTTGTGGCAGAATGCCACAAATCCAGCTTGAGTCTCTCACTGCTTTCCATTGTCCCCTTCCCTCACTCATATCACCTCTCATCATCCCATTGTTCTTGAACAAACTGCAGAAAACAAAGTATCGCAACAAATTTGAGGCAGCAGTTCCATACATGCGCTCTGCAGTGACATGGAGTATTTTTGAGCTGTGAACACAGCGGCATCTGTTGGACACTGAATGAATTATTAGCTCAAGGGAGTTCGCAGTCTTATTATCACATGGAGCTACATTCCTTTCTATTACACACTTTCTTTGTCAAGCTGACTTTTGAGACATTGCTGAAATAAAAGCAAGTATTACACAAGAATCAGTTTGGTGTTCCATCCAATTCCTAAGTTTGAGGAGTTGTGTCATGTTCACCAGGCACACACATCTCACTCTGAAATTGTGGTTAAGAATGAAATAGGCCGGGTATGGTGACTCACGCCTGTAATCTCAGGTCTTTGGGAGGCCAAGGTGGGTAGATCATGAGGTCAAGAGATCAAGACCATCATGGCCAACATGGTGAAACCCCATCTTTACTAAAAATACAAAAATTAGCTGGACGTGGTGGCACATGCCTGTAGTCCCAGCTATTTGGGAGGCTGAGGCAGGGGAATTGCCTGAACCAGGGAGGTGGAGGTTACAGTGAGCCAAGATTGTGCCACTGCACTCCAGCCTGGGCGACAGAGAAAGACTCTGTTTCAGAAAAAGAAAAAAAAAGAAAAGAAAAATATACTAGCAATAATTAAGTCGTTTAGACATAAGCTAATTTTAGTGTAGTTGTTAGCAATTTATTTTGACCTAGAAGTACAGTGGAAAAATTAGAGATGTTAAGAGCACCATTTGCTGAGAAAATATGGGAACCTCTGACTTAAAAATGAATTCCAGTTGCTTTCTCTATTTATTCGAAATACTGGGTCAAGGCCCCAAAGTGTGCAGTTGTATGTAGCTGAACTAAGAATAATCATGCCGAAGTCTACATCTTGCAGGAAAATTGCTTATGGCACTCTCTCCACACCACCTCACCAAGTTCCCTAATTACATTAAAACTTGAGCCTAAATATCTCTCCCTAGTTTTAACGGCATATGGCTACACTATAACCATCTATTATAATATGGGAATTTAAAGCCAAGAGTAAACCTATGCCTTTTAGCTCTCCTAGAGTCTTATCTCTAAAAGAAGTCAGAACATGCGGGTCGACAGAAGACTTGGCTTGGACATTTACCTTTTTGTCAACATCTACTCCAAATGGGTAATTCTTGATAGATGGCTCAAGCCAAATAATTGTCACCTCAGGACTGCTTTCTTGTCGCCAACCGAGATATCAGTAACATATGCATGTGTGTTGGGGAAATGAGATGCCACCAGGAGGTGTTGGTTTATATGTGTATGTGTCTATGTGTTCCTGGGCCTTTCAAGAGACTGTCTCTCTTCCCTGACTTGACTCTGTGAGTTTTGCAAGTCAAGATAGTGCTTTGCAGCAAAAGAAACTCTCAGCAGAGTAAACAAACAACCTACAGAAAGAGAAAATATTTGCAAATCATGCAACCAACAAAGGATTAATATCCAGAAATTATAAGGAATCTAAATAAACCTAGAAGAAAAAAACAACTCTATTAGAAAGTGGGCAAAGGACATGAACAGACACTTCTCAAAAGCAGACATATAAGCAACCAACAAACACAAAAAATGCTCAACATCAGTAATCATCAGAGAAATGCACAATGAGATACTATCTCACACCAGTCAGAATGGCTGTAACAAAAAATCAAAAAATAACAGATGTTGGCGAGGTTGCAGGAAAAAAGGAACCCTTATACACTGTTAGGGGGATGCAAATTAGTTCAGCCTCTATGGAAAGCAGTTTGAAGACCTCTCAAAGAACCAAAACTAGAACTACCATTTGACCCCAGCAATCCCATTCCTGGGTATATACCTGAAGGGAAATAAATCATTCTTCCAAAAAGACATGCACTTGTATGTTTATCATAGCACTATTCACAATGGCAGAAATGAAATCAATATAGCTGTCCATTAACAGTAGATTGGATGAAGAAAATTGTGGTACATATACACCATGGAATACTGTGCAGCCATAAACAAAGAACAAAATCGTGTCCTTTGTAGTAACATAGATGCAGATGGAAGCAGTTATCCTAAATTAACCAATGGAGAAAGAGGCAACAAAATAGCACATGTTCTCATCGATAAGTGGGAGCTAAATCTTGGGTTCACTTGGATGTGAAGATGGGAACAATAGACACTGGGGACTCCAAAAGAAAGAAGGGAGGGAGGGAGGAAGGGAGGAAGTGGGGAAGGGCTGAAAACCTTCCTATTGAGTACTATGTTCACTCTCTGGGTGACGGGATCAACTGAAGCCCAAACTTTAGCACCACGCAATACACTCTTGTAAAAAACCTGCACGTATAACCCCTGAATCTAAAATAAAAACGGAAATTTAAAAACACTGTGCTTTGTTAATTCAGGTTTGGGATAAAATGCACCCATAATCCCAGTTACTTGGCTTGAGCCCAGGAGTTCAAGACCAGCCTGGGCAACATAGTGAGACTTAGTCTCAGAAAGATAGTTTAAAAAATGATAAATGCTTGCGGTGACAGATACCCTCATTACCCTGATTTGATCATTATACATTATACGCTTGTATCAAAATATCACATAAACCCCATAAATATGTATAGCCATTTTGTATTAATAATAATTAAAATTTAAAACATTTTTAAAGATTGTGCTTTATTAATTTGTGTTAGGTTCAGTACCCAGAACAAGGCATGGTATCTGGTAGACTTTGAATTTGTTGCTTAGAATATGGAAAATAATAAATCGATGTTATCTACATAAGCAGATATACTATAAAAACTGAAGAAGCTTGAGCTTCAGGGCCCGAAGTTGTGTAAAAGTAAGATAGGTTTACTGCAATTAGTTTAAAATATTATTTATTTCTACTTTCTTTCTGTTTGTTTGTTTTTTGTTTTTTTTTTTGAGATGGGGTTTCACTCTTGTTACCCAGGCTGGAGTGCAATGGCGCGATCTCAGCTCACCGCAACCTTCGCCTCCTGGGTTCAGGCAACTCTCCTGCCTCAGCCTCCTGAGCAGCTGGGATTACAGGCACGTGCCACCATGCCCAGCTAATTTTCTGTATTTTTAGTAGAGATGGGGTTTCACCATGTTGACCAGGATGGTCTCCATCCTTGACCCCGTGATCCACCTGCCTCGGCCTCCCAAAGTGCTGGGATTACAGGCTTGAGCCATCATGCCCGGCCCTTATTTCTACTTTCTTACCCTCCATCACATCTGACTTCAAGTCAGTGAGGTTGGATAGGTTACAGATATTTTGGGGATTCGATCTAGGGGAAGTTGAGTTAGGATACATTTAGACTGGGCATAGTGGGCTATATAGTTAAGTGACTGACATTCAGTTTGATATATATTTCTATCAAAGTGTAGGAATAGCTTCCAGGAATCCTTCTGTCCACTTTAAAGGACACATCCTAAGTGGTGACAAAAAGGTGCGAAGTCAGGGGCTACATCCCAACATGAAAGCCTCCTACAGTGCCCAGGACCAAAGGACTGGGCAAAGAGAGGAGAAACAGGGCTTGAAATGTACAGTGTGATAGACTGGCAGGCAGAAAAGGCTTCTTTTCATCAGGTATGTACAATTATGAGCGGGTAAATCTTTCTCTACAACATCTAGTCAAAAAGGTGTTCCCTTCTGACAAGAATATGCTCAAAAGAGCGGAGCATGCACTATCCATTTACTATTCTTCCTTTCTTGACGGGAATTGCATGACATGGGGTTTGCCAGAGTTTTGTGTTTATGCAGTATAAACCCATACTGATACCACAAACAGCAAGAACATCTGCGGGTGGAGTCGCACATTTTATGCATCTCAACCTATTGGTTTGTACCTTACCATATCTGGTGTATCCGTTTCTGATGAAGTCTGGTGGTTCCTGATGAAGTGCTAAGCAAAATTGCCAGAGTCAGCAATTTTGTGCCTGAACTTTCTCAATTGTTAAAGATAAATAACAAATTTCAATCAGTCACTAGGAGATTGGATTACTTTCTATCTTTATATAAAAACACTTCACGAGGAAACCATTGGATGTTATATGATTTTATTTTTCACAGGATATCATAACAGCCAGCAGCTGTCCACTTCAGAGGAGTTTAGCTATGGTAATGTCAGCTGTGATAAACTGTAGGAAGGGACCCCGAAAGTGACCGCAACAACTTTTTGGAGGAACTCCATATATTCCAAGAACTTGAAATCTTTGCCACTAGGGGAACTCTGAAGTTTCTATTCCTTAAGGTTTCAGGGGGAATAGTCCAGCGAATGGTTTTGGGTATAACCTCCAGTGAGTCTGCTGGTACACAGGCAAAAAAAAAGGGCCGGTTTTGTTTTCTTTCAGAATAGAAGTTGCTATCGTCACGATGAGGTTTCGACGTTGATTTATGTTTGCTTTGGAAGCAATCCAATCTTTCTGACTCATAATCATGCACTCCCTTCTTTCTGGCACGTTTCTCTTTACTGTGTGTACAACCGTAATCGTGGTCCCATTGACTGTTGCTCTTATATAAATCAAATCTGGCCTTCTTTCTTTCTTTTCTTTCTGGGTGCATGTGAGACTTGTCTTGGTTTAATCCAAGATGCAATTTAATATTTGATTCTGTTAAGGAAGCTAAGGAGTAGCTTGTTCTGCTCCTGGTAGTCCATGAAAGTTTCTCTTCACTGAATGATACACCAGGTGACCTAGACTGAATTTCCACAGTATTTAATGAACGATGACACAACCAGTCAGGAGATTTCATTTTGGAAGATGATCTATATTTCCTGGTCTCGTGGGACTTATGAGAAGGTGGTGTAATAAATAAGGTTTGCTTTCTGTACCCTCTAGTACAATGCGAACCTGAATCTTCACTGTAAAATGATTTCAAATCACTTGTGATTTTGCAGGGATTTTCCAAAGGCATGCCTGTCTGTAACTCAAATAGAATGTTTTGTGAGTTCTGATTTAAATAAGAGCTGGCTTCCAGAAACATACATTCCTCACTCTCACTTACTTTAAGACCTGGACATTTGTGCAACTCAGCTGGACTCTCAATATTTGTCTGAATATCAATAAAATCTTCCGAAATCTGAGTTTCATGTGAATCAGCTGAACCAATAGCATTGCTCTGAGTCCTGAAATCAACAGATTTATATGTATTTGTTTCTTGAAACCATACATGAAATTGTTTGTTTTTTTCCGGAGTCACATGGAATTCTGAATGTGAAAGAACTTGAGTATCTTTCTTCCTCGGGCTGTGCAGGTCACGGTCAGAATCACACACGAGGGTTGGCTCTGGGAATTTTCTAATAAGCGATGAGTTTTCATGGGGACTTTGCTTTTGCAAAGAAATATGTTGCTCTAACTGTTCTGTATCAATGGGAAGACTCCCACTTTCTCCACCAGCATCAACTTTTTTACACATTCCAACTGTGTTTAACTTATTATGTTTGGGAAATACATTGGGCTCAGGGAATGTACTTCCAACAGGAAGCCCCCGGAGAAAATGAAGGCATTTGTATTGTAAATCAGGATCTATCTGATGGAGAGATTTTTCCTCAAAAAGTAACAAAATTCTGTTTTGTCGTTTTGGTCTGGTGATACCAGAATGAACACAGTTAGATAGAGTTTTCTTTCTCTCCTGAGCACTGGTCATTGCATGAGATTCTCTTACAATTCCGGGAAAGGCTTTCATTTGTATCTCCAATGTTTTCACAGAAAAGTGCATGAGGAGTTTGGCTTTTGCTTTGGCGGAGTGGTTTTGGAGGGTATGAGGCAATAGCATCTCACTAGAGGAAGTCACTGAAGATGTTCCACTTTCTAGCTTATTAATACTCTGTAGCTTCGTGGCCTCCTCACTGCCATTTGAAACATCAACGATCAGCGTCTTCGTATTGCTGATAGGAGGTGAATTCTTTTGGTGTTTGTGTTTTGAGTTGGGTTCTGCGGTATCAATCCCTTCTAGAGACATAAAGCTCATCGTTTTATGTCTCGAATAGAACCTCCAACTGTTATCGTTTGAAATAGTCCCTTTTGGATAAAAGTTGAACATATGTAAAGATTTTTTTGCCGTCTCTGGCATCAGATTCAGTTGTATTTCAAATGCTTTTGACTCTAAATGATTAGCAAGCTTGTTTTTTTCTTTGGGAGTAAACTGCTCTAAAAGGGGTTTGTGCTGCATTTTGGGATGTATGGCTGCTGATGCATGTGAACCCTCTGGAAAAGGTGCTAACTTCAAGTCGTCAGGCTTATAGGCTTGTATGTTACCTAGTTTATCAGAAGAAACTTTGTCTTGGATCATATTTTTAACATGGGATTCAGAGATATCCTTGGTTGCTTCACAAATAGGAAGTAAATGTTCTGCATTTGTACTGTCTGCAACTATTTTGACTTCATTGCTTTTAACTTGAGGTGGAACAGGCACAGTTCCTGGGAAAGCATTTTGTTGCTGAACCTTTCGTGTGGGCATGTCACATACTGGTTCACTCTGATCCCTTTGCTTGGGTAGCTTTGGATCTTCAAGCATAGATGGACACTCTGTGGGTGTCAGAATGCATTTGGGAATCATTTCTTCTTGCTCGATGATATGCAAGTCTGTTTTTTTAATGACCCTTGAGACGTTATTCCCTAGAACAACCTGTTCTTTTGTTTGCGCCTTTAAGTATTTTTTATTCATTTCATTTCTGAGGTTTGCTTCTGATTTGACATTAGCAAGTTTCTGCATTCGTTGTTTGTCCGCTACAAAGGGCTGGGGATCTTGTGGAACTGTGTTTGTAAAATTCTGTTTCCCTTTTGCAATTGTTAAACGGTCTCTCTTAAAAATTTCACTAGTGTTTGGTGATTTTTCCTGGAATTTAGAAAGGCAGATTCCCTTTTCTCTTTCTAGGTTTGTCTTAGAGTCAGGGTGAGGTGAACTCATCATGGAAATGGAAATACTTCTGATAAATATTCCTGAGACATCTTGACTCCATGAAACCATGTTCTTTAACTTAACATCATACTCTAATTTCTTTCTATTGCTTGGTGTACCACGCTCTGTGATATTAAGCATCTGTGGAATTGGGTGATTCTGGATTTTCATAGTTAAATATTTGGTGCTCAATTCTCTTTTCAGATCTGTTACTGTTGATGTGCCTTTTTGGTCTTTACATTTGGAAGAAAGAGGAATATAGGAATAAAAAGAATCCAGGATATGTCTTTGAAACCATTTTTGTAGTTGAATGTTTTGTTTTGCGTTAGATGCCTCTAGTTGGTTTTTCTGTTTTTGCACAATTAGGCGGCTCTTCTCCCTGTGAGTGATGACCTGAGTCTTCATTTGAGATTCTTCTGCCTTCAGAGATGGAAGATGCAGGTGTGCACTATGGCTTGTGTCCATTCTTACTTTCTCCTTCTCCAGATTGGCAGTCCCGGCCTTAGGCAACTCTGTTTTATCTTCTTCCAGATGGAAAGCTCTGTTTGTGCCTATTTTTAATTTCCCTTCTTTCTGATTCACAGCACTACCATGGTCCATTTCTAATTGTTTCTGCTCTAGATTTATGTTGGTGTTTGTGTCTGTGTGACCTTTTTCTTTCAGATCCCCTGATTGAAATGGAAAAGTCCAGGGAGGAACTAGGGACTTGGGAAGCAATTCCAGAACACATTCCTCTTGCTCTGAAATGAGCGATGCCTGCTCCTTTCCCCCTCGTGCAGTGTCAATCTCTGTCACATCTACGTGTGTTCCTGGTAGTATCTGTGGTATCTGTAGGCTGGGATGCGCTGTTGTTTTCTGGTCCACATCTGTTTCCGATGGTGCCGTCTCCTTCCCACTTTGAAGTGGAAACTTAAGAGAAAGGACAGTGTTCAGCCTGGTCTTGTGCCCATGTTCCGACTGTCGCATCACTTGCTTTTTCATGCCAATATCTTGTTCTTCTATATTTTGTGGGGCATTCCAGTTGGTGACGATACTTATATTTTTGAGTGATCCCTTTGTTTTTCCTGGCTGAGCCATTTTCCTTGTAAAGAGCCATTCCAGCCTTTTCCCACTTCTTCTGGTACCAAACCCTGTGAAATCAATGTCCTCATCCTGTGAATTTAAAACGAATCGACTCAAATATCCTGCTGACCTGACTCGTGAAAGTTCGTTCCTTTGCTGGACGCCGATCTTGAAGTTGGAGGTCCACTGTGGCTCTGCCTCTGGGTGGGGCACGTACTGTTCTGCTTGCTTAACAGTGTTTTTATCATCGCCTTCAACTGAGTCTCTCTTTGTTATTTTCTGGATACTTGAGGGTACCTGGAGTTTTCGCCGTGAACCAGACGGTCCTGCAATTCCTGATGTGTCTTTGTCGATTTTGTTCCCTGAATCCACATAACGAGGAGGCACGAATGGCACAGAAAGAAAAGTCTGTGGTAGAATCACACATGCTTTGTCTTTATCTTTGTGTCCTTTTTTCTCCAGTTTGTTAATATTCAACACTAATTCCTTTGCATGAAGGATATGTGAAATTGGTGAACTCCTTGCCTCTTGGCAGTGTATCCTGACCCTCATCTCTATCGTTTTCGCTTCATGCCTGTTTTCTTTCTGTGACCTATATGCTTTTGCTTTTCTCACATCACCACGCCTTGATTCTGCAGCTGCTGTTTCCTCTGTATCTGGTAATGCTGAAGGCATTCGTGGAAATAAACAGGTTGTCTTACCTCCATGCCTTTCTTCATCTGCTTGCTTAGCTCTCTCCAGTTTAACTTTAGGTGGTAAAAGTTTGGAAGCATAGTTCCTTCTTTGAATCATACCTGGGGGTTTATCTTGACCTTCATCTTCCTTTTGTTCTTGCCCTCTGATGTTCACACGTAGTTCTGTTCTGTGGAGCATACAGGAATGAGGTGACTTCTTTGACTGCAGAGTTATATCTGTGCCTCTCGTATCTATTATTATTTCCCTTTCTTCTTTTCGAGGGATATGTTGCTTTTCATTTTTAACATCTTTCGAGTTATCACCAACAATTGACTCTCTATGTACAATCTCCCCCATGTGTGATATTCTCTGCAGAACAGAGCTTTTAAGTCTGAACGTTTCATTATCTAAGTGTGTTTCTTTATCCAATTCCAGTTGAGATAGAGATGGCAATGAAGTAGATTTGGTCAGAACCATGCCTGGTTCACCTTCACATTCCTGTATCTTCTCTTCCTGATGTTTGGGGAATATGATGATGTTTTCTATTTGCACTTCATCCTCTTCCTTGCTCTGCGACACATGTTTTTCTTTTTGTAGATGGATTAAAACATCACCAGCAATTGGCCTTATGTCTATGCCTCCCTCAGAATCTGGTGATTCCTGGAGCTTTACTAGGGGAAAAGAGGATCTTGTTAATATCGATATGCTTTCCTCTTGAAACTCGGTACTCATGTTAAAGTGAAGTGGGCAGGATCTAGAAGGACTCCTAGACCACATGACACCCGGCCCACTTTTAACTTTCTGAACTTTCTCCTCCTCTTGTTCTCTAGCTTTCCACTGAAGATCACTTAAACTGTGTGTATGTAAGACAGGTGATTTCTTTGCCTTCAAATACATTTTGTTGGGATCCACTACACTGGTCGTATCTGCTACTTCTCCTCTATCCTTCTCTTCTTTCTGTAGCAAGTGTACTTTTAATCGCTTTACATCATTGGAAAGTTCTCCGTGGATTGTTTCTGGACATGTTATTCTCCCTGCATCTGATGATTCCTTGAACCATGACTGTGGGAGAGACACATTTTTTCCTGAAGCTGATGATAGAGGAAGCGTCAGTTGTGAAGGAGATAATCCATGGTGAGAGGCACAATGCATGAACGGATGAGTTTTTGTCAGAATCACATGAGGACGTCCTGTCCTTTCCTGCTTCTGTCCTGCTCTCTCTTTCATGCCCCACTGTGGCTCCTTTCTCTTGCTTGGAGGACTGTGCTCAGTGATGCTGAACACTTGTGGAGGTACTGATGTCTTTGCCTTGAAGATGGCACCATTGGGGTGTATTACACCATGCATGGATGCTGTTTGTATTCTGCGTTCTTTCTGTGGGAGAGGATGTTTCCCCTTCTTTACAAGGCTCTCTGTTGGCTTTGTAGG
The DNA here is from genome assembly GCA_031835075.1 of Saguinus oedipus. Classification (NCBI taxonomy): domain Eukaryota; kingdom Metazoa; phylum Chordata; class Mammalia; order Primates; family Cebidae; genus Saguinus; species Saguinus oedipus. Next base: position 11,780,427 of record CM063169.1, on the reverse strand, counting down.
TGCTGTCTGCCCTGAAGGCAATGATTCCCGGAGCTCAAGATGTGGCATACAGCTTCTTATTATTCCTCGTTCTCCATCTTCTTTTATTGAGTCTAACTCAAGGCAAGTTGAAGAAGTGACAAAGGGACAAGTTTTGCTCAGAAGCACAACTATTTCCACCTCACCTTCCTGTGACTTTTCCTCTTGTTGACTGATGTTCACTTGCAGTTCCTTTGCTTTTAGCGAATGGGAAATGGGTGATTTCTCCGCCTTCATAACTATGTGCTTGGGATGCATTACACTTTTCTCAGGAGTATTTGCCTTATCCTTTTGTATCTGGGCCATGTATTTTGTTCTTTTTGAATCACCTGCAATATCATTCAAAGACGACATTGTGTATTTTAATTTCTCTGTCTCCGATGAGTCCGTGTGCCACAAAGGTGGAGGAAAGGCTCTTGTTACTCCTTGTTTCTCTTTCGTGCCTTCTGTTCCTTTATCGAATTCACAGTGAGGTAGAGACAGTGTCGTCAGAACCTCTTCTGGTTCACTCTTCCTTTCCTGCACTTGCCTCAGTTTTACTTTTATGTTTGTTGGTACTTCTCCAGTTTTTGAGCCACCACTGCCAGGAATACTGAGTGTATGTGGAAATGATAATTGCTCTGCCTCAAACATTGAGCCTTCAGGTTCCATTATAGAATCCATACTTACTGTCTTTCCTCTCTCTGCTTCTTTCTGTAGCTTGTTTTCTTGTAATGTTTTTACATCATTTGAGCTATCCTCCCCAAATGACTTTGTGTGTGCTGTTTTCCCTGCATCAAATGATTTCCGGTGCCTTAACTGCGAAGTAGCAGATTTTATTATTCTTTGTAAGTCTTCCTCTCCTTCTATTCTTACGTTCAATTTATAACGAGGTAGAGAGGACTCGGAAGGCAGATAGAGGAACAGAACTGCTTCCTTTCCACACTTGTGCCCATCCTGTTTCCTTTGCTCTATGCCTACTCCATCTGCTTTCTGTTGCTCTTCAACTTCATGATGCATTTTCCTTTGTTCTTTGTCTTCTCTATCAGCTTTTCCTTGTCCTGCTCCTTTTCCGTCCTCTTTTTCTTGCTCCTCACTTTCTCTGTCCTCTTTCCCCTGCTCCTGAGCGTCTTGATCCATTTTCTTTGGCTTTTTAGGATTCAGTGGTAGGTCTTGTGAAAGTGCCTTCTTTTCTTTTTGACTTTTGTCTTCTGGATGCATTATGTCTTTCTTAGCTGATATTTTGACTTCATTCTCTTCTTTCTGTTGCATATAATCTTTCACTTTTTGTACTTCAATTGTGGTATCACTCTCATTGGCCACTTCATCTGCTTTTTTCCCTGCCTCTGATGATTTTTGGTGTGATAGTTCTGGAAGATAATATCTTATTATTTCAGTTACATACTCTGCTTTTTCTATTCTTGTATCCAATTGTGAATGAGAAGAAGAAGGGATAGAAGTGCTGGCATTCATCAGAAGCACACTTGATTCACCTTTAATATTTTCTATCTTTTTATCTTGCTCTTTGATATCCAACTGAATTCCCCGTGAAATTGATAATTTCCTTTTCTTCAAAGGTAAATGTTTTTCCATTTTTAGCTTCTCCTGCTCTTTTTCCAACATATGTTCTAGGGTCTTTTTTACACTGTTTGAGATATTATGAGAAATACACTTTTCATATGCTGTTTTCTCTATATCTGATGACTCTTGGAGATTTGGTTGTGAAAAAGAGGATCTCATTTTCATTCCCGTGGCTTCCTCTCCTTTTATTGTGTCCATTTTAGAGTAAGGTAGAAAAGAGATGGAAGCAAAAGCTTTGCTCCAAATCTCAACTTGTTTATCTTCCTGAATCTCTTCCCGTTTTTCTTTGATGTTTAATTCTTGGAACACTGAAGGCTGCTTTACCCCCAGAGCTATTCTTTTGGAATGCATAACTTTTTCCAAAGCCTTTTCCACTCTGTCTTTGTTGTTCTGCGGTATGTGTTTTGCTTTTTCGATACTGCTTCGAATATCATCAACTGGCTGCTCACATTTTTCCACTGTGTCTGATAATTCCTGGAATGTTGAGGATGGAACACAGAATCTTGTTATTTCTCTTATGTATACCTCTGTTATTCTAGGGTTCCATTCCAAGTGAGGTGAAGAAAGAATAGAAGCACAGAGCTTATTCTGAACTACGTCTGGATTATGTTCACCTTCCCGCATCTTCTCTAGTTTTTTACTGCTCTGCTGTGATTCTTTTCCATGCAGTAAGTGTTTAAAAGGTGATTTCTTTCCTTTCAAAGTGATACATTTGAGGCCCATTATATCTTTCACATCTACTATATTTTCTCTATCTTTCTTATTTTTCTGTGGCAAACCTTTTGATTTTATTACATTACTTGAACTCTCTCTATTAATTGACCCTGCAAATGATACTATTCTGACGTTTGATGATGCCTGGAGCTTTAGTGGTGAAAGGCAGCCCTTTAGAAGTCCTGACATATCTTTACTTGCTTTTGTTCTTGAATTTGAATTACTATGTGATAGAGATGGTAAAGAAGTATACAAGTTTGTCAGTTTCATATCTGATTTACCTTTACCTTCTTGCATCTTGCCCTCTTGTTTCATAACATCCAACAGCAAAGGAAATTCCTTTATACTGAATATATGTGACAGTGATGATTTATTTGGCTTCAAAATGATGTTAGAGCTTTTTATTCTTTTCATATCCATTACTTTTACTCTATCCTTCTCTCCCTGTGATCTATGTTGTTTTGTCCTTTTTACATTATTTGAGATGACCCCACCAATTGCCTCTTTATTCAATTTGAAGTGAGGTAAAGAAAGAATGGACTCATATATTTTTCCTGCAACCAAATCTAGTTCACTCATTCTATGTTTCACATTGATCATTTTCTCTGTCACATTCCACTGCATTTTTGGTCTGTTACTTGGGGCACCACAGTCATTGGTATTGAGTATATGTGAAAATACTGATTTCTTCAATTTTGGAGTTCTTCTTTTGTGGTATATCACACCTTTCCTAATAACTTGTTTTATGCTATCCGTCTGTCCCTTACTTTCTGGCAAAATAGGCATGGATACAGAAAGAGGATGTAATATTACAGGCAGGCATACTTCTTTTTGCACCTTTTGATTTGCCTTATGTGATTCTGTTTTATTCCCAAATCTCAAGTTGGGTGAGCTGTTATTTGATATTAAATCAAAGACCTGTACCCCATCTGATGATTTCATTCCTTTTGGAAATAAGAGACTTGGATATTTCACAGTTTTATGGTATGATCCTAAAGGCAGCATTGTATCTTGTTTTTTCATCTGCCTTGGAGTAATCAAGGGCACAATCCCTTCTAGTCCATCCTTAGTTACAGCACTTATTTGATCTTCAGAAACCAAGTCTAGTCCTGGAGTCTGGCTTGATACATTACCTCCTTCTGATATTGCTTCCTTTTCCTGAGGAATTAAATGTTGCAGGAGACAGGGATACTTTTGAGGATAAGATATATGCTCCGAAAAGTTATCATGGGAGATTGGTAGGCACTGCCATTTTTGGACTGTTTTGAGTAAGGCTTGTCTTTTTTTACTGTTTTGAGTATATCCAACTATAACATCCATTTGTTTTACTGCTCCTCTAGCCTGTGAAGTTAAATGGTCATAATGCAGAATATTCATAGCATCTAATTTCTCTTCTTGCGTTGAGGCATTGAATTGATGTAGATCTGTTTTGGAGTGAGGTGCAGACTTCGGAAGAGCCTCATGTGTACATTTTTCTTCCTGTTCTGACTGTCCTGTAAAAAGCAAGCCAATTTCTTTTGTACTTGAAATGTGGTACCCTGAACTATCTGCTTTCTTTAACTTTGGTGATTGAATCTCATGTATGTCCATTAGAGAGTGAGAAACAGATGCTGGAAAAGCCTTGTGTGTACTTTCTTGTGGATGTTCTTTTCTTCTTTTAATATTCAAATGTATTCCTGCTGAAAATGAAGGTTGATCCACCGGAATGCCTACTTTGTGTGATGCCTTCTCTATAATTGGGCTTAAAACTTTTGAACTCATTATTTCTTCCGCTGAGCCTTCTTTCTTGTGGTTTTCAATATGAAGTTGATGCAGTGTGCAAGGGAAAATGGATTCCAGAATATTCTCTTTATTCTGATAACAACTACTTAGTTGCTTTGCACTCAGTTTTTTTGAAAAGTCCATTTTCTGTCTATTTGATTTTAATGTAATATTAGTTAATTTTGATTGCTCTCTTCCCCAAAGATTTTCATTGAAACTTTCAGAGATGCTAACATTTTCTTTCCTTGTTTTCTCTGTCTGTTTTAAGTGAAGAGGGTCCTTACTGGGGAAAGATACAGAATCCAGAATACTTTCAGGAACATAATCTGGATTCACCTGTACTTGCTGCACTGTAGGCACTTTGTGCTGAACCTCTAGATTTGTACAAAAAAATTTCTGTCCTTTAGAGCCTACTAAGATATCAGTTTCCTTTAATCCTTCTCTTCCCAATACATGTGGAATATTTTTTCTGTTAATGTACACATCTTCTTCCTCAGCTATCTTTCCTGTGTTTTCCAAATGAAGAGGTTCCATAATGGGGCAGGCCATTGACTCCAGGTTTGTCATAGAAATACCTTCTTGTTTCAGCAATTCTTGCTCCTGGCAAATCTGTTGAGAAGTATCTAACTCTGTAAAAAGTATATTCTGTCCTTTTGAGTTTAGTGGAATATCTAGTCCCTTTGATCCTTTGCTCTCCCATGGAACTGGAACTGAAACTGGATGTTTGGCCATGCCTGTATCTTTTTCCTTTGCTCTTTGTGCAATGAGAAATTCAAGTTCTACATCTTTTCTAGTTCTTGGGGCATCAAAACTACTGTAATTAATTTGTTGTGAACTAATTCTTAATGGTTCAATGTAGTATTGGGATGTGTCTTCTAAAATGCTTTGGTGTTTTTGTTCCTTTTCTCGAATATCTTGTTCCTGTTTCCTAAGAATGCCGGACCTATCAGTACATCCCGACAATGACCTTTGCATTTCTTTTAGTGGTTTCTCCAACTTTAACTGTGGAAGAATGCATGCCCTGTCTTTTGGCTTGTCTCTCTCCATTTTTACTTCTGTAAGCTTTTTAATGCCAGACACATAGTATCCAGAGTCATAAACAGCCTTTAGAACTCTATGTACTGCATTTTTACTCAGCCGGAATGCCTTGTGCTGCTGGATATTATCTCTGGGTTCTTTTTGATTGCCTGCAGTACCATATTCAAGCAGCTGGGAAACTGGTATTTCCTTTGCCTTCAATTTTACCTGTTTAGTATGCAGAGTACTTTCTACATCTGCTGTCTTTGCCTTATCTTTATGTCTTATGATTTTAGGAGAAATAGATGTGTAGGGATTAGGAGAACTCCAGGTAGTGCCTGAGACACATGGCTCTTGCTGTTTCTTTTGCAGGGCGAGTGTCCTGGGATCTGCTCTTGTTTTCCAGTCTTCAGTTTTAAATTCTTTCTTGCTTTCAAGTTGAAGTAGATGTATCTTAGAGAAAACAACAGACTCTGGATTAAACTCTTCTGAAACATTTATCTTTGCTTCTTGATCCATTAAATTAACTTCTGTTTTCTTGGGAGTGATGTTCTTAGAAAACACTGTACTGACTAAAGGTGCTTCTGCTTTGAAAGGACCAGCCTCTCTCATTTGATCTGCTCCAAACTCAGGTGGCTGGATATACTGTGGAGCTGTTCGGAGACAAACCTGTCGTCCATACTCTTCTTTCTCTCTAACTTTTGCTTTGTTTAGGGCATTTCTTGTTTCAGAATATTGTTCATCTATATCCCAGGCGCCAGCTGATTGCTCCATTTTTATGTGTAGTAGACTAGGTATAGAAGCACATGTCGATTTTAGCTTTAATGCAGCTTCATTTCTCTCTACTTCTGTCGTCTGGGCTTTAAAGTTCTGTTTCTGTTCCTTGTGAATGGTTAGAACAGTGTGACCTGCAGTATCAAATGATTGTGGAACTGCTGATTGCTTTGCCTGCAAAGGTCTACCTTTGGGACTTGACCTGTCAGCTATTTTAAGGCTGTCATTCTGTCTTTTCATTTCCTCTGAAGCAGGCAAATGCCTGCCAACAGAACCAGGGACAATTCCTGCCACATTACAGAATGCTTTTTCTTTTAAAATAGAATAGCCAATGTTCTCTTTATCGTATTTATTTGATATGGCATCATCTGTTGGCTCGCTCAGTTCTGCACAGTTATCTGATTTCTCCTTCCTTGGGAGCCCAACTTTGAGACTTTCTTTTCCATTTTTGTTTTTTTCCATTTTTACATTTTTTTTTGAATTCCCTTTGTAAATCTGACTTTTTGAGAAAAAAGGTTCTCCCAAAGGCACATCTTCTGATTTACCAGGATGAGGATCCTTTCTAAGATACGTATTTGCCATGAAGTTTTCTGCACAGAATGGACCCATTTCTGTCAGATGTTCTTGCTTCTCTTCCTCACTTTCTCTATCATGTAGTTTTGCTCCCTTTAACAAGTTGGAAGTTCCTCTCTTGTCAGTGGAATCAGAATACCTTATTATCCCTTCAGCTGGTGACTCTATTTGTGTTGGTTGTGTATGACTTAAACCTGATAGTCTCATGTCTATCTCTGTTTGGAATCTGCTTTGCTTTTCAATGTCAGCGATACCTGGCATGAAGAAAATGGTATCTGGAAATGTATCAGCCACATTTACACCTTGCCACATTGCTTTCAGTTTGGTTTTTAAATTGGATTCCAGTTTCTTCCTAGGTTTTGTAGTCAACTGTCTATTGATTTTATGTATCTGTGAAATTGGTGCCTTCTTTTCCTTCAGAGTTAAACATTTGTGATTCAATATAATTTTCCTTTCTGATAACTGTGCTGTGTTTATTTGGTTTTTAGCGTCAGATAAAACATGCATGAAGAAATCTAAAGAACCCAAGAAACTTTCAGCTAAGTTTTCTTGTACTTCTTCCTTTTCCTCTGTAATATGACCATGATTTTCTTGGAGTGTTCTGTTGGATAGAGTTTTTAAATAGGATTTAAGTTTCTTCCTATGTTTTGTGGCAAATTGCCTATTGATTTTATGTATCTGTGAAATCGATGACCTCTTTTCCTTCATAGGTAAATATTTGGAATTCAACATAATTTCTTTTTCTGATAAGTGAACTGTGTTCCTCTGGTTTTTAGGGTCAGATAAAACGGGCATGAGGAAATCTAAAGGACCCAAGAAAGCTGCAGCTACGTTTTCTTGTACCTCTTCCTTTTCATCTGTGAGACCATCCAGATTTTGTCTGCATTTTGTGTTAGACAGAATGCCCCTCACTATTGTGTTGAATACGAGTTTATCAATCACTGATTTGGATGGTAGACTCTTCGCATATTCAGTGGTGCTGAGCAATGCCTCTCCTATAATTGGGTACCATTGCCTCCCTTTCATCTTGTACTTAAAGAGGTGTTGCTTTTTCTTTCCATGGTTTTCTCTAGGATATCTTATGATATCAAACAACTGTGAAACTGGTAGTTGCTTTGCCTTCAAAGTTACATGTTTGGGACTCATTATACTTTTCTTGCCCATAAACTCTAATGTATAGCTCCGGCTTTCATATTCAGATGACACAAGGCTGGAGAAATCTACAGGTTTTAAGACTGTTCTTAAGTTTTTTTTATTCCATGCAGTTTTCTCAGAAATAGAACTATTCCATTTCCTTCTAGGATTTTCATCCGAAGGAGTATCAAACGGTATCCAACCAATCTCTGATTTCCCTGTTTTGGGAAATGAAGTCTTTAGACCTCCCATACATTTTATTCCTTCTTGCATATGAGGACTTTGTTTCATCATGTACCTAGAAATAGGCTCTAAAACAGTTTCTCTAAAGCGTGTTTCTCGGTTTGTTTTTTGCACTATACGAGACAAATTCCAAGAACCTCTCCCTTCTGGACTTTTCGGCTCAGATCCTGATTTGCAAGGGTCAGGATCTTTCATTTGATGTGCACTGAAACTGAGGTGCTGACTATAGCATGGAACTGATTCTGGTGACATTTTTTGTATATTTTTATCTTCCCTTTCATGTTGTCCATTCATGTTTACTGCATTGCTAGATCCACTTTCTACATCAGTCAAATTGGCATTGTCTGCCTCCCCACCATGTGGTGATATCTGTAACTCCAGGGCAGTTGCTCGTAGCTCTCTATTAAACTCCACCTTTTCTCCTTTACCCAAATTGTGCCATTCCCCCACATATTTCCTGTCAGTTGGCATACCATGTTTTATGGCACCAATTAAAACTTCACCATTTAGTGAGTCCTCTGATTTTAGAGGAAGGAGGTTTGAGTTTACTGTACATACTGTACCATTTTGGGTCTGGAGGCATTTGCTCGTCTCCACTCCTTGTATTGGTTCTGCAGAATGAAGTTGTAGTGGGACATCTTGTTTGTTAACAAACAGATTTTTCCTACTTCCTTGGTTTTCTGATTTGTGGAAGTCGAGATCCTCCCTCTGACCTGAACGGAATATGAAATGTTGCACGTGTTGTGGAATTACTTTGAACAGTGCCTCCTGTTTCCTTTCTTCATGCTCTTCATCTTGAAGACAGGTTTCTTTAATGTTATCTGAAGTAATACTATCTTCATTTGGAGATGTATCTTGCTTTACTCGAGTATAACCGAGTCTTTTTTCTCTAAGTGTGTCTTTTTCTGTCTCTACCTTGCCATACGTGTTAATGTCAGGTGTCATAGTCAGGAAAGCATATATTTTATCTGCCCCTTTTTTGCCTTGATGCACTTCTTTCATTTCGGTTGTCAAGTTAGAGCTCAGTTCTTTTCTACGGTTTGGACCAGCACTAGCCTTGATATTGAGCATATGTGAAATTGATGGCTTCTTTGCCTTCGTAATTCCACATTTGGGATTCACTAAAGTTTTCATGTCTGAAAATTGTTTTAAGTGTCTCTTTCTTTTAGATGTAGATAAAACAGACATGCAAGAATCAAAAGCCACTGTCTCTTTCTTTTCACTACCACCAGCCTGTTCCTTTTGATGGCTAGAATCAGATGAGATACCACCTTCTCTTGCATAAAATATGATTTCATCAACCTTTGCTTCCCCACACGTTAGAGGGGAAACCCTAACGTAACTCTCTACCTTTTCAAATTGAAATTGATCTAGTGTAGGATCTGAAGTAGACTCTAAAATAGTTTGTGTAAAATGTGTTTGTGGTTGTACCTGGATATTTGCATTTCCTCGTTGGTTGCATTCCTCATCTGATTTGACAAGCTCATGATCCCTCTGACGTGCATTGAGTATGAAGCCATGGCTATTCTCCCAAGCCTGTAAAGCTTTGGGAGGTGGTATCTTCGGACCTACAAGGACTATTATGTCATTTTCAGTTTTGTTGGCTTTTTGTAGTTCTTCAGCTTCTAAAGGACCCATTTGGAGACTAGTCTTTAAAGTTGTTTGTTTAAAATCTGTTTGGTGTGGCAGACTTTGTCCATTAACACGTGGCTCCAGTGTTAAATAAGTCAGCACTGGGTGTGATTCAAGACGGATTTCCTTCATTTGACAGGCATCAGACCCCAGGTGCTGGCTAAGCTGTGGCGCTGCTTCTAATGAAGGTTTTTGTTCCTCTTCCTCTCTGTCTTGCGATTTTTCCTCTCTGTCATGGGATACACTACTCTTAGCAAAGACATCAGTGTATGTCTTACCTGCTGGTTCTCCTTGCTTTAATTGAGACACAGGGAGACAGAACTCTCTCTGCAATCTGCTATGCATTGAAGAGCAAAGGGCATCTAGATATTCAGGTACCAATCCTTTAGCTTGGTTTATCTTTTTAAACTTAAAGTCTAACTCTGATTTCTTTCTGTGGCTTGTGACACTGACTGTCTCTGAGATTGATGGCTTCACATCCTCTGTATTTACACATTTGGACTTCACTGTGCTTATTGGGAGTGAAAATGTTACCCTCTTTTTCATCACTTTAGAAGAAGACAAAACAGGTATGCAGCAATTGAAAGTCTCTGGCGAAGTTGCTGGTAAATCATTTGGTATTTCTGTCTTTTTTCTTGCAAAACAGAAACCCATTTCTCCTGTATCACTCCCATTACTTGGAACAGCACTTTCTCTTGTTTGGTTTAAAAGGTCTCCAATCCGTGATTTTCCTGATATTGGAGGAGGCATCTCTGAATCTGCAGTGCATTTGCAGTCTGTCTGTGTTGTTGGACTGCTCTTCACATTCTCAACATGAGATGATTCCATTATGGGAGAGACAACAGACTCCATAATAGTTTCTGTGAGTGGGATTGGCTGATGCATTTCTTTCTCTGTTTCAATCTCCTTTGCTAGATGTGCGTCAAGCCCAAGGCTCCAGCTATCATGCAGGACTACTTTTGGTAGAGTTTCTTTGATGCATTTTACTTCATCTTGCAATTTAGCTTCTAGTGTGTTTTGGGATTCATTTCCCTTATTAATGAAAGCTGGAAACTTTTCTTCCCTTCCAATTTGGGATTCCTCTTGGACTACATTTATATGACCGTGATTCTCTGCATTTAATCTGCTGTGCATTCTAGTATTAGGCAAAATAGACATGTGAGGGTTAATAACATTCAGAAGCACACCTGCCACAATTTTATCTTGCAGTATCTGTTTAATGATGATGTCAAAATTGCCTCCCATTTTTTTCCTGTGGTTTGGAGTACCACATATATTGATGTAAGGCATCAGTGAGATTGCTGGCTTCTTTACTTTCATAATTACATATTTGACACTGAGTACATGTTTTGTTTCTGATATATTTTTTTTAATTTTATGCCTTTTAAGATGTGATAAAGTAAGCAAGCGGATATTGAAAGACCCTAGGGCAACTGCAGGTAAATCTCTTTTCATGTCTTCCTTTTCTTCTACAATACAACCATCCATTGTCTTTCGGAGGTTTCCACCAAACGGAACACTATATTCTGTTGTTTCAGCTGAAAGTTCATCAACTGCCAAGTTCTCTGACATTGTGAGCAGATTCCTTGCATCTGCAGCACTCTTTCTGTCTGTAGGTCTATCTGTGCTTTGCTTCACCTTCTCAACTTGAAATGGATCCATCATGGGGCATGGACTAGTCTCCAAAATTGTTTGTGTAGAAAGAGTTTGTGGTTGTACTTCTTGCTCTTTGTTTGGGGCTTTACTACTTCCTGAACTGATCTGTTCCATTTCAAATTTGATGTATTTGGGCCTTTGCTTTAGATGCAGGCTGAATCTGAAGTCTTGTGTCAGCTCTGAATTTGCTTCTTTCTCCTCTTCCTTTCTATCGCGTTGTCGTGACTTTTTAAATGTAGAGCTCTTATCAATGTATTCTGCATTCTGTGTTTCCTTCTCATCTGGTAACTTCTCATGCTTTGACACTGAGTGACTGACCCTTATTCTTCTTAATGTGTCTGTCTTTGCTTTTAATCTGCTATGCATTTCTGTATCAGATAGTTCAGAAATGGTAGTGTAAGTGGCACTGTGAAATTCATCAGACATTTCTTTATCTTGATTCATGTTTGTTATGTTATTTCTAGTGTTGCATTCTAGTTCCTCACTTTCACTTAGGTCATTTGTAACATTAAGTATCAGTGGTTTATTTTCCTTCAGATTTACACTTTCTGTACTCACTTGAATTTTTATGGCTTTTAATTCTTCACTGCTTTTGTGCATATTGCTTCCCAGGGAAATTGGCAAATGGACATATGACAACTCCAGAACAAGTTCCAAAAAATCTTTTTGTCTCTGTATATTTTCCCTTGGAAAGCACCTTTGCATTTTTGGTGTACTGGTTGGTAAATCCTCTCCATCTGAAAGTTGATGATGGGAATTCTCTGAACTTTGCAGGACCTCCTGTATTTTCATTCTATTGTTTGATTCCATTTTGGGAGAGGAAATGAGCTTCTGCATAGGTTTTGATATAGCATCTTCTAAAGATGTCTTGTGCTTCAGAATATGCAGATCAAATGGTTTTCTATTATTTGGAGCATGAAGTTCTGTAATAGCAATTTCCTTTGCTTGTGTAACCGGGTCTTTAAGAGATTCCTTACTCTTCCCATTTGTTTCTACTAGTAAACAAGGTGCTTTTAGTTGATCGGAGTTGACCATGAAGGATTTTTCTAGTTGAGATAACATTTTTGGTGAAATATTGTTTAGTTCTTTATTTTCTTTGTCACACTCCTTTTCCTTTTTAGTAACAGCTGAGATTCCTGTCCTCTCAGCAGTACCCGGATAATTGATTTTCTCTGTATCTGGTGACTTATTTTTCTTCTGCAGAAAATGTCCACGTTTTAGTAAATTTGGCATGAATTTCACTAGTTGTTTTCTGGAATAATTTTTAACATAAGGCAGAATAAGCTTGGAAACAGAAATAAGATGCAAAGCTACATCTGATATATCTTTTCTTTCATGTAATTCTTTCTTTTCAGTGTTATTCTTGCATCCTAACTCATTCCTATTTTTTAAAGTGTGACATGCTGTGATTTGAAATACTTGTGAAGCTGGTGGTTTTCTGGCTTTTAGAGATGGAACATTAAGACTGAGTTTGTTTTTACTGTCTGGTGTTTTTCTTCTATTTTTCTGCCCTTTAATGGTAGATGAAAGAGGCACTGAGCTATATACAGAATCTTGGTTTAATTCTGATGAAACAATTTGTTGCTGGCCTTGTGGTTTTATACTCCTTAGGTGTGGAATATCTTCAGCAACTAAATTTGGATTCATAGTTAAAACTAGAAATCCAGCATTCTTAAAAATAATATCTTGCCTCTTAGTTGAATATTTAATCTTGTTTGAATATTCACCTAAGTGTTCATCAGACTCCAGGCTCTTGACTGAATATTGTGCCTCAGCGACTGATGGAACTTCAACAAAATGTTGGTTCCTTTCCAAATCTTGGGACTGAAATGAGTCTTGTGCACTGCTAGAAAATGGCTTCCTCATCACATTTCGAGGCTGGGCAAAGTCGCTGGCCTTAGTATCAGGCTGGCTGTTGATTGATTCTTGGTTATGATTTATATATTGGGCTTGACTATTAAATTGGACTTCAGAAAGACGTTGATTCTGAATAGTATTTTGTCCTGGAAAAGAATCCTGTGCTTGGACAGAAATAACCATTCCAACAGAAGGTTGATTCTGATTCAAGGACTCTTGAGATCTTGAACATTGATAAGCAGTTTTACTCTCTAACTTAGCTTTTGGCTTTGAAAGAAAAATGTGATTTCTCACATTTTCTTCCAGAAGTCGAACTTGATCTCTAGAAAGAAATAAATGGGCAGGAGGGCAAGATGCCGCATCTAGGTCTTCATTTTCTACGGTGAATCTAGAAGCTGAAAAGCTAAGATCAGAAGAAAAGTCTGAATTGTCGTTTTTGTTGGTTTTCACCATTGAAAATAATTTCTTGGAGGAAACTTGTGTTGTTTCGTATTGATTGTACTGTTTCATATTTATTGGATGTTCTGTGTGGCTTAGACACATTTCCGCTACTTCTGAATGAAACAATGACGAAGATGAGCTGATTCCATTTGAAGATGGCCTATGATTTTCACTGCAGTGACTTACTTCATCTTCACTGTCACTAGTTCCGGACCGTATTATTTCATGTGATAATAACATTCTATCTTCAAAGTTACATTCCTTTTCTTCAGATGTAAGTAATGAAGTAATTCTTTTTTCTGAAAAGGTGCCAAATCTGAAATATAAGAAAACAGTGTGCAAATGAATACTAGGATATATTTCACATAAGAATGACCCTCCAGATTCAAGAAAATGCCATATAGTATATGCAAAGAGATTAGTATAGAGACAAATTGGAAAACCGTTATCCACATTACAAAACAATTCATTGCCTAGTCTTTTTACTTAATAAACTAGTCAACTGAAAAAGTGCAGTAAATCAATTATATATCTCAGAGTATATACCTCGGCATCTCTAAAAGTCTGTTTTTGAAAGGAGTGGGTCAAAGTTGCTGGATTAAGATTATATTATTTCACAAGGAATACCTTTTCTGTTCTCTACATGAAAGTTTTCACAAAAAGAAAACATTCTATGGAAATGTAACAGAAGAATACCAATAGTATAAACTAGTTGTTTATAGATAAAGCCAGATTATCTTAATAGTTCTTTGGGATCAACAGAAAAGCCAACATTTTAGGGAAACATGTCTCAGTACAACGTTGGGCTGGAGTAATGATAATGGATGGTGCGAACTTGCCAATATCCATGCACCTCAAATGATTAGTCTCAGTCTAAGTCCAACAGCATCAGCATCATCTGGTGAGATGGTTAATTTTATTTGTCTGTTTCTGGGCAATGATGCCCCGATACAAGATAAAACACTATTCTGGATGTTTCTCTGAGGTGTTTTGGATGAGATTAACATTTATATCAGTGAACTGTGAGAAAAGCAGATTGTTTTTCCTAATGTGGGTGGGCATGACCCAATTAGTTAAAGGCCTGGATATAACAAAAGACTGACACGTCAACCCCCGACATACTCCAACAAGAGGAAATTCTGCCGGCAGACAGCCTTTTGACTTAAACTGCAGATTTTAGGTTTGCCAGTCACCATAATTGCTTGAGACAATTCTTTAAAATAAATGTCTTACTCCATGTATGTGTGTGTGTGTGTATATATATATATATATACATACATATACATATATATGTATATATACACACACATACATGTATGTGTGTATATGTATATATACATGTGTATATATATACATTTATATATATACACGTGTATATATATATATACATACACACACACACACACACACACACACACACACACATTCTACTGGTTCTGTTTCTCTGGAGAACCCTGACAAGACTCCTGGAAACTTTTTTGAAGTGCATATGCTTTGGTGCCATCCAAGCCCTGTGGAATCTGAAGTTTTGGAAGTGGGGTCCAGAAATCTGAGCTTTAATAAGCTCTCCAGCTGATTCTGATATGCGATGAATTTCGGTAGTCACTGTTTGATGGATTGGCAAGCCTAAAGTCAAAAACTGAAATGCATATAAACTAGGTCAGATAATTCTAGTAGCTATTTGTTTAGGAACCACAGATTACCTCATACTTTACTGTAAGTGTGACTTTACTTCTAAATAACTCAATCAAAGTAGTGAAGGCAGTATATGAAATCCATCATGATCTACCCAACCGCGAAAATTATTTGTGCTAAATGATTACTTAGAGAACTGAGAAATAAAAATGAAACGCTAAGTCCCACAATTGACTGAATGGACCGCCACTTGGCCAAGGGGACCCCAAAGAAACCTTGAAAAATGAATTCCTGACCATGATGGGAAGGGAGTCGAACAGGCCTTATTCTACCACCTCCCTCCCTCAATATCATTAGGCTTTCTTCCTAAGGGTAAACAGAACAGCCCTTTGGAAAGCCTTGCTCCACCCTTGAAATCAACCAAGGATCTGATGCTGCCTCTCACTTTCACTTTCAACAAAACAACCAGCTAGCATTCCTTCCTGATAAGAGACCCCCAACCACAGAGTGGTTCTGGCCAGTCTGGGGAGGATGTGCAGTGGGGCTTTCCATGTCCCCTGCTTCACCTTTTGATGTCAGAGGGCCAAAACTCCACCCTCAGACAATGCAAAAGCTGCCATTTTTTTTAACATGAGTTCCATGGAGAGAAATGAAGCTCAATTGCTCATGTGGACATTTCTCCTTTCATAAATATTCATGACTCTTCTTCCTCCTATGGACTATGAGTATTATCCACCTCATTCAGCATGATTTCCTGTCTTATTCGTTGTGCCCTCCAATGGCCTGTTTCTGGCTTCTGACAGGAGGCTATGCTTCCCAGTCTGTCAGAAAGGATACCCTGTAGGCTGCAACCCTTTATGAACGCCATCATGCTTTCCAAGTGTATGAACACCATGATTCTTCAGTTGATACAATGAAATCTCATTAATCTGGATTTGGATAATTAAAATTTGGGGTATTTTAGGCCACATTAATGATTATGTTTTTTCATAGATAACACAAAAATATTAGGTTAATATATAAAATATGTTAGTCTTCAAGTTCTCTCAATTTTTAGAGCACTTATTAACCTCTAATATATAGGCTATTTTATGGGCTGAATTGTGTTTATCTAAAATTCATATGTGGGAGTTCTAACCCCAGTACCTCAGAATGTGACCATATTTGTAGACATGGCCTTTAAATAGATTATTAAAGTTAAATGAGGTCATATGGGTGGGCCTTAATCCATATTTGCAGATAAGGCCATCAAAAGGTGATTAATTTAACTGATGTGTTTATTTAGAGTTGGGCTCTAATCCAATATGAGTGGTGCCTTTGTAAGAAGAGGAAATTTGGACACAGAGACACCAGGGACATGCACATACAGGGAAAAGAGCATGTGATACACATGTATGTTTATTGCAGCACTATTTACAATAGCAAAGACTTGTAACCAATGCAAATGCCCATCAATGATAGACTGGGTAAAGAAAATGTGGTACATATACACCATGGAATACTATGCAACCATGAAAAATGAGTTCTGTCCTTTGCAGGGACATGGATGAAGCTGGAAGTCATCATTCTCAGCAAACTAACACAGAAACGGAAAACCAAACACTCCATGTTCTCACTCATAAGTGGGAGTTGAAAAATGAGAACACATGGACACAGGGAGGGGAACAACACACACCTGGGGCCTGTTGGGAGGTGGCAGCAGGGGAGGGAGAGCCTTAGGACAAATACCTAATGTGTGTGGGTCTTAAAATCTAGATGATGGGTTGATGGGTGCAGCAAACTGCCATGGCACATGTATACCTCTGTAACAAACCTGCACATTCTGCACATGTATCCCAGAACTTAAAGTAAAATTAAAAAAAGAAGAGAAAAGAGCATGTGAGGACACAGCAAGAAAGTGGCCATCTGCAAGTCAAGGAGAGACACCTCAGGAGAAGCCCAGCCTTTCAGCCTCTAGAACCATGGAAAACACATTTCTGGTTTTAATGTCACCTAAATTGTGGTTCTTTGTTAGGGCAGCCCCAGCAATCTAACATAGGCTGTATACACGTCTTCGTTATCTACCCATTACTTTTAGTGTGTGATCTTTGGTAGTAAGGTCTGCTCTTCAACTAAGACATGATGTCTACCCTCCCACACCTATTCTACCTCAGATTATTAGGCTCAGTAGAACATAGTCATCCCATTTCTAAGTGATTAGTTTAGGAATGGGCATGATCTAATCCTAACATAAGAAGATGCTGAAGCAGGCCGGATGGGGTGGCTCACGCCTGTAATCCCAGGACTTTGGGAGGCCAAAGCAAGTGGATCACTTGATGTCAGGAGTTTGAAACCAGCCTAGCCAACATGGTGAAACCCCAACTCTCCTAAAAATACAAAAATTAGCCGGGCGTGGTGGCATGCACCTGTAGTCCCAGCTCAGGCAGTCCTGTAGCCCCAACTCCGGAGGCGGAGGCTGAGGCAGAGGCAGGAGAGTCACTTGAACCCAGGAGGTGGAGGTTGCAGTGAGCTGAGGTTGTGCCATTGCACTCCAGCCTGGGCAACAGAACGAGACTCCATCTCAAAAAAAAAAAAAAAAAAAAAAAAAAAAAAATCCCTGAAGCAAACCATTTTGCAAAATCTAAAAATCCAATGTAGGATCAGCAGTCTGCCTTGCTCACTGGGACTAAGCCTGGTCCACACGGTTCTCTCTAGTTTCTAATGTTACCTCCTGACATATAACTTATTTATTATGTTGTTGTTTATTGGCTGACCCTCTCTCACCCTCACACAATGTTTTGTTTACTGCTGAGTCTCAAGGGCCTGCAACAATGCCTGACACAAAGTAGGCAATCAGCAAGTATTTGCCAAACGGCCATCTCCACCTCCAGGCTTCTTATTACTAACAACAAACTGACCCAACTCTTTCCTCAATTTCAATGAGGAGAAAAGAATCCTTCATATACAAACCCCTCATAGATGTGGCTGATTTTAGTGAAGACTTGGAGGCAGAAGCAGGGTAGAGTTGATTACAGCCATACAAAGGGCTCCCATTTAAACATTAGGTATGTCTCCCCATTTGTGAAATGTCCTTTGGTCTCTCCTGACCAAGGAATCTTAACTGGCTCTTGAGATTAAAACAAACAAACAAACAAAAAAAACCTCCCCAGTCTCCTAGGAAAAGAGGGTCAGTTCTAGAGCCATGGTAACCAGTACCAGAACTGGTTGTCAATCAGTCAATGGCAATCGTGTAGTCACAGTAACAAATAAACACCAAGTCTGCTTTTAAACTGTTTATGATAACTCTCTTATAATGCACTTCTGAAACCAACCAGTCAGTGACAAGTTTAAGCTTCGAAAGTCAGGTAGTTGCTGGCAGACTCTCACTAAAGCATGCACTTAGGGGTAAGGCCAACCCTAAAACAAACCATTCCCTCAAATCTGATAGAAGGCCAGCCATTTGCTTTGCTTACTGAGACTATGCCTGGCCAGCTCGGCTCCCCGGATTTCAGATACTGAGTGGTGGTCTCATCCTTTATGCCTCTCAGTCCTAAGCATCACACCACTACACTTGTACCTCCCTCTGTTCTGCTCCCTTCTTCCCCTCAGCTACCCCTTTCTCCTTTGTCCCATTTCATAAGCAAGATAAAATCCACCTCTAATGTAGTACACTTTAGCTATTCTGATGCTTAGCCTTCGGCCAATATAGCCTTCTTTCTATTGCAAAATAATGTATTTAGATGTTGCCCCACTATTTACAATAGCAAAGACATGGAACCAAACCAAATGTCCATCAATGATAGACTGGATAAAGAAGATGTGGTACATATACACCATGGAATACTATGCAACTCTAAAGAGGAATGAGTACATGTCCTTTGCAGGGACATGGATGAAGCTGGAAGCCACTATCCTCAGCAAACTAACAAACGAACAGAAAACCAAACACTGCATGTTCTCACTCATAGGTGGGAGCTGAACAATGAGAACACATGGACACAGGGAGGGGAACATCACACACCAGGGCCTGTTGGGGGGTGGTGGATGAGGGGAGGGAACTTAGAGGATAGGTCAATAGGTGCAGCAAACCACCATGGCACACATATACCTATGTAACAAACCTACCTGTTCTGCACAGGTATCCTGAGTTTTTTTTTTTTTAGAATAAATTTTTTAAAAATTAAATGCAATAACATTATTTGAAGGTGTCAATGGTAGAAAAACAAAAGATGCTGTTCCAAAAATAGTTCTTCCCACCCTCTCCCAAAAAAAAATTCATATTATTTCTTTTCTCTCTCTCTCTCTCTCTCTCTCTCTCTCTCTCCCGTTTTGGAGTCCTGCTCTATCACCCAGGCTGGAGTGCAATGGCAGGATCTCGTCTCACTGCAACCTCCACCTCCCGGCTTCAAACATTCTCAGCCTCCTGAGTAGCTGTGATTACAGGCACATGCCACCACACCTTACTAATTTTTGTATTTTTAGTAGAGATGGGATTTCAGCATGTTTTCCAGGCTGGTCTTAAGCTCCTGACCTCAAGTGATCTGCCCACCTCAGCCTCAAAAAGTGCTGGGATTACAGGCGTGAGCCACTGTGTTACACATAGTATTTCAACTAATCTTCATGATATTCCTAAGAAGTAATTATTCTAATCCTTAGTTTGAAAATTAAAAAAAAAAGGAGGTATAGTGAGTTTAAGTCATTAGCCCAAGACCATGCCATCATTAAGAGGCAGAACTACAGGGCCAGGCGCGGTGGCTCACACTTGTAATCCCAGCACTCTGGGAGGCTGAGGCGGGCAGATCACCCAAGGTCAGGAGTTCGAGACCAGCCTGGCTAACATGGTGAAACCCCATCTCTACTAAAAAAAAAAAAAAAAAATTAGCCAGGCGTGATGGTGGGTGCCTGTAATACCAAGTAGTATGGAGGCTGAGGCAGGAGAATCGCTTGAATCCGGGAGGCAGAGGTTGCAGTGAGCCAAGATCACGTTATTGCACTCCAGCCTTGGCAACAAGAGCAAAACTCTGTCTCAAAAAAAAAAAAAAAAAAGGAGGCAGAACAATGATATAAAGCTAGACCTGTTTTAAATTCAAAATTTGTGTTTTTTCATCATAATATGCTGGTACCATAGGAGCCATGTCTTTTCTCTAATCCTTTTTTTTCAACACCACCCCAAACCTCCTCTTCTCAATTAATTTCCCTTAATGCCCCCCTAGAAAGGTGCTACCCAAGGATTAACTCCTGTCTAGGCAGGATGGGGATAATAGGACACAGGGATGGAAAATCTTTAACGTGTCCTTTCTGGAGGACACTTTGAAAAAGTTCTGTCTCTCTCTCTCTTTTTTTTTTTTTTGAGACAGAGTTTTGCTATTGTTGCCAAGGTTGGCATGCAATGGCACGATCTTAGCTCACTTCGACCTTTGCCTCCCAGATTAATGTGATTCCTCTGCCTTAGCCTCCATAATAGCTGATATTACAGGCACCCACCATCATGCCCACTAATTTTTTATATTACTAGTAGAGATGGGCTTCCATCATGTTGACCAGTCTGGTTTCGAACTCCTGACCTCAGAAAGGATAGGAGTTTTTTCAGATTCTGAAGCTGTAAATCCTTTTTTTCTCCATTTCTTCTTGTGAATTCCTCTTGCCTGTTAATGCTCTGGTTTTGAATTACATGTGAACATTAGCCCAAAAAGGAAATAGGTCACCACGCACACCTAACCCCTGTAATATCTCAAATGCTGGCTTTTGGTCTGTCCAGTTGAACTTAACTCTGTCTGCACTACCGACTTGCTGTAGCATGCGCTGGCATTCCTGTTCCCAACCAGGCCTGACAAGGGTTCTACCTACTCACACCTCTGGACATTGTTACAGCTTCCCTGAGAACTAGAGTTCCTAGTTTCGAATACAAAAAGATCATAACCCTTTTATACCTGACAAATGAAAGAAATTAGGTGAAGATCAAGTAATCCTCTGATTCACACAGCGACTAGTCACACAAGTGACTAGTGATCTAACTGAAACACAAAACCACTCTTACGTGGTTATTATCTACAGAACTGAATCCAGACTTTTACACATGGTGTAGAAAGCCCTCCATGACCTGACTCCTACCTACCTCTTCACATTCATCTTCTACTACTTCCTAACTCAACTTCAACATTGCAGCAACTCTGAAATAATAGTAATTTCTTGCTGCTGTTTCTGCTCATGTCCTGGAATGTCTTTCTTATCCTCCTAAACATGTTTTCTTTTTGGGCTAATGTTCATTCATCCTTTAAAATTCAGCTCCAGCATAGCATTCTTCGTGAAGCCATTCCCAACACCCTAGGCTGACTTAGGTATCTCCTAAATGTTCTAATATTTCTGTCGTTATGTCACCATATCGCAAGGCAGTTACCCTTTATGTACACATCTCCACAAGAATATAAGCTTCTTGAGAACAGAGACTATCTTATGGTTTGAATCCCAGTGACAGTGTCTACTATATAGTAGATACCAAATAATTGTCTAATGGATTTCAATTAAAACAACTGAAATATTTATAGCAACTAGAGTAGTGATTATGTCAGTATTTAATCCCTAGCACTGAGAGAACTTTCCAATTCTGATAAATTCTGATTTTACAAACTCCTTTCATGTCACTCGTGCAGCACCTAGCTCAGTGTCTGCTTGGTCCACAGGAAGTGCTAAACAAATGTCTTTTCAATTGAATTGTAAGAACGGATGTATTGGAGAGAGAGTTAGAGTAGGAAAGCAAGTCACTGATCCTCTTCAAGCCTTATTTTCCTCATCTGTAAAAACAACAATAATACTCTCTACCTCGGAGGAGAATTTCAGTAATACACAAAAAGCCCTTAACACAGTTTGGAGCATAGTAACCGTTTAAAGTAAATGTTAGACTGAATCACAATGCTGAACAGCTAGGAAAACCCTTCTCTGAAAATCAGAAGAAAGGCAATTTTGAATAGAACACACCCAACCTATTTCATTCAGCTTCAAAATGTATATGTAATATATCACATACCTTTCTTCTGAAGATGAGTTAATAACTGACCATTTCTCTGGAGCTGAATAGGAATAAAAAAGTGACAGTATCAATGAAAAAAGCTCAGGTTAAACAAGTTTTATATTAAAATATGAAGTTGTATAATATTTACCAAATGTCATGCTCTTCAGGCAACTGTCTTCCCTCTATTTTAATGGAAAAAAAATTGTTAGAGGAGTAATCCTGGTATCAAAGTTCACAAATTTTATAAATTATTCTTACGCGTGATTTTGAAAAATAGGGAAAGGGGAAATCAACCATTTGTTCTTACCTCCTGGACATCTGAACTACCCTTTGCAGGAAGTGTGGGATTCTTCCAAAAGTATGCACAAGTTTTCATGAATATTATCTCAAAAATAATTCCTCGGAAAATTATAAAGAAAATTGCCATCCAATCATTTCGAATAACCCAAGACTCCAGAAAGTCCCATAATGTCAAAAATGTATTATCTTCCAGTTCACCCGCTACCCCTTTTTTTAAAGGAACAATATTGGTTTGATATTTTAATGTAATAGGTGAAAGAGACTCGTGTCTCATTCAGAAGTCCTTGATTTCAGGGGCCCCGAAATATAGAAAGTTGGTACGCCCGACTCATAACCCTGTGTAAATTCAGCCAGTGCTGCTTGGTGTCTTATCAAGAGCAGTAGTGATTGCTCTGGGCCTAAGTTAAGTGAGGTACATGTCATAGTGGGTATTTAACTGAGCTCATATCAACTTACTGTAGCAATAATGGAAGTTCATAGGTAAGAAATGTACAGTGCTATGAGTAGTTTTTTACTAAAATTCAAAAAATTATGTTTTCTTAACTTCATAGAAAGCAACATAATTCTATCATGGATTGCCACTGTCCTATTATAAATATAAAATAAATTTGAATTGGTAGAAAGGATTTGATATAACCATTTCTATTAACACTAGCAATAGTGCATTTATGCTTCTTTGTGGTCAGGAAAATATAGTCCTTTCTTGAATGAATATAGATAAGGTTGACAGATTTAGCAAATAAAAACATTAGATGCCCAATTTAATTTGAATTTCGGAGAAATGTCAAATAATTTTTTTAGTCTAAGTATGTCCCATTGTGACCATGGAGAAAGTATGATGACTTGTCTTTTATGGGCCCCATTTTTTTTCTTAAAATAGAACACATTTTATACTTCTTCTTGTTAGCAGGGTCTGTTGGCACCATTCCCCTTCAACAATCTGTTGATATGCTGAAAGCTAACATGTCTTTGGAATAACCTCCTGGTGAATTTCCTTTTCACCTTGTGTACAGAGATTCCAAGGAGCTACTTGTGAAGTCTTTCCGATGTTAGAATTAAGGGTGGGGCAGAGGCAGATGTCAGGACAGTACTGCTCACTCTCCGTCAGTCTAGTGGGTAGGCCTGGAAGCTTGCTGAGCAAATACAGTTTTAATCACAAGAAGACAGAATGGTCTGGACTCGTTATGAAAATGTTAACACTACCTCGGATTTAGAGTACTCTTCCTTTGAAGGTGTCATTAGTTAATACTTCCTTTGCAGATGTAATTCATTAATGCTTCACTTTTTTAGTATTTCACATATCCAAGGTAGGTTGAGCAAAGAGGTAGTATTCATTACACCAAAGGAAACTGTTCAGGCCCCTTTTGTCACATCAATATAAATAAGTGCAACAAAGATTTACAAATACAGCTGGGTGAAGTGGCTCGTGCCTGTGATCCTAGCACTGTGGGATGCTGAGGTAGATGGATGGCTTGAGCCCAGGAGTTTGAGACCAATACTAGGCAGCATAAGTGGACCCCTGTCTTTACCAAAAATTTTAAAATTAGCCAGGCGTGATGGTGTGCATCTCTCGTTAGTCTCAGCTACTCGGGAGGCTGAGCTGGGAGGATTGCCTGAACCTGGGAGGTAAAGGCTGCAGTGAGCCATGATCCCGCCACAGCACTCCCATCCTGGACAACAGAGCGAGACACTGTCTCAAAAAAGAAAAAAAATCAGCTCTTACTGTTGCTGAACATTAAAACTCATGAGATCAATGACATTCTAAATGTTGGAATTTACAGTCCTCCAGTCTCCTGGATCACATGAACAGGTATTTATAATCTTTATTTAAGTATAACTCTTACCTTGAATTTTGTCTTTGCAAAGAATGGCCCTTTAGAATTCCTCTGGATTTTTCTAGCACTATGGTAAAGTACACCTTCCCTGTACTCCCCTCCCCACAAAGACAGTTGAGGTAATTTTAGTCTCCTGGGTTTCCCTGTAAAATTTAAGCAGCTGGAAAAATACTCAGTTACTCTCACTTACTTGCAAAATTTCTCTAAGTCATTTCATGATAACTATTTTAAAGGGATTCGCTGTTTCAACACTTTCTTCTCTCTAGTTCCTTAGAGCTTTCCAAGCTTTATGGCACTGAATCCGTAATTAGCATTCCACCCAAGAGCTCTTAAAGAACTGTAAAGGAAGTGCTGCGTACCACCCGCGCTGATGCTTAGGTTTACATAGAGGTAAGAATTATCCCTCTCCAGGGCTTTACATGTTTGTTACTTATGTACTTGCTACTAACAAAAGTATAGTATCTATTTTTCAGCATAAATGCTTCTGTCCCTTGGACTAGAAACCTCTTAGACCACTGTCAAGTGAACAGCATCAGAAGTAAATACAAAGCAAGATTCACTTGCTTAGAGAGTAAAAAGAAAAAAATATCTTAGAAAGCCCATTACAAACCGTAATACAAAATAGACACTACAAGAAAACACAAGAAAAATTCTATTAACTTTTTTTTAAAACTTCCTATTATATTTTACCAGTGTTACCATCTTTGAACTATTTGGACATTATGAACTTCATTTTTTTCTTTACTTAATAGAAAAAAGTCCCAATATTAGATATATAAAATAGTCACATAAAGCTAGAGATTGTTCAAAATTGTTAGAAACTCTTTCTTAGTTTAATATCTTAGTTTAATACATTTGTTGAATAATAAATTTGTAAAGTACTGAACGAGGAACCAAAATGTGCTTTAACATGTTTTGTTAAGATGAGGAAAATAGTCCCAACCTTGAAGGAATGTGTAATGTGAGATGGAGATATGAGTAACTTAATGAGAAGGTAGAGTGCAGTTAACAAAGAAATGAGGAAGATATCACAGGAGTTTGAGGAGAGATACTTGGTTTGGGGTAATTTCAACGAAAGCTGAAAAGAGGGGGAAAAATTTTAAGGACCTTAAAGAATTAGTAGGACTTGGAAAGAGGCAAAGATGAACAAAGACAGTAGGAAGGAGAGTCAGAAATACTTCTTCCATTTTATAAACGTTGACAGAGTCCATGTTAGTTATTTCACTGTTTACAGGTTTGAAATATGGGAAAAGAAGGCTAAAATGTTGATGGAGCCCTACTGTGTGTGAAGCCACCTTCAGAGACCTAACAGTTTTTAAGTTGGAAGTATCAACTGGTGTTTCAAAGGAAGGAGACAAGAAAACAGGAAAATCAATTAGGCTACTGCAGTGAGAGATGAGAATTGATAAGGGTCTGGATTAGAGTGACGGTAGTGTAAAAAGGAGAGTTAGAGGCTGAAACCCAGGATCTGGCAACTGAAAGAAAGCAAATGGCTGAGCGTGGTGGCTCATGCCTGTAATCAGCTGAGATGGGTTGCTTCAGTCCTGGAGTTGGAGACCAGCCTGGGCAACAAAGCAGGACCCCGTTAAAATATTTGAGACCTTGTCTCTACAAAGAATTTAAAAAGCCAGATGCAGTGGCAGGTGCCTGTAGTCCCAGCTACTTGGGAAACTGAGGTGGGAGGATCCCTTGAGGCCAGAAGTTCAAGGTTGCAATGGGGTATGATAACGCCATTGCATTCCAGCCTGGGTGACGGAGTGAAACCCTGTCTTAAAAAAATTAAACTAGGCTGGGTGTGGTGGCTCACTCCTATAATCCCAGCACTTTGGGAGGCAGAGGTAGGTGGATCACTTGAGGTCAGGAATTCAAGGCCAACATGGCTAAACCCTGTCTCTAGTAAAAATACAAAAATTAGCCCGGTGTGGTAGCACACGCCTATAATTCTGGCTACTCAGGAGGCTGAAGAACAAGAATCGCTTGAACCCAGGAGGCAGAGGTTGTAGTGAGCTTAGATCGCACCACTGCACTCCAGTCTCAAAAACAAATAAAACAACAACAACAACAAAAACCTAAAATAATAAAAGAAAGCAAATGGATCAAGGAGGGGGATGGAAGAGTTAATGGTCAGGGGGAAAGGATTTACAGATAATCCCAAATCTGGTCTGTCCCAACATGGGCACTATTGACATTTTGGACAGGATACTTCTTTGTGTGGCTGCAGTCCTGTGTATTGAAGGATGCTTAGCAACATCCCTACCTTCTACCTACAGAATGCTAGTGGCACCCCAACCCTGGCCGTGACAATCAAAAATATTTCTAGACATTGCTAATGTCCCCAATCCCCATGCTGCAGACCAGGATTGGTCCGTGGCCCACCAGGAACCAAGAGTGGGCAAGCAGGCACTACTGCCTGAGCTCCGCCTCCTGTCAGATCAGCTGTGGTATAAGGTTCTTATAGGAGCAGGAAATGTTATTGTGAACTGTGCACATGGGGGATCTATAGGTTGCAGGCTTCTTATGAGAAACTATTGACTGATGATCTGGGGTGGCACACTTTCAACTGGAAAACATCCCCAGCCCTGCCACCCCCACCCCAGTCAGACTGAAAAATTGTCTTCCACAAAATGGGTCCCTGATGCCAAAAAAGTTGGGGACCACTGCCCTAAGGGGTAAAGGTCCCCCACCAGGGGGGAAACATTAGTCTTGGTGAGTGGTTATGAGGCAGGAAAATAGGGTCTGGAGGCAGGAAACCAAGACAATTCACCCTGACTTCCCACAACTGAATTAATAGGAAAATCCCAACTTTCCATGCCTAAGTAACAAAAGGACCAGAAGCTACTCCCTTTGCAAATCCCCACTTTTCTGTGCAGCAGATGGAAAACTGAAAGTACCTCTGACTGGTTGCATAGGAGTGTAACTTTGTAACTTCACTTCAGTCTCTGACTGGTTGCTTTCCGCAACTAATCATACTGATTGTGGGCCACCATTTACATGGGGTGAACACCAAGTAGACAATGGGAAACCTCTAGGAGGTGTCTGGACCCCAGAAGATTCCTTATCCAGGGCTCTCGAGCCACTGCTCGGGCCGCTCCCAAATTGTGGAATGTACTATCATTTTCAATAAATCTCTGCTTTCATTGCTTCTTTCCTCCCTTTGCTGTGCATTTTGCGCAATTATTTATTCAAAACGTCAAGAACCTGGACAACTTGCAGTCAAGACCCTCTACTGGTTACAGCTATGCCATTAATCATGGTCTATCAGAAAAGGGCCAGAATGGCTCTTTGACTATAATCTCAAACTTGACGGGGCTGAACATTTTCCTGCAAGACGTGGCATATCTATGCAGGAGAGCAGATGTGACCTTCTTTAAAAAATGTTTCAGATTTAGATATATCATTTTTATCGTTCTCCAGGAGTTCTATGCTCCCCAAATATGGCTAGCTATTCAGTCTTCAAATGTCAAGTCATTACATCAACAAGGAACACTAGTTTCTTAATAGACAACTCAAGGGAAAGATCAACTTTAAATGATCATCTATCTACATTACTCCTATATTTAATATAGTATCTTTGGTCATATTATGCCTATAGTTTAATTTTGCAAACTCAAATATTATACATCATATAGCCTGGTTAGTAGGCTTTTAAATGTTGTGTTGTACTTTAACATTATGGTCTGCTTTGTAGTAAGTTGTCCTTTGTGTTTTCCTTCTCCCATCTATTTTATTTCTGGTTAACAATACTAATGTTCCCCAATGACTTATAGTTGTTAATAGACCAGTGATTCCATCTTCTTGATAGCTTTGGATATTTTTTATGTTTATAATCTTTTGATACTAGTAGTGTTTTAAAATTTCAAATGTTAAGTATTGTTTAGTTATACAACGTTCTTAAAAAATTTAGGTTCAGGAAATGACTTAGTCAAAAAGTAACTATTACACAGAGTAACAGGAATTTTAAATTTAGTTACACATCACTTCATTCAATAATATGAAAGATTTGGACGTTACCTAGGTTTTCATTCATATTTAGAAAAATAGTATTTTAAATCTACTGGTTCCGCCAAGGCAGGAGGAATGAGGGGCCTCAAAAATCTGCAAGCTGCCCAGGCCACTTGAGGCTGTTTCAATGACCTAACATTAAGAGCAGTAGGGAGGATATGCAAAAGATTTACTATAAAAAACCATTTATTACTACAAACTTTTATTTAACATCAGCCTTACCTTTTGTGAACACTACAGGAAATACAGAAACTATGTTTTTTATATATAACTCAATACCATTCAAGCTTCAGATGGGGAGATAGCTGAACTTCCCAATGCAACATTAAGTGCTCCTAATTGCCTAGATACAGCAAAGATGTACCAAAATTTAGCAATTATTTATCTCTTTAATCAGAGTTATACAACGTTCTTAAAAAATTTTACACACTACATTTTTTGTTTTTGTTGTTTTGAGGCAGAGTCTGACTCTGTCACCCAGGCTGGAGTGCAGTGGTACACTCTGGGCTCACTACAGCCCCCACTTCCTGGGTTCAAGCGATTCTTCCTCCTCATCCTTCAAGTAGCTGGGACCACAGACACGCACCACCACACTTGGCTAATTTCTGTATTTTCAGTAGAGACAAGGTTTCGGTACGTTGGCCGCTGGTCTCAAACTGCTGGCCTCAAGTAATCTGCCTGCCTCGGCCTCCCAAAATGCTTGGATTACAGGAGTGAGCCATGGTGCCCAGCCTCCCACATTATGTTGTAAGTTCCAAGTTTTTACTCATCTTTACAAATCCAATGAGGTTTGCCTGTAATAAGCCTTCAGTGAACACTTCTTGAATTAAAGATATTTCATTCTAAAAAGTCTTCAGGGTCCCTATATTTGAAACCTATGTCCACTCCTATCCCTTCAGTGAGATTTATTAAAAGATTAGATAAAAAGATGTGTACATTTTATAAATCTGACTAATTAACCCTAATATAGTTTTGTTTTCCTTTACTGAAGATGACATTGCTCTGCAAAATTTCTCAGCTGTATATCAATAAGACAAAAGCACATTTGTAACAAAATTCAAATGTTTAATTTTTTTCAAAACGTAACTATACTAATGAAAATAAATTATATTTAGACCACCTTCGATATTTTTACATCATCTTTATACAACTATAACAGTGCTTTCAAAAGACGTTTTGTGAAGGACATTAATTTCACATTTAAAATGTGTTTCAAAAATAAGGGAACATTAAATATCAAATGAGTCTGAAATATATCTCAATGCTGGGGCATATTATTCTTTATCAAATTAACTGTACGTGTATTCAAAATAACATGGCTTTTAACTAATGACATTTCTTGTCCATTTCAGTAATTTCTTGGATCCAAAACAAAATCTGTGTATTTATTTCTTTGAAAACATCATTTGTCGACCGTCCTTTCACTGCCATGGAATGATTTGCCTTCTCAATCCAGTGGATTTTATGGGGAGCTTGCATTTTCTGTGCCACTTTCTCCAACAAGTTCTAAAGAAAAAAAGAAGAGGATACTAGACTAATGTTCTATTGATATTTAATAAAAGGTACTGTCTCCTCCGCCTATACTGGCATTCATTCACAAGTATTCGTTAAACGCTTTCTCAGAGACAACTTTCTAGGCAACAAGGACGTGGCAGTCCGCTTCTCTTAGCTACAGCAATACCACATATCAAGCATTTATTACTGATAATAAAATGTTAAATAAATTGAAGTAAAAAAGTTTATTTTCCCCCAAAAATCTTTTTCCCAAGTAAATTATACGCTCTGGGGAATACGAAATTGTTTGATAATATTGGGCTAATATTTAGTAATGTGTAGACATTGCCAACCCTTTCTGAAGAGTCAATTTTATAACAAATAATCTGCCTGAATGTTGAAATGATTTTAAAAATGTACAGCCTAGTAATCCCCAAATCAGAAGATTCAGATATTAATCCTTCATTTCCCAAATAACGGTCATATCTATCAGGGAGACAAATTTTGTCACTATATTTCTATTTTTAGGTTCTCAAAAGCAACAGGGTAACCAAAACACAAATCCAGTGTTAGTCAAATTAGCAACTTTTAAAAGAGACTGTTGCAGGAAATATCTTGCTCCCAAGATATTTCTGCCTTTCATTCTCTTTCATTCACACAAACATTGAATTATAATTCACCTTTTCACACATTTCATCTGCTGAGCCTGACACAAACAGTACAGGCTCTTTTAAACGAAAGAGGTCTTCATCTCTGAGTTTATGCTGCTGCTTTGGATGGTGCAGTGGATAAGAAATACAAATGAGACCTCGAACAAAATCATCAGCATCATCTGGCTCAATGTGACACATTACAGAAGCAGCTGCTCTTGAGCCCATTGAACGACCTAAAATCAATTAAAGTTAAGTTCAGTTTGAAATATAAACTTTTACGTAAAGTAGCAGTGATGGGTGGCAAATTGGATCTTTTACTGTTCATCATATTTGTTTACCAACAAATTAAATCCAAAAGATAGCAATTAACAAGATGCAATACCAGGCTGGGTGCTGTGGCTCACACCTATAATCACAGGACTTTGGGAGGCCTAGGTGGCAGACTGTCTGAGGTCAAGAGTTCAAAACCAGCCTGACCAACATGGTGACACCCCGTCTCTATTAAAAATACAAAAATCAGCCAGGTGTGGTGGTGCACACCTGTAGTCCCAGCTACTTGGGAGGCTGAGGCAGGAGAATCACTTGAACTGGGGAAGTGGAGGTTGCAGTGAGCCAAGATGGTGCCACCGCACTCCAGCCTGGGCAACAGAGCAAGACTCTGTCTCAACAACAACAAAAAACTAAAAACTGATCTTAAGTCAAACGTTAAAAAAAAAGGCAATTATTTTTCTGAAGAACACTTAAAAGGACAAGAACAATCCTTATAAAGGAATCATCATATGTGAGAGATGAATAAAAGGAAAGAAGCTCAGATTATAACACATATACATGAGGTTTATATTTGCTTTAAGTATATAAAGTGTTTTAACATGAAAAAGGTGACTTACCAAAACAACAACAATCCTTAAATTAGCTTCCTATGATCAATTAATTCTCCATTACTTATTCCTATATTAAAATGAGTAATTAACAAGTATTCACAAGTATTATACTTACCTCCAAGAAAAACTCCTGCAAGTTTGTATTCTCCTGATGTCTTTAGGTAATTCTACAAAAATAAAAAAATTATCAGTTCTTCATATATAAAATATTCCACTGGAAATGCAAGATATATTATTTCTCATTATTACTGAAATGTATGAAAATCTATGCAAAGATATTCAGAAAATCTTAAGGGATTCTTAAAAGAAGTAATCAGTCCTTCCTCTTCTGGTCATGCCTTCACTATTAAATCACATGTTAGGTAATACAGGCAAGTATGTGAGTAAAAAGTCAATCTACCATTACTAAAATATTTAAGCACTAAACTATTTTTACAGAACAAGTTATATTTTAAAAAGACCAGTAAATGCTTCCAACTAATAACAAATTTGATAGTGTTAACATCTAAAGTTCTGAAAATCTTATTAGTAAGCTTGAAATTATTTAGATCGAGGTGTCCAATCTTTTGGCTTCCCTGGACCACAGCGGAAGAACTGTCTTGGGCCACACATAAAATACACTAACACTAATGATACCTGATGAGCTAAAAAAGAAAAAAACTGCAAAAAAAAATCTCATGTTTTAAGTAAGTTTGCAAACTTGTATTGGGCCACATTCAAAGCTGTCCTGGGCTACAAGTGGCCCATGGGTTGGACAAGATTGATTTAAGGAAACTTTACTGTATCCAGGGATTTTAAGCAACATATACAGAAAACTGTGTCATATTTGTATATGCATAGTATGGTAGATGAAATACTCTAGAATGCCAAAACTATGTGCTAAAATTACATAATTCCAGTGAGAAAAAGCATTAAGTAGTTTAGAAGTTTCCTTACACTTCTTGGCAATCATGGAGGAACATTTATGATGTAAGCATTCATCTCCATGGAAACTGATGACAAGGGAAATCTGACCACTGAAAAGCTTTCATGTACTGCTGAGTTTTCTGAGAATACGCTCAAACCAAATGACTACTAATACAATTTATCTTACATTTATTAAATATTTCAAACAGAATTCTGTTATAATAAACATAAAGAAATTTTCTTACCAAAACTGATTTATATGCCTTAATTCTATGTACAATATTAAGGCCTTTGCAGGTAAATCTCAGGCAAAAAAACCCGTGAGATGCAAGATGGGATGCCAGTGACATCAAATGAGGAAGATTCATATCTCCTGATGCTCCATGTGTAAGAATTATTCCATATGTTAAGCTCTTGTTAGGTACCAAACAAACGGCATCTAGTAATTTATTTCCAAAAGGTATTTTTAATTTAACCTGGAATTCAAGAGAATAAAGGGATCAAAAATTACTTTCTTGCCTATTAAGACAACTGAACAACTATATACATGTT
The DNA here is from genome assembly GCA_031835075.1 of Saguinus oedipus. Taxonomy (NCBI): domain Eukaryota; kingdom Metazoa; phylum Chordata; class Mammalia; order Primates; family Cebidae; genus Saguinus; species Saguinus oedipus. Next base: position 11,747,801 of record CM063169.1, on the reverse strand, counting down.
TTCTCTGTGAGGCTCATAATTCAAGTCATAGCCTCCAAATAAAAAGTAGTGATATTAATAATAGTATTTAAGTGCTTACTGTGTCGGGTGCTATTATAAGCGCTTTATACGTATTAACTTATTTAAGCTTTCCAACAATTCTATGAGGCAAGTACTATCATCATCCCCGTTTTACAGATAAGGCACTAAATTATCTATTTACAGATAATACTTGCCCAAGGTTATATAGCCACTAGCTAGGATTTAAACTCAGACAGTCTGCTCTAGATTCCTCACTCTTAACCACTTATGCTATACTGCCTCCCACAGTGAAAGTTGAAAATAAGATTACTCTGAAGCCATATAATTACAAATAAATAAACAAAAACCAGGAACCCTGAAGATGCAGAACATATGAAAATATTACCTCTGTATGACTCATTTTCACTGTTGAATAACAAACTTAAAGTGCATTTACATCTGAGAAGCAAAGGACATCTCCCTGAAAAGAAGATTCTGTTGTGAAAGGTGAGTTGGCAGACATGGATATGACACAAAAAAGTATGAATGAACACATTCAGCAGCTAAAATAAACATTTAGAATTACTCCCTAAGATCTGGTGTCTTTACATGTATATTATTCTATGGGCACTCAGAATTGGTTAGAGGGCCAGGTTCAGGTTTGGCAGATGTTATAGAAGATGAAGCAAAGGTAATACTTTGACATGGAAACGGTAAGGTAATTCATATCAAAGTAGGATGCTGTATATTGGATAAAATGATAAAGTAAAAATATATATATATATATATATATATATATATATATATACATTTTTTCTAAGAATCTTCATTCGAAATCAACTATCCTAAACTTAATTTTTCAGCATCTTACTAACCCATTTTCTTCATCATTATAGTTCCCAAGCCTTCCCATCCAGACCTTCTCACATAACTTTATAGTGCTGCCAGGAGACAGAATATATATGTCTTTACCCTATTTGCTTTGGACTTGGCTATGTAACTTGTTTCAACTAATGGAATGTGGGTAGACATTTCAATGTGTGACTTCTGAGCGAAGGCATGGCAAACTTCCAGAAGCCCTCTTGAACTTTCACCCTCAGTCTTGAGAAAAACATGCTCTAGGTAGTTTTGCATTTTCAGCCTGGGTCTCAAAACGAAGACACATGGAACAGATCTGAACCCAAAACTGAAATCTGAAGTCCAGACTAGTCTAACCAAAATCTAAACAACTGCTAATCTGAAGATCCATGAGGATGAAATGTAAGCCACTGAAATTTTGGGGTTGTTACGTAGCATTCCTTCCTATGTTAAGAGCTTAGGATCAACATCAGGATCTCCACTACTCACCCATTTTTTCCATTAACATTTACTTATTCATTCATTCATTCAATAGGTAACAATAACATGGTTTAAAGTTCAAAAGGTACCAAGAATATATAATGAAAAAGTCTCACTCATTCCACTTTTGACTTGTCATCAGATCCCCTCTCCAAAGGTAACCAGTATTACCTGCTTCTTACTTATCCTTCCAGAGAGCACTGAACTTATTTTCACACAAGTGTATGTATAAGATAAAATCCTGGGAGAGGAATCACTGTGTCAAAGGGTTTGTTCATAATTTTTTACAGAGTATTTTTTTCATAGCACTTCCTGAGGTGAATATATTTCATCTCTGAATAGGTATCGTGTGCACAGGGTACATTTTAAAAATGTAAACAGAAGTCAAAGGATTTGTTTATAATGTTTTACAGAATTGTTTTTTCATAGACCTTCCTGAGGTGAAGAATACATTTCATTTTTGAAAAGGTATCGTGTGCACATGGTACGTTTCAAAAGAAAATGCGAACAGAAGTTTCCTTACACTCTTCCCCCAGCCTCCAAGTTCCTTTTCCTTCCTAGAAACCACTATAACCAACTATGTACCTTTCTCCATCTGTGTGTGTGTGTGTGTGTGTGTGTGTGTGTGTGTATGTGTGTATGTAAAATTTTCTTATTTCAGCCTGGAGGGCGTTAGTCTGATCTGACTGCAGAAGTTCTGGAACTGAGTGGGAGAAGGGGGATAAAGGACTTCAAGCTTCAGTGTCCCTGTCTTCATACATGTAGCCCCGTAATTAACTATGCCCGGGTTACTCAGTTCAAAGATCCTGTTTTACTTTCACAAGAGAATAAGCCTCCATCCAGTCTTCTAACAAGGGGAAAGGCAGTCACCAACAGTGTGAAATGGGGAAGGGGATCTGGATATCCAATTGCTTCTCAGATTTCACCTAAATCATCTTTCTTTAAAGCTCCCTACACCCACCTCCTGCATCATCACCATCTTCATTCCCAGTACCACAGCTGTCCAATGCTGTCAGTTTCTGTGCAATTTGAAGATTCTGTGGTTAATACAGGGTTTGCTAAGATAGCCGCGTTTTAGAGCCCGCTATTTGATGGTCAGTGTTTCCTTTCCTATTCTCCCACTGTTGGGAGGTTTATTTTTTGTTTTTATTTTTAAAATCCCCTCAATGTAATTTTAATAAAATTTCAGGAAAGAGTAAATTTAGATGCATGTACATAATCACTATCTTAGAATGCTTCATTTTTTTTTTCTCACTCTGGGGCCCAAGCCTGAAAATTCAGTGGCATAATCATAGCTCACGGCATCCTGGAACTCCTGAGCTCAAACGATCCTCTTCTCTCAGTCTCTGGAGTAGGTGGGACTACAAACGCTCACCACCACACCCACTAATTTCTTAAAAATGTTTCTGTAGTTTCACAGGCTGGTCTCAAACTCCTGGGCTCAAGTGATCCCTGTGCGTTGGCCTCCCAAACCGCTGGGATGCCAAGGGGTGCGCCACCTTGCCCGGCCTGCTTTACTACTTTACAGACTTCACGATGAACAGTGTGTTCTTCACGGTTGGTGCACACATGCTGGTTTACTTCAGAAACACTGAAAATGCCCCATAACACAATCCCCAACCAACCCGCTCTAGATCGCCTGAGTTTGTTTTTGTTTGTTCTTTTTTTGAGACGGAGTCTCGCTGTGTCACCCAGGCTGGAGTGCAGTGGCACAATCTCGACTCATTGCAACCTCCACCTCCCAGGTTCAAGCGATTCTCTTGCCTCAGCCTCCCGAGTAGCTGGGATTACAGGTGCCACCAACACACCCGGCTAACTCTTTTGCATTTTTAGTAGAGACGGGGTTTCACCATGTTAGTCAGGCTGGTCTCGAACTCCTGACCTCAGCCTGCCTCGGCCTCTTAAAGTGCTGAAATTACAGGTGTTAGCCACCGCACCCCGCCACTGTCGTCTGGGTTTTCATTTCTGGCTTTAGGTTGAGAGAGAGCAGGGTTTGAGGCCTGGCCTGGCCTCAGTGCCCTCAACGGCGATGGTGAAGATGACCGGCTAGAGGTGCTGCGCCCGCGAAACGCCAGCGCCAGTGGCGACCGGAGGGCCGGCTCCAATGGCTGGGCCGTCGGCGGAGTTCTAGGACAACTCCTACTAAGAACGGCTGGGCGATCACCTCCGACGCCACGGAACGGAAACACCATAAGCCCCTTCAACCTTCAGTTAAAAACGTTCGTGCCTTGTTAGGTCCACAGCATTACGTCGGCTATCGTGGGGCAAACAAAAGCGTTGAGTCCAGTTTCACAGGGGGTCCGTCAACCACCCCAGCAAACAGGGAGCGAAAATTCAAAGCGGGCGTGCGGGGCTCAGCGGCGCTCGGACTCGGGATCCGTGCCCTCCGCAAATGCGCGCTGCCCGGGCCGTCCCCAGCGACCCCTCTCCACTCGGAGGCTGCTTTGAGTCAGTCACCGGGACTGGCTGACGCTGTCCAGATTGGCCCTGTCCGGCTCTCCCCGCCCGTACCAACCCCACACTCCGCCCTCCTACTCGGCGAAGCAGAGGAAGCCCCCACCAGCTGGTGCCCGCGGGCACCGAACTGAACGGAACGCCTCCCGGCTCGGACCAACGGCGACGCCCACGAGCCTCTAACGCTTCAGGCGGGCCTGCCGGACGCTCTTCCCGTCCCCCAGGAAGCTGTCCCTCAGCCAGCGGCGCCAACCGACACCGCCTTACTTACCGGGGAAGGCAAAAGTGGCCGTGGGCACCCAACCGCCCTCACTCCCTTCAGGGAGCTGATTAGCGCGCTCGAAGCGACCGCCACGCCTGCCCCGCCACTACGTTCGACTACGGCGCACGCGTGTGCAGGCCACGCCCCCGGGTGCGCGGGCCGGGCCGCAGAGCAAGCCGGGAGCGTGACTCTCCGAGCCCGCCACAGCCAGGAGCGTTCGGCCGGGACAAGCCGAGCCAGGGCAGGGCGCCAGGGTGCGCCGCCACAGCAGCACGCGGACGGCTGGAAAGCCAGCCCCAGTTACCTCCTCCTCCAGGACTGCTCCACTCGAGGCCCTTCCCCATCCCAGCCACCACTCCATTCCGAGGCGGGATCAGCTCTCACCAGTCTTTTCCTCACACCCGCAGTTGATTTGTTAGTCCCGTTAGGGTCAAACGCTTACAGAATCCAGCAGCTTCACACACTTCTACATGGGGTCCAGCCCCCTGTTATCTTTGTGGGGATAATTCTAACAGTCACTTAAATGGTGGCTTGGTACCATCTTGCTCTCGCCTGGCCCTTGTCGGCGACGCCGCAGCCACGTGGATGCTGTGGAAACCTAAACACCCCCTCCCACTTCCCAAGGTTCCGCGCTCATAGCCAAAGCCAGAGGCCGGCCGTGGCCTAAGCCATTGCGGGCGATCGGTCCTTCACCTCTCCCCTCTCCATCTGGCTCCTTTTCTGGAGGCCCCAGGCAGCCCGGCCTCCGCTGTCCTCACCACCACGCACCAGGCGGGACCCCACAACGACGGGCTTTTGTCCCGGCTGCTCCCTCCCAGCATGGGCCGCGTCTCCTCGGGTCGACAGGGGCGCGGGGTCTTCACAGCGAGGCCTCCTCCATCGCCTCCCGGCTCTTCCTGTTCTTCCCCGGTCAGTGTCTCCTCACTGCACTATCAGCTCCCAGGTGAAGACAGGGTTGCGTTTTGTACATTTTTGCTTTAACCGTGAACCTCCTGTGTATGAACAAGGCTCGGAAAAAATATATATATTTCTTGAAGGAATGAATCTTCCCCAAGAGCAGTGCAGTTGGCACCTGCCCTCTTTTCTGCCATGGTGCATGTAAGGAAATACATTCCACAAACCACGTAGTCACTGTCATTTATCACAAGTGTTTCCCCAGATTACAAAGTCTTAATACTTCTTTGTCTCCTAATTTTTTAGCGGTGTATTTTAAAAACAACTTTCTTTACATGCCATAAAATTCGCTCATTTGAAGTGTACCATTCAGTGATTTTCAGTTATTTTAAAACCATTTGCAACCATCAAATGATGAAAGAACATTTCCATCATCCCCCCAAAAAGTGTGTGCTCACTTACAGTTGAGATAGGAGATCAGCAGGACTTGTTTCCAAGCACTGGTCACCACCCCAATGATCGAAACAAGACCAGACCACAACAGGACGCTCTAAAAAAACACCGGCCAAAACTGCCCTAAAGAAACTGGCCCAAACTAGCTAAAACCAGGATGGCGACCAAAGTGACCTCTAGTGCCCTCACTGTTTATTGTATGCTAATTATAAGCAATTTTCATGTGCTTTGTGGCTCTGATGTAATTGCTTTGCTTTCATTTTACTGCCAGCTTGCTGTTGAATTCTTTCCTGTGCAAAGTCAAGAACCCTCTCAGGCTGAGCTCCAATTTTGGAGTTCACTGGCATTACAGCCATTCTCTGTTCCTACCCCATTCCTGGGCAACCACTAACATATTTTCTGTCTCTCTGGTTCTGGAGTTCCTATAAATGGAGTCATATACTGTATGGTCATGTGCCTCTAGCCTCTTGTACTTAGAATGTTTTCAAGGTTTATCCATGCTGTGACGTGCATCAGTATTTTGTACCTTGTTACAACTTACATGTTTTTATTGCCAAATAGTATTCAGCAATTTTGGGTATCCATTCACCAGTTGGTGGACATTTGAATTCTTTATACTTTTTGGTTATTACAATTAATTCTGCTATGCTAGTCAGAGACAGACGGTGATGTAACTACAGGAGCAGAGAGACTCGAAGATGCCAAGATGGAAGAGGGGCCCCAAGACAAGAAATATAAAGGAATGCAGCTCTAGAAGCTGGAGATGGCAAGGAAGAGGTTTCTCTCAGAAACTCCAGAAGGAATCAGCCTGCCAACACCTTCGCATTAGCTCTGTGATGTTGGTTTCAGACTGCTTTTCCAAAACTGTGAAGGAATAATTTGTTGTTTTCCACCACTAAGTGTGTGGTAATTTATCACAGCAACAATAGGAAACTAATACAAAAGCTTTATTTATGAACCAAAAATTGAATTTCATATATGCTTCACATGTAATGAGATACTCTTAGTTTTTTTCAGCCACTTAGAATGTGGAAATCATTCTTAGCTTGCAGGCTGTACAAACACTGGTGTTGGCTCAGATTTGGCCTGTGGGCAATAGTGTAAAATATCCTAAATTAAATATTAGTGCAACTAATCCAGCTGTGTATTACAGTAATAATATGTAATAACCCTCAGGTTTCTATAATTTTCAAAATTAGAATGCTATTAATGGAACCCATTACAGATTAATGCAGCAAAAACAAAGCCAAATAAAACATAAACATTTCAATAGATGTCTTAAAAACAGTTAATAAAATTTAATGCTTTTCCTATTGAAAAAGGAAATGATTCAGTATTAGATTGGAAATTTATTATTTTAATAGTGGTTGTTCATCATAAACTATACCAAACATTTATCCAACAGTGAAAAACTGTGGCATCTTTCTTTGATCATCCAATCTAAAGTAGCTACCACTACCTACCCCACTTTTTCTTTATAATACCCTGTTTTCATTTATCACAATCCATAATTATCTTGTTTAGTTTTTACTTGCTAATTTTCATTCTTTTCCAGAATAGACAGCAATTGGTCACTTCTGTATCCTTAGGGCATAGCACAACGTCTGGCACATACTAGGTGCTCAAAATTTTTGAACGAATTCCCATTTGTAATGCTAACTTCATGTGTCAAGTTGGCTGATCCATGGTGCCTAGACAATTGGTCACACATTATTCTGCATGTTTCGATGAGGGTATTTTGGGATAAGATTACCATTTAAGTCAGTGGACTGTGAGTAAAGAAGAGTGCCCTCTGTAATGTTGGGTGGAGGGGCTCATCCAACAGCTGAAGGACAAAGTAGAACGAAAGACTAGCCTCCCTTGAGCAAGAGGGAATTCTGTCAGTAGACAGCCTTCAGGCACGAATTGCAATACTAGTCTCTCCTGGGTCTCCAGCCTAATGGTCTTTGGACTTTAACTTCAGATTTTGGAATTGCTAGCCTCTATAATTGTGTGAACCAATTTCTTAAAATAAATTTTTGGGCCGGGCGCGGTGGCTCACGCCTGTAATCCCAGCACTTTGGGAGGCCAAGGCGGGTGGATCACGAGGTCAAGAGATTGAGACTATCCTGGTCAACATGGTGAAACCCCGTCTCTACTAAAAATACAAAAAATTAGCTGGGCACGGTGGCGTGTGCCTGTAATCCCAGCTACTCGGGAGGCTGAGGCAGGAGAATTGCCTGAACCCGGGAGGCGGAGGTTGCGGTGAGCCGAGATCGCGCCATTGCACTCCAGCCTGGATAACAAGAGCGAAACTCCGTCTCAAAAAAAAAAAAAAAAAAAGCATGTAACAACAACAAAAATTTGATATGATTCAATTTATATCAATTTCAAAATAGGCAAGAGTAAACTGTATTGCTTAGGGAAGTATACGTAGGTGGTAAAACAAAAAGCAAAAAAAGATTATTACAGCCTTCATGTTAGTGGTTGCCTGGGAGCAGAGAGGAAATGTGATAAGGTGAGGGAGGCACTGTGGTCACTTCTAAGCAATGTTCTATTTCTGAACCTGAGTGGAAATGTCAAAGCAAAACCAGAGCTGGACAATCGTTAAAGTGGTAAAAACAGATGTTATATTCAGGACTATTGCAACAGGGGAAAAGGCACTCCGATATAGGACTGGGCTCAATTCTGAATACAGCATGGTTAAACAGGCATTTATAGCTAAGGAGCAGGGTGGAGGTCAGTGGATAAAAAATTACTAAGAGGAAATGCATCAGGGTAACAGAGATTCTGGTTAAATAGACCTCATAGGATTCTAGCTGAAAACAGGCCAGCATGATCAGACATGATCTGGGGGTTGGTAGAGGATGAGGAAGCAGATTAGATACAAAGCATAATCACATATAGAGGATGGGAAATTTTTGTGAAACAGACTTAGCAGGGTTCTTGCTAAAATTGGATTTTATAAGGCAGTCACAGATAAGCCTATGACAAGGTTCAGGAGACTGAACCTTGTCATGAAAGGTTTGGCGGTATCTCTACCCAAATCTTGTGGCAGGCCAGGTCTCACTAATGCAGGCCTCCATAACAACTGTTTCAGTACTGACTGAGTGGTTAAGTTAAATATTAAAAGCCACTGTCCTTATAAAAAGGCTGGAATGTAACAAAAGCCCACCAAGAGTTTTGCCTAGGCCTTTCCGGAACCTTAAAGCATGATTAAACAAGTTTTACTGGGGGTCTGAAGAAATTCCCAAGGCCTCAACAAACAAGTTTATTGGGAGTCTGATGGAACTCCCCACAGCTTCGTGATTTAGTAGGAGACAAGATAAGGGTAATCACCCCAGTGCCTGGACCCATTTAAATCAAGATTAAGTAAATTTACAGAGGCTCCAGAGGAAGGTCTTCAAGACTCAGACCTTAGTTATAGATTAAAGAAGTTAATCACTTAAATCTTTAGATGAATGCACACTTACACGTAGACATATAGCTTGGAAGGTATATAGGCTCTGGAAAACTTTGTAGTTTTGAGTTGGTCTAGTGGTAATTTCCAAGCCTTCTCCCTGTAGCCGGTTACAGAAATAAAAACTCTCTTCTTCTCCAGTTCATCTGCATCTTGTTATTGGGTCATGAGAAATAGTGGCCTGACCCTTGGTTTGGTCCAGGAACAATCTTGAATTGTAGTTGCCATAATCCCTATGTGTCATGTGGATGGACCCAGTGGGAGGTAATTGAATTACGGGAGCAGTTACCACCATGCTGCTGTTCTCGTGATAGTAAGTTTTCACAGGACCTGATGGTCGTATAAGGGGCTTTTCTCCCTTTGCTCAGCACTTCTCCTTCCAGCTGGCATGTGAAGAAGGATGTATTCACTTCCCCTTCCACCATGCTGTAAGTTTCCTAAGGTCTCCCTAGCCCTGTGGAACTGAGTCAGTTAAACCTTTTTCTTTTAAAATTACCCAGTAGCGGGCATGTCTTTATTAGTAGTGTGAGAATGGACTAATACATTAAATTGGTACCAAAGAGAGTGAGGTGCTACTGTAAAGATATCCAAAATGTGGAAGTGACTTTGGAATTGGGTAATGGGCAGAGACTGGAACAGATTGGAGGGCTCAGCAGAGGACAGGAAAATGTGGAAAAGTTTAAAACTTCCTAGAGACTTGGAGGGCTCAGAAGATAGGAAGATGTGGGAAAGCCTGAACTTCCTAGAGACTTGTGGAACGGCTTTGACCAAAACGTCGACAGTGATATGGACAATGAAGTCCAGGCTGAGATGGTCTCAGACGGAGAGGAGGAACTGGTTGGGAACTGGAATAAAGGTGATTCTTGACATGCTTTAGCAAAGAGGCTGGCAGCATTTTGCCACTGCCTTAGAGATCTGTGGAACTTTAAACTTGAGAGAGATGATTTAAGGTATCTGGCAAAAGAAATTTCTACATGGCAAAATGTTCAAGAGGAAGTGGAGCATAAAAATTTGGAAAATTTTCAGTTTGTAACAGGGAGCCTAATGTGAATTATTAAGACCATGGAATGTCTCCAGGGTATGTCAGAGGCCTTCAAGGCAGCCCCTTCCATCACAGGTCCAGAGGCCTAGGAGGGAAAAATGGTTTTTGTGGGGCAGGCCCAGGGCCCCTTCTGCTGTGTGCAGCCTAGGAACTTGGTGCCCTGTGTCCCAGCCACTGTAGCTGTGGCTAAAAGGGGCCAAGGTACAGCTTGGGCCATGGCTTCAGAGGGTGCAAGCTCCGAGCCTTGGCAGCTTCCACATGGTGTTGAGCCTGGGGTGTACAGAAGTCAATAACTGAAGTCTGGGAACCTCTGCCTAGATGTACGGAAACACTTGGATGTCCAGGCAGGTTTGCTGTAGGGGCAGTGCCCTCACTGCTAGGGCAGTATGGAAGGGAAGTGTGGGGTTGGAGCTCCCACACAGAGTCCCCACTTGGGCACTGCTGAGCAGAGCCGAAGAGGACCACTGTCCTCCAGATCCAGAATGAGAGATCCACCGTTAGCTTACAACTTGTACCTGGAAAAGCCACAGACACTCAATGCCAGCTGTGAAAGCAGCTGGGGTGGGAGGTTGTGCCCTGCAAAGCCACAGGGGTAGAGCTGCCTAAGGCTATGGGAGCCCACCTTTTGCATCAGTGTGACCTCAATGTGAGGCATGGAGTCAAAGGAGATTATTTTGGAATTTCAGGATTTAATTACTGCCTTGTTGGATTTTGGACTTGCATGAGGCCCATAGCTCCTTTGTTTGGGCCTATTTCTCCCATTTGGAACAGGTGTATTTACCCAATGCTTGTATCTCCATTGTATCTAGGAAGTAACTAACTTGCTTTTGATTTTACAGACTCATAGGCAGAAGGGACTTGCCTTGTCTCAGATGAAACTGTTAACTTGGACCTTGGGTTAATGCTGAAATAAGACTTGGGAACTGTTGGGAAGGCATGATTGTGTTTTGAAATGTGAGATGTAAGATTTGGGAGGGGCCAGGGGTTGAATGATATGATTTGGCTGTGTCCTCACCCAAATCTCATGTTGAATTATAGATTATAGTTCCTATAATCCCCACCTGTTGTGGAGGTAATTGAATTACGGGGACAGTTACCCTCATGCTGTTCTTGTGATAGTGAGTTTTCATGAGATCTGATGGTTTTATAAGGGGCTTTTCCCCCTTTGCTTGGCACTTCTCCTTCCTGTTGCCAAGTGAAGAAGGAATTGTTTGTTTCCTCTTCTGCCATGCTTGTAAGTTTCCTGAGGTCTCCTCAACTCTGTGGAACTGTGAGTCAATTAAACCTCTTTCCTTTATAAATTACTCAGTCTTGGGTATGTCTTTAGTAGTAGCGTGAGAATGGACTAATACAGGTGGTCAAGCAAAGAATCTTTGTTACTGATTACATGAATGTTTTCTTACAATTAAATTGCAGATACATGTTTTATATTTTTCTGTATATATACTTCAAGATTCAAAATAATTTAGAAAAGATCATTTGACTGGAAGATGAATGGATGGGAATATTAGGTAAAGGAATTTGTAGAATATGATATATGGTTCAGTGTTAATATTTCTAGTTCTTTTTTAATTCTTTTAACTGCATTTCAAAGTGATCTTCATTCATTCATTTACCCATTGTGTTAAGGCCGTTTCTGTGTTGCTATAAAGAAATACCTGAGGCTGAGTAATTTATAAAGAAAAGAGATTTATTTTGGTTCATGGTTCTGCAGCCTGTATAGGAAGTGTGGTGCCAGCATCCGCTTCTGGTGAGGGCCTCAGGAAGCTTTCAATCATCGCACAAGGCAAAGGGTAGCCAAAGTATCATGTGGCAAGAGAGGGAGCAAGACAGAGAGAGGCGGAGGTTTCACACCCTTTAAAACCACCAGACCGTGTGAACACACAGTGCGGACTTGTTTCTGGAAGGATGGTGCCAGGCCATTCATGAGGGATCCACCCCTATGATTTGAACACCTCCCACTAGGTCCCACCTCCACCACTTGGAATAACATTTCAACATGAAATTTGGAAGGGACACACATCAAAACCGTATCACTCATTCAATATTTATTCAGTCTTTTTAGTTGCTGGCACTCTATTAGACCTTAGGACTATCCAGAATAAAGGCTTGGTCTCTGAAGTCATGGCACTTAAAGTCTAGTAAGGGTAAAATATGTACTGAAGGATGTCTAAGCTGAATGAAGAAGAGAGGGTTAAGACATTCCAGGCAAGGGAAAGGCATGGGCCATAAAGGCAAGGACACAGGCATTGAGAGAACAGGAATGGGAGTGGTTTTTCCAAAGGACAGGGTTGACATTAGAAAGTGCTGAGAGATTTGACTAAAGATGCAGATGAAGGTCATATAATGACAGGTCTCTTATGATGTATTAGCTAGAAGTAAGTTTGGCTGAATACTCACAATAATATGGGCTTAAAAGGAGAAAGGGTTTATTGCTATGTCATTTAAAACTAGTCTGTGCAGGTAGTCTGGGCTGCTGTGAGTCAAGGATTCAGATTCCCTGTTTTTACTGCTCCCTGTTCCAAACACAGTTAATAATTAGTACAACATAGGACTTTAAAATAAAGGTGGTTTTATTATAAAATTCTAAAAATGTACTTTAAAGTACAGTCATGAGAATACTGCATCATGAGTAGAAATGTATCTTCATACTGCAAACAATCACAGCAGATTTTATATTGTCCATGGAATTAATACTTAAACAAATTCTTCTTTTTGGTTAAGAAGAGTCTTCAGAGCACCATTATTTTAATAGAAGTTACTTTGCACATCAGAGTTCATCTTTGGTCTGCAATTAAGAAGCAAAATATTTAGAACTATCAAGAAGTCTTAAATGAGTGAATATTTACATTAATTTGTTAATTATTTTTCAACAAAAATGAGAGGAAGCCAAACTGTTGGTAGAGGCTCTCAGGGCTTGGGACTATTTCCAGAGGTCCAGCGTCAGCTTAGGGTAGAATCAGATTGTGTTTCATAGCCTACTGATAAGGAACCGAAACATCCATGGGCTGTACTACTGTAAAGGCCTCATGTTATGAACAGTAGCAGTGAAAGGTTAGGATGAAATAACGAGGCTACCATTCTGGCCACTAACTTCTGCTAATCAGTGGAAGATACTGACTGTTACCGCCTCTCAATCACTTAGGTGAAGACAAATAATTGAGCAGGAGTGGAGCAGGGAAGCTGCCCAGTCTCACTTGGAGCCAAAGTGAGAAGTGTTCTGATACCAAATCACGGACTGGTGAGGGGATACCTTTCAATTTGGCAATTCTTGTTTTGTCATTGGTTTTAATGGATTTTTATGGCCTTGGAGTACTGAGAGTTAACAGTGGTGATGAACCACCTCTGGGGGCCAGTTGGTTATTCGTAAATCAGTTCTCCAAAAAACAAAGACAAAAATAAAACAACCAAAATTCTGATTTGTAGCATGTGCCGTCACAGTGTAAATACTCCTATCAGGCTGATTCCAAGCAAAAATTTAATCAGTATGCAAAATTCCTGAAAATTTCTCAATGGGTGAGCTCATATAAGCTGTTCTGGTTCTGTCACATCACTGGGGCCTTGATTACTTTTACACCCTCTTGAGAGGTAGACATAAGAACTGCCAAGTCTGCCTTCTTGTCTTTGGTTGTAATACCACAATTTTGAATTTGTCCATTCAAAAACCTAATTATGCTGCTTAAAATAATGTCAAGCCAGCATATGTCACACACATATACACTCTAGTTTGTGCAATTTACATTCCTTCAAACAAATAAAATTCATAATCAAAGTAAGAGACCCCTGCTACACTATGTCTTTATATACAAGCACACGCAATCACAATCTGATCATGAGCGATTGGTTTTTGCTTTGCTATAAACCAGCTAGATGATTCTGAGCATAATTCTTTTTTGGGCTCAGTTTTATTAACCATAAAATGAAGGCATTTACTGGATGACCTGTAAGGTCCTTTTTACCTTAAAAGTCCAGATGTGAATCTGACTTTCATTTTTAACAATGAGATCCTTATGTAGTGGTATCAAGAGAGATGATTTTCCAATAAGGAATTGGAAAACATCAATAATCACAGTTACATCTTTTCCTTCTCTAAACTGGGATGATGAGCTTTGCCAAACTTATCTCATGAGGAAATGAGGGCATCAGATAATACACGTGAAAATATTTTCCAAACTGTAAGCATCCATTGAAACAGGGTGTGAGCTGGATTCTGACATTATAAAAGGCTTCCCTCCACTTTGCCAGGGAACTACCAAGTCTTCTCAATTAACTGCATTGAGGCATCCTTTCTTGAGCACTGCTATCTTCTACACCTGTCTCTCCGGGGGACTGAATTGCTTGGAGGCCTCGAGAGGAAGTCAAATATTTGCAGCCTGATTGAGTGACTATAGCAATGAATGCAAGTTTGGATCAATGTTAGTTCTTACTCTGCCACTGGCCATAGGCTCATTTATGGTTACCTTTTTCCTGTGGCAAGTGCAAGGAAAGAGGTCATCCTCGGTCTGTGGTTCTACCCTTTTCATGCCCTCTCGGATTTGGGGTTCAGTCACTTGTAAACTGGCATATTCCTGTTTAAGCAACAACATAAAAGCATTCCTTATATAACACTTTAAGTATATCCACCCAATGAGACAGGCTAGAATTTATGAAGACTATGATTTATTTATGTGTGTCAAACTGTGATCTGCATAGTCCATCATATATACCCGTCCTAAACACCAACAGCAGAGCATCTGAGAGGAGGCTGTCCTTTGAATACTGGCTGCTTCTTCCTAACAGACATCTCATTATTCGATCCTAAATTTCCATGACTTTTTTAAACCATCTTCTGCCTTACAGTAAAAATAATTTTGTATACAATCTTCCTAGACTGAGAATGTAGAGACAGAGCCTATTCTGCCTTCCTTATCATGGTTTGCACAAGCTGCCATCATCAACTTCAATTATCATGTGCTTACTCTGAGTAAGGCACTGTGCTAAGTACCTATGCTAAATACAAGCAAAATGAATGAACACTGCCCCATGGATCCTTAGAAATTCACATGATAAATCCTCCCAGTTCACTCATTTTACATGGCTCATCCTCTGCATCCCTACATCAAGGGAAGTTTACAAAATGGGGAGGAGCCAGTGCAGACCAGAAATATACCAATTTTGATGTATAGCAGAGTCTCAGATATGGGGCTCAGCAGTGGTACCTGTGAGATAAAAATCTTACTCTAGATCTAGTACAATTATTGGCCAAGAACTTGTTTACTACTGCATTTAAAAAAAAATTTTTTTAGACAGTCTCCCTCTTGTCACCCAGGCTGGAGTGCAGTGGTACGATCTCAGCTCACTGCAACCTCCACCTCCTGGGTTCAAGTGATTCTCCTGCTTCAGCCTCCTGAGTAGCTGGGATTATAGGCATGCACCACCACACCTGCCTAATTTTTGTGTTTTTAGAGGAGATGGGGTTTCACCATGTTGGCCAAGCTGGTCTTAAAATCCTGACCTCAAGTGATCTGCCCGCCTTGGTCTCCAAAAGTGCTGGGATTACAGGCATGAGCCACAGCGCCTGGTCATTACCACATTTTTGAAAGAGTCCTTCAAATTGTCAGATATGCTTGACTACAATCTCTAAATGCTTGGGTCCATAGAAATAATTTCCAGGTTGGGTCATGGCTCATACAGAGGCCCAAACCCACCTGGCACTATTTAGACAAAGAAATGGTAAGGCAGCAACAATGTAACACAAAGAGAAAATGCAAATCCACGAACCATAACTTTGCAATATTGGAGGCCAATTTCTTAGTCAAACATCACATAGTTCTCATTTTAATACTTTTCACTTCATATTGTAACATTTTCCATTAGTTAATATTTGGTTTTCAACTTTTTAAAAATGATTACTTAATATTTGTCCCTGATTTTCACCCACAGATGTATATATATATCTCCTTATAGTAACATGTTTAGAAATTGTTAAGTAAAATATTATTTGTTCTTAACATGTCTAATGATAAGTTATATGATGATTTAGAAAATACTGACCTGGAAAAGTTTGAAATAATAACAGAATATGTCATCACCCATGAGATTATTTCTTGCAAATTCTTGCCCTGCTTTTGCTATCTTTTTGGCCTACAGAAAGAACAACAACAAAATTCTTTTATAGAATCCATTTTTCCCATGCAGGCATCTGCAGACTGCTCTTCAGAGTACATACACATTGCAACAATTGCGGGAAACAGTATCTTTGCGGGTAGTCTCGTGGTAAAACAATGTTTAACACAGTATGTTTGTTTAAATCAGAGGGAAGTTTCTAAGACTTGAAAGTTTGAGAAATCATATTGGACCTTCTAGAATTAAGCCTCTCTTAGAGAGACAAGGCTACACCAAGCAAAGTAACAATGATTTTGTAAACGTAAGATTGAAGGTTAGCACTGTGCCTTCACAAATTTCAGCAATTAGCTTAAAGTTAATTGCATTCCATCTCTCTTTACTTATTTATACATTATATCTGCATCTACTTCTGAATCAATCCTTCATTTGAACCTGTAGCCAGTTAGTGGCTCCTGCCAGACTGGCCATCTTATAATTTTTGCATTGCTGGTGGAGGCAATACTTGTGGCTCAGAGCAACCCTATTGAAAGAGAAAGTGTAGTCAATGCCACAGTTTAGCTTTTTGTTGTTGTTGTTTTCAGAAGGAGTTTCGCTCTTGTTGCCCAGGCTGGAGTGCAATGGTGCAGTCTTGGCTCACTATAACCTCCATTTCCCAGGTTGAAGCAATTCTCCTGCCTCAGTCTCCTGAGAAGCTGGGATTATAGGCACCTGCCACCAAGCCCAGATAATATTTGTATTTTCAGTAGAGATGGGGTTTCACCATGTTGTCCAGGCTGGTCTCGAACTGACCTCAGGTGATCTGCCCTCCTCGGCCTCCTAAAGTGCTGGGATTACAGGTGTAGCCACCATGCCTGGCCTAGCTTTTTGTTTCACATGCAGAGTGGACAGTTAACGTAAGATGCAGTGTCTGCTGTGTTCAGCCCAGGGGAACTGCTGTGCCATCCATGGGCAGGCAGCTTGCCACTTACAGGCCAAAGTCTATGATGTGAGCATCCTGGATGCTCTACAGGGATAATACATTTCAAAGGGACCCATGATATTCGGAAACAAGTGGAAATAAGCCTTCGAGGGGACTAACCTTACCTCTTCATCGTGATCTTTGGCCCATTTAAGTTTTTCTAGCAGATCGCTCAGGTTGCTCTTAACTGGAATGTAGTGTTTCCAGGGCTGCAGCTCATTGTAAAAATGTTCATAGTAGATGGAGTCCTGCTTCAGCACAACACTGTCACCAACTAGTAAATATGGCAGGCGATAAGCTGCTACAGTACCATCAATATTTATTTGATACTTATGCTGCAAAACAATGGTAAAGTCTAAGAACCTCCACTGAATTTCCTTTTCTCCACTCGATTCCCCTTCTCATCCCACACATAAACCCTTGCAATCCTCGGATACAATTTGGCCAGCTTCTGTGCTCTGCCTTTGCCATTTAGTAAGTATTATACAACAGGTTGATCTACAGCTAAATGCTCATTTTGATTTGCTACTAAATTTTACAAAGGAGGATACAAATCTAGTGTTGAAGCAGCCAATAAGATCACACCGTTGTCTTAAGGCTGCAACATAAGGAAGAATGGATTTATTTGTGGTATTTTGTAATTCTCTTACTACTTTATTGATTGCAAATGCGCCCCTAATGATGGCATAGTCTAAGCCATGTTAACTGTTTTATTTATTTATTTGTTTGTTTGTCTGGTTATTTGTTTCGAGAGAGTCTCGCTCTGTTGCTCAGGCTGGAGTGCAGTGTTGCAATCTCAGCTCACTGCAACTTCCGCCTCCCGGGTTCAAGTGATTCTTGTCCCTCAGCCTCCCAAGTAGCTGGGATTACAGGCATGCACCACACGCCTGACTAATTTTTGTATTTTTAGTATAGAAGGGTTTCACCATGTTGGCCAGGCTGGTATCGAACTCCTGACCTCAGGTGACCCACCCGCTCCAGCTTCCCAAAGTGCTGGGATTACAGGTGTGAGCCACTATGCCTGGCTAACCATATTTTTTTAAACACCAGATGGTCACACATGTGTCTTAAAGAAAATAGCAAGCTTTGTAGCAAGAACACCTATGAATAAAAATATTCATAGAACTTTGGTAATCTATCATCTTTAATTGCAGAAAATTCAACAGGTACGAATAAAGCCAAGGCATGAAGCAGCGCCCTGCACCAAGGAAGGATGGATGGCTAGTATCCTTTCACTTTGGTTACAATCATTTCTTTCAAAAATCGTTGAGATATGCATATAAAAAATACTGACAATTCAACTTATAACATTCTTTAGGTCAACGTGCCTCAACACAACCCATCAAAAGAAAACCTGGTCATCCACAGGGCAGACAAAACTCACTAATCACTTGCCTTTCCACATATAGAGGACAGATGACCACCTTTTTCCCACCGCCTCTCTCTACCACATGGGACTTCAGAAACAACTCTATGGTCTAAAGCGCAGGGTGCTGCCTACTGCCTTAAAAAGGGAGTTGTTAGAAAAAGGATTACTCCCTGGGAAACATGAGCAATCCACATTCTAGACACATAAAGCAAACCCTAATTCCCAGGCAGAACACTGGATGGGTTTCAAGTCATTCCCCACGAGGCATAAAAAGAAACAAGTAGTTTATATCTTACTTATTCTGTTGTGATAACATGGCTCTGGGGAAAAGTATTTGTAAAATGACCTACATGTACATATTAACAAAAACGAATTTGGAGGTGACATGTACTTATCTCAAGGGTTAGGTGGAAAAAAAAAAAGTATAGCTCTATCCAGGCTCCAAACTCCCTTGATACACATTTAATGTCAAGACTGGGCAGTGAGGGCAGAGCCTGGTTGCCAAACTAGTCCCCAGCATTGCCATGCCACAGTATTCACTGTTTTATGCCAATTTCTCCCACTTCTTATAACTTGTAGGCCTCAATTTCCCTTCCCAAAGCACTATGTACAAATACGTTACAAAACAAAAAAGATTAGCCACTGATTAAGTCATACCTTGAAGAAATCAAAAAATGAAATGTGCTTCACAATGGGACCATATAGGCTTTCATTGTGTTTAAAGAAGAAAAAGTTGGTGAAAGCAGCATCTATGAGTTCTGGGTGTTTTCTACTGAGTTTAACCAGCTCGAGTCTCTCTTTGCGGCTGTCTCGCCCTCTCCAGAGAGCTGTGGAGTTTTTGCTTTCCCAGGGCGGACCTGTGTTAGCTTGCACAGACATCATATCCAGACTTACCCTAGAAGACAAAGTGCAACAGATTTTCCTCCCAAATCATCCTATCACAAAGGTTGTTGGAAAAGAACTCACCAAAGAAAGAAAACCAAGGCTCTGGGCCAACCCTGACTCATCCCTCACCGGCCCATGGTTTCTAGAACAGAGTCAGTCAAGTCGTAGGTTGGCATCACGATATCCTTGGAATCTGTGGAGCCACACCAGGAAAAGATTGGATGGATGTTTGAATTGGATTTCTTTTTCTCCAAAGGCCAGTCTCCCAAATTAACAAAGAACTCCACATCTGGCATCTTCACCTAGAAAAAACAAAACGAAGAGCTTATTTGCATTTCCTGCATTAGATAATACATTGTATTTATCAATTTAAATTTGAAGTTGCATTAATGAAAGGCCAATGTAACATTTTTCAGGTAATGATAATTACCTTGGTTTGAATAGTGGATACATTTTCAGAATATGGTTACATATACAAGCATTCTATGCTCCCTACAAAATATATGAAATGGCAAAAGTAATCTCTGTTCTAATACTGCCAAGAGACTCTAAGATGATCAAAGAAAGAAAGAGAATTATTGGAAAATAATTTAAAAATTAGCCCTTGGGACTCTAACCCTAGTTTTTTGTGAGCCAGATGCTTCCATTTTACAAAAACGTACACAAGGTAGGGGGTGGGACCAGGATTCGAACTCAGGAACCCTAACACCAAGGCCAACACAGTAAGTTTCAAGCTATGCTTCCTTCCTCTATTGGCAACTGGCATGAATATGTAAAGAGGACCTGTTTCTACTCACAGAAAATGTTTAGAGTATTTATGAAACAAGAGATATATATTTTTAATAATACATATTTTTATGATATATATTTTTATGTTTAGAGTATTTAAGAAACAAGAGATACATATTTTTAAGGCCAGAACAGCACTGATCAGTCTGAGATGCATTTTGAGAAACTGAAGTCCTGAAGAACATTCTCATTTTCCCATGGATTGACACAGAGGAGCAAGAGAAGTGGGTCAGTACTCTCATGTCTTAGTCTAAAGGAGACAATACTGATGCTGTATAACTACCTACATCCAGAATTTAACAGACTGTAAGTGCTTTGCAATCTTGAAAAGGCACTATGATTTTTCCATGAGTAGTTTAATCAAGATATGCATACAAATTATTCAATAAATATTATACCAGAGTATAAATAAATATACATTTGGTAAAAATGTTGGTAGTCTTTCACATCTGCCATTTGAACATCACTTTCGAAGTATTCCACCAGAGCCCGACAAAAGCCCATTATCCCAAGGAATGGATTCAGTAGAAGGCAAGTCCTCTTTGGACTGAAAGTTAGTTTAGTACCAAAATAATGTTATGATAAGGCATTTTTCTTTCCTCTATCAAATATTGTGTCCCTGCAAAAGACAGGCTGAAGTCTTAAATCCTAGTGTTTCAGAATGACCTTATTTGGAAATAGGGTAGTTGCCCATGTCATTAGTTAGGGTGAGGTTATACCGGAGTAGGCTGGGCCATTAATCCACTATGCTGTGTCCTTATGAGAAGAGACCCAGAGACATGAGGGGAGAAGCCCATGTGATAACAGAGGCAGAGATGGAGGATGCAGCTGCAAACCAGGGAACACCAAAGATGGAGAGCCACCACCAGCAGCTAACAAGAGGCAGGAAAGGAAAAGATCATCTCAGAGGGAGCTGGGCCTCCTGACACTTTCCTTTTTTTTTGAGACAGGGTTTCACTGCCACCCAGGTAGGAGTACAGTGGTGGAATCGATCTTGGCTCATGCAGCCTCGACCTCCTAGGTTCAAGTGATCCTCCTGCCTCAGCTCCCCAAGTAGCTGAAACTACAGCAGGCTAATTTTTGTATTTTTTGTAGAGATGGGGTTTCACTATGTTACCCAGCCTGGTCTTGAACTCCTGGGCTCAAGTGATCTACCCGCCTTGGCCTTCCAAAGTGTTGGGATTACAGGTGTGAGCCATGCCACCTGGCTGACACTTTGATTTTGGACATTTGATCTCCATACCTGTGAGAGAATACATTTCTGCTATTTTAAGCTTCCAGTTTGTAGCATTTTGTTACAGCAGCCCTAGGAAACTAACACAGGTATGTGACATAACATAAAGCTTCACAATAACATTATCATAAGGCTCCAGAAGAGAATACCCCGATAGTGTTATAATTTGTATTTGGAAAAATTATCCTGTAAAATCTGGGATTAAATGATCTACTACAGCTAAGAGAAAATATATATTTACCTTTCTAGTCAAAGAAAGTAGTATGGCATCCATGAAAATTCGAAAACCTACATGTTCACCGTGAGTCTTGATATAAACCTAAAAGAGAATTTACCATGTATTATGTTAGTCTGAAAACACTGGCAGATTTCACTGAGGAAAAGCTTGTCACAGGGCTCATTAGAATGATGTTTATAGAAGGAGTTAGCTAATTATAGCCAAATGTTCAAAACAAGCAAAAAAAAAAAAAAAAAAAAAAAAAAACCACTCAAAAAACTCTAAAACAATGAAGGAAACCTGAACTGTATGTTGTACCTTGTTATCCTTTAAGGTGTAGTGACAGAGGCTCTGCCTCTGTCCAAATCTTTTTGGGATTTCTATTGCAATCTTTTCTGGATCCACTATGGGGAAATGTGCCAAATCTCTCTGAATCTGAGCAATGGTTTCCCGGCAGTTCATCTCTCGTAGCCAGGCTGCACTATCTTGCACAGGACAGTCACAATTCTCATGGTAAACCGGCCCTATTTACAAAAGAACAACAAAGTACAACAGAGATAATTTCACTCAGCATTTGAAACTTGTAGCAAATATCCATAATGTGGCTTCATGAGTTTTGCCTGGTTACATAAGAGCATTTTCATTGAAAACACATTTTAAAAGAAACACAGGCCAGCCAGGTTAGCTCACACTTGTAACCCCAGCACTTTGGGAAGCTGAGGTAGGAGGATAGCCTGAGCCCAGGAGTCTGGGACCAGCTTGGGCAACACAGGGAGACCCTGTCTCTACAAAAAATAAAAAATTAGATGGGAGTAGTGGCAGGCAGCTGTGGTTCCAGCTACTTGGGAGGCTGAAGATCACTTGAGCCCAGGAGGTTGAAGCTGTAGTGAGCCACATTTGCACCACTTCACCTTGGGCAAGACAGAGACAGTCTCAAAAAAAAAATAGTAACACATTTTTACTACACTGGGGGCATTGGAAGTAGGTCAGCCTTCTGTTCTGACAGTTCTTCACAGTAAAGTCTTGTGATATTTTCATAATAAGGTCGACTTTGCATGAGTTCAAAAGAAAGCAGATAGCCATGCTGAGGTGGCTCAAGTCTGTAATACCAGCACCTTGGGAAGCCCAGGTGGGTGGATCACTTGAGGTCAGGAGTTTGAGACCAGCCTGGCCAACATGTTGAAACCTCATCTCTACTAAAAATACAAAGATTAGCCAGGTGTGGTGGCATGCGCCTGTGATCCCAGCTACCCAGGAGGCTGAGGCAGGAGAATTGCTGGAACCCGGGAGGCGGAGGCTACAGTGAGCTGAGATTGTGCCACTGCACTCCAGCCTGGGCGACAGAGCAAGATTCCATCTCAAAAAAAAAAAAAAAAAAAAGTATAGCCGGTGGCGGTACACGCCTGAAGTCTCAGCTACTCGGGAGACTGAGGCATGAGAATAGCTTGAACCTAGGAGGTGAAGGTTGCAGTGAGCCGAGATTGTGCCACTACACTTCAGCTTAAGTGACAGAGAAAGACTCTGTTTCCAAAAAAAAAAAAACGAAAGCCAATAGATACTTGGTTTATGTCTATAGTATATATTACAGTTCATTATTGTTTATGTTCTATAGACTGAAGAATAACCAAATACTGGTAAAAGTTTATCAGAGGAGTATACTTATTTTAATGAAAGACAAAAGTGATATGATTTAACATTTTGGTGGTCAATTATACAAACAGGTTCTTAAAGCATCTAAAGTACTTTTCTCAATAAGTAAATCATCAATAACAGTGAAAATAAACAAGGAATTGCTATTCTTTTTCTTCCTCTTTTTTTTTTAAGAATTAGTAAGAAGCAAAAGTAGCTGGGTACAGTGGCTCACGCCTGTAATCCCAGCACTTTGGGAGGCCGAGGGTAGATCATTTGAGCTCAGGGGTTCGAGACCAGCCTGAGCCACATAGCAAAACCCTGTCTCTACAAAAAATACAAAAATTAGTGGGGCATGGTGGTGAGTACCTGTAGTCCCAGCTACTCATGTGGCTGAGGTGGGAGGATAGCTTGAACCCAGGAGGTTGAGGCTGCAGTAAGCTAATCTTGCACCACTGCACTCTAGCCTGGGCAACAGAGTGAGACACTGTCTCAAGAACAACAATAGCAACAAAAAGAAGCAAAAGTAATTCTTCAATTCCATATATTTCCAATTAAGAAAGTATCATATATGAACATGTACACAGCTTGATTAATATATATCTTCAAGGAGTAAATTCTCTATTAATATGTTCCTTGCTCTTTAGTAAATTTGAATTTCCCTTTAAATCTTGAATGTCTTTTTACCAGGACTCAAGCCTTTATTTTTTTTCTTTCAGTTTTTTATATATATATAATGCCAAGTTATTTTTGTTGATGGAATAACAATTATTATTTTTTTCAAATACTGCTGGGATTTGAATGGTGAGAGGATAGCTTGAGCCTGGGAGGTCAAGGTTATAAAATTAGTTCCAAATTACCTTTTAACATATATGGGGATTTGGCCACATGTTGACCTTGGAATTTAACTTCCACCTTCAGATTTTTGTAGCTTGCATACATTCTGTATCTTACTATGAAAGATCCATCCTTTCGGTCTAAAACCTGGACTCCAACTCTAGTGAATTGCTCCTCTGGAGCTGAGACTTTCACCTGAAAGACTTTTTCGCCTGGAGAAGATGTGAATCTGTGATGAAAAGAGCAATGGGGAAGATATACAGATTATTTTAAGGAATAAACAAACAAAGGTTATACTCTTTAGTCTGGAAACTTGATTATTCTCTTCCACGTTCTTCCTCTAATATATGATTGCTTCTTTTCTCTTATGCTTTTAGTACCAGAATGAATATGTTGGACAGAGATTAAAAAAAAAATGAGGATGACAATGGCCAAGATAACATGAAACAGTTTCATTAAACAATCACAATGGAATATGTTAAGACTACTAATCTATGTAAGCATAGAACACACTCATGCATTCCGTATAGAAAAATATTCTTACCAACCTATTTATTTCATGCCATCACATCTGGATATTTGCGATCAAATGGTGCTCCCAAAGTTAATGTTCTTATTTTGAAAAATCTCTGCCAACGATTCCTTACAATATCAGTATTATAAATCACGATCAGGGCTGGCACTGTGGCCCATGCCTACTATCCCAGCACTTTGGGAGGCCAACGTGGGAAGATTGCTTGAGGCCAGGAATTCGAGATCAGCCTAGGCAACAAGATCCTGTCTCTACAAAATAATAATAAAAATAATAAATAAATAACTAGGTGAGGTGGCACATGCCTGTAGTCCCAGCTACTCAGGAGGCTGAGGTGGGAGGATATTTTCAGCCTGGGAGGTCAAGGGTAGAGTGAGCTGTGATTGCACCACTGCACTCTAGACTGGCCCAGGAAGTGAAATCCTGTCTTTAAAAAACAGACAAAAAATCTTTTTAAATGGGCCAAAGCAAAGTAGTAGGTAGTGTATCATCTTTTGCCAAATGACAAAATTTACAACCTGCCTTTTCTTTGATTTGACAACCATTAATTACAATTTTTTTTCTGTACAAAATACACACGGTCAGCATCTACCAATAATAAAGACAATCATTTCAGAAGTATATGAAACATGAAACCAAGTTTTAAGTATGATGTTAAGTATTAAATTCATCGGAATGAAATATTTGTTCCAATCACATAGGAGATTCATTCTTTGATAATTTCCTTCCGAACTCTAAAGTTTCAAATAGTACTTCATTTGTCTTTTTCACTTTCAAAACATGCTTACCTGCAGATGTCTCCTTGAAAATTGAGGGCCGCACCAGGGAAAGATGAAGCCCATCAAGTCTCTAACAACTAGGCTTACATTCCTTATAACAGCTTATATAAGCGAAAAGTAGTTAGAAATAGTTATTTCTAGAAAAGTGGAGGGACTTTGTCTTGTCCTGATAATGTGGGAATCCCAATAGAAATTACTAGGAGATTATCTTATATGTTATATAAAATACATTATACTGCAGATATTATACTTCGGAACTATTTCTACACCTACAGAGAAAAACTGGTACCCAAATATCCTGGAATTTGAACTGCTGTAGAGAAACAAGTTATTGGAGAGAAAAAACTTGAAGGGAGAAACAGATTTAACTGCCATCCAAAACAGGTAAGGAGCCATTTCTCGACTTACTTATTCCCTGACGTATCCACCGCCTGAATATAGAAATAGCGGGCGGGAAGGACGACGTGTGCTTTTAGCCCGGGTCCCCATATTTCGCTCTTCTCCGGGCTCAGCTGCCTTTCTCTGCCTGTCTCGGCGAGTGTTGGAACTGTCTCCAGAAAGAGGCAATAAAACAGCAAAATGCTAAACATTTACAAGACGGACTCTGGAAATGATCCACGGATAAATGAAGTGTCAGAGGCGCACAAAATCAGCCGAGGCTTCTTCGGCAGGGGCACGCCGGAGGATCGCGGTAGCTAACGCTACTGCAAAGGTTGCCGCCTGGCGTGCAGGGCCGGCGCGCGGGTCTCCGCCGCCCCAGGACAATTACAGCCGGTGCCGCGGCGCGCGCCGGTGAGGGTCGCCAGGCGTTCTGCTGACCCGGCCGAGAGCCGCGCTGCTCCTCTTTGTCGGGACAATGAAGAACTTGAGTTGCTTCTGCCAACGGAGCATCATTTGGGAGCGAATCCGTCTCAGGTTACAGCCAAGGTGTAGGGCGAGGGGATTGGCCGGTGCTTCGCGCCAGGCTCAGTAAGGGCTTCTCCTAGTGGATGGCGGGGTGGACACGCGTCCCGGCGCCCCGGGCTCCCTGGGATATGTAGTTCGCGACAGGACGAGCGGAAATCCTGCCAGGTTTCTACCACCTCTCTCCCATTTATTTACTTTTCGGTCACCACTTTCGGGGAACAGATAAACACGACAGATGCCCAACAGAGGGGCGCTTGGGTCTGGAGGCACGGCTCAGTTTTTTGCGTTGGTCACTCTGTCCTCCGCACGTGCAGAGGGCAGGCATAAAGCACCTTGAAAGGAAGGTGCTGTCAATGATATCCGACGACCCGTCGCCGGGCACCGCAGTCCACAGCGCTGTCCCCGCGCGCTCCGATGGGACGGGGGACGACGGTCCCAGGGTAACCGGAGGCGTCTCGCGGGCCGCGCTCTGGACGCTGCGATCCGGGTCCGGAGCCCGGTTCCGCCGCGGCGGCAGCGACCCGACCCAGCCGGACCGGCCAGAGGTATCCCGGGGCGGGGACAGGGGCCGAGGTGGCGGCCAGCTACGCGCCTTGAGTGCCTGACCCTCCACTGGGCACCTGAGCGCCGCGGACCCGGCCTGCTGCCACTCTACGCGCAGCCAGCTGGGCATTCAAACATTTCATTTAATTCGATACCAGCCTGGGTTGCCAGGGGTCATCGCCTCTCCGGAGCCCCGTGGCGTCCGGATGGAGGCCACTGCATGGGTACCCGCTCTCCCGGGAAGGAGTAGGGGGAAGAGCTGGGTCGCGGAGAAGCGCCAGGGAGAGAAAGGCCTAGCCCTCTGGTGAACAAAGCTCGATTAGGAGGTGTCATGTGAATACCGGTGACCCCTGTGAGGCTGTCGGTCTCCACGCCACGCTGGGCAGGGTCTGGGAACCAGCGCGCGGCGGCTGTCGCCTTCCCCTGCACGCCCGCACCCGGGTCCCGGCCGCCGCCAGGTGTCACGGGCACGCCGCCCTGGTCAGCTCAGTCGGACCCGCAGCCGCCACCTCTGCCAGGCTCCCTTTTGCCAGCTGCCCCGAAAACCCAGAAGGGCCGGTGGCTCCGAGCCAAGGCTGGCCTGGTCGGGCGCCAGGGCCGGGGGTTTCTTTCCTATTTTCTTTTGTGCAATTATCATGATTAATGATATCGACTCGTTTACTCAAACACTCGGATCGGAGCCCCAGCTCTTAGCCCGGAGGCTGCCCGCAGGCACCCTTTAACACCTAGAGTGGCCCCCGGCCCCGGGGCAGGCATAGTCAAGGCGGTCGCCGGGGGGCCTCGGCGCGCTCCCCCTAGCGGAGAGCCTCGTCTTCCGGCCGGCAAGGGAAGGAGGAGGCAGGAGAGTGGCGAGGAGGCCTCGGCTGCCCTCGGGCGCTGCGGGCTGGGGACTCCGGGTTCCTGGGACACGCGCGGGGGCGCGGGCCGTAGTGGCTACGAGCAGGGGGCGCAGCCGCGCTCCTTCCTCTCTGCCTGCGCCGCCTCCGCGCGCACTGGCTCTGCGCGGCGTGGCCCGGCCTGCGCGACTGTCGCCTCCATCCCGGCTGCCTCAGAGCCCGGCAGAGCTTGGCAGAGGACGGCGGTGGGAACGCTCCCGGCCTGCCCGGGAGCGCGGGCTGGAGGCTGGCGCCGGGCGCGGAGGACTCCCGGTATCCTTTGGCAGGCGGGCGCCTTGGCTCTGGGGACCCCCAGGTCTGAAGGGGAGGAAGGGGCCTGGAGGTCGCAGGAGGACACCAGGTTGGAAGGGTGGCGTTAGCTCGGCCGGGGACTACGCGCGTCTGGTCTCTCCTTCTACACATTCGACCCTTACGAGGTCACCTGAGTGCCTCTGCGTCTCAGTTGCCTTCTATACAGAGTATCTATCAGGGTATTTTGTCATATCAAAAGGCTTTACTGGAGAGATTTTTAGAGATGTTTGGTTCTCTCATAAACTTGATACCTGAGAATATCGACAAAATACACCCTGAAAAGACTATAACCTAGGCGATGAATATTGGCTTTACAAATGGACGTTTACTTTACAGAACACTTCATTCAGTGACTTTGAACAGTCGTGACTGACGGTGCTTTTAAAGCATGCTATTTTATAAAATTTTGCTTCACATAGGAACAAACCATATTTCTATTGCTTATGACGTGATTTTATGAGTAAGCTATTAGTTGAGCCGCAGGTCCTGCAGTCATTCTTAGTAGTAAATCTTTTTCTTTTTTTAGTGTTTTGCTCCTACCGGCCAGGCTGGAGTACAGTGGCGCGAACTCAGCTCACTGCAACCTCTACCTTTCGAGCGATTCACCAGCCTTGCCTCCTGAGTAGCTGGGCATACAGGCAGGCGCCACCAGGCCTGGGCTAACTTTGTATTTTTTTTTGTGTGTGTGTGTAGAGACAGGGTCTCACCATGTTGTCCAGGCTGATCTCAAATTCTTTACCTGAGGTAATTCACCTGCCTCGGCCTCCCAAAGTGCTGGGTTTATAGGCGTTAGCCACCGGGCCGGCTTAGTAAATCTTAATATAGCAACACCTCACTTGCCTGGAAGAGGGAATCTAAATCAATCAGAATGAGGGCCTATAGTAATGCCTGGCATTCTGCAAGCACTTAAAAATTATCTGTTGAATGAGACGTCTACAAATGCTAGGCCCTGGGGATACAATAATCTAATCAGGTAAAGACAGAAGCACAGATGGAAGTGTAAAATTGCCACCTGCTAAGGCCTGTGCGAGGAAGGTACTGGCGTCTGTACCGGGTGACCTGGCCTAGTTTGAGAAGCCAAGAAAGTTTCCCCCAGAAAGTGACATTTGAGCTGACATTGGAAAGATGAATGGGAATTAACTAAGTAAGGGAGACAGCATTCAGAGAACCAAAAAGTAATGTGGAGCTTGGGAGGCAGGGGGAAGGGAATGAAATGGAGCTAACCAGATAGACCTAGGGACCATCAGGAGTTGGCCTTATGTTCTAAGAACAGAGGCTTTCAGGCAGGGGAGTTCTGTGATCATATATATGTAGCAAACTTTATTTTCTAATATCTATGCCCAGGTCAGATTAGAAGTGTCAACTCACTGGGAATAGTTTATAAATATACAAACGAAAGGAGATACAAGATGGGTCAAAACAGTGAGGGCTGCAGCCTATTAAGTGGAGGGACAAACTGCCTCTCAGTATCTCAGGACTTCCTGAGGCTATAGTTATAATACAATCATTGATGTCTATAATGAGTCTGTTACCAGTATTATCAGCAATAAATCGTGCCTAGTTTACTTTAAGAAAGCTAGAATCTGAACAAAGTACTGAAGCCCAGTTGGCCTCTTGGGGCTCTCACTGTAGTGAGAGAATGACCTGAGGCAGGCAGTGTGGAGAGAAAGTAAATACTAGTAGTGTTTGGGTCACGGCATTTGGGTCATTTCCATGTTCCTGGAACATCTTTTGGTACTTTGCACTTTTCTGTAATGTTCTACTTATAAAATCTAAGAATATTATGCAATTTTCAAACAGAAATTTACTTCAACATCATTTCCAATGAGAATGTTTCATGCCCTTGGATTTTAGTGACGTTCAATATCAAATGCATCTTTATGTTAATGATCTTCACTTTTTTTTTTTTTTGCCAAAACTTCAACCAAAGAGATCATTCTTGTTCAGTGACCATTATTTAAAACCAAACAAACCCAAAATGCAAAGTACCAGACTGTTACCTTTTTCTCTCTTTCTTTCCTTTTTTTTTTTTTTTTCTGAGACAGAGTCTTGCTTTGTTGCCCAGGCTGGAGTGCAGCTCACTGCAGCCTCGAACTCGTGGCCTCAAGCAATTCTTTCACCTCAGCCTCCCAAAGCACAGAGATTACAGGTATGAGCCACTGTGCCTCGCCCATACTGTTACACTTTTTATTAATCGAGTGCTATGTTCTTAATTTAGCTTCCAGGAAGCTTAACCCCAACTTTGGTGCTCAAATGCAGTGATTTCCCTTTGCCTATGTTTCTGATAAGAATATTCTCCATGGCTGGGTATGGTGGCTTGTGCCTGTAATGCCAGCGCTTTGGGAGGCTGAGGTGGGAGGATTGCTTGAGGCTAAGAGGTCAAGACCAGCCTGGGCAACATAGCAAGGCCCTGTTTCTTTTTTAAAAAAAGATTATTCTCCTATATATGTTCCAAATGAGCATACTTTAAAAATCTCTGCCTGCTGGTGGCCCACACCTATAATCCCAGCACTAAGAGAGACCAAGGCATGTAGATCACCTGAGATCAGGAGTTCCAGACCAGTCTGGCCAACATGGTGAAACCCCTCTCTACTAAAAATACAAAAATTAGCCAGCTGTGTGGCACCTGCCTGTAATTCTGGCTACTCTGGAGGCTGAGGCAGGATAATCTCTTGAACCCAGAAGGCAGAGTTTGCAGTGAGCGAGATCATGCCATTGCACTCCAGGCTGCATGACAGAGGGGACTCTAAAATAAGATAAGATAATCCCTACACTGTCACATGGAGAGCTGGCCCCACAGGCAAAATTCCATTCAGTGTGAGGAAGGAAGACCTGGAAAAGTAGAAGCTAAGTCTGAGATGAGGATATAAAAGGGGCAGTGCCTGGAACATTTCTGTTTCCCGCCAAACTCACTCCAATAACCTTTGCCTATTGCCTCTCACCATGACCATATGCTCTTTCATTCCTCACCTCACACAGCCCACCCCCATGCCCCAACACCACAAATACCTATCTGTCTTTCCACCACACTGACGTAGAGAAAGGCATGAAGATCACAGATGAGAAGTAGAAAATGCTATGTTAGGACATTGCTAAGAGTCAGAGCAACTCTGTCTTCCAAAAGGTCTGAACAGCGCCCGGTACTGAGCTGCCCTCTACCATCAACACTGCACCACCAGATGAATATGGAGAAAGCGTCAGTGCTTCTACCTAAGGACCCGCTATACCTACTCCAATTTTTTTTTTTTACCAAAAGAAAGTGAAAGTTTTCAAAGTTAAACCACGGGAGGTTCCACCTTTTGTGGTAATGTTCCTGTCCAACTGACCCTCCTGCAAACAACTATAAACTGCACAAATTATTTAAAAACTGAAGGTTTTTCTTTTTTTGAGATGGAGTTTCGCTCTTGTTACCCAGGCTGGAGTGCAATGGCGTGATCTCGGCTCACCGCAACCTCCGCCTCCTGGGTTCAGGCAATTCTCCTGCCTCAGCCTCCTGAGTAGCTGGGATTACAGGCATGCGCCACCATGCCCAGCTAATATTCTGTATTTTTAGTAGAGACAGGGTTTCACCATGTTGACCAGGATGGTCTCGATCTCTTGACCTCGTGATCCACCCGCCTCGGCCTCCCAAAGTGCTGGGATTACAGGCTTGAGCCGCCGCGCCCGGCCTGAAGTTTTTTTTTTTTTTTTTTTGAGACAGGATGGAGTGCGGGTTGGCCATGCTGGAGTGCAGTGACACAATCTTAGCTCACTGCAACCTCTGCCTTCCAGGCTCCAGCGATTCTCCTGCCTCGGCCTCCCGAATAGCTGGGATTACAGGCACGTGTTGCTACTGCCTGGCTAATTTTTATATTTTCAGTCATTTTGTATTCACTCGAGACAGGGTTTCACCATGTTGGCCAGGCTAGTATTGAACTCCTGATCTCAAATGATCCACCCCCCTCGGCCTCCCAAAATGCTGGGATTACAGGCATGCGACACTGTGCCCAACCTAAAAACTGAAGGTTTGAATAGAGAAAAAGCATGCTTTAAAAGTAAGGTAAATGGAATTTTTGCCTAGCACATGTGGAGTCCTAATATGGAATTCTGTTTTCTTAAATGCTGTTAAAGCCATGCAGTATCTTTGCTAGTTTTTCCTCACAGATTAGGATAACTTATGATAGTTATTTTTATTTCTAATTTTTTAAGTAAGCAAATAAGCAGAGAAATTAACTGGTAAAGTTCAACTCATCACCCAGGGTGGATTGACTCTCTTGACTGCTGCTCTGTTGCTCGAGCCCTGAGAAATCCACATACTTTGCCCAGGCACCTTCTTGAGGTTACCTGCTGTGTATCCTGGGGTGGTTCAATTCACCAAGGTATAAATCTTCAGCTTCCTTCCATGCCCTCAGTTGCAATTTAAGCTTTCTGTTTTCTTCTCCAAAGGAATCAGTTTAGACTTGAAATTCAGTTTTTCCTGAAATCGATCAGAAGTTACTGACACCTTGATTGGATCCGTTTTCTTGTCAGGTGATGAATCTTTGAAAAATTTACTTTCTGTATTCTTTGTTGATTTAAATCTGTGACTGTTATTCATCATGTATCCTTTATGCCCGTGTACTTAAAAAACTTGCGAATGCATTATTTTTTAGACATTTTATATCCATAAAGATATAATTCACACCATATAATACACCATTCAGTTATACAATTCATTGGCCTTTAGTGTATTTACAAAGTTGTGTTTTCATTGCCACAATCATTTATAGAATATTATCATTATTACAAAAAGAAACTCCATTGCCCCCAAACCCCAAGCCCTAGGCAACCATGAAGACTTTCATGGAGACTTTCTGTCTTCATAGATTTGCCTATTCTTGATGTTTTATATAAATAGAATCATATACTGTCTGGTCCTTTGTGACTATCTTCTTTTACTCAGTGTGATGTTTTCAGGGTACATCCATATTGTAGCATGGGTCAGTACTTCCTTTCTTTTTATTGCCAAATGATATTCCATTCTATGGATATACCACATTTTGTTTCTACATTCATCAATTGGTGGACATTTAGGTTGTTTCCATTTTTTAGTGATTACGAATAATGCTGCTATTAACATTTGTATGGAGGTGTATTTTCATCTGTCATGGATATATACCTAGGAATGAAATTGCTGGACCAAATGGTAACTATTTAATTGTTGGAAGAACTGTTTTCCAAAACAACTGGACTGTTTTACATTTCCACTAGTGGTGTCTGAGGGTTATGATTTCTCCACATCCTCACCAACACTTATTCTTACCTTTTTGATTACAGCCATTCTAGTGTGTGTAGGGTGTCATCTTACAATGGTTTTGATTTGTATTTCCATGATGGCTAATGATACCGAGTATCTTTTCATGGGCTTATTGACCATTTCTTTTCTGTTTCTGTTTTTTTTTTTTTTTTGAGACGGAGTCTCACTGTGTTACCCAGGCTGGAGTGCAGTGGTGTAGTCGTGGCTCACTGCAACCTCCGCCTCCCAAGTTGAAGTGATTCTCATGTCTCAGCCTCCTGAGTAGCAGGGACTCATGTCTTACCACACCTGGCTAATTTTTGTATTTTTTTTTTTTTTGAGACGGAGTTTCGCTCTTGTTACCCAGGCTGGAGTGCAATGGCGCGACCTCGGCTCACCGCAACCTCCGCCTCCTGGGTTCAGGCAATTCTCCTACCTCAGCCTCCTGAGTAGCTGGGATTACAGGCACGTGCCTCCATGCCCAGCTAATTTTTTGTATTTTTAATAGAGATGGGGTTTCACCATGTTGGCCAGGCTGGTCTTGAACTCCTGACCCCAAGTGATCCACCTGCTTTGGCCTTCCAAAGTGCTGGATTACAGGTGTGAGCCACGGTACCTCGCCTTATTGGCAGTTTCTATACGATTTTGGAGAAGTCACTAATCTGATACTTTGCCCATTTTTAAAAATTGGGCTACTTGCTTTTTAATTATTCTCATGCATTATTTTAGACTAATTTAAAAAATAAGATAGTCAGTGTTCATGACTCTAGTCATATTGTAGTTGTAAAATTAATATAGAATAAAAGCATATATATGCATAAAATTGCTATTTTTTTTCTAGTGCTGTTTGTATATCTGGTGGATTGTTGATCATTCTTTTCCCTTCCTGTTAGGAGCTCACTTTGCAGCTCTCCAGCTTTTATAGCATGCTGTAAACAATTGTGAAAGTTGTTTTTCAAGAAACAAAGAGTTGCAACTTCTTTCTAGTAATAGAAACTTTTACACTGCATTCAATGCCTAACGTTGCAGAAACAGAAAGGTCAAATGATTCTGGAAATGGTGAGCACAAATCTGAAAGAAAGTCACCTGAAGAGAGTCTACAAGGTGCTATAAAATCTTTCTGCACAAGTGCCTCAGGAGCACCCTTGGGTCCCAAAGGAGATGGTCATTATCCATGGAGTTGTCCAGTGACTCATACTCGGGAAAAAATTTATGCCATCTGTTCGGACTATGCCTTTCTCAACCAGGCAACCTCAATCTATAAAACTCCAAATCCATCCCGCTCTTCTTGCCTCCCTGATAGTACTTCTTTATCTTCTGGAAATAATTCATCAAGATACATTGGTATCCCGACTAGTACGTCGGAAATCATCTACAATGAAGAAAATAGCTTGGAACACTTATCCAACAGCCTGGGCAAGCTACCTCTCGCATGGGAAATTGATAAATCTGAATTTGATGGGGTGACCACAAATTCGAAACACAAATCAGGTAAGGAAGGAGCCATGAAGTTCGTATGTGAAAATAATAAGAAAACAAACACTATGTCATGTTTAATCTTGCCATTACGTATATTTTTCTTTTATAATACCAAATAAGGAACATGGCTATCATCTTGTCTGTCATTGTAGTTTTAGGAAAGTAGCCTTGACATAGGACATGTAGTTCATTACTAGGTTTCCATTGGAAACTTCAAGCATAACCTTTGTATTAAATATTTTGAGAGCTTTGAAAATCTAAGAATGTTGTAAAATATTATAGATAAACAGATGGTAGCTTAGAAAAGGTTAATAACATGCTAGAATAACATACTGCTGTTTCATAGTTTTATAGGCACATGAAGTCATATTTCCTGAGCAAGTATCTCTCATATAATGTTTTAGCTTTTTTTGCTGTTAAAAATTTTTAAGCACCCAGCAAAGCCTCCACGTACCACTGAGTGGGTTGTGTACTGCTCAGTTTAAGAAGATGCTGTTTACCTAGGTTGTGCACAACCTTCACAGTTGCAATGGGATGGTCCTATGGCAAATAGAAATACTTTACACTTCTCTATTTTGAATTCAAAGTAATATAGGAATTTTATGAGACAGATACCGTTATCCCCATTTGTAGGTGAAGAAATTGAGGCTTAGAGGGGATAAATTTCTTGACCAAAGTTGCACAGTTAGTAAGAGGTCAAACTAGGATTTATATTTTAATTCTAGGCTTCTCTGATGATTTTGTAAAACCTTAATGCTTCTGCTTGTTCATCTGCAAAATCAACTTGTTTTATACAATGTTAAGTAAATTCGTAATTCTCGAGGATAGGAGGGGGATTTTGCTTTTTTGTCTAAATTTATAACTAACGAGTCTGCAATTTTCTTTTTGTTTATTGCCTTTGTCCAGTTTTGGAATTAGGGGTATGCAAATCTTCTTAGAAAAGTTGTGAAGTGTATTTTCCTCCTGTTTTCTGAACATTTTCAGAGAGATATTAAAATCTCTATTTATAATTATGGAGTTGTTTTGATTTCTGTTAATTTCTGACAAATTTTAATTTGTCCATGTCATTAAGTTGTCAAATTTGGGGGGCTTAAAGTTAATGTTATCCCTCTAACATCTAAGGAATCTGTAGACTCCTTTTGCATCCTAATACTGGTAATTAATTTATTTACTCAATTTTTTTAGAACTGATCAGCCTAGCTAGGAGTTTATCAATTTTGCTCATCTTTTCAAATAACCAGCATTTAGCTTTGTTACTTTTCTCAGTTGTTTGTTTTCTATGTCATTGGTTTCTGTTCTTTATTATTTCCTTCCTCTGACTTACTTTGGGTTTACTTTGTTCTTCATTTTCTGACTTCTTAAGATGGAAGCTTAGATCATTGATTTTAGACTTTTCTACCATAAACATATGATGCTCCAAATTGCTCTTTAAGTACTGCTTTAGCTGCCGGCCGCAAATTTTGATATTCTTCTTATTATTTAATTTGAAATATTTTCTAATTTACTTTGCAATTTATTCTTTGATACATGTATTACTTATGTACATGCGCTTTAATTCTAGATATTTATAGTTTTTCTAAATATTAATTTCTAGTTTAGTTCCATTGTATACAGAGGGCATATGCTCTCAGTCTTTATAAATTTACTGAGACTTGTTTTATGACTCAACATATGGTCTATCTTGGTGAATGTACCATGTGCACTTGAAAAGAATGTGCATCTGCAGTCATTGAGAGTATCTATAAATATTAATTATGTCAAAGTGTTTGGAAGTGTTATTCACATCTTTTGTGTCTCTGATTAACTTGTATCTTGTTCTGTCAATTGCTGAAAGAAGGGTGTTGAAAATCTTCATCTAGGATTGTGAAGTTGTCTTTTCTGCATTTAATTTCTTTTTTAAAAACTAATACATGTTTAATAGCATAAAATTTACCATCTTAAAGATTTTTACTTGTGCGTTTTAGTGGCATTAAGTACATTCATATTGTTACGTAACCATCATCACTATTCATCTGCAAATCTCTTTTTATATTCCAAAATAAACTTTGTACCCATTAATCAATAAATCCTGATTCCTTTTCCCATCTTCAGGTTCACGAATTCTTTTTCTGCCTGCTCAAGTCAGCCTTTGAATCACTCTACTGAGTTTTTCATTTCAGTTATTATATTTTTCAGCCCAATACTTTTTTTATTTCCTTTTAAGTTTTCTGTTTCTTCATTGATATTTCCATGTTCTTCATCTTTCTTTAATTCTTTTAGCATCTTTAGGATAGTGATTTTAAAGTCCTTGTCTAGCAAGTCTGCCATTTGGTTTCCCAGAGATGGTTTCTGTTGGTTTATATATTTTTTTGTTCCTTTGAATGGACCATGTTCTGTTTCTTTGTGTGCCTTGTGATTTTTGTTGTTGTTGTTGGAAACCAGACATTCAAATGTTATTTAATAATGTAGTAACTCTGGAAATCGATTTCTGTCTTTCCCAGAGTTTGTCAATTTTAGTTTTTGCCCTTCTCTGTGACTCTCTTCTTTCTGGGTTCCCTCTCACCTCACTTTCAGTGATGGTGATTGTACAGGACTCTGTACTTTGGTTCTTCCAGTAAAAAAGACAGTGGATTTTCTGCCTTTATTTGCTCGTCTCATACCTTTTTCTAAAAGGCAGTGTGGTGAATTCCTGTGTGTGTGTGTGTGTGTGTGTGTGTGTGTGTGTGTGTGTGTGTTGTTGAGGCTGTGTGCATGTGCGGTGGGTAGGGTGAGGAATGGAAGAAGGAACTTGGTAATGAGAAGGAGCAGTGGTCTAACGTTCTTGAAGCTGATGTGATAGGAGGCAGAAGGTGTAGGTGTGGCTCTTTTATGTTCCCATCTCAAATTTAGCTTTCACTTTTACGAGGCTTCCTTCCCTTAAATTGAATGAACTTTTGCCTGTGGGACCAGCTCCTTTTGTGGCACTGCGGGGCTTTTATGAAGTATGTTTATTTGTACCATATATGCTCATTGATCCCAGGGGCAATCCTAGATTCAACAAAAAGAGAATAGGGTCAAGGTCATGGAACCCTAGAGGCAAGTGTGAGTACAGTCAAGGTCACACATTTCCATGTTTCATTAGCCTTAAAATTTTAAGTGGATGGGAAAACTACTTAGGGAATCAAGTCATTATTAGGCAGTGAAGACATTCAAGAAATGTTAGAAACTCATTCTTCTGTCATCTGACTCTCTAAGAGTCATTTTACCAGTGAAGGAAGTTTGGCACAATGAGATTTGGCGCAGTTGCTCACCTTTGCCAGTGATGTTCAGGTCTGTGAAAGTGTGTTCTCTGTAAAAGCTTAGACAAAGTAATTAAAAGGGTCAAGCACGGTGACTCACACTTGTAATCCCAGCATTTTGAAAGGCTGAGGCAGGAGGATTGCTTGAGCTCAGGAGTTTGAGACCAACCTGAGCAACATAACAAGACCCTGTCTCTACTAAAAATGCAAAGATTAGCTGGACACGGTCACGTTCACTTGTCGTCCCAGGTACTCTGGAGGCTGACATAGGAGGATTGCTTAAGCCCAAGAGGCAGAGGTCACAGTGAGCGGAGATTGCGTCACTGCACTCCCATCTGGGCAACAGTGCGAGACCCTGTCACAAACAAACAAAAAGCATAATTAAAAGGAAGGTGAAACATTGTTTCTTGACTTTATAGTCTTCATTATTATTACATTTTTATGGAAATTCCCTGTATAATAATAGTTCCTGTATTCCAGCTGTTTGTAGGTGCCAAATGGTTTCAGTGTAAAGCATCTTGAATGAACAAAACTGATCTCTTCCCATGTTTGCTTCCTAGGCATATATGTATGTAATCTGTTTTCTAATTTATGAATGAGTCATAAAAATGAAATATTAGCCTTCATTTAATTTTTATAACAAAACTGTTGTAAAATAGAATATGTGTGCAAGATTCAAGTATTTGAGCATGGCTACCTGAAATCTTAATAGTATTTTAATGAAATGAGTTGTGGATGTCATTTATTGAATTTCACTTATATAACTTTTTTACTAGATACTTCACTAACATCATTCAGAAATAAAAATATAAAAATTAAAAAGTATAGCATGGATATCCCATTCTCCATGATGTGGTTATTTCACATTGCATGCTTGTATCAAAACATCTATGTACTCCATAAACATGTGTACCTACTATGTACACACAAAAAGTAAAAAAGTTAAAAAGTATAAATTCTCACTCTTACTTTTGGCTCCCTTTTGTCTTAGCTTCCAATTCTCCCTTCCTCAGTAGAAACCACTGTTGTTTGTCTTGAGGGTCTTTTGGAGAATGTATGTGTGTGTGCATTTGTGAGTGTGTGTGTACATGCATATATACATGCATACATGCACACAGGAGGCTTTGATTTTCATTGTAGTTCCTGTGCTAAAGTTGCATTGTAGTAATGTGCATGTGTGCATCGTTCTTCATTCTATCATCTCTGTAGGCCCAGAGATATTTTTAAACATCATATCATCACATGATTGGATCCGGTGCTTTTACTTTCTTGACAGAGTTGCATTGATTTTGGTTTTATTTTCTTCATTTTCTGGAAAGTAGTCTAGTTAAATGTTTTACTGTTGATAATTTGATTTTCTAGATGTGGCTAAAGATTTAGTGATTGATTGTTTTGCCAGCTAAGTGACTAGCTCTGGAATTGGAGTATAAGAACCTGATATAAAATAGGATCCATGGTTGTTTAAATTTGTTTTTATTCTCTCTTTCTCTTTAAGGTAGGGGACTGTTATTGAAACTATATGTATTACTTCGTTGTGTTTGCACATAGAACCAGTGGCAGTTATTTATTTATCATTATTTTTTCTTTGCACTCTCTCAGCAGTATTAAGGCAGTTACTTCTTAATTGTGGTGCATAATTATTTTTTGTCATTTCAGTTTACTTCGTCTTAAGCATTTTGCTGATTTTGTACGCTTATATTGTAGGCAATGCAAAGAGACAAGTTTCCAAGAAAAAAACTTCAGATAAAAAAGGAAGATATCAGAAAGAATGTCCTCAGCATTCTCCTCTTGAAGATATTAAACAGCGGAAAGTATTAGACCTCAGACGATGGTGATGTTATCAGTTTTAATTTTTTTAATTTTTGAAATCTCTAATGTATGTTGGCAATAATTTAGCAGTTTACAAATAATACATTATAGGTATAATAAATATTTTTAGTTCTAAAATTATTACTGGGACTTCTGAATATTTAAAGTCTACCACAAATGTTTGAAGTAGATTAATAATGAGCTATGCTCGTCTTTCCCCAACTCGGCTGATTATTTGAGTCATTTGTGTGATTCTGCATAACTGCCATCTAGATTTAACAACGATTAACCTTTTGATGTCATTATATACTTAGCTTTTCTTTGCTGAAGAATTTTCAAGTAAGTGACTGATATTTATCATATTTCATCTCAAGTTACCTACGTGTGCATCTCTAAAAAATGACTTTTTTCTACTTAACCATAATACTTTTGTCATATCTAATAAGATTAATAATACTTCCCTAGTATCTAATTCCCAGGCTAAAGTCACATTTCCCAGATTGTTCTGAGAAGGTCTTCACATATTTTTGTTCAGAGTAGAAGCCAGTTGTGAACCACATGTTTGCTTGTTGTGACCCATAAGTCTCTCAGTCTATTACAGTTTCCACCCACCTCCCTGCTTTCCCCCTTGTCTTTTAAAAATTCTATTTATTTTAATCGACAAACAAGAAATGTAAAGATTGACTTATTGAAGAAACTTGGCCAGATATTTTGTAGAATGTCCTACATTCTAGATTTGTTCTTTCCTTTTAGTTTCCTAAATTAGTCATCTAACCTCAATATTTCCTGTAAACTTCAAGTTGAATCTAAAGACTTGATTAAATTCCAGTACAGCATTTTATGTAAGAATACTGCTTGAGTGGGCCTTCATACTTCAAACGTTTCACATCAGAAGGCACATAGTATCTGATTATCCAGAATTAGCAATTCTAAATGATTACTGGGTTAAGGTAGTGATAGCTGTATTCTGCATTGACGAGTTCTTTCTTTCCTTTCTGCTACCCTCAAGTAATTAGTAGGGTGACAGAGTGGCATTAGGTGATAACCAGGTTTCATCAACTTTTTACCTTATGATTTTAGCCAACTGTATTGACAACCCAAACCCATTGATGATCCTTGTCTGAATCTTTGTTGCAAAATGGTTATATTTCAAAATTCTATCTTTTTTAAAAATTTACCTTTATTACCCAGTCTTCTTCTCTAGCTTTCATTCATCAACTGGGGCTATTTGGTTATCTTATAATACAGTTCCTAGTCTAAAGAAGAAAACAAATTTAATTCATGCCAACTTTTATGTATTACTGACTCTCATTTGAGTCTTTAAAATTCGTTTGTATGACATTTTAGAAATACATTTTTATCACTTATTTAATAAATATTCGTCTGTTTGCTGTAGGCTGAGAAACAGAGATGCACACAACATGGTCTTTGTTTTCCCAAGGTGTAAAATCTAGTTGAGGAGAGGGACTAAACAGAAAAATATTAAATACTTTAGGCAGTTTGTCATGTGATGGGTATGAATCCATAATTAACCATGAAAGGAGGTAATGATCACCAAAATACTTTACTGAGGTCCTGGGTCTTAAGGGAGGAAATATGAAGGGTTGGAGGGGTGAAGGGTCTTTGAAAGGATTATAGGAAAGTGTCTTTGGAATGTGGGTAACGAAGAGAGAATAGCTTCTCTAGAGTGAGGCTCAGAGAAGCCAAGAAACCTGCCAATATCATGTGGCTAATAAGCAGAAGATCCTGTATTGAAACCGAAGACTCAGACTTCAACACTCGTGCTGTTTCCCTGTAACACATGTCATGATCTCTTTCTTAGATATCAGGCTCAAGATTTAGATTTTGTTTTTTTCTGAGTTAAAGATAAGCCATGGACAATTTCTTAACAAAAGGAACTTTTATAAAGATAAATTTGGAGTAGTTAGTATGTAGGGAATAATGGAGAAGAGACACTAAAGTAAAAAATATTCATTTTAGTTTCTTGGAAAAGAAGGCTTTGCTCGTTTGTCCTTCTGATTGCTTAGATTTAAGCTTTGTTTCAACAACAAATATGCATAACTGCATTTTAATAATATAACATGGGAGGCTGTGAAAGCTAGCACTAGGAAGGATGGATGGGAGGAATGCACTGAGGGGAAACTATCACCAAGACTCTAAGCCTATTTTCCACTGACAATATTACAAGATTAGGTTAGAATGGAAAGTCCCATAGAAACTAGGAGAATGTTGGTAAACGTTTTAATCTGGTAATAAACAAGACTAGAAAACAAGTTTAGACTGATGAAAAAGTGAAAAATCTTAAGAGAAACCTCCCTTTTTATCTCCTTTTTAAAATATTCAGGCCAAATTTAGTGTTACAAGAAAAAATACACACATGCATGCAATACTTTCTTAGTAAGTATATGTAAAGATAGGTTTTGTAACATATAAAACACTGTTAGTATTGGACTTGTAAAATAATCCCCAGAATTGAACTCTGGCAAAAATATTCACAGCAGGACAAAAAAAAATCAGTCAATGAATAAGTTGCTTGTGCTTTATCAGCATGGGCCATATAGCTTATGATGATGGAGCTATTAATAATCACTTGCGCACAAAGACGTCTTAGGTTGGAGTTCACACTCATGTTTAAACAACTGGAGCAGATTACTTGAATAAGAACATTAGTAAATTGCTCATATGTTTCCAGGGATGGGGGAAAGGGGAAAAAGGGCGTTGTGTTGTTCAGCGGGCAAAGAGTTTCATTTTTGTGAGATGAAAAACTTCTGTTGCCGAACGATTCGTGTATAGTTGACATTACTAACCTGTACACTTAAAAATGATTTACATGATAAATTTTATGTTGTATGTTTATTTTTTATTTTTATTTATTTATTTATTTATTTAAGTTCTGGGTACATGTGCAGAACTTGCAGGATTGTTTCATAGGTATACACATGCCATGGTGGTTTGCTGCCTCCATCCCCTGTCACCTACATTAGGTATTTCTCTTAATATTATCCCTCCCCAAGCTCCCCATCCCCTGCTATCCCTCCCCTAGCCCCTGACCCCCCAACAGACCCCAGTGTGTGATGTTCTCCTCCCTGCGTCCATGTTTCTCATTGTTAAACACCCACCTATGAGTGGTGTTTGGTTTTCTGTTCTTGTGTCCGTTTGCTGAGAATGATGGATTCCAGATTCATCCATGTCCCTGCAAAGGACATAACTCATTCTTTTTTGTGGCTGCATAGTATTCCATGGTGTATATGTGCCACATTTTCTTTATCTAGTTTATTATTGATGGACATTTGCGTTGGTTCCAAGTCTTTCCTATTCTAAATAGTCTTTGCTATTGTAAGCAGTGAACATACATGTGGATGTGTCTTTGTAATAGAATCATTTATAATCCTTTGGGTATATACCCAGTAATGGGATTACTGGACCAAATGGTATTTCTGTTTCTAGGTTGAGTAATTGCCACACTGTTTTCCACAATGGTTGAACTAATTTACACTCCCACCAACAGTGTAAAAGTGTTCCTATTTCTCCACATCCCCTCCAACATCTGTTGCCTCCAGATTTTTTAATGATCGCCATTCTAACTGGTGTGAGATGGTATCTCAATGTGGTTTTGATTTGCATTTCTCTAATGACCAGTGATGATGAACATTTTTTCATATGTTTGTTGGCCGCATAAATGTCTTCTTTTGAAAAGCGTCTGTTCGTATCTTTCACCCACTTTTTGATGTTTTTTTTTCTTGTATATTTATTTTATTTTATTTTTTTCTTGTAAATTTATAAAAAATATTTGTAGATTCTGGATATTAGCCCTTTGTCAGATGGGTAGCTTGCAAAAATATTTTCCCATTCTGTTGGTTGCTGGCTCACTCCAATGATTGTTTCTTTTGTTGTGTAGGATTTATTTTTTATTTTATTATATTTATTTTTATGTTGTTATATGTTTTTATCACAATTAAAGAACAAAGCACAACTGAGGGAGGATTCAATAGATTTGACAATGAGGTGTTGAAGACAACACTTAGGATGTTAAGTGACAGTTATTACTTTTG
Source organism: Saguinus oedipus (assembly GCA_031835075.1). NCBI lineage: Eukaryota > Metazoa > Chordata > Mammalia > Primates > Cebidae > Saguinus > Saguinus oedipus. The sequence goes on along the minus strand of CM063169.1, from coordinate 11,704,098 downwards.
TGTATCATTTTGTGTAGTTCAGTCTATAGATTTAGGGGTCATGGCCCATGTTCTCACTTATAAGTGGGAGCTGAATAATGGGAACACATGGACACAGGGAGGGAAAAACACATACTGGGCCCTGTCGGGGGCAGGAGATGGGGGAAAGAGAGCATCAGGAAAAATAACTAATGCACGTGGGGCTTAATACCTAGGTGATGGGCTGAGATGCAGCGAACCACCATGGCACAAGTTTACCTATGTAACAAAGCTGCATATCCTGCACATGTACCCTAGAACTTAAAAGAAAAGGATTTAAGGGTCATGGTTAGCTTGTATGTGTGCCAATATACATAGTATATGTACATATACAAATGCATATATGTACACATGCATATGTCTGATTTTTCATTTTGTAAATTAATTTTTCAGACGACACTAATGTGGCTCTTAGTGATGACAGGTCTGTTTCTTTGTTTCATTCTGGCTACTTCTTAGCATTTTCTTTAGAAAGCAGTTGAAGATCATTTGAAAGCCAACCTATTCCTTCCTTAAAACAGAATAGTCTGTCTCTTTCTCCTTCTATTCACATTAGCCTCAGTTTCTCTCTTGAATCATGACTGTTTGGAAAATTGTCTGAATTACTTAATGCCACTGAATCATGCCGTGGAAGGAGTCTGTGTTTTACTTTTAAAATTCTCTGTGACAGGAGAAGTACTGCTTCATGGCTTCTTGCCCAAGGATTTTAGATGGACACAGTGGGTAATAAATGGTTGATATTTAGTTTGGGTTGAAGAATCTCTCTGAGAAGTTGATACATGGGGGTATTGCTTTGTTTCTCCTGTATTTCTTGAAGAAGCAAATAATCATGTATGCCGTTCAACCAGGATTTTACACCAAAATTTTAATAAGTGATGTCTAAATTTATATATTATTAATTTTTTTCCCATTGGTTTGGATAACATCTACTTTAACTGGTAGTCATACTTAGCTGTCTTTATTAAAGTAGTTGATTTATTGTTATTTTACAGTTATGACATGATTAAATAGGAAAATAGAAGATTTCACATTGATTTTTGGGGATCAAAGTTTTCATTATATTAACACTCTTAATCGCCATGAGTTTTCTATTTCTAGCATGCCTATTTTGTGTTCATTCAAGTGAAGAAAATGGTCTTTTGTTTTCTCAGGTACTGCATAAGCCGACCACAGTATAAGACTTCTTGTGGCATCTCCTCATTAATTTCTTGTTGGAATTTCTTATACAGCACAATGGGAGCTGGAAAGTACGTATGTCAATTTATCAATATCTCCAAACTCCAAGATAATTTGATGTTGCTTTTTCTATAACAGAAAATTTTTAAGAAGATATTTTTTATTAATTAGAAAAACCCTGCTGTATTTTAGTATAAGTCTTTTAGCTTAAAATATATACATGTATTATTTTCAATAAAATAAAAATGGGCTGGGTGCAGTGGCTCACACCTGTAATCTCAGCACTTTGGGAGGCCAAGGTGGGAGTATCACTTGAAGCCAAGGAGTTAGAGACCAGCCTGGGCAGCAAAGCACAACCCCATCTCTACAAAAAGTCAAAAAATAAAAACAACTAGCCAGGCACAATGGCATATACTTGTAGTTCTAGCCTCTAAGGAGGCTGAGGCAAGAGGATCATTTGAGCCTAGTTGTTTAAGGTTGCAGTGAGCTATGCTCATGCCATTGTATTCCATCTTGGACCACAGAGTGAGACCCTGTCTCTAAAAAAATAAAACAAAATAATGAAAAATGTTACTAAAATTATTTGCTAATCAGACAAGTATATTAACATTCAGAGAGGTTTTATTTGTATATGACAGGAATTGAAAAATGAAAAGCAATGAATGTTTCTTTTGTAGTCTTCCACCTATTACCCAAGAAGAAGCTTTACATATTCTGGGCTTTCAACCTCCATTTGAAGATATTAGGTTTGGTCCTTTCACGGGAAATACAACACTTATGAGGTATGAAGACCCTCTTAGAGGCAATACTTTATTTCTAGTTTTGCAAAATAATAATGCTGTAGATGTGTGTTGATAGTAAACCATGTATTCAGCTGCTGGGTCTCAACTTCTTGTGGATAGGCCAACTTTGGGCTATGCCTGAATTTCTTTAGAATTGGAATAATGCCATCTTTCTTGTAGAATTGTTGCTATGAGAAAATCTTCTTGTTATTTTCAGGTGGTTTAGACAAATTAATGACCACTTCCATGTGAAAGGATGCTCTTATGTTCTATATAAACCTCATGGGAAGAACAAAACAGCGGGAGAAACTGGTAGGTATACATATAGAAGATTCACACACACACACACACACACACACACACACACACATCCACGCACACACAATTTAGAGTCTATCTCAAAGACTGGCTGTTTAGATTCCTGGAATGTTGTGTAAACCCTCAACACAGTCTGTTACTTGCATGTTTTTTTATCTGAGGGAGAAATCATAATAGTAATCTGTAGGGCACTTTTCAATATGCAGTTTAATATTTTACTTCTTCTAATCTTTTCATGTAGAACCTTTAGAACTTTAAGGAATATCATAAACACTACTGTAACACATTGTATTATTTGGGTCCATGATGTGTGTTTGTGTGTGCGTGTGCGTGTGCGTGTGCCTGCGCCTGCGTGTGCACATACTAGTAAAACTCTAAGGAAGCAGCATGGAGTTTTAGCAGTTTCTCTTCCTAAGAAGGAATGTAAAGATTTGAGAATATTTGATGTTAGACCTGTGTGGTAACATATAATGACAGGAGAATAGACTGTGAAAGTGACAGAGTTCTATAAAATAGTCTTGGTTATAACAGAGATTATAATGGAGTTGATCGCAAGGATATTTTAGTTATGTGCTAATTAAATAATTTCTAGTATTGGCAATTTCCATTTTTAAAATTGTTATAATCTTTTGACTGTACAAATCAGAAAATTGTAATACATTGTTAAAGACAAAATTACTCTGACACTCCTTGAAAGAGTAAGGAAGACTTTATTTAAGTCTTGGAAAGGTGGATTATAGTAGCGATGGGAGATCAGGCTCAACTCTGAATACAGCAAAGACAGCTGGGAGTTTATAGCCAAGGGACACAGTGAGGACTTTAGGGGTGGGAAATTACTAAGAGGGGACATCAAGGGTATGGGGATTCTTGCTAAACTGGCCTAACAGACTTCTTGCTAAAGGCAGGTCAAGGGCTGAGACATCAAGAGTTGGTAGGGGAAGGGGCGAAGAAGTTGATTAGATATTAAGCGTTGGGGGTTCTCTATAAACTGACTTAGCAGGATTCTTGCTAAAACTGGATACGAAAGTCTGAGGTCCAGGCGTGGTTGAGAAGAGGACTCAAGGATTCATCAAGAAGAGAATTGTTGTCAATAGAAGGTGTATGGTTTGCCAAGGTAAAAGACAGCCCAAAGTAGGATATATTTCTGTTGACCTACATTGGGTATATCAAGTTGGTTACTTGGAGGCATGCTTGGAGATTACATGTTGGTTTCTACATGTACTAGTTTTGTGACCTTGAACAAGTCACTTGCTGAGCCTTGGTGTAGACCTTTTATCTTTCTATATTTGTATAGGTTCAGTGTAAGTATAAAAGGAGACATATTTGTAATGTGCTTAGCACCCTGTGTTACAGAGTAAGGACTCGGTAAGAGCTAGCATTTATTCCTACTGACTAAATTCTATGCATTCACGTGGGGCTTCTCTATCCCTCTGGAAAACACCGCTTTAAATGCTGTGTTGCTATTTAATTATGTTTCTAGTGAGACTGTCACCACACTACTCTCAGTAAGTGAACAGGCAATGAAAAACTAAGAAAGGATATATTATCTTGTTTGTTAATTTTCTCTTCAGCTGTGTATAGTTTGCTTTTTGTGCTATCTATTGAATTTGAGTTTTTTAAAAGAGGTTTTCAATCATTTTTACTATGTCATTCTTTTAAAAATCTGTTTGTTTTTAAAAATGGTCTCCTTACTCATATTTTCAACACCTTTATTTTTTAAATATATTGAAACTTTTTTCCTCTGTATTTGGTGTAATGTATGAAATGTATATCTACCTGATTTCGCTGTCTCTTGTTTCTTCTGGATCTTATTTGAGGTGTCCTCATTTGCCATGAAAAGAAAATGCATAATTTGGCATTGTCTTTTATAGTTCTTGAATGTTTATTTCCACAATATATGCCAAACCTTTTTCTGGTCCAAAAGATTTTCGTGGTCATTCTCTAGTTATTAGGAGGTATAATAATGATTCTGTCAATTGTGTTCATTAAAAGTTTTATAAATGTCTGCCAATGACATTTTGCACCCTGTAAACTGAATACATAGCAGTTCAGTGAAAGCAAGTGAAAGAGTAAGTGTTTGTTTAAAAACACTTTTATTTTTTGAGATGGAGTTTTGCTCTTATTGACCAGGCTGGAGTGCAATGGCATGATCTCAGCTCACCTCAACCTCTACCTCTGGGTTCAAGGATTCTCCTGCCTCAGCCTCCTGAGTAGCTGGGATTATAGGCATGTCCTACCACGTCTGACTAATTTTGTAGTTGTAGTAGAGACAAGGTTTCTCAGTGTTGGTCAGGCGGGTCTCAAACTCCTGACCTCAGGTGATCCGCCCACCTCAGTCTCCCAAAGGGCTGGGATTACAGGCATGAGCCACCATGACAGCCAGATTTTTTTTTTTTTTTTTGAGATGAAATTTTGCTCTTGTTGCCCAAGCTGGAGTGCAGTGGCACGATCTTGGCTCACCACAACCTCCACCTCTAGGGTTCAAGTGATTCACCTGCCTCAGCCTCCCAAGTAGCTCACAGGCATGTGCCACCATGCCTGGCTAATTTTTTATTTTTAGTAGAGATGGGGTTTCTTTATGTTGGTCAAGCCCAGCCAGATCATACTGGAATACAGACTGAACTTCTGAATTTACCTACCCTCAGTAATACATTTGTGTCTTTTCATACACAGAATTACTTCCTTGGACAACTACCTTAACATATTAAATGCCGTATTTACTGTCTTGGCACTGTGGCTCACGCCTGTAATCCCAGTACTTTGGGAGGCCAAGATGAGCTGATCACTTGACGTCAGGAGTTTAAGGCCAACCTGGCCAACATAGTGAAACCCCGTCTCTACTAAAAATACAAAAATTAGCTGGGCATGGTGGTAAGTGCCTGGAATCTCAGTTACTCGGGAGGCTGAGGCATGAGGATTGTTTGAACCCGGAGGCAGAGGTTGTAGTGAGCTGAGATTGTGTAACTGCACGCCAGCCTGGGTGACAGAGCAAGACTCTGTCTCAAAAAAATAAAAATAAACAAATAAATGCTGTGTTTACTATCTTTTATTTCAGAGGGTGACCTTTTTCTGATTTTGGGCTGAAATTGTTGGGGTGTCCCATGGTAGACTTCTCTATACCGTCATACCCCCTGTTCCGTAAACTACATCACTGGCTGTTTCCGGAGTATGTTTCCTCTCCAGTGGTTTGGTTTTCTCATTATGCTCTTTCCTCTGTCTAGATTGTTGAAATCCTGACACTTCATTAAGTTTCATCTTGAATGCTACCCCTTCTTGACTCCTCAAACCTGATGTGCTCTTTCTCCTTTGAATTCTGTACCTTTTTGTGGCACTATCTTATTCCACCTTCTATTAAAGTTACTTGTTCCATCTTCCATATTAATGCACTTGAGGGACCATGCATCACTCCTTGGCTCTCTGCTGCAGCGTGGACCTGCTGTTCTTAGTGGTCTTCAGCTATTTCAGTGGCCGAAAAGTCGATCATTGAAACTATGACTTGCAAGCTCTCATCTGCTTCATCTATTTTTAGGATTTCTAGTTTTAATGGGCCGTTTGTTAATAAATAATTTAGCTTCTTCCAGGAGATGCAAGTTAATGAAACCTCAGTTAATGCCTTTGAGTACTAAGTGCTGGTAAAAATTTATTTCTAAGGATCATACTTTTGAAATTGACAACTATTTTAGTTATGGCAAATATATGAAGAAGAGTGGGCATAAGAGGTTGTTGTACTACCAGCCTGTCTCTGTAGAGATTATCTTGTCACTTGGCTTGTGAAGGCTACTCCGCTAGCCTCTATAAGTTTTGTGGAAAGATTAAAGTTGTGTGTTAGTATTGTAGAAAATACTGGGTTCTTATCACATGAGATTAGGCTCGCAGACACTTTGAAAGGTGAGGGAGAACAGAATTTATTGGGTGAAAAGGAAAAAACTCAGCAAAGCAAGAAGGATTCCTGCTAACAGGTCCCCATCTCACAGATTGAATCTCAGGTTACCACACAGGGACAGGAGAGGCCAGGCTTCTCCCCCACTGCAAACAGCGGGCACTTCCCGAGGCCCAATCCCATCGTCCAGCACTCAGGCCAGTTGAAGATTCTCCGGGAAGCCCTTTTTATGTGGCCGTTTCATTAGTAGGAGAAGTTTGCATTTTAGAAACTTGTTTATTACCTCGAGTTTATTTTTATTCATATATATCAATAGTCTTTAAGTTGGGATGTACATACTGTATATATATTAGAATCTCTGTATTATAATCTAATTTTAAATTCCAACAATTTGTATATGTTTTATAAATAATGTTGGTACAGTAGTGTATGTATATAGTTTATAAATACATGTGCTAAAATTGGACATACTTGTTCAGAATTTTTAGTGATAGCTGTGTATAACCAGAAAACTTGAAACCATGGCTGAATACACTCGGTATTAGGTTTCAGACAAATTAAATTTCATACACAACTGTGTGTGTTATTAGAAGGTTTTGGTAAGCGAGGACAGATTTTAGTTCTTTTGTTTGCTAATGAGATTACCTGTGTTTAAAGGGTAAAACAGAATACATTTATTAACATTCTTTGTACCAGTCAATAGCTTCTTGTTTTTCCCCAGCAGTGTCAGTGTGTTTCAAGTAATGTCTTTTGTGTCCTTAAGCCCTTAACCGGTCCTTCATGTGAAGCATGGACATTACTTTGTGGGCTTTCAGTTTGTTTGTTTGTTTGTTTATTTTAATAGCTTCAGGGGCCCTGTCAAAGTTAACCCGGGGATTGAAAGATGAATCGCTGGCTTATATCTATCATTGCCAAAATCATTATTTTTGTCCAATTGGCTTCGAAGCAACCCCTGTTAAAGCTAATAAAGCATTAAGGTAAGCATTGACATGTTCTAGAAAGTGCATTTTAAGAAATATTAAAAAATATTCGAAGTCTCTGAAATTGAAAGGCTTGGCGATCTGCTTTCCTGACATCAAGTTAGACTGTTCTTTAAACATTAGACTTACTCTTCTACAGAATTGCATTTAGTTAATTATGTTGTTGAAAATTTCCATTTAGATACTATTGTTCAGTCATTATAGGAAAAAGTCATTTGAAAAGTCACTTTTTTTTCCCTTAGAGACGGGGTTTCACTCTGTTATCCAGGCTGGGGTGCAGTGGTGTAATCATAGCTCAGTGCAGCCTCAAACTCCTGGCCTCGAGCAATCCTCCTGCCTCAGCTTCTTGAGTAGCTAGGACTACAGTCATGCACCACCATGCCCAGCTCATTAAATGTTTTAATTTGTGTTTTCTATAGAGACAAGGTCTTGCTGCTGTGTTGTGCAGCCTGGTCTCAAACTCCTGACTTCAAGTGGTCCTCCTGTCTGGGCCACCCAAGGTGCTGGGATTACAGGTGTGAGCCACCATACCATTCCTGAATAGTGATTTTTACATTTATTATGAAACAGTTTCAAAGGATTTTACAGATTATGTCTCAGTGCCTCATCCAATGTCCCACATGAACAAAGTATTACAGAATCTAGTGTCAAGAAGATTGTCACAACTGAGTAAATTAAAAAGCATCTTCCTTTCTTAAAGTGAAGAATGTGGAATCTGGTTCTCCTTTGTCCTAATTGTAAGGAAGCTCAAGAGCCAATTTTTATTTCTAATATCAGAAATTATATGACCTTCATGGTTATATTACTTTCTTTGCCTAATCCAGAGTTTCTGTTTTATTAACTGTATAACTTGACTGGTAAATTTGGACGTTTTTGGAAGAGATTATCCCTAAGAAAGAGAAAGTGACTGAATTTTAATGTTTTTTTTTTTCCTGCTTAGCCTGTTTTCCTTATGATGGCTTGAACTAATACCAGGATGGTTCTAAGCAAAGGAGAATTATCTAGTTAAGAATTGGTGGATGGGGTGCAGTGGCCTAATTCCAGCATTTTGGGAGGCTGAGGCAGGCAGATTGCTTGCACATAGGAGTTCAAGACCAGCTTAGGCAACATAGTGAGACCCTGTCTCTATAAAAAATGCAAAACTTAGCCAGGTGTATTGGTGTGTACCTGTCATCCCAGCTACTTGAGTGGCTGAGGTGGGAGGATTGCTTGAGCTGAGATCACGCCACTGTACTCCAGCCTGGGTGACAGAGCAAGACCCTTTCTTTAAAAAAAAAAAAAAAAAAAGAATTGGTGAAAACACAAGCCATGAATACTTTGAGCAAAGGGATTGGCTTGATTATGGGTTTTTTTTTTTGAACAAGGTCTTTCTCTGTTGCCCAGACTGGAGTGCAGTAGTGAGATCGTAGCTCACTGCAGCCTCAACCTCCTGGGCTCAGTGATCCTCCTACCTTAGCCTCCTGAGTAGCTGGGACTACAAGTACACACCACCCCACCTGGCTAATTTTTCTATTTTTTTTTTTAGAGATGGGTTTCAATATGTTGCCCAGGCTGGTCTTGAACTCCTGGGCTGCAGTGATCCGACCGCCTCAGTCTCCCAAAGTGCTGGGATTACAGGTGTGAGCCACCCAGTCTGGATGGGTTATCTGGGGCTGGAGGCCTTGTGGCCTTGGAGTCCCACTCAAAGGCCCCTCAGGGTTAGGGAAGAGGGATTTTGAGACAGGTTGGCATGACCTGGGAGAACCAGAAAGCTGGAAGTTGCGTTTTGTGAATGAGGAGCAAGTGGGCACTCTCTTGCTCTCCAAATGCCGAAATGCTTTACTCGTCTCTCTGGAGGTGGAATTTCTTATATGTGAGGTATATTGTGTATTTCTTTTATGATTTCATCCTGCAGCTTCACCTTATTTCAGACATTTATCAAGTATAAATCATGATTTTTTTTTTTTGAGACGGAGTTTCACTCTTGTTACCCAGGCTGGAGTGCAATGGAGCGATCTCGGCTCACCGCAACCTCTGCCTCCTGGGTTCAGGCAATTCTCCTGCCTCAGCCTCCTGAGTAGCTGGGATTACAGGCACGCGCTAATTTTTTGTATCTTTAGTAGAGACCGGGTTTCACCATGTTGACCTGGATGGTCTCGATCTCTTGACCTCATGATCCACCTGCCTCGGCCTCCCAAAGTGCTGGGATTACAGGCTTGAGCCACCGGGCCTGGCCAAATCATGATTTTAAACCAATTTTGTACCCTTTAAAAGAGAGTTCCTCACTTCTGCCTGTACCTAAGAATCCTGTGATTTTTTTTTTTTTTTTTAAACTATATAAATCCCTAGGCTCTATTCCAGGCCTATTTGATTTAGAATGCCCAGGGATGGGATTAGGACATCAGTGTGTTTAAAGACTCCATTGCATTAGGGTTTTATTTTTGGGATGCCTTTTGAGATGTCTTGAATTCATAGTGAAAGGAGAAGAGTAGTGGAAATATGCTGGTAGCATTCCAGGACTTTTTTTTCCTCCTATACTCTTAGAGGTAGTAAAACATTTTATAGCCCTAGATTTTGCATAGAGGATTAAGGCCGAAATTTAATTTGTGAGTTGTCTTTAATGGCTTGTTGAAATTTGCCCCTACCTAAGCTCTAATGTCTGTTCTTGCTGAATGTGAATGCTGTGTTTGAATACACTCTAGTATACCTTTTATTAATATATAGTTGAAGCAGTAGACTCAAGGGAGTGAGTGAGTACCTATGAAACTTATTGTGAATGTATTTTATATTTAGCAGGGGGCCTCTCACACCACAGGAAGTCGAATATTGGATCTTAATTGGAGAATCAAGTAGAAAACACCCTGCCATTCACTGTAAAAAGTATGTTAATTTCCCTTTATTTTCTTTAAATGGGGTAACATTTAGATACAGTGAAATGCACAGATCTTAGTTGTGTATAATTAGTTGGATAAACGAATGCACTTGTATAAGCAGCACCTAGATAGGATGTGGTGCACATTCATTGCCATGGAAAATACCCTCACTCTTTACTCCTATCAATCCCCATAGAAAGCCCCTCTTCTGATTTCTGTCACTCCAGATTTACATTGCCTATTCTTGAATTCAGTGTAAACAGAATCATACAATATTATTTTTGTGTCAATATCTTAAGTAACATTTTTGAGATTCTTCCATTGTGTCATGTGTATCAGGAGTTTACTTTTTTATTGCTGAGTAGTATTCGGTTGTATAAGCATGCTGCAATCGTTTTCCGTTTTCCTGTTGATGGGCATTTGGATTGCTTTGAGTTTTGGTCTCTTGTGAATGAAGCTGTTAGGAACATTCATGTACAAGCCTTGAAAAAATTACATAACAATTTTATTAAAATATAATTAACATACCATAAAGTTCACTGCCTCCATCGTGTGCCGTGGCTCATGCCTGTAATCCCAACACTTTGGGACACTGAAGTGGGTGGATCGCTTGAGTTCAGGAGTTCTAGACCAACCTGGGCAACATAATGAGATCATGTCTGTAAAACAAAAATGGAAAAATGAGGCAGGAGTATTGCTTGAGCCTAGGAGATTGAGGCTACAATAAGCTGTGATCGTGCCACTGCACTCCCGCCTAGGTGACAGAACAAGACCCTGTCTCAAAAACAGGGAAAAAAATGTATAATTCCATAGATTATAATTTAGTATAGTTACAGGGTTGTGCACCAATCACCACTATCTAATTGGAGAAAATTTTCATCACTCCAGAAAGAAACTCCATACTCATTAGCAGTCACTCTGGATTCCCTGAGCCCCTGGCAACCACTGATCTACTTTCTGCCTCTAGGGATTCACCTATTCTTTTTTGTTTGTTTTGTTTTTTTGAGACAGAGTCTCTTTCTGTTGCCCAGGCTGGAGTGCAGTAGCGTGATGTCAGCTCACTGAACCTTTGCGTCCCAGGTTCAAGTGATTCTCCTGCCTCAGCCTCCTGAGTAGCTGGGATTATAGGCACATACCACCATGCCCAGCTAATTTTGTATTTTTTGTAAAGATGGGGTTTCGCCATGTTGGCCGGGCTGATCTCACATTACTGACCTCAATGATCTGCCTGCCTCAGCCTTCCAAAGTGCTGGGATTACAGGCATGCGCCTGGCTGGGATTTTCCTATTCTTGACATTTCATATAAATGGTGTCATACAGTATGTAGCATTTTGTACCTGGCTGCTTTCACTTAATACAGTGTTTTCAGTGTCATCCATGTTTTAGCATGGATTAGAACTTCATTCCTTTATATGGCCAAATCATTTCCTTTGTATGGATATGTGTCACCTTTTGTTGTACAAATCTTGTAGAAGACATGTTTTGTTCTGGGAGATACCTAGGACTAGAATTGCCAATTTATAGTATAGATGTATAGTTAAGAAACTGTGGGAAAGTTCTCCAAAGTGCTTGTAAAATTGAACAGAAGTTCTGATTCTAATTAATTAATTTAAATTAAATATATTTTATCAGTTTTCTTCTTTTATGTGTTTGGTGCCTCTTTAAGAAATTTTTGCCTACCCCATAACATCAAAGATGGTTTCCTGTTTTTTTCCTAGAAGTTTTATAGATTTTATGTTTAGATTTTTGATCCATTTCTGTTATTTTGGGACAGGGTCTCTTTCTGTCACCCAGGCTAGAGTACAGTGGTGTGATCATGGCTCACTAAAGCTTCGACCTCCTGGGCTCAAGTGATCCTCCCACCTCAGCCTCCTGAGTAGCTGAGACCACAGATGTGTTCCACCATGCCCTACTAATTTTAGAAGTTTTCATAGAGACGGAGTCCTCCTGTGTTGCCCAGGCTTGTCTCAAACTCCTGGGCTCAAATGAGCCTATCTCCTTGGCCTCCCAAAGGGCAGGGATTACAGATGTTCGCCATGCCTGCCTTAACTACTTTTTGTGTATGGTATGTGGTAGAGCTCAACTTTGATTTTGCCCCCCCGTGTTTATCTAGTTATTCCAGCACTATTTGTTTACAAAGATTTTCCTGTCATTATTTCTTTGGTGCCTTTGCGGAAAACTAACTGCCCATATATGTGTGGGCTGTTTCTGGACTCTGTCCCACTAATCTGTTTGTCTGTCCTTTAACCAATGCCACACACTCAATGGTTATAGTTTATACTAAATCCTGAAATTAGATAGCATGAATCCTCTGAATTTTTCTTAGATTGTTTTGGGTCTTCTAGGACCTTGGTTTTCTCATAAATATTTTAGAATTTGTCTTTTGGCTAAAAAGCTTGTTGAGATTTTGATTAGGATAGAATCTATAGAATTCATAATTTAGGTTTGGTGCGGTAGCTCATGCCTGTAATCCTAGCACTTAGGTGGGAGGATCAGTTCAGCCCAGGATTTTGACACCAGCCTTGGTAACCTGGCAAAACCCTGTCCCTACTAAAGCTACAAAAATTACCCAGGCATGGTGGCATGTACCTGTAGTCTTAGCTACTTGGGAGGCTGAGGTGAGAGGATCAATTGAGCCTGGGAGGTCAAGGTTGCAGTGAGCTGAGATTGCCCCACTGCACCCCTCCCTGAGTAACAAGATGAGAACCTGTCTTGTAAATAAGTAAATAATTAATTCACAGTTTAGTTTTGGGAGAATTGACATCACAACAACATGGACCATATCTTTACTTAATTAGAGCTTTAATTTCTCTCAGCATTTAAAAAAAATTTTCAGCATGGAGTTTTATGTCTTTTGTTGAACACCGTTTTTCAGTGTGTTCTTTTACACTACTGATGGGAATGTAAATTAGCACAATCATTATGGCAAACATTATGGAGATTCCTTAAATAACTAAATGTAGATCTACCATTTGATCCAGCAATCCCACTACTGAGTATCTGCCCAAAGGAAAAGAAGTCATATGAAAAAGACACAGGCAGACACATGATGATGGTGGCACAATTTGCAATTGCAAAGATGTGGAATCAACCTAAGTGCCCATCAGCCAATGAGTGGATAAATAAAATATGATATTTATATACCAGGGAGTACTACTCAGCCATAAAAAAGGAATGAACTGATGTCTTTTGCAACAACTTGGATTGTGCTGCAGGCCATTATTCTGAGTGAAGTAACTCAGGAATGGAAACCAAATATCATATGTTCTCACTTTAGGTGGGAGCTAAGCTATGAGGAGGCAAAGGCATAAGAAAGATATAATAGACTTTGGGGACTCTGGAGGGAAGTCTGGGATGGGGTGAGGGCTAAAATACTGCATATTGGGTACAGTGTACGCTGCACTAAAATCTCAGAAGTCACCACCAAGAACTTATCCAAAACCCACTTGTAACCCAAAACAATTGAAATAAAACTTTAAAAAGACATTACAATAACAGTTTTTTCCTCCGTGCTTTATACTTTTTGATACTATTGTAAATAGATTTAAAAAAAATTTCATTTCCTCATGATTTGCTGATTGAATACAAAAATACAATTGATGTTGCTGTACAGACCTTGAATCTTATATCTTTACCAAATCTTATTAGTTCTAGTAGTTGTTTTGTAATTCCCTTGAATTTTCTGCACAATTGTGTTGTCCGCTAAAGAAGACACATTAACTTTACATTCTTTTAAAAGTGGACTTGACTGTGATTGAAAAGTAGATATGGATATAGCATGTTGTTGCTTTAGCCTACAGGATGCCATCTAACATGTTGGTATTTATTTATTCTATAGGAAGAGTAACCAATTGTATACTGAGAACCTTGGCAATGGTTGGATAAACAGAATTGTCATAAAACAAGAAGTTATTACAGTTTAGTAAATGAAATGATGCTGAGATAAGAGAATTACTGCCAGTTATTGCTGTGATAATATTGCAGCTATTTGCTGGTGAAAAATTCCATTTCAATGATACTTTGGACCTAACGAAAACTGTGCTTTATCCTTTCTTTTTAACTATAGATGGGCAGATATTGTTACTGATCTAAACACTCAAAATCCAGAATACCTGGATATCCGGCACTTAGAGAGGGGACTGCAGTATCGAAAAACAAAGAAGGTAAGAAGAACACCATTGTGTTTGAAGGCATTTCCCAGCTGACCAAAATGCAGTGTTTTACTTAGCACCCTTCAGGTTGTAAATAACAGAAACCTATATTTGATGGAGGAGTGAAAATTATTTTAAGGACACAGGGCTGTCTTTAAAACCCAAGGGCCGGGAGTATAACCTGGCGCTATAAAAGAATGGTAACAGGTATTGGACTGATAGCAGGGGCCAAGTATCTGGTAGTCGGTTTCACTCTTCTGGGGGCTCTATGTTGTTCTTACTTCTCCTTTTGTTTGATTACTTTCTTCTTAAGATCATTATCTTTAAGTTTATGTCTCTTTTTTGATGAACAGAGACTGATCTGTCTTGGGTTCAGTTCCATAGTATTAGCCCAGCTTGGGCCAGGTTAACTGTGGCCTTGTGGCAGAGTCATGTGTACAAACAAGGCTTTCAGGGAGGCTCTCAGGAAATGATACATCATTGATACAGTGATACAGTCTTTTTTTTTTTTTTTTTTTTTTGAGACGGAGTTTCGATCTTGTTACCCAGGCTGGAGTGCAATGGCGCGATCTCGGCTCACGGCAACCTCTGCCTCCTGGGTTCAGGCAATTCTCCTGCCTCAGCCTCCTGAGTAGCTGGGATCACAGGCATGCGCCACCATGCCCAGCTAATTTTTTGTATCTTTAGTAGAGACGGGGTTTCAGCATTTTGACCAGGATGGTCTCGATCTCTTGACATCGTGATCCACCCGCCTCGGCCTCCCAAAGTGCTGGGATTACAGGCGTGAGCCACCGTGCCTGGCCTGATACAGTCTTACTCATATGACCTTATGAAGAATAGGAGAGAGAGGAAGAGGAATGGTCTTGGTGTTTGAATTAGGCAGATGGGGTAGTTTCTAGTATGTGTTGGGAGTGAGTAGTAGAGAGGCAGGTGGAGGAAGGTGTTTTGGCTCCTGTGGGCATCATTATATTTTGCATTATTATATTTTGTAAAGGCAGCTGTCAGAAAAGGTGCAAGATAATGTGCTCTGATGATGCCTGGAAGGAAGGTACCATTTTGAGGCAGGGGAAGTAGAAAAAGAAACGAGAGAGTTCACAGAGACCTATAAATTTGTACCATTAATTTCCCTTTATTTTCTTGACCCAACTTTTTTTTTTTCTCAGGTTGGAGGAAATTTGCATTGCATCATAGCATTCCAGAGACTTAACTGGCAAAGATTTGGCATTTGGAGCTTTCCATTTGGAACCATTAGACAAGAATCCCAACCTCCAGCACATGCCCAGGGAATTGCCAAATCTGAGAGTGAAGACAATATTTCCAAGAAGCAGCATGGGCGTCTGGGCCGGTCTTTCAGTGCCAGTTTCCATCAGGACTCAGCCTGGAAAAAGATGTCTAGTATCCATGAGAGAAGGAACAGTGGTTACCAGGGCTACAGTGATTACGATGGGAATGATTGACTATGCTTGGTACTGAACAACTGGCATTATATATGAATATATATAATGAGTTATATCCAGGACTGTATGAAGACAGTAGAAGATTTTAGTAAGTCTACATTAAATAGGAGCAGATCTTGTGGTATAAAAAATAACCTTGTAGTTCTTCAGACACTAAGCTTGTATATGGTTATGATGGGTAATTTCAGATATATAAGCAGATAAGCACAGATTATTGTCCTTTTAAAGTTAAAAGCGTATAAATAATCTGAACAGAAAATTTCACAGAATAAAACTGCTGTCTAAATAAGTCAAACACAAATTCACTTAATAGCATCAGGATTTGAAATACTTAAGCATGAAGTGACTTTTTTATGACTTGATCCCTAGACATTTGTTACAGACAGTTTTATTCCTAAGATTGAGATGTAAAGTATCATCTACCCTTAAAAAGAACTGGGGCTATCAATTTCTAGTTTTCACTCATGGTTAAAGTGCATTTAAAATTATTTCATGAGTCTAGTAGTTCTTTGATTTATAGCAGGATCTTGCTTCCCTCATTTGTTTCCTGGTTATGTTCCCAGGAGTCTAAGAGGTAAAAGAGAAAAGACTCAAGAAACTGATCCTTCTATTAGTGCAAACGGGTGACAGTGCATTGAATCAGATATATTTGACTTTCTTGATGTGGTTTGTTATAATCAAATATTGACAAGAACCTTAGGTCTCAAAAGACTTTTGTAAGTATAGATGACATTTGTCTTAGGGATAAAGTAAAAGAACAATTGGCACCTTGAGTTTCTATACCCAAGGTTATCTGTGAAATGGGAGCTCCTGATATTTGATTGCTCTCTCAATATGGAGACATATGTTGCTAACAGTACTGAAGGTGTATAGGGAATTCCCAGTCACTCAGAGGACAATTATCCATATTCCAGACTCCCAAGCTGTTTCCTTTTATAAATCATATAGACAATTAGCTGTTTGAAGTGAGTATTAAATATTTCAGAAGTGTGAATTTCATATATTTGAGCTCCTCTAGCTGCTGTCAGTTTTTCTTCTGCTGCCAACCTGTGACTCACAAACGACTAGGATCTCGTTCTTTAATTTTAGGACTCAAATCAGTAACTTGGTGATTACAGGTGCTGAATATGTTGGTAACCATATCGCAATACACCTTAAGGAAAAGGTTCAGATTTTTATTTTTTAAATATTTCATTTTTTTCCTTGAATTTTATATCCATTTGTTCACTCATACATGCCTAGCCTACAGAAGGGGATATATATTATGAAATGGTCGTTTTTTTCTGAAGAGAATATTTTGCTTGAAATGCAAAGGACTGAAAGAAATTTCTAGGTTGTTGATTTTGTTACTTCATACTGGAACTTTTAAAAAAGTTTTCATCAAATAAAGTTTTGTTTTCTACTTTTAATTATGTGAATCTTTTAAACCTTTGTTTTAAGTAGAAAGTACCCTATGTATTTGAAGTACATGATAATTTGTCAATTCTGCTCAATTGGTACATTGTAAGAAACCATCTTTGAATCTTATAATTAATGAAACAATATGCATTATGATGACTATATAATTTTAGATTTCTAATTTAATATAGAAAATATGATTCTTACATTAGCTTGAACCAAATGAAGCTGTCATTTTTGTAGGTCAAACATCGTTGAATATCAGCAATTTCATATAGTTCAACTGAAATTTTAGCAAAGAGGTAGATACAAAGAACCAAGAGGAAAGGAGAAAAAATGCAAAATAAGAAATTAAAGAATAGGGTGACACCTAGAAAAAGATGAGTTATTCAGACTATTGACTATAATCGATTTTTATAAATGTCTTGATCTGTTCCAAGTTTGGCTCTCCAGTTATTAAGAGCACACTGAGGTTTGAGTTTAGTGAGATTATTTTTCCCTCAGAAGCTGTAAGCAAGAGTTACTGCATATTTCTCTTAGATTAGTAAAATTCCCATCATATTTGATTTCTTGGTCAGTTTTTAGGAATCTCCATAGATGCAGTGAAAGTTCAAATACTGGCTCTGCACTTACAAGCTATTATCACGTTGGGCAAGTTAATGTTGATTTTTTTTTTCTGTGCCTATTTCCTCATTAGTAAAGTGAGCGTAATAGTACCTGCTTTATAAATGATTTTGAAGAATAAATAAGCTAATATATGCAGTGTTTAGAACAGTGCTATGTAGACAGGAAGTGCTATTTAAGAGCTTGCTATTCCAAAAGATGTGGATTTTACTATTCAGTCTTTAGAGAGAGCCCTTTAGACAGCGTCTTAAGGAGCTAACTCCTTAGTTGCTGTTGCTTCAAAAGAATATTTCATATTCAAGAGTTTGGTTCCTTTTTTTTTTTTTTTTGAAATGGAATCTTACTTTGTTGCCCAGGCTGGAGTGCAGTGGTGCTCTCTGCAAACTTCCCCTCCTGGGTTCAAGTGGTTGTCCTACTTCAGCCTCCTGAGTAGCTGGGATTATAGGTATGCACCACCATACCTAGGTAATTTTTGTATTTTTAGTAGAAACCGGGTTTCACCATGTTGGCCAGGCTGCTCTTGAACTCTTGGCCTCAAGTGATCTGCACTCCCCTGTCTCCCAAAGACCTGGGATTACAGGTGTGAGCCACTGTGCCCAGCTTTTGCTTTGGTTTTAAAAGTACTTACAATACCAAAATGCATTATGTTGGCTATTTGTTTTTACCCAGCTCTTGGGCAGAAAAAAAATAAAAAGTTCATTTAGATCAAATTCTGCAGCAGTTCCTTTCCCTACTGCTCTTACTGTTAAAGAACCACATGCCATCATTAGGCCAGGTTGGCGCAGCAGCTACAAAACTTCCCAACTTGTCTTCTCCCAAACTGGAGGGGCTTAGGCAGCTTCTCTAGGATCCATCACGTTCTGCACCTCAACTTTACCCATAACACTCCTACCCCCTCCTGCACTAGTCATTCACTCAACAAACTAAGTTGAAAACCTTTACCAAGTCAATTCTTAAATAGCTCAACAACAGCAAGATGTTGGTGGCATTCCCACTTTACTGGTAGAAACTGAGGGTTTCATTGGTGAAGAAACTTGCCTAGGATCACAGTATCTTAGTTTCTCAGGGCTACCATAGCAAAACATCGCAGATAGGGTGGCTTCAACATCAGAAATTTATTTTCTCACACTTCTGGCAACTAAGTCTAGGAGCAAGCAGGTTTGGTTTCTTCTGAGACCTATCTCCTTCACCTGCAGAGGGCCACCTTCTGACTGTCCTCACATGGCTTTGCCTCTGTGCCTGTCATCCCTGGAGTCTCTCGGTGTGGACCAATTTCCTCTTCATACAAAGACACCAGTCAGATTGGATTTAGGGCCTATCCTAATGGCCTCGTTTCAACTTAATAATTAAATCCTGTGTCTTCAGATAGTCACATTCTGAGGTACTCGGACTTCAACAAATGAATTTTGGAGGACACAATTTAGACCATAACACAAGGCAACGTTATGTCTCAGATGAGATCTGAGTGAATTATCAGCCTAACCACCAAGCAGATTCTTTTAGCAGACCGCAAGGTGCACTGGAGAGCTTTAGACTAGAGGCTTAAGAGGTCATTTAGGCAATATTTACACAACTGCTAAGTACTAGGAGTGGGGGATGTAACAGTCAAAAAAATAGTTCTTCGTTTCACTAAGTTTACAGTCTACCATGGGGAAGAGACAAATACTGAATAGGCAATTACATTACTCTCAGTAAAATAACAACTGGCAACAGTTGCTGGGGATTACTTTACATATGGAGGAATTACAAAAACCACTTTGCCAGGATTATTTCTGTAGAAAATTAGTTGTGACTAGGTCGACCAAACATGGCCGCTGTGAATCATCTTTTTGGACATAGAAATGTTTTTGCTAAAAATGGGTTTCTGGGGTGGTTGGCAAGATGGCTGAATAGGAACAGCTCTGGTCTGCTGCTCCCAGTGAGATCGATGCAGAAGGTAGATGATTTCTGCATTTCCAACTGAGGTACCTGGCTCATCTCATTGGGACTGATCAGACAGTGGTTGCAGCCCACGGAGGGCAAGCTGAAGCAAGGTGGCGTGGCACAGGAAGTTTGAGGGGTTGGGGAACTCGCTCCCCTAGCCAAGGGAAGCCGTTGAGGGACTGTGCCATGAGGAACAGGGCACTCTTGACCCAGATACTATGCTTTTCCCATGGTCTTCACAACCTGCAGATCAGGAGATTCCCTCTAGTGCCTAGCCTACCAGGGCCCTGGGGTTTCAAGCACAAAACTGGGCAGCCATTTGGGCATAAACGGAGCTAGCTGCAAGAGTTTTTTTTTCATACCCCAGTGGAACTTGGAATGCCAGCGAGACACAACCATTCACTCCCCTGGAAAGGGGGCTGAAGCCAGGGAGCCAAGTGGTGTAGCTCAGTGGATCCCATCCCCAAGGAGGCCAGCAAGTTAAGATACACTGGCTTGAAATTCTCACTGCCAGTACAGCAGACTGAAGTTGACCTAGGATGCTCAAAGTTAGTCAGGGGGAAGGGGTCTGCCATTACTGAGGCTTGAGTAGGTGTTTTTCCCCTTAGCATGTAAACAAAGCTGCTGGAAAGTTCAAACTGGGCAAAGCCCACCAAAGCTCAGCAAAGCCGCTACAGTTAGACTGCCTCTCTAGATTCCTCCTCTCTGGGCAGGGCATCTCTGAAAGAATGACAGCAACCCCACTCAGGGGCGTATACATTAAACTCCCATTTTCCTGGGATAAGCACCTAGGGGAAGGGATGGTTGTGGGCACAGCTTCAGCAGACTTAAACATTTCTGCCTGTTGGCTCTGAAGACAGCAGTGGATCTCCCAGCACAGCACTTGAGCTCTGCTAAGAGACAGGCTGCTCCTCAAGTGGGTCCCTGACACCTATGCCTCCTGACTGGGAGACACCTCCTAGCAAAGGTAGAAAGACACCTCATACAGGAGAGCTTTGGTTGACATCTGGTGGGTGCCCCTCTGCGATGAAGCTTCCAGAGGAAGGAATGGGCAGCAATCTTTGCTGTTCTGCAGCCTCTTTGCTCCCAGGCAAAGAGGATCTGGAGTGGACCTCCAGCAAACTCCAGCAGTTCTGCAGCAGAGGGACCTGTTAGATGAAACTAACAGGAAGGAATAGTGTCAATATCAACAAAAAGGACGTCCACATAGAAACCTCATCCGAAGGTTACCAACATCAAAGACCAAAGGTAGATAAATCCACAAAGAGGAGGAAAAACCAGTGCTGAAAATTCCAAACACCAGAACGCCTCTTCTCCTCCAAAGGATAACAACTCCTCGACAGCAAGGGAACAAAACTGGACAGAGAATGAGTTTTATGAACTGACAGAAGTAGGCTTCAGAAGGTGGGTAATAAACTGCTCTGAGCTAAAGGAGCATTTTCTAACCCAATGCAAGGAAGCTACTAAGAATGTTGAAAACAGGTTAGAGGAATAGCTAACTAGAATAACCAGTTTAGAGAAGAACATAAAACACAGCACAAGAACTTCATAAAGCATATACAAGTATCAATAGCTGAACTGGTCAAGCAGAAGAAAAGATGTCAGAAATTGAAGATCAACTTAATAAAATAAAGCATGAAGACAAGATTAGAAAAAAAAAATGAAAAGGAATGAAAAAAGCCTCCAAGAAATTATAGGACTATGTAAAAACACCAAACCTACGTTTGATTGGCGTACCTGAAAATGATGGGGAGAATGGAACCAAGTTGGAAAACCCTCTTCAGGATATTATCCAGGAGAACTTTCCCAACCCAACAAATCGGGCCAACATTCAAATTCAGGAAATACGGAGAACACTACAAAGATATCCTGGAGAAGAGCAACCCCAAGACACATAATCATCAGATTCACCAAGGTTGAAATGAAGGAAAAAATGTTAAGGGCAGCCAGAGAGAAAAGGTCTGGTTACTCACAAAGTGAAGCCCATCAGACTAATAGTGGATCTCTCTGCAGAAACTCTGCAAGCCAGAAGAGAGTGGGGACCAATATTCAACATTCTTAAAGAAAAGAATTTTCATCCCAGAATTTCATATCCAGTCAAACTAAGCATCATAAGTGAAGAAGAAATAAAATCCTTTATACAAAAGCAAGTGCTAAGAGATTTTGTCACTACTCAGCCTACCTTACAAGAGCTCTGAAGGAAGCACTAAATATGTAAAGGAAAAACCGGTACCAGCCACTGCAAAAACATACCAAATTGTAAAGACTGTTGACACTATGAAGAAACTGAATCAACTAACAGGCAAAATAACCAGCTAGCATCATAATGACAGGATTAAATTCACACATGACAATATTAACCTTAAATGTAAATGTGCTAAATGTCCCAATTAAAAGATACAGACTGGCAATTGGATAAAGAGTCAAGACACATCAGTGTGCTGTATTGAGGAGACCCATCTCATGTGCAGTGAGACACATAGGCTCAAAATAAACGGATGGAAGAATAGTTACCAAGCAAATGAAGAAGAAGAAGAAGAAGAAGAAGAAAAAAAAAGCAGGGGTTGCAATCTTAGTCTCTGATAAAACAGACATTAAACCAATAAAGATAAAAAGAGACAAGGGCATTACATAATGGTAAAGGGATCAATGCAATAAGAAGAGCTAACTATCCTAAATATATATGCACCCAATACAGGAGCACCCAGACTCATAAAGCAAGTTTGTAGAGACCTACTAAGAGACTCGGACTTCCACACAATAATAGTGGGAGACTTTAATATCCCACTGTCAATATTAGCCAGATTAATGAGACAGAAAATTAACAAGGATATTCAGGACTTGAGGTAGCTCTGGACCAAGTGGCCTAAAAGACATCTGCAGAACTCTCCACCCCAAATCAACAGAATATACATTCTTCCCAGCACCACATCACACTTATTCCAAACTCGACCACATAATTGGAAGAAAAGCACTCCTCAGCAAATGCAAAAGAACAGAAATCATAACAGTCTCTCAGACCATAGTGCAATCAAATTAGGACTGAGGATTAAGAAACTCACTTCAAACAGCACAACTACATGGAAACTGAACAACCTGCTCCTGAATGACTACTGAGTAAATAACGAAATTAAGGCAGAAATAAATGTTATTTGAAACCAGTGAGAACAAAAACCCAACGTACCAGAATCTCTGGGACACAGCCAAAGCAGTGTTTAGAGGGAAATTTATGGCACTAAATGCCCATAAAAGAAAGCATGAAAGATCTAAAATCGACCCTATCATCACATTCAAAAAATTAAAAAAAAAAAAACAAAAAACTATACACAATTAAAAAAAAAAAAAACTACAGAAGCAAGAGCAAACAAATTCAAAATCTAGCAGAAGACAAGCAATAACTAACATCAGAGCAGAATTTCCAGAAAGGTAGGGACAACTAAAAGCAGAAGAGGACCTCCAGATCACAGGTAGGTGAGAGATAAATGGTTGCATATGAGCTTCTGATAATGCCTTTCCAAAGGAAGCAATCAGAATATGCATCTATCTCAGTGAGCAAAGGGAGGGCTGAATAGAATGGGAGGCAGATTTTGCCCTGAGCAGTCCCCAGCTTGACTTTTCCCTTTAGCTTAGTAATTTTGAGAACCCAAGATTTTCCTTTCACAGGCTTTAAATTTTATACCCAAGATTTTCCTTTCACAGGCTTTAAATTTTATACCCAAGATTTTCCTTTCACAGGCTTTAAATTTTATTACTCGTTAGTTACTGTGTGCTAGCATACAAATAAATAGTACAAAACCAAGCGGGCATCCACCTTTCGGTTGTCTCTTCACGTGTAAAACAATTAATTAGTGTTAGGTATCTTCGCAACTGGCGGCACGATAAGAAACCGATACTAAAAAAGCGCGTAGAAAATCGTCACCTCACAGCCTGGGAAACACAGGGAGACCCCATTTCTACAAAATATTTCGCGGAGCATGGTGGTGCGCCCCTGCGGTCCCAGCTACTTTAGAGGCTGATTGGGAAATCGCTTCAATCCGGGCAGCAGGAGTTCCAGTTTGTAGTGACCTATGATCACTCCGCTGCACTACAGTATGGGCGACAGAATGAGACCCTGTCTCAAAAAAACAAAACAAAAAACCCCCTTACCCCATCAAGAAGCCGCTTTTGCACATTGTTTTAATATTTAACGCCTTTAGGATGCCAACATAGTGGAAGCTGACAACCAACCAGGGATGAACCCTGGGCTAAACTTCTCACTTCCGGAGTGCTGCAGGCGCAAAAAATATACGTCAGGCGCGGAGGCGGGACTTCCTCCCTGCGCGTTGTATTAGACGGAAACGAGTTTCTCTTGGGTTTGCGGACGCACCAGTGAAGGCGCGTGGTGTCGCGGGTACGTATTCCGGCTGTTTGCGTGGCGTGCGTGGTCCTGTCATCCAGGTCGTCCATTAGAAGCGCAGACGTTTGGGACTAAACGCTAGGCGAGGCAACGCCCTGTCCCTCCATTCTCTTGTCCTGTCTTTTTTCCGGGAGGCGGTGTCAGCCGTTGGAAGTGTTCCAGCCCCCGTCTCTCCCCTTTTTTGCTCTCCCGTTGGTGCCGTCCCCCAAAAAACCGTGGCTTCTGTATTATTTGCCATCCTTCCTGTGTAGGAGCAGGGAGAGCTTCCTCCCGGGCGGCAGTGCAGCCGGTTGTGGAAGAATTAGAGTAGAAGTTGTCGGGGTCCGCTCTGAGGACTCAGCCTCATCATGGGGGTCCAGGGGCTCTGGAAGCTGCTGGAGTGCTCCGGGCGGCAGGTCAGCCCCGAGTCACTGGAAGGGAAGATCCTGGCGGTCGGTATCCTTAACGCCGCGTTGGCACTTGGGGTGTAGGGATTCAGGGCTGGACTCCTCGCTGGGCTCTGCCTTGGGCACAGAATGGCATCTGCAAGATGATGGTCTTGGGTCGGGATCGGGATCGCTATAGAATCTCTGTCACTAGGTTTTCTAAGTACAGTGGTACCTCGGTATCCGCGGGGCTTTGGTTCCAGGAGTCCCCCCCCCCACCACCTGGGTGTTCAAGTTCCTTCAAGTCCCTTATATAATGGCGTGTTATTCGCATGTAAATTACGCACACCCTCCCGTATTTTAAATCGTTCCTAGATTACTTGTAATACCGAATGCAATGTAAGTGATCCGTAAATAGTTGTTTACAACTGTTTAACTGTAGTTTTAAAATTTTTGTAGTTTTTATTGGTATGTTTTATTTTTTTTCCACCGCAAGTATTTTTGATCCGTAGTAGCTTGAGTGTGGAATCGGGTGATGAATTGGGCTGCCTGTCTGCTTTCTCCAGCTTTGCACTCGTAAGCGCCTCTGCATCCTGGTTTGTCACTTTGGGGCAGTGCTTTATGTTCCTCTCGGCTTTAGTTCTCTCATCTGCAAAGTGGAGGTGGTGGTAGTGTCTACACACAGGATTGGAATGAGGAATAAAGAAATTACCGAAATGAGAGAAGTTTAGTACAATTAATACGATAAATCTTAAAGTTATCCCATTTGGAGGTCAGTATGAAGAGAACAGAGTAGACTTCCACCATTACTCGGGTTTTTTTTTTTTTTTTTGCTTCAGTCTTGCCCCATTTGTGTTTCTTAGAGGAAGGGTAGTGTGGACAGGTGTTTTACCATTTTTTTAACTGACTTTTTAAGGAATATCGTTTTTGTACATATTTGGCTGGTTTTCTTTGTCATTGGAATTTTTTTTTTATTAACAAAACGTGATACTGTTTTTGAAATTTTGATCTTTTTTTTTGTTACTTAGTTTTTTTTTTGAGTGTCTATTCTGTCTCAGAATCTGGTGGTACCTTACACCAATTTCCTAAATGGGGATCTATGAGTGTAGGGGCTCATGGGCTTGTGGAAAGAGCCCTGTAAATTGCGTGGGGATTGGGGATGGGAAGTGGAGTGCAAAAGTGTGTGGGCCTTCAGCATAGGAGTCCCTGACTGTGTAGCCCTAATTCTTCAGTAGGTACACTACTTATAAATAAAACAACATTGATACATTTTAAAATATAATGAGATTTTTATTATTTTTTTACAAGTGAATAATCTTCGAATACATCTGTAATTGAATTTTGGCTTAACAGTTTTTATACAGAGTATTTTGTTTCTTTTTTTTGTTTGTTTGTTTAAACACGGGGTTTCACCATGTTGGTCAGGTTGGTCTTGAACTCCCAGCCTCAGGTGACCCGCCGGCCTTGGCCTCCAAAATGCTTGGATTACAGGCCTGAGTCACCACACCTGGCCTATACAGAGTATTCTGAATTGGGGAAAACCAAAGGTGTTTTGTTTTGTTTTAAAGCACATGCACTGTTGCTGCCCTCAAGCGGTTTGTCAGTATCATTGCAGTCTAAAGATTTTCTCAGAAATAAAGGGTAAAGGCTAGTTTTCAGTGACAAGAACCCTTAAAACTTCAGGAAGGATTTAGATCACTCTCTGTAGCAGCCTTTGTGAAGAATTACTAAAGAGGACTGTGGCCAGGCTCAGTGGCTTACGTCTGTCATCCCAGCCCTTTGGGAGGTCATGGCAGGAGGATCATTTGAATCCAGGGGTTCAAGACCAGCCTTGGCAACATAGTGAAACCCCTGTCTCTACACAGTCAAAAAATTAGCTGGACGTGGTGCCCTGCACCAGTGGTCCCAGCTACATGGAAGGCTGAGGCAGGAAGATTACTTGGGCCCAGGAGGTAAGGCTGCAATGAGCTGTATTCATGCCTGTCTCTAAATAAATAAAGCCTGTCAAAGATATTCTAGTCATAACGACAACCTCATGTATTCATAATAACCTCGTTTATGTTAAAGAAGAATATCTGATTACCTGTTCTACAACTGATTTGCTTTATTTCGTTTTCACAGGAATTCAGACACCTGAAATCATTTAGAGTTTATTGTATTGTTTGTTAATGATGAACTTACCCATGATTATACTAGGTTCATAATTTACTCTTGTATCCCTTTAATAAATTGTTTGGTCTTTTTACCATCTACATAGCTTAGTGTCTTGTTTATTTATACAGTCTGAGTGTCTAGTGTCAAGTAATGCACTTAACAGTTAAACTTTGGTCTCTTACAGACTTTAATGTTTGTAAGAAGCATTTAAGTGTATTAGCAAGATATTACAATCTCTTTAGGCTGTATATACTAATGGAGATTAATTACATTTTAAGTCACCTAACTAAAGAACTAAAGAAACTTATTTTATTTTATTTTTTTGCATTGAAATGTTATTGGTCTTTGGGTTTTATACCTAAAGTGATTTTTGGCTTTGCTGCAGATTTTAATTTTTCTGTCCTTAGCAGAAATTGAATTTTGCTTATATAAACTTACTGAAATTCCACAAGTCAAATTATACAAATATTTTCAGAATGTCTAATTTTACATATTTCTTGTCTAACATTTTACGTGAATATTTTCAGATCATCTAA
Organism: Saguinus oedipus; assembly: GCA_031835075.1. NCBI lineage: Eukaryota > Metazoa > Chordata > Mammalia > Primates > Cebidae > Saguinus > Saguinus oedipus. Next base: position 11,677,088 of record CM063169.1, on the reverse strand, counting down.
TATTACATATTTCATCTCTAAGAATTTCAAGCCAAAATTCTCAACCCTAGCTGAGAATTGGCACAACCTGTAGTTAATAAAAAAAAATAAAGAAATAAAAGAAGACCTACCTCAATCTCTACGATTTAGAATTTTAGGCCTATGGTTAATAATCCATATGTTTCAGAAGCTTCATATTCATTCTAGTGGAGAGCAGGGATGAGAGCCACTGATCTCAAACTAGATTTTCTCACTTAATTTAAAGTTTCAAGTAGTGGGCCAAGTAGAAACTGATTGAATTCTATACAATAGTGAGCTCTGTGGCTTTTCCAGACAATACTTACAGCAAGCAGAAACATTGATCTAATATAAGACAGATGTACATAACACTAAATTCTGCCTCTGAGATGTATCTTTTATCTGACCTCTTCTCATGGTCTCCACTGCTACTGTCTGCTTTTACTTGGGCTATTGTAACTCATTTTAGAACTGGTTTCCTTATAATCTATTGTTCACGTGTTCATCAGTGTGATCCTTAAATCACATTCTAGAAAATTCCTGGTGGCTGTATCACCACCTGCCATTCCTTTTGTCCTGCTGCACAGGCTTCTTGGAGACATGGAACATATCTGTTTTGTTCACGGCTGTATTGTTTGATGCACTATCTCTAGGGTCTTGGATATGCCTGGCCCATGATATTGCTAAATATTATAGAAATAAGTATAGCATTAGCTTGCTTTCCACTAGGTATTTTGTTACATAGTGTTTCTTAAGTTAATTGTTGATGGGCCTACATTTTTTTTATTGTGATAAAAGTTAGGCAGTGTACATTTATTTAAATACCAAACTGTTCCACTTATTTAATAGCAGATATTTATTGTGTGTAAGAGTTCCTGTGAAAGGGAGTACAGTGCACAAATTGCCTGAATAAGCCATGGAGCACACAGGCTTGTTTTTTCCCCACTAGATTATAAACTCCACAGGGCGTTTATAACATTTGCTCTGCAGGGTAAATACTTTGTTTTGTTCAGTGCAGTGGATATGCCAGTGCATAGAAAAATTTCTGCCACATAATAAGCCATATATATATATCTTACATAATACATATAAAAGCTATATATGCACATATATAGCTTTATGTATATAATATAAAAACCATATATCATATATATAAATCTATATATAGATATATAAGATATATCGTAGATAAAGCTATATATAGATATATAAGGTATGTCTTATAGGTAAAAGCTATATATAGATATGTAAGCTATATATATAAAAGCCACACACACACATACACACACACGCACACATACATATTTTTTAAGATGGAGTCTCATCACTCTTTCGCCCAGGCTGGAGTGCAATGGCAAACTTCGTCTCCTGGGTTCAAGCGATTCTGCCTTAGCCTCTTGAGTATCTGGGACTACAGGTGCATGCCACTGCGCCCAGCTAATTTTTGTATTTTTATAGAGATGGAATTTCAGCACATTGGGTAGGATGGTCTCCATCCTCCGACCTCATGATCCACCTCCTTCGGCCTCCCAAAGCGCTGGGATCACAGACGTGAGCCACCGCACCCAGCCTCGGTATATGTTAAAAATAGGAACATATACAAGGAGGAGGTCTTCATCTAGACTGAGGAAGTGATCCATAGACTGAGACCTTAGAGTAGGAGAGAACTAGGCCAAGAGAGGGAAAAACTATTTCAGGCAGAGGAAGGAGGATGTGAGAAAAACCTGGAGGCAGGAAGGAGCTTAGTGATTTCCGGGGTTTGACAAAAGCCTAGAGGCTGGAAGTGAGCAGAGGCCAGATCATTCAGGCCTTCAAAGACCAGGAGAAGTAGTTTTAGATAGTATCTTGAAGGCAATGGGAAGCTTTGGAGGGTTTTCACCAAGGATACATTAGTGAAATCTAGTATATACTTTCAAGATATATTACAAGATAGAATTGATAGACCTGGTAATGGTTGATAGGGGGCCATAGAGGGTGATGCCCAGCATTCTGGCTTCGGTGAATGCCAGTGACATTCACTGAGATGGGGGCATGAGCAGCTTAGTGGAGAAGACATGGAGTTCTGTTTTGATCATGTTAAGTTGGAAATGTCTGTGAGGCATGGGGTAGGGATGTCATCTGGGCTCTCTGTTCTGGGGTCAGGAGTGCGCTCTGGGCCAGACGTATGCATTTAGCCAGGGCATGGTGTGTGTAGAGGGGAGTGGAAGTTGATGGTTCAGACAGGAGGAAAGAAGAGGGCCTGAGAGAGAGCACTGACGAAGTGGATACTTTAACAGTGTTATAGGAGCTGGCGAAGAGTCTGTGAGCAGGAAAACCAGCAGAGTGTGTGTTACTCTTCTGGACAAATACAACATTTTTTGAGCAGCATTTTTTTAGAAAAGTTGAAAAATACAAGAAAACTTCAGGATGAACATATAAATTATCTTGAATCTTGCAGACATAATATCTACTCTTAATATTTTGATGTGTGAACTTCTATTTTTTTAACATATATACTGTGTCAGAAAATGGAGTTATACTTTATATGCTTTTATTATCTGTTTTACTATCTTTAATAACTTAATGACTATCTTCCTTACTATACACGTTCCTGCAACTTCCATTTATAAGGGCCTTTTGGTATTCTAGCGAATACCTCTGCCATCGTTTTTAGAAAAGACCTGCTGTGAAACTTTTAAGTTGATTTTTATGTTTTCATTATTATAAACAAGCATTCTCTAAACAACTTTTATTATATGTCCATGATGATTTTCTGAGGATCAATGTCTGGAAGTGGTAAAATCGATTGCAAATTTTAAAGTTTTTTTTCCACTGTGAATTGTCACATTGTTCTAGAAAGTTTGTGCTAATTCATGGAAATTCTTTAGTGATCACTTTTTTTTAATGAAGCAGTTCTTTGCAATGAGACTTCTTAAACGGATGTGTCTGTCTGATTTTAAAATGCAGTATGTGAATAGGGGTAACAAGAGCTCAACTAAAGTTAACTGACTTTAGGTAGATTCCATGAGCGCCAAATGGTTTTCAATTTTAAGTGAATAGTGATAAGTAGTTAGGGTTCAACCTTTGGATAATATCAGCTATTAGGAAATTAAAGTTTCGAGGATAAAGAGACATTCCAGAGTTTTTTTCCATTAACAATTCTCTCAGATATTAGCATTTGGTTAAACCAAGCACTTAAAGGAGTTCGGGATCGCCATGGGAATCCAATAGAAAATGCTCATCTTCTCACTTTGTTCCATCGGCTCTGCAAACTCTTGTTTTTTCGAATTCGTCCTATTTTTGTGTTTGATGGGGATGCTCCTCTATTGAAGAAACAGACTTTGGTAAGTGTCACCTACTTTTTGGTAAGTGTCAAATAAGTTTTTTTCTTTTTGCATTCTTAGAAAAGTTCACATAAAATTTTTGTTTTCTCTTTAGAATTTTAGAAACAGACTTATTTTTGACACATATTCAGTTTACTTACATCTACTTTTTAAATCCTGAACAATTAATTTTTCTTTTAAAAAATTTTATGAGAGTTCATCATGGGTACAATGATAAAATTTAACTTTTAAATAAAGCTAACTTCTAAAACCCTTGCAGTTGAGACTTTTCCCTTTAGAGGATCTTGTTAGGGATTCTATATTTATTTCAAGGATGCCGCCGTCACTCAGAACACTGTGGAAACCCTCTGGGAAGTGCCTCCCTGAAACTGAGATCAGGTATCCTCCATGATAGCAAGTTTCCTTTTAAGGGGAATTGGATTTTAGGAGTAAGTGATGCTATGTGGTGCCAAGTGATGACTGAAATGGATTATCTAGGAAGGAAATTTAGCACGATATAGAAGAATGAGAATGAGTTGCTGCTTCATTGTTCTGGGAGTAGTTTTTAAAAATGTTTTTGGAAGGCTGGGGCAGGAGGATTGCTTGAGCCCAAGTCTATACTTGGTAACACAAGGAGACCCCATCGCTAAAAAAATGTTATGGCCGGGCGTGGTGGCTCACACCTGTAATCCCAGCACTTTGGGAGGCCAAGGCGGGTGGATCACGAGGTCAAGAGCTCGAGACCATCCTGATCAACAAGGTGAAACCCCGTCTCTACTAAAAATACAAAAATTAGCTGGGCATGGTGGTGCGTTCCTGTAATCCCAGCTACTCAGGAGGCTGAGGCAGGAGAATTGCTTGGACCCAGGAGGTGGAGGTTGCGGTGAGCTGAGATCGTGCCATTGCACTCCAGTCTGGATAACAACAGTGAAACTCCGTCTCAAAAAAAAAAGTCTTAAAATAATGTTTAAACAGTCCAAATGACAGCACCCATTTGGATATATGACTTTTATATGTTGAAAATTCCAAAGTAATAAAATGATGACTTTTGTCATCATACCAGACAGAGACTGTCTAATTATGTGAGGAGATAGGATAAAAGTAAAGCTTTATAAATTCTGGGGGGCATTTGTTGCCTCAGTAAGAGTTTCTGGACTTGAATGTTGCAGTTTTCAGTTACCCAAGGCATACCTGATATATAAAAGTCATAGCTCAGGTACTTTTGGGAAGGATTAGAAAGGAAAAGAGAATATCTTGGCTATTTTGTATCTGATATTAAGCCATAAGCACAGGACTATCCATTTGTCCCTTCTTGAACATTTCTTACAAGATATTTCTATACCTTTTAGAATTTCTCATGTTACATAATCTTGAATGTCGAAGGGCAGATTTACGTATAAGTAATGCATGTTTATAAAAAGCAATATTAGAAATTGTTTTTGGTATAACAGTGATATTTTAAAGAATAAAGATTTCTTTTTGGGAAGCATTTACTTGATTATATATCATTAAGCTTTCCATTTCTTGGGCATATTAAAGGACAGTTAAAAGAAATTGAAAGTAAATTAATAGTTCCCCAGATATATTGTATAGTAGCCCATTAAGTAATAGATGGAAACTCTAGGTGTTCTTTATGTAGCAGCAACCTGAAGGTATTTGTTGATATGGCGATTAGGAGGAAATGCTAAAGCAGCTGTAGTCTAAAAACTCAGACAAACCAAATTCTATGGGAAATCACCTCAGTGTTTCTAATGGTCTAATATCGCCAAGTGAGATCTTACATCCTTTCTTCCCATAGGCGAAGAGAAGGCAGAGAAAGGACTCAGCGTCCAGTGACTCCAGGAAAACGACAGAGAAGCTTCTGAAAACATTTTTGAAAAGACAAGCCATCAAAACTGCCTTCAAAAGCAAAAGGCAAGAGGAAAATTACAGTCATGTTAGAGATGAAGTTTTAGAACAGTGATTTTTGTCTTGAATTCCTGCACTTCTCTTTTCCTATCTAATTTTAATTCTCAACCAAAAGTAGTGAAACGAGACAAGTAGGCTGGGATTTGACCTGGTAATGTGAAGTTGTGGCAATTCTCCATTTTGTGAGAATCAACTTTGCTCATGAGAAAGAAAAGCTGTCATCTTGTGTTGTGTACACTTTTTACTTTCATTCTGCTCTTCTTGACTCGAGGTGAGCAGCCCCTCCATGTTTCCTTCCTTTCTCTTGGCTGTACTTATTTTCCACAGCAGTGGCCCGGGGGGAGCCAGTTCAGGTCCCCGTTCACCACCTTGAGCAGGATCTGTGTAATCAGTGGGGAAGTATTATCGTCTCAGAATATTGTTTCATATTATCTGTTTAAAGATTTGTGTACTTTCCAGAGATGAAGCATTACCCAGTCTTACGCAAGTTCGAAGAGAAAACGACATCTATGTTTTGCCTCCTTTACAAGAGGAAGAAAAACGTAGGTAAATGTTGAACTATTTAAGAGTATTATTTTAGTCGTTGCTGCATGAGGTGTTATCTGCATGATAAGGCATGTGAAAATTTCTTAATGCATCTGAAATAGGCATGCTCTATACCTTTTAGAATATTTTTCAAAGACTGAATTATTTATTTACTATTCTTTGTGTTTTGGTGATTCATGATCCTTATTCCTTTTCATTCTGAAGAACTTCTGCCAGGACTGTGGATTTAAAATTCTCCAAGGCGGGCCGGGCGCGGTGGCTCAAGCCTGTAATCCCAGCACTTTGGGAGGCCGAGGCGGGTGAATCACGAGGTCAACAGATCGAGACCATCCTGGTCAACACGGTGAAACCCCGTCTCTACTAAAAATACAAAAAATTAGCTGGGCATGGTGGCGCGTGCCTGTAATCCCAGCTACTCAGGAGGCTGAGGCAGGAGAATTGCCTGAACCCAGGAGGCGGAGGTTGCAGTGAGCCGAGATCGCGCCATTGCACTCCAGCCTGGGTAACAAGAGCGAAACTCCCGTCTCAAAAAAAAAAAAAAAAATTCTCCAAGGCATGAATTTCAGTTTTGCTTACACTTTGCTTTCACATGCTGTTTCTAGCTGCTTCTCAATCCAGTATGGTCTGTCTCACCATGATGCTAAAATACCACAACCCATGACATCCTTGTTGCTAAATCTAGCGGATGCTTTGCAGTTCTCAGTGCGCTTGACTTCTCTGCCCTAAGCACCATGCCGCACTGCTCTGTTCCCCTGGCTTCTCTCTGGCGTTTCTGCTCAGCCTCTTTGTGGACTCCACTTCCTCTGTCCGTCTCTTAATTGCTGGCAGCTTCTGTATTTGAAGTGAAGTTGGAGAATCAGAAGGTTTGATAGTTTGCCTTTGTCCCCTGTCCTTCCCTCCACTTCTTCCTTTCCCAGGAGTTCCAAGAAACAACTTAGCTTTGAATCAGCTCAGTTCTCTTTGTCTCTGTTGCTACCACCTTCATTTTTTCTCCAAGTTACATTATTAGCTTTTAAACTTCTTTCTTTGTCTTTGATCTTACCCTTTTTGTAATAACTCCTCCCATCAAGCCCAATCTCTGTTTTGTGTTATAGTCTGTTTAAAATCCAAATCTAATATTGTCATTTCCTCACTTGAAACACTTTCTAGCTTCTCATTTCTTTTTTCTTTCTTTTTTTTTTTGTTAAATGAGACGGAGTCTCTGTTGCCCAGGCTGGAGTGCAGTGGAACAATCTCAGCTCACTGCAACTTCTGCCTCCCGGGTTCAAGCAGTTCTCCTGCCTCAGCCTCTGGAGTAGCTGGGATTATAGGCATCTGCCACCACACCTGGCTAATTTTTGTATTTTTAGTAGAGACGAGGTTTCACCATGTTGTCCAGGCTGGTTTCGAACTCCTGACCTCAAGTGATCTGCCTGCCTCAGCCTCCCAACGTGCTGGGATTACAGGTGTGAGCCACCCACACTCGATGTAGCTTCTCATGTCTTTAGGATAAAACTTTAACTCCTTAATAATGCTTTCCAGTCTCTTCCCTTCCTTTCTTCATGTCATCCATAGGCAAGCCTCTTTTCCTTGTTTCCAGATGGTTATAAAGCTTAGTTCTTTTGCCTAGAACACTTCTCCATGAACCTTCCCACTCCCTCCAACTAGACTTGTCATTTATTTGTGGCTAACTCCAGCCAGTTAATTGCAGGAGATCCTGGAAAGCTTTTGTGACTCCTCTAAATTGGGGTGAGGTGACTCCTTATTGAACCTCTAGCAACCCACACTTCCCTTGTGGTGGAAATTATCAGATCCCACTGTAACTACTTATTTACACGGGTCCCCCAACAGACCGCATGACCATTGGTGGCACAGATCTTGCTGTTTTATTAATCATAGTAGCCCCTTTAACGAGCAGCACCTTAAATACATTATTTTTGTAAGTAGTCATTAAAAATCATAGATACCGTAAATATATGTTTGCCTTTCAGTTCGGAAGAGGAAGATGAAAAAGAATGGCAAGAAAGAATGAATCAAAAACAAGCATTACAGGTATTTAGATCATCTTTGAATTCAGAATGTATTGTTGTTTGAAATGAATGACATGAAAATGAACAATATTAATGAGGTCTTTGAAACTATGGAAGTTCCTGATAAAAAGTAAAGACAGAGGCCTTTTTGATTGTGTGTGCATATATATGTGTGCATGTATCTATACAAATACACAATAACCTACACACACACACACACACACACACACACACACACACACACTTATATGAAATTTTTTTGTAAAACAAAGTTGCTATCAATGCTGTCCTGATAGGGGTGATGGGAGCATTAGAGAGAGAAAGCACAGGCAACATTGTGTGCAGTGACAGATCTGTCCTATGTGTTGTTGGTTGGTACATGCCCATGTAGCATACAGACACACAGGACAGCAGATTGTATTAGCTTATCTTTTTTTACTAATGAAGTATTTTAAAGTATTTTTGGTAATGAGTTAAAATTGAGAAAAGCTTTATACTTTTCCATGTCTTTTGTGAATTTCTCACTTTTAATTTTATTTTTTATTTTATGTTAAGAGCAAAATAAAACTAAATTAAGGGAATTACATATATTGCTTGAATTCCTAAGGCTCCGTCTTGGCTTCTTGCATTTCCTCTTCTCCCAGCCTGAATGTTCTGTCCTCAACCAGGCTCTTTGATGTCTTTTAAGTCCCTGCTCACACATCCTCTTTTTAGTGTCTTCTTTATCTGTCAAACAAATCTTTTTCCTCTATCTGTTCACGTAATCACTCTCATATCAGATAAATCTGCTTTATTTCCTTACCATTATCGTGTTCATTTATTTATTTATGTATTGTCTGCTCTCCTCTACCCCTAAGAGCAGGGACCTTATCTGGCATCTTATCCAATCTCATAGTACCTTAGCACCTAGAACAGTGTCTGGTGCCTTAGAAGTACCTGCTAAGTATTTTTTCTTTTGAATGAATGAAAGAGTGAATGGTTACATTCCCTAATTTGCCTACTCACTTTGTTACCTGTCACAGATTATATGCAACTGTGTTTAGCCAATTGTGGATTATGTAGAGCTGTGTTTATTATATACACACAGTAAATATTCCTAATGGTGAATAGAACTAAATATCCCTAATGGTGAATAGAACTAAGTGTACAAAATGTAAATTTCATGGTGCTGTGTTTTACTCTTTACAGGAAGAGTTCTTTCATAATCCTCAAGCGATAGATATTGAGTCTGAGGACTTTAGCAGCCTGCCACCCGAAGTAAAGCATGAAATCTTGACTGATATGAAAGAGTTCACCAAGCGAAGAAGAACATTATTTGAAGCAATGCCAGAGGTGAAATACACAACAGTACATTCATGCTTAGAATTAAGAACTTGAGCAAAACTTTGTACTAGAAAGGCAAAATTGATAAGCAGTACTGACATGATGTCTCAGTTAACTGTAAACTGTATTTCTATACCTCAGAGAGTCTATGAAGCGTTGTATATTTGTAAGCTTGATCATACAGACATTTACTCTAAGAAATCTTTCTTGACTTTTGACCCAAGACTAGGTTTTTTCTCCTGGTCTTTGTTCTCACAGTGTAACATGAGTTTATAGCTCTTAGCTCCAAAACATGCTTATCTTGCTCACTTCTGTATTTTCAGTGCCTAGCTCAGTATTTTTACATGACATTAGATGCTTCCTGACTCAATTCTTAGGTTAGTTCATTAAAGTTTATAGACAATATACATTTTCTATAAAAACTAGTAGTAATAGGGAGTCTAACCACAATGCAAAAATATGTCCTAAATTGAAATTCAAAGTGTATCTTCCTCTGTGCAGCCCTAGAAATGCCACTGGGTCTCCACATTTTCCCACATTCTCTCTGGACAGTGGGAATGGGGCGTCTTCACCTTGGAACATCTCGTGGCTCTGCAGGCCCAGAAAGCTAGAGTGGAGGTGGTGTGTGCAGTTATGTCTCCTGATCATGCTGCCATTAATACTTAATTCATGTTACTATCGATGACTCCCTGTCTTAGTTGCCAGTGAGTGAGTTCTTTTTCTCTTGCTATTGCTTCTACCTGTCATTTCTACCACTGTTCTCCTTTCACCCATTGTAGGACAGAATAGAAATTTTGCAGCATCACTGACCTTAGTGAGTAGATGGGAGTGTCTCTTATTTTCTACACTTTTTGAATATTGCTTAAATTGATACCAGAAATATGAAAAGGGAAGGATAAATTTCTTTTTTCATCACTCCCTCTGTTTTTTTCCACAAAGAATATGAAGTAGCACACACTAAGGTGCACAGAGGTGATATTCCTGGGTCTTTAGATATACAAAGGAGAGAAATACATTGATTTTTATTTCAGGAGAAAAATGCAGCCTCAATCTGTCAGGCATTTTATTTCTTGAGTGTGAAAGGATCTCTGTGTGGCAGTTGAGGAAATAGAATTTTGCTTGTGTAAACAGTAGTAGGAAGAAATGGGAGAAAGAGAGACAGTCCCTAATGATTTACCATTCTTTATTTTCTTTCTGCAACCATGAAGTGTCTCGGAGTGGTGGACTGTGGGGCAGTGTAGAGTAAGCAGCTTGTTGGATTTGTAATTTTGTTAGAGATGTTCTAAGTCATCCATGTTGGGCCTTTGTATCATCTGTACATTGTACAAATGTAATATTGATAACAGTAGTGATGGTAGGTAATAATAGCAGTAGTAATAATCATAATACCATAATTCCATCTTACTCAGCATTTTGGTTTCTGCACCTGTGGTAAACTGTGGTCTGAAAATGTTAAATGGAAAATTTCAGAAATAATTCATTAGTTTTAACTTGCATGTCATTCTGAGTAGCATGATGAAATCTCACACCCTCCTGCTCCATCTTGCCTGGAACGGGAATCCTCCTTTTGTCTAGCTTCTCCATACTGTAGACGCTTCCTGCCTGTTAATCACTTAGTCGCTGTCTCAGCCATCAGGTCGACTGTCGCGATATTGCAGTGCTTCTTCTCAAGTCACTCTTACTTGACTTAATAATGGCTCAACAGTGCAAGAGTATGATGCTGGCAATTTGCATATGCCAAAGAGAAGCTGTAGAGTGCCTCCTTTAAGTGAAAAGATGAAAGTTCTTGACTTAATAGGGAAAGAAAAAAAATCATATGTTGGCTGAGGTTGCTAAGATCTTCAGTAAAAATGACTTTTCTATCTGAAATTATGAAGAGGGAAAAAGAAATTGGTGCTGGTTTTGCTGTCGCACCACAAACTGCAAAAGTCATGACCTCAGTGTGTGATAAGTGCTCAGTTAAGATGGAAAAGCCATTACATAATTGGGGTGGCAGAACAGAAACATGCTCTGATTGATGACAGTCGGGTTTGGTACTTTCTGCAGTTTCAGGCGTTCTCTGGGGGACTTGGAACATATCCCCAAGGATGAGGGGGCTGTCTACTATGTTAATAGAATCAATTATAATAGATTGATAGGCTTTTGATCCCAGATCTACCACTGATTAGCCCTGTGACTCTAGGGAGGTTACCTAACCTATTTAAGTCCCAGTTGGTTCACTTATAAAATGGAGGTGGTATCTGTTTCATAGGATGATTGTGAGAATAAAATGAGGTATTTTATGTAAAAGCGCTTAGAAAAATGCCCTCAATGGGAAATGCCTTAATGTTAAGTATTACTGTTATTAACTGTGATTGCTGTGCTTTATTGTGTTTTCTATGGGATAAGATTGTGCTGGGCACTTCACTTGCATATTTACCTGTATTCAGAAGATGGCTTGTTAAGCCATAATCAAATGTAACAGTGACCACTGTGCATTACATGCTCAATAAATGTTTATTGAATAAAATATTAAATCATAAACAGTATTCATGATTTTTTTTTGTCCAACTCTTTTGAAGATTTTTTTTTAAAGGAAGTTATAGTTTTTTTTTGTTATTCAACTTTTATAATATAAAACTACCATCAATGAAAAAAGCCAATTGTTCTTTGTTCCCTGTTGGGAAGGGGTGGAAATATGGTAATGTTATCTGTCTTTAATATAAAACCGTAATTTTGTTTGTTTAATTTGCCTTTAGGAGTCCAATGACTTTTCACAGTACCAACTCAAAGGATTGCTTAAAAAAAACTATCTGAACCAGCACATAGAAAATGTCCAAAAGGAAATGAATCAGCAACATTCAGGACATATCCGAAGGCAGTATGAAGATGAAGGGGGCTTTCTGAAGGAGGTAGAGTCAAGGAGAGTGGTCTCTGAAGACACTTCCCATTACATCTTGATAAAAGGTATCAGGTACCACCATTTATATATTTACATTAAAAATCAAAGATACATTTTGGCTCTGAATTCTATAAACTAGTACCCCTGGATAATATTAATGAAATTCTATTTATGTAATAACTGTATACAGCTTTTAATAGAGTAATTACTATAGTGCCAGACCACTTTAAAATTAACGAATGAATTAACTCCTAGTTGCTGATTATGTGAAGATGTGTGTCCTTTTTTATGATAAGCAGTGTTCTCTCATTCATCTTACTAGAAGTATGTCGTCATACTGTAAAACTGCATGGTGAGAAGTGTTTTAATTCTTCTTAAGGTATTCAAGCTAAGAAAGTTGCAGAAGTGGATTCAGAGTCTCTTCCTTCTTCCAGCAAAATGCACAGCATGTCTTTTGACATGAAGTCATCTCCATGTGAAAAACTGAAGACAGAGAAAGAGCCTGATGCTACCCCTCCTTCTCCAAGGACTTTACTAGCTATGCAAGCTGCCCTGCTGGGAAGTAGCTCAGAAGAGGAGCTGGAGAGTGAAAATCGAAGGCAGTCCTGTGAACGGAATGAACCTGCTACTGTAGACGAAGGCTCCATATCACCCCGGACTCTTTCAGCTATTCAGAAAGCTCTTGATGATGACGAAGACGTAAAAGTGCATGCTGCAGATGAGGTGCAGACAGGAGGACCAGGAGCAGAAGAACTGCATATATACCGCTCCACTGAGGACAGTGATGAAGGACTTAAAGTGAGAGATGGAAAAGGAATGCCCTTGACTGCAACACTCGCGTCATCTAGTGTGCACTCTGCAGAGGAGCGTGCAGCCAGCACTAATGAGGGGAGAGAGCCCACAGACTCAGTTTCAAAAGAACAGATGTCACCTATTCACGTGGGGACTGCAGTCTTTCCAGGAAGTGATGAGTCTATGGTTAAGGACAGAAAAGACTGGCTGCCTTTGAAGAGCACAGTGGTTAGACATAGTGACACACTTGGGCTCCTAAATGGAAAGGAACTGACACCGGCACCTCCAACTCTTACAAGCTCTGTGTCAAAGAATGAAACACATGCCAGCGTGCTTGAGCTACAGAAACAGCTTTGCCCATCTGAGAGTAAATACAGTTCCTCTGTTCTTTCAAGTGATGATGAAGCAGAATGTGAACCACATCCTGCTTCTGAAGTCATTGGCCCTGTCAGTTTGCAAGAAACGAGTAGCATAGTAAGTGTCCCTTCAGAGACAGTAGGCAACTTAGAAAATGTGGTGTCATTTAATGCTAAAGAACAGGAGAATTTTCTGAAAACCACTGAAGAACAGCAGACCATTGAATCTGCAGGCCAGGATTTAATTTCCGTTCCAAAGCCCGTGGAACCAGTGGAAATTGACTCAGAAGAAAGTGAATCTGATGGTATGTGTCTGTGCTTTTGTAAAAATTAGGAATTGTAGGATTTCACCTCTGTAGGAGCTGAGGGATCCTTTAGTGTAGTCCTGTTTTTACTTTTTACAGATAAGGAACAAGAGACTTGGAAAGAAAGTTGAAATGGCTTTCCCAGGGACACGCAGCTGGTAATGGAATCTTGACCCTCCCTGTGTTGCTCTGCCTTTGTTACTATTTTTAAAGCATAGAGTGCCCTAGTTGGGGATGGTAAAGTTGAGTTTCCCTCTAGTTTTAAAAAAATTTTTATTTTGAAATAATTATTAACTTTAAAAAGTTGGAACAATATTATAAAACACTGTTTCCTTCACCCAGTACCTCAGTGGCTAGCATATTACCACATTAGCTTATCACTTCTCTTGGCCCCTCTGTGGCCCTCTATATGTGTATCATATGTCTCCAAATCTGTATACACATATATACCATTGATGCTCATTATTTGTAGGTTTCATATTTGCAAAATTGCCTGATCAGTGAAATGTATTTGTAACTTCAAAATAAGTACTCACTGCAGTGTCTTTGTGGTCATCTGCAGATTTGGGGAACAGCTTGAGTTGCCACACTGTCTCCCGCTGAGGTTGAGAAGGTGACACTCTGCCTTGTTCCCGGGCTCTGAGAGAGATGACCAGAAGCCCTGGGCCAGCTGGACTAGATTTGAATCCCTATTCTGGCACCTGTTAGTGTGGCAGCCTCAGGCAAGTCACCAACTTGTTTCTTGAACTTTATTTCTTGTTTATACAATAAAAAGAATCTACTAAGATGGCAGTTTTTAGGATTTAGGATAATATATATGAAATATGTTTGTATATATGTTATAGATGTATATGTGTACATATACACACATATATACATATATGTTATAGATGTATATGTGTACATATACACACATATATACATATATGTTATAGATGTATATGTGTATGTGTATATACATGTTATATACGTATATGTGCATGTGCATATGCACACACATACACCCATAACATGTAACATATAACATGTACACACGCCATATAACACACACATAACATACATGTCACACATAACACACATACAGTATATGTCATATACATGCTATATACAACACATAACATGTATACATGTTATATAAATGTATATATGCACATATACAATGTATATATGCATACATGTCATATGCATGCACATATAACATGCATGTGTATACACATGTTATATATGTATGTGTATAGATATATATATGTTTAGGAGCAAGTGACTCAGTGTTGGTTAATTTAGTGTTCACAGAGACTTCATAGATGATGGCTACTTTGAATAATGAGAATCAAACCCCCCCTACACACACACACACACACACACACACATACACACACACACACAATTTGTTCCTGGTTTCTGCTAGTTTTCTTCATTCAAAAGTTACTATTTCCCTTTTATAATTAATAAGTATTTTGTGGGAAAGGAATTTTTGGAGCTATGTAAATATGCTGTTCCCAAACAAATTTCCACACACTTGTTTTAGCAACCATTGATTTTAACATGAATAATTTGTTACTATATTGATTGCCAAATGATGGTTTTCTAACTGTCATTCCTTATATATTATTACTTGATATCCTTCTATGAGGAAGATCTTTTCCTTCTCCCTATTTATCATTGTTATTTTTAATCAGTGTAGACTCCTGTATTCCTATTTTATGCAGTGAGTTATAATCCAATACTGTCATAATTTACTTTGTTGCTCAAATTGTCCCAGCTTTGTCCAGTGGGGGCTCCTTCTAATGGCTTGTAACAGTTTCCCATTATATTTTGAGCCTTTCCTAACTTTCTGGCCAAGCTGTTCTAAGCATATCTTGAACTTACTCTGCCCTGGTCCTGGAACCAGCCATTTCACCAGGGAGCTCTGGTTCCTTTCAGTGGGGCATGGGGTTAGATACCACAAACTATGGATGTGGGTGTGCTCATGGATCCTGAGGTGTAACTGTCTCAGGCCTTTGCAGCAAGAGAGCCAGGAAGCATATTTATGTATACATAAATATGCACACACTTATGCAAACATACCTCTATATTTTGGTCCATCTGTATTAAAATCCATGAGTTTATACTGATATCTGCAGTTCCAACCCAGTATCATGGGGTTCAGTCTAGCCTCCTGCTTTTTTATAGTTTCCCTAACAATGAGAAACATTGCTTCCCTTATCCTCAATATATTTACATCTGCTTATTCTCCCTCAATTTGTAACTATCTCTCCCTTCCACTGGCCTTCTCCTTGGCCCTGCTCTCTTCTTCGCTCCAGCTGTGTCCTTGGTGCCAGCTCCCAGACCCTGAGAGCCCCTTCCTCTGTTCCGATTGTCTCTTTAAACCCAGCTGGACAGGCCTTGCTAGCTCTCTCTACCTGCAGGGAAGGAAGGGAACCAGTAAATATATTTTAAGGAGAGGGAAGGACAGTAAGAGAGGCGAGAAGGGACATGGAAGAGGAAGATCTATTTCTAAGTCACAGCTTTATTCTGTGCTGTGTTAATAGCATAAAAACATATCGAGCAACTTTCATAATTGTATACTTTGATAATTCTCCTTTTTGAATTTTTAAAACAATGTCAGTTAACTTAGAACCTATTTATATAAAGCAAATAGGCAAATCTTAAGAGAGTTTCCTACTTTCAAAGACAGTGCCAGTTTACCTAATTGAAAAGGCTTGTTTCGAAGTTACAGACATTTGTGATCACATTTATTTAATAATAATGCTACTATTACATGTTTTCTGTTATAGGCAAATCTTTCCTTTTTAGGGTGTAGCATTTTTCAGGATCCTCTAGAAAGCTCTTGATTATTGCAGGATAAGTTTAATGTTTTGGTTGTAGATGAAGTGACCTTTATTTTGGTACAGGAAGTTTCGTTGAAGTGAAGAGTGTGATTAGTGATGAAGAACCTCAAGCAGAATTGCATGAAACTTCCACACCTCCCTCAGAACAAGGTGAAGAGGAACTGATAGGAACTAGGGAGGAAGAAGCCCCTGCTAAGTCTGAGAGCCTCCCGAGGGACGACTCTGAGAGGGAGGATGAGGATGGTGAGCCACAGGGAGCTGAGAAAGATGCGGAAGAGTCACTCCATGAATGGCAAGATATCGATTTGGTAATACTGTAACATTGTGTTTTCACTTCTTGCTGAGGAACCCAGGTTACGTAGGTTTTGAGTTTTAAAGAGTTGCTGTATGACTATTTATTAGCTATTTGCAGTGCATCTTATGGTTGCTGACGGCTTCGTTTTTGTGTAGATTACTAGACTCCATTTCTCATGTGGTTTACAGAGTCTTGCTTAGAAATCCAGCGGAGTACTTCATAAGTAGAAAGAGCATATTGGTAATTTCAGTCAGACTGAATGCAGGCTTTTTGTAATAGATGAACTCATTTGGATTATTAATATAAATCTACAAATGAAAAAACATTTTATAGGAGGAGCTGGAAACTCTGGAGAGCAACCTCTTAGAACAACAGAATTCACTAAAAGCTCAAAAACAGCAGCAAGAACGGATCGCTGCTACTGTCACCGGACAGATGTTCCTGGAAAGCCAGGTAGGCGCAGGCAGCTTGGGCCTCCTTTACCACCTTCCTCAGACCCCTGGGGGAATGCACTGCATGAAGTGGGTATACACTTCTCCCTCTGGTGCTCAGGGCCTGGTGATGCCTTTCCCTGGGGGTCACTGTGTGTCTGTAACACTGAAGGAATGAATGCATTATGTGAAGTGGTAGGCACTGCTTCACCTGGTGCTCAGGGCCTGGTGATGCCCTTCTGGGGGTCACTGTGTATCCCTAACTCTGCAGGAACTCCTGCGCCTGTTCGGCATTCCCTACATCCAGGCTCCTATGGAAGCAGAGGCACAGTGTGCCATCCTGGACCTGACTGATCAGACTTCTGGAACCATCACTGATGACAGTGATATCTGGCTGTTTGGAGCACGGCATGTCTATAAAAACTTTTTTAATAAAAACAAGTTTGTAGAATATTACCAATATGTGGACTTTCACAATCAATTAGGTAAGACTTCAGCGTCTTTTTGATTACTTTCTGGCACTTACTTTTAGAATTTGTCCTAGGAATTTTTTCTTTCCAAGGAACTAGTTTGATGCATTGACGGAAATCACACATTTTCATATAAGTGATCTTTGGCTTATATAGAGGAATAGTATTTTAAACAGTTGAATTAAGGAATTAAAGTCCTAGTATGTTTAGGTAGTTAATCATCTGACTTAGTTAAACTTTGACTAGTTACGTGAGATCTCCAGAGTGAACCAGATGGTGGAGAGGGGATGTAGAGGGAGTCACTCCTATGCCTGGGCCTGCATTAGGGTTTCTAGCATTGATGTTCTTCTGTTCATCCAGCAAATACATGTTTGGTGACTACTTTATGCTAGTTGTTCTTAACAAGGGGAAAGAGCAGAGAGTAAAATAATAGGAGAAACAGATGATAAGCAGATACGTAAGTCATAATTTGACATCTAAGAAACTATAGCAGTAAAGGAGAGGAGAGAGTGAGCTGCAGGCACCGGGAGTGCAGGTGCTGTTTCAGGCTTTACTCATGTAACTTCAGGGCAGGGGCCTGCAGGATATAGGAAGCCAGCACTGCAGATAGATACCTCGGGACTAGTGAATGAAGGGGGCTGAGGCAGAAGCTTGTGCGGTGTGTTCTAGGGAAGCAAGGAGGCCCGTGTGAGAGGAGGAGGAAGGAAGTGGCAAGGTTAATGTGAGAGAACAGGAAGACACGGAACTCTGCCAGCGTCTGGTGTGCTGGGGGTGTGCAGGTGGATTAGATGTGGGGCGGGAGAAGAATGAAGTTGAGAGTCTTCCAGGTACTGAGCAGCTGGTCGGGTGGACCTGCCTTCAATAAGACAAGGAAGGAGCAGAGTGGAGAAAGGAGAAATGAAGTGGTCAGGTTTGAATGTGATAAATTGGAGATGCTCATTGGATGCCCAGTGGAGGTGTTGTGATAGTTGAATATATGTGACCATGGTTCAGAGAGACCCAGGTTAGAAAGCCCAAAAACAATAGCAAGAACAGATTGCTGCTGTGTCACCGGACAGATGTTCCTGGAAGCCCGGTGGGTGCTTTCTAGCCTGGGTCTCTGGCAACCATGATGACTGTTTTTCATTATTAGCTAACTTTGGGGGTCAGCGTATAGAGGGTATTTAAAGCTATGAGAATGGATGCAACTTTAAAAATGTTAACAGAATGACATTTAATAAAATAATTTCTTTTTAAATAATAAGGTATTTTTGGTTGTCAGATATAGATACATATACATATATGCTTTATGTGATACAATGTTTATAAATGTTGTTTAAGAAATCCTAATAAAATAAAAATTTAAAAATATTGCTGCTCTTACAGGATTGGACCGGAATAAGTTAATAAATTTGGCCTATTTGCTTGGAAGTGATTATACTGAAGGAATACCAACTGTGGGTTGTGTAACCGCCATGGAAATTCTCAATGAATTTCCCGGGCATGGCCTGGAACCTCTCCTAAAATTCTCGTAAGATCTTTTATTTCTTTAATTTAGATAAGTGTATAAATACCCAGATAAGCAAACAGAACTATTATTTACAGCATGAACTGTTCACAAATCATTGTTCATTGAGAAAGCAGCAGGAAGTATTGGTTGTTTCCCCTTTTCTAGAGACGATGAATTAGAGTCAGTTCTTTGCTTTGGTGCTGGTCTTATCCTTGTTCAAGGGTACAGAGCCAGTCCTGTGGATTTCACAGGAGCACAGAAGTTGCCCTTTCATTCAGTGACATACTGATAGAGCAGCTATGATGTCACACACTGTGCAGGCCCTGGAGAGATGAGTAAGGCATAGGCCATACCCCGCCGGCCTCCTATGCTCTTAGAGGTGACGGAGAAGCAAAGGAAATTGTACTTGTCTGTGTGTTCAGTGTCCTGAGAGAGGTTGGCCAGGAAGGGACTTGGAAATATAATGTTAGGAATGTTACATTCAGCACTCCCGTCCTGTTTCTCATCATGTGAATCCCGTGACGTGTTCAGTGGCAAAGTCTTCCTCCATCCAGAACCCAGAGCTGTGCTATTCCTGGGGTACATTTTTCACCGTGAAGATTCTGAGATGGTAGAGTTATGAGATGTCTGGGAAAGCAGTTTTTTCTTTGTCCTTGACGGCGTCTTTTTTAAAAAAATTGAAATATAGTTCATGTACCACGAAGTTCACCGATTTAAAGTGTACAGTTCAGTGGTTTTTAGTATATTTACAAGATTGTGGTTGCATCTTTTAACCATCACTATGTTGTGAGATGCTTTTTGGTGGTGGCTGATTTAATGATCCTTTCGTGTTCTCTCCAGTTACGTATTTTGTGTTTGAAAGATGCTGGGATGTTCTGGTCTGAAGAGGCAGTGATAAGCATCACTGAAATGAACTGCGAAATTGTTGTAGTGATTGCAGTCTTCAGTCGTAGCACACTCACCAATGTGTTGTATTTTATTCTTCCTTCATTTCTCTTTTTCTGATTTTCTTATTGTTGAGGAAATTATGTGCTGGGAATAAGTTATTAGGTAGATATATATCATGGTAGGCAAATAACTTGAAAACCTACCAATAACTTTATTATACAAATAAAGTTCATAATAGAAAATTATAAATATTTATTAAAAATGATTACAGTTTACAATTTGTTTATGTAATTTTTAGACTTCACACATGTGTATGCATGTACATTGCATATATATATATTCTTATTTGAGTGTGCGTATTATATTTTTTACAAGAATGGGGTGATGCTATATACTTTTATTTTGCCTGTAACCCACTTGGTGTTAGAACAAGGCCTCTTATCAATGATGTGTAGATTTATATCATTTTTAATGGCTTCACGTAGTCCCTTTGGGTCTATCAGGACTAATTTAGTCAAATGCCTTTTTTTATTTCTATTTTAAAAAAGGTATTACAAACATTGATTTGAGTGTTCTTAATTTTTGGATTCTTATCTAATGATTATTTTAGGATAAGTGAAAATGGTATTGACATTTCCATTTGGTTTCTTGGTAACTATTGAGAATGAATTTTTATGTTCATAGACAGTTTGTGTTTCTGATTTAGTGAATGACCGGTTTACGGTCATTTTACTGTTCCGCTTTTCTTTGTTCAGCAGTTTTTGCTCGTTTGTTGCCTGCTGAATCGTTTTCATATTTGAGCAGTTTCTGCCTTTGGTGTTCCAGCTCACTGATGCTACATAGGAGCAGCCTTCGCCCTGCCTGACTCAGGACACTCGGGATGATTGCAGAGTAAAGAGCAGGAAGGATGGTGGGAAACCGGGAAGACCAGAATGTGGCCTTGCTTTCTTTTCTGTTTCCCTCTCCTGAAGGCACCCTGCTGGTGACTCATTCTTAGAGTGGGGCAGCTTTGGGCCTGCAGGTTGAATTCAGCTGTAGTTAGTTACATTTGGTTTGGACTACATGGTGTGTTCCTCTCTTGAGCTTTAATTTTCAATTGGCTACCAACATTTACCTTTGGGGAGATTTTACAAAAAATTATGAATTCTCTTGGGGGGAAAAAGGATATCTGAAAATCCTGGGGCTAAATTTCTGGATAGCACAGCACTTCCCCTCCCCTACCCCAAGGCCTTGTACTGGGCATGAATCCTTCAGTTTCATCACAGTTGCCGCCATTCCCACAGCTCAGCTGGTTGACAGGCACCTTCCTCTCATCTTCATGTGAAGTGCCAGGCCCTCTTGCTTGAAGGGGTAACCATTGCTTTGGCTTGATGAGCTCACAAGTGCACTGATTTTCCTAACGCACAGTCATGATTACAGTTTCAAAAATGAAAATCTGCAAGTAAAGTAGAGGAGAATTATCAGTATTCCCCCAGTGCACTCCTGCAAAGAGCGTTGTAAAAGTAATGAAGAAAAATTATTTTTTCCTGTTTGCATTTGGTTATTGTAATACAATGATGATCACAATTAGTCATTTCCAACGCTAGATGGCACTCCTGCGTCGGCCAGGCGGACCCTGAGTGGGTTCCTAATACTGTACTAGGAAGCTTGTGAAGCAGAGTGTGAGGTGCAGGCCTTTCTTCAGGTTCCATTGAGGGCATGAACTGGTGAGGATTATGTTATTAACTTTTATGGCATTTATTTTTTTCCTAACTGTATAAATGTTTCTGGTCAACTGTCACTGCATTACAAACCACCTTCATTCAGCCTTAGTGGCTTCACACAGCAGTAGTTACTGATTTTGCTCATACCTCTGAAGCTTTCCCAGGCCTCGTGGGGTGCCTTGTCTCTGTTTCCTGTGGTCTAGGACAGCTCAGCTGGGCGCAAGGAACCCTTAAGATGGCCCGCAGGGCTGATGAGGCGGTGGCTGTCGGCCTCAGGGCCTCGCCACCTGGATGGACACTTCTTGAGCTTGGCTTCCTCACAGCATGTTGCAGCCAAGAGCAGGAGGTCCAGGAGACAGGAAGTGGCAAGGACCTCCCCTAGGCCTGGCACAGCTGGCCTCACACTGGTCAGCCATCGGCACACCCTGCTCAAGAGGAGGCTGCATGGACCCGCTTGATCATGGGAGGAGTGTCCAAGAGCCTGTTGCTCTCTTTATCTGGCCAGTTTAGGCTTAGAATGGAAAACATTGAAAACGAGTAAAATATAAAGAAGAAAGTGAACAGCTGTGTTCTCACATAGAACATTGCCTAGCACACAGCCAAATAATAGTTGTTCCTGTTATTTCTTTTAAATATGTTTACTTTTCTCAGGTATGTTTTTTCCAAAATTGGAATTTACAGTTATACTTAAGTAGAGTTATATTATCTCTGTTTATATATATATATTTATCTGTTATATATATGTTTTTAAAATTTAACATTTTTGTGGCATATTTACATGTTATTAAATATTCTTGGATCCATTATTCTATTTGATTTGAGGTAAATAATACAGATACATTACTTCCATTTTACTGCTAAGAAATAGACCAAGAGAAGCTGTAACTTTTGTGGTATAATGATGAGTGTGGGCTGTAGAAGAAGACTGTACCAATTCTAGCTGTGAAATTTTGAGCCAGTTACTTCTTTTTGAGTTTAGTTTCCTTCTCTGTGAGGTGAGGGTAATGATAGGACATGGCTTGTATGATTATTGGGCATGTGAAATATTTAACACAGTGCCAAGCACAGAGGAAGCATTCCGTAAATGTTTGACATTATTATACGTTGTGGCTAATACTAAAAATAATAAAATATTTTATGTATCATATAATTTGAGTTAGAACTTGAGTTTACATGTTCTAAGTTTAGTTGTTTATCCATAGTGCATGAACCATAATGTCTTACTGTTTTGTAAGTAATTTTTTCTTTTACTTTACAGAGAATGGTGGCATGAAGCTCAAAAAAATCCAAAGATAAGACCTAATCCTCATGACACCAAAGTGAAAAAAAAATTACGGACATTGCAACTCACCGCTGGCTTTCCTAACCCAGCTGTTGCCGAGGCCTACCTCAAACCTGTGGTGGATGAGTCGCAGGCATCATTTCTGTGGGGGAAACCTGATCTCGACAAAATTAGAGAATATCCTTTTACTTCTGAAAACAGAAGGAAACGCCTAGTCACATTTGTCTTTGGTTTAAAACTTAGGAAACAGAAACTTGGATCATTTTTTTCTTAATATCCCATTAATCCTGTATTCTTAATATCCCACTCTCTTTTCACTCCCTTTTCCCTCTCCTTAGTTGTTTCTGTTTGTTTGTTGTTTTAAAGTGACACTGTATCACTCTGTTAACCAGCCTGGAGTGTAATGGTGTAATCATAGCTCACTGCAGCCGTCACTACCTGGGCTCAAGGGCTCCTTCTGCCTCAGCCTCCTAAGTAGTGCCAGCCAGTGCATCTGGCCCCTCTCCTTAGTTTTGAAGAGGATCTTTACTTGAATAAGCATTGATAAGCATTCATAGCTACAACCATATATTTATTACTTAAGTATTATTACATAATAAATTTGTCGTAATATTTATTAAACATTATTGATTCTGAAAGAAAGAAAGATGACCAATCTTCTTCTTTTTATTACTGGTTTTTCTTTCTATGTATATTTAAGTAATCATTTGGATAGATATTTCAAAACATGCACTAGAATTAATCCAACTAGGTTTTACTTTTTTTCCTCAAAGAAATATGTAAGATGTCTGAAACTTGTTTTGATTCCAGGTAACCCTTTTTCATAGTCACAGTCTTTGATGTCCTAAAGTGAGAGCTAATTATGTTTTATTTTAGAGAATTGAAAAGAAGATAGTTCCAGATGATTATGCTAGAGTAATTTATTTTGTTATTACTTTCTTTTAGCACTCTAATCTTTATAAATATGAAAATCTTAGGACATATGGGAATGGAATGAAGAATGGGTTCTTTGGACCTTTTTATTTATCACTTGTTTAAATATCTTTCAAAATATTTGTAAGTCTTAACTGCCTGCATATTTTGTCAGCGGTATTTCGGCTGGAACAGAACGAAGACAGATGAATCTCTGTTTCCTGTATTAAAGCAACTCAATGCCCAGCAGGTAACCATGGTGGGCTCTTCTCCTGAGTTCAGTATGAAGACTCGGCTGTGGTTGACAGCTGTTAAAGACCAGTTAACTCCTCTATTTTAGGGCAAATAGCATACATTTGGAAATCAGGATAATTTAGATGAGAGAAGAGAAGAAAATAGAAAAAGAAAAATTGGCTTCCATTTCTATTATCACTCTTAGGGCTGAACTTTGGAGTCCTTTCATATATTCATTTTTTTCTTTGAAATAAACCAGTCTAATAATTGATTTCACACCAAGGTGTTTCTGATTAAATATATTACTCCTTTGGCATTACTTTCATTTTTTTTAACAAAAGGAAGTATTCAGTCCAAAGCAATTCTGATTTATGTTTTTATAAGTATTAATATCTGTAAATTCTATAAATGAATCTTGAAAGGTAGAAGTTCAGTCATTATTGTATATCAGTAGGAGAGGTTTTTGCGGGGCAGGAGCCCTTTTGTATGACCTCAATTCCCCTAGGTACCTATTTCTTGCTTTATCTATGAGTATGTTCTGACTCACACAAAATAAGCTAGAAACAACCCACAAAACATACATAGAAATAAACCACTTAGCAGAAATGAGAGTGTAGCTTTTGAGATAATATATTTAAATTAAATCAGTTTTCATTACGCTTGGTTAATTTTAAAAAACATGAACAAAACTGAGACAACATTTCTACGAGTTTCTCTGTTTTTTTGGACGACTTATTTACTGGAAACATTTTAAACCAACCAAAAAGGAAAGCTTTTTGGCCTAGTGTCTGGTGACTTCTTAATTTCAGATAAATTTTGTTGTATAAAGGGTAAAAGGTTTATCTCCCTTTTCATTATAAAAACTAATGTTCTTATTTTTTCAAAATTAGAAAATGGAGGAAATAAAAGTACTCATTATTTACCTTCTTTAATACAGATGTTAACATTTAGCTTAAAAAATTTTCCTACATTTATTTGTGACCATACTAAATGTAACTTAAAATATCTCATCCTCCCCCAACTTATTAGCATATTTTCTTCTATGTACTGCATCGTTTTCTTAATCCTACATGACTAGATTACATTTTATGAAAGACATTTGAATAATTAGTTCACTTGTTGGACCTTTAATTTTCAAGTTTTTATAAATAATGCTGTGATGAACAGTAGGCATATAGCTTTACCCATATGTAGCTATTTTTGTTTTTTTGAGACGAGGTTTCGCTCTTGTTACCCAGGCTGGAGTGCAATGGTGCGATCTCGGCTCACCGCAACCTCCGCCTCCTGGGTTCAGGCAGTTCTCCCACCTTAGCCTCCTGAGTAGCTGGGATTACAGGCACACGTCACCATGCCCAGCTAATTTTTTTGTGTGTTTTTAGTAGAGACGGGGTTTCACCTTGTTGACCAGGATGGTCTTGATCTCTTGACCTCGTGATCCACCCGCCTCGCGCCCGGCCGTAGCTATTTTTAAAGAGTAGCTTCTTAAAAGTGGATGTGCTGAATAAAAAGCAGGAATATTTCTTACAGTTGTTAATATATACTGTGAACTTATCTCTTAAAGGTATTGTATGATGATAATGTTTTTAAAAGAAAGATACAGTAGGACTTAGAAACAGTCCCCATGAAGTTGTGTTGCTCCTGAGGAATATGAAATGTTTAGCTACAGAAAAAATATTTAATGCTCTTTGAATATCTAAGAAGAGATTTCTTATTTGAGATGTGGACTGAAGACTTAGTTGACAGAGATGGTACAAGTACTGCTTTAGGTATAATTTAGAAAGTGAAAATTACTATCAGTAATTCACTGGGAGATAACTGGCTTTTGGGAGATAATGAATTAATACTCTCTGGCATACTAATGCACTGTGAGTGATCAAGGTTGAGCTTGTTGATTTGGTTTAGAAACTTGACTTACTTGTCTGATTTATTATTATTATTATTTTGTTATTTTTTTTTAGACACAGCTCCGAATTGACTCCTTCTTTAGATTAGCACAACAGGAGAAAGAAGATGCTAAGCGTATTAAGAGCCAGAGACTAAACA
The DNA here is from genome assembly GCA_031835075.1 of Saguinus oedipus. Lineage (NCBI taxonomy): Eukaryota > Metazoa > Chordata > Mammalia > Primates > Cebidae > Saguinus > Saguinus oedipus. Next base: position 11,651,091 of record CM063169.1, on the reverse strand, counting down.
GAGCTGTGACATGTATGCTCAGGAAAGAGAGAGAAGCAGCAGCCAGTGAAATAGAAGCAGTTTCTGTTGCTATGGAGGAAGAATTTGAGATACTTGATAAGGCAAAAGGAAAAACCCAGAAGAGAGGCGTAACAAATACATCGAAAGAGTCATCAAGCCTGAAAAGAAAGAGGCTTTCAGAGTCTAAAGGAAAGAATCCACGTGGTGGGTTTTTGGGGGAGACCTGCCTCTCAGAATCATCTGATGCATCTTCAAGTGAGGATGCTGAAAGTTCATCTTTAGTGAATGTACAGAGGAGAAAAGCAGTGAAAGAGCCGAAAATCAATGCTTCAGATTCGCAGAACTCACTGAAGGAAGCTCCTGTGAAGTATGGAGGTGTGACCACCAGCAGCTCTAGTGATGACGATGGAGGGGAAGAGAAGACAGTCCTCGTGACTGCCGCATCTGTGTTTGGGAAGAAAAGAGGGAAACTGAGACGTGTAAGAGGAAGAAAAAGGAAAACTTAATTAAAAAATATGTGTCTTCTATAATTAGGTATGACAGCCTTTGTAATGAATTTGTTAAGACATAATAAAATTAACTGTATTTGCACGGTCTTTGTATTTAGTGTGTGGTTCTTAATAAGATACAAATGCTAAATTTGACATTTATTTTTTAATGTTTTACTTTTCTAGTGTTTTTTAATTGAAGATTTCAAGTATCATTGGACATTTTCTTGTATTCACAGGCTTTGTCTTTTCATGTTTTCATTATCTTACAATGTCTGATCCTTTCTGGCCACGTTTAGAAAATGAAAAAGATTTCTATTGATCAGCACTCACTCGCAATAGGCATTCCCTCTGACATTCAGACCTAGGTGGGAAGAAAGATATGCATGTTTCTTATTCCACAAAAGTGGCAGTTATACACAGCTGTTTAGCCCTGCTGCCCATGGCTTTGCATTTTCCCTCAGGTTCCACTTAAAAGCATAGCATGAAGGAACCTCACTGCTGGAACATATTTGAATATGTTTGCTGTGGTTTTAGTAAATAATTAGGAAACCTAAATGGGGCACATCATTCTACCTGTGAGCATTAAGTGTATGGGAACCTCTGTACCGTTATGTTTGGCTTTTAAACAAGACTTCACTTGATGGAAGCTGACTTGTGTGTAAATAGATTTGGAGGCTGGGAGCTAGAGTTGAACTGGTGTAGGTGGGTCAGCTTTAGGAGTGGCCTGCAGGGGTTGATTGTTATTGCCAGTGTTTGTTCAGAGTGGACAGCCAAGGTTATTTTAAGATTGCTCCTGCAGAGACCTTTCCCAAGAACAATTCCCAAGCTCCCAGTTGCTTTGAGTTAAGAATGATTGGAGAAGAGTGCTGCCAGTTCCTTTAAGCATGGGTTTTCTGCCTTCCAAGCTACCTTCCCAAGTCTGTGTCTTTTTGGCATTTTTAGTATTTCCGTCTTTCCTGACTTCTTCCCTCAGCCTTCAAATTGAAAATCTTCACCAATGAAAACAAAATACAAATAGGTAACTTCCAGCAGTCTTTGAGTGACTTCTGGAAGTGTTGTTTTTTAGGCTTCCATTTGTGTTGACTTGTCAGCCAAACTTCTCCAGTACTTGGTGTATAGCAGCTGCTTTTCTTTTGCACATTATTTCTTCCTAATTTCAAATACGTCTTCTGCATCAATCATTCTTCTCTAGCAGCTTCCTTCTAAAGTCAATGATGATTTCCGCATAAATAAACTCAAATCTTTTTCTCATGTTTCCTTTCTCTGTAGGAACTTGGAGAACATTTTTGGAGGCAAGGGGAGGAGAACATTAACTTTTTCGTGATTTTCTCATTTCTCAGAATTACTTGTTACTGGGAGTTTTCTGCATATATATTTTGTAGGTAGAATTACAGCCTTGCTAAAAAATTTAATTTGGTGCCTTTAGTAGACCTTTACATTTGTTTTGCACTGCATTAGCTGGGGGAAAGGATAAGCCACTGTAAAAACAGATGCCCATATACAATGGTCCGAATAAGCTAGAGCATTAAATCTCTCTTGCTCAACAGTCTGGCCAGTCTGAGCTGATGAAGCAGTTGTGTGCCATGAGGTCATTCAGACCTGTGTTCAGCCAACCTGTAGGGTGCTGTCTTGCCTAATGGTCTATACTGGGTGACTGCTTCATCTGCATTGCATCCTGCCAGAAGGGGAAAGTCCAGGGCAAGCAGAAAGTCTTAAGGGTGACTCGAAAAATCACTTTTCTCCCATCTTGTCGACCTGGACTGAGCATATGGCCACAGCTAGATATATATGCTCAAAAATGGAATTTCTACCCAGTCTATGTGCCTAGGAAGAAGGAGAAATGGAAGGTCAGGACCTGAGAAACCTGTTCCATAACACTATTTATATAAAAGGTAATATATCTTTTTTTTCTCTTAATCCTGTGACCAAGACATAATGCTTTTACAAGGGGAGAAAGACTTTTAGAGACATTAACCAGTTTTGCCAAATTCACCCATGTAGTAGGTAAAACTTCTCAACTGTACCAAAATCTACTAACTCAAAATTTCAGGGTGCTATTTTACCTATAAAAGAGGTTTTCTGTTTAAAATACCAGCTGAACAAATTTTTTGTTACTCACATCAAGTTGGTGTACCTAGAACTTACTTAGGATGATCATCATATGCCTTTTTTATTATCTTCCAGTTCATTAGTATTTTGCTTAGCTTTATCTATACTTGGTCTTAAACCCATATATTATTTTATTTCATTTATTGTTATTTTTCAGTTCTATTTGACTCATTTTTATAGATTCCAGTTCTCTGGTGTACTTCTCCTTGTCATCTGTTTTTGAGCATCTTAATCACAGTTACTATAAAGTATGTCAAATAACACCAACATCTGGGTTACCTATGAGTTTATTTGTGTTGTCTGTTTCTTGGTATGCTTGGGTAAATTTTGACTGAACATTGAACAGTCTATATGAAAAATTGTAGACACTCTGTGTCTTCTGTAGGAATTCATTCAAGGTGGTGGCAAAAATATTAAAGGAAAAATAGTAGAGAAAGTTATATAGTCTCAAACCTTTTTAGAAAGCCTAAAAGTTTTTTCCTAGTTTCAGTAGACATTTCAGCTGAAAGCAGCCTAAATCCCCCTTACATTTAGTTAATAAGTAAAACAAATAGCCAAAGTATTTAAAAAAAGTTTACCTAACTAACTTGTTTACTCATGTAGTCTTAAAACTAACATATGAGCTAGATAGCCCTCTCGAGAAGTTGACTAAAGATATTACCCTCTAATAGTGTTTGCTTTAAGCATCAGAACCTGTGCTTTAATCTCTTCACTCTAGTAGTGTTAACTCAAGCCTTTGTCAATTAAACTTTATTAAATAAATGCAAGTGTCTCTAGCTAGTAAAAGCCAGCAGCTCCTGTTTACAGCACTCTCCAAAGAGTCTGTAAGCAGCCACAGACCCTCAGCCGAACTAGCAAAGAATAATCTCTGTGTGTCAGTGTACTTTATTTATCCGTCCCTAAGTCAAAGTCTGCAAGACAAACCTCTGCAAGTAGTGACCCCAACAGTTGGTCTGTCAGTCTTCCTGTAGAGAGGATTCCAGAATGTATTCTGACAGGCTGCAGAAGGGAAGATCACCTTAATGTAGCCAGCCAGAATGAAGTGGATTCAAGGCTGGTTTGCAGTTTTTTTCTGTAAGACTTCAACTTCTACTTTTCTCCTGCATTACAGGAAAGTTGCTTTCCAGGAGTACCCTAATGTTTCTTCTTTTGTGCTTGGATCTGCTTTTGTCACTGAATGCTTCAAAAATTAGCCTTTTGCCTTAAACAGCTTAAGCAGTAAACATTTTGAGTGAAAAGTCAGCACTAAGTGTCAGGCTTCTCTGTACCTTTTACTGGGATCTTGGGCCCACAATTCTGGCTGTTTTGGCAGCCACAAACACTTTTTTTTTTGAGTCAAAGTCTCATTCTTTCTCCAGATTGGAGTGCGATGGTTCGATCTTGGCTCACTGCAACCTCCACCTCCCGAGTTCAAGTGATTCTCCTGCCTCAGCCTCCTCAGTAGCTGAGATTACAGGTGTCTGCCACCATATCCAGCTAATTTTTGTATTTTTAGTAGAGATGGGGTTTCACCATGTAGGCCAGGATGGTCTTGATGTCTTCGTGATTCACCCGCCTTGGCCCTCACAAAGTGCTGGAATTATAGGTGTGAGCCACTGTGCCCGGCCACAATCAATCTTACTTTGTTTCCACAGTTCTGAGATTGCCTGAAGCTCCGCTGCTATCCCTACAGGTGGCCATCTCTTTGGCTTCCTCAAGAAGCAGCCAAACAGCAATGCCTGGAATTCTTGGCTGCCTTTATAGCTCTCTGATATTTTATAACAGAGGCATGTTTGTGTGGCGTATGGGTGTGTGTGTGTGTGTGTGTGTTTAAAAATCTGCTTTTCTTATTCTTAATAGAAGCTGAGGTCTGCTATAAGCTACTTATATCTGGAGGCAGAAGTCTATGTACTTGTTAAACAGTTCAGTATAATTTAAGGGATCATTGTCATCATGTTGGTTAAGATGCTTGAATTAGGGATTCTGCCTCTTAAGAGATCTAACAGTGAGGATTGCATGGTCTGTCCAAAAAATCTTTTAAAAACACAATGGTTTGTATTCATCATTTATTCTTGTTTTTTAAAAAGCCCAAAAGAGAGAGTAGCCTCTGCCCCAAATTAACTTCCTATGAATAATAGTTTGTCTTGTTTAGGACTTTGAAATTTCCAGAATGTTTTTACCTATAATATTCACCCCACAAATATAGGTTGTATGACTTTTATATCATTTAAAAAAGATTTTTATTTTTTTTGAGGCAGGGTCTTGCTCTGCTACCCAGGCTGGAGTTCACTGGTGCGACCACAGCTCACTGCAGCCTCCATTTCCTGGGCTGAATGATCCTCCTGTCTTAGCCTCCTGAAGGCTAGGGCACCCTGCTGATATATCCTTGTTTTATAGATGATGAAACCAAGAAACATACAAAGTAAATGACTTAAAATCACAATCTAATTATAGGCAGGAATAACTAAAATCAGGCTTCCCAACTCCTAGCCATTTCCAATACTTTAAAGTGACCTTGATTCAATTGTGTATACATTGTGGACCTGTAGTCACAGCCCTAAGTTTAACTTTACAATATTGCTTGTATCGTTAACTCTGTAATTTTCTATCAAGGATCTTTCCAGTGGCATGGGAAATGTGTGTGTCCTCTGAGAGGCACACCTACGTGCCCTTTTTCAGCCTACCCATTCAGTCTGAATAGGAAGGAATCATGGTAGTCTGATTCCTGGGTGCAGAGCAATACTGTACACATTCTGGTGTGGTTGTTGGCGTCTTAAACAGCATTCCCATGCAGGTGACACGAAAAATACGTGGCCTTCATTTCCTAGGATGTCATAACCACAGAGTCTTAGAATAATTCTTAGGATCCAAGTTAAAAGCTGGATCATGCCAAATATTCATTGCTCACTTCCGGGAGTGGGTTGTATTCACTTCTAGCTCTGTTCATGAGACACTCATGTGGGATATTTCTAGCCTTCTGCCCACTTAGTTCCGGGCATTCCAGCCTCAATGCTGTAAAACCAGAGGCATGGAAGCTGCAGCTGTCAGGATCTTAATCCCTTCTGCCTGGACTTGTTACCAGTATGTACAGTAGTATGTGTGCTTTGGTGCTAGCCCTTCGGTCACTACCAGAGGTCTCAGCAGCAACAACAAAAATTGTGGATGACATGTTTTAACCTTCTAGAAACTCAACTAACTCGTTTAGGTACATCCAGGCTTTCCATTTAAGTATCAGCCTGAAGGCAGGCACGTATAATGAAGACCTGTTTCTTTAATGGAAGAGATCTAAATTGGGAGCAAAGCATGTGACCAGTTTTGCTATCGTTTTAGCTATGTAGCCTCAATGACATAATTTAACCTTGGTTTTCCTGATCTGCAAACTGTAGGGAAAATAATAATGTCTTCTAACTTACTGAACTATTCAGTAAAAGAAAATGTGGTGGCTGTGAAAAGTGCTCTGGGTTTCTTGGAAGAAAGGAGTGCTGTATTAATGCATGGTACTGTAATAGTTATTTGACCCCAAATTGAGAAGTAAAACATCAAATTGTTATTTTCTAAAGTTTGAATAACAGTTTAAGTTTAATCAGATAATCTGCTCTATTTTAGAGGCATAAATATTTCCTTCAATTTTAAACATATTGGCTGTGATAGTATGGACTCTTTAAGGTAGATGCTGCTCAAAGATGATCTGGCAGTGAGGCTGTTTGACATTGCATATGTGCTAATGATGCATTGATGGGAACAAGTGAACTTTCAATGTTTTAATCAATTTAATCGATTTTAGGATTGTAATCTTGCTAGTCAATATGAAGATGATGGCTTTCTTTGTTACATTTGGGGTAGTCTCTGGTGAAAAATATGTGTTCTTTCTCTAGTAGACTTTCAAGATTTCTGACTCCAGGAACCTTTGTTCTGATTTTAATTTGTCTGGATAGTGTATAGATGGTTTTCTTAAGTCAGCTTTGTTAATACATAATATTTTAATATCAATTTGTCTGCTATGTCTGAAGTTAAACTTACTAGGAAAATATAAAAGCACTCCATACAGATTTTGAATTAATTATTACCATTTGATATTTTTAATGTATTATCTATCTAGTTTTCAAGAAATGATAAAGAAAACATCAATATATTGCCAACCATCCTTTCATTACTTGATGGATTCTGAAGCTCAAGAAGGTAAATCATTTTATGTTTATGTAACTTACCAATTCTAAGAAGACAAACAACCAATAGAATATAACGTCTTACCTTTGCAGTATTCATTAATGTCTTAAAGGTAGTTGGGACTTTTTTCAATGGCCTGTTATGTCTTGGTTTATATTTGCAAGCCTGCAAACAACTTGAATAATGTTTAATGTCTACTACTATAGCACGATCTTGATGATATGTTCAAGATACTTTTGTCAGAATATATTAAATATATAGCCTTACTAAGCATATACAGGGTTTTTGATCTTCATAAGGAATACAATTTTTTCTCAAGTGCTATACACTAAATGTGTGATGTGATTTCTAAGTAAATTTTATTTCGGATAAGAAGCTTGCAAGAGAGATAAAAATAGTTTTATATAAAACTGTAAGGTTTTACTAGTACTTTGATGAAAGGTGAATTTAGGCTATACAAACATCTGTAGCCTGAGTTTATGGTCCTTCTAACTATTGATTAGAGGCAAATACATAATGTAATTTGACCTCTGGATGTAAAGAGATAAAGTTTGAATTCTACTACCAGTGTGGTTATTTGAAATTGAACTACCATGTTTATATAGTCTTAAATAACAAGCGTGACTTTGCATGGGTTATGTAATATAACTGCCTGCATTTTCTTGAGATCGAAAGTACAGACATACACTCCTGACAGACTAGAAAAATTGTTTTTAATAGAGCAATTGTAATGGAAATCTAACTATCTTGATTTCTTTTATTCTCTCCTTATCTGCACACCCTGTAGATGTTTGCTAAACACTATAGTCCTGGTTTTTCTGTTTTTGGCCATTCCAGGTGGCTTCTACCTAGGAGAGCACACCCTTCAGCCAAGAGAGCTGGGCGTATGCCCAGTGTTGGCAGCCTACCTGGCTTAAACACAAACAGTTTTACCAAGCGAGTCTTGCAAACCTAACCATTTAAGTTGATCACTTAGAGAACCCAGCCATTTAGATGCTTTGAATTAAGATGCAATTTCTGTGTGGTTTATGAATAAAATTACATCATTATCATTATCATTAGTAACAACTCTTGGTTTCAACTGTGCAAAAGATAATTTGGCAAATTACAAAGGAAATGGAAGAAGTTCAAGGTAAGGTTGAGATGGAACTAGGATTAAAATGTTTTACGACACGAACAAACACACTCTGTAATCATCTGTATAGCCAATTAAAGTTTTAAAAATATGTTCACACACACAGAGCTAAGGGGATTAAGGATGTGCCCTTGGAGCAGATCAGGTGACATTTGGTTGGAAAGGCATCACCAAGTAGAGGAACACTCAGTTCTCAAGTACTGAGGGATATTGACTTTTCCTGCCCTAACTCTTTTATACTTAGAATCCTGTGCTTGGAAAGGATGGAGCAAACCCATAGCTGAATGCTCATATTTCCACACTGGCATGAAAATCCAAGAATTACAGGATATCACTTATTTATACACAGATTAAAATTAGGGCTATGGTGGGTCCTAAATATTCTATGTGTTTCTAAGGCTATATTATAATCTAAAGTGTCTAAAACCTTACCCTCATTAACTATTCTAAATATCCTATGTTGCCTGCCTCATACCAACAGCCTCTCTTCAGCTTTAGCACATGTAGCAATCTGTTATAGGACAGTGGGGTCACCTGAGGGCCTGAAGCCTTGGGCAAGATTCATCCTTGCCCAAAAGGCTCAGTGATTTCTGCTCACAAGGACTCTCGAGTCTGTCCTATCTGCTGCTTACTTGACATCCTACTGACTACCTCGTGTCAGTTTAGGGCCTTCAAGACATAGATGCCGAAATGGGGCTAAGCATGTAAAGGATTTATTGGGGGAAATGTTTGTGGAGAAAAAGGAAAAAACAGAAGTAGGCAAGGAGAGCCTACAGAGCCCAGCGTGGGTCCAGTGCCCGCGAGAGGAGAGAGCGAAGACAGATTGGGTGGGAAGAGTCTCCACCTGCAACACAAGTCCGAGAAAGTCTCGGGTGGAGCAATGAAAATCCCTGAGCAGGAGTTGCCCACTAGAGGAGTGTCCTAAATGGAACAGGAACCGGCTGGCTTGAGCAGGCAGATCCAGGAGGAGCATGGTTTCCCAGGAGCCACAGGTGCAGCAGTGGGCAGTGTTGGGCAACGCTGTTCCTTGTGGCAGGTTTTCTTAATCTGAGTGGCACACCCAGAGTAATAGGTATTTAAAATAATTTTCCTTTGCTGGTTTGCACCTCCACCTGTATTTTCTATCTGAGTCAATGGCGGCATCATTCTGCAGGCTACCCAGAAACCTGGAATCATCCTCATTTTCTCCCTTTCCTTCACGCCCTTCATCATGTCTCATTGATTTTTCATCCCTGATAGGTTTCCCTACCACTTGCTCCATTTCCACCATCACTTGCCTTCATTCAGGTCTTCATTATCTCTGCTCCTGACTGCTGTTAACCGCCTTCTAATTGGCTGTCTCGCTCTGGGCCAACTCACTTTCTTTACCCTCTCAAGTTCTTTTTCCACACTGTAACCTGTACTGCATGATCTTTTAAAAATCCAAATCTTGTCACATTTGCTGCTTAAAATTCTTCAGTGCCTCATTATTTCCTATAGGATAAAATCAAGACTTCTTAGCGTGGCATAATGTGTTTTATCTTGTGCTACTATCCTCATTTATTCTTTATTCTGGTTCTGAGGGTTTCCTAAGTTGGAGAATTGATCAGGAAACTTTTTGCCAGTGGGCTTTTGCTTGTGTTATTTCCTATGTATGACAGGTCTTCCCTTCTTTTATTTGACTGACAAGCTCATAATTAGGAAGGCTCAGATAATTCTTTCCTGAGCTCTCTGAGAGGTGGAACTTTCTATTTTTGAGTTGCCTACTGAAGCCTTTGTTATAGCACTTCTACTGAGCCTCTGTTATAGCACTTGGTCTGCCTTCTAATTCATAGTGCGCAGGTGCTTAATACATGAGTGAATGAACGAATTAGCTATAACCTAAGCCTATTGGTTGACTTAAATTTGCTCATTAGCAATGATCTTGTATTTCTGATCATCAGTCAGTTGACTCCCTTCAGGACCTAATATGTTCTGCTCAAGGTATCACATTTAAAATTTTCAGGAGCATCTCCATAAATCGTGGCAGAGTTACATTAATGGGTAAGATGGCTTTTATAAACAATGTTGCATTAATACATATGGAAATTTATGTGAATAATTCTATCACTGTTTTAAGAAACCTATTGAACTACAGTCCAAAGCAATATATTTAATATACTAGTTGGAGTACTATAGCACATATAATTACTAATATGAGAATAATTTAACACATTTTAAATATTTTAAAAGTAACATGAATAATTATCTTCCAGATAAGACTAATATGTTTTCTGTGTGTTGAATAAAAATAGCTCTTGAATATACCAGTCTACTTCAGATGTCTTCAAAGCTCAGATTTGAATGTCAAGTTTGAATGTCAATTGTTGCCCCTAGGGGAGGCATACCACCACTTTGAAAGCACACAAATTCATACTTAGCTCCTTGACCCAAGGCTACTGCCTTCATTTAGACTCTTGTCATTTTTCATCTAACTTGTTCCAAAAGCCTTCTAATTGGCTAGTAAGGTCAGCAGTTCTTCAGCTACTGCTGTCAGATGAAGTTCTTAAATATTAAATCTGATCATGCCAATTCCTATTCTAATAATCTTTATTGGCTCCTCCTCACCTTATAGAACAAAGGTCAATGTTGCACATGAATTTAATCCCAACCTACTTCTTCAGGCTTATTTTCTCCAGTTCACCAACATGCACCTTGTGTAACGCTGATTATAATTCCTAAAGACACAATCCCAAATGCCGTGATCCTGAATGTTGAAATCCTAAAAGAACAAACTCCCTCACATCTAATTGAATTATCAAACCATAATGATAAATTTGGAATTAGATGCAACCAAAACTTCTGAAAGTGGATTTCAAGGTGTTCCAACAGTTTCTTTTTCCGTTCAGCCCAGTACATTTGCTGGAAAATTCAGATGAGTGGATTGCCTGTGGAATATGGTGACAGGGAAAACTTTAGTCTAAAACACATTACTTGTCTGCATTGGAATTCCTTCCAGCTGATGAAATTCTATGAGCTCTTGATGAATTAAAGCCAGAATTGGCCTGATTCTGAAATAATTATGTGCATGGTAGGATGAGAAGGCACACAATGGTGTTGCTGTTTGATCACCAGTACTGTTCAGCCAAGTCTGTGGTCTGTATATGAGTGCAAAAGCAATGGATTCCCATGTACCCAAAAGAACATAGAACGACACAGAAGATGGGAAATTTAATAGGAAATGCTCATGTTGGTGTATATTGAATCAAATTAGAATTTCAAAAAGCGCAGCATCATGTAGAAAACCAATGTAAATGTATTCTTCAATAAAAGCCATGTTCTAAAAGAAAAGAAATAGTTACTCATCTCCATGCAAGACTTCAGAATAGCGTTAATGATCGTGGAAGTCAGCCAGCTCTTATGGACTACCTCTGTGCATTTGCCCATACTTTATCCCTGTGATACACTTTTTCATATATTGAATTTTCTTTTTAGCTTCTTTGGGAAGGTTTTTTTTTTCCTTTTCTAAAGTTTTTTTTCTCACCATTTTAAATCATCAGCATTATTTTTTACAACTCACTATGCTATATGTTTCATCTTTGCGTTTCCAAAACTAAAGGTATAAATTGTATGAGCTTTTAGAGAGTTGTAATTTGTTTTATGTATTTTTTAAATTTGATTCCATGAAAGTGCATTTTCACAACACTGACTTTGTGTGTAAGCATTGTGTATATATGTAAGAACCATGAAACTTCCTCAATAAATAAAGGGATTTTTTTTTTCTGCAACTGTATTTATGAAAGATAATATTTTTCAAGATCTCAGCTCTTTGGGAAACTGTATATGTGGTGGTGACCTATTGTTGCTGTTTAATTTTAATTTTTTAGTGAGGGGGAGAGATCCCACTATGTTGCCCAGGCTGGGCTCTAGCCGTCCTTTCACCTCAGCTTTCTGAGTAGCTGGGACTACAATGTGAGCCACCATATCCAGCTCCATCGTAGGTTTTGATTGGTTTCATCAAAAGACTTAGGTTGTCCATCAGGATATTTCAAGTGACCAAATTATATAAGTGATTTCGTTATGAATACAGTTTGTCTACTCATGACTGTTATACCCATGCAGCTGTGGGTAGCACACCCGAGTGCTTATAATTGCAAAATTTTGTATATTATTATTGCTGATTTTATTGTATAAAGTGGCCCATGAAGTGTTCTGTTTTTATGTTTCTCAACTTTTTAAAAAATGAAAATATGTTTTAAAGAACTTTTAAAATTACTGTTACCAGAATTATGTATTTGGGATTTTGATCTTTCAGGATTCAACATTTGGGATTATGGTGTCAGAAACTGTCTTTTGGGATTCTGGCCCCAAAGCCCTAGCTTTGCACCCTCACTCCATGATCTTCTAATGGCTCCTGGGCTTAAATATTTCCTCTTTTATGATGCTGCTTCTGATTCAACCAACCAGTGGTGCTTCCTATAGCATTTTAGAAAGATCTGTTTTATAGCATGTACCGTTTCATTGACATTTGTTTGGTTGTTTGTCCCTTCTGTGATCCCAGCAGCAAACGTGTCGTACAACTAAATTAGGTTCTTTGTTTTTCCACTTGCATCCTGTGCAGTCTCAATGAAAGATGCATTTCCTTCTTTTATAAAAACAAAATGTAGCATTGTTTGGTCTACTTGATTAGAGTTACAACCTCTGTACATTCTTGAAATTAAGCAGACCAGCAGACAGGGAATATTTGTAGAATCTTCTCAGGAGGGTCCAAAACCTTGGCATTACTGAGGGTTTCAGAATTATATCTTTTAAGTTAAACTTAAGACCACATACTAATCTGAAAATATCTTTAACTTTTTAAATCTGTAAGCATTTCTAAGAAGCACATGGCATTCATCTTTGAATAGAAGATTCATTTGAATGACAGTTTCTTTCATTTAGTAGAGGGGATTTTACTTTATATTTCGCTGACAGGTTTTCATGACAGCCCTCAAATGGAAGCTTGAATTCACTTGTCATAGCTACTAAAGAGTTGGGTTTTTTTGGGGGAAGGGGGAGTGCATTTCTGTGATCTGGCCCTTCCATTTATTATTACTATTATTGACCTTAAAAGTATGAAAGAGAAGAATTTAGACAAAGCCTCTATTTTTGAAGGCTTGCTGTAATCCGGCATTGACGTCAATTTGCAGCTGAATTTTCCTCTTAAGAAAATCATCATCAAAATGTGACAGAATCTTGCTACTTTTCACTTCATACTTGAAACCCCTTTAATTCTCAGGAGAACAAGAGCACCTGGTAGATTTTATTCACTATCAGCAAAGACTGAATAGCAGGAAAATGGTTTTAAGACTTTTCTTGTATCAAAAGCATTAAAATAGATAAGCCCAAGATAGCAACATAATTGTAATACTCTGTCTTATGTTTTATTTACCATCTATTTTAGTATTTGTGTTTTAATATTAAATTCATCAATAAATTAATATTCTAAAACTATAGTAGGTAGCTTTTTTCTAAAGGTGCAGTTATCAGAAGTTTTCTGCTTTTCATATAGGGAAACTGATATGCAGAATCTTGTGTAACATTATCTGCTGTTTGTTATTTGTCCTGGGGGCTAAGTGCTAGATAATGAGGAAGGAATATATATGGAAAAAGTATTCTTCAGAAATGTATATTAGAATTCCTTTGTATAACAATGCTATTAATATTTGCAGGAAATTGCTCTTTAAATCTTAAAAGCCAGATTATCTACTAATTCATTAATCTTCTCAATATTTGACTCATATTCAACAACTAACTAAGCATGCAGTTTAAGGGACATGTTCTTTGTAAATTATTTGGAGCATAGACTTTTCCTTTTTTATGGCAAGGCTGCTGTAAAAATGCCTTTATAATAGTACAGCTCTTTCCATTAGATTCTAGTTTAGAGATTCTTATTATCAATCTTGAAATGGGTGGTGTTATTGTTAGAATGTAATATTAAACGTATCTTGATTTAAGTAAATAATTACTATTAAAACTATCACCTCAAGGCCAGGTTTGACGGCTCATGCCTGTAATCCCAGCACTTTTGGAGGCTGAGGCGGGAGGATCACTTGAGCTCAGGAGATTGAGACCAGCTTGGGCAACATGGTGAAACTCCATTTCTACTAAAAAAAATACAAAAATTAGCCAGGCATGGTGGCTCATGACTGTAGTCACTGCTACTCAGGAGGCTGAGGCATGAGAATTGCTTGAACCCAGGAGGCGGAGGTTGCTAGCCGGAATTTTGCCACTGCACTTCCTGGGTGACAAAGCCAGACTGTTTCAAAACAAACAAACAAACCCAAGAACAACAAAAAGCACAGAAACGATTGCCTCAAAATCTTTAAATAGAAGTTCACACTGGAAAACAGCAAGCAATGTTTTAAGATGGAAATAATTATGTGTTTATGTGCGTATGTTTGCTTTTAAAATTTTACATATTTACTTCTAGACAAATTATTATTTTTTCCTTGTCATAATTTCATTTTGATCATCATTCCTCCAAAAGAAATTTTATCATTTCATCAGCATAGTACTTACAAAGAGCATATTCCCTTTTAGACAAATTATTTTAAGCAGCCAAGTTTAGTTTATTTCGGTTTCATGCTATAAATTATGCTAATTTATGAAGATTACTTCTTATTGGATGCTTGTAGTATTCATATAATATTTAAATGCAAAACAGAATGTTAATATAAAGCATTATCAATTAAATTTTATTCTACCTGTTAATGCTTTCTGTGATACATGATCATCTCTGGTGTATAACTAATTTTGCATTACCATTTATGAGTGATAGAGTTGTGTTCTTTTAAAAGTGTATATGCAATTAGCAGTGGTTGTATTTATTTTATGAAATCTCTTTGAAGGTCCTTTGTTTTAGGAGTGTAAGTAGTTTTCAATTATAATACATTTATATATTTTAAAATCTCATTTTCATATGAAGATAAAGATGTGGTCATTCTTAGAAAGAAGTAACTCTTCAGAAGGAGACAGTCAAAAGCCAGGAATTTATTTGTTATCCCTTTGTAGTTGTTAGGACAGCAGCACTAATCTGGCCAACTAACCTTTAAAAGTACATGCAAAGTCAAAGATGTCAGGTTGTATCAGTAAATATTCACTGGCAAAGTTTTTATATCAAAGACTGTAACTTTTGAAGATGCTCCTGGGACTTAGTGTACTCTAACATCTATTAATCCCTGATACCTTAGGTGACTTGTCATAGAAGTGCCACATTTACAAGTAGTATGCAAGGAGGCTCAAGAGGACAAATACAGTTAAAGGTCAAGGAAGCAATTAATGTTCTCTACTTTTCCCTAAAGAACTTCCACAGCAAACGTTGCCCTTCCCCCGCACCCCCAATCTTAGCAAGGCAAGTGCAGGCAGTGAAATGGAAGTTAAAGTTCAAATGAAACACATTAACAATATTATTTGGTTCTTAGAGCTCTTCCTGAATGTGAATGCATGCAGTTGTTTAAGGTGAAGCACGGTGAAAAATATTAGAAGAGCTGGATCTTGCTGAGGAATACCAGATTTTGATTTCTTTGCTTCCCCTGCCAAGGGTAAATGTTGCAGTAGTGGTAGAGGTCGGTGGTAGGCTGGGCCCTTCTTGTGGAGTGTGGTTAAGTTGGAGTTCTTTCGAGGAGTACATGATGCTGTTTGTATTCTAAGCAGGACACACACGTACAGACATACACACAAACACATGCATGCACCCCAACCTTCTATTTTCTAGTCCTTCAAATTTTGAAAACTGTTGTGTTCACTCAAGTCTTTTCTTCTTTTTGATGAACATGTTGAACTCCCCAAAACTGTCCTTATAAGGCTGAGTTTCAAGATTTCTCACTTCCCATTTGCTACAATTTCTCAGCGTCCCTCTAAAGTGGGCCTTCCCTAACTGGATGTCCAAGTATAATCTGACTGGTATAAAATAAGTCCTCTACCTCCCTGATTTTAGAAATTATATTTTTAATATGAGCTACGTGCACTGATTTTTTGATGGTCATATTAAACTTTAACTCGTATTGAGCCTGTGGCTTAGTAAATGTAGATATCTGTCCCCACCCCCTATACAGTGCTGCTAAACTCAGGCTGAATACCATCTTTAGACTTACTAAATTTAACATTGTTAAGGCCAATCCATTGTTATAACTCAAGATATTTTGCATCACATTTAGTTTTCTATTATACTTGTCCTCATCACATTTATATATTCTGAAACTTTTATAATTGTGATGTCATCAGTTAGTCAAACCATTGACAAAACTGTTTCATCGAGGCAAAGCTGAGAACACACCATTTATGAGAAACATCTATCCAAGTGGGCACCAATGCGAGTGCCTTGAGAATACTGGGGAAAAGCACTTTCATCTAGTCCAACAATTCTTCACAGGGTTGCCATGAGATACCACATTTGTGTCTGTGTAGTTCTAATTTTTCCAAGGGTAGGGACCATGTCTATTTGGCTAACTACTGTATTCCATCACCCAGCACCGTGCCTGGCACACAGAACAATTGGAATTGCACTGTGTCATCAATGTGAAGAGTTGGGTTCTTTTTTTTTCAATATTAATTTTCTCTATTATTATACTTTAACTTCTGGGGTACATGTGCAGAATGTGCAGATAGGTATACATAGGTATACACATGTCATGGTGGTTTGCTGCACTCAACTCATCATCTACATTAGGTATTTCTCCTAATGCTATCCCTCCCCTAGCCTCCCGCCCCGCAACAGACCCCAGTGTGTGATGTTCCATTCCCTATGTCCATGTGTTCTTATTGTTCAACACCCACTTTTGAGTGAGAATGTGTGGTGTTTGGTTTTCTGTCCTTGTGTTAGTTTGCTGAGAATGATGGTTTCCAGCTTCATCCATGTCTCTGTAAATGACATGAACTCATCCTTTTTTATGGCTGCATAATATTCCATGGTAAGTATGTGCCACATTTTCTTAATCCAGTCTATCATTGATGGGCATTTGGGTTGGTTCCAAGTCTTTGCAATTGTGAATACTGCTACAATAAACATATGTGTAAATGTATCTTTATAGTAGAACGATTTATAATCTTTTGAGTATATACCCAATAATGGGATTGGTGAGTAAAATAGTATTTCTGGTTCTAGATCCTTGAGGAATTGCCACACTTACTGTCTTCCACAATGGTTGGACTGATTTACATGCCCACCAACAGTGTAAAAGCATTCCTATTTCTCTGCATCCTCTCTAGCATCTGTAGTTTCCTGACAATTTAATGATTGCCATTCTAACTGGCATGAGATGATATTTCATTGTGGTTTTGATTTGCATTTCTCTAATGACCAGTGATGATGAGCTTTTTTCCCCCATATGTTAGTTGGCTGCCTAAATGTCTTCTTTTGGAGTGTCTGTTCATATCCTTCTCCTAGTTTTTGATGGGGTTGTTGTTTTTTTTCTTGTAACTTTAAGTTCTTTGTAGATTATGAATATTAGCCCTTTGTCAGATGGAGAGATTACAAAAAGTTCTCACATTCTGTTAGGTTGCCTTTTCACTCTGATGATAGTTTCTTTTGCTATGGAAAAGCTCTTTAATTCTTATATTCCATCACCAATCTTTTTCTTATTCTAGACGAACTGAGTGGTGGCTCTTAAAATATATTGCTTTAAAAAAGCATATCTGTTATTTTTGTTGCATGTAGCACTACAGAAGTAGATAGTTGTGACTTCAACTCCCATAAAAATAAGAAAGATATTGCCACCCTGATAAATGGAAATATTACCTTACATTGTGAGTCATTTTTAAATACTTTACCTTATTATTTTTCTCCTAAAGTCAATGAATATTCCAGTGCTCCTTAGACTAAGCAGAAATGCTGTATTTCCATTAGGTTCTTTTCTCTTTTCATGGATTTATTAATACAACCATTACCTTTTTCTTTTCCTTTCAGAGACCAGAGAAGACTATGATGACAAGCAGGTGGTCACAGAGATCATGGCGAGATGTTTTATTCCGACTGTGATAACAAATATTTCCTGGGAAATCTTTCATTTTATTGGTCATGAGATTCGAATTACTGAGGCCATGGATTGTTATGGTGCTGTTGTTTGGCCATCGGTATAATTTCATACAGAATTTGTTACATTCTAATTATTTTTCCAGCCAGTTTTGTTCATTATTATGTTCTATTTGGAAGAAGAAAATAGGTTCCATACCCCTTCTTTGTGACCTCAAATAATGCTACACTTTAGAAATCGTGTGATTGGGAAATTACTTCTCCCAATTAATTCTATATAATTAACTCTATTTCTTTTTTGAGATGGAGTATTGCTCTGTAGCCCAGAATGGAGTGCAGTGGTGTGATCTCAGCTCACTGCAACCTCTACCTCCTGGGTTCAAAAGATTCTCCTGCCTCAGCCTCCCACGTAGCTGGGACTACAGGTGTGCACCACCACGCCCAGCTGTTTTTTGTAATTTTAGTAGGAGTGGGTTTCACCATGTTGGCCATACTGGTTTCAAACTCCTTGCCTCAAGTAATCCATCCACCTCCATCTCCCAAGGTGCTGGGATTATAGGCATGAGCCACCACATTGGGCCTCAATTAATTCAATTTCAACTTTATCAAAATTTGTAGGATTAATAAAGGATGTTGTTTACTTCTTCAGTTTTAAAAATAAGAGTTTAGAGTACTAAACATTTTTAGTTACCCTTCTATTAGCTCCATTTGAGTTCAACAATTGCAATGAAGTCTGTATGAGTCTCACATGTATAATGTCCTCAAAGACCCCCTCTCCTTTACCAACTGTCCCATGAGGACTAGTGGACTCACCACCCAACCTGCCCCAATTCCACACACTACTTGGAAATGACTAGTATTATCAGAATTTGCTTCCTTTAAAAATGATCAAACGTAAGCAACTGAATTCCATATTTTAATTATCTCTTCTCCTCCTAATAATCTCCAAAGAGTTTTTTAGCAGAAATGTTGAATCTCTCAGAGGATGTACTTTTGTTGACATTTTCTGGAGGGATGTACAGGTACACACAGGAATACACTCACCTACTCACATGTACATGCAGATATTAGTGGCATATTTATCTAATAGAGTTTAATTTACTTTCTGTTATTATTTGCCAAGCACCCATTCTTTCTTTTTTCAAACTTTCATAGGCCCTTGTTCTATGCTATTTCCTGGAAACAAATGCAAAGCAGTATAATATGGTTGACAAAAACGTGATTGAAATTGGAGCTGGAACAGGGCTAGTCTCCATTGTGGCAAGTTTACTTGGTAAGCGAATATTTTTGATTGAGTAGGGGGACTGCCAGATAATTTAATGATTAAATAACTTTAGTTGTTTAGTTGTTTTACTATCTAGTGTACTATGACCTGCACCTATCTGCGACTCCTTAACTGTTTGAATGGGCTTCATCCAGAAACTACAGATGTTAAAGTCTCCTTACCGGTTTCTTTCACAGTTTTCTGGATTAAGTTGTGTTAATTCTTCTTGGGGAATACTGTCACAAGCCTTAGATGGAGTGTTCTAAATATGAGGTGCTTGGAAGCATTCTGGTTGCAAGAGGAGAAATGTGAAACAGGCAGAGACAGATTCTAGTGCTGCTGATTCAGATGTACTTTAGATTTTAGTGCCATTTCAGTGTCCCCATGTAGCTGTAGATTCCTTTTGACTTCTGAAGCACTATGCTTTTATGAAAAAGCACCTGTTAGAATAGGGAGGAGTATTAGGAATCATATAAAAATCACACGCCTGCTTTTATTTTTAGGTGTTTGTGTTTGAATTTGTTTTCTCAGTTCACAGTTCATCTCCATTCTTTTTTTTTATTTTTGAGATGGAATTTTGCTCTGTTGCCTAAACTAGAGTGCAGTGGCGTGATCTCTGCTCACTGTAATCTCCACCTCTTTGGTTCAAGTGATTCTCCTGCCTCAGCCTCCATGAGTAGCGGGGACTACAGGCATGCACCACCACGACCAGCTAATTTTTTGTATTTTCAGTAGAGACGGGATTTCACCATGTTGGCCAGGATGGTTTTGAACTCCTGACCTCAGGTGATCCACCTGCCTCAGCCTCCCAAAGTGCTGGGATTACAGGTGTGAGCCACCACACCCTGCTTATCCTCATTTTTTTTTTTTTTTTTTTTTTTTGATCCCGAGTTCTCTCACCAGCATCTTTTCTAACTAAGCACATGATAGTTTTTACTGTCTGCCTGAGCCCGTTTCAGTTCAGTCTTTTTGTTATTGTTATCTGTCTCATTGTCTTAGTTTAACTCCTCCTCTGATGTGCGCTACCCGGATCCATCCTGATTTCCTTGATCTTCAGAAGTGCACACCTGCCACTCTAAAATCTTGAGAGGAATTTAACATGTAGAAATTTACAACTTTCAAATACTAGATATTTGTAAGACCTTTGAAATTTTCCCAAATAGATATATTTTTAAAGTTGCTGTGTCCTGATATTGTTTTCCAAAGTCACTATTCCCTTTAGAAAGGCAGAGTCACTATTTGATTTATACCCGAAAGCCAGGCTTAGGAGCAGAATTCGTGCTTTGGGGAGTTGATCCCTTGAGTCCGCTTGTCTAACTTGAAACAAATATTAAAAGATAGGAACTTTGTTTAGTCAGTATTCTGAAAGTGGTAGTGTTTATCTCTCTAGACACAAAGATATTAAGTATAAGAGAGAATTTACATTCCATATGGGCAAAGGTGTCTTCCTTACCCTGAGATTTACAAATGATTTGTTGAAAATGATAGACCCACCCATAGTAGAATGTAAAAGCTTCTATGTCTATATGACAGGCATATTCCCCTCCTATTTTAATATTTTCACAAAATACAATTGATGCCAAGAGACTCATGGTATTGGAGCTGAGGAGTATCTTCTGATTTTGGTCTGAGCTGGACTAGACTTCTCTTTCATTTCTGCTTTCCCACTCTTTACCTGGTCTGTGCTTTTCTGATGCTGTAGAATTGGTCAATCCTAGATTTATTTGCAGATTATTTTCAGGCTTTGCTACTGCTCAAAGTTTACTTTAGTGACTAAATTTCTACATATTTACTTCTGCTGTATTTCTTCCTGAAAGAGCCATCACTATTCAGTTTTATCTTAGAAATTGTTTACATCTTCATCTATGACCGGTAGCTTTATGAACACTATATATATGTTGTGACTAGGTTTTAAGCATCTTTTGGTGGGAAGATTTATACTTGTGATGAGTCAAGTTGAAAACCTGAATGCCAGCATGGGCGTCATGATACTTTCCACGAATGCCGTTGAAAAGTCTTCTTTCCTCCCTCTGCTTCTCACATGAGCACTTCCTGTTCAACTATAGGATGTCCGATGTTACCTACACTCGTTTGGTCTCACATGACTGAGGCTCAGAATTCTTTTAGGGAGGTACCTATTCTTTCATCATTCCAATGAGGATGCCAAATATTTTGACTTTCCCTTTCTCTCAATTATTTTTCTCCTGGTATGTGGTAGATAAATAGAAAACAGCAACAATAGTAACAGCAAAACATATCAGAATAAAAGACCAGGAGAACATAAAAAATGCAGTGGTCTGCAAAAGTATCATGGGTCTCTCTCTCTCTCTCTCTCTCTCTCTCTCTCTCTCTCTCTCTCTCTCTCTCTCTCCCCCTCTCCCTCTCCCTCTCCCTCTCTCTCCTTTTTTTCTTTAAGCAGAGGCACATAGCTGCCTTAGCTCCATTTGAAAGGGATTCCCTTTC
Organism: Saguinus oedipus; assembly: GCA_031835075.1. Lineage (NCBI taxonomy): Eukaryota > Metazoa > Chordata > Mammalia > Primates > Cebidae > Saguinus > Saguinus oedipus. The sequence continues at coordinate 11,629,513 of CM063169.1, read as the reverse complement.
TGTGTATAGGTACTAACCAGTCTTTTTTGGAGGTACTAACAATTGTGCAGCATTGCAAAGTGCATGTTGGCTTGAAGCTTTTGATTGTTCTACCTAATCCCACGAGGGTTACTTTCTCTGCTGTCCTTTGTTTCACAGGTGCTCATGTGACGGCCACAGATTTACCCGAATTACTTGGAAACCTGCAATATAATATTTCCCGAAACACAAAAATGAAAAGCAAGCATTTGCCGCAGGTTAAAGAACTCTCCTGGGGAGTAGCGTTAGACACGAACTTCCCCAGGTCTTCTAATAATTTTGACTATATTTTGGCAGCGGACGTGGTCTACGCTCATCCATTCTTAGAAGAGCTCCTCATTACCTTTGACCATCTGTGCAAAGAAACCACCATCATCCTCTGGGCCATGAAATTCAGGCTGGAGAAGGAAAATAAATTTGTAGATAGATTTAAGGAGTTGTTTGACCTTGAGGAAATTTCCAGTTTCCCCAGCCTGAATATTAAGTTGTATAAAGCTGTGAAGAAAAACCAGAGGAGTGCATGACATCCTCGACGAGGACATGGAAATGCTAAGGCAATTTTTAACAGATAATCACTTTAAAGAAAACCCTGAATAATCTCCTATGCCACTGAGATTCCCAAGGGGAACTACATAGACACATAGACACACATGCACGCACACCCCCCACTCTGAGAATAGAAGATAGTTTCCCAAATTTGCCTCACCCTGGGCAGTCATATTTCCAGATACCGCCCGTGAGTCTGTAGGACTAGTTTGTCTCTGTCAGCACCCAGGCCCTGAGCCTGCCTTCTACTCACCCAGTAATAGGAGCTCTTGGCAAAGTCACGCTCTGTCATTGTCTGCTCTCCCTATTCCTTACCTCGCCACTGATTATTATTTTAATCAATGGTGCAATTATTATTTTTTAATGTATAATCACAAAATGATGGTTTTTAATGATATCTCTTCAGTGAACATTGTTATTAATTCATTTAAACATAAACTTATGTGATTCTTTCTTTAGAAATAAGGAAATTGACTACAATGGTATCTGCAAATAAATCCAAACAGGCAGATACATAATACAATGGTAAATCTCAGACTTTTGTGGTTTTCACGAGTGCCAGTTCATAGGTGACCCATCATCTCTGCCTGGCAGAGTAGGCTTCTGATGTAACCTCTGAAATCAGTCAAGCTTGTGGATTTGAGGTCATGGACAAGAACATTTTATTCTACCAAATGACAGATGAATGAAAGCGAACAAAAATTGTTGAGATTTTGGAGAAGTTATTGTTTTGTTTTAAGCCAACTATCATTATTTTGTATCACAGAAACAGAAATAAGTATAAACACTTTGAGTTAAAAATACGTGTGAAAAGATTTAGGTCTCTGATCTCAGATAATCAGACATATAGCTTTTTTTAAAGTTTAAAGCTCTTTTGATGAACATACATACATCTAGATAATTGAAATACTATGTAATTTTTTTTTCACATAGGCTTTCCTTAGAGACTAAAGTCTGTAGTTACTGAAGTCAGTGCAAAAAGAGCAAAGAATTAGGATTTTGTACTATGTAACTACCTAGACAACACTGGTTGGCAATTACTCTGCTGTGTCCCTGGCAACATTTTTTAGGCTGTTACTGGGCCCTCGGGGTGATACTTTCCTTTGTAGATTTAGTCCTTTCTGCTTTGCTGAAAGTTTTCTGTCCACTCCAGGCTGAGTATAGTTGAAAAGAATATTTTCTAGGACTCTGATCAGTAAGTCAGGATACAAATATACTCGTGTGTTTTTTATTTTTAGTACTTGTAGTTCATAGGACCACTATTTACATGGATCTTTGCCATTTTCACAGTCGGTTACTTACATGAAGTCATTTAATCCTCAATCATTCTAAGAGGCAGAAGCTATGTTATCCCTACTTTACAGATGAAGAAACTAAGGCTGAGATGTTCTCAGGCTACACATCTGCAGAGTGGCAGTGCCAGGACATTCAAGCCCAGGTCTGTTTAAGCCCAAAGCCTGTATTAACCTCTGCACTGTCTTTATATATTTAAAACAAGAATTTTCAAACTTTTAAAAAACAAGTGAAGTCATTTCTTCAAAATGAAATACATATCCAGAAAAATAAGCAAATGCATTAGAAAAAAATGAGACCTGTTCAATTTTAAAACTTTTATTTCCTATGTGAGGAGGTCAGGGAAGGCTTGTTTCAAAGGCAATATTTAGGTGAAGTTGATAGGAGGTAACAGTGCAGATGTCTGGGGAAAGGCCTTGCAAGCAGAAGGAACAAGACACAGGGATCCTGAGGCAGGAGCCAGCCAGTCCTCTGGAAATATCAAAGGCAAGATTGCTTGGTGCAGAGTGAGCAGAAATTCAGAAAGGCTACAGGGAGCTAGATCACGGAGGACTGTGTTGCAGGCTTGGTTCTCCAGAAATAGACTCAGAGGGAATTGGGTGAGCAGGTCATGTTTTAGGGAGTGCTGTTAGATGAAGACAAATGGAAAGGAGTGGGAGGAAGTAGGATAGAAACAGGTCAAGCTGCAATGCAGACCCAGTAACTGTCTGAGGTGACCCCCACATGGAGCACTGGCCCGAGAGTGGCCTCTGCAGTTGTTCTTATTGGGTTGATATATCTGGGCCTTGATGACCCCATGTGGCCCAGTCATTGGATATGGAGTGCCCTGGGAAGACTCTTGTGACCTTGGGTGAGGTGACATCAGCTGATACAGTCCTGAAGACCTTGACAGCTGGGGGATGCCTGCCACCACCTCCAGCAGGGGGATTAGGTCACCCTGAAGAGGAGCTGGGCGGCTTATCACAGGGTCCAGCATGACCTTTAGGTCTCAGAAAGAGGTCTGGCTTTTCTTCCAGCGGGATGGAGAATCTTTGGATGGTTTTGTGAGTAGAGGAGTGAAGTAAACTTTTCCCATGTAAAGACCACTCTGGCTGGCATTTTGAGACTAGAATGGGGAGAGATGAGACCAGGGACAGGCTGCGGCAATCTGATGAGGCAGCCCGCGTTGGGGTGGCAAGAAGTGGCCAGTTCTAGATGTATGTGGCTGCCAGAGCCAACAGATCTTCCCACTATATAGTGTGTAGAGTGTGTGGGAAAGAGAGTCAGGGCTGAGTCACTGTGCATAAATTTAGAGTCAACAGCTTAGAGATGGCTTGTGAAACTGCTTCAGGGGATGAAAAGACTAGACAGAGAGTGAAACAAGGACTAGGCCCGAGTCATTAAGAGATCACTTATGGGTGTGTACATGGAGATAATCTTGAAGACTCTACACACTCTCCCCTACTCCAGTTACATGAGTATCTGTTGACTCTAGAAATCATGAATTTAACACCACAGTGGTTTTTGAACTTGGCAGTAGAGTTCTAAAGTCCCTGAAAGCTTCCTCGAGAGGCTTCTAGGGGCCTGAGAGTTGTAAATGCAGCAGGAACCTTCACGTAACAAATGAAAATGATTCCTCTAGAAAATATTTGAATTCAGGCCGGGCGCGGTGGCTCAAGCCTGTAATCCCAGCTCTTTGGAGGCGGAGGCAGGTGGATCACGAGGTCAAGAGATGGAGACCATCCTGGTCAACAAGGTGAAACCCCGTCTCTACTAAAAATACAAAAATTAGCTGGGCATGGTGGCGCGTGCCTGTAATCCCAGCTACTCAGGAGGCTGAGGCAGGAGAATTGCCTGAACCCAGGAGGCGGAGGTTGCGGTGAGCCGAGATCGCGCCATTGCACTCCAGCCTGGGTAACAAGAGCGAAACTCCAACTCAATAAAAAAGAAAAAGAAAATATTTGAATATCATTACTAAATTATTTTTAGGTAGAACAGATAAAGTGTCTTTTCAAATTTAGCATTAGGACCAAACCAACCATATAGTTCAGAAAAGTTCCTCTTTCTCTCTGTGCCAATCTGTCAAACACAGCGTTCCAGACTCACTGTTTAATTCTGCTTTTAGCATTCACTCCCCAAGAGTAACCCCCATCCCCACACACCAGGTCCCTCTTTTTCTACTTCATTCTACTATTCACTTCATTCTTTAATTCTTTTGTTTTTTTTTTGCTGCAGTTTCTCCATACTTTTTTAGATCCAGTTTTATAATAATTTAATTTAAAAAGATGTAATTGGAATAGGCCTTTTCTACCTTACCTTTTTTTTTTTTTTTTTTTTAAATGACTGGGAATCGATTTGTTAACTTAACCCAAGGGAGTTATACCATGAGGTTTTGCACTTTTATATCTGGCTTTTTGACAAGTTAGACTATGTTATTAAAAACCTCGGTCCAATTCTTTCAGTAACTTTCTGGATTTCCAATAGAATGAACTTACTGATTGTCGAGGTTTTAATCTAGGTTATTACAGAAGAGCTATCACTCCACAGAAGACACCCCAACTGGCAGGGTGTCTCTGCAGCTTAAAATTACGCACAGGTAACCATGCCAGTTCCGTTCTCTAGACCGTATCAACGTCTTTTAGAAACTAAGTACTACAGTAAAGCCTTCTATCTTGGAATGTAATGATATATCCTCTTTGATTTGTACCCACTTTTGTCTACCAGAATTTATAAAAGAAAGTTGTTTTTTCATTCCACATTCATACTCTGTTCCCTTTCTTTTGGATAAAGAATTGGTGACATTACGTAACTTCCTAACATATCTGCAGCCAAATAGAATATTGAATATTGTGGAAGAAAAAAGATGAGGAAACAACAGAAGAGGCTGTTCCCTTTTTCCATTAAGGCCTCAGAGTCTAGGAGCTTGGCGTTCTCAGTGAATGCCTGGTCTTTGTAGACAGAGACCATGACTCCTTTGTTTAGGGAGCACCATTTGCACATGAGCAGACAAATAATTTCTAAATATCATTTGGAAGTGAAACACATCTGCTGAGTAGAATTTTGATTCAAGAAGACATTTGCAGGTATTAACTTTGAAAACAAGCTAGGGACTTTGGGTCGTAGATAGCAGATATAAAAGAATTAAACTCAACCATAAGTAAATCAGACAAGTAAGCTAATTGATAAGACTAAAATAGATTTAATATTCTGTGTTTCTACTTCATTTTAATTTAGTTTTCATGGAAATCTGTAGGTGAAGGAAATAAAATGGTCAAAAATATGTATTTTTAAGACATATATAAATTATAAGGCAGTAATAGGAAATAAAATTGGGAATGGAGCAAGTGAATAATTCACAAAAGTGTTAGTGGGAATACAGACACAGCAAAATTTAAAAATTATAGGCATTTGTGTTAGCGTGTAAGTGTGTGGACCTAGTTCCTTCTGTCTTCTTTATGAAGCCTGGAAGTGGTTTGTGAATGAGTTCCACACCCAGGTATTGAGTTTGTGGCATGAAGTTAAGTGTAGGATATTACCTGCAAGTCCAGTGTCAATGTTTGCTCTGCTTCGAAGTTCTACACAAAATCAAAGACAGTGTTCTGTATAATTATACCATAGTGTTAACGGGATAGTTGTGTCTTAGGTGCCTTGGTTAGCATCAGTGAGTTCTGAGGTCATATTAACTCCTTTTTGAAGAATTCCCGAGCTGGACCTTTGTGTTTACTCAGATCTCATGTAGCTGAGTAGTATTTAGCTTGCTGGGCATACACTATTGACTGCTTATTCTATTGAACCAACCTTTGGTCTCTATCACGAGCGGTGCTTTTATTGGGTAAGCTCAAAGGCAGGATTGTTTTCCTCTCAATTTTCTGAATTTCTTTGTTTCTAAGGTGGTTGTCTTTTCCTGAAATCCAATCAAGTTTTAGAATTGGCACTTACCGTCAAGGAATTTCAAGGGATCACTAAAAACGATAACAGATGTCCAGGTCAGTTTAGTGATAAACGGTACTAATGAAAAAAACATAGAAAAATATTGAATATCTGCTGCCGACCACGAACACTTTACCAGACCAAAACACATTGCTTGGTTTTCCAAACAAAAGCACAAACAGAGTAAGATTAAAACATGCCATTAAAAATATTTTAAGAGCTGGGCATTATTTCATGATGCCACAAATGTAAGTCTAAAAATGTTAAAGTGACTTACTTGGCAAATGCTAGATTTTGTAGTTTAGGTTTTTAAAATTTTTATATTTCCATTCTCCGTAGTCTGTAATGCCTATATCTTTGTTTTAATTTTAAATTACTTTTACTGAATTAAAAAAAATTCTTAGTGTCATGATTTAATTTGGGTTTCTTATCTACTTCTATGTTTTCTTTGTTAGTAGAGTGTAAATCATAATGACAAAGGTTGTCTCTTTGTCACAAACTATCATAAATAAGCCCAAAGGACAGGCCATAAAAATGTGAGAAATTCTTAGATTAAAAAGTATGAGTAATGCTTCTACCTACCTGGCAGGCACAGGTAAAAGTACACTTGGCAACTGGTAAATTATTAACACCCTTCTACCAAGGATTTCCTCCTTCCTTAGTATCTCTGTGATTAATAGATAGTGAATTTAAGAATTAGAAGATGTAAAACATAATAAGTACATTTTGTGATCATGTATTGGGAAGAAATTAAGGAAACATTTTGTGCAACATTCAAGGGATCAGGGGAACAAAGTGCTAGAACTTTTGGGAACAGATTTCATATTTTCTTTCAAGAAATAATTCAAGGAGGCTTAAAGGAAATAAGAATGCAGCTATTAATTAATGCATAATAAATAGTCAAAGAATAATGAATGCAACTACCTTTTACTTTCCTTGAATTTTAGTTTTTCGTCTTTTGGAAGCCTCTAATGGTTGTCATTCATTCATTTATTCGACACTTACTGAAAACCCACGATGTGCCAAGCAGGGGCTACAGACACAATAGGAGGGCCAGTCCTCATGGAGATCGTGAGCTCGGCACAGATGGGCAGAGGCAGAGCTGGGGATGGCCTTGTAGGGGAAATACATGAAAACCAATCAGTGCTACGTGTCCTGGCAGTGGGAGCCTAACCCATAACCAGGAAATAGTTAGGGCTTCCGGGAGAAGGTTAGCTGCGTGAAGGAGATGAGGTGAGGGCAGAGAGGAGAGACGGGACATGTCCTAGGCAGAAGGAAGGGTGTGCGCTAAGCTTTGGAGGCAAATAGGAGTGACCTGTTCTGATGACTCACTAGAAAGATTGTAGCTTCTATGAACTTTTGCTGAAGTAATAACCATTATCAGTGGAATACTCACTGCTTTCAGGTCTGTTTTAGAGATTTCCAGTATAGCATGTCACAGAATTATCCTGACAACCCAAGTGGCATTAGCCCAATTTATGTATGAAGATATTGAAGCTCAGCAGAAATAAGCCTCCTCCCAGGTTACACATGGGTGGCAGTTGTTGGGATGGGAAACTCTGTCCCTGTGACACCAAAGCTTGTGCTTTTTACAGAGTATGACCTTGTGTAAGTTTTCCACTCTGAGCCCTGCAAGGAAATTCCGTATTTTAATTTTATTCTAGCTAATTTGGAGCTATCCAGTTTTGTGAACCTTGTCTTCGTTTGCCGCCTGAGCACAAATTAGCTTAAGTGGGCTACTCTTGAGATGTACCTGCAGAGATGTACTCCTGTTCATAATATATCCCCAACAGTAGAATTTTATGAACCCACGTATATACCCAGCAAAGACTTCACTAAGTTTTTCTTTGCAAGGAATATTGAGCACATATTAGAGCAATTAATATAAAGGTGTATGTTGATCTTAAAACAACCAGTGTGGGGAGCGATAAAGACCCTATTATATAAAGGAGGTGCCACAGTGGAAGCAACCGCTGTTCTTTTTCTTCCACAACGGCTCAGAAAGAACAAAATGAATGAAGTGTGGGCTGCCCTCAGGTGACTTTTTGGTAGAGATGGCCAAGGGGGTGGGACTGAACTTTAAAACATCTGATCTGTTTGTGGCTGTGTTCTGTGAACGGTGCTGATGTTTATAGGTCTGTTACTAGGCGATAACTCCCTGCCTCAGCAGGGTTAAGCCCTGGGGTGATGTGAGAACACCAGTTCTTGGAAACCACCTTTCACAATCTTTCAAAGAGAGGGCACGCATTGACCAGGCAGAGCCTGGAAGGACACCAGCACCTTCTGCAGCAAAGGGCTTGTCTAAGTGGAAATGGCCTTTGGCGCCCGTTAGCTTGAGGTTGACCAGGCACCTCTGTCCCTGGAGGGTGATATTGCAGAGTAAGCCATAAACCTTGGCTGGAGCCCTCCAACAGGCGATGGGATGTAAGCAGATGCAGGAGCGGGGTGGTGGGCAGGTGGGGGGTGGGGCTTGGCTCGGCGAGCTGCCATGATGTCAGAGGCTGTCCTGCTGTCCTGTGAGCACGATATGCAGAGGACAGTGCTGACTGCCAGAGGAGAGCAGAGGCAAGGCAGCTACTGAATGTTCCAGAATGGAGAGGAGGGAAAACGTATTTAAAACGTCTTGTGGGAAATGGCTACCCAGCGCAGGTACAACTTCAAAAGCAGGATGGTAAAAATGGAAACCTGAGGGAGTAACCCCAAGGTTATTGAGGAAAGCAGTCACAGGAAAGAGAAACAGGATGTTTCTCTCTGATAGTCTCTTTATTTTCCTTCTTTCTGGTTGATTTTTGAGCTGACCGGCAGAGCCTGAAGGCTGCTGATTGTCATCTCTATGAAGCAGGTGACTGAATATGGAGTTTGATAAATGCAAGAAGTCAAAGCCAACATCTGAGGAAATTTCAGCTGGGATACTGATGCAATCTCTCTTAGATGAAATGCTTGCTTTGGTTCTGTTTCATGCTCCTACCAAGTAGGTGAAATTCTAAGTATTTAGATACCATTACCCCAGAGCTCCCAGAATAAAATTCCAGTCTGAAATTACAAATGATTGCCACTGGGAGGCCCCGGTGATCTGCAAAATGAAATTTCCTTCTGACTAAATAAGTGAAAATAAAAGAAATTATTTAAGCAAGTGAATTGAATTATAAAAGATGATATGCAAATGCATCAAAAGCGGCAAGGGGTAAAAACACAGCAGTGTAATGTGATAAATGCGCGGTGTTGTCTTCTTTAATTAGGTATTGTTGAAATTCCACCCCTTGCCTGTGCACTGTGCACACCTTACGAAGTACGTTCTCCAAGAAAAGGAGAAATAGAGGCTAGTTTCTAGTTCTTTGAATGCTGTACAGGTGTTCGCTGGTGTGTGGTGAGGTGGAAGGGCTGATGAGGGAGGAGACGGAAGAGGAGGTGAGTGGAAGGGAATGAAGACAGGTAGCAAGCAGAGAGGACACTGGGGTGGGAAGAGAGGTTTTGGTTCTTATAACCTGAGAAGTAATGTCTGATCAGACTTGTCACATTTCCATTTCCTGTAATCGAGTGGTTCTTAAACCCAAGGGTGCATCAGAATCACCTGGAGGTTTTGTCAAAACACAGGTTGCTGAACTCCAACCCCAGAGTTTCTGATTCGGTGATGTGGAATGGGGCCGGAAGATTTGTGTTTCTAAGTTCCTGGTGATGCTGATGCTCCTGGTCTGGGAACCAGACTTTGAGACCCACTGTGTGGTTGTACACGAAATCTCCATCTTCTGATGTCATCATTTGAGATTGGGGCATGTTGGTATTTGAGGGATATGCTTCCACCTACCTGCTCCACCGTATTTGCCAGTCATTTCATCGGCTGTGTCTGATGATTCACATCTCTAAAATGCACTTCTTTCTGGAAGGAGCATCTCCTCATGAGGCCTTCTGTGAACCACCTGGGTAGATCCCTCTAGGCTCTATCCTTCCCAGGTTCTTGCAAGACTGCATGACACAGGCTAACATTTTTTCATGGACTTAATATTCTTTTATGTTTATGTGCCACATATGCCCACTTGAGTCTAACACTTTAAGCATAGTTATAAATAGTCTGTGAAGTGAAGAGGAAGTGAGAAAAATTGTGTAGAGATTATTTGACAGTCAGAGACTAAGGGGCTATTTCTTGAAATTCTAGTTCGGGGACTCTGAATATGAGATGTATGTAAGCTATTAAAGAACAGACAGTGACAGTGTTTAATTTTATTGCTACAGTGTGTAATAGCTCCAAATTCAGACAGGCTCTTAATTAAAAAAGTGCTCCTGAGGAACGATCCAAGATGGCTGATCGCTAACATCTCAGGATTGTAGCTCCCATTGAAAGTGCAGAGAACGAGAGGACGCCAAACTTTCAGACGAATTTTTGTCGCTCACAGACCAGAAGAATCCCAGTGGAGGAGCCCCATGGGTCGCCAGCACGGCAGCTCTTGGTGCAGAGTAAATGGGACTTGGTTCCCCTTCTGACCGATGTTTGGAGCTCCGGGAAGGCAGAGTCGCCTATTACAGACTCAAGGAAGCCAGACCGGAGATTCCTGGGCAGAAAAGCACCATCAGTCTTAACGCTGCAGTTTTGGCCCACGCAATGGGTTGCTCAGATTTCAGCCCTGGGAATTAACAAGTTGGACGTCCACTTAGAGACCTAATTTGAAAGTTGGTAATTACAAAGACGACAGGTGGATAAACTTACAACAATGGGAAGAAACTAGCAAAAAGGCTGAGAATACTCAAAATCAGAATGCCTCTCCCTCTACAGAGGATCACAGTTCCTCATCAACAAGGGAACAAGGCTTGATGGAGAATGAGTGCATTCCATTAACAGAATCAGGCTTCAGAAGGTGAATAATAAGAAACTTTTGTGAGTTAAAAGAACATGTTGTAGCCCAATGTAAAGAAACTAAGAACCTTGAAAAAAGATTTGACGAAATCCTAATGAGAATAGACAATTTAGAGAGGAATATAAATGAATTAATGGAACTGAAGCATACAATACGGGAACTCTGAGAAGTATGCACAGGTTTTAACACTCGAATTGAACAAGCAGAAGAAAGGATATCAGAGGTTGAAGATCAACTTAATGAAATAAAACAAGAAGACAAGAATAGAGAAAAAAGGATAAAAAGGAATGAGCAAAGTCTCCAAGAAATATGGGACTATGTGAAAAGACCTAATTTATGTTTGATAGGTATACCTGAATGTGACGGAGAGAATGAATCCAAGCTGGAAAATACTCTTCAGGATATTATTCAGGAAAACTTTCCCAACCTAGCAAAGCAGGACAATATTCAACCCCAGATAATACAGAGAACACCACAAAGATATTCCTCAAGAAGAGCAACCCCAAGGCACGTACTTGTTAGATTCACCAGGGTTGAAATGAAGGAGAAAATACTAAGGGCAGCCAGAGAGAAAGGTCAGGTTACCCACAAAGGGAACCCCATCAGACTCACAGCAGATCTCTCAGCAGAAACCCTACAAGCCAGAGGAGAGTGGGGGCCAATTTTCAACATCCTTAAAGAACAGAACTTTCAGCCCAGAATTTCATATCCAGCCTAACTAAGTTTCACAACTGAAGGAAAAATAAAATCCTTTGCGAACAAGCAAGTACTCACTCAGAGATTTTATTACCACCAGGCCTGCTTTACAAGAGCTTCTGAAAGAAGCATTACACAGAAAGGAACAACCAGTATTAGCCTTTCTAAAAATAAACCAAAAAGTAAAGAGCATCAACATAAAGAATTTACATCAACAAATGGACACAACAGCCAGTTTACATCAAATGGCAGTAATCCTAAATTTAAATTGACTAAATCCCCCAATCAAAAGATACAGCCAAAACTCAACAGTATGCTACATCCAGACCCATTTCACATGCAAAGATACACAAAAACTCAAAACAAAGGGCTGGAGAAAGATTAAACAACTAAATGGAGAGCAAAAATAAATAAAGAAATAAATAAAGAAAAAGTGGGAATTGCAATTCTCGCATCTGATAAAACAGATTTTAAAGCAACAAAGATATGATGGTAAAAGGATCAATGCAACAATAAGAGCTAATGATCCTAACACTCAGATACATAAGACCTATAAAGAGACTTAGACTCAACGAGACAGAAAATTAATAAGGATATCCAGGACTTGAACTCAGATCCAGAACAAGTAAACAATAAATATTTATAGAGCTCTCCACTTTAAAAACACAAAATATACATTCTTGTCAATACCACATCACACCTACTCAGAGGTTTAAATGAAACATTGATCGGCCATTATTAATACCTATTTTTAGAATAAAGCAACATTCCCATTCTCTCTCCCTCTTTTTCTTCCTCTTTCTTCCTCTCCTTCACTACTTTTTTTTCTTTCCTTCTCTCCTTTCAAAAAAAAAAAAAAAAAAATCAACGATTATTAGCGTGAATGTCTTTGGAAGACCTTTATCTTTTGTTTAACCTAGGCAATAAAAACATGGAAACTTTAAAAATCTTAACAACAACAACAAAAAGTGCTCCTAGTACCAGAGATTGGATTTTCAATCTTTCTATGGTCTTCAGAGGTATGATTCAGATATATGTACACAGTGACAATGCTGAGCATGGGATCTGTCGGGTACAGAGGAGTTTGCAAGGGATGGGGGGTAGGGTGGGGGAATCTCAGTCAAAGAGGTCTGGATTTCATCCTTGGAGGGGTGTACCTGGGCAGGCATCTTGTTTTCACCCACCTTCACCACTTGCTGGATAAGCTAGAAGATGGTTGGCATTGGTGAGATTTTGGTTTTTGTTTTGTTTGAGATGGGGTCTCGCTCCTACAGCCTTGACCTCCTGGGCCCAAGTGATCCTTCCACCTCAGCATCCCAAGTAGCTGGGACTACAGGTGCATGCCACTGCACCTGTATAATTTTTTGTATTTTTTTGTAGAGATGGAGTTTTGCCATGTTGCCCAGGCTGGTCTCGAATTCCCGGGTTCAAGCAATCCACCCATCTTGGCCTCCCAAAGTGCTGGAATTACAGACTTGGTCCACTGTGACCGGCCCTGCTTGGTGAGGTTTTTTTTTTTTTTTTTTTTTGGTCACAAGTGAAGTATTCTGGCAGCAGTGGAGTATAGTATTTTTTTTCTCTTCAAATTTGTGATGAATTCAGGGCCTATTCTTCCATTAAACTAGTATCATAATACCTTCAACTAGATGATCTTTATTAAGTAATTTGAAAACCTGAAATTTATCATTATTATTGTAAAAAATAATTTTAAAATAAAAGGAATTTAAGAATTTTGACAGTGGAGGTCAAGGGAGGTGTTCACTTTCTCTTTCCTACTCTGAAGGCACAGTCATCACAGTGAAACATACTGGTCCAAAGCAGTAGTTCTCAGCCTTGGCTCCCGAGTGGAATCTTGTGGGAAGCTTTATAGAAATTCTGTTTCTCTGGTCCTGCCTTAATCCATTGAATTTAGGACCATCAGAAGTGGGGATGGGTATATTCTGGTGCAGAAATCTGTGTTTTTAAATGTTCTCCACAAGATTTTGTTGGCCATTTTTTGGGAAATATTGGTGAGGTGAATTTGGCTAAATGCCCAGACTTTCTCTTTTTGGCTCTTCCTGCACTCTTCATGGCTTGTGATTTACTGAGCCACTTATGAATTCAAGTTTTCTCATTGCATGTAATTGCTAAGTAGAGAATTTTCCACATGAAAGACTCCAACTGTATTGAAACCAACCTCAGCTATATCCTAGGAAACATTTCCCCTAGAGCTCAGTCAATACAGAGTAATTGTTTTTGGAGGAAAGAAAACATACTACCTCACCTCAGTGCTAGAATATTAATTGATCTAATCAATAGAAATTGGAATATTCCAATGTTAAACACAAACTTCATCCTTTGCCCAGTGAGCCACAACACCACCATTTTCCAAGAACCCAAGTAGTTCAGCCTCACAGAAAAGGGTTCTACTTCTCACCAAGCAGTGGTCAGGGCTTCTCGAGAAAGGAAGACTTAGCAGGGAGTGACAGTGTCACAAGCTAAAGTGAAAAGCTGAGAGTGATTGCACAGATCTGCAGGGAGAATACTCCCAGGTTCTCAGTGCTTTCACGGCCACGTCCCTTCAGCCACATTTATTATTTCCACTCTTTGTCTGCATCAGTTGGATGCAGTTGGATGGAGGACAGAAAACTAACAGCAAAGCCTATCAACATAAGAAAATAGCTAGATGACATAAAAACGTATGTGTAAAGAGCACATGTGCCTCTCTGTATTATTTCTTGTAACAGCACGTGAATCTATGACTATATCAAAATGAAACATTTTAAAAAAGAGTTGTGTGTTCAGATGTATTTACTTATGGATTATGCATAAAAAACTTTTGTGTCCCTCCCCTTCCCCATTCATCTTCCTCTTTGTGTATATGTCTAGTATGTCTTGGGGCACGATTCAAACAATGCAGGGGAAAAGCACATTTCAACCTCATGTTGTAGGGGTGCAGTAGGCATAATGTCTGATAACAGTTGCCCTCTATTAAGGAGTTTCTTTGAGTCAGGAACTTTGCTGAGCTCTTTATGTTTATTATCCCGTTAAATCCTTACAACAGTAATGTGAGCTAAATACTATTATCCCATTTTACTGATGAAGAAATTAAAGCTTATTGAGATTAAGGGACTTGCCTAGGTCACATCAGGTTTTAAATGGTAGAGGAGAGATTTGAACCTAAGTCTGACATTGAAGTTTATGTTTTCACAGTTCAGCAATCTGTAAGGTAATGGGGATTATATCTACTGGCATCAAATCAAATGTTTCTGACTTAACAAGTTGCTTTAGAAGAAACTCTTGGTTCCAGAATGACTCAAAATTCTCATGTAAAAAATGTGTTTAAGTATAATATGTTATGAGTTAATCAAATATACAGACTATTAGGAACCCAGAATTTAAAGCTACGTTTAAGGTTAGGAGTCCAATCTCTTGTTTAGTGCAAAAGTATTACTAGCCGATGGCAAATGGGAATTATTTCAGGAAAGTGACTCTTATTGTTGACAAAACAGTATATTCTAATTATGAGAAAGAACTTCCTTATATGGATCTGAAATCTGCTTACCTCTTATAACCAACGAAAAATAAGCCCTTTTCCAGGCAAAACAAACCTTTTCTATGAAATTGCAATGAGAAGAGTATAAGACAGTCTTTTTTTTTTTTTTTTTTTTTTTTTTGCCTCCAGCTAAGCATCGCCCGTTCTTTTTCAATCATTTGTCATTTGAAGTTACTTTCACAATCTTGATTACACTCTTTGGACATACTCCAGTTACTCAATATTGCTTCTTAAGTTGTGGTCTCCAAAGCCCAGGCAGTGGTATAGAAGTGATCTGACCAAAAGAGGGAGCATGCTTTCTGAACATGCTTAATACCTCAGTAATGGAATGCAGGCATTTGATAGGTACAGTAGGAACCAAGAAGCATTCCTTCCAGGAATTGGACTTCAGTTGGTTCATAGGAAATATGGTGTTGGAACACATTGGTGTACCAATGTGGGTCCTCCCAGGGTGATTATAATATGTGGAATTTCCCATGGAAACTTTTGCCCTTTGTAAACCCAAAGAGTTATTTGCTTTGCAAGATCAGAGTCCAACGTTTCACTTTCGGCAACTGATGAAATTACTGAAATCTATGCACAGGCTGAGTAACAGGTAAGAGGCTGTGGTCATCTACCAGTAGCTGAGAAGTTGTAGGTACCCACCTGAATTTGGCTCCTGGATGAAAGGTCAAGAAGGTATATGACCTTTATATGCATCATTAGGCATATTTTTCTGTATTCGTAGATTCATTTAGGGATTTTGAAAGCCACATTCAATATTTTCTTAAAACCATTATGTATTCTTCAGAAAGCTCAAGTTAAGTCATAGCAATAAATGTGCTTTGGAACTCCCCTTTTAAAACAGATGTTGCCATTTGACACAGACCGATCATTTCAGAACAGCACAGAGCCAAAGACAACTGTATTGACCTTTAGGGTTGGCATATTTATGTCCACTTTTTATTTGAGTTGAATTTCCTAGTCTGTTTACGTTTCTCTATTGAAACATATAAACTGTAATGCTGGTGTAATAATATTATGCTTCTTACATTTTTTAAAAGATTAAGAAAAAATCCATATGCTCCAGTCTCCCTGGTTAGTAGAAGACTATTTCGTTGGTCTTATTAGGGCTCTACTCTTTGGTTTGTTCAAGAATGTTAGAGGCTTGCTTGGTCTTGAAGAAAAAATGGCAGCGGAGTTTTCATCCAGAGCAGTTGATACTGTTAGAATTATGCAGGCAGTGCTCTTTGCTGTGTGTAGGGCCCTGATTCTCCCGATGGACAACAGAGATTGCTGACTCTGGTTGGGAACCACAGGAGCCCTCACCCATGTTCACAGGGCCTGTGTTTAGTGCCTAGCTCCTTGCAGTTACTGATCATAGCCATATTTCTACTGGCAATGTAGCTTCCTAGCAGAGCATAGGCCCCCATATTTCTGGTAAACGATTTTTATTTTTTTTTAAAGATTCTATTTATTTATTTAAGTATGGAGTTTTGCTCATCACCCAGGCTGGAGTGCAATGGCATGATCTCAGCTCACTGCAACCTCTGCCTCCTGGGTTCAGGCAATTCTCCTGCCTCAGTCTCCAGAGTAGCTGGGATTACAGGAACCCACTACTGCACCCAGCTAATTTTTGTATTTTTAGTACAGACAGGGTTTCACCATGTTAACCAGGCTGGATTCCAACTCCTGACCTCATGATCTGCCTGCCTTGGCCTCCCAAAGTGCTGGGATTACAGGCATGATCCACCGCACCTGGCCTACGATATTTATTTATTTATTTATTTTGAGACAGAGTCTTGTTCTGTTGCCAGGCGCCAGGCTGAAAGTGCAGTGGCACAATCTCAGCTCACTGCAACCTCCGCCTCCCGGGTTCAAGCAATTCTCCTGCCTCAGCTTCCCAAGTAGCTGGGACTAGAGGCATGTGCCACCATGCCCAGCTAATTTTTGCATTTTAGTAGAGATGGGGTTTCATCAAGTTGGCAGGGATGGTCTCGATCTCTTGACCTTGTGATCTGCCCACCTCGGCCTCCCAAAGTGCTGGGATTACAGGCGTGAGCCACCGTGCCTGGCTCATTTTTATTTTTTAACTTTAATTCCTTTTAGAGAAATTATTTCTCTTTATAGATCATCTTACCACATGATCTTGTTTTAAACTCAAGTCTTTTGTGTAAATAGGTGCATGCAGATGTTAAACCTTAAATTTGCTTAATTTTTTCACAGTGCTAAATAGCATCCAATGAAA
The DNA here is from genome assembly GCA_031835075.1 of Saguinus oedipus. Lineage (NCBI taxonomy): Eukaryota > Metazoa > Chordata > Mammalia > Primates > Cebidae > Saguinus > Saguinus oedipus. The sequence continues at coordinate 11,612,439 of CM063169.1, read as the reverse complement.
ACAGCCACTTAGGTGAAAGATCTGTAATAGAAAGAACTTCTGTCCTTTGTCTTGGCCAATGTCTGCATGCATGGTATTTTATTTTTTATTAGGAGAGAGGCTGTTGCTACAGTGAATGACCCCTGCGTTTTTTGAGTATTCCTTGCCTTTGATAGCAATTTAAAGATGAATTCTCAGGGATTTTGGGCCTTATCATTTTGATAGTTTCCAGCTTTGTTACTGACTTAAAAAGAGAGTTCTGTTGGAATTCTTGTTTCATTCACTGAAGAAATACATAAAGATACTAATAAGCTGATTTGGAATTTTAATAGACCATTAGCAATACAACCAGGCAGCTGTGATTAGATGTCAAGAAATCTGTTGTGTTGTGAGTTAGATCCTGAAAATGTTTTGTGCAGGGCTCAGGAAGAGAAAACTGTTTCCCCCTAACAAATGCTGTCCAGGCAGAACTGAGCGGGGAGATGGCCTCGCCTTCTGTTTGGAAAGGCTCTCTGCAGGGTGCTCAGTTTCATGCCTCTCTTCCGTTTTCTTCAAAGTCTGTAACAGAGTTCATTAGAAAAAGCCCTTCTTGAAGGTAAGGGCAAAAATACCATTGCTAGGGATAATTCATAAGGGATTTAAATTCGCTCATGCCTCCCATTGCCTTTGGTGTGTTTCAGATAATAAGTAGAAGAGAAAAAAGAACATAGCAGATAAGATCATGAAATCTATTTGATTACCTGACTTGGCAGGTACTACCAAGAAATACAGTAAGAAGATACAGTAAGAAAAATTAAACTCTTCACTGTGGGTAGGATGCATGTGAAACAATTGAGCAGTTCAGTTTATTTGAGTTACAAACTCAAGTCAACAAAAGCAAAAATAAAGATTCTTTTGTAAATGGGTTTACTCTGACATATCAATTCCCCAGTAGAGGAATATTTGGAAAACGGGACAAGAATATATAGTTTTTACATGAGGATGGCATAGATGAATTAAAATGACTATTAAACGTTTCCTTATTAAAATGCTTCCTAGGCCAGCACGGTAGCTCATGTCTGTAATCCCAGCAATCTAGGAAGCCAAGGTGGGAGGATCACCTGAGCCAAGGAGGTTCAAGACCAGCCTGGGCAACATAGTGAGACTCTGTCTTTACATAAAAATTTAAAAAATTAGTTGGGCATGTTGGTGCATGCCTGTAGTCCCAACTACAGGTGGCTGAGGTGGGAGGATGGCTTGAGCCCGGGAGGTTGAGACAGCAGTGGGCTGTGATCATGCCACTGCACAGCAGCCTGGGGGACAGAGTAGGACCCTGTCTCAAAAAAAAAAAAAAAAAAAAAAAAAAAAAAGAAAAAAGAAAAGAGAGGAATGTTTAAAAGGCTTCCTGACTTTCCTGTGTTTACATTTGCAACATAAACATTGTTAATACTCATTTTATCCTTAATTTCCTGACATTTGTGAGAGAAAATACAAAGTAAGGACACAGAATAAAACCTTTGCCAGATCCAATTAGGAAGTAGTAAACATTTTACTGTCTAGTTTTGATACAGATTAAAAACCAAATGAAACAGCGTATTGTACAGAACCATATTTAAGCTGCTTATAACTTTTAAAAAATACTTTCTCTTTTTGGAATTGAGTAAAAATCCTGAACAGTAGGGTACTTGTTAACTTCAGTGTAAAACTGAAAAATATACCTGGTTTTGAGTATTTAAAATGCCCGAGGGAAAGCTTGGGAAGCTGTGGTTTTCAGGTACATTTTGCAATGGGAAAGTGACTATTAGCATAGCTGTGTCCATCCATCTGTCCATGGGGTTGAAAGGTGTACTCTGAGAGCCAAAGGCAAAATGAATAATGTACATGTCTGGATCCCTGAGGCCTGCGGCAGAGGAGGCGAGTGTCTGCGAGGCGAAGGTGGAGGGAGGGGCCCCTGCTGGCTCAGACCTGCCGTCTCACATTCCTGAGAAATGTGCTTCACCTTTCTATCATTGTTCGTTGTCTCTGGACCTTGAGTAGTTGCACAGGTTTTTTTAGTCAAACTTTAATAAGAAAGCCAAATGCACACTCTTATTCTTAGGCAAGATAAAATCAAGACTGCATTTAAAATCTGAAAGTTAGGAGTGAATGAATGTGGGGCTTTATCACTGAAATGCTTTTTCATCCTTAATTCCCAGGTAGCCTTTGCTTTCTCATTCACCAAAGGCACAGAAAACACAAATTAGACCTTTGAGGAATGACAATATTTGAAGGTAATAGTTTCCTTGATCTCTGCGAGGCTCCTCTGGATTAAAGTATTTTTTCCTGTTTTTTGACACAGATTGGAAACATGCCATTTGTTCTTGCCTTTAAGCATATAATAGTTCAACATAGTGATGACAATTTTGAGACTATTTTAATGGTCAAGTCTCTCTTTTCTAGAGTTGAAAGTAGAGGTTCTAGTCTTTCAAGAAGCATTTCAACCGTTCAGTTGCCCTGGCTGGAAACACATCCACTATTATCAGGTCTGCTTTTCCTTTTAGCTTTTGGATTATTTTATCATCAAGGCTTATCAATTTTACTTCCTAAACTTTACCCCTAAAATAGCCATCAATAGTCTTCTGACTTTGTTTTTCTTTTACTCCAACCCATTTCTCACACTGTGTTATTAAAAAAATTATATCTACATATGTTTAATTGACAAAGTATGTATTTATCGTGTATAGCATGCTTTGAAACATGTATACCTGTGGAACAGCTAAATCGAGATAACTAACATATGCATTCCCTCATACTTACCCAGTTATTGTGATGAGAACACTCAAAATCTACTCTGGCAATTTTCAAGGATACATTATTAGCTACAGTCACCATGTTGTACGATAGATCTCTTGACCTTATTCCTCCTATATAAATGAAATTTTTCGTCCTCTTTTATTTATTTATTTTTTTGAGATGGAGTCTTGCTCTGTCGTCAGGCTGGAGTGCAGTGGTGCGGTCTCGGCTCACGGCAACCTCCACCTCCCAGGTTCAAGCGATTCTCCTGCCTCAGCCTCCCAAGTAGCTGGGACTCCAGGCGCGTGCCACCACGCCCAGCATCCTTTGACCAACATCTTTCACACATTGTTTTTCTTTTAAGTCTTATAGTATCTTATGGTATCATTTGGAAATGAATGTAAGCATTCCAAAGCAGTGGACCAGGTTAATCACACTGTCTTCCTAGACAATCGGATCATGCCACTTTCCTGGTTAAAACTCATTTGTGGTATCCTGTTGCTTTAGGTTAGAGTCAAACCTGTATCCTAGATAGAACACAGGCCCTGGTCAAATGATCGAAGGCCAAGCTCTTAGTCTCCATCCTTTTTCTTTCCTTTCCTTCTACCCTCTCTGTCTCCTTTCTTCTCCACCTCATCCCATTTCCCTATCAACCTGATGCTCAGTGACTTCCTCTCCCTCAAGCCCATTCTTCTTCACCCCAGCCATTCTCTGCTTTGCCATCTTCTCTCCAAGCCTGGAATACCCATCTCTTTCCCATTTCAGTTCCCTGTTTACTCTACAAAGACCCAGCTCAAATGTCCCTTCTCTCTAAATTCCCAGAGCGGGCAGCCTCCTGCCCTGTACTCTCCGTGACGTAGTCTAGGATGGCTATTTCACGTATCGCTTTGTCTTTCTTTATGTGTTTGAATGTCTGCATTTTCAACTAAACCAAACTTGATGAGGCAGAATCTATGTCTTTTATTTTGTGTCCAGTTGCTTGCATGGGGCCTGGCATGTCATAGGTGCCAATAAATGTTTGTCAATCGAATAAATGAAATTGTGTCACTTCTCTGGCTAATGTCATATATTCTTCATTTTGCTCTGGGACTCCAGCAAAGAGCATCCCTTGAGCTGAATGGAACAAACTCAATTAGTTGCTGTAAAGTCTACACCTCTTCTAGCCTTTCAGTGATGATTCGCATATCCATTCTTTCTTATAACACACAGTTGTTGAGCGTTTTCTAGCAGGTGTTTTCCAGTTGAGAATGAAAAGATATCTAGGACAGATACCACATCAGCTTGTCTTGGAGCCCTTCTAGGAAAGGAAAGGAGCTACAAAACCCAGATTTGTCTCCTTACATGATGTGTGGCAACTGTGAGCTCTCTGGAAGTTTGTTTCTAGGCTAATCTTCCAATTTCAGCAAAACCTTGAGTGAGCTGAGGGCAGGACCCGTTGACATATCGATCTAGTTATAAATGCTTCTAAAAGGTCCCTCTTGGTTTTGGCTAATGTCTGGGCTCAGACATCTCTGCAAGGCTGAATTATTTCTAGGTCAACCATTTCGAGGCTCCTTCCTCCCAAATGAATGGTTAAAAACTCAGATAAGAAGTATTTTTTTAAGTAATGCAAAGGTGAAAGTGAATGGCTTTTGTTAGTTTCAAACCGATTCCTCATCTTAGAGACAGAAGAGCACGATGATATCCTGGTGCTGTTGTTTATTTGTTGTGAATTTGCTAATCAAACGCCCACTCCCTTTTCTGTTCCTCTCTGCTCAGCCTTCAGAAGAGTGCTGGCATCTGACTTAAGCGAAAGGGAGGAGCGAGTTTTCTCAGGTGGCAGAATGCCAACATTCCTTTGCCTTCTGTTGTCTTGTGAGTGATGCCAAGTCATCTGGTGGCTACTTGTAGCAGAGGAAAGGATTATTAATTGTTCCCTGATAATTCTCTCAAGGATTCTTCAACCCCTTGACTTAAAGTAGCTGTGGTAGCGACATTAGAATGACAAACCCAAGGGCATATAGTAGAATTAATATTCTGCATAGGCAAAGGTTTCGCACAGGTCTCATTTTACCTGTTTTCACGTCCCTCCCGCATCTCTGGTGAAGTGGATAGGATGAAGTGATAGAGGAGCGAAACGAAGACAAACGACCACATCTCCTCCCAGCCATGGGGTGACCCGGGTTGAACAGTAATGAGTATAAACAGCGGGCACTCTGAGGCTAAGGAGAGAAAAATGCTGACAGAGCACTTGCTTTGATTGGATTTATAATATTATAGGGAGAAACGGAAAGCGAGAGGAGAGATAGGAAGGGGTGAGGCAATACGAGGTGAGGACGTGGAGACCTATTTATGGCTGCTCCATGGTCATAACTCAACTGCTTTGTTTTGCCCACTCAGTGAACCGACCTTCTTCAATCCTCTTGTTTGACAGCCTCAGAGAATAAATTCCTCCTTAATCCACCTCCTAGACCCAGCTGAGGTAGCGGGAACAGAGCAGCTTCGCACAGAACCAATAAGTTCACTTCCCAGAGGCAAAAGGGTAATCCGCCCTGCCTGTTCACCCCATCACTGACCTCGAGGTTCTGCGGGTGCCCAGGGTACCGATTAGTGCTAATTGCTGCCGATGGTGGTGAAAGATTCTGTGACAAGTGTCTGCTAAGAACAGGGCTGAGACCCCTAACTCATTTCAGGTAGAGTATGCCCATGAGACCAGCTACTTTGGGATAGGACAACAGTATGATGGGCGGGGAAGAAAGATCATTGCCAAGAGCACAGCCCTGTCTTGCTACAGTCCACCAACAGCTACTGAAAACCATAATTAATTTTTCCAGAAAGAGGAGTTTTGCCATTGCTTCTCCAGATTTTACTTTGAGGTGGAAGGATCCAAAAGTATCCCCAAAGTAAGAGTCCATCTAATTATATTTGAAATAAAAATTCACTGCTTCACTTCTGCCTAGCAAAGCAGCCAGGGATCTTTATGCCCAGTGAAATAAATTTTTTACAGACTTGCTATAATGTGTCAAAGTTTCCTGAATAAAGCTGAGGGGAGTAAGCATGGCTTTTAAGATCTTTCAGTGTGATGGACAAGAAAATATCCACGTAGAGAGAAGTAGGGCTGCTTATTGCAATTAGCCACATTATTGCACGTGGAAAATCCTCTCCAAGGGGGACCAGTGGTCCTGGCGTCACACATTTAAATTAATATAAAAGAGATGTTTCCCATTAGCCAAAAAAGTTGAGAGTTTTCTGATTTGACCACTGTACTCTTGAAAAAGGTAGTTTGTTTCATATCTAAAGTAGCCAGAGCTAGCTTCAACAATTGCCAGCTACTAGTTATAAATAGCTTTCCCCTCTGAAACAAAGCCTCGTCTTTCAAACTGCTACTTTCTTAAGGAAAAAAAACCCTGAGATTCTTTCAACACTTGCCAGCTGTTCCAGATGTTATGATTCCACATCTAGGGCCACGTTCGGAACTAAAAATATATATACATGAACTTGACTTCCAACTTCTCCACTGAAGTAACACCATAAATCATGTTATTTATCCGTTAGTTATGTTCTGGAAGTGTTTGTAAGTAATTTTTAATGGGGGAGAGAATTTGATCCTCATTTTTCCCATGGCACTTCTATGACAAATAGTAAATTTCACTCAGATTGTAACCTAGTCCATTAGAGCATAGTCTAGACTTCTTACTCATAATGAAAAGTAACGAAATATCCTACTGTTATCATATTAATAAACACAAGAGAAAATAAACTAAGTAACAGATACTTTTGAAAGTGGGACTTGAAATAATTTGATTAGAGACAGATCTTGGTGGTACTCTGAAAAGATCTGGGTATTTCCAGAGCATATGGAATCAAACAGTTCCTACTATGGCCACCAGATGGCCCTATGAGACCAGAGCTTTTCGTGTAGATGCCGGTAGTAGTAGCGGTGGTGGTGGCAGCAACCACAGTTCCAGGATGGCTTGGGAATCAGGCGGAAAGCAGCAACCGCCCAGCTTTCATGCCGGTTGCATCTCCTCCCACAGTTCTCCATCTCAGACATTCACCAGCTAGTGTGACATTTAAAAAATGGAACTTGGATGATCACGTTTTCTTGCTCAAAACTCTCGAATGGTTCCTTAGTAGGTGTAGAATAAACTCCAGGCTCCTTACCCTGGTTTACAAAGCCCTACATGATCTGGCACGTAGCTACTGTTCTGAACTTACTGTGGCCCACCCTCCCACTATTCTTTTTTCTTCCGAGACGGAGGAGTCTCGCTCTGTCTCCCAGGCTGGAGCGCAGTGGCATGATCTCGGCCCACTGCAACTCCACCACCTGGGTTCAAGATACTGTCCTGCCTCAGCCTCCTGAGTAGCTGGCATTACAGGCATGTACCACCACGCCTGGCTAATTTTTGTATTTTAGTAGAGATAGGGTTTCACGATGTTGACCAGGCTGGTCTGGAATTCCTGACCTCAGGGGATCTGCCTACCTCAGCCTTCCAAAGTGCTGGGCTGACAGGCGTGAGCCACCGTGCTCAGCTGTCCCGCTTAATCTTACTCCAGTCACACAGCCTTTTTGTGTATTTATTTTTTCATTTTACTTTAAGTTCTGGGATACATGTGCAGAACCTTTTTGTGTTTCTTGAAGGAGCAAAGCTCCTTCAGAGCTTGTATATTAATTGTCTCATTTGCCTAAGATGCTCTTATTCGTATCTCCAAATGTCTCAGATCTTATCCTTCAGCCCTCAACTCAATATCCATGTAGAGTAAGGCCATCTACACTAAAGCATTAACTCAGCTGCTCTCCAATATATCACTTTAGTTTTCTGACTAAGGCTTAATCATAATTTCTTTCTTCCTTCCCTTACTTTCTTTCCCTTTCTTTTTTCTTTTCTTGTCTTTCCTTTCCTCCCTCCCTTCCTTCCTTTCTCTTCCTCTCCTTCTTTCTCTCCCCTCCCTCCCTCCCTTCCTTTCTCTTCTTCTCTTTCTTTCTCTCCCCTCCCTCCCTCCTTTCCTTCCTTCCTTCCTTCCCTCCCTCCTTCCTTCCTTCCTTCCTTCCTTCCTTCCTTCCTTCCTTCCTTCCTTCCTTCCTTCCATCTTCCTATTTACTTAACTAATATATGATCTATGTATTGTCAGGTTATCTCCACTGGAATGCAAACACCATGAGAGCAGGATTTTTTTTTTTTTTTTTAGCATTCATTGTCATTTATCTCATCATCAGGACCATGGCTGTTCTTGTATAAAGAATGAATAAATGGATGTTTGAGATATTTGTAAATTAGGCATTCATAGTACAAGTATGGTGTATCCACAGATGACTAGCATTTAAATAATTTGTAATGGCAAGATTTACCATAAATTAAGTTTTTTCATTTACCAAACACTTACTGAACAGTAGCTAAGAGCCAGGCATTGTGATGGGCACTAGAGATAATCCAGCGCTGAATGCTAGCAACGGAAGTTTTGTTCTGAGAGCTAAGGCTCTAAACCAAGACTTTTACATATTATCTCATTTAGTACTTACAACAATATTCTGAGACAAGTGCTTTAATCTCTAATTCCATTTTACAGAGTAAGAAACAAATTTAGTTAAGGTAAGTAATATACCCAGGATAACATGACTGTTGCATTATGGAATCAGGACTCAACCTGGTATGACATGGTCCATCCTGAAGAAGTCAACAAAGACAAACAATGGGACTAGACTCCAAGCATATCTGGCAATAGAAGTATCAGGCAGAGATAACAGCATGATTAAAGACATAAAACAAGTTACCGAAATGTGAACAAGACTGCCAGAATAGTCCAGATGTATCTAGCAAAGAACCACATAGAATTTCTAGAAAGAAAAAAATAGACACTGAAATACAAATCTCAGTGGATAAGATAAAGTCTAGCTAGATTTAAAGAGAGCAGTAAACAGATGAAGAGAGAATTAGTGAACTAGAAGATTGATCTTAAGAAATTATCAAGATTACAGCACAGAAAGACTAGGCAATGAAAATATAAAGAGAAGTTTAGAGATGTGGACAACAGAATTAGAAAGCCTGACATATTTCTAGTACAAATTCTAGCTGAAAGAAGAGAAAGAAGGGAAAAGGCAATATTTGAAGAGCTGATGGCTAAAACTTTCAGAAAATTGATTAAAGCCATAAATTGACTAAATTTATTTCTTTAAAAAATTCTGTTTCCGGTTTAGGGGTACATGCACAGGTTTGTTATATAGGTAAATTGCATATTGTGGGGGTTTGGTGTACAGATTATTTCATCACCTTTGTAATAAGCATAGCACCTGATAGGTAGTTTTTGATCCTCACCCTGTTCCCAACCTCCCCCGTTAAGTAAGCCCTGGTGTCTGCTATTCCCTGCTTTGTGTCTCTAAGTACTCCACGTTTAGCTCCCACTTATAATAAATATGCAGTATTTTGTTTTCTGTTCCTGTGTTTGCTTAGGGTAATGGCCTCTAGCTCCAGGCATGTTGCTGCAAAGAACACAATCTCATTCTTTTTTATGGCTACACAGTATTCCGTAGTGTATATGTACCACATTTTCTGTATCTAGTCAACCATTGATAGGCATTTAGATTGATTCCATGCCTTTGCTATTGTGATTAGTGCTGCAATGAATGTGTATACATGCGCCTTTATGGTAGAGTGATTTATATTCCTTTGGGTATGTACACAATAATGGGATTGCTGGGTCAAGTGGTAATTCTGCTTTAAGTTCTTTGGGAAGTTATCAAACTGCTTTCTACAGTGGCTGAACTAATTTACACTCCCACCAGCAGTGTATGAGCTTTCCCTTTTCACCACAACTGCTCCAGCATCTGTTATCTTTTGACTTTTTAATAATAGCCATTCTGACTGGTGTGGCATGGTATCTCATTGTGATTTTGATGTGCATTTCTCTAATGATTAGTGACTGGAGTATTTTTTCATATGCTTGTCAAATGAGTGTATGTCTTCTTTTGAGAAGTGTCTGTTCATGTCCTTTGCCCACTTTTTAATGGGTTGTTTGCTTTTCTCTTGTAATTTTGTTTAAGTTCCTTGTAGATACTGGATATTAGGCCTTTGTCAGATTGCAAAAAGTTTCTCCCATTCTGTAGGTTGTCTGTGTACTGTCTTGATAGTTTATTTTGCTGTGTAGAAGCTCTTTAGTTTAATTAGGTCCCAGTTGTCGATGTTTATGTTTGTTTTGCAATTGCTTTTGGAGTCTTCATCATGAAATCTTTGCCAGAGCTTAGGTCCAGAGTGGTATTTCTTAGATGAACTTCCAGAATTTTTAGTTTTAGGTTTTGCATTCAAGTCTTTAATGTATCTTAAGTTGATTTTTGTATATGGTATGAGGAAGAGGTCTAGTTTCAATCTTCTGCATATAGTAATCATTTATTCCAGCACCATTTATTGAATAGGGAGTCCTTTCTCCACTCCTTGTTTTTGTCACCTTTGTCAAAGATCTGATGGCTGTAGGTGTACAGCATTATTCCTGGGCTTTGTATTCTGTTCCATTGGTCTATGTGTTTGTTTTTGTATAAGTATCATGCTACTTTGATTGTGTAGCCTTGTAGTATAGTTTGAAGTTGGGTGATGTGATACCTGCAGCTTTGTTATTTTTGCTTAGGATTACCTTGGCTATTTGAGCTCTTTTTTGGTTTCATATGAATTTTAAGGTAGTTTTTTTCTGCTTTTGTGAAAAATGTCATTGGTAGTTTGAGAGGAGTAGCATGAATCTGTAAATTGCTTTGGGCAGTATGGCCATTTTCACAATATTGATTCTTCCTATCCGTGAGCATGAAATATTTTTCCATTGTTTGTGTCATCTTTGATTTCTTTGAGCAGGGTTTTGTAATTCTCGTTGTAAAGATTCTTTCATCTCCCTGATTAGTTGTATTCCTAGGTATTTGATTTTTTTCTTAATGGCTATTTTGAATGAGACTGTGTTCTTGATATAACTCTCAGCTTGAATGTTATTGGTGTAAAGGAATCCTACTGATTTTTTTACATTGATTTTGTATCCTGAGACTTTGTTGAAGTTGTTTATCAAGTCAAGGAGCTTTTGGACAGAGACTATAGGGTTTTCTAGGTGCAGAATCATATCACATACATTGACTAAATTTCATAAATCAGATTAAAAAATGGAACGTGTCCTGAGCTGAATAAATATATCCATGACTAAACACATCTTGATGGAACTTCAGAATACCACGGGGAAACAGATCTTGTAAGTAACCAGAGAAAAAGACACAGCTCTCCTACAAAAGAATAACCATTAAACCAAAAGAAGCCTCGTCAACCAAAATAGATGTTAGAATATGATGGAATAACATTTTCAAAGTGCTGAGGGAAAATCATGGTTAACAAATACTGTATACTCAGTCAAACTGTATTTCAAGTGGCAAAATAAAAAACGACACTTAAGAGACTAAGCTAGTTTGCCACCAACAAAGCTCTCGATTCAAATCATCCCGTGTGAGAGGTGCTTGAGGAAGAAGGAAACTGAACTCGGGAGGAAGGAGTGGGCTGTGAGAATGAAGGTGCATGTGTGGCTCCATGTGCATAAGCATAATCCACATGAAACCACAGTGGCGGTGACTGTCAAGGTGGCAAAGTCAAGATGGAATTCGGTCGCTGCACAATCATAATGTATCATATGGGAAGGGATGTCTGTATTTAAATCACTCTAAAGTCATATAAGGTAAGAGACATTGATGATTTTCTGACTTTATGCTTTTGACTATGCTGAGATAACAAGAAAACCTGAATTTCAGGGTGACTTTGTTTAAAGGGGTGACTTAGCAATCCAGGTTCTTTCCACTTAGTGAGACCACTGCCTTAGATGCACCCACAGCCGAGAGAGTGGAAAATCGCAGAGGACATGTGTGGCCAGGCTTGGAAGTGCAGACATCAGGTGTGGCCTCCTCCTTTGCCAGGTGCCATTCCCATCACCCCGACCTCATTGCCCTACTTTTGTGTGATCAGAAATAGGGACAGCTTGTCAAAATACTAAAACACTAAACACTAAAAAAAAAAAAAAAAAAAAAAAAAAAAAAAAAGAAGTAGGATCTGTAGCTTGCATATAAGTAGAGGAAAGAAAAGGAATCAATAAAATGGTAAAATCCATAGAAAACAAAAAGGAAGAAAAACGGCACAGAAAAAAATGAAGAGAAAGTTCAAATAAAATGGCAGAATAAGCACAATAAACAGCAATTATATTAAACTTACCACTTCCTATGCAGATATTATCAGAATAGATTAGAAATTCTTTGCAGTCAAAGGCAAAAACTAAAACACAAAGCCAGCTGGATGTAATTTGCAAGGAGCAAATCTAAAAACGTTTGAAAAGTAAAGGGAAGAAAAAGATATACCAGCTAAATAATAACCAAAAGAAAACTAGTCTAACCATATTCATAGCAACACATTCTTAAGGAAAAAAGCACTGTTACGGCTGATGAAGCTTACTACATTTGGATAAAAGAAGTAATTCAGGAGGAAAATAGAAGAATTACAAGTCCGAACTTTTAATCACCTAATAATGCTGTTCGTATTTAAACAGCCACAATTGTCAACATCACAAGGTAAAATTGACAAATCCCTGTTGTAGTGAGAGATTTTTTTTAAGCACATCTGTCATTGATCAGTAAATGATGCAAAATAAAAATTGGTCAGGCTGCGGTGGATTTGAGCAACACAATGACTTTACCTGTACAGAACCTGCTCCCAACAGAAATAATACACATTTAGGAGGATTCTGCCGTAATTTCTTCAGGAGATGAAGTGAGCCTCGACCAAAACAATCTCAATGAGTTAAAAGCAAAGAACTGGAAAAGTAATAGGATTTGCTATTTACTGAACATGGGAGTTGAGGAGGGAAAAGGTGGGATGGCAAATTATTGAGGCCAGCTGTCTGGATCATGATGCTGGGAATGGTGAGAACAGAAAGGACCGAGGAGGAAGTGTGGGCAGAGGGGAGGATGGTGAGTTCAGGTGGGATTTTTTGAGTTTAAAGTGCATTTTAAGGAGAAAGCTGAACATCTGCTCCCTGAGCTGTTTCATTCGAGTAGTCTTCTCTGGCTTTCCATGTATGCATGTTCAAAAATAATATTGCTGATTCATCCATGTTTAATAGATAACTGTTAGTGGAAATGCTACCTGTTCAGTCAGGTGATACTTAGGGGGCTTATGTTTGAACAGCTAATTTTGTCATGGATTATTTATTATTAATTGATTAGGACTGTTAAGTAAGAGCTTTTCCTTTCAAATGAGTTATAGAAGTAACTATTGATTCCTTAAAGCTGATCTATAACATGAATCAGATAATAATAATAATAAGCTATTATTTGTAAGTATGTACAAGCTCTTCCACGTACCCTATTATCATTTTCACACCAATGCCAGGAAGTAGATAGAATAGAATATATATTATTATACCCATTTTGTAGGTAAGGGAATTGAAGATAAAAATTACACAAGTGTATTCTCTGACCTTCAAATCCTGTTGGTTTTATAATTCAGACTTTCCAAGATGGCTGTAAGCTGAAAAGGTTGAAATGAAAAAAATGGCCACCTCTCTTTTTCTTTTGTGCTTGATTCAGAGTGCTTTGTTCTCAATCTTATCTCTTGCCTGTGCTTGCTGTTTTAAGGTCTTTATTTCTCAGGAGACTTTTTTTTTTTTTTTTTTTTTGAGATGGAGTCACACTCTGTCACCCAGGCTGGGGTGTTAGTGGTGTAATCTCTGCTCACTGCAACCTCCACCTCCTGGGTTCAAGTGATTCTCCTGCCTCAGCTTCCCAAGTAGCTGGGACCACAGATACGTGTCACCATGCCTGGCTGATTTTTGTGTTTTTAGTAGAGATGGGGTTTTGCCATGTTGGCCAGGCTGGTCTTGAAAACCTGGCCTCAAGTGATCTGCTCACCTTGGCCTCCCAAAGTACTGGGATTACAGGTGTGAGCCACCATGCCTGGCCTCTCCAGAGACATTTTGATCCTGGAGCTTGTGGATACATTTACACATGTGCAGACGTTTTTGCGTATGTTTTTATTCCCTCCGTTTTTATGTTTTTTTTTTTTTTAAACCCAAATCTCCTTTCTTTCTTTCACTGTGCCTTCCCGTATCATAATGGGTGGAAAGCTAAAAGCTATAGTTTCTGGGGGGATTCTGTTCTCTGCATTGAACTCTGACCAAGAGTGGCTATGTGATCTTTTCTGGAGAAAAAGTCCACAACATTCATTGATTCTCAAAAGACTCCAGAACCACTGAGGAGAGAGAAGGGAATAGTAGCAGGAAGACATGCTTTCAGCAATCGTTAGATTTCTCCTTCGTGTTTTACTCTTCCTTTGCATTTCTCCATTTTTCTCTGTAGGGACTGTAAGGCCAGTTAGAGAGTTACACATGACTTGATGTCATAGCATGAGAGGGGAGAAGTTTCCAAAACTCTATCCTTTTTATTCAGGAACAAACAATACCTAGGTACTAAGTTTCTCTATGGTGAAGCCAAAGGAAAATGCCCCTAATACCATATACTATTTTTGATATCTCTGGAATGAAATATAGATTATACAAATGCAGCTTCCAAAGTACAGAAGTAATTATACTAGTCTTTACATTTGTTCATTTCTTCTTCTGAAAAGTCACTTGCCTTCATTGGAATTAACATGGACAGATAGCTAAGAAGACTTGGACCTGGCTTTCAGGCTCTTTACGCCTCCAGGGCTTAATTCTTTCTTTTCTTTGATATTTTCTTTCCTCATCTTCCACTTGCCAAACTCATTCTCATTCTCAAGAATGAGCGAATGGCCCTCTTTTGGGCAGGTAGCTTTTAACTCACCTCCAGACTGATGTAATCAGTTTCTCGTCTTCCTCTCTAGACCGTGTGCTCGTTGAGCACAAAAGAACCGTGTCTTTTCATCTTTAAAAAAATCCTCTCTAGCACCAAGCATAGTGTCTCACATAGAAGGAAATTTATACATATTTTATTTTTCATATTTGGCATGAGTAACTACTAGCAGTAAAGTGTGTAATTTTTAAAAATCTTTTTGAGGACATACACATAGCCAACAAGCATATGAAAAAAATGTTCAATGTCACTAATCATTAAAAAAATCAAATCAAAACCACAATGGGATACCACCTCACATTAGTCAGAATGGCTATTATTAAAAAGTCAAAAATAACAGATGTTGGTGAAGTTACAGAAAATAGGGATCACTTACACACTACTCGTGGGAATGCAGGTTAGTTGAGCCACTGTGGAAAGCAGTTTGGAGAACTTAGAACTACCATTTGACCCAGAAATCCCATCACTGGGTATATACCCAAAGGAATAGAAATCATTCATCATTCTACAATGAAGACACATGCATGTGTATGTTAATCACAACACTTTACACAGTAGCAAAGACATAGACTCAATCTAGATGTCTATCAACAGTGAACTGAATAAAGAAAAATAAAAAAGTATACACCATGGAATGCTATGTAGCCACAAAAAAGAATGAAATCATGTCCTTTGCAGCAACATGTATGCAGCTGCAGACCATTATCCTAAGTGAATTAACGCAGGGACAGAAAACCAAATACAGGCTTGTGCTTCCCTTCCCTCCCCTCCCCACACAATGCAAAGAGAAAAAGGAAACTGAATCCAACATGTTCTCACTTATAATTGGCTGCTCAACATTGAGTACACATGGACATAATGAAAAGAACAATAAACACCAGGACTTAACTTGAGGGTGGAGGGTGGGAGGAAGGTGGGGATTGAAAAATTACCTATTGGGTAATATGTTCACTGTCTGAGTGATTAAATCATTGTAGGTACATCAAATACCTGCAACACACAATTCACCCATTTAACAAATCTGTGCATGTACCTTCTGAACCTAAAATAAAAATTGAACAAAAAAAATCTTTTCTCTCAAATATTTTTGAAGATGCTTGCATAAAAATGCATGAGTGAGGGAAAGAAAGAATCAGGTAAAGATCTGGCATGCTAGAGATCTGATTGTGTTGATATTGAATGGGAATCCCAATATGCTCTTTCTATTAACTGTTTTGAAAAACACTTCCCACTCATCTACCGCACTGCTCCGCCTCTGGTTGGACATTTTTCTCTCTGGGTAAGACTTGAGCACAGTAAACTCTTGTTAGCAATAAAGAATTCTCACTTTCTATTCACTCACATTAATTCCACAAATGTTTATTGCATACCTGTTAGGTTCTAGACACAATTCTAGGCATTAAAACTCAAGAACACAACTGAGAAGAAACATCTGTCTTCTCATTGACTTTACATTCTAGTTTAAGGAGATCAAAAATTAGCAGTAAATGCAAGAAGTGATATATGTTAAAATTTATGTGTTATAGAAAAAATTACAGCTGGGTCACAGGCTTTGGGGGCTCTGGGTGATAGTGTGGTGCTTTCATTTTAAATAAAGAATAGAGTGGGCAGAAGAGGCCCCTCTGAGAAAGTAACTCTTGAGGGAAGATGTGGCATGAGTTGGCCATGAAGACATCTGGGAGAGCATTCCCCACAGGGGAATAGTCAAGGCACAGGCCCTACAGCAGCTGCTGGGGCTGGAGCAGGGTAAGAGGGACGGGGCAAGGAGCAGGGATTAGTGGGAGGTAGTGAGGCTCTTTGATGTTTTGGCTGTGTCTCCATCCAAATCTCATTTTGAATGTAGCTCCCATAATTCCCATGTGTTATGGGAGGAACCAGGTGGGAGATAATTGAATTACAGGGACAGTTTCTTTCATACTGTTCTCATGGTAGTAAATAAGTCTCAGGAGATCTGATGGTTTTATAAGGTGAAACACCTTTTGCTTGATTCTCATTTTCTCTCTTGTCTGCCACCATGTAAGATGTGCCTTTCGCCTTCTGCCATGATTGTGATGCCTCTCTAGCCACGTGGAACTGTGAGTCTACTAAACCTCTTTTTGTTTACAAATTACCCAGTCTTGGGCATGTATTTACCAGCAGCATGAAAACAGACCAACCCAGCTTTGTAGGCCATTTTAAGGACTTTGGCTTCTTTCTCTGAGGGAAGACGGAAGCCACTGGAGGGCTCTGAGCAGAGGAGGAATATAACTTGGCTCAGCAATTTCAACAGCTTCCTCTGTCTGCTGTGCTGAGAGTGGATAGTGGGTGAGCAATGGTAAAAGACAGAGAAGGTACTGCAGTGAGCTGGAGAGAGGGGACAGGCAGCATGGGACCAGGAGCATGGGACAGGCTCGGGTCAGTGGCGTCTGGTGAATGGTGCTTTTAACTCATCCTGATCAATTGTGAACTTAAACCGAAGACTCAGGAATCTTCTGAAGGGATTTTATAAAAGTGTTGATATGGGTAATAATTTGTAAGGTTTTTGGATGACAGTGCTAGGTTCCACACAGACTCCTATCTTGCTTTTTAAAAATGTGGTCTTTCTTCCTATAAAAGAGATGCTATGGATTCAGCATCTGTACTATAAATTGAAAATCAACTTTGTTGTATGGTGTGAGCTCTGTGGAAGGAATGCTTCCTGGATTTCATCAAGAAACATCACATCTGAGTAATGTATTAGAGGATTGTGGAGAAGTATAGGTGCTAGGGGATAATATTTAGACTTTTCAAAAAGTTCTGGATAATATTTTATACTATGGGCTATTCAAATGTGTTTGTATAAGAAATTGTTTAAAAAATAAAAATCCAGTAGTACAAATAAAATTTTTTTTGGGGGGGTCATTAAGAAAATTCTAAACAGCAAGATTCTCAGTGAATTCCACAAGTCTATGGTAAGAGACCCTTCCCAGAAAACAGAAAATACTTTTCACATGGGTAATATGCTAACAGAACACATTAACCAGAAAGCTGGAATCTATGCAAAATAGTAGTAGATCTTAAAAGTCTGAAATAGATCATTTTTGTGGATACTTTCCTAGTTTGACACAAGGGATATAAAGACATTTGTATGTAAGCCTTTGAGATTGAAACTTAGGGAAGACCAAGATTTTTCTATGTGGATAACTCAGAGACGAACCTGGAACTCAGATTCCCTTTTCCCTCCCTCCAGGCTCTTTATCTTGGAGAATTGCTTCACCCCCTCTGTCTATTGCTCAATCTAGAAGCCATGAATACTTCTGCTTCCCTGTTCCCCTAACAGGTGCACGGCTCTGCTGAGTCTTCTCTTCCTCATCTGTTCTACTCTCTCCTTAGTATTTCCATCCCCAGCATCCTGCTTGGGACTCTACCATTTCCCTTCTGGCCACCTGCCTGGCTTCATGGCCTCCATTCTAGCCTGACTCCAGCTTGTTCTCAGATGGGACACCAGGGTTCTCACCCACAAATCTGATAATATCAGTTCCCTCATAAATCCCCTGCATGGCTTCCACCAAAATCCTTAACATGGCACACAAAATCTTTTGTTGTCTGGCCCTCGCCTTTGTGTTCTTGGTTCCTCTCTTACCATCCCTTCCTCGAACCCTGAAACCCTCAATGGAACTGCATGCAGCTCCCTGTGTGTCCTGCCCATCACACTGAGGCGCTTTGCACCTGTTCAGTTTCCTCCTGCATCCCTAGGATTCCTGCAGGTTTCATGCCTCTGCCAACTTGAAGTCACTGCCCTAGGAAATCTTTCTTCTCTGTCTCTGTTTCTAAATCAGGTATCATTCCTGTGTGTTCTCACAGGATTTTGTGTCTATTGCACTTATCACAAGAAATTGAATTGTTAATAGTGTTGAAAAAATTTTAAAAATCTTAGTCTCCTTAAGCTTTAGTAAGTCTCAGAAATGTGAAACATGCTTAATTAATTTTTGCTAAAAGAACTCAGACTTGCACATGTACCCCAGAAGTATAATAAATAAATTAAAAAACAAAGAACTCAGACCTTCCATAATATATCCTTGTATATGACTATCGAACACATCTCTATTTTCAGGACTTTTGGTTGGGTCTGCTTGTAGAGATCTTATTTTTATATGGTAATGTTTTAAATAGGGGACTGAAAGGACAAATTATCTCAGTACCTATGTTATCTTTTATTGCATTATGCTAGCATTCCCATTGTTCTGTTTTTTTTGCCTTCTTTCATCTTCATTTAGAATGTAAATATTTTATTTTTTATATTTTTTAATTAAAATTTTTTTTTCTCACTCTGTCGCCAGGCTGGAGGGCAGTGGCATGATTTCGGCTCACTGCAATCTCTGCCTCCCAGGGTCAAGCAATTCTCCTGCCTCAGTCTCCTGAGTAGCTGGGACTACAGGTGCGCACCACCATGCCCAGCTAACTTTTTTTTTTTGAGATGGAGTCTCACTGTTGTTACCCAGACTGGAGTGCAATGGCATGATCTCAGCTCACCGCAACCTCCACCTCCTGGGTTCAAGCAATTCTCCTGCCTCAGCCTCCCGAGTAGCTGGGACTACAGGCACGCGCCACCATGCCCAGCTAATTTTTGTACTTTTAGTAGAGACGGGGTTTCACCTTGTTGACCAGGATGGTCTTGATCTCTTGATCCATCCAAAGTGCTGAGATTAGAGGCACGAGCCACCGCGCCTGGCCAACATTTTTGTATTTTAGTAGATACAGGGTTTCACCATGCTGGGCAGGATGGTCTCCATCTCCTGACCTTGTGATCCGCCCGCCTTGGCCTCCCAAAGTGCAAGGATTGCAGGCTCGAGTCACCAGCATGTAAATATTTTATAAAGTAGATGATGATAAAAAGATTTCAAATATATATCCCAGGAAAGAAACAAGATAGAACCTGGAGTTGGTCATGAAGAACTGTTGATAGCCACTATTCTGAGTGTATCTTCAATGACCCAACTTGAATCACTTTGAGAGAAGAGAAGCAAAGAAGTCTCTTTTTCATTCCATCTCTTTGCTTGTATAAATAATTGCTGTGAGTGTCTAGGCCTTAGGACCAGTGCCATAAAGGCATTTTAAGATTCAGTGCCACTGACTCATTTCTGAGTATCTCAGGACACCATGGGAGTGATCTGCGGATTGTGTGGTTTTCTGGAGTGACCTGGCCATGCAGCCCTTTGCCATGGCACAGCAGCAGAAGTCAGGCCTGATTTCTTTAGTGCCTCCTTCTGTCTTCCATTGTTTTCATGTGTTTCAGACCCTCATCACCTGATAACCGGCTGTAACCCTCCTCCAACTTCCTTAGGGGGCAACATCCCTATGAGAAAGTGAGTCAGGCCACAGTGGCCACTGGACACAGCATTGCTAGACACAAGCGAACATCAGGCAAGCTGAGGTCAGCACAGGTAGACAGGTCCAGTTGGATAAAGGGCTGGGTGAGCTGTGCTTGGAATGAAACTGGCAAGCCTGATCTCGTGTTAGGCAGAATTCTGGACTTAAAAGTTGACAGCAGGTAGGAGAAAATTTCAATAAGGCTGGACATACTATGAAGAATACACAGAGAAATTACTGGTTTTGATAAGGATCTCTGCAGACTGAGACATTTTATCTAGGGCAATTCGGATATATTTAATTGGCCCTATTCCAGGTAGAGACTTACTGGTCTTAAAGGGCTCTCATCAGTCAAGGAGAACCCAGTTACCTTAAAAGAAAAGGCATTGCTTTATCTATCTATGCTTCTTATGCCTCTTCAGTAAGTGAACAAGATGGGCATGAAGCCCGTCTTCCTTGTGGACCTGGGCTTCTCCAGGGAGTGCTTGCTCTCAGGGATGTGGTTGGATTAGCCCTGGGAGGTGGGGAGAGGAGGAGATCGATGGAGGGCAGTTTTCTTCCTTTTCCCCTTGGTTGGATATCCCCACTGAGACCAAGTCCCATATGGCGCAAAACTGAGGGATTTGATCCAGGAATATGGACTTCTCATTTTCCAGTTTCCACAACTCATCCTGCCTATGTGGATCTCTTCTGCACTTTCAAATAAAGCTTCCTGAAATGTGATTTTCCTTGTATCAAAAGCCTCTAATGAGTCTTATTGTTAATAAATTGCAGACCCCCTCAGGCTGACATTCAAGGACCTTGACTATGTGGCCCCAACCTACCTTATTCTTCCCAAAGCAAGCCCTCAGTGAAGCAAGTATACTGGCTGTTTCTTGAATACATGTGCACTTCCTGTCCTCAGGATTTGTCCATGCTACTATCAGCCATCTAGAACACCCCTTCACTTTTCTCCACTGAGGTGAATTTTTAAACACAACTGCTCAAATCCTACCTTTTCGACTCTTGACCCTTCTGAAACCAGTTGAGTTCTTGCCTTTCTTTCCATAATGTCTGAGTTTGGTGATCTCTCTGGTTAGAGTAAATGAGTGGAAAGAAAAAAAATGTTAATACAAAAGACCGTGTGGCAGGACTGTGCTTTCCAGAAGTAAGCTGTCTAAATCCTCTAAGAGATAAATGCCTTTAGGATATGCATCTTTTACTTTGCCCTCTTGAGTATCAGATATCTTCCTCTCTCAACATGGCACATGTTGAAAATCCACGGGGGATATTTTTGCATCACTGACTGAGGAGAAGACATCAAGGGCTCACGGGGGATATTTTTGCATCACTGACTGAAGAGAAGACATCAAGGGCTCACGGGGGATATCTTTGCATCACTGACTGAGGAGAAGACATCAAGGGCTCATGTAGCAGAAAATTCTCAGGGCACACTCGGTGTCTTGTGTCTGGGACATTCTCAGTGACTTGCGGCTATCAGTTTTCTTTCCAAGCATGCAGACATGACTTATGTAATTCTTGCCTCAAAGGTATTTCCAGGACAGTTGTCTGCAGACAAGAGCGGGATAATTAGCACACACATGATAGGCCCTACAAGAGGGGGGCAATTAGGATAAAAGTTGGAATGGTCCGGACTTTAAACTAAAACTGTTAGTTTGAGAAGGACTCAAGACAGAGGTTCTAGGGAGTGTGGGCCAGGAAAAGTGGGTTGGCGTGGTGGTAGAAAGTCCCCATGAAAACATAGTGCATGATTTATTTTATTCTTTCTTTCTTTCTTTTTTTTTTTTTTTTGAGACAGAGTCTTGCTCTGTCACCCAGGCTGTAGTACAATGGCATGGTCTCGGCTCACTGCAACCTCCACCTCCCAGGTTCAAGCGATTCTCCTGCCTCAGCCTCTTGAGTAGGTGGGATTACAGATGCCCACCACCACACCTGGCTAAGTTTTGTATTTTTGGTAGAGATGGGGTTTCACCATGTTGGCCAGGCTGGTCTTGAACTCCTGACCTCAGTAATCCACCTGTCTTGGCCTCCTGATGTCCTGGGATTACAGGCATGAGCCGCCGCGCCTGGCCACGAAGATATGATTTAGATCCCTAGCAATGCGCGCTTGACACTTGCAGATCCCATGTTTGAATAACTTTCTAATATGCCAAGACAGATGGACTTTGGTTGAGGGATGTTAGGAGCATTCAAGTAGTCAAAAGAGTTCTGAAGTCGTTGTGTAAGTGCTTGCCTTAATGCAGCAAATGTTCTGTGGATAATATCTTCCTGTCACGTTACATCAAATGGAAATCGAGCTGTGTATTTTCTTAGCATCTTAGGCCACAGTGCCCTGTGCGTTTAACTCAAAACTCTTTAAGCTATAATGGAACGCCCTTAATGGATCATTTGGCATATGTGATGATGCTTACATGAAACAAACTTCTAAAAAATTTAAACTAAACCTTTTAGAACTTCCCACTAGGGAGCACAGTTGTGTTGAAACGCAATATAATTTGTGACATCAGAAGATTCTTGTTAGTCTCTTTAGAAAGTGTTCTCCTTTTCATTTTCCTGTCTTCATTTTCTTTTATTCAAAAGAAAATTGATTATTTCATTAGATGAAACATTTTAGGATGTATTTGTTTTTTTTCAGGAATCACATACAAGGTAGTAGACTGTTATTGTAATTTCCATCCAGCACAAGTTACATACAAGTTGTATTTTATTGAGGGCTTCTGGCCCATTATTTTTATAGGTAAAATTATATTTAGGGAGGGGTAATGGTGTGTCAGGGGAAACTGATGCTGAGACATTATAATTAACTTGCATTTTAAAGAAAGGCAAGTTAGACACTAGCCTTAGTGTATAAGTTGTAATAATTAGAAAGAGATCTTTATTCTAAAATTATTAACTACAGTAATTAACTTTTAATAAACTCTGATTCTGAGATATTATTGGTTAGTAGGACTAGATTTAAAAGTCAGCATTTTATGGTGGCACACACGTATCTATGTGTTTATTTGACTATGATGCAGTTGGTAAAACTCTCATTTTTATTATTTTGCATAGAAGTCAGTAGTAGTTTGCAACGTAAATCCAAGAGTTTAGCAAGCAAACTATTCAGCATGATTGTCTTTCTATTTGTGTGAGTGAGGTTTGATGACCCCTAGACCAAAAAGCCTTCAAGTGGAGACAAAATGCAACCCAGCACATTCTCATAAACTTTTAAATGATCCAGCCTGATGATTGTAGCTACAATTATAAGAAATATTATTGTTCATTTTTTTGTTTATATATACATAGCAACTTATTTTAAATACAATCTTGATGTATAACTCAGTAATTATGACACAGTTACCCCAAAATATCTCGGCTGTGTGAATTAAAAACTGTTCTTAATAACCTTGTATTTCTTTCTGAAGAACCTATAAAAAGGAATGATTGCTTTTCAGAGCAGCAAAGGATAATCAGAGAGCCCAGAGCAGGGGAAATCTCTTCTCTTGGCCTTGCATGGGACTCATCCATCTGCTGGCTCTGTTCTCAACCATCTATTAAAGCAAAGGAGCAGACTTATATTCTATTTCTGTAGAAGAGCTCATTACCTCCCACCTTTAGGATGAACCTCTAACTTCTTACTTAATGCTCAGTGCAGTAATACTGGGGTCAATACTGGAATTCTTCCTTAAAGGAAGGTTACTGGAGTATTATTCTATAGTCAGGGACCTTAGTAATCTTTGATGTATCCTTTTTTTTTTTTTCTTCTTAAGACTTCCTTCAAGCTTGGAATCCAGAGCAGACTTTCTTGGTAAAGAGATGATGCTTTAATTGCTTCATCCACTATTTTATTTACCAGGTGCTTAAATAATGCTGACTCTTTGCCAGATGCATGAAAATGTCTTAGAAATAATTAACTCCTTTAATCCTCACAATGACTCTAAGATAGACTCTGACTCTTCCTGTTTCATGGATGAGTAAGTCACAGGCCCAAGGTCACAAAGGTAAACAGGAGCAGAGGCAGGATGTGAGCACAGGCATCTGCTGTGGAGACCATGTCCTTGACCACAGTCTCTGCTGCCCTTAAACCATACGTACAGGTCACCTTATGGAACCTAAACTCTCACGTGGCCTGGCTGGTGTCTCTAAGTCTCTCCTGGAGGATGCATTTCCCAGAATGGTTTAGCATTCCCCAAAGAAACCCCCCACGGATTTACATCCCTCCACCACCTTCCCATCTTGCAACCCAGATACAGTGGAATTCTGGATGAGGTTTCCCATACCTTGGTTCCTTTACACTTCTCACTCCACTCTTATGGGAGGGCATTTCCCTCTTTATTCATAACATATTCTCCCGATGACTTTTCAAGATCTAGCTCCATTGCCATCTAATTTGACCGTTGCCTCCTCTGGCAGATTGAGACATGTGCTTGGTCCATACCACTCCGGCGCTTCCTATGTGATCATGGCCCTCTTATGTCAGCTTTCAGCCTGATTTGAGTCCTCTTGCTCTGCATCTGGGATTTGCCTGCATCTGGTTCAATAGCCTGGAGCCTGATAATTCTTGGTGGTGAGTGTGGGGCTAAGGTCCCACCACTTTCCTTAATGAAACCCTGTAGAATTTTTAAGAGCTGACCACCTTTCGAGTCATGCTTATTAACATTATATGCTTGACATGCTGCTTCTTAACTGGATCAGCCAATCTTTTGAAATAGCTCTCATAACTATAATAAATTGTCTGGAACGTGAGCTTCAGAATATATCACTAGAAAGCTCTAATTGAGTTTAACTTTTATTTTTTACTATTTTTTTTTTAACCAAGAAGCAGCATTGATGGTTTTGACTTTTAAAGACATAGTTATTTATGAGACTCTGACCAAAATGCTAAAACAAAAGTGAAAAACACTCCACCAAAACATTACATTGACAGAATATTAATTTAATACTAAATATGCCTTTCATGCCCTCATGAGTACACAATTATTAGTATTTCCATAGGCTCTGAAAACACTCAATGGTTAAGAGTTTCCTCAGCAATTTATTTCTTGTTATGATTCCTCCAGTAACCTGAAATAGTTTTGGCAAACTGAAATAACAGTATATTGCTGTAGTCATAAAAATCTTCAATAGTTCTTTAGTCAGCCTGGTTTTGATATTTGAAAAATAGATATATTATTTTCACATGCAAACTGAGGATAAGAAAATGTCAAAAAAAAGTCAGTTCATATGCCAAGTGTATATTACCACAAAGTTTTCAATGTTTTAAAAGATTCTTGGCTGGGCACAGTGGCTCATGCCTGTAATCCCAGCACTTTGGGAGGCCGAGGTGGGTGGATCACTTGAGGTCAAGAGTTTGAATCCAGCTTGGCCAACATGGTGAAACGCTGTCTCTACTAAAAATACAAAATTATTAGCCTGGCATCATGGTGTGCACCTGTAATCCCAGCTACTCAGGAGGCTGAGGCAGAAGAACCACTTGTACTAGGGTGGTGGAGGTTGCAGTGAGCCAAGATCACACCACTGCACTGCAGCCTAGGTGACAGAGCAAGAATCCTTCTCAAAAAAAAATTCTTACACTCAGTACCCTTAGGTGTACCTCATGTGACTAATTCCTGAGTCTTTAACACAGCTACCTTTTATTTTTCTAGGAAGTGAAATTTCTTAAGAATTGTAAGAAAAGAAAAGGAATTAAATATTTTGGGTAAATTAGCTACCTGTCTGGAAATCTTGCTTTAAGTAGAACTAGCACTCAGAATCATTGTCTATATCAAGTATATTTCAGGTCAAACAGAAACAAGTGTTCAAAATGGGGAGAAACCAGGACATCAACATGAAAAAGTCCTCAGGTGTGTGCTTGAGTGATGTGTATTTGTGTTGTCTCATAGGATGATTTCAGGAGCAGTTGAAATAATACCACATACTCTCTTTCTTTTCAAGCACAGGCAGTGTGGGGTAGTAGTTTGAGAAAAAAACCAAAGAGAATAATTAATTAACTGCAAAGATATTGGGAATGTTTGAACGGTGTCTGTCAAGAAGTTACCTTGGCTAAAGAGATTTGGGTTCTATTATTTACCACTTGCTAAGTGCTATTGAAGTTAATATATGTATTTGTCTTTTTTTCTGAGGTTAAGTGTTTACTTGGGGATTCTGGTGCATTTTGATGTGGAGATGTTTTATAAGTAACTTGAACAAATGATGAACACATTACTGTAAAATGAAGTACATGGTTACCAAGGATGGTTGGCTTTCAACTTTTACCTTGACTCATTTTGCTATTGAACTGAACATAAACTTCTTTTGTCAACAGATGAAATGAAACAAAATGACATCGATATATTATGTATTTCTTCCCAGGAAAAAAGAAGCACTTTACTGGTAACTGGTGCAGTAAAAAAGAGGGTTGTGCCTTATGTTTCATTTACCAAAGTTCTTGAAAATGAAGTTTGTTTAAGAGCCTTTGTAAATATTCCTCTTCTACAGGACAAAGCTTTTCTGTGCAAATTCATAAATTGCTGTAGGAAGGAGATTTAAGTGTATTTGCTGGCACTTGTAAATTAGAAACGTTGCACATATTGTAAGTGCAGTGGTGCAAGAAACCACCACTGATCTCAAGCTGAATTCATTCTATCCAGTTTTTACCTGGAAGGCTTTGATTTCCAGTGCAAATAATTAAGCAAACAGGAACAAGGTTGGTACTTTTTATAAAAACAAAGGCCCTTACACTGAGGCTTTCATGGGTCTTATAAGTAGACAGTTCTCCTAAATCCTGCTTCACAGATCTTTTGATTCTCCCTCAAAAGCTTTATCCTATTCCAATTGGTACTCATCGCCACAGGAGGCTTGCTACTTGCAAATTTCTCTATTGCTGTTTTCATTTCCTCTTTAGTAATAGAGGCAATCAGTTTCTCATTATCCAGAAGATCCAGTTTTGGCATTTTAATTTTAGCCAGAATTTTCATAATCTCTTATCAGCTGCTAACTCTGATGCAAATATCAGTTTGGAGAACAAAAAAAAAAAAGGAAACTTTTTACATTATTGACATTTAATGATAAGATACAGAACCTATTGAAATACAACTGTGGTCTTTCTGATTTTGATTCTTATTAATGTATTTATTACTCTTGACATTGGCATACTTATTTGTAAAATAGAATAGGGATTTATTAAGAAAATAACAGTATATAATAATACTAATGTTTAAGATTCTTTAGATTTCTGCTTTGGAAATATAACCACATCAGATATTATCAAGATCATGGAGAACAGGTTGGGGTCTAGTAGGAAAGCTTCGGTGCCCTTCAATGAGGGGGTATAGTGCTGAAAGACCCAATTTGTTTCTAGTAGTTTTGGGCCAACCCTCCTGCCCACCCTAATCATTGGCCTTGTATGTTTTTGAAGAATTAGAAGTTAGAAGAACTACGATTTAGAAGAGAAAAAAACAAATAAAAACTAGAGAAAAAATTCAAGGGCTTTATAATTCATATTAGTAGACAAATTTTACAAAAACAAAGAAATGACTTTCTTGCTATAAAATATACAGTGCTTCACAAAGAACATTGGGAAACAATCTGTGACTGTCGTCTTTGACATTCATTTGGTATTTAGGGGTCAGGGGTCCAATTTTAAACTTACTTTTTAACATTAATTTGTATGAACATGTTTGAAATTCCATTTGATTTATTCAGTTAAGCTTACTTTTGTGTGTGTGTGTCTGTGTGTGTGTGTGTGTGTGTGTGTGTTTACCGACGGAGCCTCACTCTGTTGCCCAGGTTGGAGTGCAGTGGCATAATCAGGGCTCACTGCAGCCTCGACCTCTTGGGCTCAAGTGATCCTTCTGGCTGATCCTTTGGAGTAGCTGAGTCCATAGGCACACATCACCATGCCCAGCTAATTTTAAAAGTTGTTTTGTAGAGATAAGGTCTTGCTTTGTTGCCAAGGGTTGGATTTGAATTCCTGGGCTTAAGTTATCTTCCTGCCTCAGCCTCCTGAAGTGCTAGGATTACAGTTGTGGTGACCACACCTGGTCTACTTATGTTATAATTTCACTGATTTCATTCATTTTATTCCTAAGTGATTGAGTTTTTCATTTTGTGGAGCTGTGTTCCTGATGGTACATCCATCTACTTTGGGGCAGCATTTCGCAGACTCTCAGAGCTGCGAGGTTCTTTAACATGCAGTCTATCTAGTGGGCCAGCAGCCTATGGTCCTGAGGACTAGGCAGGGGGCACTCTAGTGTCCTTGTTGGAATCTCGGACTCTTTCATAGTCAGAAGGGCAGCAAGCGGAGACTATAGTTATTAGGAAAAGTAGACCGTCTTTCATGTCCCCTTCATCTTGAGTTAGGAGGTTATCACTGTGGCATAAGGAAATGTATTTTACATAAAAGGAGAGAGACAACCACCAGTCAAGTTGCCATCTGTGTGACTAAGGCTCAAAGTGGCAATTCTTAAATTCTGCTGAGTCCTGCTGCAGGCTGTCCTGGCTGATCCTCAGCTGAGCCAACAGAGACCTTAATCTGAGAAAGAAGATTCTGATGGAGGTGGGAAGCAGTGCTACATGGCAGGGTAGGGGGTCTCCAGAGGTTGTGGCCTAGAAGGATCATGGTGAGTTGTAGAATGGAAGCACTCAGCATAGGTTAATTAAGTACCCACCATGAGAAAGGTATTGTAGGTGTGGAGGACATTGGTGAATGGCATGTGGTCTTCACACATTAGAGACCCTTTCTTTTGATTAGATTGGGCTTATAGGTTTTTTGGGACAAATATCTCACAGATAAAGTACAGCTGTCATTTTATATCAAGGGAACATACTGTTAGTATGACATAAGTAGTTTTTTTTTGAGATGGGGTCTTGCTATGCTGCCCATACTGGAGTACAGTGGCTATTCATAGGCATGATCATAGTGCCTGGCAGCCTCAAACTCCTGGTCTCAAGCAATCCTCCTGTCTCAGCCTCTTAAATAGGGGCTATAGGTTCAGGCTGCCATGCCTGGCAGTAATTTATAAGTGATGTTGACTTTGATTACCTGGTTGAGATAGCGTTTGTCAGGTTTCTCCACTGAAAAGTTACTTTTTTAAAAAAATCCCTTTTTCATAATGTATTCTTTGGAAGGAAGTCACTATGCGTGGCTCAGAGTTAGGAAGTAGGGATTGCCACTCTACCTCCTTGAGGGTGAAATGTTTATATAAATCACTTGAAATTTCATATAGATTTGTTTCTTCTCCCTCATTTGTTATTTTACTCAATCATTTATGTTAGTATGGACCCAAGGACATGTAATTGTGCTTTGGGTTATGATACAATACTACTTTATCCTGTTGGTGAATTGCATCTGCTGTGGCCATTGGGAGCTCTTTCAGTTGGCTTCTGTGCCAGCAAGGATCAGTTGTAAGCACACGCTAGGTTGTGGCACCACAGTCTGTGCCAGAGGGAGAGCTGGGAGCCGACAGGAGAGCCTTTGAGAGCTGCATGCAGGAGGCATGGGGAATACATAGCAGAGGTTGGTGGGCCCAGAGTTCTTTGTTTAGCAACTCAAAGATCCTGTGCATTCTTAAGTAGGATGGTGACATTACGAACAGTGTCTTGGATGATTACTTTGGAAGCTCCATGCATTGTGTAGTTTCACTCGTTCATTCATTTAACAAATTTATAAAAACCCTATCCTATCACCTGCTGGGGAGTGAGGGTAGAACATGATGGGGAAAGAGAACAAACACTGAGAATCTGGCTGGTACATATACACTCAATTCCAGTTTATTCTTGTAGCAACCCAGTGAGTTAGATATTGCTTTCAATATTTTATAGCTAAGAAAACTGCATTTGTTCTGAGGATAGCCAGCTGCCATGTTCAGAAGTCTAACTACTCTGCAACTGCTATCCTGTGAGGTAGCACAAACCAGCCATATGAAATGTCTGACCAATCCCCAGTTGTTCCAGCATCTTAGCCCCAGCAGCAGAAATGTAAATGAAGAAATCTTCTGATGACTCCAGTCCCTGACAGCAAACAACTGTGATTGCACAAGAGGCCCTGAGCAAGAACCACCCAGCTGAGCCCAGTCAACACTCAGAACTATGAGAGATGATAAATTGTTTTATTTTACAGTTTTGGAGTAGTTTGCAGCAATACAAAACTGATAACCAGCAAACACAGGCTTTTTTGTTTCCTCTGCACTGTCTTCCCTGTGGTAGTGTCTGCTGTTCTGACAATGATTCTCGATTGAGGCAAAGAACATGGGAAGCTGTTACATTTATCTATTGAGGATGCCATGCAAGTCTGGCTTGAGTTGGGTGCTTGTGGATAAGAACAAGCAGAACTAGGTGCCATCCTAAGAGAACTTGCATTAGAGAAGGATAGAATTTGCATTAGTGCATTGTAGAGAGAACAGATGGTTTGTTATCAGATAGTATTGAATTAGCAATTTCTTTCTCCCTTCCTGGCTGTCTAACCTGGGGCACATTCTTTAACTCTGATTCTCAATTTCCTTACCTTTACAGTTGGGGTGATCTGAGGATGACAGTAGATCCAATGAGGCAATAGTAGTAGGTACTCAATACATGTGTTCTCATTGTTTTAAAAAACATATCTCTATTATTGCACCCGTTGCATTGCATTTGAGTTGTTTATTTTCCAGTTTGCCTCCCAAGTAGATTCTGAGCTTCCTTAAGACAGCTTATATTACATATTTTGTGTTCTTGCTGATTAGCACAGTAAACAGAACAGATGTAAATAGCTGCTGAATGAAAGAAGGAATTGATGAATCAGTGAGTAAAGATGAATTGTGAAATGAAAGAGGGATAGAAAAATAACTAGCCTATTTGGTTAGGGGTTTGAAGGTAGCATTACATAAAAGGGGGAAAACCAAGGTGGGAAGAATTATAAGAACAATAGAAAGTGATTGGTAGTAATAGATGTAATACTAGGCTGAGAATGAGATCTGGCCAAGCAAAATGTTTCAATGGAAAGTTCAGAAGCCCCAGATGAAGGTGTTAAGGAAGAAATGGTTGCTGAAGGATTGGAAGCAGCATTGGAGTCCTCAGAGTTGGCTGGAGATGCCTGTATCCACACATAGAGTACATGCTTTATCCTCTGAAGAGTTTATTTAGCAGAAGGTGGACTTATTAGATCACATGATACTTAAAGAACACATTTTCTACTCATCCAATAATCAAATATTTATGAATCATATAATGAATTCCAGGAACTGTGCCCAGCATGGGTAAATTGTGCTGATCCAAATATGTATAATGTTTTTCCCTCATTCAGCATATGTTCAAAAGAGAAGAAAGTCATTGAACAAATTATCAACCAAATAAATATGTAACTATTAATTGAAATACATCTTGTGAAGAGAAAGTATAGAGACTGCTCACTTTTCATCAATTCCATCCTGTCCATCTTTAGTCAGAGAATGCCTGGGTTTCAGATGGGAACATGACCAAGCATCTAGCATCTTTTGCATCTTGCCCAAATGACTAAGTTCTGGCCAATGGTAAATAAACAGAATTATTATTACTGCTATTTTTACCACTTCTCGAGTGTGCTTCAAAAAGGAATCGTGTATATTCTCTTGGTCCTTCCCTACTTCCTGCTGGCTGGAATATAATAACTGAAACTGCAGCCTTCTGCAAGATAGAAACCATGAATTGTAGACTGTAGAACTTCCCATATAGTCTTGGACTATAGATTATAATGCGGCAGAAGAATGAATTCTCATCTTATTTAAATCATTGTATCTTTTGATCTATTTATTATTGCTGCTTAGCCCATATCTTAACTAGGAAAACTACAAATGAGGGTATATTAGTTTGCTCAGGTTGCTATAACAAAATACCATAGATTGGGTGGTTTAAACAACAGAAATGTTTTGTCTCACAATTCTCAAGGCTGTAAGTCTGAGATTAGGATGCCAACATGGTTGGGTTCTGTTAGGGGCTCTCTTTTCAGCTTGTAGACAGCCACCTTCTTGCTGTGTCCTTACATCATGAGTGGGAGAGAGAGAGAGAGAGAGAGAGAGAGAGAGAGAGAGAGAGAGCGAGAGAGAGAGAGAGAGCACAAGCAAGAACAAGAGAGTGCTCAAGTGCTCTGGCCTCTTCTTATAAGGGCACTGATTTCATCATAAGGGCCTCACCCTCATGACCTCATTTAACCCTAATAATATCCCAAAGCCCCCATCTCCAAACACCATCACATTGGGGGCTAGAGCTTCAACATATGAATATTCAGGGGGATACAATTCAGTTCATAGTAGAGGACAGGGGGAAGATCAAATAGGAATAAAGGGACAGGAATCTCCAAAGAGGAAGTGCTTTGAAGCTGAATGATGAACTATTTGGAAGAAGAGTGCTGCAGGTAGAAGGAATAGTGTGTATGAAACCCTTGAAGTGGAAAAGAACTTGATATTTTTGAAGAAGTATGAGGGAAAGCAAGGGAGAAAGGACCACGGGTAGTCCCAAATGAAATTGGAAGTTGCTGATTAGTTTTAAGTAATAGGGTACTGTAGACTGATTTGTATTTCCAAAAGCTTCATCTCTGCCGTGGGGATTGTAGGGAAAAACAATGGATTAGGGAGTATCCCTCAGCCTCACAGAGGGATGATGGCAAGTAGCCTAGAACTGTTGTTGGGGCTGGAGAGAAGTGATGAATTGGAATGATATTTTGAGAGAACTAACAGGTCCTTTTAATAGATGGGATGTGCATCAGGGAGACGCAAGGTGCTTTCAGGATGATCCCCAAGTTTTGAGGAGGAGGAGGAGGAAGAGACTAGAGGATGGAAAAGAGCAACAGATTAAGACCATGTGTCCAGTTTCTTTTGAAGATGTTATATGGGAAAAGAGCCCCAAATCCAGCATTCATCACCAACTTTGTCAGTTATTAGCCATGACCTTGGGAATGTTACAGGTTTACCAACAAAGGAAACAGAATTTTGAGACTAAGAAACATAAAGTCAGCATTTTGAACTTAAAATTCACAGAAGTAATATGCTGTGGTAGAAAGTGTGGGCTGTGAAGACAGGTATCCAGTTATATCACTTCCTTCTTGAGTAACCTCGAGGAAGTCACTTAAATTACCAGAGTCAGTTTTCTCATGTGAAAAAAAATTAGTGGTCTTGTGATGTGGATTAAAAATGATAATTTCTGTAAGACAGAAGCAGGCTGTCTGGCATGGTAAGTGCCGATTAAGATATATGCTTAAATTGCTCCAAGGAACTTACATTTAGTGTTCAGTATGTGTAGAAATCAGATAATTTAATTGTATACTTATGTTCCAAAACTCAGAAAGGGGGAAGACTGAGAGAAATAGGCTGATTCGCCTGGCCCTCTTCAGTCATTATGTAGTCCTCTTTCTCCCTGGTCTGGGAGGTGAGTCCCTGAGGGATATTGGACTTGCACCCTGTAACTCACTGGTCAACATGTTCTGTTTTGCAGTTTTCCGGAAGTTAACGATGATCTTCTGGAAAAGTTATCAAGCACTAATGGCTCTGAATGTAACTTCAACAGATGTCATCATTTTTCAGATTTTTCATTTATAGAAAGTCCATGCAGCTTCCCAGAATTTGGGGCCATTTGCTCAACGTACTGTGAGGAAGTGTTCTGAGCCTACAGCAAGAACAGTACTTTCATAGTTAATAACTAAGTAGTCAACAAGGGCGCCCACTCAAAGGGGAACTCTGGCCAAGGGATTAGGATTTGTACTCGGAAAAATGCCTCAGGTATTTCATGGATATTTGATGAAAGTACTTGGTCATCACCATGATTTTAAATTCCAGTGACCTGGAAATTCTGAAGGATGGTTTTAAAAAGAATTTTCATTCTCTTTCATCTCAGAGTATGTTGGATGGTGCGGAATGCATTCCTTCTGTAGAGTTACTCACAGGTGATAGCCTTCTTCTTAGTGTGGCAGAGGGGACGTGGCAGGAACCCCTGAGGTAGCTGGACATCTGGACCTGGGTGAGAGAGCCTGGCCCCTTGGTACTTTGAAAAGATGCACAGTCTAGATGAAATCTTTGGGAAAGCAGCACTGGAGAAGTGATGGGAATTTACCTCCATGGGACATAATTTGATCCTATTGGGAAAGAGGATTTGCCTTTTATAGAGTTTTACCTCCATAGGATTATTATAAAGAGGTCCTTCCGCTTCTCCTTAGGCATTACTCTTGCACCTGTTGCTTGCGAGGCTTGAGTTTTTGACAGTCTAGATACCACTTTATGTCCCATTTCCAGTGCTGGGTTTTAGCAACGTGCAAGCAGAAAGCCTGACGTTCTACAGCCATATGCTTGCATCGTTACTTAAGGAGAAAGATATAAGGAGCAGAAAACTCTTGTTATTTGTTATTTTAATTTTTCAAACAAGAGGAGAAGAACGAATTTCCAGAACTGAGAACAAAACTAAATTATGCTGAAGAGAAAAATCTATTCTTTTATCCTTTGGACTTTTTTTTTGTATAAGTAGATCATATGCAGGTTAAAATAATTATAAAACTTGGAATTTATCCAGTTGTGTAGTGAGTAATTACAAAGTTGCTTTGTTTGATGATGTGGTATTTTATAGAAGGGCATTTTTAACCTTTGTCACTAGCGCCAAATGGAAGGAGACACAGCCTTTTATAATAAGTATCATAATTCTAATTGCATCTAAAGTATATTTAGAAGCAATTCATTTTTAAAGACATGTTCCAGTTTGGGTACTTTGTTTTTAGTAGGTAAAAATTGCTGAAGTAAAATGGTATGTGGTAACAAAAGTAAAATAAGAGCAAGTGCTTGTTAATAATCTGTTCCAATATTCATATTTCCAAAGTCCAGCTCTGGCCAACAGAGACACTGCAATTTCATTACTAACATGCAAGGCAAGACCCTTACGTAATCAAGTGGCTCATTACAGAAGATCAGAGGATTTCAAAATACACTTTAAAAATCAGAACTAAAGTATTGTATTTAAAAAGAAGATCAAAGTGTACATCATGTCCAGAGATCCTTTGCATATATTATCCTTCTGTATTATTATCAGAAGTGACTTTCATTGACATTCACTGTAAGTCCATGCACATACTAATGATAGATTAAACAGTTAAACCACCACATTTATTCATTTGACATGATTATTGGGTGACTTATGGGCAAAGTGGTGTGAAACCCAATACTGCACTAGTGTCTGTCTTTCTCGATTCTTTTGTCTTTGAAATGCTGCTACTGAAATGGCACTGTCAAAAGAGAAGCCATGACACTTTGAATATTGTCTTGGGGCCAGGATCATTTAAAATAATTAATAGAAGTGGAAAATACATTAAAATTTCTAAAGGTTTTAAAATGTGAATTTAACTAAATTCAAACATTTATTGAGCACCTCATGCACAAGGTACAGGGCTAGACAAAGTGGGTTGTGCAAAAAGGAATAAAACATGGTCTTTGGCCTTGAGAAACATTTAGTTTAATGGGGAGACAGTATATGCAGACTTATGATGTTATAGGAACTATGAGACAGTGCGATACAAGATGCTACATGATCACAGAGGCGAGAGGAATTGCTCTGTTCAGAGGCAGCAGGAAAGTCTTCATGTAGAGACTGAGTCAGACCCTGAAGTACAGGTTTCAAAGCATATAATGAGGGAAGGGCCTTTTTTGTGGGTACTACAGTGGACAAAGGCTGGAGGTGAGGAAGTGCACTATGCATTTAAGGAAGCATTTCCATGTAGCTGTGCTAAACGACACATGAAAGGGATCATTGCATGAATGGCAGAAAAGGAAAAGGATGAAATGGAAAGTTTCAGTGATCTGAAAGTGATGATCTGAGTTTATAGTCTGATACGGTTTGGCTGTGTCCTCACCAAAATCTCTGTTCTCATGACAGTGAGTGAGTTCTCACGAGATCTGATGGTTTTATAAGGGGCTCTTTCCCCTTTGCTTCTCACTCTTCTCTCTCCTGTTGCCATGTGAAGAAGGTCCTTCACCTTCTGCCATGATTGTAAGTTTCCTGAGGCATCCCACAGCCATGTGGAACTGTGAGTGAATTAAACCTCTTTCCTTTATAAATTATCCAGTCTTACAGTATTTTTATAGTAGTGTGAGAATGGACTAATATAGAATCCTTCTACTTATTAACTATATGCATTTGGGTGTCATTTACCTTTTGGAACCTTAGTTTTCTCATGTCTAAAAGGATGTAATTAATTTCTGGCTGGATGGTTAGAATAAGCTAGATTACGCTGCAGTAACGAACCCTGAAATCTCAGGGACTTAAAAGAATAAAAATGGAATATTTTCCAAAATCAGGGTTTAATTTGGTTTCTAGGGGTGGGAGCTCTGCTGCAGCGTGAGTTTTGAGCACTTCATCTTGAGATGCCTTTGTCTCTACACAGGTCTCCACATTCATCACCAGAGGAGAACAAAGAGGGAAAGAGTGTGGGTGATCTTTTAGGGGGCAGGTGTAGAAATACGTTAAATCTGTCCACGTTCCACAGACCAGTGTCATGGTTCCACCTAGATGTCAGGGGCTTAGAAATAGAGTCTTTGGTGTGCCCAGGAGGAAAATGATGTGTGTTGGGATGCACATGACAGTGTTCTGTGAATCTCTAGTATTACTGTGAAAATAATTCAGGGCACGGTGTCTGAAAAAATATGTATGAAAGGACTCAGGCAAGGCAAGTCACTCCTGTCGTGTTAGTTTCTTAAGACTGGATATAGAGAGGGGCCAGCATATCAGGAGGCTTCAATTGTTGTCAACTAGAGAATTTGTAATTTGCTTCCTGGGTTGTGGGGTTAAAAACTTTTGAAGAGGGGAGTTGCTTGAATATAATTGTGCTTGAGGAAGATTGGACAACTGCCTATAGGGCTGGAGGGTCATGAGGAAAAATTTTGACAATGGTCTTTTGTGGTTGTTGAGGAAATATGGAGCATGGGTGAGAGGCAAAGCCGAGGTTCTGGAAAGGCAGGTAGGGAAGTAGGAGCATGGCAGTAGACTGAGATATTTTATTTGTCTTTATATCCACGGTATCTTCCACAGAAGCAGTGCCTTCCTGCGTGGTAAATAAATGTGGCTGAATGAATCAATAACAACTTAGTGAATGGATGAGGAAATGAATTCTGTTTTGCAGAACAATTAATTTTGCATTTGACTTTCTCTCCATAGAGATAATAAATTCTTTGAGGTTGGGAATCTTTTTTTTTTTTTCCATTATGAAAGGTCACGATATGGGGCTAATATGCACAAATAACTTAGGGCTCTGGGTGGCAGTGAGTCCTCAGGCAAGCAAATCAGGGAAGAGAAATTTGCAGCTGGGGATTATCCTGGTGGCACCAAGACTAACGAACAGTGGAGGCGCAAAGCCCAAGGATACAGGGAGACCGAGTCATTGTGAGATAGGAAGAGAAACTGGCCTGTGCAGTTTACATCTTTTATTGATTTCAGCATAAATTTCTCACTCATCAGCATGACATTTTAAATAACAAAGTATACCTTTGTTAAAATCCAGGGGATTATAAAAAATAAACACTACTTCATATGAGAAACTCAGAGTTGTAATAAATGGAAACTGTAAAACCCTATCCATGATTTTACCAAAGAGAAACTATAAAGATAAATTTGTTTGCTTTTCAACTTAAATGTAAAATCCATGTAAACAGAATGTTATCTAGCTTGCTGTATTGTAGTGTTTCACTCTATATACACCTCAGGGTTTTAGTAATTTAATTATTGCTTCTGATAAATCATTCAAACATTTCTTTTATATTTTCTGTTTCTCTAATGAAATTTTTAGTCATCTGAATCAGCTGGATTGGTGGTAAAAAATTTCATAGAAATCAGCAAAAGTGCTCAAAATTGTAAAATATAGTTTTCAAATCAGTTATATGGTGAAAAATTCATTTATTGAATAATAAACATTGACTGAATGTCTTCTATATGCTAACATGGTGGTGGTGTGGGGATTCAATGGTGACATAGCGATGGATTAGAATCCTGTTTTTCCAAAACAGTGGAGAGCCAACGCATTGAATCTGTCATTCAGCAGGCTGAAGCAGGTGATGACAAAAATCTTCTAAATTTTTTTGGCCAGTGGAGCTTTTCAATGAATCCTCCCGTCAACTTTAAGGAAACAATAGTTGCTTTTTATTTTAATGTGTGCTTGTAACAGTAATTAAGCCATTGTTTCAGCTATAAAATGGCCAAAAATCAAAGGACTGTCAACTTTGCCTTGCTGGGCTACCTAATTCTTTTTGTTTTAGAGTTAAGGAAAACTTGCCTAGGTGTTTTCAACACACACACACACACACACACACACACACACACACACACACAATATGTACTAATGCAGGTGTAATACATATATTATTACATATATATCTTTCCATATTAAAATGTGTGTGTAATACAGTATTTTCAATGACCTAGAGTGCAATAGGACTTTGAGTGCATTCTTCAGCAAAGTAAATAATGTTTGAATTATACAGGGTAAACCTCCAAACTTGTGTGTTCTATTGTATTATATATAAAGTACTATATATATATGTACACACTATAGTACTATATATAGCATATATAGTACAATACATATATACTACAGTACTATATATACCATACACAGTATTATTTATGTTTATAGTATTTTATATGGTGTGTATATATATACATATGTAGTACTATATATATCATATATATATTTCAGTGTTATGTAAATAGTTCTTACAACAGTTTAGTGAACTAGAGGTTAGGTGTATGAGTTATGTGCTCCTGTGCAATAATTAATGGAATAATTTATTATTTTGCAGGTCATTGGAGCAGAGAACATTTAAATGCATGCAAGCCTCCATAGAATTTCACTGTCTCTAGGTGAAGAAGGCTAGGATCACAAAATCCTAATCATGTAGTTATATTTTCAAAGCAAATCCAGCAAAGATTAATTTTACTCAGTTGTAATTTTATTTGTTTGCTTATAATAATGCTATAGTGATTTTTAAATGGATTAGATAGACATTACTCCTATCAGGAGGAGCAGAGCAATGATTCTGGGAAATGGTCATCAGGGTTCCTCAAACAAAGGATATCCGATCAGATTAGCTGGGGCTAGTGAGACTGTATGCTACAGTTCCCATTTGGTGATTCAAAATATTTATTGACATATTAAAGTATCCAGAAGGGCTTCAGTAAAAAAAGTATCGAACTTTGCTTGCCTTTAACAAACTAAGTTAATTGTGCAAGGAAAGTCTATTTTTCTTGGCACACTGATAAATGCTACATTGCAAGGAAAACTACAAAGTTTTTCTTTGACACCAATTTGGGAAGCACTGCATTAGCTAATTTAGACTATGCTTAATGCTGTTAAAAATTTTAACTCAAAATGAACCCTAAGGCTAAATTGAATACACTGGTTTAGTTTCACAGCTGTCTGCAAAAATCTTTGATGACGATCTGGCCTTCCTGTTCTATGTGGATTTTCCTAAATGTGTCATGAGGTGATGCCTTCATGCCCTGCTATGTGCTTTTCTCTTTGCCTTCTAGAATGTCCTTACAGTTAACTTACACAAAGCCTGTATGTCTTAGCTCAAGTGGGACTGGTGAAATAGTTCCCTGACCTCCTCTAAGTGTCCAGAACTGTGTTATTTTACCCTGCTTTGAGGGAACACTTAAGCCTGCCCCTGATTCATGATGCTGATAGAAGATACAACACTCCTGGGTAGGAGACGAGGACTTCTTTCCTCCCTGCATAGCAAGTCACATGCAGTGCATGCTTGTGTCAGTTCCTTTTGTCTCTCAAGAAGTCCCATGGGTCCACATAGAGGGCCCTGGATGTTTTATTTATTTATTTTTATTTTTAAAATTTTACTTCAAGTTACGGGATACATGTGCTGAACATACAGGTTTGTTACATAGGCATACATGTGCCATGGTGATTTGCTGCACCTATCAATCTGTCATCTAGGTTTTAAGCCCCACATGCATTAGGTGTTTGTCCTAATGCTCTCCCTCCCCTTCCTTCCTGGCCACCAACAAGCCCTGGTGTGTGATGTTCCCCTCCCTGTGTTCACATGTTCTTATTGTTCGGCTGCCACTTAGGAGTGAGAACATGCGGTGTTTGGTTTTCCGTTCCTGTGTTAGTTTGCTGAAGATGATGGTTTTCAGCCTCATCCATGTCCCTGTAAAGGATGTGAACTCATTTGGGGCCCTGGATGTCACAGATGTATTTGAGGAACCCTCAGCTTAGGGACCCTAATATTTGGTAATAAATGGGCTGCAAACAAACCTACCTAAGTTTTGTGTAGGAAGGAGACATTGTCTCTTTTTTTGAGACAGAGTTTTGCTCTTGTCACCCAGGCTGGAGTGCAATGGTGGGATCTCAGCTCACTGCAACCTCTGCCTCCCGGGTTCAAGTGATTCTCCTGCCTCAGCCTCCCAAGTAGCTGGGATTATAGGTACCAACCACCACTCCTAGCTAATTTTTGTATTTTTTTTTTTTTTTTTTTTAGTAGAGATGAGATTTCACCGTGTTGGCCAGGCTGATCTGGAACTTCTGACCTGAGGTGATCCACCACCTCAGCCTCCCAAAGTGCTGGGATTATAAGCATGAGCCGCTGCGCCCTTCCTGGAGACATTATATTGATTGTACTGTACAACATTCTTCCCTCTGCTCCAGAAGAAGACACTTTTTCTATCTTTCAACTGTTCATGTACATTTTTCAAAAGAGAAAAAAGGCTGTCCATGCCTCTGCTCAGACGATGCACAAAATTAAGAAAGTCCCATGGAGAATTGTCTATAAAGACTAAAATCCAGGTCACCAACTTGTGCTGTTCCTTGAATTACCCCAGCCACCAGTACAATCCCACAATTTTGGTCCTTCGTGAATGGCTCTAAATGCTTCTTTTCTGGTGGGGATGTGCTTTTCTTTCTGCTTTTTTATTGAAGCCAGCTGAATACCAGACAGAGTAGGCAGAGCTGGCAAAGTTGATGAGATACAAGGTGGTGTCTTTACATGTTTTCTGGAGGAGTCTTCAAGTGCATTGCCCCAGTTACTTTAGGAGAAAGGAGAGAGGAATGGAATAAGCAGGCTTTCACTAAAAGGCTCAAATGGCTTTAGTGATCCAGGGAGAAAACCTTCCTTTCTTACAGAAGCACTAGTGTCACACCAGCGTTGTTGGAGGCAGAAGGACTCAGGGGCCTGTGACTGTTAAGGCCGGGAGAGACTGTGCTAGCCGGAGGGCTGGCAGCCACACAGGAGTGTCGAGGAAGGCGATGACACCCCTGCATCAGGGACAGAGCCAGGCTGGCAGGCAGCCGCAACACCACGCAGAAGGTGGGAGGACTGTAGACCCTGCAGCATCTGTCTGGGCTTTCTTGTCACAAAAATGGGAAGAAGAAGAGGAAGCAGCATGTGGGAAGGAACAGAGATGGATTATTCATTGGAGGAACCTAAGTCAATCAATCAATCAATAACATTTAAGTGAATGAATGCACAAATGCATAAATACACATTTTGCAGGAAGAGTTGGGGTGTGGGAGAGGGGGTGGATTGGAGGATAAGATTAGGCAATAAACTAGCTGGACTGTAGGTAGTGAGGGGCTCCTAACTTAGGTGCTTCTCACAGGGCAGTTCTCAGTTCAGCAGCTGTTTGTCACGGGTCCATGAAGAGATGAGTGGAGCAATTGGGACTGCATGTCTGGAAACTTTTGCTTTGATTCAACAGACTCTTTTTTTTTGAGATAGAGTCTTGCTCTTTCACCCAGGCTGGAGTGCCGTGGCACAATCTCGGCTCACTGTAACCTCTCTACCTCCTGGGTTCAAGCAATTCTCCTGCCTCAGCCTATTTAGTAGTGGAGATTACAGGCATGTGCCATCATGCTTGGCTAATTTTTGTATTTTTAGTATGACAGGGTTTTACCACATTGGCCAGGTTGGTCTTGAACTCCTGACCTCAAGTGATCTGTCCGCTTTGGCCTCCCAAAGTGCTGGGATTACAGGTGTGAGTTACCACACCACATCAGCAATTTGACAGACTCTGTATTCCCTATGACATGTGACAATTAAAATTTGGGGCTTGTATTTTGTACGTGTTTGGGTTTTGTTATATTAAATTTTTCCAATAAATAATTTTTACTCTTGTACATAAGTATGTTCTGTTACCGAAACTTGATTAGGAAACAAACTGAGCTTCAGTCCGAATAGTCTGAGAAGATAGCAATAGATGAAGGGATTTCAGAAGGAAAGTGGTATTCTGGGCTTGTCCACTTGCACTGGTTTTTCTGGTGCCCGGGGGTAGGATGGATTGGAAGAGGTGAAACCAGGTGCTGGATTTAAGTTAGAAGATGATGAATGGCACTCACACCCAAGAGAGATGGTGAGAGCCCTAACTGAGGTAGCAGCAAGCAGAGATGGAGAGAGAAGGAAGAACTCAGGGGGCAACAGTAATAGCTAACTCTACCAAAGCACAGGGTAGGTAGTTGGCACAGTCTAAGCTCTTCCTGTGACTGATATTATCACTCCCATTTTACAGGTGAGGAAACTGAAACAGAGAGACTAAGTCACTTGTCCTATGTCAATCACTGAGTCAGCGGTGGTAATGAAACTTGCAGCCAGGTATTTCTATCAGTAAGACTCCGTGGTGAATTATTTGAGTGAAGTGGACAAGAACAGTGTCAAGGAGGACTCTCAGGGTCATGTCCTGATGCCCCTGGTTGTTGGTACTGACAGGGGACAGACACGGAAGATGGAGGAAGAAGTATAGCTTTGGCAAGAGACCCAAAAGGTGACAAGTTCATCCCTGATACTTAATGGTTGTTGAATAAAATTGCAGAAATGCAATTAACTGGTTTTGATTATTGTGACTTTTAAAAAGTCAAAAGATATGTAGAGGACTATTATTTGCTAGGTACTTTGTTAAGTGCTTCAGTGTAATTCTTCACCGTAACCCATTATGTGGGCAGGTTGAATACAAATGGGCAAAGGAAAAGGAAAATGTCAAAATGACCCAGTGTTTACATCAGCCTGGATGAGTGAGAGCATGTCAATAAAGAAATTTGTAAAGGGGAGTGTGTTTCTAGGTAATGGGTGGAGAATACAAAAAAAATTATTGAATGCCTACTGTGTGTTAAGGGTTGATGGT
The DNA here is from genome assembly GCA_031835075.1 of Saguinus oedipus. Lineage (NCBI taxonomy): Eukaryota > Metazoa > Chordata > Mammalia > Primates > Cebidae > Saguinus > Saguinus oedipus. The sequence continues at coordinate 11,569,511 of CM063169.1, read as the reverse complement.
ACACTATCATGTTTAATCCCTGTAATCCTGCTAACAAATATTTATCATTATTTTTCTTGCAAATATAAGGAAGCCATTCTCAGAGATTTAAGTAGCTTAAATCAAAATCTCACAATAAGTAGAATTCAAACTCAGAGCTGATTGGAAGTCTCATTCTATTCATTATGGTGTGTTGGCTCTAGTGGAATGAATTTGATGCAAATGAAATTTGAAATTCAGGTAGGACACCATGAAGAGATGTCTAGAAGACAGTTTAAGAAGGATGAGAAGGTAGAGTCAGAAATAAAGATTTGGGAATGTGGTGGCTTCGTTGCAATGACCCCACTGTTGATGCAGTTTGATGGGGCCTTCCTGCATTGACCCAAGGCTTGTCTGTGTGGCTTGCTTTGCAGTCGGACAGCAGCACCTTTGAGGAGAGCAGAGGCCTGCAATCTCGAAGACGTGCATTGATTTTACTACCTATGTGCTTTCAGAACCCTGTGCAGCCAGGGGTACAAACCCAGCCTAGGTGGGTAGATGATAACAGATACACAGCCTAGTTGCCTCTGTGGTCTCAGCTGACAGCCAGCCAACCCCAGAAGCAAGGGTTCCCAGTGGGACTGGAAACTCCCTGCAAACACATGAGTAAGCCCAGCCCAGCCTACCAGAAGAGTTGCACAGCTGATCCCATTCAATGTTTCTGACCCATAGAATTCTGAGCTAAATAGATGACTTTAAGCCATCAGGTTTTGGGGTGATTTGTTATGAAGCAGTGTCATTGATGCAGAAAGCCATTGCATGAATGGAGTAGTTGCAGGCTTTGCAGATTTGAAAGTGAATGAAATCACCAAAGAAGACAAGTATTGAGATTTGAATGATTTATTTTATTTCTTTTATATAATCTTATTTATTTTTAAAACAATCGCCAACTCAGAAAAGTTGCAAGGACAGTACAAAGAACTGCTTCTTCTTCTTCCTTTCCTCCTTTCCCTCCTCCTCCTCCTCTTTTTTCTTTCTGAATAATTTAATGCCCATCATTTCCAAATACAACCATCAGAGTTGAGAAATTAACATTGATGCTGTACTAACATCTGATATTCGGGTCCCACTCAAGCTCACCTGTTGGCCCAGTAACACCTGCTAGAGAAAAAAATGATCCAATTCGAAATTATATCTTGCTTTCAGTTGTCTTGTCTCTATGTTCTCCTTCATTCTGGGATCATTTTATAACCATGAAGAGACTTACTAAATCAGTAGCAGCATTTTGAATAGTAATATCCAAAACAAATGCCAATAGTATTTCCTAGGCTCTAAAGAAGAGCTGCACCACAGTCTCACTGTTTATCAAAAGGAATTCAGATATTGCGCAGAGCCCAAATTACAGGGAAAAATGATTTTAGGTTTATTATCTGCATGCCACCCCTGTCTACTCTCCAGGGAGCTATATATTTAGTGAAAGGTCATCTTACATTCCCTCCAGTGACCCCTGGGATTTTCCCATTTCTCCCTCCACCCTTGGTACACACAGACGGAAAAGAACACTGGTGTGTCAGCGATGAGTGGAAAGCTCAGCTATTTTGCCAGGTGGTTTTAGAAGACAAAAAACCTTCAGATTTCAGGAAATGGTGTGTTCTTTTTGGTAAGTACTTCTTGAAGTAAATAGTTTCCAGAAATGGAGGTGGGAGAATGGCATTGATCAGGGAAGTGGGAAGTATTTTTCCCTTTAAGTTTTGGGGGCAGTTATCCCCTCTGGCTTTTGCCCCATGTCCTGCCTGAATGGCTGTTGCCTTATTGACTCTGCTGGTGTAATCTGGCTGTATTTTCAGGGACCTCATTAAACCGTTTTGGGCTGCTGACATCCCCTGTCTATATATGACAAGACTTTTATTATTGAATGTTTTAGAGGACTGTCTCATCATCTGATCAAGGAACAAGTGCAAGGATAGGAAGAACGTGCTGGGAATAAGACGGTTTACGTGAATCTTTGTGCTTCTTCAGAAATTACCAGCTGATTTCAGCAGGCACTGTGGACCTTATCACCTGGAGGGAGCTCTGTGTGTGAAAAAGGAATGAATAGAGTGTGTGTGTGTGTGTGTGTGTGTGTGAGAGAGAGAGAGAGAGAGAGAGAGAGAGAGAGAGAGAGAGAGAGAGAGAGAGAGGGAGGGAGGGAGAGAGAGAGAGAGAGAGAGAGAGAGAGCGCGAGAGCGAGCGAGAGAGGTTTGTTTGTTGTTTTTATTTTACCAATAGCGTTTACTGATGGCACTTTACCGTACTCGTTATGTTCTTGTGATCACTCCAAATTTCTTTTCATTTTCACTTCTTTGTTCTCCTTCTCTCAGTTTAAATTAAAAAAAGTGAGAGAATTCGAGATAGTTAATTTACAGGTAATGTCTACATCTTGAAACATAGCCCACTCTTTGCATATTTAATGGTTACGTTTCAGTAATTCCATTTAGGAATTTTTGAGGCAAAAGTAGAAATTCACTGTGTGTTTAGTCATAGGCTAAATACACCATCTTCAGTCTTCTTCAGTATCTTCTAACTGCAGTCACTTTCCGCTAATGGTAACTCTCAGAAAACCAATAACATCCCAAATAAAATGGTTAATGATATTTGATTCTTCTCTGGGGCCCTTAGATTCTGCTGAGTCTCTTCTCAGGTCTGGGGAAATATGCTCAGTGATGAAGTCAAGGCAGAGTATCCTGCTGCTGATGGACTCTATCTCTGCCCAGGGAGGATGGCCAGGGTGGTGGTTCCTTCCAGAATCCACCTTAGAGTCAATTTTAATCTATTTCTATCAAACTAGGATGTGACCAAAGGCAGGATGTCCTGGTCAAGAAAGCCTAGTGAATAACAAAATCCAGCCTGCAATTGTTTGAGGATGCCAAACATAGTCAAGGCTGAGTTCGTGGGGAGATTGCCCCCTTTTGTGCTAAAATTGGGTGTGGGACTGGGTAAATTAAAGCCAGCTGAAGAGACAGTGCAGAAATTCTTTGTCAACTTCACAGGTAACATGGCTCCGTCCACCCTCTAACAAAAAAAGGGCAATAACTGAACAAAAAAAGAGCTGTGTCAAGGCCTGGTGCAGTGGTTCATGCCTGTAATTCCAGCACAATGGGAGGCTGAGGTGGGTGGATCACCTGAGGTCGGGGGTTCGAGACCAGCCTGACCAAAATGGAGAAACCTTGTCTCTCCTAAAAATACAAAATTAGCCCAGCTTGGTGGTGCATGCCTGTAATCCCAGCTACTTGGGAGGCTGAATCAGAATTGCTTGAACCCAGGAGGCGAAGATTGCAGTGAGCTGAGATCGCGCCATTGCACTCCAGCCTGCACAACAAGAGTGAGCCTCCATCTCCAAAAAACAAACAAAAAAACAAACAACAACAACAATAAAGAACTGTCTTTCTAAATGGTTTTGAGAATAAATAAAACATAATTTACTCATGACTTTTCCGTTTCTAACTGTTGTAGAGCAATATTTCTCAGACCTTAATGTGCACCAATCTACCTGGGGATCTGGTTAAACTGCAGCTTTTTACCCCAATAAATCTGAGAGGAGGCTCAAGGTCCTGCATTTCTAACAAGCTCCCAGGCGACGTTGATGCCATGAACCACACTTGAAGTAGGAGCAGCTACTGTAGGCATCCTCCAAGGGTGATCCCTGGACCAGAAGCATCACATCAGCATCATAGATAATTTTCTAACTTAAAAGAAACTTGTTAGAAAGGCAAATTTCTGGGTCCCAGCCCAGGATCATTATAACAGGTGGAATGGCTCCTCAAAGATGTTCACTCCTGAATCCCTGGATTCTGTAACTATATCACATGCAACAGGAACTTGGTAGAAAATTAAAGTTTCTAAACTTTTAAGACAGAAGGACTATTCCTGACTATTCCATGGGCCCAATCTAATTACAGTAAATCCTTACAAGTGGATAGCGTTCCCTGCCTGGTGTCAGAGAGGTGCAGCAGAAGTGTCAAGAAAATTCAAAGTGTGAGTGGAACTGTGCTTGCTGGATGGGTCACAGAGGGAGCATGAGAAAATGCAGATGGCTTCCAGCCTCCAGCCGTTGACCAGCAGCCAGCAAAAACAGGTCGTATAACTGCAAGGAACCGAATTCAGGCAACGACCTGAATGACCTTGTAAGCAGGTTCCTCTCAGGGCCTTCAGAATGGAACACAGGCCTGGCTGGATGTAGTGGCTCATGCCTGTAATCTAGCACTTTGGGAGGCTGAGATGGGAAGATTGCTTGAAGCCATGAGTTTGAGACCAGCCCGGGCACATGGCAAAACCCATGTCTATAAAAAATACAAAAATTAGCCGGGCTTCGGGGTGCGCACCTGTAGTCCCAGCTATTAGGGAGGCTGAGGTGGGAGGACTGCTGGACCCCAGGAGTTCAAGGTTACAGTGAGCTATGATTGTGTTGCTATACTCCAGCCTACTCCAGCCTGGGCAACAGAGTGAGGAGGTCTTGTCTCTATTAAAGAGTAATAATAAAGAGTAGAGCACAAGGCCAGGTGCGGTGGTTCACACTTGTAATCCCAGCATTTTGTGAGGCTGAGATGGGAGGATTGCTTGAATCCAGGAGTTCAAGACCAGCATGAGCAACATAGCGAAACCTTGCTTCTACAAAAAAATACAAAAATTAGTGTGACATGGTGACATGCACCTGTATTTGCAGCCCCTTGGGAGGCTGAAGTGGGAGGATCGCTGGACCCTAGGGGGTTAAGGTTGCAGTGAGCTGTGATGGTGCCACTGCACTCCAGCTGGGGCAACAGAGTGAGACCCTGTCTCAAAAAAAAAAAAAAATGGAATCCAGACCTGCTGACATCTTAATTTCTTCCTTGTGAGACTCGGTGTAGAGCATCCAGAGGAGTTGTGCCGTACCTGAACTTCTGACCTACAGATTTGGGAGAAAACACATTTATGTGTTTTTAAGCCACTAACTTTACGGTAATTAGTTGCAGCAGCAATAGGAAACTAATATTTTGCCTGATGAGAAACTCGGAGTGCAGGGCTCAGCAATCTGTTTTAATAAGCTCCGCAGGTCATTCCCATGCATTCTGTGGAAACATCATGCTCTACAGTCCAGCATCAATGAGGGGCCGCCGCTTAATAGCTGTTGTTTTCGTAGCACTGGCCAATCTTCCTAACATCCTTAATCTTGAGTCCTTTTATGTATAAAATGGGATTAATAAAACAAAGGGTTAGCAACGAATCTTCAGTCAGAATCTCTGGTAGAATATTTGAACAGTTCTTATTACAGCAGTCCCTCCAATGTTACCTTCTTCTCTTCCTTCCAAACGTCACCTTCATGGAAACACTAAATACTAATAGTATTGATGATTCTGATGTCAGTTTTCTGAGGATTAGGGCTTGCAACTTGACCTTAATGCTCATTGTGTACATATGAGCTGGAAAGGAAAACAGGTCTAATTTATAAGTAATTGCACTGCTCAGCTTAATTGCTATTCTTCACAGAAAGAACAATGACTATGTTGTCCTTTGCTTTTAGAAAAACATTCAGCACTATTCAAATCTGGATACAGAACATTTGGTTTTAAATGTGACCTTTTAATCATAGCAGGAGTATAAGCTGGTTCTTTACAGTGGGACTACAACAGCTAAGAAATATTTATATTCTGCACATTCTTAAGAGTGCAATGTACTAATTCCAATTTGCTTGTTTACCGGAGTGCTCTAATAAACATTAATTTTTAAAATTTCAAGTGCGTTGTTTTTTCATTTATGTCCATCCTTAAGCTAAAAATATTTACGTATTCTCTCTTCTTTAACCACTCTGCAGGGTGCACTGCTTCCTCAGATGATTATGTATTCTTCTCCTCCATGATCTGTACAGCCTTTCCTTTCTGACCATCAATCACTGTGGGATGAAACTGGTTGATCAGGTTTATTTTGCAAATGATGCAGTTTGCAAAGTCCCAGGTTCATAGTCATTTTCTATTGCTGTCTAGACCATGCTAAAACTCTCAATCAATCAACACTTCCAGATTAATTTTTCCCTCTGAGAAATTAAAAAAAAAAAGAAATTAAGAGTTAAATTAGGCTTCCTGGCTTATGTATTTATTAATCTATCAACCTTCCACATAATACTAAATTAATGCTTATGGTACAGTATCTGCATACTGATTTCTGTGTCTGCCAGTTCTAAACTAGTGCGGTACTGAAGCAAGATTCTATCTGCTGTGAACATTTTTATAATGAGCTGCAGCCCTAGAAACATTGAAACCCATTTAAAAAGTGACCCAAATAATCTGCCAGAGAAAATTAAATGGGTGAAAGATCATGAATAAGAAGTAGATATATATTTAAATAGCATCCGGATGGCATCTATTCTTTACTGTGCAGGCCTTGCTTTTACTAGTGTAAAACTGTATCTAGGTAATTCAGAAAGGAATTGTTTGGGGTGCGGGGGGTGTTCTATGACTTAGAGATGCTCTTTATTCAAATATACATATAGTGCGAGTCTCCCATGTCCATATCACATTTCTGCTTAGAATGTGTACTAAATGTTCTTGGTGTCCAGAGAACTATGCTCTATATTTTTATGTCTAACAAGGTTTGCTTTTCTCCAACAATAGGGTATAAAATAGAGGTTAGTCACCTAGAGTGTGGTCCTCGGAATCTCTCAGATTCCATCGCTTCTGAGCCAGAATCTGCTTTTAAAATCCTAGGCAATTTATACATTCATTAAAGTGGGAGGATTGCTGGAGAAAAAAACTTCCTGGGAGGTGGGGATGTGGGAACTATGGGGGATGTAAAGAATAGAGGTGGCGAGAGATCATACTGAATAGAAATGTGCTTCTTGCCTGCTCACCATCGAGTGGAGAAGGGTTGGGAAGGCATTGCTTGCTCTCCCTTCCTTTTTGTCCTGGTGTTCGGTGGAATGCATGTGTTAAAATGCATTGAGGGCATAGTTTGTGATTATGCACTGACAGTCTGTATGGCTTGCATTCTCTAATGCAGTGTCTTCCAATTTTTACTGTGACCTTGAATGAGAGGCAATGTAGGGTAGTGGAAAACCCAAGGGTTTTAACTCTAACTCTTATATATAACGTTATATATAACGTGTCAACAGTTTATATATAAAATAGGCAAAATAGCCATGTCCATCACAGATGGATTACGTGACATAATGTTTAGGAAGCTCAAACTTCGGTGACTGGAGCAACGTAGTTGTCTACAAAGTATGTCTTTGCTTTTTTTTCCTTCTGATTATTTACTGGTCCATCCATCTGCCCCGCCATACCTATTGCCATTTAGATATAAGTATAGTGCATCTAACTGTTTATCTATCTATCTATCTATCTATCTATCTATCTATCTATCTATCTACCTTTTTATCTATCTATCCATTCTCACACTGCTATGAACAAATGCCTGAGATTGGGTAATTTATAAGAAAAAGAAAAGAAGTTTAATTGGCTCAAGGTTCTGTGGGTTATGAGGGAAGCATGGCAGCATCTGCTTCTGGGCAGGCCTCAGGAAACTTACAATCATGCTGGAAGGAAAAGGGGAAGCAGGCAGTTCTTACATGGCAGGAGCAGGAGGAAGTCGGGCAGGGAGATGCCACACACTTTTAAACAACTAGATCTCATGACGACTCACTATCACAAGAACAGCACTCAGGGGAAATCCACCTCCATTGTCCAATCACCTTCCACGAGGCCTTACCTCCAACCCTGGAGCTTACAATTCGACATAAGATTTGGATGGGGATACAGATCCAAACCATGTCAATCAGTCAGTCAGTCCATCTATCCATCCATCCATCTATCCATCGACCCATCCATCCATCCATGTACTTACCTACCTACTACTTACCCACCTACCTACCAACCTACCTACCTACCTACTTACCTACCAACTTATCTGCCTACCTACCTACCAACTTATCTGCCTACCTACCTACCTACCTACCTACCAACCTACTTACTTACCAACTTATCTGCCTACCTACCTACCTACCAACCAACCAACCAACCAACCAACCTACCTACCTACCTACCAACTTATCTGCCTACCTACCTACCTACCTACCTACCTACCTACCTACCTACCTACGTACATACCTACCTACTTACCTACCAACCTACCTATGTACATACCTACCTACTTACCTACCAACCTACCTACCTAACTACCAACTTATCTACCTACCTACCTACCTACCTACCTACCAACCTACCTACCTAACTACCTACCAACTTATCTACCTCCCTTCCTCTCTCCCTCCCTCCCTCCCTCCCTAGCTACCTACCTACTTACCTACCAACCTACCTACCTAACTACCAACTTATCTACCTACCTACTTACCTACCTACCTACCAACCTACCTACCTAACTACCTACCAACTTATCTACCTCCCTACCTCCCTACCTTCCTACCTACCTACCTAATAGATTTATCTTTCTTTTTACCTTGTTTTTTTGTCCTCTGATATCAGTAATGATTTTCTGTTTTCCCATCAGGCATGGAACTACCAGTATCTCCATTCACTTTCTTTCCACCTACTCCAGTGAAGACACTGAGGCAAGTCAAAGAGTTTGGGAAAAAGTGTTCCAAACAGCTAAGCTTACAAGGTATTGAATGCTCTCGGGTTAATATCATGTGTACCTTATGTCCAGCTTCATGGGCTTCTATCCTTTTCCCTCCTAAAAGATGACTGGCACTTCCTGGGACTAATTTTATTTCTTCCAACGTGTTCTTATGATACTGATCTGGATTAGATGAGGCCATGCGCATTTCTCTCTAGTTGGCTTCCTGGTTCCTGCCTATGTTTGTTACAGGGTTGGATACTCCCACAAATCCCGGTGAGGAGGGTGAGACTCAGTTTAGGTTTTGTTGGAATTGAAGCTTTGAATACAACCCTGATAATACTGGACTCTCAGTTCCCCCCTCTCTATTCTGGCATGTAGGAGGGATGAGGAGAACATGTACCTTGTGCTCATGTTTTCACAGGGATGCCTCTTGAGCCCAGGTGTCTTCAGGTAATTGGTATCAGGGATCCTGACATTGAGAGAATAAGATTTTGATACTGAAACTGATACTTCAATATGAACTGGAATTATTCCCTGCTGAGCCAAACTGTTCATTAATCTCGTACATGACAAAAAATCTGCTCTAGCATACGGTTTCACCTTTTACAGAAAAAAAAGAGTCATTTTAATTGCTAGTTAAGACTGATGGGTTACTTTAATTTGCAGGCTTTTATTAACTGTGATCTATTTCATTTAAAGCAGCAATAAATGAGATTTGGTGTTAGTCTCCCAATTATTAAATTTCATAGGCACTGTTAGAAGACTCGAGGTCATCCTTTTGAGAGTCTGAGCCATTCACATTTAAGGATTTAACGTACTTGAAGTGAAGGCAGAGTTCAGACACATAGTAGGTTCTTAACACATGTTTGAAAAGTTGAAAAGGTAGATGTGCACGAGCTTATGTCCATTTTTCTTTGATACTTTTGTTCTCACCAGTTAAGGGCAGGATATACATTCCCTTCATTATATCTCTCAAATGGAAATGTATGTGGCAACAGTTGCTTAAAATATCTGCTGCAGGTATTGAAAGCTGTACGTTTGCTTATTGTGGGTTATCTGGCTAATTTCTTTACTCTTACTGAGATGAAGGCAGCCAAATATTAATAGCATGGCTATTGTGAACAGAGATTCAATGACAGTTTTGAGTTTATGGGAAGTCCCATTTAGCTATCTTAGAAAAGAGAAAACATGCTTTGATGGGAAGACTCCTTGAAACCTGTAATTTTTTTTTAATTTAAAAGTAGAACTTTTTGTTTTAAATCAGCGTTTAATTTTAAAATAGCTTTGGACATACAGAAAAGTTGTAACAATGGTACGGAGAATTTCTTTATGTCTCTCATCCAATGTCCCCCATTGCAATCATCCTCTATCACTGGGGTACATTTGTTATAAGCAAGAAACGAGTATAGGTACATTATTCTTAATGAAACTCAATACTATATTCTGATTTCATCAGTTTCCCCCAAACGTCCTTTCTCCATTCCTGGATCCCATCCAGAACACCACTTTACATTTAGTTATCATGACTCCTTAGCCTTCTGCAATCTCTGACAGCTTCTTAGACTTTGCTTGTCCTTGGTTACCTTGACGGTTTTGAGGAGAGCTGATCAGAAACCTGTATTCTTGTCTCGATTCTACTCATCATTGAATTGTGACCTTGAGTAAGTCACTTATCTCTCTAGATTTCAATGAGTTTACCTGCAAATTGTGAGGCTGGAGATGAAAAGACTGTTTAGGTTCCACTGAGTTCTCAAACTCTCATTCCTCTTCATATCACAGGCAGGTATCAGAACCTAAAGTGTCATGTTTTTTTAAAGAATATTTTTATTAAGGTTGGGTCTCATCACATTGCCCAGGCTAGCCTCTACCTCCTGGGCTCAAGCGATCCTCCCACCTCAGCCTCCTGAGTAGCTGGGATTACAGGCATAGGGCACCATGCCGAGCCCCATTTTGGTTTTATCTCTAACTTACTGTTTAACTCTGGCCAGATAGTCTAGATCTCCAAACTATAGTTCTGTGAGGAATGTGCCAGTGTTATAGTCTTCAAATGATTACTGGCCATATTAAAAAATATGGGAATCATAAATGTGTTTTATCTACGTGTTTCTTGGTTACTGTAAGAGACAGAACCTAGCTTACCTCCTTTTTGATGACTCAAACATTAGCTGAACATCAGACATTGAACTGACATGTTTTGATGTTTGCTGCCCTTGGGGTTGTGGAGGTGTCTCAGCCCATTCACGTCAATCAAGGACACAGGACTGTTGTAGTGTTTTGTTTCTTTCATCTTGTCCTTTGCTGTCAGTTGTCACTGCTTATGCTGTTGGTTACCAAAAGAATACAGGTAACTAAACCTCAGGTCAGTAACCTGAAATTTGTACATCATACTAAGCTCACGGCCTCTGACTCAATGGTGACTCTATTTCTTTTCCTTCAGAGAGAAGTGCATTAGCTTCTTGACAACAATTTTCTCTGCAACTTTCTGGTGTTTTTAAATGATTTACATGGTTGATGGCAGTGACTTGATTGTCTAGAGTTGCCGGAATGAAATGAAACGAGAAGACAAGATTAGAGAAGAAAGAGTAAAAAGGAATAAGCAAAGTCTCCAAGAAACATGGGACTATGTGAAAAGACCTAATTTACGTTTGATAGGTGTACCTGAATGTCATGAAGAGAATGAATCCAAGCTGGAAAATATTCTTCAGGAAAACTTTCCTAACCTAGTAAGGTGGTACAATACTCAGCTCCAGGTAATACAGAGAACACCACAAAGATATTCCTCAAGTAGAACAACCCCAAGACACATAATTGTTAGATTCACCAGGGTTGAAATAAAGGAGAAAATTCTAAGGGCAACTAGAGAGATGTCAGGTTACCCATAAAGGGAAGCCTATCAGACTTACAGCAGATCTCTCAGCAGAAACCCTACAAACTAGGAAAGTGGGGGTCAATATTCAATATCCTCAAAGAAAAGAATTTTCAACCCAGAATCTCATATCCAGCCAAACTAAGCTTTATAAATGAAGGAAAAATAAACTTTTCTGTGAACAAGCAAGAACTCAGAGATTTCATCACCACCAGATGTGCTTTACAAGAGCTTCTGAAAGAATGCTACACACAGAAAGGAACAACCAGTATCAGTCATCCCAAAAACTTACCAAAAGGTAAAGAGTATAATGAAGAATCTATGTCAACTAATGGGAAAAATAGCCAGCTAGCATTAAATGACAATATTAAACTCACAAATATCAATATTAATCCTGAATTTAAAAATGGATTAAATGCCCCAATGAAAGACACAGACAGGCAAACTGAATAAAAAGGCAAAACACATTGGCACTCTGTATCCAGATCCATCTCATAAGCAAGGACACACAAAGACTCAAAACAAAAGGTTGGAGGAAGACTCACCAATCAAATGGAGAGGAAAAAAAAACAGGAGTTGTAACTTTCATCTCTGACAAAATAGACTACAATAGTAACAAAGACTAAAAGAAACAAGGACATTACATAATGATAAAAGGATCAATGCAACAATAGGAGTCAAGGATCACAAATATATATGCACCCAATACAGAGGCACCCAGATACATAGGACAAGTTTTCAATGACTTATAAAGAGACCTGGACACCCACACAATAATACTGGGAGACTTTGATACCACATTGTTAATATTCGACGGTTCAACGAGATAGAACATTAACAGGGACATTTATGATTTGAACTCAGACCTGGAACAAGTAAACTCAAAGAATATTTATAGAATTCTTCACCCCAGGTCCACAGAACACACATTTTTTTTAGTATCGCATTACACCTATTTTGAAAGTGACCAAATAAATAGAAGCAAATCACTCTTCAGCATTTGCACAGCATTTCACAGACTTAAATGAAATATTGGTTGGCTGTTTGCTATTTTCTTTCCTTATTCCTTCCTGTCTCTGCTGTTAAGCACAATTATCAGCATAAAAGAGGTTTTTAATACCTACTTTTAGATTGCATTCCAGCCTGGGCAATAGAGCAAGACTCCTGTTCTCTCTCCCCCTTTTCTCTTTCTCTTTCTTTCTTTCTAAAAAAAAAAAGAAATTTTTTTTTTATGTATTAGAAAGGACTTTAAATACTTAGAAATTCCGAAGGTGTGCTTACAATAGGGTCTATCACTGCCGGGTGTGAACACAATCCCCCAGCTTTAACAAGGCAGACTCTGGGTTTGGCTGTGTCCACAGATTGTTCCCATCTCTGGTAACATGTGAAGCACTGGAGCCTGGGATGATGGGCTGTGCATGATAGTTTATTGTGGAGCAGAGGAAGGCACTGCTCTCTTCTGCCTCCCTCTTCCTCTATCTTTATTATTAATTACTATTATTTAATATTGATAGGAGGAAAAGGGGTATTTTCCTAAGCTGTGTGTTTTTAGTGAAAGTTTTTCTGGTTCCCCTCCCCACTCCCTCACACATCATCTCCCTTTCTTTCTACAGGCCTCCGTCAGGTGTTTACCGTGGGCTATATTGGGAGACAAAGCCGAATAATAGAACGCTTTGTGTTCAGAATCTTCCAACGCTGAGACACTGAGGCTTTCCTCCCAGGTCATGCTCATTCTGCCTTTCTCTTTCTTTTGGTGGTGTCTCTAAGAGGCAGTTCCTTTGCATCCCTTCCAGATGTGCTTCTGATGGGCTCACTTTGCTAATTCACTGGACATGCCTAGGTATTTGTGACTACCAGCCTAGGCTCCTGCTGGGACCCCAAATATACAGAATCTCAAAGCTTTACCTTTGTTATACCATGCCGTGGTGTCCACCTCATGGCTTTTTAACTCTTTTACCAATAGAAGGGCAGAGACAGCAACAGAAAGCAGCTTAAATATTATTTTAGCATGGTGTATGCTGAAGGAAGAGAGTAAAAGGATTACATGAAATGAAATGTTTGAAATCAGTGATAGAGTTCAATAACACATAAAATTCTTTCCTCTGAGCACAAGGTTAACAGCAGATTGAGAACATGTGCACATCTATCTCCACATACACACCAATTGCCAAATAGAACACGTTCTTTTTGTTCTACCCGCGATATGGCTGAGAGAGCAAAGACTAACTCCTGTTGCTTTTTTATGTCTCAATATCGGTTGAGAAAGTGCCTCTGTTATGTTTCCATTTTGTAGACTAGATCTTGTAGAATTTTAAAAGTAAGCCAAAATGTGAGTGGAAAAGACGGATGTGTGTGTGTGTGTGTGTGTGTGTGTGTGTATTCTATTTTCCACAGCTGTCACCTGCTTTGCAAAGATGTTTTTAAAAGGTACAGAAAAATGCAAGGCATTGCCCATGATACACTTAGGCACTTAGCCGTGAGCCGTACTCCGAATGACCTTCTCAAATCCTATAAACAGTAGCTCTGTGACTATTACAAACCGTGATGCTCACAGTCATAAGTGGTTACCCTGAACTTTGCCCCCTTTTTGGTTTTCGAAGTTATGAATCAGTGAACTTGAAGTGAGGTATAGAGAGGAAACCTGACTTCACCTTCTCCCAAACAGCTTCCCTTTGCTGTGTTCTGAACAAAAGGGAAAACATATTCTGCAAAGTAGTTACATTTTTGATGTAACTAGTGGAGAAAAAAAGAGGCTAAAAAATTAAATTTAGAGGAATCACATTTTAATAGATATGAATCTTTTTCTTTCCAACTTTTAGGTTAAAGGGGTATATGTACAGGTTTTTTAACATGAGTAAATTGCATGTGGCTGGGGTTTGGTGAACAGATAATTTTGTCACCCAGGTAATCAGCATAATGGCTAATAGGTAGTTTCTTAATCCTCACCCTCCTCCCACCTTCTATCCTTAAGCAGGCCCTGGTGTCTTTTGTTCCCTTCTTTGAGTCCTCAAATAGACATTTTAAAAATTCTTACAAAACCATTAGGTTTTTGTGATGGTTGATAATTCCCTAAAAATATCACCCTGAAAGTGTTTGATTATCTTGGAGCTTTATCAAGCAATCATCAATCAACCAACAAATCAATCAATTAATCAATAAGTCCATATTTTTGAGTGTCTATTATATGTCCAGGATTTAATTAATGATTGAATAAATAAATTTATGGTCAAATATTTATCAATTTCCTTCTTTGTATAAATAAGGGATAACTAGGTATTGCCAACACTACAAAGCACAGATATTTTCAAGAAACTTATAGTTTATTAAGGGAGACAAAAATCTGAAGGCAGGATTTAAATACTATGTAACGAGCATAGTAATATAAGTATTTTTAGAGTAGTAAGATTCACTCACTCACTCATTCATTCATTCATTCATTTATTCATTTAATCATCCATTTGCTCGTTCATTCAACTTGGCCTATATTCTAGACAATATGTTTGGGTCTGGAAATAACAGTGTTAGACAAGATGGAAAACTAGCCACTGCCCTAATGAAATTTATATTTTCGTGGAGAAGGGAACTAAACAAACAAATAAGTAAATGCATTATACAAATAAATGCATTTAAATAAGGTAAATAAGACAAAATTGTGATAAGTACCATAAAGGAAAGCGGGAGGATGCATGAGAGTGTATAGCAAATGTCCTTAGAGATACTTGGAAATAAGCAACTGACCAAATAACTTTCCTTTTAGTTGCCAAGTATTCATATGTGAGATCATGTATGCAGCTCTGAGTGGGGCCACCATCTGAAAGAACATTGAGACCCATTAAAACCTTGACCACACACACCGGGCTGTGCAGTGGGGCAGGAGCTTGTGCAGGAATCAGTAGATCTTGTCTTTAGTCTTGGCTTGGATATTAATGACCTTAAGATATCAATGAACGTTTCTGTGTGTCAGTTTTCTCACTAGTAGATCAACTACAAGTTCATCTGCAAGTTGGTCTGGGTGATCTGTAAAGCCCTAACGATGAAATGCTGCATTCCCCAAAGACGTTTCCTTAGCCTTTTACAGAAGGGCTGATTTTTACATCAAGACAACATATGTACAGATGCTTGGCAAGTCGTAGCACACAGACAGGACAATCACTGAAGGAATTAAGTTAGAAAGATTCATGTGCACATGTTCAGGTCATATCTGTACAGGATTTAGAAGCAGATATAATTCACCAAAGGCACCCCTGCTCCCAAGACCATGTGCCTTGTGTAGTTCCTAGGTCTGCCCACTTTTAAAGATTTGATGGAAGAATCACCTGTTCACCTTATTACACATACACATTTACCTAATCGGAAAAATAACAATAGACTTCCAGAGCGGGAGTAAAAAGAAGCAAAAAAAGGTGGATAAAGGCTCCAGGTGTTGTGCTTGTTGGACACTGGACCCAAAATCCCAATACTTGGGTTCCAGTCTAGGTTTGCCACTTTCCAGCCTTGACTCATTGGGTAAGATTCTGAGCCTTGCATTCTTATCATCCTTATGTAAGTAAGTGGTAGAAGTTGTTCTGAATTAGTGGCATTCTGAGTTCATCGTTAGCATCAGATACTCCTTCCAACCAAACCAAGCAAGAAATTCCAGCATGCCTGACAGAAGCACGGGGAGCCACACTGACTGAAGGAAAGATTCAACACCTGTGGCTATGCTAACTGGCCTTTCTCTCTCACTCCTAAATCGGTCTTGAGGCAGGAAATCAGGACTTCTGGAAATCCAGTTTGGAAGCCCTGGGACTAAAAAGCATCTGCACTGATGACAATCTGGTGATATTGCCATGCATGGTCCTTTGAAGTCCCCTCAATGGTCACCAATACACCCACTGACTTTTCCCAGCTTGTACTAACTTACTACGTAAAAGGACATGGGTGAGTAAAAGAGTCTTTCTCCCTTGAACGGTTTCTGAGCTTTGGTGGCTTAGAGTGTTGCAGAGCTTGACTGCAGGTCCCTGCCTTGCTGCTTCCATATTCCAGCCACTCTACCTTAAGTGAACGCTGGCTGGTATTTAGGGCAATCTGGAGGGTTAATTAGAGCCCACCATGGCGATTTAATCCTGCATTAGGTAAAGACGCTGTACAGACTGTGGAACACTTGACTTATGCAAATATGACCTTACACAGATTGTTCTATGGAGCCCTTAATAACATTTTAGACATGGAAATGTTCACTGTGGGCAGAAACACAAAGTTCTGTGGTGTGTGGCTGATTGCCGGGAAGCCAGAGTGCTGGGCAGGCCGCAGCCACCCGAGGGGAGGGCCTTCGGACTTTGCTTCCGCGTTGCTTTGTTTTCCTGTGGATGTTTGCCAGGCGATGTGTGCTATTTCAGGATTGTTTGTGTTGTTACTCCATTTATTGCATTCTAACTGCGACTGAATAAACCTGGTAATAGCAAGGGGGTACATTAAAAGAAAAAAAAAATGAAAGTTTAAAGGTTCTTAAAAATGCCAAAGCTTTTATTCCATTGTATGTGGATTTTATTTGGCTACTTCAACATTGAACAGTATTTTCAACAAAAGTGCAAGCATAAAAGAGCACATAATGTTTTCCGCACTTGGTGCAGTGTGTAAGAGTCTAGGTTCTGACAGGTAGACTCAGAGTTTTGTCTCCCCTTAGATTGTCAGATTGCTTAATGTCTTCCAGCTCAGTTTGTCTTCTGTAAAGTGGGTGTGACGATACTGGAGTCTCATAAGATTTTCCTAAAGATTAAATGAGATAATATATGTAAAGTGCCTAGCTTTTGGCCTGGTACTTACAAAGTCATGCAACGCACAATTAAATTTCATTTTTGCATTGTAGGTAACGTTTGCATTTCATAAACAGCACCTGCTGTGATAGCACTATGGGATTGTTTTTTCTGAGTACTTAACAAAAGCAGGATCTAAACGAAAAGTTAGCAATAATGCAGACAAAGGATGAAATTTAGAAATGTATGCTATGTACTCCAATGATAATTCAAACAAGATGGAGAGGGAAACTACAATGCTTATAATGCAATGCTGTGGGAAGCCATGGGTGGTTCAATAGATTTAAAAGTTGTGCCAGTGTTCAAAATGTGAAAGTGAGAGGTTGAGAAGGCTAGTGCAGTCATAAGAGCCACACAAATTATCATAAATGTTATGAATAATTATACGAAGAACCTGGTATGGCACATAGCAAGTGTTTGTTGTGAATTAAATTGGGCTGCTTTAGGGAATGATGTCAAAAAGAGGCAGACAATGAACTGTCAGTTTTAAAGACCACGTGAGCTAGTCATGAGTGACTTTCCTAAAGGGTTCATGTGTTAGTTAAAGCTAATACTGGCACTGGGTTATCATTTAGAAAATCCATGTGTACTCGAAGGTCTTGGCAAGTTTGCTTATGTGTATATATTTGAGCCAAACATGCCTTGCAAGACAAGGGGAGCAGCATGGGTGAAAAAGTGAGTAGATCTGGGCCTTTATGAGGAAACAGGGCTGTAAGACCATGCTTTTATCTTTGGCAATAGAATAACCATCAGTCCAAATGACTTACTCTTGCCTGAGACTCTCTTTCCATTATGAGTTTATACTTTTATCTTCTTGACTTTCAGCTGCTGATAGGTTCTCCCTGATTGACTTCTTACATTCCTGTTTGGCCTACATTTACTTTGAGTACACCTGTATCCTTTGGAGAGAGACCTTCTTAGGCTTGCTAAATTGAAAGCTTCATTTATTTGCTATTGTTTTTCTTTTTGCCAAATAGCCCATTTTTTGTGTAGAAGTTGGACTGGCAGGGCCGCTGAGGTTGTGGGTTGACACTGCGGAGGGTGTCAGAACATCCTTAGACACAGATCATCTTTAAGAACACCTTGCTTATTTCATCGTGGTGAGAAAGAACATTTAACATGAGATGAGCCCTCTTGCCACACAGGTACGATGTTGCACAGTGGATCTCTGGAACTTACATGTCTTCATCCTTGCTGAGCGGCAGGTGTTCACCTTTATACCCGCTGGAACTTCATACTTACGGAACAGTAACTCCGTTTCCCTTCCCTGTAGTTTCTGGCAACTGCCATTGTACTTTCTGTTTCTATGAGTTTGACTACTTTAGATTCCTCACATAACTGGAATCACTCAGTATTCATCCTTCTGTTGCCACAGATACACTTGCATCTGCTGATGCTGTCTCGGAAAACCTGGGATTTTAGTCTTTCAGCCTAGCACGGTGCCTGGACTGGAGGAGGCATTCAACACATACTCTTTGAGAGAGATCTTATTTATGTTCACTGAATTAAAAGCTTTATTTGGGCCTGGTGCGGTGGCTCACACCTGCAATCCCAGCACTTTGGGAGGCCAAGGCGGGCCGATCACCTGAGATCAGGAGTTCAACACCAGCCTGGCCAACGTGGTGAAACCCCATCTCTACTAAAAATACAAAAATTAGCTGGGCATGGTGGTAGGCTCCTGTAATCCCAGCTACTCAGGAGGCTGAGACAGGAGAATTGCCTGAACCCAGAAGGTGTGGAGGTTGCAGTGAGAGGAGATTGTGCCACTGCACTCCAGCCTGGGAGACAGAGTGAGACTTCATCTCAAGATAAATAAAATAAACAAATAAATAAAATAAAAGCTTATTTATTTATTTATTTTTGCCAAATAATCCATTTTGGTACTCTTTGGATGCATGGAAAAAAAGGATTGTGGCCAAATATACATCGTTATCAATAAAATCAATTCACTGTTAAGTACTAAAGAGTAAAAAATGACAAATGTGACAGTAATAACAACATTCATTCTTTGAGAGTTTACTGCCTGCCAGCCCTGGCGCTAGACTTCACGTTCATTTAATCCTCACAACAATCCTGGAAGGTATGTACTAGAATCTCCATTTTGTAGACGGGTGGCAGTATTTTAAAGTGTGGAGAATGGCCAGGAAAGCCACAATGTAGTTGTAATTGAGCTCATGCATAGGAGATTATGGAATGATTTGATAACTGTTACTCTGATTCCTTCACTGTCCCCAAGCTCTGATGGAAATAGTTGCAGACCATCACAGTCACCACCTGGGCAAGTCTTTCTTTTTTTTCTTTTTGTTGTTTTATTTCAATATCTTTTGGGGTACATGTGGTTTTTTTTGCTGTTATATGGATGAATTATATAATGGCGAAATCTGAGATTTTAGTGCTCTCATCACCTGAGTAGTGTACGTTGTACCTAATGTGTAGTTTTTGTCCCTAGCCCTCCTCCTGCCCTCTCTGAGTCTCTGAAGTCCATAATATCACTCTGTCTGTCTCTGCATACTCATAGCTTAGCTCCCTCTTGTGAGAGCTAAGTGAGAACATATGGATTTGGGTTTTCCATTCCTGCGTTATTTCATTTAGAATAATGGCCTCCAGCTCCATCTGAGTTGCTGCAAAAGACACTATTTTGTTCCTTTTAAAGGCCAAGTAGTATTCTGTAACGTATATATACCACATTTTCTTTATATACACATCAGTCGATGGGCACCTAGGTTGCTTCCACATTTTTGGGCAAGCTTTTCTTTCATAACATCGATCTATTTGGTCATTTCACCATTCAGGGTGACACAGGTATTTTAGGTACTCTGATTATTTTAAAGAATAAACCCCTAGATAGGTGTTTACTGAAATGAACTTAGTTTATCCAGACATATTCCTGGTTCTTAAGCATGTTTCCTTGTTCACGTTCAGCCATTTCAGTGTGGTTTACTGCTGAACTTGAAGGAATCAACTGCTCTCTTAGAGTAAGAGTTTTGCTTCTTGTCTCCGAAGAGATGCCCTTGAGTGCCCTGTGAGATGTAAATTGCCAGCATGCATCCTGGCATCCTGGCATCCTGGAGTGCTGTTCAGAGAAGACTGGCAAGACCGCTCTAGAGCAGTTTCCGTGGAAATGTCTTTCTCTCTGTCCCCCACTCTCTCGCTGTCATGTTTTCTCTCTCTCTACGTTGTATGTTGAGGAGCACCAATCCCATTAGTAATAAAAATCAATCGCACTGAAAACAGTTGTGGGCAGAATAACTCTAAGGAACCATTCTTCAAAACCCACCGCTGCATGTCGACTCCACAAACAGGGCAGTAGTTTGATCCTAAAGTATTTGAATTTACTTTATGTTCTCTGGCTGTAAATAAGTAAAAAGCCCCTTTCTTCCTAAATTTAAATCAGAGTTAATTTACTGAGTTAATTTAAAAAATTAACTCAAGCTAATTTGCAGTCATTAATTTCATGCAGACTTTTAGTGCTTTATAAAAATTGCCTATGAAGAAAATCCACAGATGTTCTGAGTAAGCGCAGAGACATTAGGTTTCAAACAGTTGGCTTGGGCATAGGCACACCTTTTAATTACACTGAACTTATGATGGGTCAACATTTCAAGGTTTATCTGAATTGTATATTACCTTGAGCAGTGTCATCAGGCTCAGGGCAATCGCTGACCTTGAAGGAAGAGAGTTAATAATGAATGGCAATTCAGCAATTGGCCATGTCACGAAATAACTGGGGGTGGGGGGGGTGGGGGAGAGAGAGACAGAGAGAGAGAGACAGAGAGAGAGGGAGAGAGAGAGAGAGAGAGAGAGAGAGAGAGAGAGAGAGAGAGAGAGAGAGAGAGAGAGAAAGAGAGAAACGTGAAGCTAATGATTCCTCGGGCTTTATCTTCTGTTTCCAAGGTACAATGAACATATACTCAGCCATCCACGTTTTCTTTCCAACTTCTCTCCAGCTGTATTTAGAAACCCTGTCTCTGGCTGTGTCTTTTGTTTTGTGACCTAAACTGGCTTGTATGGGAATAAAACTTGCCAGCCTTTTTCCTTGTGTGTGCTAGACAGAGAATGAGTGTTGGCTGAATTGATTTTACCCTAATCTCATTAGGATTATGCTCCAGGAAGTGTGAGTGAGTTGCAGCACAACTCAGAAACTCAACTCTTACAACTCATAATATAATTTCTCCTTTCTTTCTTTTATAAATTCCTCAAAATAAAAACCTCTCTTTACTTTCTCTAGGATGAAGAAATCATCTTTAATGCAGAAAGACAATTGTTCCACAATATTATTATTTTTATATTCCTTTCCTCATCTTGTTTGCATTTTTTTTAAAGCCCACAATAATTGTTTTCAGCCTCACACTAGCACTGAGAAGTACGTGTTGTTAAGACTATCGGTTACAAAGCATGTTCTTACATAAACTACCCTGTCTTCGGAAAGCGAGCCCCCGAGCCTGAACTGAGTGGGGTGGGCACTGAAGGCAAAGTGGAGGCACAGACCACCCGTGCGGCCCAGGCGAGGTCTCTTCCAGGCAACCCCTACATACCGTCCCATCTCTGTCCTTCTGTCCACTGAAGAGTGCCTGTGAGAGCTCACTGCATTCCAGCCTCACCTCCCTGACAGGGCATCTGCGAACAGAGACTTGTAAGAATTCCTGCCAAGTAAGCTGTGGAATGCAAAGTGGTATATGAATATGTAATGGCAGCCATTATCAGTTGATCCCCCTGTCTTTGGAAAGAATCATTTCATTCACTGTGGAGAGGAGGGGCAATTTGAAATGGCCTGAGGTAAGTGGCATTTCATATATTGCCAATCAAATTAACCTTGAACCTTTCTCTGCTACTTAGAATTCTTGTTCTTTTTCTTCTTTCTCCATCACTGAGAATTAAGATGATGTGTATAAAACCACTTTTCTCTCTGCAATATTGCACTTCATCTTCCCTTCCCTCCCCAAGGAGGAGGGAGAGGAACAGTTCTGTGCATCAATCAAACTGACTGAGACTTACAGTGGGGAAAAGTGAGACTCTGTCACCGAATGCAGGAGACACAATGGTGTCTCCTCTGCAACCCAGTAATTGCATCTCCCAAAATCCTCTTCCCTCCAGCACTGGATTTGCAAATGCAGCTTGCTCTGAGTTGGGCAGCGTGAGCCTCAGATCGGAGCTGCCAAACATGCACTTACAAAATTTTACAGGAGTGTGCATCTGAGACTCTTTCATTTCCTGGTTCTCACACGTGGAATTTGAATCTTTGATAGAGTAGGTCTCTTTGGAACCCCTGGCCGATTTCCTCTTTATCTGAACAGAAAGCAGCCATTGTATAAATGTGTGCAGTAGGAGGCTATTTAATCTGTGCATTTTGTAAATGAGTATTTAATAATCATGTACCTTTTCAATAAATTTGTAGGTACACTCACATACACAAAAATGCTGTGAAGATATACATTTTTCTTTCTTAACTTGATCTCCCAGCTACATTAGGCAAATAAGAAATCTACCCTTTTTAGACAGTTTATGTCTTACACCTAAATAGTCATTCTGCTGGTTAGAATGACTATTTTATTTCAGTCGTGCTCTCTATTTTCTAATCCCCATAATTTTATTCATGCCGTTCCCACCCGGACTGCCTGTCCCTCCCCGTCAACATTCCTACCATGTATGTAACATTATTATGTAAGCTCAAGATGACGCAATTTTAATCCTATTCATTGTTAGTTCTTTTGTTTTATACCTTAATGGAAGTGATTTCTTTCTTTTTCAAAACCCTAACACACTTCATAGCTACTTCATGGTACTTACTACATCATATTTTGTACTACAACTATATGATTCTTGTTTTCTCGAGTCTTCTAAACTTTATGATCTATGTAGGCAAGAGCCATGCTTGATAATTCACGTACTTTGCACCTAGTGGCAGAAGTATTGAAAAAGGTTTACAAAAGTTTACAGAAAATAAGAGAAATTAAAAATAAATGAGAAAAATAAGGCCGACAATTTTTCTTTGTTGCTGGATGGTACCTGGAACAGTGCCCTTGAAGCAGAGGAGTAGGGTACTGTGAGCCCTTGAAGCAGAGGAGTAGGGTACTGTGAGCCCTTGAAGCAGAGGAGTAGGGTACTGTGAGCCCTTGAAGCAGAGGAGTAGGGTACTGTGAGCCCTTGAAGCAGAGGAGTAGGGTACTGTGAGCCCTTGAAGCAGAGGAGTGGGGTACTGTGAGTCCCCGTGGGGGGGGGGTGTCTCCAAGCTTCTCTAGTCAGAGGGCAGTGGAGCTCCTGGTCAGCAGCCAGCACTTCCGCACATGCACCCGAGCTTGGGCAGTAGGTTTTGTCACTGTATCTATATTCCATCCAATTCATATTAATAGCTATGCCTGAGCAAATAAATATAACATACATTAAATAATACACTTTTATCTCTAGGATCTGTGCCCAGTGAGGCAGAATGAAGTGGGATATGTAAGAGAAAGTGAGTCTTGGTCTTGGTATTGGATAAAGTACCCTGGCAAGCAAGAGCCGATTCTTGTTTGGGGGATGGTTTGGGCAAATATGTAAAGGCAGCACCAGAAAGAAATTGTAGCATGTGTGGAGAGAGGGATAGATAGATAGATAGATTAGATAGATAGAGAGATAGAGACTCTCTCTCAGCTGGATTAGAAGGGTCAAATTGAATGTTGCTGATAACACTACACTTATAGGTTACTCTCACCAAGACTGAGGAATATCAGAATTAAGGAAGTAGACAGAGGGTTTTCTTTAAGGTTATACATGTATTTATTATGTCATTGTTCTTTCCCTCTAAATAGTAATACACTGAAAATTACGGTGACCATACAATTGGTTGTCCAAACCGGAACATTTCTGTGAGTGTCAGGTGACACCATTATTGATGCAGGACGGCAGGTACAAGCCAGACCTCTCCTCGGCAGCCAGGATGCCCAGTCACCTTCTCAGTAGTGATTGTCATGTCTGTAGAAGTGATCAGAAGACCAATGTGACAGCTGGATATTTTTTATACTGAAAATAGTTTAGTTTTATCTTTAATTGTTCACTGAAAAGGCTGTTTTGCTTTATTATTTTTTTTTAACACAGCCTTACAGAATCATGGCTGGTCGGTATCTTCCTCCATATATTAGATGTGGTTTCTTATAATGTTTTCTAGACAACCACGGGATTGTTGAATATCCTCATTGAGTGCTTATGGTTTTCCTTTGCCTCTTTTTCTGTTTCTTGACTTCCCTCTTGACTTGTGTGGTTGCCTTTCTGTTGTCCTAGTTTGCCACACTTCCATTTTAGGGAAGTTGTATTAGGATAGGCGTCGCTTCAATCTATATCTGTGCTGTTGATGACCTTCTTCTGCCAGTTTAAATTCAGCAGGACTTGAGGCGATGCTGATCAAACTAACCAAGATGTCAGGTGAGGGGGGAGCCTAGTTTCACTACTCATAAAAAAATTCATAACAACACTGCATTACAGTTCATTAGTTTGGTTTGGATACAAGATGTTATTAAGAGCGGCAATTTGAGTGGCAGGTATGTCTAGTAAAAAAAGGTAAAGTTTCTCCCTATTCCCCCTAAAGCTTTATTCACACTGACAAAGAGAAATATAGAGTTGTTTATCTAGAAAATCCAGGCTGAAAACTTTTATCACCAAAGACTAAAATTATACTCTCTCGAATGACCTATGTTGATGGCTAACATTGATTAAATTCTTTGAATTATTGCCTAAATCTTTATTTCATTTATCTAGTGTAGAAAATAATGCAGAAGAGCTCTATAATCAAATGCCTGACAGTCTGAATAACATTCCCCAAAGGGTTTCCAGTCTTTTAAAATGTTATCCCCATTTTGGGAGCAGAGAATGGAACAGTACTAGTTGAAATTCTAAGGATGACTTTGGAAATGGAAGACTATGATACTTTGTTTTTTTACTTTATTAAAATTGTGACCAGAACGACATTACCTTAACATTGGAAAGCCAGCTGGGAGTGACCGGAACTCAGGAACTCAGTGTTTTTCTGTTGTCTTGGTTGCTTAGGAAAGGGAAGGGAGCCAGCTGATTTTCTGTCCTATGTGTTAAGAATGCATAATCGTCCACACATACATAAAAGTTTTACAGTATATAATAATCTGTAAGTGGATACTGATTTACTATGAAAACAATTATCTCTGTACAAAATGTCTCAATAGGTTTATTATGGTTGCTTCCGATCAAGGATCAGATCTGATAGCATAAGAGGTGGGTACGATTTGTCTACTTGGGCTCTTCCTGCCTGAATCTGAGCTCCATTGGGTACCGAACACTGATTGATAATAGACGTTCTAGAAATACGTCAAAGGCAGCAGTGAGAAGGGCTTTGACAGCCTTTCCTTTCACCAGTGGCAAAGATAAGGGCTGGCAGGAAGGATCCTTCCCTTTACACAATTATGTCTGGGGATCTCCAGCAAAGCGTACTGATTTTTGTGCTTTCATTTTTTAAAAGCCAAAATGCTCTGAACATTTCATGCTCAATTCATAATCCACTTTCACATTTTCCATTACTCAGAGGAAATGGGATGCCTGGGTTTTAGATACAAATAATTCAAAAATACACATTCACTTTTCATGTGATGTTGATGATGCTTCATTAATATTGTACAAAGCAAATTTGAGAAGCCTCCACTAAGGAGAGTGAAAATGGTCTAGGGGATGATGTCAGCTCACAGACAATGTGAAAAAGAAAAGTTTCTGTCTTCAAGTGGGAGAAAACTTGTCAAGAACTTTATTATCTGCTTAAGAACTAGTCCTCTCTTGATTTCCATGCCTCTACTTTCAATTCTGTATCAGCTTTTTACAAGGATCAACACCAAAATGATCATGTTTTAATTCCTCTTACCTAATCAGCTTGGTAAATTGGATACATTAATTATTATACCTTGGACAGTTTTCCCCTTTCGTGAAGGTTATGAAGGAATGAGACACTTTTTATATAGTCTTTTGCTTCTGCAGTCACAAAGAAGTTTGTTTTCTAGATGGAGTCTTGCTCTGTTGCCCAGACTGGCATGCAGTGCCGTAATCTCAGCTCACTGCAACTCTGCTTCCCAGGTTCAAGCAATTCTCCTGCCTCCGCCTCCCAAGTAGCTGGACCTATAAGCACATGCCACTATGTCCTGCTAATTTTTTATACTTTTAGTAGAGACAGGGTTTCACCATGCTGGCCAGGCTGGTCTCGAACTCCTGACCTCATGATCTGCCCTCCTCTGCCTCCCAAAGTGCTGGGATTACAGGCGTGGGCCACCGTGCCAAGCCAGTCACTTAGAACTTTTAACTAATATCATAACAATAAACACAAATAGAATTTCAATCAAGGAAAGAAACTTTAATTTGAAATATGGGTGCTCATTCTCTGGACAAATATTTAGCACGTTAAAAAAATGCACCTAGCTCCTCTGATGAGACAGTAATAGGGTACATTTGGGACCACTTCCTGAAGGAGCTTAACTTTCAATAAGTGAGAACATTTTGCAAGTCATACATGCCACTATAATAGAGAGATGAAATTCTACAAGAGAGCTACAGATTAACCTATGTGATTGTAGACACTATTTCTATTCAGGTGAGCTAGGAGTGATCCATGGAGGAGGAGACATTTAATCTGAGAGTTAAATTGTACTTAGAAGTTAGACATTTGAAAATGAGTCAGTTTATGTAATAGTTACCTATTAGCTAGTTATTATTATTGTTAGTTATCTATTGCTGCATAACAAATCACTCCCCAGCACAGTGGCTCAAAACAACACAGAATTATTATTTTGCAGTTTCCATAGGGCAGGAACTTGGGAACAGCTTGGCCGGGGATTCTGCCCAGGACTCTCATGAGGTTGCAGTCAAGTTTTTGGCCAGTGCTCATCTGAAGGCCTGAAGGGGGCTGGAGGATCTGCTTCCAAATGTCTGGCTTTCATGGCTCCTGGCAGGAGGCCTCAGTTCTTTGCTGGCTGTTGCCAAGAGGGCTCCATGGCTAACCATGTGGGCCTCTCCACAGGCTTGCCTGAGTGCCCTCATGACTTGGCAGCTGGCTTTTCCCAGAGCCAGCAGTGAGAGAGAAAAAGAGAGAGAGAATGACCACAACAAGCACACAATACAGAGGAGGCAGCATCTGGGTTTGAGTGCACTGTCATCACTTCTACTTCATTCTGTTGGTTAGAAGTGAGCCGCTAAGCCCATCCCACATTCAAGAGGAGGGCAATTAGGTCCCATCTCTCAAAAGAAGAGATATCAGAGAATTCATGAGCATGTTTCTAGAACCCTTGCAATGGGGCTGGGGAAGATAGGGGAAGAGCATTCAACTTTGGAGAGGGGCTGGTCATGGCCAAGATCGACACTTGGGGATAAGTACAGGATGTGCTAGGTGATTCAGTTTTCAGAGCTTCAGACTGAGATAATAGTAGAAAATAAGACGGGAAACACAGAGAGAAGGAATTAGACTCTGTCGAGTAGGGCTGGGAACTGTGCAAGGTGTTTGAGCGGGGTGGAGGGAGGCATAGTCACAGTTAAATTTTAAGGCTTAGTCTAGAAGCAGGAAGAATCTAGCTTCGAGAATTTGGAGAGAGCAAAAGAGGGAGCGTGTTAGGAGGCCACCATAGTCAGCAAGGAATGGACCTCGAAAGTGAAAGCCTCAAAACGAACACTGCTCTTCTTTCCAACTCTACACGGTACAGATAGCTACAAAGATGAATACAGTTTTATGTGTCTGACCCAACTGTTAATGGAATCTGCCTGTGTTTTAGATGCTGCTCCTTATGAAGCTTTTACTAGGCTGGTGAGCTGAGCTGTAAGCTCGATGCACGACAGCAGTCCTTTCTGGGCCGCTTGAGTGCAGTTTGTCTCTTGGATGGCAACTGCACAGAATGCCCACAGGGTACATTCCTAATTGAGTCTGTCTCTTAACCGTAGGAAGAGCCCAGTGTTATTGCTCGAAAAAAAGCATCCTAAATTGGAATTGTTCATGGCAAAATTGCCACCCTTTTTTCCCTCAGTTCCCAACATCTCCATTACCGAGAATGACATTATTCTTCTACAAGCACTTAAAGTGTTCATTTGCTCACCGTATATATTCATGTCCTTCCATTTGCAATGTAGAGGCTTCCTGGGCTTCGTGGAGCTGTCCATTCCCACCATACTGGCAACACAGGCCACTGAAAAGCCAGGGGCATGGCCAGAGTTAGAATTCCAACACGGACTTCCTGACCTCCCCATTGTTTCTGTAGGAAACCGGAGAACTCCAGGCTGTAGGATTTATTCACTCTCTCTCTCTGAATTAATATGAATTCATTAATCTCTAAGAGTTTAGCATGTAACCATTTTCCTAATTGTGGGTTGAGCATTGGTTCATTTTCTCATCAACCTGATTACAAGCACACAGAAATGTTTGGGCCAGTATCTCGTGCATTCTTTTAACTGCAGGTAGGGGGAGGTTTGTGCCCATTGCATTGAGGGAACTTACTAAGTTTCCAGTTGAAGAGCACCATTTAGATGAGACTGGTCCCCTTCATTATATTATCTCATCTTCCACACAAATGTTTTATTCTTTCTCTTCGTATCTTGAAATCCCAGCTGCGGTTGAAAGCCTAGATTATGATGTGCAGCACCTGGCCACTCCCCTCTTTACGTGGGCTGCGTTTTTGACCCTATGTAAGGGCTAGATGAAAACTTTAAGTGGCTTTTAAGTTCCCCAACATTCATTTGCATCCAATTGATCCAATTTACATATGGATAAATTTAAGTGATAATAATGTAATGTTTTGTGAATATTTACCATCCTGAATGTATTTGGTTGTTTCTCTACATTATTAATGTTGCTCAGGAGTTAATGCAGTGTGATTCATTGCCCATTTAGTAGAGCTTCCAGTAAGGGTGTAGATGGTTCTTAGGGTGTGCATCAAGGTTTAATAATGGAATGATACCCCCTCTTTTTTTTTTGAGACGGAGTTTCACTGTTGTTACCCAGACTGAAGTGCAATGTCACGATCTCGGCTCACCGTAACCTCCGCCTCCTGGGTTCAAGCAATTCTCCTGCCTCAACCTCCCGAGTAGCTGGGACTACAGGCGTGTGCCACCACGCCCAGCTGATTTTTGGATTTTTAGTAGAGACGGGGCTTCACCTTTTGACCAGGATGGTCTTGATCTCTTGACCTCATGATCCACCCGCCTCGGCCTCCCAAAGTGCTGGGATTATAGGCGTGAGCCACCGCGCCCGGCCTGATACCCTTTTTTTAATAGTGCATTTTTGTTGCTGCTTACTGTCAGTGAAATATTCTGAAGCCCTCAGCATATCTTCAACTCCTGGATTATTAGTAAATACAAATTGGAGGTGAAAGGGACATGACCTAGGGATACCTTTCTGCCTAGGTAATTTTACAGGTAATTTGTACAGTTTTTGGGAAACTATGAATAACAGTTGCATTCTGAGGGGATCAAAGAACCTTCTAGCCCAACTCTTTCATTTTTTTTCTGAAAGAAGAGTTGTCTTGCAAAGATGTGGAGTGGTTTCTCAAGGGTGCAGGGCCAATTTCTAGGAGATCGTCTGTGACTTATATACTAAGTTTTCTGGATCTAGTGCTTTATCCAATAAAAGCATACAAAAGAACCCATTACTTCTAAAAAAATTCCTCCACCCCTTCTCTCCCTAAATCTAACAATCTAATACCAAATGAAGCCAAGATAAGAAATCTGTACTTGCTAATTTCTTTTTCTTTTATCTTCCAAGTTATCAGCTTCCATAGAAGTGGTAGAACAGTATTGTCTTACTGTACTTCAAATAATGAATATCAAGGACCATTTGCTGAGTAATCTTAAAAAAAATCATTGACCAGGAGCGGTGGCTCATGTCTGTAATCCCATCAATTTGGGAGGCTGAGGCAGGTGGATCGCTTGAGGTCAGGAGTTTGAGACCAGCCTGGCCAACATGGTGAAACCCTGTCTCTCCTAAAAATACTAAAATACTGGGCATGGTGGAGTGCGCCTGTAATCCCAGCTACTCAGGAGACTGAGGCACGAGAATCATTTGAACCCAGTAGGCAGATGTTGTTGCAGTGAGCTGAGAGTATGTCATTGCACTCCAGGCTGGGGGACAGAGTGAGAGCCTGTCTCAAATTTTCTAAATTAATATACAAATATAGAGTGGAGTAATGAACATAAGCACTGAAATTATCAGAAACATAGGAATACCTTTCAGGTATAAACATACACGATAGGTTTTCAAAATGTAAGTATCATATTTTGGAATATGTTGATGCCATAGCAACATTATTTTTTAAAAAGTTAATTTTAGAAGTAGTAGAAAAATCTTTATAGGGAAGTTGGGCTTTGAGAACATCCTGGAAGGAGGGAAAAAAGGAGGAGGAAGAGGAAAAGAAGAAAAGA
Source organism: Saguinus oedipus (assembly GCA_031835075.1). NCBI lineage: Eukaryota > Metazoa > Chordata > Mammalia > Primates > Cebidae > Saguinus > Saguinus oedipus. The sequence goes on along the minus strand of CM063169.1, from coordinate 11,538,926 downwards.
AGGATAAATATGAGGAGGGTATTTGAATGAGGCAAAGGTGGAAGACAAGTATTTCTCGATGTTCAGAGCCACAAGTGGACAGGTCTGTAGTGTTATTTGGGTTATTTATAAATAATAATATAACTATATATTATTTTGTCATGCATTAATAGAGACCGTGGTGATGTAAGATTGGAATGGGCATATTTGAAAAGGTGGGAAGTTGGACGTTGTACACAGAGGATTGAAGATGGCTGTACTGGCTGATAGTTGAGGATGGAAACTCCTGAAACAGAAACTAATAAGTTTGACCATTCTTGTTTAAGAAGGGGCAATCAGATGCTCTAGGAGTGGAAATTCTTGTAGGCTAGAGGGATATGAGTTACACAGTACCAGAGTCAGGAAAAGACGGTTCCAGTGTGATGAAGAGACACTGTGGACTTGAAGTCAGAAAAGTCAAATATTGCTGAAATCATGGTTTAAATAGTTTGACAAGGAGTGTCAAGATCTGCTAGTCACCGCATCTACCTCTCTAGGGCCTCAAAGAGTGCTGGCACATAGTAGGTGCTCAATAAATATTTATAGACGACTTAAACTAGGCATTTGTAGCAGCATCAGGAAGAATCAGAGAAATCAGATACTATTATGAAGGAGGGAGAGTAAAGTTTTCAAATAAGAACAAATACAATGTCAAAGAAGAGTTTTCATTTGAATTTTGCCAAGATGACAGATTTAACTGTATTTCCCCAGGAGCTGATGGTTTTGGAGGGCAATGGCATTGGAGCCTGAATAGAAAACATCTGGAGATTTGGGGCGTGCCCTCAAGCAGTCATGTTTCCTTTTAGTGTTGGTTCTGGAACTCATTACATACTTTGACATTTTTGTGCTTCAGCAGTGTTAGAGCCAAAGACCTTGAGGTCCTCTGAAGATTCATTTCCTATGATGCAGCAACCTCTAGCACAGTGTTCGCATTCCAAGAAGTGCTTAATATTTAACATGCTCTGACTTCCTTAATCACCTTTCAATATCAGAATCCTGTGCTTTATCAGATAAGCCTTTTTTAGCCCATGGCAGCTGATACTGTTTCATCCAATCACAAGGCGTTCATCTCGGATGATGTTGTCTTCAGTGCTGATTCAGGATCTTTCACCAAATTCACATGCCCTGTCCCTTGCCCAGGAAGGAAGTTAGAGAAAAGCTGCAAGGTGAATACTGATTTACTATCTTATCCTGAAATTCTGAGATTCAGCCTCTGATAGAGTGGAGGTGGGTCATGTTCTATGGTTGGCCATATAACCTTAGGATGTTGCTTTTTGTAGATGTTTTTAGTCTCCTTAAAAACCCTCATGAAATGCTTTAAAAATGTTCTAAGTAATGTGTGAAACAGATATCACCACTCTAGCCTTGATTCTTAGCCTATTACTGAATATGTCCCCTGAGGTGGAGTAGAGGAGGGGGTCGGGAATGGAGTAGAGCTTGATTTCTGTTATTCACATTATTGAGTAAAATCGTGCTGTTAACATTTTGTCATGTTCATTTTTATGCAACTGCATTAATACAGAAGCATTAAAATGTATTTGTCAAGTTGTCTATGTCAGCATGTTCTGCTTCATTTCTGGAAAAAGAGAGAGACTTTAAAAAAGAGCTTCTTAGAAAAGAAGCTTAGGATATGAAAGGTTCCGGGACCAGTCTGTAGTTTTTGCTACATTTTATGGAGATTGTATGGCTTTCTTTGATCCAGGAACTCATATTATTGCTACAGCTCATTTGATTACCAGGACGGTCAGGTGTTGCTTATTAAGTCTTGAGCTTGGTTGGTTTCCCTGTGGTAAGCAGTCGAGAATACCCACAGGTATCACTTTCCCTATTGCAGTAAGTTTTGAACTGATCAGTGACCTAGCTACATAAAGAAAACCATGTTGCATCAGCAACAAACCATGTCATCCAGTATCTTACTGAGGTTGGTCTATCATGCGAGTATGGTTAACAGCACTGTATGACAGGTTTACATGATCACAGTACTCTTACAGAAGCCATCTAATTTAATGTTGATGGAGTCACTGTACTGAGCAGTGAGGTCTCTCCACTCAAAACATCTATGCTTGTTAAATTTCACTAATGAAGAATTTCAGATCACTGATCAGTTTTTATTTGTAAATAAAACGTGAATTATATCTGATGCATAAAAAATGACAATCATGATGATTAGTGTGTTTTATTGCCATTGTACATATATAAGAAAGTTGGCAGCTCTCTAATTTTTCTGTTCCATCACTTCAAGTCTTTAAAGTCCAGGCTTACACCAAGCTAGGTTACACTGACCCTGATCTTGCCAACAAATAGTTACCTGGTGAAGTCCCCAAATGGAGGTTTGGCTGGATCAGAGCCCTGGTTCATTGTTTAGGCCTAGCCCAACAGAGACAATCACAGTTTACCTTAAATAAGGACTTTGGCTTACCTGCCTTCAGGAGAAATAGCCTCTGATTTTCCAAAGCAGAAGTTCACCTTCAATCGAGGGGCAAATGCTAGATTAGGGAAGGTCAGGCAGTTTAGTCTTTCTGTGCTGAAAGATTGGACCCTCCCTAGTCCAGTTCAGAATTCTTCTTTAGTGAAATTTAGCAAGCATAGATGTTTTGAGTGGCGAGATCTCACTGCTCACTACAGTGACGCCATCAACATTAAATTATATAGTGTTTATAAGAGCACTATGATCATGTGCATTCATCACTGTGGACGATGACTCAGTGTGATGTTGACAGGATCCTGCAGTAGCAGCAGCTTTCCTGGCCCACAGAAACCCTGCCTTGGACCTCTGGTGTGTAAGTTACAGCACAGAGTACCTTTCCGGAAACCATATTGTCAATCTCTAATCTTAGCTAGATTTGTATTTCTCTGGCAAGGCTAGAACTGAATCAACTTCCAGAGATTGGAAGGATATGTTTTTTTTTTAAACTTTTATTTTAGGTGTAGGGGAATATGTGCAGGTTTGTTGTATAGGTAAACTCATATCATGAGGGTTTGTTGGTTATGCAGATTATTTCATTGCCCAGGTACTAAGCCTAATACCCAATAGTTATTTTTTTCTGATCCTCTCCCTCCTCCTAGCTTCTACCTCTACCCTCCAATAGGCCCCATTGTGTGTTGTTCCCCTCAATGAGTCCATGTTTGTTTTTTATCATACTTTTAAGTGAGAACATGAGGTATTTGGTTTTCTGTTCCTGCATTAGTTTGTGAAGGTTAATGGCCTCCAGCTCTATTTGTATTTCTACAAAGAACATGATCTCATTCTTTTTTATGGCTGCATAGTATTCCTTGGTGTATATGTACCACATTTTCTTTATCCAATCTGCCATTGATGAGCATTTTTTAATACTGAGAAAACTTTGGGAAAATGTCCAACAATAAGTAAATTTCCTTTGCACATATTCAATATTTAAGTATTATTTTTGCCATGAAGTCTCATAAGGTTGTATAAAAGATTGTAAGAGGCTTTGAAATTTTGTGGATATCTTGATCTGCTCATCCATTTGAGTTTCTCTGCTTGTATTTGCTTTCGACTAAGTGTATTAGCCCATTCTCACACTGCTATAAAGAACTGCCTGGCACTGGGTAATTTATAAAGGAAAGAGGTTTAATTGAACTGCCTGGCACTGGGTAATTTATAAAGGAAAGAGGTTTAATTTAGTTGTTCAGGGCAGGGGAAGCCTCAGGAAACTTACAATCATGGCAGAAGGGGAAGCAAATAAATCTTTCTTCACTTGGCAGGAAGGAGAAGAATGAGAGATGAATGAAGGGAGAAACCCCTTATAAAACCATCATATATTGTGGAACTTACTATCATAAGAATAGCATGGGGGAAACTGCCTCCATGATTCAATTATCTCCCACCACATGTGGGGACTATGGGAACTACAATTCAAAATGAGATTTGAGTGGGGACACAGCCAAACCATATCATTCTGTCTGTGGCCCCTCCCAAATATCATGTCCTTACATTTCAAAACACAATCATGCCTTTCCAATGGTCCCCCAAAGTCTTAGCTCATTCTGGCATTAACCCAAAGTCCAAGTCCAAAATCTTACCTGAGACAAGGAAAGTCCCTTCTGCCTATGAGACTGTAAAATCAAAAGCAACTTAGTTACTTCCTAGACACAATGGTGGTACAGGCATTACGTAAATGCACCCTTTACAAATGGCAGCAATTGGCCAAAACAAAGAGGATACAGGCCTCATGCAAATCCAAAATCCAATAGGGTAGTCATTAAACCTTGAAGTTCCAAAATGATCTCCTTTGACTCCATGACTCACATCCAGATCACATTGATGCAAGAAGTGGGCTCCTATAACCTTGGGCAGCTCTGCCCCTGTGACTTCGCAGGGTAAAGCCTCTCTCCTGGTTGCTTTCATTGACTGGTATTGAGTGTCTGGCTTTTCCAGGTGCATAGTGCAAGCTGTTGGTGGTTCTACCATTCTGGAGTCTGGAGGACAGTGACCCTCCTCTCACAACTCCACTGGGCAGTGCCCCATTGGGAACTCTATGTGGGGGCTCTGATCCTACATTTCTTTTCCACACTGCCCTAGCAGAGATTCTCCATGAGGGCTCTGCCCCTACAGCAGACTCCTTCCTGGACATCCAGGCATTTCCATACGTCATCTGAAATCTAGGCAGATGCTCCCAAACCTCAATTCTTGACTTCTGTGCACCTGCAGAATCAACACCATGTGGAAGCTGCCAAGGCTTGGGTTTTGCACCCTCTGAAGCAACATCCTGAGCTCTACATAGGCCCCTTTTGGCTATGGCTGGGGCTGAAGCAGCTGGGATTCAGGGCACCATGTCCCAAGATTGCACATATTCTCAAAGCTGCACAGAGCAGGAGCAGGATCTGGGTCTGGCTCAGGAAACCATTTTTCCCTCCTAGGTCTCCAGGCTTGTGATGAGAAGGGATGTTGTGAAGGTCTCTGACATGCTCTGGAGACATTTTTCCCATTGTCTTGGTAATTAACATTTGGCTCATCATTACTTATGCAAATTTATGCAGCCAGCTTGAATTTCTTCCCAGAAAATGGATTTTTCTTCTCTACTGCATCAGCTGCAAATTTTCCAAATGTGTTTTCTCTATCACCTCTTGAAAGCTTTGCTGCTTAGAAATATCTTCCACCAGATACTCTAAATCACCTCTTTCAAGATCAACATTCCACAGATCTCTAGGGCAGGGGCAAAAAGCCACAGGTCTCTATGTTAAAGCATAGCAAGCATGACCTTTACTCCAGTTCCCAAAAGTTTCTCATCTCCATCTGAGACCACCTCAGCCTGGATTCCATTGTCCATATTACTATCAGCATTTTGTTCAGAGCCATTTAACCAAGTCTCTAGAAAGTTTCTTGCTTTCTGACATCTTCCTGTCTTCTGAGCCCTTCAAATCTCGAGGAAGCTTCCAGATTTCCCACGTTTTCTTGTCTTCTTCTGAGTGCTGCACACTGTTCCAACTTCTGCCTGCTACCCAGTTCCAAAGTTGCTTCCACATTTTCCTTATAGTAGCACCCCACTTCTGCGGTACCAATTTACTGTATTAGTCCATTCTCATGCTGCTGTGAAGAACTGCCCAAAGCTGGGCAATTTATAAAGGAAAGAGGTTTAAGTTACTCACAGTTTCACAGGGCTGGGGAGGCCTCAGGAAGTTTACAATCATGGTGGAAGGAAAAGCAAACATGCTCTTCAAATGATGGCAGGAGGAGAAGCATGAGAGGAGATAAGCAAAGGGGTAACCCCTTATAAAATAAAGGGCTGAAGTTGAGGCAGCAGTTAATAGCCTACTAACCAAAAAAAAGCCCAGTTTCAGGTGGGTTCACAGCCGGATTCTATCAGATATATAAAGAGGAGCTCGTAGCACTCCTTCTGAAACTATTCCAAACAATCCAAAAAGAGGGAGTCCTTCCTAAATCATTTTATGAGACCAATGTCATCCCGATACCAAAACCTGACAGAGACTCAACAAAAAAAGAAACCTTCAGGCCAATATCTATGATGAACCTAGATGCAAAAATCTTCAATAAAATACTGGCAAACTGATTGTGACAGCACATCAAAAAGCTTATCCATCACGATCAAGCAGGCTTCATCCTGGGGATGCAAGCCTGGTTCAACATACACAAGTCTAAAAACGTCACCCACCACATAAACAGAACCAAAGACAAAAACCACATGATTATCTCAATAGATGCAGAGAAGGCCTTCAACAAAATTCAACAGCCCTTTATGCTAAAAACTCTCAATAAACTAGGTATTGACGGAACATATCTCAAAATAATAAAAGCTATTTATGACAAGACCACAGCCAATATCATACTGAATGGGCAAAAACTAGAAGCATTCCCTTTAAAAACTGGCACTAGACAAGGATGCCCTCGCTCACCACTCCTATTTAATATAGTACTGGAAGTTCTAGTCAGAGTAATCAGGCAAGAAAAAGAAATAAAAGGTATTCAATTAGGAAATGAGGAAGGCAAATTGTCTCTATTTGCAGATGACATGATTGTACATTTAGATGACCCAATCATCTCAGCCCCAAATCTCCCGAAACTGATAAGCAACTTCAGCAGTCTCAGGATACAAAATCAATGTGCAGAAATCACAAGCATTCCTATACACCAATAACAGACTTAAAGAGAGCCAAATCAAGGACAAACTGCCATTCACAATTGCTACAAAGAGAATAAAATACCCTGGAATACAACTAACAAAGGATGTAAAGGACCTCTTCAAAGAGAACTATAAACTACCTCTCAAGGAAATAAAAGAGGATGCAAACAGATGGAAAAACATTCCATGCTCATGATTAGGAAGAATCAATATTGTGAAAATGGCCATACTGTCCAAAGTAATTTATAGATTCGACGCTATTCCCATCAAGCTACCTATGACCCTCTTCACATAACTGGAAAAAAACCACGTTAAACTTCATATGGAACCAGAGAGCCCACATAGCCAAGACAATTCTAAGCAAAAAGAACAAAGCTGGAGGCATCACACTACGTGACTTTGAACTATACTACAAGACTACAGTAATCAAAACAGCATGGTACTGGTACCAAAACAGAGACGTAGACCAATGGAACGGAACAGAGGCCTCAGAGGCAATGCCACATATCTACAACCATCTGATCTTTGACAAACCCGACAAAAACAAGCAAAGGATTCCCTGTTTAATAAATGGTTTTGGGAAAACTGGCTAGCCATGTGCAGAAAGCAGAAACTGGACCCCTTCCTGACACCTTACACTAAAATTAACTCCAGATGGATTAAAGACTTAAACATAAGGCATAACACCATAAAACCCCTAGAAGAAAACCTAGGCGAAACCATTCAGGACATAGGGATAGGCAAGGACTTCATGACTGAAACACCAAAATCATTTGCAACAAAAGCCAAAATAGACAAATGGGATGTAATTAAACTCCAGCACTTCTGCACAGCAAAAGAAACAATCATCAGAGTGAACTGGCAACCAACAGAATGGGAAAAAGTTTTTGTAATCTACCCATCTGACAAAGGGCTAATATCCAGAAACTGCAAAGAACTAAAACAAATTTACAAGAAAAAACCCATTCAAAAGTGGCTGAAGGACATGAACAGACACTTTTCAAAAGAAGACATTTATGAGGTCAACAAACATGAAAAAATGCTCATCATCACTGGTCATTAGAGAAATGCAAATCAAAACCACATTGAGATACTATCATGCCAGTTAGAATAGCGATCATTAAAAAATCTGGAGACAACGGATGCTGGAGAGGATATGGAGAAATATGAACACTTTTACTCTGTTGGTGGGAGTGTAAATTAGTTCAACCATTGTGGAAGACAGTGTGGTGATTCCTCAAGGACCTAGAAATAGAAATTCCATTTGACCCAGCAATCCCATTACTGGGTATATATCCAAAGGATTATAAATCTTTCCATTATAAAGACACATGCACATGAATGTTCATTGAGGCCCTGTTTACAATAGTAAAGACCTGTGATCAACCCAAATGCCCATCAATGATAGACTGGACAAGGAAAATGTGGTACATATACAGCCATAAAAAATGATGAGTTTGTGTTCTTTGTAGGGACATGGATGAATCTGGAAACCATCATTCTCAACAATATGACACAAGAACAGAAAATTAAACACTGCATGTTCTCTCTCATAGGAAGGTGTTGAATAATGAGAACACATGGACATAGGGAGGGGAACATCACACACTGGGTCTGTTGTGGGTGGAATAGGGGAGGGACAGCATGGGGTCGGGAGGTTGGGGAGGGATAACATGGGGAGAGATGCCTGATATAGATGATAGGGGGTTGGAGGCAGCAAACCACATTGTTATGTATGCAACAGTCCTGCATGTTTTGCACATGTACCCCAGAACCTAAAGTGCAATAATAAAAAAAAAATCTTTGGAGAAAAAATAAATAAAATAAAATCACCAGATCTCATGAGAACTTACTATCATGAGAATAGCATAGGGGAAACTTCCCTCATGATTCAATTACCTCCCACCAGGTTCCTCCCACCACACATGGGGATTATGGGAACTACAAGTCAAGATAAGATTTGAGTGGGGACACAGCCAAATCATATCACTAAAATTCTTCACAAAGCTATGGAGGTGAAAGTTACCTTTTAGAAACTGATAAAGATGCAGCTAAAATTCCTTTTCTAAGAAATACAAGTTTTGTTCAGTGTAATTAATTAATTAATAATTATCCCTGTGAATATTGGCAGTTTTGCACTATTTTTTTTCTTTATCTTCTTTCCTTTTTTTTTTTTCGTTTTAGAGACAAGGTCTCTGTCACCTAGGATGGGATACAGTGGTGATCATAGCTCACTGTAGCCTCAAACCCTTGGGCTCAAGTGATCCTCGGTGTTAGTCTCTTGAGTAGCTAGTACTACAGGCACCTAAAAACATGCCTAGCTAATTTTATTTTTATTGTAGAGATTGGGTCTTGTGATGTTGCCCATTCTTGTCTTGAACTCCTGGCCTCAAGCAATCCTCTGAGGTTGGCCTCTCCAAGCACTGGGATTATAGGTATGAAAGTTACCCACACCAGGCTAAGTTTTATACTTTTTATAAATTCATTTAAGAATTTCTTATTTGACTGAATATATATCTGGTTTCTTATAATTCAGTCACATGAATTCTTTATATACTCTGGATAAGAGTTCTTTGCCATATATATGATTTTCAGGATATGCGAGTCTGTGGCTTATTATTTCACTTTCTTAATGATGTCATATTAAGCACAAGTAATTTTAATTTTGATGAAGTCTATTTTACATTTTTTGGTGTCATATCTAAGAACTCTTTGCCTAACTGAAAGTCATGAAGATTTTATTGTATTTTTAAAAACGTTTTCTAATTTTAGCCCTTATGTGTAGGTCTGTGATTCATTTTGAGTGAATTTTTGTGTATGGTGTGAGGTAATGATCTAACCTTACCACATGACACACGGATATCTAATTGTCCCAGCACTATTGTTGAAACGACTATCAATTTCTCATTGAATTGGCTTGGCATCTTTGTCAAAAATTAATTGACCATAAATATAAGGATCTATCTCTGGACTCTCACTTCTATTCCACTGATCTATCAGCATATGCTGATATGCTGATATCAGTTAACTTTAGATAGATATATTTGTATGTTAGTCTTTAGCCAAGATAGGTATTACCAATTAGTAACTGTTTCTAAGATTTGTGACATCGTCTATCTTGAATATGCACTAAAGAGCTTTTGCAGTTTTGTTTTTCTTTCTAACAGCAAAAAGAAGTTCTTTAAGCTTTCCTTCCTCATATATTTACTGTCCCTGGCATTTTCTTAATTTCCCATTCAATATATGCATACGTATATTTTAGAAGAAAAGAGATAGACAGTTACCATTGGAAAACATTTTGATTCAGGTTATGTGAAATGACAAGGGATTGATTCAGCAGTTCGGGCTGCCCTAACCAGTTTAAACATCTGATATTCTGGGAGGTCTTAGGTGATTGAAGATTGAGATTAAAATCTCTGATATCGTTAGGTTTTCTTTTTAAATTTATATATTTTTTCAGTGTACTTACATTTTCCCTCAAGTTTTGAATTCTTCCCTTAAGGCAAATTCCCAGAATTTGAAATGCCAAAATCAGGAAGGATAGCATTTCATTATGTCAAAGTGATAAAAACAAACATTTGTTTTTCTGACTCAAGTGAGCCAACATATGCTATATTATAAAAAGTAAAGGAATAGCTATGGGATATTGAAAAGTGTAATGCAACTGATGTTGTATATCTTAATTACATTATATATAAAATATAATATGTGATCATAATGTAATGAAATTGATGTAATATACATTTTAGTGTCTTAATATTTACTTTTACATTGCTTTATAAACCAAAGCACATCCTTTTAAGTGGAATGGGTTTTAGTTGATAAAATCCATTAAGACTTGAAGTTGTTTCACCAACTTTTTGTAATTGTCTTTCTCATTAATTCATTCAACTACATTTCATTAGGTAAAGACTGTTTTGGGTACATTTCAAGAGGCTACAGCTATGGATACAGCCAAGACTCTGCACTCATGAAACTAACATCCTAGCAGGGAAGGCAGATAACAGTGACAATTATATGTAAAATAGTGATAATGACTATGAGAATATCCAGAGCAAGGTAAGTCAGAGAGTGTAATGAAATAGAGGTTGCAAGTAGATACTTAAAAGAGAGTTATCAGATAAGTCATTCTTAAGGAGGATTTGAGAGGAGACTTAGGTGAATTGAGAGTGAGCTGGGTGAATATCTGGGAAAATAATATTGCAGTTAATGTAAGCAAGTAGTTGGATATGAGAGACAGAAATTTCTAGGCAGTTGTGGATCATGTACGTCTTTGTAGTAGGTCATGGTCAAGAGTGTGAATTTTATTCTGAAAAGATAGAAAGCCACAGAGGTTTTGGTGAGCCAAAGAATGACACAGTCTTACATGTGCTTTTAAAAATTTCTCTCAGACTGGGTGTGGTAGCTCGTGACTGTAATCCCAACACTTTGGGAGGCCACGGCAGGTGGATCACTTGAGGGCAGAAGTTCGACCAGCCTGGCCAACATGGCGAAACGTTGTCTTTACTAAAATTAAAAAAAAATTAGCCTATCTTGGTAGCATGCACCTGTAATCCCAGTTACTTGGGAGGCTGATGCAGGAGAATCACTTGAACCCAGGAGGCAGCAATCCTGGGCAATAGAGTGAGACTCTGTCTCAAAAACAAAAACGATTTTCTGGGAACTACGTATCGAGTTTTCTAAAGGTGGACAAAAAAATGGAAGCAAGAAGTGTAGTTAGGAGGCTACTTATTATAATTCACATTCTGGGTGAGAGGAGTTGGTATCTTGAACTAGGATCGTAGGGGCAGTAGTGACAAGGAAAGGTTGGATTTTGGTTAGATATTGTCTTCGTCTACTCAGGGTGCTATAACAAAAATATTGTAGACTTAGTGGTATATAAGCAATAGAAATTTATTTCTTACAGTTCTGGAGGCTGGGAAGTCTAACATCAAGGCACCAGCAGACTCTGTATCTGATGAGGGTCCACTTCCTCATAAGTAGCTGTCTTATTCTAACCTCGTGTGGCAGAGGGGGTCAGGAGTCCCTTTCTAGCTTCTTTTATAAGGCACTGATCCCACTCATGAGGGTATCTTTCCAATAACCTAATAATCTTTCAAAGCCCTCACCTTCTAATTTTGCCATCTTGGAGTTTAGGATTTCAACACATGAATTTTGTGAAGAACAAACATTCAGATCATAGCAGATTTTGAAGGAAGAACCAACAGGATTTGCTGGAGTTTTGAATATGGGGTGTGAGGACAGGATAGTAGCCTTTTGACCTAAGCAACTGTGGGCATGTTGACACTATGTACTGAGATGTGAAAGACGGAGGAGCATATTTGGAGGCAAAGGTGAAGAGGTAAGGAGCTTGGTTGTGAATACATACAGTTGGAGATCCTTTTCTCATCCTGCTGATGAGAAAATCCAGTACAGTAACGTTCTGAGGAGAAGCCAGTGTTTTGTCTCTAGAGCTTTTTTAGAATTACTCAATGGTATAACTCTATTCTTAACCAATTGTTTATCCTGGATAAACCCCAAATGTAGTTTATCCTATTTTTAAAATTAGTACACATTTTATTTTCTAAAATTACAGGCTCATTTGTTTATTGGACATGACTTTTATTTACTTTTCCTCAGGGTTTGATTTTGTAGGTTTGGGACTCAACTTCATGAACTGCATAAATATAAACCCATAGTCATTTTCAAACACGTTAAGGAATCTCGTTTGGTAGAAATGCATTTTTTGGCATTAAAAAACAATGCTTTCTGGTGACTTTTGCATTAGTTTCTTAAAGAACATATGCTACTTTCCCCCCCAGATTAAAAAAATTGTGATAAGATATACACGATGTAATATTTATCATTTTAACCATTCACGATTGTACAATTCAGTGGCATTAAATACATGCATAGTGTTTCCTAACCAACTGTCTATATCCAAAACTTTTCATCCTTCTCATTCAAAACTCTGTACACATTAAGTCATCCCACTGTGTAATAGAACACTAGGACTTATTCTTCCTTATTTTTAACTCATTTTTTAGCCATCGAACAACTCCCCTCATTATTTCCTCCCCACATTTTCCCCCAGCCTCTGGTAATCGCTGTTCTATTCTCCATGACTATGCAATCTACGTTTTAAGATTCCACATGAATTAGATAATGGGGTATTTATCTTTCTGTGTCTGGTTTGTTTTGCTTAATACTATGTCCTGTCCTCCAGGTTCATTCATATTGCCACAAACGACAGGATTTCATTCTTTTTCATAGCCAAATAGTATTCCATTGTTTATGTCTACCACACCACATTTTCCATTATCCATTCATCAGTTGATGGACACTTAGGTTGATTCCATCTCCTGGCTGTTGTAAGTCGTGCTGCAGTGGGACTGTAGATATCTTTTCAATATATCAATTACTTTAGATTTCAATTTCTTTGGCTATATATCCACTAGTGGAATTGCTGGATTACATGGTAGGTAGCTCTATTTTTAACTTTTTAAGGCATCTCCATATTGTTTTTTATAATGGCTGTGCTAATTTACATTCCCACCAACAGTGTGTAAGAGTTCTCCAGAATCTGTTCTTTTTGTTGTTGTTGTTTTGATAATATGAGTATATACCACTTTTGAGTGAGCCGGATAACTCTGAAGACAGAAAGCTGTGCAAGGTGTTAAGCTTGTATTATCTTGAACTAAGAGTGCCCAGAAAAGAAAGATAATGACCGTAATTATCACTAGAAAGGCTACATAACAATATTCTAAAACCAGAGTTACTATTCTGGGTACACATTCTTCAATATTTAATTGGCTCTCAAAAAATAAGTATTTCATCTATTAAAATGTTCCCTTTATAGCTATATTAATCTGTTTTTGCATTGCTATAAAGAACTACCTGAGACTGGGTAATTTATAAAGAAAAGATGTTTAATTGGCTCATGGTTCTGTGGGCTGTACAGTCTTCTTCTGGAGAGAGGCCTCAGGCAACTTATAATCATGGCAGAAGGGGAAGGGGAAGCAGGCACATCTTCATATGCCCAGGAGGAGAAAGAGAGAGAGCAAAGGGGGAAGTGCTACACACTTTCAAACAAGCAGATCTCATGAGAACTCACTCACTGTCATGGGAACAGCAAAGGGGAAATCCACCCACATTATTCAATCACCTCCCACAAGATCCCTCCCCCAACACTGGGGATTACAATTCAATATGAAATTTGAATGGGAACACAGAGATAAACCACATCATCCCATTACAGCCCCTCCAAAATCTCATGTCCTTCTCATATTTCAAAACACATTCATGCCTCCCAAAAGTCCCCTAAAGTCTTAACTCATTCTAGCATTAACTCAAAATTCCAAGTTCGGTCTCATTTGAGAAGAGTCTTTTCCTGGACATACAGGCATTTCTATACATCCTTTGAAATCTAGGTGGACACTCCCAAACTTCAACTCTTGCCCTCTGTGTACATGCAAGCTTAACACCACATGGAAACTTCGGCAGTTTCTGACTTTCACCCTCTGGAGCAGTGGTCAGAGACTTACCCAGGACCCTTTTGGCCACTGGTGGAGCTGGGGTGGCTGGGACACAGGGCACCATGTCCCAATGCTGGACAAAGCAGCTGGGCCCTGAGCCTGGCTCACAAAACCATTTTTCCCTCCCAGGCTTCCAGGCCTATAATGGGAGGGGCTGTCACAATGATCTCTGAAATGCCTTCAAGGCATTTTTTCCAATTTTCTTGGCTATTAACATTTAGCTCCTTTTTATGCAAATTTATGCAGCAGGTGTGAATTCCTTTCCAGAAAATGATTTTGTTCTTTTCTACCACATGGTCAGGTTGTAAATTTTTTGAACTTTTATTCTCTGCTTCTCTTTTAAATGAGTTCCAATTTCAGACCATCACTTTGTGAATACATATGAGCATACACTGTTAGAATCAGCCAGGCTTAAATCTTCTTTCATGTTTAAGTTCCATAGATCTTTAGAACAGGGGCACAGTGCCAGCAGTCTCTTTGCGAAAGCATAGAAAGAGCGACCTTTACTCCAGTTCCCAATAAATTTCTCATCTCCATCTTTGACCTCAGCCTGGACTTCACTGTCCATATCATTACCAGCATTTCGATTACAACCATTCAACAAGTCTCTAGGAAGTTTCAAATCTTTCCTTATCTTCCTGTCTTCTTCTGAGCCCTCCAAATTGTTCCAACCTCTGCCCATTACCCAGTTCCAAAGCTGCTTCCACATTTTAAGGTGTTTTTATAGTAATGTCTCACTTCTCTGGCACAAATTTTCTGTATTAGTCCATTCTTACATTGTTTTAAAGAACAACCTGAGACTGGGTAATTTATATAAAAAAGATGTTTAATTGACTCATGTTTCTGTGGGTTGTACAGGCTTCTGTTTCTGAAGAGGCCTCGGGAAACTTACAATCATGAAGGAGAGGCAGGCACATATTCACATGCCTGGCAGGAGAAAGAAAGAGAGAACAAAGTGGGGAGTGCTACACAGTTTCTAACAAGCAGATTCCTGATAACTCACTATCATGAAAACAGCAAGGGGAAAAATCTTCCCCTGTGATTCAGTCACCTCCCACTAGGTCCCTCCTTCAACATTGGGGATTACATTTTAACATGAGATTTGGGTGGGGACACAGCACCAAACCATATCATAGCTTATTTAAGAAAGTGCATAATATTGCTTCTAATGAAAGTGTTATATGGGTGCATTATTAACATTTTCTTTGAGTATGGTAAGTTATATTTCCATCCACTTTAAAAGTTTACTAGGCTTTTGTGAACATGAGCAGAGGAGTAGAACTCTGGGTTCTTGGATGTTTATTTGTTTTATGATTCACACTACTTTAAGGAGACTCTTGGTCTCAGCTACAGTTATGCCTGTGCTTATCTTCTTGGTGAGAAGACATGTTTTATTGTCAAGCACGAATACTCGATAAGCTAGAAGAACTATAAATTTTACCCCTAGCATGATTGTTAAGGCACATAGGTTTATGTCTAATGAACAACACAGACTATCTTAATATAGACAGGGTCTTACTCTTTCTCCCAGGCTGGAGCGCAGTGGCATGATCACTGCTCACTGCAGCTTTGACCTCCTGGGCTCCAGCAATCCTCCTGCCTCCACCTCCTGAGTAGTTGGAACTACAGGTACACACCACTTCACACAAATGATATTTTTGATTTTTAGTAGACATGAGGTCTTATTATGCTGTCCAGACTGGTCTCGAACTCCTGAGCTCAAGTGATCCTCCTGCCTTGGCCTCCCAAAGTGCTGGGATTACAGGTGTGAGCCACTGCACTTGGCTCTTTCTTAGAAATTCAGTTAGGGGGGATTTTTGAAGACTGTGCAGTTCAGTTCATTGGTTCCTTCTGATATTCTAAAATCCACCAGGTTAAGTCACATCAGCAGAGAGTTGGGTGCCCAAACCTCCTAGCAGTGTGTCTCTGCCAAACTGCTTACTACAATTTTGATATGATAATCTTAGCCCATATTGATGGCTAATATATGATAGAACCATTTGAAACTTACAGTTATGTCAGCTGAAGGGATGTAGTCAAAAATCTTGTTTAATACAACACAAAACATATTCTATGTCCCCTATGTTTTTTCCAGCTCCCCATAGCCAAAATTGTTCCCTGATTTCTCAGGAGATGGAACAGATCCCCAGGCTATAATCTGCGTTCAACCAAATCTGCAGTTCTCTAACTCTATTAATTAAGAGCTTATTTTTCCTCAGAGAGTCTCTCTTCTGTTATTTATTGATGTGGCTTTTCCATTTCATTTTGTTGTGCTTGGAGGGTAAAGGGGTAATTCGTTATTTTTCCTTACTTCAAAGATTCATACAAAAATAGATTGTAGTTTCTCAGTTATCATTAAACATGTCTTGGCTAAATTGGTAAGTTGTTTTTCATTGTTGTGGCTGTTTTGATATTCATTTCTCTGATTTATTACTGAAGTTAATTTTTTCAAATAGTTGTAAACTATTCTATGTCCTCATTTGTGAATGTCATGCTTGTGAGCCATTTACATACTGGGATCTCAGTGTCTTATTATATTACACAATTTCGTTAGGTATCAAAGACATAATCTTTGGTTTACATATATATATATTTGTACTTTGGTTTATATTTATATATCTTATATTTATATAATTATTATATATACATATAACTATGTAATTATATAAATATAAGCCTTTTACATTGGCTTATATTTTGAGAAACAGAGGGCTTACATTTTCATGCAGTAAAAATCTATCTTTTTTCTTTGTGGTTTTTTCCATTGCCTTCATGCTAGTTATCATTCAAATGCAATTAAAAAATTACTTCTTGTGGGTTTGGACATAATAGTATAATTTTTACAAGTCTTGTTTTATAAAAGGGCATAGTAGTATGGTGCTTAGGACACAAAAATGCACAATAAATATTTGTTGCTATATTGATAAATGATACTTGATTAATCCATGGAGTTTATATTTCCCCCAAAGTTATGCTGGAAATTTTTAACAGGAATACATAATATTTGTTTCCATCAGCATTTCCTTTTGAACACTTACAGAGAATTCAAATAGTCATGATTTTGGACATTAGGAGAAAACTACACCCTTATCAATATTCTTGATTGAATAAAGGAGAAGCTCTTTATCACATATTTCAATTTCCCTGGCTTACCACAAAAATCCTATCTCACGCATGCCAAGGCTCTTCAGTTCAGCTTTACCACATGAAGCATCGGGCAGAGAAATAGGAAATAGTTAAATGGTAACATGATTTCATGTCTAGTGAATATATTTCTATCAATTTTTTTTTGTGCATGACTGTGAGATTGTTGAATCAGTATTGCATTTGGAGTCCCAGAAGACGAACTCCCGGTGAGGAGGAAAATACTAAAGTTAGATGGAAGAGGCTCAAGTCTTTATAGAACTGTGATTCACAGAGGGAGGTGGGCTGGGAAGGAACCAATCACTAAGATGCCAGCGGCAGAGAAGGAAAAAATGTATTTTGCCATGAAAAACAATCACAGCATTGTTCTTTTTCTTTATCCCGGTATACCACTTTAAATGCCAAGGCATGCCAGTTTTACAGAAATTGAAGTCCTTACTTTTTGCCACATTTTAATAAAGCAGGGTAAGCTGATATACATATTTTGATAAATATAAATATATGGCAAAATCTAAAGGTCATTTTCCCCAATACTGATTAGTTGATCATAGAAACTTTGAGGAGTTGCTATGGGTATCCTTCTTGCCCTTGGCTTCTCCATTGATGTACAATCCCACACCTCCTACCAGCTGCCATCCTTTCCCTGTACCAGGCCAATGCAATGGTGCAAAAGGGCATCCCAGGTGGTGTTAATTGACCCCAGTGGTGCTAATTCACGTAAGTACCTAACATCATGAGTGTGATCCTCACATTCTTGCTAGCTTTTGAATGGCTTCCTGCATCCCGAGGCCACCTTGGCTTTTTTTTTTTTTCTTGTGGTCTCAGCGACACTCTGATGACTTCCTCATTTCTGAGTTTTGACAGCCATGATAGAAAAGAGAGATAGGGTTTTCTCAACACCTGATAGTCGTCTTGGGGTCTCACCACCGTTCAGTCTCTGTTCCTATGGTGTCCGGTAGCTCTGCCTCCCATCTGCAGTTGGGAATTGTTTCCACACTGCTCAAAGATTCTGGATTCTTTTAATCATGGGTCAGTTGCTCTTACATCTTGTTCTAGTGTCCAGATGACCGTAGCCCCAGGCAGCTGCAGCAGGCTGTTCAATGCAGTTCATGATGAAAGGAGGCTTCTTTTCTAGAGCTTTGAGTTGCCAACATGTGTATATGGTCAAGCAGCCCACACTACTGGGTGGATGCCTTTCTATAAGTGGCTTCTGTACTGGGGCTGAAGAGTGTCCCCTCAGGATTCATGTTCACCTGAAACCTGTGAATATGACCCTCTTTGGAAAAGAGTCTTTGTAGATGTAATCAAGGTAAGATGAGGTCATACTGGTCTAGGGTGAACACTAAATCTGATAAGAAGGGTGTCCTGATAAGCAGAGGGAAATATGGACACAGAGACAGACAAGGAGAATGCCAGGTATAATGGGGACATCTACAAACTAATGAACACCAAGAGTTGTTGCAGCACTAGATACTGGAGGAGGTAGGGAAGGGTATTCCCCCAGAGGCCTCAGAACTAATATGGTCATGCTGACACCTTAATTTTAGACTTCCAGTTTCCGGAACTGTGGAGAATAAAGTTCTGTGGTTTAAAGCCACTTTGTGGTAATTTGTGTAACAGGGAATTAATAGAGCTTGATTCAGCAGATGCTTATCTGGAAAAATATGATTATTCAGTTCAACTGAAGGTAACAAAAGTCGTCCATGAAGTTGTCACCAATGGCTCCAGGGCAGCCAGCCCCTAGGAGGGGGTTGCAGTGCGAGGAGAGTGGTTGTCACCTGTTCCTTTACTTTGGCCCACTAAAGGCGATTTGATATTCATGGCCATATGGGTTTCTACTGGCCTCATCCTAGGGCAAATTGGGGATGTGGCGTTATACACCATCTGTGTCCAGCTTAAGGGCCTGTCATGAAGAAATCTGATGTCCTAAACACCTGTTGAATATTGCTAATCTGGGCTTTATCTCTGACCTATCCTTGTATACATATAGCTGAATATTAGTTTATGTTTGTATTTCCCCTCTGTGGTTTTCTCTTTCGTCACATCCTAGTATAGAGCTGGTCTATGTTTGTGTTTTCTTGCCCCAGGAAAATTTTGTGGCAGTGTGGAAAGCAGAAATTGTTTTTTATTTAAAACTTCCTGTTTTTTTTTTTTTTTAATTTTTTCTTTGTTTGTTTCTGAAAGCCAAAGTTTCAAGGGGAGGGAACGTCTCACAGAAAGCAGCATGGTGCTTGGGAATAAATATGGTCAGAGAATAATTTTCCTTAAACTAAAATAAATTCCCCAAGTCTGGTGGGTGGACAGGGCCAGGAGAGCAGCAGAAATGTTCCTGGTTCTTCTGAACAGCCTCCTGAGAATGTAACAAGTCTCCAGAGGGGAAGCTCCTGGGTGCCTCCTGGCTGAGGGAACTCTGGAAGCACCTTCTTGAATACGTCCTTGCCCCACACAAGCGCAGAAGCTGCAGGTGCTTGTTGTAGAAATGAAGGGAACATCTCAGCTGTACTCAGCGTGGTGGATGACCAGTGGCCCGAGGGACTGTAACATCCTGCCACTGTGTGGGACACTGAACCATGGCATAGCTCTGGATTAGTGTGGGGGCCCCAAGAGTGAATCTCATTTCCTGCCAGTAGGGAAGAAGTTAGGCTCACAATTACAACTAAACTGATTTGTAGAAAATAAAGATATGTGGCATTTTTTTTTCCATTTGAGTTTGTAGCCTAAGATTCAGCCCCTGTCTTTTCTTCCAGTGGAAACTGATACTGAGAAGGTGCACTTTGTCTGCGGGTTCATTGGTCACAGTAGATCCATTCTCCAGTGAGCCCTTCCGCCTCCACAGATGGGGTTACCAGGCTTCCAGCAGCAGATTCTGTTGGTCTCTTGATGTTAGAGGGCACTTTCTGAGGCCTCCCACATTTGTACTTATGGTTCACCACCCAACATCCACAAACCAATGGTCTTCAAAAAATTGAAATGCATACTTGACAAATTTCTCCTCTGGTTACATCTTTTAATTTATTTATTATCTTTCTGTCTTGTCTTGTCTTGTCCTGTCCTGTCCTGTCATGTCCTGTCATGTCCTGTCCTGTCTTGTCATCCAGGCTGGAGAGTAGTGGTGCAATCTTGACTCGTGGCAACCCTCCTGGGTTCAAGTGATTTTCATGCCTCAGTCTCCCGAGTAGCTGGGATTACAGGTGTGCGCCACCATGTGCAGCTAATTCTACTCTGGGTACATCTTTTAACGCCTACCTGTCCACTACAAAATGACATTTCAGCTGCACCTACTCCACCTAGAAGGCTGCTTTGGCCTTCCATCCCACTCCTCTTCTCTATTCCACAACGCTACTAACATGCCGAAGGGTGGCCAGTACCTGAGTGAAATACAGGTGCCTTAGAAGGATCCTGAGATCCATAAAGGGAAGGCCTCAGACACAAAGTGGGCCAGGGCATCAGATTGTGTCTGGTTCTCCTCTCCGTACACCCACTCCACCTGCCTATGCCAGAAGATTTAAAATGTTCCCTGAGATTCTTCAAAGTGAGGGAGGAAAACATCCCTGTGGACTTTGGATCCAATTGCCCATCTTGTTGTTGACTCTTTCTTGCTTTACCTGATGCATCATGATCTTGTCCTTTACCTTGACTCTGGTAATTGGCTTGATGAGAAAGAGAACAAGTGGTAACAGAAGTACTGGACTCCCAGGAATGTCACCTGGGAAATCTAACATGAAGACTGCTTCTCACCGAAGGGATTAGAAGTCCCTCAGGATCTCTCCCAAGCGGCTTACAGAAACCCAGACTGTGTTTTGCTCTGCAATTGTGGAGTGGGCAAGGTGGTATTGGAAGAAGCACCCCTATGGCAACTTCTCTTACCCCAGTCTTCATTGAAGGCATGGTATACAAAGGCATTTTTTTCATTTTGTGTACTGCACACATATAATTGCTGATATTTCCTGTATCACTACACTTTGGATGTCATTCATTCATTTATTCATCAAATGTCTGCCCTCTATGTACCAGGCAGTTTTCTAGGCCATGAGGAAGCATTAGCAAAAAATGTAAATGTTGTCTTAATCCCTTCCTTATGGATTTGACATATTTGAACAATTTCTTACTTTCTGAGGCCACCTTATCCAGATTTGTTTCTTCCCTTTCCTTTTGCACATACAGGGCTAGCTTCTGAGACCCCATCTTGGGCTAGAGCCTTCTTTTCTATGTTCCAGAAGAAACATTTTACAAGACCCTATGGCATATTTGAGTAAATAATACTTGCAGGTATGCACAGGGTGTGATTTTTGCTCTGGTTTTGGAATGAAGAGGGCCTAAATTGTGTTACATAATGTATTTTTTTCTGGAGAGGAATGCTTCAGCGAGGACAAAATCTTACAGAAGGATCATTGCTGAAAATTTAACAAAGGCTTCCTTCTGTTGAAGCCAGAGAGCCAAAGCCATGAATTCTGTCCTCCTCAGCATGTCTGCCACCTTTGTACTTAGATGATTTATGTAAAAGCCTTTTGTTGTTTCTCATAATATCATATAACTTTAAGCCCAAAAAGAAAAAGGAAAAGAATCACAAGGATACTTCTTAGTGAGGTGGTGGGAACACCCAGTCTGCCTGCTCAGCCTTCACCCCAATGAGATTTTTTTTTTCTTTTTAATAAAGTATATGTACTTTCTCAGTCTTTCAACAGAAAAAACATATCAGTGTTCCCTTGGGTACACTTTCTGCTAGGAAAGCAAATAACTGAAGGAGACCTCTGATTCAAGAAAATATTTCATAAATATTTCCCAGAAAGACCTGCCTTACTGAGAAGACAGAACAAAAATGGGAAATTTTGAAGTGAAGGCAAGCATTGTTTACTGACTGTTCTTGCAGAAACATCTGTCTCAGCTCAGCCTGCGTTTGGCAGTTCTTTTCCATCCTGCAGAATGGAAATCCCTAAATACCACTTGGGATAGTTGACAGGCTTTTCTATGCTTCTTTTCTGTCATCCCTAGGATCTAAATCCTGCTTGATAAGTACATTTTACTTTCACTAAACAATTATTTATTGAGCAACTACTGTGTTCCAGCTTAGTGCATTTGTGAATTTCTAAGGCAAGGCTTTCTTCTCATTATGGTTTACGTGCAGATATAAAGTGAATGTAGAAATAGTGCAGATGTTTAAAACCGAATTACCAGATCTGAGATAAGAGGGTTGTTAAGTATCAAATGGACACTTTGTTCAATAGCCTGCCACAATCCTTGGGATGAAGTATATGAATAGCCCTAAGGGCTGATATACACTGAAGAAAGAACATTGTATCAAAGACAGCCAAAACAGTTGATCATGGAGTAGACTTGACATTTTCCCAAGGAGTCAGTTGTTAATGTACAGTGGTCAACATTTCTCTAGTACTGTGGTTGATATTTTCGAATGCATCTGTTATGAGATGTGTAAAATTCCTGTAGGGTCATGAGCATGCCATTATAGAATTTGTGGGTGGCCACATGGAGACAGTTTTCTTCAAGACAGGGGGTGTCAAGATCAAGTCTACATATTGCCTAAGAAGTCGTTTTTTGATTTGTTTGTACTTGTTCTTTCATTGTCTGAGATTCCCTGCATAAAAAGAAGTTCCAGAGCTACAGTTCCTGGATATTAAGAGGATGCGGGTGACTGGCAGCATTTCTGCATCTTGAGAGTGTCTGAGCTTGTGTGAGGGACATGTACTTGGCTTTTTCTGCCCACTGTGAACTGGTCTTGGAAGATCTTGGACCTGAAGACTTCTGATCCAATGGAATTCATTCTTTCTTCTCCTGCTAATGCTGATTAAAGAGTGCTCAGAATCTTTACCAACCTGTAGAAAGCCTTGAAGGGGCAGAACTAGGTGAAGAATTTGGGAGTGGATTCTTGCTCTCCTTATGCTTCCTTACTTATCTCTGTTCCTGGAGAGGTAAGTGTATAAGATGACAGGAAGCATCTTTTTCTTCACCTTTCCTTATGACAGACATGATGGGCTAAAGGAATTCTTACTGTATGAGTCATGCTGGCCAATGCTCTTTGCTCGAAAAGATCATAACTTGATAAGTGGGCAAATTATTGTTCAGTTTGGACTTTCTGTTTTGGATTAATGATCATGTGTGCAAATTAATAAACTTATTTTCTTTCCTTGGAGAAACATAATATTATGTTCCTGCAGGATGAAATGTACTGGAAGCAACCTAAGTGGTGGAATAAAAGTCTGTGGGCCCCAGACAGCAGCACTTTTCTCTCTGAGCCCCTGCTTCTGCCCTGCCCAGGTCAGGGCCTTCTGACAGTGATAAGAAAAGGATAAGATGGTCTTGTCAGCAGCAAGCAGCCAAAATAAAAGTGAACTGACTGATGAGAAAGACCAGGGCCAGCAACTGCTTTACAGCAGTAACTTCATGCAATTGAAGGCCTTCATAGAAGTTTCAGTTTTAAAGTCCATTCCTGTATTCCAGTACTTCTGTAACCTGCAGAAATATGACACATGGTTATATAAAAAGAGAAAGATGGGTGTGGTAGGAAAAGCCTGACATAGGAATCAGAAAATCTGAGTTTTAATCCCACTTTTGTTATTTATCGAGTGTGTGTTCTTGGGGAAGTCACACACCTCCATGAGCTCTAGGTCTCTTCTCTGTAACATGAAGATAACACCCATTTATGGAGCTTTTGTAAGCGTTAAATATGTGTGCACTGCTTTGTAAGATAGAATGTCCTCAAAGTCTTAGACAGTCTTATGTTCAATAACAATAATAAGAGTAAAACCCGATTAAGAGTTTCTTCGAGGCAGGATCTGTTCTCTTAGGCTGCCAATTTGTTTAGACCAAACGTAAACGCCAACACTCGCTTTAATCTCCTCAACCTGTCAGACTTGTGGAAACCTCAGTTGAATATTGACATGATACTAGCTGTGTGCACTTGATACAGGAGAAGGTTTTAAGGCAGTCATAGTATGACCACAAATATTCATCTTGAACAAGAACAGACAAAAGATACCTATAAAAACCAATACAAATAAGACATATGAATTAAGAAAGATCCCTAATTTAGGAGTTCATATGTCCAAAATAATGCCAAGAAACCACTGTGTGAAACCAAGTCCCAGAACTGCTCCTATGTACGTGTCATTCCAAGGCAAGAACTTGGTTTGGACAAATCCCCAAGTGGTTGGCATCATCTTAAATTTAGTTAAATTACAGGATATGTTGTTTCCAACAACTAGATTTCACGACCTCAATCTTGATGCAGTATAACTAAAGTATAAGCAACATTTTCAACAACATTAGATGCCCCAGCAATATTTTGTGCTTATAAGAACCACATTGGCCCCCTCAGCTACTGGCTGGGATTCATCTTTTATTGGAAATTATACTAAAAATAAAATAAATAAGGAAAGTCTCATTTTTTTTCCATGTATGCTAGGACATGGCACATGTGTTATAGTGATCTGATAGATTTCAGGGACAGTGTAAAAATATATTTTTACATTGCTGGATTCAGTTTGGATAACCCTGGTAAAAAAAACACTAGGTGCCCAAGAACCAAGATTAATCTTTTAAAAAATGTCAGTGTGTCTCTTACGTTAAGCATCATTTATCACCAAGGTTTCTATTTTTTCTACTCCCATAGAATCATCTATTAATAAAAACATACCATGGTCTTAGAAGGTTAAAGTCAAATATTTTGCATTTGACATAAGATGCCCAGCTAAATAATCTAACAACTTTCCTCTTTTAACACATGGAGCTAATTTTGTGTCTCCTTGAGAGAAAGTTTGTTTTTCTTAGCTGGGCTTCTGTGTTTGGCCTTAGCATTTCTGTCACCAGCACCCCCCTTCCACCACCACTATTAGGCAGAAACTCCAGCCATGGCATTCAACAAAGAAGTGGCAAACCTCCAAGAAATATATTTCCCACAAACACACAGCTGAGAACATTACAAACTGGGTAGGTCTGGTTTATGTTTGGTTCACCTCCGAATGTCTCACGTAAAACCTCTCAGTTGAATGGACCAGTGGCAATTCAGAAAAATCACTCATGAACTCTAGGATTACTGATCCAACATCCCCCACGTGAGTTTTGTCTTAGGTTATGGCTTATTGTTTGCTGACAGAGGACATCAGAGAACGGGGACCAGGCTGAGGACAGTTTGCACTGTCTTTAATCATTTGGCAAAGGCTCAAGAGGATTTGTTCACATTCAGAGAAGTAAAAACCCTCCACTTCAGCACCTCGTTCAGACGGTATGAGAACCAGATGTGTCTGTACATGCACCCTGATTGCTACTGTCTGAGTAGACGACTGGAATTCCGTATGTCTGTGCCATGACATCAGGGGACGCCACAACCCTTGCTTTTGCTTGGTAGACCACACTAGACCTTTTCTAATTAATGGAAGAATGAAAACAGTCGTTCAAAAGGCACCTTGTCCTAGTCATTTGTAAATTCATTCCTTAATGAAACATTACATCAGGTTAGCACTTTACAGTTTACAAAGTGCTTTCATTTCCTCATTTAATCCTTAAAATAACCTCGTGAAATACACACGGCTGTTGAAAGAGGCTATGCAGTGAAGGAGAAAATCCAGTGTGCTACCATTTCTGCCTTTAACTTATATATGGTGTTAACTTATATATGGTCTAACGTTGAATTACAGCAAATTACAAAATGTATATGTGCCCCTGGACCATGCTCCTCCTAAGGGGATTATCTTTCTCCACACATAATTTATGGGGCACTGATTCTCAGACATTTCCATTGACGTACTCATAACTGAACAGAAGAATGACTGTTTCAAGTGGGTGAAGGACTAGTATTTGGGAGAAAAGTTTGAATTGCAGGTTAAAATGCAATGTTGAGACGTCACGTTTAAAAAAAATCTTAAAATATCTCATCCATTTTGAAAAATATCTACATGCTTATTTTTGTTCCCCAATTTTGAGCAAAATTGGCACATTAGAAAGACAAGCCACATCTAAATGCAATGTGTATCCCAGAAACTTAAAAGTCTATTTCATAATTTCTCAAACAAAAATATTTTCTTTATTCTTTTGTATATTCTACATGTGTCCAGGGCTAACAATATTAGAATAATATTGGGATAGATTTTTCTTCAGGTTGTTTGGCCCAGTGTTTTTAGTCAAGGTGACTGTGCTGACAATATGGCTATTGAAGTTACGGTTAACAGGCATCTCTGTGGAGCAAAACTACGTCTGCAGGCTCTGAAGATTTAGGTGCAGTTTTTGTTAGGCTTTCCTTTCAGTTCATCATAAGCAAATCTGGTAACAATGTACCTCTGCTTGCAATTCCTTAGCCTACAGAACCAAGTCCAAATTCCTTTGCAAGGAAAACAAGGATCGTCATCTGGCTCTGCCCCCTGTGTCTCTCTTCATCTTTGGCTACTTGTACTTTTCTTTCCTCCAGCACTTGAATCCTTGTAGTCCCTGAACACATGAGCATTTCTCCATGTCTGCACTTTTGCCCATTTGCATATACCATTCTCTCCAATATGCTTTTCCTCTGCTAATGAGAATGGGAAACTACTCACCCTTCAATGTTATTTAAAGCATGACTCCTACTAATTGCATTTTAACTCCTGGAGAAGATTGAGGTATCTTCTTTTATGCCTCCATTACACTTGTTCATCTCACCATGGTACCAACCATAATATATTTTACTGCTTTTCTGTCTGTCTCCTGAGTAGGTTATAAAATATTTGAAAGCAGGAGCCAAGGAGCCATCTGTCATGGTGCCTGACACAGAGCAAGCACTCAAGTGATTGTGGAAGAAATGAAGGATGAACCACATGACTCCATAGTAGTCATTTTAAAGTGGTTCTTGTAGCTATCACCCCAAAACAACAGTAAAGAAAGTACACCTTTTTTTTTCATCTTCTTAAGTAACAAATTCTATCATTTCAAAAATTGTAATCTTGAATATAACATTCTTAATCAGTGATTTGGCTATACTTTTTGGGTTTGCTAGAAGTAATATTTTGATGAAATGCCATTAGCAATGTCATAAAAACAGAGGATGGTAAATGGCTTTACAAAACACTAAGTTATAGTAAGTCATAATATGCTAAGTTATCAATTAAGTGATTTAATTGATAATGGGACTTATCAATTAGAATAGGAAAAGAGGGAGTTGTAACAGTTGTAACAAGTAACATGTGTTATAAATAGTACAGGTTATTTTAGCCAGCTTATGACTGTCCTCATTCATCATTTCATTCATTGTGGCTGTTACGGATGTTAAGGATGTTGCTGTTAAGGATGGAATCTTCATAATAACTAGTTTGTCTCAACTTCTGAGATATGTCAAGAATTCAGTGACTTGTCACAGGCTTTAATGATGATTGCAGTATCACAACCAAGAAAGCAGGATAACATTAGAAGATCAGTGCTGTGAATGGGAGGCAGGAGCCCAAGTCTATAACTATCTCTGAAGTTATTTATGTTAGAGGATGTTTCAGCTCTTATTAGATGAAGTTCTGTATAATTTTATCAGTTATTCTTATCAGATGAACTTCCTTAATTTTGTTGTCTTACTTTCTTTATATTCTTTTTGATAAGAATACTATTTAGAGCACTATGCATCCTTTGCCAATTTTGGACTGGGCAACCATAAAGAAAAATAATAGGATAATCAAGGATGGGGCATATCACTATAGTTGCCTGGGAGTCACAAACACATATAACTTCTTACATGGTGGCACAGGAATTATTGAGAAACTCAGATGATCTAAGGTAAGTCAAATGCCTGGAATCAAATTAAAGAAGCGAATTAATTTATATGTTCATTAATGGCATTAGATCACACACACACATTTACATTTTCATTTCTTAGCAACCAGCTACATTTCAAAGTTGGTACACTGACTTGAGATTACATCCTTATAATCACAGAGTATACTCTTATAATCTAGGTACAGAGATGCACCTAAAACCTAATCCTTTGTGGCCACAGCCACTATGCATATGGTATACACCTAAGGCATGTCAATGGTACCATACCCTCTAGACAGATAATTCTGATCCCTATTAGTATGAGGAACGATAATGTATGTGCTGTTAAAATCCCCATCTCTCAGAATGTTTTTGATTAATGGAAGCACTTTTCACAATAATGTTGTATGGTATCTTGTCTCCAAAGGTGGCCCCATAATGAGCTATGTCTTAGGGTGTTCAAATCTTTGTGCAGTGTCCTCCTACATTATAAATGGGCTGGTCTGTGGCTCATGTTACCCATGGAATGCAACAGGAGTGACTGTGTGCCAGCTCTGCTCCTAGCTTTTAAGAGACTGGCAGCTTCTGCTTCCTTCCTCCTGAAGTAGTCACTTTTTGGGACCCCTAAACCACTATGTAAGAAGGCTGGCTATCTTACTGAAGAAACGCTATGATTGGCACTGAGCCTATGAGACGAGAGAGGAGCTGTCTCTGAAATTACCAGTTGAGCTTCCTGATGACTCCAGGCCTAGGCAACATTTGATTACAATCTCAGGAAAGACTCCAACAGAGACCATCAGAGGACTCCTGGCCTGACCACTGAATTATGAGAAGTAGTAAATGATTACTGTTTTTTGGAGATGCTAGGTATTGGGGTGATGTGTTACATAGCAATAAGTAACCAAAATAGGATTGCAATATTGAAAACGTATCTAAAATTTGCTGGTCTAAAATATACTTTAGAAAATAATTGGTTCTTAGTTGCCCAGAGGGCTCAAATTGCTGTTGTTCAGGCTGCGGCTGTTGGAGTCCTGGTCCAACTCTGACTGAAGTGAGCCTTCTGTGGAAAAGATCCAATAGCTTATTCCCAAGGGTCTTAAGAACCCTGAACTGACCCAGGTAGTTCAGACATAGAGGATAGTTTCAGGGACTCCTCTCACCTTGCTTTGCACAACAGATTGGCCTTGGAAATCAAAATCTTTTTTGATGCTGTTTTGTGTTCCCCAACCCTCATACTTGCAGCAAAATTCTTCTAATCATGTTCTCATATTTATTGTATCTATCTCTCTTAAAAGTAAAGGGGATGAAAAGAAGAAAGGGTAAAATCTACCAAGATTATGATTTCATTAGAAACAGAGACTGGAAAGACCTAGTGCTGGGTGGATGAATGAGAAAGAAAAAAAGGCAAAAGAAAATGCATAATTAAGATAAAGCAGCTTTTTCTTAAATCTCAAATCTTTTTTTATTTCTTATAATTTTGGTAATGCCGTCTACTTATGACACTCTTTGTGATTTTCAAAGCCCTTTTTACTTACAGTAGACCATCTGTTCCTTAGGACAATCTTGTATGATAAGCAGGACTAGTTTAGAGGATTCCTCCTAGTTTAGAGGATGCTTTAACAATTACTTACATTTTGAGAATATGTTACATGGCAATTGCATGGTAATTCTATTTGCATATTATATGTAAAACATTTGTACATATTCATCTGGTTGGATTTTTTCCCTTCAGGTTACTTTGGAGTTAAAAGGTGACCAATACTATTGATCAATGTTACTCTAAGGCCTCACTAAACTTTGCTGAAGTTTTCATTCATTTGTTTGTTCATCATTTTGGTTTACTTTTTTGTCAAAGTGGGAATGTCTTTTCAAGTAAAATCTTATAAGGAGCCACAATATGTAAAAGCAATACCAGTGGAGCTGTTGTAGTTCAACTGGGGGATGGAAGGGTGATTGGAGCCAATGCCCTTGGCTTGGCTTTTGGTTTCTTCTTAATCATCCTGCAGCAAACTCTGGGAGAGCCTTTGTAGAACTAGAACAATACTGAACCCTGTATTTTGATTGATTCCCAAACTTGGTGACTCATGTATGTTTTATGTGACTGAACCTTTTTTTTTCTCCAGCAAACACTACTCATTTCTAATCCAACTTGGTTCTTCCTTTTGTGTCTATGGATTTTTTATTTGCTTGAGCTCCTAGTGGATGTCATTGGAGATTCTTATAAACTCACCCATGGCATAAAATGACATCTTTGGTCAGAATCACCAGTGCTATTCATCCATTTATCCATCCACTGACCCCTCCATGCATCTATTCCTCTATTCCTCTACCACCCCCCCATTCTTCTTTCCATTCAGATATCCTCTATCCACACATCTCTACCCATCAATTCATTTGTGCATCCATCATCCATTTCTCATTTACCCACCTTTGTCAGAAGTAAATGGAAGGATAAGATACAGTAAGATTGTGGTACATGACTATGTATTGATTCATTTATCATCTATTGATTTATTCAAGCAGTAAACAACAGAAAGCATCTGTCCTCATAGAGCCTGAATATCAGGAATAAACCGTGAATTTTATTGGATAACAAAATTATAAATGAAGAGGTAGGCATCTTCCTTCACTGCATAGAATTATGCACATGATAGAAACATCTTCCTATTTTAAAAAGGGGATTACTCATAGTGCTAGTTCTACTTTCTAGGGCTTCTGTGAGAACTCAAGAGATAAAACATGAAACGATTGCTTGGAGCTCTCTGAGAAAAGATGCCAGTGGAACAAAAAACACCACAATTAATGCTCTGAATCACTTAGAATCATGGCCCTACAGCAAAATCCAAAGCTGATAATTCCAGTCCAGAGCCCTAATTCCGAAACTATCCTCCAGAGAGGAAGAAATGGATGCAAAATTATGCCCCAAAATAATTTATTCTAGTTTAAAAAAAGTAATTTTTGGCTGTAATAGTTTTTCTCTGTCTGTTCCTCAGAATGGAGATGGTTGGCCATTATTGGTTGACAGGAAGAAACTGAAGCAAGCTGCTGAATTTACAAGTTGCTTTTTAAAATAAGTTTTACAGCACAGGGAATTGGAGTAGTTTGTCTACTACTCATGACCACTGTTGAAATTTGGATGCTTATAAATGTTGGGAAAGGTGAGGAAATGAAGTAGTTTTTTAGGCTCAGATTCAGGAAAGAAACCTACCCAGACTCTGGATGTAATGTCTGATAGGAAACAGCGTATTCCCTTGCTGCTTGTGGAAATGCCGCTTGATAATGAGTTTTGACCCAATTTCTTTGCTTTTTGCAGCATAATAATTTCAATAGCTGGGGATACCTTCTGTTGCTTTAAAAAATTGTCTCCTAGATTAAACCAAAATAGCCTCTTTAATCTGGCCCCATCTTACGCAGCACCCCATTCTCACAGTATGTTTTACTCAATTACATAGTGGTCTGACTCACAAACTATGACACTGACCTTTAGACTAATTGTCTTTTAGGGTTTTCTCAGAACTTTTTCCTGGATATATTATATAGTCATAACAATTATATTTTCATATTATTTTTAAAATATTTACCTGAATTTATTTTTCCCACATTGGATTGCTTTCAAATTAAAAGGTAATTAATATTATTGATCAATGCTATTCTAAGGCCTGATTGGAATTTGAAGTTTTCATTTGTTCATTCGTCTATTCTTTTCTTTTTAGTCTTTTTCAAATAGAAGAAGGTAAAATAGGACAGAAACACAGCATTTACACAGCAAGAATAACTAAAAATCTTTACTGATCTGTATTTTTCATAAGCTGCTTTCCAGAATGTGCAATGAGGTTCCCATTTATGTGAAGGCTGCAAGGTCAAATTTCAAAAACAGTCTCCAGTTTTAATTTGGATCAATTTGAAAGAAAGAATTTGAAAAGCTTTTTTTAAAAAAAGGGCACAAATGAGGACTGTTATTAGAAACAGTAGAATATAGTGGAAAACGATTCAATTTGAAGCCAGGTGAGAGTTTAATCCTGGTGTTAAGTCTTATTACCTGTGTGAGAGGGCAAGTCTCAGCCTCTCTGAGCCTCCTTTTCCTTACTGGTAAAAAAGAAGTAGTAATTAAATAGGCCAGAAAGATCACAGAAATCTTTCTCAGTTTGAAGATAGATTAGGGAGATGAATCAGATTGCTTTCACATTGGTTTGCTACCAAACCAGCAAAAAGCAGCGCAAAGAATGTACCAACAGTCAGAACTAAAAAAAGGTGGAGCTGGATCTCTGATGTCATGCCCTTGTCTGTCAGCAAGGCCTGCAAAAATAGAAGGTCTCAGTTCCTACAGAGTGAAGAATCCGCTCTCTACCCTTTTCCTTAGGCTCACAATGTGAGGGGTCACTTCCCTGACACCATTTTAATCTTGATTCTGTAGCTAATTTTTTCTGGACAGCTTCTCAATTGCTGCCGTGTTTTCTCTTCTACCTGCCCAGTAGATGTTGGAGTTGCCTAGAGATCTAGCATCTTTCTGCTCCCCTCCCTCTGTGGGATCTCCTTTGGATAATCTCACCGTGTTTGATGAACTTAGTGTTTCATGGATTCCGCTGCCACCCAACATACAGAAAGTACTCACAGTTATCTCTATCCTATGTTTATACTTAATGGATACCTCCACTTGAACATCCCATAGAAAACTGAAATCTGTTCAGCTCACATTCAACCAATAAACTCAGCCCTCCTCAAACATATTTTAGTAAGTGGAATCCTCACTGCTGTACTCTCTGAAGCCGGAAATTTGGAAATCACCCTTTGTTTTTTTACCATTTCTATCTCAGTTCAGATTCTCTCTGTTCCTGGACTAGCTCTTGCCTAAATTCATCCTGTATTTCTGCCATAGTGATTTTTTTTTTTTTTGAGACGGAGTTTCGCTCTTGTAGTTACCCAGGCTGGAGTGCAATGGCTCGATCTCGGCTCACCGCAACCTCCGCCTCCTGGGTTCAGGCAATTCTCCTGCCTCAGCCTCCTGAGCAGCTGGGATTACAGGCACGTGCCACCGTGCCCAGATAATTTTCTGTTTTTTCAGTAGAGACGGGATTTCACCATGCTAACCAGGATGGTCTCGATCTCTTGACCTCGTGATCCACCCACCTCGGCCTCCAAAAGTGCTGGGATTACAGGCTTGAGCCACCGTGTCCGGCCCCACAGTGATTTTTTTATTCAAATTACATTACATGACATCTTTGTCCAAAATGCGAGGATGACTCTGTATTACCTAAGGGTGAACTCCGTATTTCTTGGTAGGACTATTAGACCCTCCATGGCGGGTCTGCCCCCTCCTTTCTTGTCTTGTTCCCTGACACCTTTAGGTGCAACAGATGCCCCCCCCATGGCAAATGAGCCCCAGTTCTCCAAACTTGGCATTTGCTCTCTCACTTATGAACCTTTTAACGTTTTTCCTGCCCTTTCTCACTTAAAAGCTCGTATCCCTTTTACAACCATGTCAAGCTTCTTCTCCACTTCAAAATTCACTTCAGAATGTCTTTCCTGGGGAAGCTTTTCTAGACCCCACATGCTGGAATGTCTGTTTTTCTACAGCACTTTTGAAATACTCCTTTCAAAGCATTAGTCTCACTATCCTATAGGTGCTTATTAATTTTTCCCTCTCCCTTGCTAGACATTAAGTGGGCTTCTTGACAGCAAGGAATCTTCTTTAATTGGTTCATGATAGCCCCAAGCATATTACCTGGCGCATAGTAGGAGCTAAAGAATGCTTTTTTAAAAAAAGAATGCATTCTGTAAAATCCAAGCAATGTGCCATGTGCACTGTTGTCTTGCCACTGTGTCATCATACATTTTTTTTGGTGTGTGATAAGGTTTGGTACCCAACTACATTGAAAGATTGGGTGAGAAATAACTACATATTTTATTTTTTTATTTTTATTTTCTTAGTACAAACTTAGGGCTCTTTATTCAGTCAGTAAAGTAAGGAACAGCAAAGTGGGAGGGCTACACCATCACTGTGGCAACAGAAAGCCTCAAAAACATAAAGTCCCTCAACTTCTGTTGGGTAGATGCTTCCTAGCTCGGGAGAAACACATTTTAACTGGCTGAGAACAAGGCCAGGCCCAGGCCACATTGTGGAAGGACGGCTGGGTGCGTGGCCTCTGCTCAGTCCTGGAAGGGCTTGGTGAGGGCTTCCAGCAGCTCCCGCTTTTCAGCCCACTCTTCAGCCCATACTCCCAGCAAGCCTCTTTCAGCATGGGCACAGTGAACTTGCCCAGCATGCCCTTGCTGATGTGGGTCTTCAGCTCCTCTTCTGAATACTCCACCCTGGGACTCTTGCTTCCAGAACCTTCATTATTGTGTTTTCTCTTGGTAACTTTCCCTTCATGATTGTAATCTGGTGGCTAACAAGCTCCTTAAATTCATCCACCAGGGAACCCAGTCTTTTATTCATTGCTTCAACCTTGGGCAATGTCAGGTCCACTGCTTGTTCAGGCTCCATCAAATCCAAGGCCAAGACCTCCAGGTTCCTGAAGTGCTGCTGCGGTACGGGGTTCTCAAAGCTGTCGCTTCTGTATGTGAAGCGGAGCTTCTCAACGATAGCCTTTATCTTGTCCACCTGCTCTGGAGTTGCCATGATTTTTTTCAGTAAAGGGCATCTTCCTTTTGTCATCAGCAAATGGTAAAAAGACCAGATGAAAGCCTGGAGGAGTCACCTGAATTTTCCGGTCATCCAACTCCTCATCCTGTGGCACCAGAGCCACAGAGTAAGGGGGGATGTTCCTCTGGGGTGTGTGTCTGCACAATGCTGCGACCTCCTTCTCCAGACACTTGATGAACAGAGCACTGAACAGGGTTGAGCTCCCAATCACCAGGGACTCCTCTGGATACACAAACAGGGAGGGTCTCAGGTAATGGTGCTTCTTCAACATTACCACGGGCTTGAAGCCTATGAGCATCAAACCTGGATCATCAAATCATTTTAGCTCTTCTGTTTCCTCTTTCTCCAGTGTAATCTGACGACTCCCATAGATCTGAGGCCTCTTGGTATTGCTAGGCAGAAGCAAACTGCCTGTATTTGTATTAAATGTCCATGTCTTGGTTTCCATTGGTTCATTTGTTTCCCGATAGAGCTTTATTGGAAGAGGCTTCAGAGCCTTCTGGACCGGGTTATAAATGCCCACAGAGATCGCTATATCTTTGCTGAGCTTCGGCTTTAACCTGCTGAGTGCTCGCTTTCTGGTCTCCTTGGCGTGAACCTTCCGCAACAGGTCTTTCAGCTTGCTGGATTCCTCAAAGTGAACCTGAGGTCCTCATCCTCTGTTATGCTGATGACATCTCTGTAGAACAAGGATATGTCAAAGCCCCCAGGTTTCTTCAGGTGCATCAAGTCAAGGAAAATGCCTGTATCTCGGAGATCGCTGGCTTTGGTCCTCACCTGGCTGGCTTTGGCACTGTCATTGCCTTGGGCGTTGTCTTCATTGGTGAACAGCATGATCCTCTTATGACTCATCTTGAACTGGACGTCACTAAAGAACTGGACGGCACACACCCACAGCACTTCACTGAGTGAGCAGTCAGATCTGTGGCCCATAAGTTCTTGGAAACGTTTTTGTCCCTGTTGCTCCTTACACTGGTCAAGCTCTAGAATTCATTTTGCACCTGGATTATCCAACTCCTGTAAGACGTAAATATTTTTGAAATTCACTGAATTTTTGTCTTTCTCAGTACCATAGAACACCACTGCCAAGAGATCTTGATCACTGCTTATGATTTTACTGATGTACATACTTTGGATATGCTGCATGCTCATGTCAAAAGGAGTTAACTCATCTTCACTCTGAGATTCAAACGTAGCCCTGGAGGCATCAACCCAAAATATCAAACCATCTCTTCCTGAATGTTTATCGTCTCCACCTGCTTCAAGGTTCTCTTCTGGTTCTTCTTCTACTTCTTCATCACCCTCGGGTTTGTCATAGGACTCCCACCCTGACACGTTGGCTGCTCACTTTGGTGCAGGGAAGGGACCAACTTGGACAGAAGACGAGAATGCACGCAGGCGCGGGCCCAGTGCTCTCTCCCAGCTGACGCTCCCTACGTCATCACGCAGGTATGCACTGCTTAGCGTCAGGCAGTCACATTTAAAAAAAAATTTTTTTTGAAGCTTTAAAAAAGCACTAAAGAATAATTAATTGTAGAAGTAGAGAATAAGTTGTGAACAACTGCTTAGGTTGTCATTCTTTATATCTCCTTGTGTAATAATCTGAGTTCTTCAGAGAAACAGAATCAATAGGATATATATGTGAAGAAATGTATTATGAGAATTGGCTCACATGACTGTGGAGACCAGGAAGTCCCATGATCTGCCACCTGCCATGTGGAAAACAAGAAAAGCTGGTGGTGTAATTTAGTCTAAGTCTGAATTCTGAGTCTGAAGGCCTGAGAACCAGGGGACCTGATGGTGAAAGGCCCAGTCTGAGTCCAAAGGCCCAAGAACCAGGAGTGCTGACGTCTGAGGGCAGGAGAAGATGGGTGTTCCAGCTCAGAGGGTGAATTTGCCCTTTTCCCACATTTTCCATCGATTCAGGCCCTCAACCCACATGGGTGAGAGTGGATCTTCCTAATTCAGTCTACTGATTCAAATGATAATCTCTTCCAGAAACACCCTCACAGACACACCCAGACATCATGTTTTATCAGCTGCCTCAGTATCCCTTAGCCCAGTCATGTTGACATGTAAAATTAATCATCATACCTTGTTATAAGAAAAACAGGCCTTCAATTTTTCTTTTCGACAAATGAATGAATGTCAGATGACTTAGAATGAAGCAAATAGACACAATTAGGAGCTTGCGGAAGCCTCCATGTGCCATTGTCCACTTTCCCTCCTACTGCCATTGCAAATGAGGCTGCCTTAGAAGGAATTTTACCTCAATTTATTTTCTGGCTCATCTGCTGATGCTGCAGTAGTAGATGCAATAGGAGAGGGAGCATTGAATAGGCTAACTAGGAGGAAGACAAATTTAGGAGAAAGAGAAGCGAAAGTATAGGCTAAGAGAGGCTCTGGTTAATCCTGCATTGGTTAACCATTGGACAATATCATTAACCATTGGAGCAATATTATTTCAACAGGGGGAGCTGAGTGTAGATGAGGGGAGATGGGTCTTTGTGAGGTGTGTCAGTCGGGTTTATGAGGCTCGGTTTGAGCTAGTGTGATGATGAGAGAAAGGGCAGCCTGTTGGCAGGACCCCTGCAGGAAGCTGCTGGAGCCGTTACCCAGAGCACAGATAACACTGACAAGTCACATGGCAGGAACTGTTTTCATAGATCTTTCAAACACAATTAAGTGGATCTAAAATAGAATTTTAAGCTCCCACAACACCTTGACATCAGAAAACCATGAATAAATAAAATTACAAAATCAAAATGCAATTCAAAGGGATTCCATGTGATAATGCCTTTTTCAATAAATGCTGCAGAAAAAAAATTATGTGATAAGACCGTATCGTTTCAATTTTCTCCTCGGGGATTTCATATCCACATGCTTTCATGTATAAAAACGTGATTTTGAAAAGAGCCCTGCCACTGAGACACCTGGGTCCCCAGTAGGTGTTCACAGTAGGATGAGGCATGGAGGGGCTGGCAGCATTTGTTCCAGGCAGACTGCATTTCCTTATGACATTTCCTGGGAAAGGAAAAACTCTTGCCTGTCACCTCCTTCAAGGGACTGCCATTTGTATAAGATTCTCCCCCTAGGGATTTTTTCCTTGGGTTAAGGTATATTTCTAGGAAGTTCAAGTTAAATTACAAGTACATTAGCAGGGACGAGCAGCACATTAATCCAATTACAGGCATAAAGACCTTCATGCAAATTTTTCTAAAATGTATTTTATAGAATATTATTTCTGAGGCATATTAAGTAAACAAAGGGGGATCTGTGGCCAGACAAGCTTGGCAAACCCTGAGTTGAATAGAAACAAAGGATTCTTGCCCTACTTCTCTTCCTCTTCTCTTTTTTCCTCTTCTTCCTCTTTCTCTTCTCTTCCCCCAGTCTCCTCCTCCTCTTCTTCTTCTTCCTCTTTCTCCCCGTGTCTCTTTCTTCCTTTCCTTCTATTTCTTTTTCTCCATCTCTTTCTTCTTAACTATAAATCCCCAAAGGCTTTATTGCATGTAGAGTGAATTTCCAAGGAAAGAATATAGTCAACAGTTTCCAACTTTCTTGAACATGGAAAGTGTTTTATTTGTGAGTTCGGAGAAGCACACTTTGGTAAATTTTGTCTTTGCAACAATTAGATGATCACACCTGAATCTTGAGAAGTGCGATGTCCGAAACCCAGGTTCTGGATTCTCATGAAGTGGGCGGCTGCGTGTATGACACACTACAGGGGTCCAGCAACCAATGGCTTCAGGAAGAGTTTTCCGAACTTAGCAGGGATGTAGCAGAGGTCAGAGGGCTCCGGAAGGCAATTCCTTCCTTAGCTCCCAGTCTTGCCTCCTGAGGAAAGTCAGATTGGAAGGGCAGGTGGAAAGAAACAGCGGTGATGTGTTTTCTCTGGGCTTCACTTTCAGATTTGGTTTTGAGCTCAACTGAGTAGCACATGACACATCTGATCTGAGAAGACATGGTTAGGGATGAGTTTGGCTCTTGCCCAAATCAACAGGTCTTCTTGGAGAGTGGATTATCCTTAAGTGTGTTAGGTATTTTGAGGCCCAGGATGGCCTCACCCAGCTCTCCTGGAATGGCTCTGTGTTCTTAATGTTGCAGAGGACAGGCAGGGAGCATGACAAGATATAAAGATCATGGGCTTTGACATTGAAAAGGACAGATTTGGAAATTTAGATACACATATAAGTCTGAGCCCTGCCACTTGCCCCATTGGTGACCTTGCTAAATTACTTTCACTCTCTACCTCAGTTCTTTTCCTTGGTGAAATGTGAATATACAAGCTTGAGTTGCAGTGGTTGTATCTGTCAAATAACAGAATTACACCAGACTTGTAAAATTATTTTTAGTTCTAATGTTCTAAATTAGATTTAAACACATGCATGCACACACACACACATGAACACACAAAGTTTATCATTTATACATCTATAGATCATTTATACACACACAAACACACACACACACAAACAGTTAATCAAACCATTTTTAATAACAAGGAACTGCCAAGTAATTTCTGTGGTCTGATGAATATACTTTTCTGCTCACATCTCTTGTGTATTTTTGTCATATATATATATATATATATACAGACTCTAGAACAAAAGAAGTTGTTTTAGATAGGGAGATAATGTCTACTATGATTTAATTAAGCAGAAAAATCTGGTGATTTAGTGTCTACACTTTCAGTGTATTCTTTGAATAACTAATGTATGCCTCATAATGAAATGCTGAGTTCTAATTTCTGGTAATAAGAAACACTGTCTTGAAGGTTGGTCATTCCAGTGTCGATGAATACTTATTAATAACAGTTATTTGGTCATAGTCATTTTTATATTTGCATGGCAATATTTTTGCAGGGTTCCAACTATTCACAAATGCTGTTTTGCTAACTCACAAATAAACTGAGAGAAGTAAGAGAGTGTTTGGCTACTTATTCCTATTTTGCTAGATGTGGAAGCAGCTTCCTTGGAAGCTTTGAAGTTAGAGATATGACTTGGAATTAAGCCAAAAACTGAACATAGTTCTTCTCATTTCCCAGTCTTTGATTTGCCAACCCATGAGTAATGACTTTGCACTTTATATTAATATTGAGGACGATGATTATAATAATAGTTTTTGAGTTTCCTGTTTTGAGCAATTCAACCTGCTTACCCCAAGCCCTTCATCCATTTTTTAAAAATAGGCAAATGAGGCCGGAGCCTAATTAACAGTCAGGATCACTTTTTCCTCTTTTTTACTCGCAATCACTGGATACTGTTGTGTCTTAGAAATGTCCATCAGGTTCACCCTCCCCTCTCCAGTTGCTTTGCTGTTTCCAATCATTACTTCATCGCACAATATATGGATTTTAGAAACAGCTTCCTGGCTTGCTTCCCTGACTTCAGCCTCATTTCTTTTCACTTCACACTGGGCACCATTACTGCAATACTATTGCAAAGATACCCCTTTCCTTTCATCACCCTTCCTGGGAGCCTATAGTCCATGCATTAGCCCAATCCCTCTGTCTGACTTCTGAAGCTTTCCATACCTGGGACTTGTCTTAGCTCCAGCTTCCATAACAAAATCCCATAGACTGGATGGCTTAAACAACAGAAATTTATTTCTTACAGTTCTGGAGGCTGAGAAGTTCAAGATCAAGGTACTGGCAGAGCTGGTTTTATTCTGAGGCCTCTTCTTCTGGATTGTGGGTGGCCACTATCTGCTGTGTGGTCACATGACCTCCTTTTTGTGTACCCATAATAAGAGAGAGAGAAAGAGAGACAGAGCGTGCACTCTCACTGGTGTCTCTTCTTAAAAGGGCACTAATCCCATTGGACCAGAGCCCCACCCTCTTGACTTTATCTTACCCTAATTACCTCCTAAGACTCTTTAAATGCTATCATATTCGGTACTAAGGATTCAGCTTATCAATGTTGAGGGGACATAAATGTTCAGTCTATACAGGGTTCCTTCAGTCACTCCCATCCTTTTTCCGTTACCCCTTGGTATGCATTGTCATCTCCAGTTTTCTCATACTAGCACTTCCCCTCTATATGCAGTGATTTTTCTCTGTATGCATCTATTTCTGCTGCTCACCAGCCTTGTCCCTCTCCTGATTCCTTGTTTACCTGTTTTATTCGGAGGACTTTCTTCTTTCCTTGTATTTCTCAAATTGAATAGATCCTTTAAGGTCCACCTCAAATCACACCTGTCCCAAAGCTAATCTCCAACTCATAGGACTATCCTTTCTCTGAACTCTCACAGTTATAGTCACACTGTAATTCAACACTTAATCATTCTCTAATTCTTTTATAGTATTTTTGAAGTATCTTATTGGAATTTATACTCTACAGGGCATTTTCATGTTCATAGTCTCATGTGATTCTCTCACTGAGGTAGAAATTATTGTAATTTCTATTTAATACACAAGAAAATTGAGGCTCAGTGAGGTTAAATGACTTACCACTGGTAACTCAGTGTACAGATGCAGTTTTCTGACTCTAAGGCTCGTAGTTCATCTACTCATTGCTTACTCCATTTTATGAATCTTTATACAAGTTTTATTCTTTCCTATAGCAATTTAGGTTGTCTCGTGTCTTATGAATCTCTACAGGTAGGATTAAATTCTTTTGTGTGTGTGCATTAGGGGAAAACGAATACAGTTAATTTCTATGAGGGAGTTTAGAGGTTTATTCCAATTGTATTTCTTCATGCAAAATCATAAACTAGGTAATTCTGTAATAAATTGTCTATCTCTTGAATAAATGGAGAAATAGAAATAATGACTTAATTTCTGCATTTGATCTATCTACTAGATTAGATGATTTCTCTTTATTTTTTCTCAAGTAAAAAGTGTTAATCATAAGCTCTTGGCAAAGACAACACATTTATTCAACAAAGGAAGATAGATACCAATTTTGTTTTGTTCCAATCGCAATGTGTCTATCTAAGTTTCTCCGTACCTGATCTCAGGATATTTTGGCCTCCCACTCAGAAGATGAACTCAGAGGGTGTAGCCAATAGGTGGGGGTGAGGGACTGTGAAATAGTTTAATAGTAGAAACCCACCACTCACACCTGACCCCAATCCGTCCAGACATAGTGCAAAGAAACCACTTATAAATTCTTTTAGAGTGATACCAAATCAGAAACGTTTAATGTGCACTGAAAAAGCCAAGTTAAGAATCAAGTTCAGACGTTAGAGGTGTGATATCTACAACTAGAGCCAAGTTAGAAAAGGGTTGGCCTTTTATTCAGCCAAATTAAACAAGACACAATTGAGGCTAACTCATCCCTCTGGGCACTTATAAAACCTGCACGTGGGAACTTTTGAAAATGAAGTTAGCACCGATTCTGTCTTATTTTGCTTGGCTGCTTAATGGGCTAACCCTTTAGGAATTTGGCTCTGACTGGAGATATCACACTTTTATGTGTCTGACCTCCTCCTTCAACTTTCCTCTTTTTGGTGTATATATAGAATTTAAAATATCAGATACGGTGTTACATTATTAAGTTTAAAAAGAGTAAAAGACAAAAAGAAAATATGAAAAAGAGCAGAATGTGCTTCAGTAACAATGTAATTAGACTACCAGGGACATACTGCCTTCTTTGTGGTCTGTTTCACATTTAGTGGTTGAGTTGGATAGTACTGGTTAAGATCACCAATGAAGCTACTTGGGGGAATTCCCAAACCAAGCCTTGTTCACTCACTGCCATTACATTCATAGGCAAACATGCTTAAAAAGGGGCTGCAGGGTACGTGGGCATACCAAGGCATAAGTTAAGAGGTGCACAACAGACAGATAATGTACTTTAGCCCAAAGATAGCTCCTGTCCAACTGCCTCAGTGTTCTAAGCTAATAGATCGTGTGTCATTACTGAAGGGCTGGTAGCTCCTGGGGCTGCAGGCACACGTGGCAAAGAGGATGTTGAGAACATAATAAAAAATTGCTTTCAAGGGTGTTTTCCTACTAAGATGTTCTATGTTCTACCTGTCAGCAAACCTCCACTGCTTTGAGGCTGTAAATTTAAACAGC
Source organism: Saguinus oedipus (assembly GCA_031835075.1). Classification (NCBI taxonomy): domain Eukaryota; kingdom Metazoa; phylum Chordata; class Mammalia; order Primates; family Cebidae; genus Saguinus; species Saguinus oedipus. Next base: position 11,496,263 of record CM063169.1, on the reverse strand, counting down.
TACTCGTCAATGCAGTGTTGGCTGCACAGATTATCAAGGAAACGTTTCATAGCATTTGATTATCTTGTAAATCGTTATTACAATGCAATAAAGAAAGCATCTCTGCTGAACGCTCCTATGTACCCAATTTTGGGTCACTATCCCAAGTGGCCTCTTTCTGAGACACATACATATAGAAAATTCTACTTTATTTTTGGTCCAATAACCAAGTAATTATACTTAACTGTTCCTTTAACAAGGCATTCAGTTGAAAGGCATAAAAAGCTTAATAAGTTATCCTTATATTTTCTGGACTTAGGTCCTACAGATTTGTGTGTGTGTGTTTTAAATGTTTATGTTTTTCAGCATTCATGTGGCTATGTGGGAAATAGCCTCAACTGCTTATCGTGATCTGATTTGAGGTTTTATTCTTAATCCGTAAGGTAGATTATGTCACAAAACTGATGAAAGGATATTTCCTACTGTCAAACTTTAGGCAAGATTCAGTGCACTGAGCTCAGGAAAGGGCACTGTAAATATATACATCTTAATTCTTACTCAGTCCTTTTCTTATTGTTGTGCAGCTAAGGGTAATTTTCTTTAAAATTTTTTTTTTATTTTTTATTTGGCAGTTTCATGCTGAGGTAAATGTTGGCAAATGAACAAATAGCTTCTGTTCCAGCTTCTCTGTGGTTCCATTCCAGGTCAGTCCCAGGATCTTGGCATGATTTGAGAAGTTTCTACTGGGCTCCACCATTTCTAGCCAAGGAGACGTCTGGGAAGCCAAGTTCAGGAATGTAGCCATTCCACTGAACCATTTCCATGGAATGACTCACTTGGAAATCTATTTTTCCTCTGTGAGATTTCCTGGACCTATCTATCACTGAAATTCCTAAGCAAAAGATACCATTTCAGGACTTGACCATTGTTTTTCATATGTATGTGTATGATATATTTTTTCTTTGAAACCTGAGGATGGCTTTACTAAACATCTGCTGCATGAGTCTGTATTCCTCAGGACTCATTTCTGAAAATCTAAGATTCCTTTAAAGTGGTTCATGCTGTTGAGTGACTGAATCTTTACTTTTCTATTTCTGCAAACCTCATACAATTTATTTTATTTTCAAAATAGACAACTAAAAATTGTATTATCTTGTACATGATATTTTAGGTCATGCATACATTGTGGAAAGGCTCAATAGAGCTAATTAACATATCCATTACCTCACATGCGTATCATTTTTTTTTTCCTGTGGTGGGAACACTTAAAATCTATTCTCTTAGCAATTTTCAAAGTACAGTACTGTTTTTACCTACAGTCACTATATTGTACAATTGATTAGAAATATATTCTGCCACCTTAATGGAAATTTTACATCCTTTGACCAACCTCTCCCCAACCCCCACGTATCCAGCCCCTGTTAATCGCTATTCTACTCTCCACTTAGATTAGTTTGACTTTTTAGATTCCATATATATGTGAGATTATGTGGCATCTGTCTTTCTGTGCCTGGTTTATTTCACTTGACAGAATTTCCTTCTTTTTTTAAGGCTGAATAATATTCCATTGCATATATTTAGCATATTTTCTTTATCCATTGATCCATTGATGAACACTTAGGTTGAGTGGGTTCATGTCTTAGCTCTTTGTCAATAATGGTGTGATAAACATGGGAGTGCAGATATCTCTCTGATGTACTGATTTCATTTTCTTTGGATATATACCTAGTATTGGGGTTGCTAGATCCAATGGTAGTTCTATTTTTAATATTTTTGAGAAATCTCCATACTGCTCTCTGTAATTACTGTACTAATTTACTCCCACCAACAACGTGATGGTGTTTCCTTTTCTCCGTATCTTCACCAGCAATTATCTTTTATCTACTTGATAATATATATTCCAATAGGTGTGAGATAATATCTCATTAAAGTTTTAATTTACAGTTTCATGATAATTAGTGATGTTGAGCATATTGTTGTATTCTTACCAGCCATTTGTATTTATTCTTTTGAATGTCTAATCAAGTCCTTTAACCATTTTTTTAATTGCATTATTTGTTTTCTTCCTTGTATATTTTGGATATTAACTTATTATCAGATGTAAGAGTTTGTAAACATTTTCTCCCATTGCACAGGTTTTCTCTTCACTCCGTTGTTTCCTTGGCTTGCTTTTTAATTTGATGTAATCTTATTTGTCTATTTTTGCTTTAGTTGCTTTTGCTTTTAAGGTCATATCCTAAAAAATCATTGCCTGGGTCAATGTCATGGAACTTTTCTCCTAAGTGTTCTAGTAGTTTTACAGTTTCAGTTTCACATTTAAGTCTTTAAGCCATTTTGAGTTGGTTTTTGCATATAGTATGGAATAAGGGTCTAATTTCATTCTTTTGCATGTGGATATCTGGTTGTCTCAGTACCACTTATTGAAGAGATTGTCCTTTTTCCATTGTGTGTTCTTGGTACTTTGTTAAAAATCAACTGACTGTAAATGCATGTTTTTTTCTCAAGTTCTCTCTTTTGCTCTATTGGTCTATATATGTTGTTATGCCAATACTAGGTTGTTTGGATTACTGTAGCTTTGAAGTTTGTTTTGAAGTCAGGTAGTGTCAAATCTCCAGTGTTGTTCTTTTTGCTTGAGATTGCTTTAACAATTTGGGGTCTTTTCTAGTTCCATGTGAATTTTCAAATTCTTTTCTCTACTTGTGTGAAAAGTGCTGTTAGAATTTTGATAGGGATTACATTGAATCTGTAGATCACTTTGGGTAGTATGGACAGTTCAACAATATTAATTATTTCAATCCATGAACCTAGGATATCTTTTCACTTAGTTGTGCCTTTCTCTATTTCTTTCATCAGTGTTTTATATGTCTGAGGGTGCTGGCTGGAGGACTAGGGCTACAGGAACTGGCCTGGTTGGGATGGACCTGAAGCCTGGCCTGCGGAGCCCAGCCCTGTGATACCTAATCTGTCAGACTGGCCTGGAACCTGGGGTTGCAGGATCCCATTTGTAGCTGGTGCAGACTTAGAGGCTCAGTTCATGGATGCTGGCCTGAAGCCTAGGGCCACAGGGGTTGGCCTGGTGCTGAGAAAGCCTGGTGTCTGTATCTCAACGGATGGGCCCCTGGCCTGCAGGTGCTGGTTTGATGGCTTGGGCTCTGGGTGCCAGCCTGGTGCTGGGTCATGCCTGAATCCTGAGGGTGTGGGGGTCAGCGTGGTGCTGGGGGTGGTCTAGAGACTGGGGTGGCTGGAGTTAGCTTAGTGGTGGAGCAGTTCAGAGACTGAGTCTACATTGCAGGCCTGGAGCTTGGGCCTATGGGATCCAGCCCAGTGCCTGGGTGGGCCTGGAAGTTTGGTCTGTGGGTACTGAGCCAGAGTCTGGGTCCATGTGGACCTGCCCAGTGCTGGATTTTACTGGAATAGAATGGGTAGTGGGGTTCAAGGCAAAATGAACCCCTTTCTTTCCTTCCCTCAAGCGGAAGGTATCTCCTCTCCAGTCTGTGCTGCCTGTACATGGGGGAGAGGTGACGTGGGTAATGTGAAACCTTCTTTCTGACCCTCTTCAATGTGCCTTTCTCATTTCTGTGCCACACCCAGGTGCTATAATCTCTTACTTGGTTTCTTTGCCTCTTGTGAAGGTATTTTCATGCATGGATAGTTTTACAAATCAATGTTTCTGTAGGAGGCATGAGTGTCGGAAAATTCAATTCCACCATCTTGCCAACATTTTTTCACATAATTTTTCTTAACATTGCTAATGGTCTTTATAACTTTGTAATTGCTTATTTTCCTGTTTGGAGCATTAAAATGTACAGTGATAGAAAAATGATAGTATATTGGAAAGACTTAATCTAAAGATCTGAGAAATTAAAGGGAATGTTATGCATTCACCAGATATTAATTATATAACTGCTCTGTCCAAGGTGTGTAAAAATGAATATTTACTAAGGACATTTGTATTTTAGAATGATCTAAATATCGTATGACAATGATTGGAATGTCCTTTATTTGAATCAACATCGTTACTCAAGCCATGCGTAAAAGGATTTCCTGAGAGAAATGAATCTGTTGCTTGAGTTTGAGAAAAGCAGTCTTGATTTAGTGGAGATAAAGTGGAAAGAACCTTTTCTAAGGATGGGAAGAATGGCAACAAAATAGAGAAATAAAAGTTTAAAAAGGGCTAAATCAAGTATGCATTTACCACTCAGAAGCTTTGCCTAATTGGCTTTACATAAGACAATATATTTAATGTCCTGAAAAATGGGGAGAATGAAATAGTGATGTCAGGGAGGCACAGATACTGAAAAGCTTTAAAGACGGTGGCTAGGAAGTCAAAGGAACAATAGTTGAGAGATTGATTTTTATACTCTTTTCTTCATATTTAGACCAATCTTCAGGAGTGGCAGTGTTTCCCTCTTTGATTTGCTAATTAGATCATCTTAATTAAGGATCGCAAATGTGAAAGACAACATAGAGTATTCTTAAGAAAAGCAATTGATCTACTCTCAGTGCCCAGTGGAGTGCCTGGAATGTGATATTTGCTCAGTAAGCAAGGAATGTTCAGATGAATGACAGTTCCGAGTAAGTTCAACTCTTCACTTCCCTGAGCATTTATTGCACATACTCATTGTTGGTCATAAATTCCTCTTTAACTGAATAATCACTGCTCTTTATATTTTGAAATCTCAACCTTGATCAATTCATAGAAACTCAGAAACTTTCCTAAATAGGAATAGTTCATCTTAACAGTGGTAAACAAGATACTAAAGTTTGCATAATGGAAAACAAATTATGCATAAAAATTCTGTGCAATGACTTAGAAAGAATAAAAAACACTTGACAATTTTTAACCTACATCTGGTTCTTTAATTGTTTTGGCATGTGAGAATCAGAGAGTCATGCAGGGATGCAAATATTAGCACATCCGAAGACTGCCACATGGCAACTCAGATGCCTTTTTGGTATACCTCTACGCTGCAGAATAGACTCAAAATAGCAAAAAGTGTCAGTGTTGTCATATTTTAAATGACTGAAGGTAGTTTTGAACTTTCACTGAAGCAAGTGTCATAGGGTTAAAGACTTCTACCAAGACTGCAATGAACCATAAAATCATCCCCACATCTGACATATGGTTCATAACTGAGGTTGAATATCCATCAAAGATTACAGAGTGATATTTGACAGCAAATACTTTTGTTGTATCATTTGTTCAGATTTTTAAGAGTGAACATAGATATTATAAATATTTCCTTTCCTTTGTGTTTATTGCCTTCCCATACTTTTTTTAAAGGAGTTTGAAAGAAAAACTTCAAAAGAATACAGTGATAAGTGTCAATACATTTTCTGAAGGGTTTAATGATATAGTTAAGATTTCTTTTCTTTTTTTTTTTAAGATGGATTCTCACTCTGTCACCCAGACTGGAGTGCAGTGGTGCTATCTTGGCTCCTTGGAACCTCCACTCCCAGGTTCAAATGATTCTTCTGCCTCAGCCTCCCAAGTAGCTGGGATTACAGGCATGCACCACCATGCCAAGATAATTGTTTTACTTTTAGTAGAGATGGAGTTTCACCATGTTGGCCAGGCTGGTCCCAAACTCCTGACCTCAAGTGATCCTGCTGCTTCAGCCTCCCAAAGTGCTAGGATTACAGGCGTGAACCACCGCACCTGGCTATGATGTGATCTCGGCTCACTGCAGTCTCTGCCTCCTGGTTTCCAGTGGTTCTTCTGCCTCAGCCTCCCGAGTAGCTGGGATTACAGGCATGTCTCACCACACCCAGCCAATTTTTATATTGTTAGTAGAGACGGGATTTCACCATGTTGGCTGGTCTCGAACTCCTGACCTCAGGTGATCCCCCTGCCTTGGCCTCCCAAAGTGTTGGGATTACAGGTGTGAGCCACCGTGCCTGACAAGATTCCTTAAATAAAAACTTGTCTCTTGCTGCAGACATGGCTATTCCTCCAGTTATGGAGTAAAAGGAGACTGTCAACACCACCACAACCACACCGACAATACTGACAATAGCAGAGAACAACCGCATTTTACAGATTCAGCAACTGAGGCTGGCAGAGGGCAAATAGCAAAACCAAGGTTACATCGCTATGGCTAGTAAATGACAAAGCTAGGATTTTCATTACAGGATTCCAGGATTTTCCAGCTCTCTGGACTACTGTTGAATTCCCAATGATCTCTTATTACATATACAGTTGTATATCTATATATACATGGGGTGTCTTTGAAGGTTGGTTCCAGGGCTCTCCACGGATACCAAAATCCAAGGATACTAAAGTCCCTTGTATAAAATTGTATAACATTTGCAAATAACCTATATACATCCTCCTGTATACTTTAAATCACCTCTAGATTACTGAAAATACCTACTACAATCCTTACGCATGACTTGATTTGTGTGGATTCAGTGCAATACTTGGCGTGCAGCAAATTCAAGTTTTGCTTTTGGAACTTTGCAGAAATTTTTTTCCAAATATTTTCAATCCACGGTTAGTTGAATCCACAGACATGGAACCCATTGATATGGAGAGCAGACTACATACCATGCTGCTAGTTTTGGTGGTTGAGTCATAAGACGTATCCCTGCTCTTTTGAGGATCATACTCTTGTCAGGAAGATAAGAAATGTTTAAACAGGCCAGGTGCCATGGCTTATGCCTGTAATCTTAGCACTTTGGGAGGCTGAGATGGTCAGATTGCCTGAGGTTAGGAGTTTGAGACCAGCCTGGCCAACATGGAGAAACACTGTTTCTATTAAAAATACAAAAAAACTAGCTGGGGATGTTGGTACATGCCTGTAATCCCAGCTACTTGGGAGACTGAGGCAGGAGAATCACTTGAATCTGGGAGGCGGAGGCTGCGGTGAGCCAAGATTGCACCACTGTACTCCAGCCTGGGCTATAGACTGAGACCCCATCTCAAAAAGAAAAAAAAAGTTTAAACAAGCACTCATGAAAATACAGGGCAATAAACAAAATGTGGAAACCTAACAGAACTCTACATAGGAAAGTGGAAGAGAGAGTTAAAAGTGTAAATAGTCGATATCTGGGAGGCAGGTCCAAGATGGCGTCATAGAAACAGCTCGGGATTGTAGCTCTCAGTGAAGGCGCAGAGGGTGAGTCCTAGCTGCATTTTCAGATGGACTTTTGTAGGCCACAGAACTGGCAAATTCCCATGTGTAGGAGAGACACAGGAGAGCAGCACAGCCCGCTTGCGTGCCTGTTTTGGTGGTGCCGCGCCACAGCGCAGCGGCAGCCCGCATAAGGCTCACTTGTCTGGGTGCCCTGTTAAACCGGCAATCTGAGTTTTGGGAGGGCAGATTGACATGTCCATTTGATTGAACGGGACTTGGATGGTGAGCCAGACCAGGAGATTCCTGGGAAGAGCGATTTGTGCCAGTGCAGTGGGCTGCCACAGGGGAGATCGCATGGATCCCGGTGCCCAATCAGCAGGCGACTGGGGCGCCTGTGAGAGAGTCAACCATTCAATTTGCAAAGAAAAAGAGAGAGAGAGAGGAGGGACTCTGAGGCAGGGAGCCAGGTGATCAGGCTCGGTGGGTCCCACCCTCACAGGGACAAGCAGCGCGGCGATTCGAGGCGCTCGGGGTTGAGAGTTTTGCCGTGGGGTCAGCTGAATTCAAACGGTGCAGCTCGGTGGGGGAGGGGCATCTGCCACTACAGACGCAATCCGCCCCTACTGAGGTACTGCCCACTGCTGACGCAGCCTGCCGTTGCTGAGGCAACCAGCCATAACAGAGAGAGCTGCCAACAGGGCGGAGGGCACCACAGTAGAATGGAGCCCCTCAACAGCAGGGCAGACCTGTGCTAGCAGGGTGGAGCCCCATAAGGCAAATAGTGAATAGACTGCTTCCTAGCTGGGCAGGACAGTGCAACAGATACTCATAAAGAAAGCCCCAACTCCCTGAGACAGAGCATCTGAGGGGAAAAAAAAGGCGGGGGGGCTTTTATAAGTTCTGCAGCAGACACATTCACCCAGCAACCCTGAATGAACAACGGAGCTCACAGCTCAGCACTGGAGCTCCTATAAAGTACAGACCATCTCCTCAAGCAGCTCCCTGACCCCTGTATATCCAAAGAGCCACCTCAAAAAAGGACTAATCAGACTGACATTTGGCGGGCATCATTCTGGGACAAAGATAGCAGCAGAAGAAACTGGTAGCATCCTGCACTGTTCCGCAGCTGATATAGGTGTACTCCAGACAAGCAGGGCCTGGAGTGGATCTCAGCACTTGTACAGCAGAGGGGCTAAACCATTAGAGGGAAAACTAAATAACAGAAATACTTCATCATCAACAATCTGGGCGTCCACTCAGAGACCCAATTGAAAAGTCAGCAACTACTAAGACGACAGGTGGATAAATCCACAAAGATGGGAAGAAACCAGCGCAAAAAGGAGGAAAACACCCGAAACCAAAACACCTCACCTCCTACAAAGGACCAAAACTCCTCACCAGCAAGGGAACAAAGCTGGATGGAGAATGAGAGTGACGAAATGACAGAATCAGACTTCAGAAGGTGGATAATGAGAAACTTCAGTGAGCTAAAAGAACATGTTCTAAATCAATGCAAAGAAACTAAAAACCTTGAAAAAAAGATTCGAGGAAATTATAACAAGAATGGACAACTTAGAGAGGAATATGAATGAATTGAAGGAGCTGAAAAACACAACATGAGAACTTCGTGAAGCATGCACAAGTTTCAACGCCAAATTGACCAGGCAGAAGAAGGAATATCAGAAGTCAAAGATCAACTCAATGAAATAAAAAGAGAAACCAAGATTAGAGAAAAAAGTGCAAAGAGGAATGAACACAATCTCCAAGAAATGTGGGACTATGTGAAGAGACATAACCTACGTTTGATAGGCGTACCAGAATGTGACGAAGAGAATGAATACAAGCTGGAAAACACTCTTCAGGATATTATCCACGAAAATTTCCCCAACCTAGCAAGGCAAGCCAATACTCAACTCCAGGAAATACAGAGAATACCATAAAGATATTTTGTAAGAAGAGCAACCCCAAGGCACATAATCATCAGATTCATCAGGGTTGAAATGAAGGAGAAAATACTAAGGGCAGCCAGAGAGAAGGGTTGGGTCACCCACAAAGGGAAGCCCATCAGACTCACAGCAGATCTCTCAGCAGAAACTCTACAAGCCAGAAGAGAGTGGGGGCCAATATTCAACATCCTTAAAGAAAAGAACTTTCAACCCAGAATTTCATATCCAGCCAAACTGAGCTTCATAAGTGAAAGGAAAAATAAAATCTTTTGCCAACAAGCAAGTACTCAGAGATTTTGTTCCCACCAGGCCTGCTTTACAAGAGCTCCTGAAAGAGGCACTACACATAGAAAGGAATAACTAGTACCAGCCATTCTAAAAACATACCAAATGCTAAAGAGCATCAACAAAATGAAGAATCTGCATCAACAAAGGGACAAAACAGCCAGATAGTATCAAAATGGCAGTATCAAACTCACACATAACAATATTAACCCTGAATGTAAATGGGCTAAATGCACCAATCAAAAGACACAGACTGGCAAATTGGACAAAAAACCAAACCCATCAGTGTGCTGTATCCAGAAAACCCATCTCACATGCAAAGATTCACAAAGGCTCAAAATAAAAGGATGGAGGAAGATTTACCAAGCAAATGGAGAGCAAAAAAAAGCAGGAGTTGCAATTCTCATCTCTGATAAAATACTTTAAAGCAACAAAGATCAAAAGGGACAAAGAAGGTCATTACATAATGGTAAAAGGATCGATACAACAAGAAGAGGTAACAATCTTAAATATATATAGACCCAATACAGGAGCACCCAGATATATAAGGCAAGTTCTTAACGACCTACAAAGAGACTTAGACTCCCACACAATAATAGTGGGAGACTTTAACACTCCACTGTCAATATCAGACAGATCAACCAGACACAAAATTAACAAGGATATCCAGGGCTTGAACTCAGACCTGGAACAAGCAAACCTGATAGACATTTACAGAACTCTCCACCCCAAATCCACAGAATATACATTCTTCTCAGCACCACATCACACCTACTCCAAAATTGACCACATAATTGGAAGTAAATCACTCCTCAGCAAGTGCAAAACAACTGAAATCATAACAGTCTCTCAGACCATAGTGCAATCAAGTTAGAACTCAGAATTCAGAAACGAACTCAGAACCACACAGCTTCATGGAAACTGAACAACTGGCTCTTGAATGTTGATTGGATAAACAATGAAATGAAGGCAGAAATAAAGAAGTTCTTCGAAACCAACGAGAATGAAGACACAACATACCAGAATCTCTGGGACACATTTAAAGCAGTCTCTAGAGGAAAATATATAGCAATAAGTGCCCACATGAGAAGAGTGGAGAGATCTAAAATTGACACCCTATCATCATCAAAATTGAAAGAGCTAGAGGAGTAAGATCAAAAAAACTCAAAACCTAGCAGAAGACAAGAAATAACTAAGATCAGAGCAGAACTGAAGGAGATAGAGACACGAAAATCCCTTCAAAAAATCAATAAATCCAAGAGCTGGTTTTTTGAAAAGATCAACAAAATAGACAGACCACTAGCCAGACTGATAAAAAAGAAAAGAGAGAACAACCAAATAGATGCAATAAAAAAAGATAAAGGGGAAATCACCCCAGATTCCACAGAAATTCAAACCCATCATCAGAGAATACTACAAACAACTCTATGCACATAAACTAGTAAACCAGGAAGAAATGGATAAATTCCTGGACACCTGTGTCCTCCCAAGCCTAAACCAGGAGGAAGCCAAGACTATGAATAGACCAATAACAAGGCCTGAAATCGAGGGAGCAATTAAGAGCCTACCACACAAAAAGAGCCCTGGTCCAGATGCGTTCACAGCCGAATTCTACCAGACACACAAAGAGGAGCTGGCACAATCCCTTCTGAAACTATTCCAAATAATCCAAAAAGAGGGAACCCTTCCCAAATCATTTTATGAGACCAACATCATCCTGATACCAAAACCCGGCAGAGACTCAACAAGAAAAGAAAACTTCAGGCCAATATCCATGATAAACATAGATACAAAAATCTTCAATAAAATACTGGCAAACCGATTGCAACAGCACATTAAAAAACTTATCCATCATGATCAAGTAGGATTCATCCCGGGGATGCAAGACTGGTTCAACATACGCAAGTCTATAAACATCATTCACCACATTAACAGAACCAAAAGCAAAAACCACATGATTATCTCAATTGACGCAGAGAAGGCATTTGACAAAATTCAGCAGCCTTTATGCTAAAAACTCTCAATAAACTGGGTATTGATGGAACACATCTCAAAGTAATAAAAGCCATTTACGACAAACCAACAGCCAATATCATACTTAATGGGCAAAAACTGGAAGCATTCCCTTTGAAATACGGCACGAGACAAGGATGCCCTCTCTCACCACTCCTATTCAACATAGTACTGGAAGTTCTAGCCAGAGCAATCAGGCAAGAAAAAGAAATAAAGGGTATTCAAATAGGAAAGGAGGAAGCCAAATTGTCTCTATTCACAGATGACATGATAGTATACCTAGAAGACCCCATCACCTCAGCCCAATAACTCCTGAAACTGATAAGCAACTTCAGCAAAGTCTCAGGATATAAAATCAATGTGCAAAAATCACAAGCATTCCTATACACCAATAACAGACTTAAAGAGATTCAAATCAAGAATGAACTGCCATTCACAATTGCTACAAAGAGAATAAAATCCCTAGGAATACAACTTACAAGGAATGTAAGGGACCTCTTCAAGGAGAACTACAAACCACTGCTCAACGAAATAAGAGAGGACACAAACAGATGGAGAAACATTTCATGTTCATGGTTAGGAAGAATCAATATCGTGAAAATGGCTATACTGCCCAAAGTAATTTACACAATCAATGCTATCTCCATCAAGCTCCCATTGAATTTCCTCACAGAACTGGAAAAAACCACCATGAACTTCATATGGAACCAAAAGAGAGCCTGCATAGCCAAGTCAATTCTAAGCAAAAAGAACACAGCGGGAGGCATCACACTACCAGTCTTCAAACTATAATACCAGGCTACAGTAATCAAAACAGCATGGTACTGGTACCAAAACAGAGATATAGACCAATGGAACAGAACAGAGGCTTTGGAGGCAAATCAACATATCTACAACCATATAATCTTTGATAAACCAGACAAAAACAAGCAATGGGGAAAGGATTCCCTGTTTAACAAATGTTGTTGGGAAAACTGGTTAGCCATGTGCAGAAAGCAGAAACTGGACCCCTTCCTGACACCTTACACTAAAATTAACTCCAGATGGATTAAAGACTTAAACATAAGACCTGGCACCATAAAAACCCTAGAAGAAAATCTAGGCAAAACCATTCAGGACATAGGAGTAGGCAAGGACTTCATGACCAAAACACCAAAAGCATTGGCAACAAAAGCCAAAATAGACAAATGGGACCTAATCAAACTCCACAGCTTTTGCATGGCAAAAGAAACAGTCACTAGAGTGAATCGGCAACCAACAGATTGGGAAAAAATCTTTGCAGTTTACCCAACTGACAAAGGGCTGATATCCAGAATTTACAAAGAACTCAAACAGATTTACAGAAAAAAAACAAACAAGCCCATTCAAAAATGGGCAAAGGATATGAACAGACACTTTACAAAAGAAGACATACATGAGGCCAACAAACACATGAAAAAATGCCCATCATTACTGGTCATTAGAGAGATGCAAATCAAAACCACATTGAGATACCATCTCACGCCGGTTAGAATGGTGATCATTAAAAAATCTGGAGACAACAGATGCTGGAGAGGTTGGGGAGAAATAGGAACACTCTTACACTGTTGGTGGGAGTGTAAATTAGTTCAACCATTGTGGAAGACAGTGTGGTGATTCCTCAAGGACCTAGAAATAGAAATTCCATTTGACCCAGCAATCCCATTACTGGTTATATATCCAAAGATAAGGACACATGCACACGAATGTTCATTGCAGCACTGTTTGCAATAGCAAAGACCTGGAACCAACCCAAATGCCCATCGATGATAGACTGGACTAGGAAAATGTGGCACATATACACCATGGAATATTATGCTGCAATAAAAAATGATGAGTTTATGTCCTTTGTAAGGACATGGATGAATCTGGAGAACATCATTCTCAGCAAACTGACACAAGAACAGAAAAGGAAATACCACATATTCTCACTCATAGGCGGGTGAGAAAAATGAGAACACATGGACACAGGGAGGGGGGTACTACACACTGGGGTCTATTGGGGGGAATAGGGGAGGGACAGTGGGGGGGAGCTGGGGAGGGATAGCCTGGGGAGAAATGCCAAATGTGGGTACTTATGCAACTATCTTGCATGTTCTGCACATGTACCCCAAAACCTAAAAGGCAATAAAAATAAATAAATAAATAAATAAATAAATAAATAAAGTCTTATATCTGAAAAAAAAAAGTGTAAATAGTCATTTTAATCAAGAGAGATGTATATTTTGGTCGAAATCAGTTGTTTTCTGTAATATAAAACATGCTATCCTTTTATCAGGACATGCAAATCTACTTAAGATATAGCATTTGCATGACTGTTACAGCTCTGTATAGTTTCAGAAGATACTGTTGGGATCGGGGAGGGCTACACAGAGAAGGTGGAGCTTGAGTGGGACCTGGAAACATGAGTGAGATCTGGATGGGAAGACGAACATGTTCCAGGCCACTGCAGTGGTTCACATAAAGGCATGGAGTTGAGTATGCATGAGGGGTGACTGTAACATATTGAACGGACTGGACTTTTTAAAAAATAGGTTTTCCGGGGAAGTGGTACAAGATAAGACTAGAAACTTATAATAACCAACAGAGAACACCTGGCAGGAAGAGGAAAGCTGACTGCAGGGGAAAAGAAGATACACAATTCATCTCTCGAAATTGCCTTAGGTTTAGCTCTGTTCACATATTAATGTTTTTGCCTGAGATCTTTCCTCAAAAACTCTTATTTTATCATTAAGCACCAAAGCCAAAGAAATATTGAAATAATTATTTGAAAAAAGAGGAAGTTTTAAAAGTTGGGAAATTATTTCCATAACAGCAGAGCATTTCCTTAGGTGAAAAAATGTGAGTTATTTCTTTTATTATTTTTAATACTTCATTCGAAGTAAAGTCCTTGGAGGGTGAAAAATAAACTCTTATCTTCAGTCATTCTTCTTATCTTTGAAACTTATCTGATAAGAGAATTTTCAACTTTTGAGTTGTAGGAACAAACAATCTTAATAAAATTATATGGTGCTTTCTTTGATATCTGATTTCTAGCTCTGTTTATTGTCTTTCTTTTAGCATTGCTATTACTATTACTGTGCTTTTAAAAATGAATTGTGCAGATTTGCTACTTTTAAGTACATAGAAAACCTTCAAATGAAATGTTTTTCTAGACATTTCTTTTATGAGAACAGGAACAAGTATATATGCTTTTTCTCGTTTTAACTGACTGCTAATATGCAGCATTAGCAAGTCAATTTTGGGCATTTCAGAAAGCAATAATAAAAAAGTAAAATATTCTTATCCTGATATTTTACTTTTTTTCTATTTCATCATTACAAATGAAAACATTTAGGGAGTTCTACTTATAAAGGTCCACTTGAGTTATATACTCCATGTTAATAAATTGATGTAGAACATGATTTTCTCTCATTTCAGGAAAGCTTATGGGTAGATTTTGTTCTGCTTTAAAGTTAGTTTCCTTTTTTATTCTTCACAGGAATTATACAAAGGTAAAATGAAGTATGTAGACATTAAAGAAATATCCAGTCATTTAAATCACTGGAGTCAGTCAAGCAAAGACCTTAAGACACAGTCTCAGGCCTCCCAGATTATGTAAATCTCTCTGAGGGAATAAAGACTTATGTGCAAGAAGTAGTGAAGTGACATTGCAGATGAGAATGTCAAAATTTATTACTATTATGTAGAGAATGTTATAAGAATTCTGAGAAGATGAGAGGCCAGTGAGCAGCACAAGTCATTTTAGACATCTATTCATGGAGGCAATAGGGCAAATTTTACGTATGTGAAAAGTGGGAGAGGTGCCCTTCAGAGCTTGAGAAACTTGAGTCTGGACTGACATGGGTAAACTACCTGGGACAGTGGGGGTAGTTTAGACGTGGTGGACAAAAATTGGAGTCAGATTATGTACAGATTTGAAGTCTGGGTTGGGATGTATGGGGGCAGACATCCCCCATGATGCATCCAGTATCTAAGGCATGTTATATGCTACAGCATTTATCCATTAAATAATTCTTTCATTTATTCATTGAGCAAATAGTACTTGACTCCTAATATTCGCTGAACATGGAGTCAAGTGTTGGGTGTATAAGGGTTCAGAGAAAGGAGAGGCTAGAATAAGGGAAACTAAGAGGCTGATTTGTTGTCCAGGTAACAGAAAATGAGAACCATCACTGGAATAAAGTAATGAAAATGAAGAGGAAGGAATGGATCTAGGAGACTTTTTGGATTAAGATTAGACCAATCATTTTAACTGGTTGGCTCTCAGGCATAAAGGAAAGAGTAGAAGACAGCTTCAGATTTTCAGCGTGCTGACTGGGAGAATCCTATTGATAGAAAGAATGGAATTAAGTAAATGGATCCAATTTTGGTGTGAAGAGGACAGTAGCACCTTAAAGTAGTAATTGTGTATATCTCTACGCAATTAGAGATATAAGACTGAAGCTTAAACTAAAGATCAAGATTGGAAATAGATGTTAGAGTCATTAACAGTGTAAAGTTAAAGCCAATACATCTAATTTAATAAGGCAAATTACTTATTTCCTATGCTTGATATCACAGAGACAAGAAATAAATGTCACACGTCTTCACAACTTCTAGGAGAGATCACAGAAACATGAAGAGAAGACTTATGAGGGGCAGAAAAATGGGAGCAGCGAAGTGTCACATGTGTTAAAGTTTTCAACATTAAACAAATATTGTTGCATGTCTACTATGAGCTAGATACTATTTTAGGCACTAAGTTTTTAAGACCGAGAATATAAAAGTCCCTGACTTCATGGAGGTTACTGTCAGTGGGGTGAGTGCAAGAGAAGTTTAAATACTGTAATATTGTGTGATACAACACACAGGTAAGTTTTTAATAATTTAATTTTTTATTTTTTATTTTTATTGCATTTTAGGTTTTGGGATACATGTGCAGAACGTGCAAGATAGTTGCATAGGTACACACATGGCAGTGTGTTTTGTTGCCTTCCTCCCCTTCACCCACATTTGGCATTTCTCCCCAGGCTATCCCTCCCCAACTCCCCCGCCGCTGTCCCTCCCCCATTCCCCCAATAGACCCCAGTGTGTAGTACCCCGTTCCCTGTGTCCATGTGTTCTCATTTTCCCTCACCCGCCTATGAATGAGAATATGTGGTACTTCATTTTCTGTTCTTGTGTCAGTTTGCTGAGAATGACGTTCTCCAGATTCATCCATGTCCTTACAAAGGACACAAACTCATCATTTTTGATAGCTGCATAATATTCCATGGTGTATATGTGCCACATTTTCCCAGTCCAGTCTATCATCGATGGGCATTTGGGTTGCTATTGTAAACAGGTCTTTGCTATTGTAAACAGTGCTGCAATGAACATTCGTGTGCATGAACACACAGGTATTTTTACTAACTGACATAGATCTGAAGATTCATACTATGAGTGTAACCCCCAAATAGTAGAAAATACTTCTAAAATGGAATGTCTTTTCCTCTTAGGTTTATGATTCAGTAATCTCAATGACAATAAAACAGAGTCATAAAATGAAGATAAGATGAAATGTGGACTGAACAGAACCTGAGGTGTGTGACTTATGCACATCACCATCATATATAATACAGCTTCTTTCCAAGTCTATACAGCGTTCAAGTCCTTGAAAGAGGGAGTTGGTAAAGGGACAGGGCAGGATGAGACACTTGAGACACATTTGTTACTCTGGGGAATGAAGCTGCTGAGTAGGCCTTTTCTGCATTGTTAGGAAAGTATGAAATAAACCAAGGGAAGAAGCTGCAGGAAGCTGGGCAACACACACTAATTCTAATAGAAAGGTCTCTCCTTTGCAAATATGCATATTGCTTTTGCAAAGATAGTGTTGTATCTCATAGAAAACATCTGCATATCAGGATCCTGTTTATATTAGACACATGAAACCTGTTTGCGCATGCTCACGTACATACACACAAGCACAGTAGTTGGCCCTTTGGTAACTGTCGCCATTTCATATAAGTTTTTCCGTGGCATTATGATAATTTAGGTAACTGTTAAGTATGGCCGTATGTAAATGCTTGCTTAGTTAGCCAGGAAACATTTGGTGTGAATGGCAAGGTGAGACTGTGAACAAGTTGTTGATATGTATGTGTGGAGCCAATGTATATTTTGTGAGTTATGAGATGATTTCTTGCAGGGATAATGATATTTTGAAAGATAAGAATAAGAACACCTTTGCTAGATGGCAGGGAAAAGGAATAAAGAAATTTTGAAACTTAAAAGCCTACATTATAGGTCTCTGATATAGGTCTGTAAAATAACCATTATTTACTCAATAGTCATCAAACCATAACTATTTATGAAGTTTGCAGAGGGTAAAAGAGAACTAACAAAATAAAACTTTGCAAGTGCCAAACGATAGTGCAGAAGATAAACATGATGGGAGTTTAGAAAGGCTGAAGAACAGTGAGATAACCAAATATGAAAACTAATTGACAATGTCTTAACCAATATGATGGTGTGTGTCTTGTAAGATGAAATGAATCCTGTAGAGGCAGCATTTCACGCTGGACAAGTGATCTTATTCTCACCTCCTTGGCCCTAGGAAGGTGAGAGATTCTTTGGAAGGGAGGCTAGATTTAGGAGCAACTTGAAGCACAGGATCTTGTTTCAACAGTAGCCTCTTCGGGTGAAGAAGAAAGAAACCAAATGTTCTAGTATGAGCAGAGAAGCGAGAGCTGAAAAAGTCTGAAGAGACAACATATAGGGGATTTTGTGACCAAAGGCAGAAAATCCCTGCAATGTTGGTGATTCATTCATGGCCCTTTATATCATGAGAATTAACACCCAGGCTATAAAGTTAATTCTATTATATCACTTCAGCACTTGGGAGAACATAATTTGACACAGCACATTAAAAAATCCCTGGCAGAATGAATATATTACTCTAGGATTCTAGCAAGCTCTAACGAATAAATATATAAAGTTTAAGCACATTCCCAAGAACCTAGTCTAGACTCCCTTGATAAACTAGATAAGCTTACAGTTAATGAATTTGTTCTGGTTGGCGGAGTTAATAATAAGTGCTTAAAACTCACCTATCACATATTTACTCCAAAGTCTTAGGACAGTGTGAGTGGTGAGTCTATGTGCAGTTAGAAGAACAATGCAATAAATATGTACTCAAAAGCTTTGAGAACTATTACTACACATTAGAATTACATAATTTTTATTTTGTTTTCTGTCCTTTACCCCCACCTAATTGCTATATGGCAGGACTTTATTTTTAATACTGTAAATAAACAGTATAATTATCCTTTAAAGAAATTTGTATAGTCTGGTGGAGAATTAATAAAAATCATTATAACTGCACTGTGCACAAATGAAATATTTTTAACACATAACTTGGCAGTAACCACTTGGAAATTTAACAAGTAATTTTTATTCTCTGTATCTGTAACTTCTATGGTCATTACTTTTAAATTTAAGTCTCTGGGGAAGATTCTTTTGGCTTGAAAATGAGCAACATTTTACATGTTCGGATTCAGGGCCAATATGAATATAAGTATGCAATAAGTTTCTTTTGTGATAATGAGAGATATGGCAAATTAAATGTTTTAGTCATTGTCTTTATGGAACTTTTTACCTTGCTGTGCCCCAAGCCAAATGCTGTATGAGAGACTGGCTTGATGCTCTTCTTAGCCTTTTAAGTTTTTTGTTGTTCACCGTCACTGATTCCTCAGGCCTTTTTGTGGATACCTTATACCCGAGGCAACTCCAGGGATAGGGATCAACAGGTTCGTAAATTAGAAATCCTTCTAGCTGCAAGTGATAACCTATCTGGGTAACAACAGCTTAAGCAAGTAGGTGTTTGTTTTGCTTAGGTGTCAAGTCTACAGGCTGGCGGTTGTTGGCTTTACTTCAGTGGGTCAGCACTGCTACAGCTGGTTCTGCGCTGTTTTATAGGTGCTGTTGCAGCACCAGGCAAACCTTCGTCTTTAAGGCAGGAGGATGTGAGAGAGGGGTCAGTGACAGGTGCCTCTTTTACCTCAATAGCAACATCAACAAAAAATTACCAAAGGCTTTGCTAGAATCTTCCTGAAGAGATTTCTGCCTCTATGTAATTGTCTAGAAATGTGTTACATGGCTACCTAGCTGCAAGTGAAGGTTGACATGTGAGTTTTTAGTTGAGGTGGGAATGGGAGAGGGGGTTGGAAGTGAGTGCTGGGTTAACCAGAGGACAGTGTCTGCCACCCCGGAAAAGCCTGTGCTTTGCTGGTAAGGAGCAGAGATTCCAATTTTGACATTTTTGTGTTTTTAGATAAATATTATATAGTTTAGTGCCGAGGTCAACAGTACAGAATATACAGCTAAACTACTGGAGTTTCACCCCTGTGCCAGCTGAGTGATACTGGGAAAGTCACTGAACTGAAGGAAGAAGGTACAGATGGCAGAAACTGCAAAACCAATGGAGAGCTTCGTTTCTCTCTGCTGCGTCCATACTCACTAGACCTGTACGTTGACCCCAGGGAGACCTGTTAACCTTCGAAGCCACTTTTAATATATCTTTCTCTTGATGTTACTATTTCACATATCAGATGATAGTAAAGAAAAATATTGAAAAAGCAACCTCACAGTGTTATTTCCTTAAAAACAATCTTTAATGTTTCCATTCCTTTTTATTCCCTATCGTTTGTACACATTGCAATATAAATATAATTGATTATCAATTTGCTTTTTTCACTTAACCCTTTTCCCTCTCTGTTTCATTTTGTTCTTAATGAATGTCTGTGTCATCTTCACTGATTCCTTTAAAGGATTGACATTAGTGATACAGCTTAGAAGCCTTAGCCTTACGTTTCTTACTGCCATGAGGCATAAAAGAGTCATTATGGCCCAGTAGCAAAAGGACACAATCATATTTGTTATTTTTCAAAGCTATTCTTTTTAAATTCTTCTGATTTGAGAACAGTAACCACAATAACTTAAGAATTCACTTATATTGAATAAACCGGTCATACAGCTGAAAACCCTGCTGGTTTGACATGCCAGTAAGCTTTGTATTTAAATATCCTAAAGTACTATTTTAAATTTTAAATGATGATACTGTCTTCTTATTATTATAGGTGTATTTGTTGGTATGTACTTATTCATAGCAAAGACAATGATCATTTCTTAGAATTAAGTTTTCCTACCAACTTTATAACGCTGAACAGGCTTTTAAATGTACCACTTATCAAATTAATAAAAGGCCAAACCACAGAATTTAGGAAAAAAAAAAAAAAAAAAGAAACTTGATTACATAACTCCAAAACAATTTTTAAAACTGATGAATACTTTGTACATTCTTATTGATATCTAACATTTGTTATCATAATGTTAAATAATTACAAGTTCAATTTCTGACAAAAGTTGAAAATAAAATTTGGTAAAAACGGAAATTCAAAATTAAAGTGATACATCACTTTTATTTTATTTTTGTTATTTTAAAATATATATATTTTTGCACTTTAGGTTCTGGGGTACATGTGCAGATCATGCAGGATTGTTGCATAGGTACATGCATGGAAAAGTCGTTTGCTGCCTCCATCTCCCCATCACCTGTCTCTGGCATTTCTCCCCATGTTATCCCTCCTCAACCTCCCCACTGCCCTCTGTCTCTCCCCTGTTGCCCCCCAACAGACTCCAGTGTGTGATGCTCCCCTCCCTGTGTCCATGTGCTCTCATTGTTCAACACCCTCCTATGAGTGAGAACATGTGGTGTTTGAGTTTCCGTTCTTGTGTCAGTTTGCTGAGAATGATGGTTTCCAGATTCATCCATGTCCCTACAAAGGGACATGAATTTTTCATTTCTTTGTGGCTGCATAGTATTCCATGGTGTTTATATACAACATTTTCATGATATACATTATATTTCATTATATACAACATGTCCATGATACTCTGGACAACATTTTCCTTGTCCAGTGTATCATGGATGGGCATTTGGGTGGATGGAACCACCCATGGATGGAACCAACGTTCCAGGTCTTTGCTATTGTAAACAGTGCCACAGTGAACATAAGTCTGCATGTGTCTTTATAATAGAACCATTTGCAGTCCTTTGGATATATACCCAGTAATGGAATTTCTGGGTCAAATGGAATTTCTCTTTCTAGGTCCTTGAGGACTCGCCACACTGTCTTCCACAATGGTTGAACTAATATACCCTCCCACCAACAGAGTAAAACTGTTCCTATTTCTCCACATCCTCTCCAGCATCTGTTGTCTCCAGATTTTTTAATGATTGCCATTCTAACTGGTGCGAGATGGCATCTCAATGTGGTTTTGATTTGCATTTATCTAACAACGAGTGATGATGAGCATTTTTTTATGTTTGTTGGCCTCATAAATATCTTCTTTTGAAAAATGTCTGTTCATGTCCTTCACCCACTTTTGAATGGGTTTGTTTGTTTTTTTCTTGTAATTCTGTTTTAGTTCTTTGTAGATTCTGGATATTAGCCCTTTGTCAGATGGGTAGATTGCAAAATTTTTTCCTATGCTGTTGGTTTCCAATTCACTCTAATTAATGTTTCTTTTGCTGCACAGAAGCTCTGGAGTTTAATTAGATCCTGTTTATCTATTTTGGCTTTTGTTGCCAATGCTTTTGATGTTTTAGTCTCAAAGTCCTTGCCTATGCCTATGTCCTGAATGGTTTTGTCTAGGTTTTATTCTAGGGTTTTTATGGTGTTAGGCCTTATGCTTAAGTCTTTAAGCCATCTGGAGTTAATTTTAGTGTAAGGTATCAGGAAGGGGTCCAGTTTCTGCTTTCTGCACATGGCTAGCCAGTTTTCCCAAAACCATTTATTAAACAGGGAATCCTTTCCCCATTGCTTGTTTTTGTCAGGTTTGTCAAAGATCAGATGGTTGTACAGGTGTGGTGTTACTTCCAAGGCCTCTATTCTGTTCCATTGGTCTATATCTCTGTTTTGGTACCAGTACCATACTGTTTTGATTACTGTAGCCTCATAGTATAGTTTGAAGTCAGGTGGCATGATGCCTCCAGCTTTGTTCTTTTTGCTTGGTATTGTCTTGGCTATGTGGGCTCTCTTTTGGTTCCATATGAAGTTTAAGGTGTTTTTTTCCAGTTCTGTTTGTGTCCTCTCTTATTTCCTTGGGCAGTGGTTTGTAGTTATCCTTGAAGAGGTCCTTTTATTTTTACATCTTTTATTAGTTGTATTCCTAAGTATTTTATTCTCTTTGTAGCAATTGTGAATGGAAGTTTGTTCTTGATTTGGCTCTCTTTAAGTCTGTTATTGGTGTATAGGAATGCCTGTGATTTCTGCACATTGATTTTATATTGTGAAACTTTGCTGAAGTTGCTTATCAGTTTCAGGAGATTTTGAACTGAGATGATGGGGTCTTCTAAATATACAATCATGTTGTCTGTAAATAGAGACAATTTGACTTCCTCTTTTTCTATTTGAATACCCTTTATTTCTTTTCCTTGCCTGATTCCTCTGGGTAGAACTTCCAGTACTATGTTGAATAGGAGTGGTGAGAGAGGGCATCCTTGTCTAGTGCCAGACTTCAAAGGGAATGCTTCCAGTTTTTGCCCATTCAGCATGATATTGACTGTGGGTTTGTTGTAAATAACTTTTATTATTTTGAGATACGTTCCATCAATACCTAGTTTATTGAGGGTTTTTAGCATAAAGGCTGTTCAATTTTGTTGAAGGCCTTCGCTGCATCTATTGAGATAATCATGTGATTTTTGTCTTTGGTTCTGTTTATGTGGTGGAGCACGTTTATAGACTTGCGTATGTTGAACCAGCCTTACATACCCAGATGAAGCCTATTTGATTATGATGGATAAGCTTTTTGATGTGCTGTTGCAATTGGTTTGCCAGTATTTTATTGAAGATTTTTGCATCTAGGTTCATTGTGGATATTGGCCTGAAGTTTTCTTTTTTTGTTGAGTCTCTGTTGGGTTTTGGTATCAGGATGATGTTGGTCTCATAAAATGATTTGGGAAAGACTCTCTGTTTTTGTATTGTTTGGAATAGTTTCAAGAGGAGTGGTACCAGCTCCTCTTTGTGTGTCTGATAGAATTTAGCTGTTAACCCATCTGGACCTGGGCTTTTTTTGGTTGGTAGGCTATTAATTGCTGTCTCAATGTCAGCTCTTGTTATTGGTCTATTCAGGGTTTCAACTTCTTCCTGGTTTAGGCTTGGGAGGGTGAAAGTGTCCAGGAATTGATCCATTCCTTCCAGGTTTACTGGTTGATTACTATAAACAGCATGGAGCTGTTTGTAGTAATCTCTAATGGTAGTTTGTATTTCTGTGGAATCGGTGGTGATATCCCTTTTATCGTTTTTTATTGCATCTATTTGATTCTTCTCTCTTTTCTTTTTTATTAATCTGGCTAGCAGTCAGTCTATTTTGTTGATCTTTTCAAAAAACCAGCTCCTGAATTTATTTATTTTTTGAAGGGTTTTTAAAATATCATCTATCTACTTCAGTTCTGCTCTGATCTTAGTTATTTCTTGTCTTCTGCTAGCTTTTGAGTTTTTTTGATCTTGCTCTTCTAGTTCTTTCAATTTTGATGACAGGGTGTTGATTTTAGATCTTTCCTTCTTTCTCATGTGGGCATTTATTGCTACAAATTTCCCTCTAGACACTGCTTTACATGTGTCACAGAGATTCTGTTATGTTGTATCTTCGTTCTCATTGGTTTCGAAGAACATCTTTATTTCTGCCACACTTGCGTCTGTTGGGGGGTGGGCTAGGAGAGGGATAGCAGAGGGTGGGGCATTGGGGAGGGATAACATTAGGAGAAATACCTAATGTAAGCGATAGGGGGATAGATGGATGTAGCAAACCACCATGGTATGTGTATACATATGTAACAATCCCGCACAATCTGCACATATATATCAGAACTCAAAGTATAATAATAAAAAAATAAAAACAAATAAAAGATATAAAAAGCACACTATAAAATAATTGATCTAAATATATAAAGAACTCTTAAAACTCAATAATAAGAAGTCAAGGAATTCATTTGAAAAATGAAAAGAAAAATTTAAATAGACACTTCAGGAAAGAATGGTACCAAAAGCAAATGAGCACATGGTATTGGGAGGTACATTCATGAGAAAATACTCAATAGAAGTTAATATTAGATAAATGCAAATTAAAGCCACAACAAGGTACCACTGCATGCCCAGTAAAATAGCTGAAAAGAAAAAATGCTGATAATAACAAGTTTTGACAAGAATGGAAACAGCAGCTCTCATAGATTGCTAGTTGTACAACCACTTTCAAAAACATGTTGCAGCTTCTTACAAACTCGCTAACCATGGAACCGAGCAATCTCCCTCCTAGGTATTTCCCCAAGGAAACCAGAAATAAAATTGTGATAGAAAGCCAACTAGGCATCAAGCATCTGGGGAGGGAATTGCTGCAAAAAGACATGATTCACCATTTGGGGGTGACAGAAAAGTTCTATATCATGACTTTGGGGGTGGATCCATGACTTCATGCATTTGTCAAAATTCGTAGACCTGTACATTTAAAATTGTGGAATCTTATTCTGTGTAAATGTTATCATAATAAAGCTGATCAAATATTTTATTGCCCGAGATGTAGCAGGAATTGTCTACTTTTATGTTCCCAAAAATTTGGAGACTCTATGTTATGTAGAAGTGTACAGAGTCTAGAGCTCTTTGATACATCTACTAAAGCCTTTGGTAGCACATTCCCCAGAATTTGAGATGGAAAATGACTTCAGATCAAGAAACATTTTAAAGCATGGGTAATTCCAATTCTTTACTTTCAAGAAAGCTGAAAGAGGATCCCGTCAAGTTGTTAATCCTTATATTTTAAAAAAGTTTTGGTGATAGACCACTAAGTGATTATTGTTTTCACATGTAAGTTGGAAATTTGAGGGACAATGTATACCAAAAATCCTCTTATCGTCTTCCTCTTTATGTAAAGAAGGTTTATAAGCACTTAAATCCATAAAATAGAGGCACGGAATACCTGCTGAACTCTGTCTCAGTCTAACAATAACAGGGTAGGATGTATTGCATTCCAGGCTTTTGTCTAACCACATAATATTTATCCAAAAATACACACAGTGTCAAAACTTTCATAAATACATTACATTAGGATAAAATTCTATAATGGAAAATAGATTCACATACATTCTATGCAAAAGAAAAACAATGTAAAGTTCTGGAAAATAAAGGCAGGCTTCTCATTTTTAAAAAATAGGTAATAAGTATCACATCTATGCGGTATGTAGATTTCATTGGATGTATTTAAAAGTGATGTATCCATCCCCTATCCTCCCACCCCCTGTTATCCCTCCCCTAGAACCACACTCCCTGACAGGCCCTGGTATGTGATGTTACCCTCCCTGTGTCCATGTGTTCTCATTGTTCAACACCCACTTATGAGTGAGAACATGCGGTGTTTGGTTTTCTGCTCTTGCGTCAGTTTGCTGAGAATGATGGTTTCCAGCTTCATCCATGTCCCTGCAAAGGACATGAATTCATCCTCTTTATGGCTGCATAGTATTCCATGGTGTATATGTGCCACATTTCTTTATCCAATCTGTCATTGATGAGCATTTGGGTTGGTTCCAAGTCTTTGCTATTGTGAATAGTGCCACAATAAACATACGTGTGTATGTGTCTTTATAATAGAATGATTTGAATTCCTTTGGGTATATATCCAGTAATGGGATTGCTGGGTCAAATGGTATTTCTATTTTTAGATCCTTGAGGAATTGCTACACTGTCTTCTAAATCATTAAATACATATCTATACAAATATTCTAACACAGGACCAAATACTTCATGTCTAAATCATTAAATACATATTCATACAATTGGGAAAGATAAGCTTTTATCAGATATCAATATTTGAAATTGTTTGCTTGGTGTTCAAAAGTGTTCCTATCGTTGACCAATGCACCATGGTAAGATTAGGGCTGAGAATAAGGCCTGGCCATGAAAGAGGAGGTGGGAAGAGAGAACCCAGGACAACTCGAACACTGGGCATTTCAGGGAAGGCAGTTTGGGGAAGGCATATGTCTGGAGGTTGATGAAATGGAAACTTACTCCCTATCCATGCCTGCATACCCTTTGAACAATTTCATGAACTCTCAGGGGTAACCACACCACAGTTTGAAGACTGTTCTTCTAAACTTATGTGGTTTTTGACAAGGTGAAGGATTGAGAAGCAATGGGATACCAAATATTCCAAGGAGATAAATTGTTTCCTGCTGGAAGAGAGTGAGAGTTTCCTAGCTGGAAAAGAGAATGATATCTTTGAGGAGGAGTCAAATGAGGTTGATAACCTGAATTTCTTCAAGTCTTATGTATGAGAGATTTTAATGTAAGAGCTCTATAATTCTGTGTGTATGTATAGATTATATATAACCTACTACCATTTGTGGGAGGTGAAAGCTTCATGAAATACTTTTATTATTTTACATAGACTATCATTGTGTATGTGTGTATATGCACACACACATACATATACATATACATATACATATACACTGTGTATATATATGTATATACATCACCATTTTGTAGAAGATGGTGGCTTTATATATAAGTTCATGAAATACTTTCATTATTATTTTAAATCAGTTATCATTGTCAAACTATTTTTAGGAGTCATTAATTAATGTTCCCCTTGTCTGATTTTCTAGAGGAAAATCCCAGTCAGTATCAGTGGGAGACCGAATTATGAGAGTGTTTAATTAAGAGTTTCTTTCGGGCACTTTCCAAAGAACAATTTAATATCTGAGAAACTCTACCTTATTTGTATCTCTAGAATTGAGCAGTGAGAAAATCTTGACAATAGTCACAAAGATTCAACTAGACCAAACTTTACAAAAATCATTTTTATTTATTTAAGTATTTAAAATAAAATATTCATTTAATATGATACTCACAGAGGCAATAAAATACATAATTTAATCAACTTTCCAAATTCACTTAAAAATAGAGAGCTGTCATTTTAGAAAACTCAGCTATTTTTCTTCCCACTAGCATATTAGGGAAAAAGACACAAGTCACAAGATACCACATCATGTAAGAAAGCCAAGTTCTGTCTTGCTCACCTGTTTTGATCAACAGGGAGGAAAACCTTGCTTGCTGCAGCTGCTGGCATCTGGAGACTTGATTTTTAGTGTGTTGAAATTACAGTATGAGTTCTTAGGGTCCCTTTAGTGCACCTGTCTGTTTTCTGATTGATGAGAAATGTGTAGAAGGTACTTAGCCAGTAGAGTGAAAATCTTTTTTTCCCACCTTTGGGAGCATATTCTTTGACACTCTCTAAGAAGGAAATCTGTACCCCCTCTCCTCCACTACCTCTTAAAATTATTTAGTCCATTTTAGTATTTGTCTAATGATGGAAAAATATGGAGACCTTATTCAACTGTAAATGGAAACCTTGAAAAAGATAAATGCTATGAATTTTAAAAGCAGAATCCCTCATCCCTCTAATGGAAGGGCTAAGTTGAGTTCCTGTTCCCATGCTTGGGTGCACCAGCAGGATCTGAATTCAGAACATGCAAATGTAAAAAGTCCTTTCAGCCAAAACATTTGCAACGGACTCTATGAGGCAGTGAAAATATCTAGTGCACAATGGAACAAAATCACTAAGGACCCAGTGGTTAAGATTATGTATTCTGATTGCTGCAGAATGAGGGAAATGAAATTAAATTTGATCTTAAAATTGAGAGCCCAACACTCAACCAGCTATTTCCCCCTGGCAGCCATAACCCCCTCCTGCCATATACCAGATACTCCTGGCTGTTTTTTGAATACTGCCTAATACTCATTTCCCGATCACTCCTGTACTTGATTCTTCTTATACTACTTACTCCTGTACGTCTAATTGACTGTAGTTAAGCATTTCAACCGGATTTCTGTTACTTGTGCTTTTCTATGTATTTTTTTTTTTTTCTGAGACGGAGTTTCACTTTTGTTACCCAGGCTAGAGTGCAATGGTGCGATCTCAGCTCACTGCAACCTCCGCCTCCTGGGTTCAGGCAATTCTCCTGCCTCAGCCTCCTGAGTAGCTGGGATTACAGGCACGTGCCACCATGCCCAGCTAATTTTTTGTATTTTTAGTAGAGACGGGGTTTCACCATGTTGACCAAGATGGTCTCGATCTCTTGACCTCGTGATCCACCCGCCTCGGCCTCCCAAAGTGCTGGGATTACAGGCTTGAGCCACCGCGCCCAGCCTTTTCTATGTGTTTTTTATTATCTCCCATTGAATTAATTCTTCCACTAGAGTCAAGGTGTTTCTCCCAATACTTCTGTCTTTGCACCTCCTGCCAACTCCCTGACCATGATGTCTACTGCGGGTGGTGCCTGTGAACTGAACAGCTGTCATATTAGTCACGTGGACCTGCTGCACACTGGAAAACCTGGAGGAGGTCTCTCTCCTAGGTTTGAAGAGCTCTTTGCCAAATACAAACCATTTAAAAGAATTAAGTTTGTTCTTGAAAGATCTAGTGGGTATCACTGGACCCCTGAGGTAGAGCAACAGATGTGCAATATCCTTGCTGAGTTAAGAGTCTGCATTCAATATGGTTATTGAATTCTACTTCATAATAATTTCCCCTCATTTCTGCCTTTGAACTGTCACTGGAGAAGGCAATTTTTTAAAAATACAGAAGTCAGGTATTTGCCCATGTTATATTACAAAGTTATATAAATAAATAGGTTGCAAAGTTTTCAAAATAATGATTAAAATGTCAGTGAAAGATGTTCATGTCAATATTTAGAATCATAAATACTGAAGAAAATCTTGACCACTACGATAATAATTCATTATATCTATTTTAACATGCAGAAAGTCAAGTCCTCATCTCTGGGCTAGGAGACTCTGTGTAAGAATTAAGTTTTGGTGTTTTGGTTTTACAATGTTCTCATTCTCAGTGTTACCTATTCCAGGTTTAGTTTAAGAATATTTTGGGGGACTATTTCAATGACAATATATCTATATGAGTATATATACATATATAAAGCATATATATATATATATATATATGAAACAATATTTGTCCCATTAGAGAATTGGACCATCAGTCACCTGGTATTGAAACCGATACATGAATTCAAATGAAATTTAAATTTTTACTTTAACTCTTTTCTGGCAACTATCCTACCAAAACATAATTAAATATAGTTATGGTTTAAGAATGTAATTTAGAACTCCTCTTTTTTGTCCATTTGGTGTCTACTTTTCATCCGGTTGAAATCCTCCATTCATCTTATAAGACAGTGACTCACGCTCCGTTTCATTTTCTTTGCTCTGGAAGTTCTGCCTTATTTTTCCCATGACATTTCTTGTATGCCACATAAACTGGAAAACAATACACAGGTGGTTAAGTAAATTTTATAATAATAAACTGCAAAATTACTTTGTATAGAGATTATAACCTATGATTCACACGGCAGATCACATTTTCTGCAGACTGGATCACCAATCACCATTCTTAGTTCTATGGCTACTCATAGCCAGAGGGATGACTGCACTTCAGGAAGACCTAGCATAAATCTTTAGGAGACATTTGCTCAGAGCAGCCAAAAGCCTTCTTCAGGCATTCAGCCCTGCACGTGGTACTCGACAATGATGAGAACGATAGGAAGCATTTATTCTGTACCACCCTATCCCAGTGAATGTGCTAGTCCTCAATAAATACACACATGGTGCAGTGCAACCTCCAGGACCTTGGTTCGATGGTCCTTCAAGTCCATAGAAGGACTTGAACTGCAACAACATTCCCATTCCCTCCCTGTCTTCATTCTATCTTTTCCGCAGAAAGAAGAGACTTGGCTGATGGGTGATCAGCCTTCTTTTCTGTGGAGCTGCTAGTCTCTGGCAGCAAGCATTTCTCAGCTTATTTTTAAGGTCAGCTCGCCAGGATAGGCTCTGCCCTGCAAGGCAAGACCTGCAGTGTATTTGTGTGTGTGAGTACATGTCTGCACATGTGTGAGGCCGTGGAGGAAAGGGTGGTATCCACAAGCCCATTTGGTTGTGGATTCAAGCCATGTTTTCCATTTAAGTTTTATCCATAGCAAAAGTGCTATTTTGTTATCTGAATATCTGATTTTTCTTCTACTTCTCAATTGGTTACAAAGGCAAGAGGAGGACAGAAAATACCACTTATAGGACCCTCCCCTCAAATGTTAATACCTCACATATAAAATGGCCATAATAATAGGGCAATTGTGAACATTAAATGAGATAAAATTAAATGCCTAGCATGGACTGTGAAGAATAGTAAATTCTTCAACAAATGTTAAATAAATGTTAAATTTCATTATGATATTAAAACTGGAAAGCAATACACAGGTGGTTTTGTTAGAGAGAGAGACATAGCTGAGAGAGACAATGACTTGCCTCAAAGATCTTATTGACCCAAGATCAATATCTCCTTTATATTGGTCCCTGAACTTCTAGTAATGTATTATTTTCGAAGCCACTGAACCATACTATTGAATTTAATTGAGCTCGTGGTCAATTTGAAGATCCACCACTTATTATAAACTGTTTTAAGCTGAGAGTCCCTCAACTTAAACTTATGCCAATAATTTTATTTAACCAAACCATACCTCTTACTTATCCCTTTTTCTTTCCTTCCCTTCTTTCCCTCCTTCCCTGTCTCCCTCCCATCTTTTCTTTTTTCTTTTCTTTCTTTCCTTGCTCTCCCTTTTCCAAAATATATTTAGAATCCCACTTTTATCACCAAAATATGCTTCCAGGCATTGTATACACTCAACAAAGATTCCTTTTTTATTTTTATACTTACTGATATAACTGTGGGAATGTTCCAGACCAATTTGAATGCTCCCCTTTCCTCATTCCTTCAACTTGACATTTTATTAATCAATCTCTTTGGGGTTAGTTTTCAACTAGTGCATTTACTTAATTGTTCTATCAACCAGTCCACTTTCTCTGGCTTGTCTAGTAGACATCATTAAGTAATTGGAAAGATCCCACTGTGTACCAAATTGGGCAGAGCTCTGTACAATCAAAAACGGTTACTCTACAGGAAACAAAGTAATTAGGCATGGGCTCCCGCTTCCTGTAGCAGCAGTAAATCCGTGGGATGTGTTCAGTGGATCCAGAGTATTCTATTCTAGAAAGGAAGCCTCTGCTTTGAGAATGACATTCAAGACAGTAGTGCAGAGATTAGCATCCAAGGACAAGTTGAAGACCTGACGAAGCTAAGTAGAAGAGTAAAGCAACACCAAACAAAACCAGACTGTGTCTCTGGACATTTTGTGACTTAACTTTTACATTATTTTTGTTGTATGCCTTCACTTTATATTCTCCATTAAAATGTCACGAGGCTTTAAAAACTAGCTTTTTTATTAAAAAAATTAGAGCGTAAAAGTAGAGGTTCAATATTATCAGTCCTTGGAAAGGAAAATGTGGAAAGAATTTTCAACTAGGTGAAGGCCAGTGGGTGGTGGGCCCTGATGGGAGACATTGGGAGCTTCGTGCCACAGCACAGCAGAAGTAATTACTTAAATTACACCTAGCACTTTATATAAAGAACATTTTGCTTCAACCACTTCAATTATATGGGTATTTAAAAAAAAAAAAAAAATATATATATATATATATATATATATATATATATACACATATGCACACACATCTGCCTTGTAAGTGTTAGCCTGGTAAATTTTCTTTGTATACTAGTTTTCTGATAAAAATCCTATATTTATAAAGTGTATCAAGACAATGTTTTGAAAAAGATTGCCAAATCCTGAGTTCCTGGGCAAATGCCCAAAGGCACACAATATAATGCTCCCAACAAGTTCCTCTGCCTTTCTACTTACTGAGGAAGAGAAAGTCAATGGAGAGAATTGGCCTCCATTACTTTTCACTTAAAAATAACGCTTGCTAGAATCTTTTGGTAAAACTACAATCTTTTCATCAGCAACTGAAAGTCATGATAATATTATGGTGGCTTTTTCCTCTCATGTATTTGTACAATTCACCACCAGGAACAGGGAGTTTTAAAAAACGTTGTTTTAGTAACTCCAGGATTTTTCAAAGAAAATAATCATAAAATGGGATCAGCATGATTTCTTACATCCTACGAATATTGCGGCAAAGGCGAGCTGGAAAATGCTGTAGATGAGGGGGAAGGTGAAGACGACATTGAGCTCCTCTTGAGTGAAGGAGAGCTGAACGATGGTGGAACAAAGCTGCGTGTTCTGCATCCCCGTTTCAAAAGCAACCGTTCGGCATCTAAAGAAGATGTTAAGAAAGCGTATGTTTTAGTTGTTGTTTTGTTATTGTGTAATATTAAAAGCAGATATAATAAATACATATATGTACATTTTGTCTCTGCTTTTAATGCACAGCAGGGAATAACTTTCTATGGAATAAATATACTTATTAATGTATATTATATATAATATCACCTATTGTATTTAATATAAATAAATAAATATATTTAATATGTACATATGTAGAGTTGGCTCGTTTACCACAGTGCTCAGGAAATGGCCAAGAGGGTTCATTTCACTCTTTTCAATCATGACCTTGATAACAGTGTAGAACACAACTTGGTCAGGGGCTCAGAAAATCCTCAACAAATCCTCTGGTATTTGTTGCGGCTGTTTTGTTGTTTAATTTGTTTTATTTAGGCTGGGATAAACAGGGGGCTCACACCTGTAATCCCAGCACTTTGGGAGGCTGATGTATGAGGATTTCTTAAGCCCAGGAGCCCAGGAGTTCAAGACCAGTCTGGGCAACATAATAATGAGACCCTGTTTCTAAAACAAAACAAAACAAAACAAAACAAAAATTAGCCAGGGAAGGTGGTGTGTGCCTGTAGTCCCAGCTTCTTGGGAGGCTGAGGCAGGAGGATCACTTCAGCCCAGGAGTTTGAGGCTTCACTGAGTTGCGATTGTGCCACTGGGCTCCAGCCTGGGCAACAGAGTGAGACCCTGTCTCAACAAACAATTGTTCTGTTTAAATCTTGACAAAAAGTCTATTAGGTAGAAACTATTGTCCCCATTCTACAGATGATAAAACTCAGAGAAAGAGGAAGTGCTAGGCCTGAGGTCCTCTGGGTGGTGTGTGGTAGCATTGGAAGGCAATCCCAGGTCTGCCTGACTCAAATACTGTGCTCTTCCCGCTGCCCAGTGCCACTCCTCTCTTTCCCAATCTCACACATGCATCTGTCTCTACACCTGTGTTCTCTCTGCCAGTCTGTTAGATGGATTAGTCAAAAAGAATCATTTCTACCCAGTACGAAATCTAGAAGGGCTAAACCCATTCTAATATTTGGCGCCTTTGGAGGATGAGCTCACCCTGCTGCCAGCTGGAGGAACACTTGTCTATTTCACGGCACCCAACTGCTTTCATTAATGTTACTCCACTCAGAGAATAAGAATGCCTAGCAATGGAAGAGCGCCATCTGCACTGTAAGGGGAATGGTCCAGAAGACTGAGCAAAAGAGAGGTGGTCAGTATTTTCTTCCTAGGGACTTGCATGACTTTGGAATGAATGGGTCAATTTAGAATGACATATTCAGAAATAGGATGAATGTGATGAGAGGCGAAGGATTTTGATCCTGTCTTTGGCATTTGCAGCTGTTATGGGTTGATTATGTCACCCTCTCCCACAGATTCATATGTTGAAGTCCTAACACTCCACACCTCAGGATGTGACTTTATATGGAAACAGGGTCATTGCAGATACAATGAGTTAAGATGCGGGGTGGGGGTTCTCATCCAATATGACTGGTGTCCTTATCAAAAGGGAGGTGTGGCCACAGAGACGTGCACTAAAGGAAGACATAGGAAGAAGACAGCTGTCTACAAGCCACAAGGGAGACAGATAAGGGATGCCTCCATCATAGCCCTAGGAAAGAAGCAATCCAGTGACACCTTCATTTTGACTTCTAGTCTCCAAAATTGTGAGACAATAAGTGTCTGTTGTTTAAGCTACTCAGTTTGTGGTTCTATCTTATGGCAACTCTAGCAAAGGAATACAACAGCTATTACAGATGAAAATTCCCAATGTGATTTACTAAAATGCCATACCTGTGCCAGGGTTGACCAGCGATCCTAGCCAGAAGAAACCCCAGGGTGTAACCCGCCACAGGAAATATTGTCCCTATAATCCACAGATTGGGCTGGATGATCCAGGCACTTTGGTACAATATGCCTCCAACCACAGCTATGAGCACGATGAGGATGGCGCCCGCGATGGACCCAATCTGGAGTAAAAGGAAGAAGTGAACCCAGCAATCAAGAGTCAAAGCAAATCCAAGTATTTTTGTGAGAGACAGAACCTCCGCAGTCTCCTTGTCCTTGGGGGAAGTGATGATAAAGTTGTCTTTCTATGCACTTCTAGCCAGACGGCTGCAATCAGCCCATTGGAAATACTGGTGCTTATCCCATGCTTTAAGCTTTAAGAACACAACAGGACATGTAGCATCCATTTGCAATTAGCCTGAAGATTTTTTAGCTTGCAAATTATCCCTGTCAGAAAAAAAAGACAACCCGTTTCAGGGACTGCCTGGAATTCTTGGCTTCCAGATTCAACTATTCCTATTCTGTTTCCTTTAGTCAATCATGAACTTTATAAATTGTAGTTTCTTGATTTGTAATTGGGGATAAAATCTCACCCCAACTACCTTTTATGATTGTTATGATAATGAGAAAATGGATATAAAACTCTATACAAATTTAAAAAAGATACAAGCAAAAAAACCCACTGTTGTTATTTTTTCTTCTTTTCACATTTAAAACCAAATTTGGAGATTATAAACTTTTTGTCAAGAGAAGCAAGGAATACGATGGACTTGCTTTGCCTCCTGAGCAGCAGAATCTATCTATATTATCTGCATTCATA
Source organism: Saguinus oedipus (assembly GCA_031835075.1). Classification (NCBI taxonomy): domain Eukaryota; kingdom Metazoa; phylum Chordata; class Mammalia; order Primates; family Cebidae; genus Saguinus; species Saguinus oedipus. Next base: position 11,461,076 of record CM063169.1, on the reverse strand, counting down.
TCTGTATCATATAGCTAGAATATAGTTGGTAAAGGGGAGTGAATGGTTGCTATATGAATAGCATCTACCAATTGCCAGGCAATGAAATGGCCCAATGGATACAGACATGAAAAAGGTATGTTCTATTTTCTAAGAAAGCCATTTATATGTATTGTATAACACAGACTCACATAACAGAGATAACAGTAATATGTGGTGAGGATAGAATAGAGTAAAACCAAGAGGTGATAGTTCAGTTGAGTGTCTTAAAAAATGGGTAGAAATTTTTCCTGTGACTGCAATAAAGAAGGGCATGCTAGGCTGGGCCCAATGTATCATTCCTGTAATCCCAGCACTTTGGGAGAATTGCTTGAGCACAGCAGTGCAAGAACAGCATTAGCAGCATAGTGAGATCCCATCTCTCTCTCTCTCTCTCCACACAGATATAGAAGGGCATTCTAAAAGAGGAGACCGAATGGCTGATGACATCAGATCCCCACTCAACAGTAATCATAAAATAAGAATAAAACCATTTCGTGGATGGAAAATCCTATTGTTTTGATTGTCACCGGGGAACATTTAACGATGTGGATTGGGATACTTACTTTAAGTATGATCTTTGCTTTTTGGGGCCATTTGTGATTAACAAACATTCCAATGGAAACAGGAACAACAAGAGCAACCAGAGATGTACCTAAAGATGACAGGAGGGCAATGTGATCAGCAGAACAGGTGACACCGGAAAGAGACAAACAGAAGAGTAATCAGCCTAAAAAAGGCTTACATAGTATTTCAGTCTTCCTTCTGGAATACACAAAACAGAATACAGAATCACACACACACACACACACACACACACACACACACACACACACACACACACACACATTCTCTCTCTCTACTTCCTCACCCACTCCAGTGAATAATTTAATATTATTGGTAGATAATTGATAATATCAATGCTGTAAATGCTTTCACTAAATTCTGGATTAATTTTTTAGAGTTTCTTATATTTTCCATATGCATTCGTTTCAGTTTGTCAGAATATTGGCTTCCTTCGTCTTTATATCCCTAGGAAAAATGCCTCAGCAAGGTGTGTGTGTGTGTGTCTGTGTGTGTCATAAAAACCAATATTTTACATTTGTTAATGATAGTAGAAATAAAAAATAATTTAAAAATATTTTATAGTGACAGAAAATGCCCAAAATTAGCTCAAGATCACCAGGTATTCTGACATCTCATGACTTCTAGTTAAACCTAGTTTTAGTTATTCAAATTTACAGCAGAGAGGTGAGAACATAGGTTGAGAAAGCTTGCTTTAAATTTTCCATGAGATAATATATTTGATGACCTCTCATGTAATTATAGTTCTTTGCCATAACATGCTCACCCGGCCAGATAAAAGAGCCATACTTCAATTTCACCATGTTAAATTTACTGCTGTTCTTGCAATATATGGTTTGTTTCTCCACGTTATTTAACACTCATTTGTCCAATAGCTGATTTCAAATAATTTAGCACCAACAACTTCTAACTTTTCATAGGTTTTTTAAAGCAGTATAAAAAAGTGATATTGAACAATGAAATTCTGTTGCTTAGTTGTTGCTTAGTATTGACTGAACTAGGTAGATTTAACTTGGACTGGAAAATGGATTCTAGAATCCAAGGCTATAGATATTAATTAAAATGAATGCAGTAATGATGAAAACTTAATTTCCTTGTAGTCTTCTAGCCTTCATAGCAATATAAGGGTCAGTGATGACTTTTGCCCAGAAATTACTCAGGAGAATTAAGTAATGACTAAAGATACTAAGAGTAGGAATAAAAAAGATGGATGAAGGGGAGTAAGGAGGGAATAATGGAAAAAAGGATGTGAAAGAGTGGCATTGACACATGTACTGCTGAGATCCCCCAGAAAAATCCCCCTTGGGTATCTTTGCACCCTGCTGCTTTGGGAGTGATATGGCTGGTCTCTGTGTCCCTACACATATCTCACATTGAATTATAATCCCCAGTTGGAGGATTACAATTAGAGGAGGGGTCTGTTGGAGGAGGGGCCTGGTGGGAAGTGACTGAATTGTGGGGGCAGGCTTCCCCCTTGTTGTTCTTGTGATCATGAGTTCTCATGATATCTCGTTGTCTGTAGGTGTGCAGCACCTCCCTCTTTGCTCTCTTCCTCCTGCTCCAGCCATGTAGGAAGTGACTGCTTTCCTTTTCCCTTCTGCCATGATTGAAAATTTCCTGAGGACTCCCCAGCCATGCTTCCTGTACAGTTTGTGGAACTGTGAGCCAATTGAATTTTTCTTTATAAATTACCCAGTCTCAGGTAATTCTTTATAGCATTGTGAAAACAGATGAATATAGGGGTAAAACAACTTCTCCTGGGTCTTTAGACCATTGCCTAAGTTTTTGAAGTTTATAGGTCTTAAATTAAAACAATCTGGATATACAACTTGTTTGTGATGTGATAGCTTAAATGTAGGTGCAAGTCCTGTGTTTAAAATGTTAGTGTGGTTAGTTAGGTTTTGATCCTATATTTTAATGTGCTGAATCTGTTTGGCCCTTCCTGCTAAGAGTCTTCATCTCTTCAGGGCACCCAAGCCAACAGGATAAACACATAAGCAGCATCACCTGCCAAAATCTATGACAGAATTCTTTTCCTTTCCTGACCAGATGAGGCTAGATGAAGTTTTTCAGGGACTTGAGGCACTCTGTTTTTCTTTACACCCACAGTGTGTGGCTTCTGCTTGTATAGGATGTTGTATCTCTTTGGTCTTCAGTGGGCCAGTGATCTTGCTCTTTTCTTTCCCCAGGCTCTGTTTGTTTTATGTATTTCTCACATGCCCATGCTCTCTCATCCCTGTCTATGTGGATGAAAAAGCATCCCCTGTCAGTTTCACCTTGAATAAGGAACTTGGTCTTTAATCAAGTTTACACAGTAGGTATCAGAGGAAAGAAAGGTAGAAAGAAGGATAAGAATGAAAGAGAGTGGTGAATGGATTCATGTGGTGGGACTGGGAGCCAAATAGATTTGGAGCTGAACCTTTCTGTATTCTCAAACTGTGGGAACTGTACAAATCATTGAATCCCTCCAAGCTTTGGTTTCCTCATTTGTAAAATGGATGGAGTTATGTCTGTCTCATAGTGCTGTTGTGAGAATTAAATGATGAAATTGATATAAACTTCTTGGTGCAAGACACATAAATGTGGTAGAGAGGAGTAGGTACTACAATTTGCAGCAGTGTTTTTTTATTTTAGTGGTACCAGCTGCATGGTCTGCCTCATCCCCATCCAGATGTCAGCATCTGACAGGGGTCAGGAGAATCTTGTATATCAAAAACCCATACTGAATAGGGATGTCAAGGAGGACAACTTTTTTTTTCCTCTCTAATAGTAATGGTAAGAGTAGGACTAAAAACATCGTAATACAGATTATCCCCAGTTAGCATTGACCAAGTTTATTCTAATTCAGTTGTATATTTCCTTAATAATACTAAATCACAGAAGCAGTCTTTCTGGAAATGGAAGGCATTTCAGTCCAGCTAACCATCCTGACAGGAGCCCCTCTTGCAAGCATCCATGTGGCTCACCATCTAGCCTTTGCTTCTCTGCTTCCTTCAGTGGGAAACCCACACCTTTTTGAGGCAGCTCATTGAGATTTGTTTCCAAGGTCAGTGGGGAAAGAGATCCAACTATTTAGCATGTAGTGTACCTGGTGATTGATACTAACGTATTATTTTGCCCACATCTTGTCTTTTATTTGTGATAGTCCTGTGGGAAATGCTTACTCCTGGTATACCAGGAACTCTTTTGCTCTTCCCTTGACTCTCATCCCTAAGTTACAACAATAACTTAATCTCCCACTATAATTGGTTTATCTGAAAACAGAAAATAAGATTTTTGGGATGGGGGTGAAATGAGACAGGGTCATTACTAGTAAATCTGACTTCTGGAGCATGAGATACAGACTTTGCCATTAAATCAATTTTTGCCTCAAGATGTGGCTCACAGGTGAGTGTTAGAAACAGTGTGTTTCAACTAGTAGTTTTCTGTTGTAATACTCCAGATTGCTTACTCAGTGCTCTATTTTGACACCAGTATAGGATTTTAAAACATTTCTTCAGGCTGGGTGTGGTGACTCATGCCTGTAATCCCACTTTGGGAAGCCGAGGTGGGCAGATCACCTGAGGTCAGGAGTTTGAGACCAGCCTGACCAAAATGGTGAAACCTCGTTTCTACTAAAATACAAAAATTATTGGGTGTGGTAGTGCATGCCTGTAATCCTCAGCTACTAGGGAGGCTGAGTCAGGAGAATTGCTTGAACTTAAGAGGTGGAGGTTGTAGTGAGCTGAGACCACGCCTCTGCACTCTAGCCTGGGTGTCAGAGTGAGACTCCATCTCAAAAAAAAAAGTTTCTTGGAGTGTCTGGAGGCAAAATCCTATGACCAAGAACTAGAGATACTCTGGGTTAAGGAATAGGTGGAGGCTCCCACATCTACAAAGCTTAAGCCTCCTCAGTCTAGACTGACAGGTGTGGGGAGGGGGCTCCTTCCCCTGGAGATTCAAATTGCAGAAAAAGCATAAGGTCAAGGTTTGGAATTTCCATTCTGCCAATGCTCATCAAACACAGGGGTGACTTTATAATGAAATTGGGCAAAAACCTGCTGCAAGGGAAATAATGGTCAGGTGTGAGCCTGGTCTGAGAGGTTAGCGGGGGTAAGCAGAGAGTTTGAGGGTAACAGTTAACAGTCTTGCAGAGGGATGACTTACCTATGTTATCATAGGGAATTTTGATGCTCCCAGAGTCAACCCACATTTTGGTATAGATAAGGAGGCACAGCGGCATCATTCCAAGGGCAAGCAGTGTGGAGCATGTGGTCATGCTGACGCTGAAAGGCAACAGGCACATTGATCCTAGAACAACTGATCCACCTGTGTGTTCTAGTGGACATGCTGTTTATTTTTATTTTTTAATTTAACCTTTAAGTTTAAGGGTACATGTGCACATTTGTTATACAGGAAAACTTGTGTCATGGTTTTTCTTTTTTTAAAGATTATTTCATCACTTAGGTATTAAGCCTAGTACCCATTAGTTATGTTTCTTGCCCCTCTCCCTCCTCCCACCCTCCACCCTTCAATAGGCCCCAGAGTCTGTTGTTCCCCTCTATGTGTCCGTGTGTTCTCATCATTTAGCTCCCACTTATAAGTGAGACCATGCATTATTTGGTTTCCTGTCCTTTTGTTAGTTTGCTAATGATAATGGCCTCCAGCTCCATCCATGTTCCTGCAAAGGACATGATCTCATCCATTTTCATGATTGCATAGTATTCCATGGTACGTATGTACCACATTTTCTTTACCCAGTTTACCACTGATGGGCATTTAAGTTGATATGATGTCTTTGCTATTATGAATAGTGCTGCAATGGATATACATGTGCATGTGTCTTTATAATAGAATTATTTGTATTCTTTTGGATATATACCCAGTGATGGGATTGATGGGTTGCTTGGTATTTCTGTTTTTAGGTATTTGAAGAATGGCCACACTGCTTTCCACAATGGTTGAACTAATTTATACTCCCACCAACAGTATATAATTGTTCCTTTTCTCTGTAACTGCACCAGCATCTGTTAATTTTTGCCTTTTTAATAAAAGCCATTCAGACTGGTGTGATATGGCATCTCATTGTGGTTCTGATTTGCATTTCTCTAATGATCGGTGATGTTGAGCTTTTTTTGATTGTCGGCTGCATGTGTGACTTCTTTTGAAAAGTGTCCGTTCATGTCCTTTGCCCATTTCAATTGGTTTGTTTGTTGTTTCGTTGGAATCTAACTAAACTAAAGAGCTTCTGTATAGCAAAGAAACTATCAACAAACTATCAGACAACCTCCAGAATGGGAGAAAATTTTTATTTTCTATTCATGATTAGAAAGTCCTGCAAGAACCTGTCTCAACCTATATCATCATCTGGTGTGATGAATAGCAATATACACATGCCCGAGTGTGTTCGGGGCCTGATCTTGAGCAAAATAAGCCATATTTGGTGTCTTTCCACTTTGCCTTGTGCCATCCTCTCCTCCCCTTTTGTTCTCAAGGGTCAGAGGCAGTATTAAATGATGGGGTAAAAATCATCATTAAACAATGTAAGGTTCCCTGGGTGTGCCATCCTTCCAACATTCCATCAAAGAACAGCAAATACATTTAGAGCAGCCAATACTACAAGGGCTGCACGTGTCTGACCATGCTCAGATAGGACGGGCCTCCCTGGGTCCCTGAAGTATAATGCATGTCTGAGGGAGGAGGCCTCAGTGTGTTGCCATGAAGCAAAAGAATTACTACCCAAGTGACCCTAGCTTGAGAAAGAAGAGGAAGCAGACTTAAAAATCAAAAGAAAGCGTGCAAGCAGCCAGGGTAGCCCTAAATCCTTAGGACTGAGCAAGCCACTGACAATTTAGCAATGCGTGTTCAGAAGAACTGAGCACATAGTGTCTGGTATCATACCTGCTCAGAGCATTTGTGTTTTAGTAAGTGGGTCTGGCTGAGTAGGCTTTCTACATGGAGAAATTAGTACCAAATGATGCTAAATCTAGTACTAGGACCATGGGTCAAAGAGTGAGTCTTCCTGGTTCCATTCAAAGTGATCTATACACCACGTACATTCTCTGCCTTTGAAGCCTGAGCTCTAAAGCCACACACTATCTGGGCTGAAAGCAGTTGGTGCCACTTAGTGTGTTAATCTGAGTAATTTGGTTGACTTCTCTTTAGCAGTTTCTTTATCTAACATGGCTGTAAGCACAGAATGAGCCAACAGTGTTCAGCACTCAGAACAATGCAAAGCACTCTAAAAGAGCTGATTGCTACTATCATTTTTTTAAAAATAGGATCTCTCTGTGTCACCCAGGCTAGAGTCACTATCTTGGCTCACTGATGCCCATGCTCAAGTGATCCTTGCACCTCAGTCTCCCGAGTAGCTGGGACTACAGGCGCAAGCCACCATGCCTGGCTGGAACTACAGGCACGAGCCACCATACCTGGCTAATTTTTAAATTTTTTGTAGAGATGGGGTTTTGCCCAGGCTTAAGCAATCGTCCCACCTCAGGCTCCCAAGTTGCTGGGATTATAGGCAGTAGCCACTGCACCCTGCATCTCTTTGCTGTGATCACTTATGTAACATGTTTATGTATTTTGTATTCCACTAAATAGAATCAGGAAACTTAAAGAAATTTCTCTGAAAGGCCCTTCCCCCAGTAGGTCATAATTGAGGTTGTCAAGAGTAATAATTTCTTAAAGAGATGATGTGTGTTCCTGAAAGAAAATGCTAAATATTTATATTACCTGCCCCCCAAAACAACAACAATAACAACACACTATACTAAGAAAGTAGCTGACGGGACAGTGCAGTGGCTCACACCTGTAATCTCAGCACTTTGGAGGCCGAGGCAGGTGGATCACCTGAGGTCAGGAGTTCGAGACCAGCCTGACCAATATGATAAAACCTCATCTCTACTAAAAATACAAAAATTAGCCAGGCCCACCTACTTGGGAAACTGAGGCAGGAGAATTGCTTGAACCTGGGAGGTGGAGGTTGCAGTGAGCTGAGATGGTGCCACTGCATTCTAGCTTGGGCAACAGAGCGAGACTACATCCCATCACCAAAAAAAAAAAAAAAAAAAAAAAAAAAAAAAAAAAAAAAAAAATTAAATAAAAAGATAGTAGCTGACAATGAGAAAATTTGTTGCAAGGCATGTAGATAAATTTGGACAGTTTGGCAAAATAAAGGCTGGGGGCAAAGTCTCTCAGGGAGCTTAATTTCCTTAATAATATATATATATTTTAACCAGAATGACCTCATTTAAAATAGGTTTAAATAGTTTAGATAAAAATATTTGTTTTAGTAGAGCTAAAATATTATAAAGTAACAAATGCTATGGATGTATTTAAAACTCTAAACAGTTCAATCTATTCTGGTCATAGGTTAACTTAATTTAGATATAGGCCGGGCGAGGTGGCTCAAGCCTGTAATCCCAGCACTTTGGGAGGCTGAGGCGGGTGGATCACAAGGTCAAGAGATCGAGACCATCCTGGTCAACATGGTGAAACCCCGTCTCTACGAAAAATACAAAAAATTAGCTGGGCACGGTGGCACATGCCTGTAATCCCAGCTACTCAGGAGGCTGAGGCGGGAGAATTGCCTGAACCCAGGAGGCGGAGGTTGTGGTGAGCTGAGATCGTGCCATTGCACTCCAGTCTGGGTAAAAAGAGTGAGAGTCCGTCTCAAAAAAAAAAAAAAAAATTAGATATAAAGTAGACACTAAGGCAGAATTCTACAGCAGACAAATAAGTTAATTTGTTATTAATAGCACTTTGTCCTACTTACAATGAAAGTACTGGAGTTTGAAGGTGATATTTTTCTCTCTTCCTTCCTCTCCTTTCAGTGTTCTCTCTTTAATCTTTTATTTTAAAAACTATATCAGAATGGATTTAAAGTTGTCCCAATAATAAATTCACTTTTGTTTCTGTGCATCCAATATTTTTTTCTAGAGTGTGGTGGAAGTCTCAGGGTGGGGGGAAGTGAGGAGGATTCATCCCCTGGTTCACAGTAAAGAGAGGGCTGATTAAAATGTGATCAAATGTTTCAGAAGGAAGTCTTTTTCTGTCTTTGTTTTTCTTTCAAAGTTCCTTGCAAAACCTTTAATTCTGAATATTGCTAAGATAATCTATGAGGTTGTATCATAATTTTGAGTTTGGTGAGAGCAGTTTCTCAAACACCATGAGGATTTGGAGAAGGAAAGGTTTAGATTTGTGGGCAGCCTTGACGAAGACATCCTGCAGAGGAACAGGAGAATAGGTGGCTGGATGTTGATGCTATTTGAATGAATATAAGAACAAAATCAAACCACTCAAAATGAGGTTAAAAAAAATCCACAGATAACAAATTTTAAGAAATAATATAGAAGTGCAAATTAGCAAAAGAAAATATCATCTTTTTTTTTTTTTGAGACAGAGTTTCACTGTTGTTGCCCAGGCTGGAGTGCAATGGCACAATCTCAGCTCACCACAACCTCTGCCTCCTGGGTTCAAGCAATTCTCCTGCCTCAGCCTCCCAAGTAGCTGTGATTACAGGTGTGCACCACCACGCCCAGTTAATTTTTGTATTTTTATTAGAGATGGGTTTTCACCATTTTGGCCAGGCTAGTCTCAACCTCCTGACCTCAAGTGATCCACCCGGCTCAGCCTCCCAAAGTACTGGGATTACAGGCATGAGCCCCCATGCTCGGCCAGAAAATATCTTACATGAAAAATCTGAAGTTCTATAAAAGCCATGGATATCAAAAATAAATGTACTACCATGAAATTCTATTAGAATGAGAGAAAATACTTAAGAAAATTTAAAAACAAAGGCTTTAATTTTGACTTCAGCTCTATTAACTGCCAGGGAGAAGTTTTTTGTGTGTATGGAATAGCAGAAAGGATAAATGTAAATTTAGTGAATGTTGAGGAATTCAGTGAGGTCAGTGTTAAGCAATGCAAAAGATTTTAATCATATTAGGAGTAAAATACCAAGTTGAAGGATCAAATGTAGTATAGACCTTGGAGAAATGATAAGTGGTAGAAACAGTGTAGAGAAAGCTTACGAGCCTGCACAGGGGAAGGAGGTAGAGCTTGGTGATTCCAGTTCTGACTCCGGCGTGCATCCACTCAATGGCCTTGGTCAAGGTTATGAATCTTAATTATCTGCCAAATGCAGAAAATAATAGTTTTAACTTTAGAGGATTCTTCTGAGGATGAAATATACCATTGTATTTTGAGTCGTTAGCACTGTGCATTGTTGAATACACTTAATTGTTTAATAATGTTTAATAAATATTAGCTAGCAAAATAAATGCTACTGGAGAGGAACAATGCTTGGTTACTTTGAGAGAGAATAAAGGAAAAAGCCAAATGGTTTTGGGTAAGTTCTCCCAGAGTAGAGAAGAGAAAGACATTTATGGGGTTGACATAGGAAGGACTGAGTGCTGTGAATTTGTGATAAGCCAGAGGGTCACGCTTCTGGAATATCTAAAATATCAGTGAATACTGAACTGGAAGGTAAAAAATTTAACAGCATTTGCCCAAAGAACAAAGGACGTGATAGGAAAGTCTATAAAATAGAAAATCTATAAAATAATAGAAAGGAAAGTAGAAAGTAGGTGGTAAGGAAGGAATTGGGGAAACAGAGAAGGATGCATAAGAATGGATTCTTCAAAGCAGCAGCCAAATAAAGGAGATGAGAAGTCTTTTCATGGTGTGGCTGAGGCCATTAAGAAGGATGAAGACCCCAGATATTTGCCTGTATCTGGGGAGAGAGCAGACACAAAGGAGAGAGGAGGTTTCTGTGTCCCCTAAACTATGGGTTTTGGCCACCAGCAGATTCACCTGAAAGGCCACCTTCTCTTCTGTCTGACGCTTTTTGTGCATGTGATGTCCACGGCACAGCTGTAACTTAGGTGAAACTTATATGTGCACCGATCACATTCACAAACAGCTTCCCAGGCTGGGAATAGTCAGAGAAGGAACTGAAATAGTACTTGCTGGATTTCAATGAGCAAGAATTACTGTCTGTTGTCTTTTATTTTTCAAAATCACTAGAGATTGCAAAATGCTTTCCAGGTTCCTAAGAGGTGACAGGGTGAGAGGGAATTGTTTTGGTTTCTTCTCCCAAGAACCATAACCAGGAGAGTTAGAACCAGGTGGAATGGCTTTGCTGGCATTGTGTGGTATCAGCTCTATTAGTGAAGGTGCCTGTTGACATAAACAATCACGTCTTCATGCCGTTGCTAGAGTTCAAGTGGAGATGGGAGAAGGTAAGGTTCTAAGTGTACACAAGTGGAAATATAAATGTTAGCTAGGATTGTATCTAAATAAATAATCAGGAGACTTTATCCCATTCTCCATCCAGAAGAATAATAAATTTCAGAAAACTGTTACCTTATAGCTTAGGTTTTACTCTTTGAATTAATTTGTATTGAAGAAATATTAGAATATTGTTTTCCTAACATACAATGCGCAATATCATCTTACACAGCAGTATAATTGAATCTCTTCTCAATGATTAAGGCTCTGATGATAAACATGATTATCAGCTGTTCTAAAACACAGTGACATCTTCTTGTGTTTGTAGAAGAGTAAGTGATACAGGGACTAGAGACTAGAATAAGTGCTACAGAAACCAGAGAATAAGTGATGGAGAGACAGCTGTGTGTTGTCAGTGGTCTGCTTTAATTTGTAGGCTTTCGATCTTCTGTTTTGCCTTTCTTTCTTTCTTTCTTTCTTTCTCTTTCTTTCTTTCTTTCTTTCTTTTTTCTTTCTTTCTTTCTTTCTTTCTTTCTTTCTTTCTTTCTTTCTTTCTTTCTTTCTTTCTTTCTGTCTTTCTTTCTTTCTGTCTTTCTTTCTTTCTTTCTTTTCTTTCTTTCTTTCTTTCTTTCTTTCTTTCTTTCTTTCTTTCTTTTCTTTTTTTGAGACAGAGTTTCGCTCTTGTTACCCAGGCTGGAGTGCAATGGCGTGATCTCGGCTCACTGCAACCTCCGCTTCCTGGGTTCAGGCAATTCTCCTGCCTCAGCCTCCTGAGTAGCTGGGATTACAGGCACACGCCACCATGCACAGCTAATTTTTTGTATTTTTCGTAGAGACGGGGTTTCACCATGTTGACCAGGATGGTCTTGATCTCTTGACCTCGTGATCCACCCGCCTCAGCCTCCCAAAGTGCTGGGATTACACGTGTGAGCCACTGCGCCCGGCCTTGTTTTGCCTTTCTTAACACTCTGCTTCCTTCCCCACTTTCTATTTCTGGGAAATAGCACAACAAAGCTTTAGAATAAAAATGGTTAAGTAGGTCCTGCATGAGGAGCATTTATGAGATTAAGTGAAATTTATTTTGGGTGTTCAGGTCTCTTATTGGGTCTTGAACTCTGGAGAGGTGAATTTGCTCCATGTCTCATTATAGGCATTATTCTGACTTGCTGGAAGGATTCATTTGCATGGATATAGCTGGAGGTCTCTAACAAGTTTCATGTTCTACTTTGGTTCTGATTTTAAAAAAATTGTAAGAATTGTTATGCTAGGTAGACAGGATTACATAATCATCTCCTGTTTCATGAGAAATAAGATTTCCTTAAAATCACAGAAAAATCTTGAAACTTGGAGCTTTTAGGTTAGATTTTACTGCAGAAATAAGATTTCCTTAAAATCACAGAAAAATCTTGAAACTTGGAGCTTTTAGGTTAGATTTTACTGCATTAGCTCACAGAAGATAATTCATTTCAACTTGGTAGCCTAGCACCACACACATTTTTTTTTTCCTGTCTTATAAAAGGGTTCCATGTGTGGCATTACATTGAGGTACAAAACTCTTCTGCATTAAAAGTTACAAATATCGTGAGAAAGCTGTTTAGTGGAGGTCAAAGCCCAAGGTTCCATGTAGTTCACTTTTCTCAGTTTAATAAGTACCGGCATTTCGAATTCTCACTTCTGTGTACCTGCGTCCCAGTCAAACTAAACTGAAGTCTAAAAAGGCCTTATTGCTACAGTGTGGGTCACAGATTAACTAAACCCCTGAATAGCACTTGCCATTCTTTGTTCTTTTATAGGCCTTTCTTAAGGAAAAGCAATTGGAAGGTGGATACCATGTGTTTTCTTATGTGAAAGACTGAGCCATGTGAAGGTATAGGGTTTGTATGACTTTTCCAAAGCTTCTTGAGGAACCAGCACCAGTTGCAATGAGACAGCAGGTTCCTAATTGCTCACTGGGTACTCTGTCAATCCAGTGCTTACATTGCTACACTTTGTGCTTCTGTCCTCTGCCTATAGTAGCTGGGGATGAACAGAGCTGATTGCCTGCTGTACAGTATGTAATAAGTACATGTTGCATTAGCATCTGGGTGGTTTGCAGAAGGAAATGCATACCTTTCACAAGAAGTGAATTGTGAGCTAAGGAAAAGACATGTGTCCATTCAACTTTCAGCATTAAAATTCTCAGTCTAGTCACATTAATGCTTCATCTTATTTCTATTAGTTTTTTTTCCCCAGTGCTAGTTCAGACTGGCATGGGATGAATTGGGCAAACATTGCAATTTAGATTACTCTGTGCGAAGTGGAGAAACCATTTTGTTTATTTTGTAGTAAAGTAAGCATAATTTTTAAAAAGCTGCTGTAGGCTTCTTTCCCCCACTTTTAATGCCAGTAGAGGTAAAGCAAATTTATGAATTCTTCCTTAGGTTTTATACCAGGAAAATGTTTGCCCAAAAAACTGGCTATATTTGATGGAGCTGACCGCTATCTCACTAGAGTTTCTAATGTTTGACAAATAGTTTGATTTTATGATTGTACTCGGAACTCCTCATCATTACAAAGAAATTGTATTTTGCTTTTTTTTTTCTTGCTGCCAACAGGATAACCTCCTCAGCTGCAGCTTGTGGTTTGGAAAACATTACTTTTTTGAAAAACTTTGAATCTTTTCCTAGAGATCAACAGCAATTATGCAACTCCCTGTTAACTGAGTTAGATTTCAAAGCACAAACACAAAATATAAATCCCCCAATTCCAATAGCTAAACAGCTGTGCTGGAAGGCATGTGAATGCATTTATTCCCTCCTGTTTAATTCCTTAGTCATACTTTAGACCTGTGGCAAATCAGCTGGACATTCAGAATGCCATAGGCTTCTGGAAGGATGACCCCCAGGCAATTGCAGGAGTTAGAGGTGTAGATAATCTTACCTCAGGTCCATGTCGCCATCAACCCAATAGGCCAAGATATTGGAGGCAGTTCCTCCAGGGCAGCATCCCATAATGAGCACCACCACAGCCTGAACGGGGAGGATGTCAAAGGCTACCGACAGGATGAATCCCATGAGGGGCATGATTCCAAACTGACAGAGGAAGCCAACACAGATGCCCCATGGCCGCTTCATGTGCCCTAGAAAGTTCTTGATTTCCACGTTGCATCCCATGGAGAACATCACCAGGGCCAACAGGATGGTCAGCACTGTACTTAGGACCACACTTAGAATGTTATTGAAATTGCTCTCAGGTACTACACAGGATGCGCCGGAGCAAACTGTTGCATTGTCCACACAGATGTTCCGGCCACTCATTGCTGGGACTGCTGCTCAACAGGCTGATTCCACAGAAGCGCTGGTCCCTGGGCCCTGGCTCTGCTGCCAGTTGAGATAAGCACTGTTTATTTCCACCCCATCAGACTTTTAAAGCCCTCCTAAAAATATGTCACTTGGTGTCTCTTTTGAAAGCCACCTTAGGGAAGTAATAAAAAACAATAAATGCTAGTATGTCAGTTTCGAGAGGTAACATTACAACACAGAGCACACTGTGGATCATAAACATCCAGCAAAATTATTGGTCAAGACAGAGAGTTAAGATTAATCATTTATTGGCATGATAATGAACCATGCCATATAAAAAGAGCCGTGTTAATGTTTAATGCCATGAAGATTTGTTGCATAATTTCAGTTAAGTGACACTTAAAATCAACTCAGCATAGTACAGAATCTTACAGGGATTGAGCCATAGGAATGCATAGTGTTCTCACATTTCCTTTCAAATAGAAGGGTTCAGGGTCCTGAATCTTTGAGTGCCCTGTACCAAATTATATTGCAAATTAGGTGTCAGACTCTGAACTGGGACCCAGATCTCCAATTTCCTCTCCCAATAGTTTTGCTACTGTATCAATGTTCCCTGGAATTGCTCTGTAGTGTCCAGAAAGTATAGGGAAGTTTGAGAAACTTCTGGGGCCTTGGTGCAAATCTGAGACAGTAACATTTGGGAGGACAGAATGTTTTCTGGTGGAAAGGAGTCTGACTTGTACAGCCACCTTCAATTACTTAGACATGCAATTATGTGTGCGTTGTCATAGTAACAGAGTGCTTTATAGATGGAGACAATACAATTATTTAGAGGGATGAACCTCAGAGGATTAGGTCAAAGTGACAGGATCTCTTTATGCTTGGAGTCATAAATAGAGATTAGATTTTTTTTTCTGGCAGAGGGATTCCAAGGGAGCTTTGCGTAAATGTCAAATAGTTGACCTCATTATGGGCAGAATGCTGTATTTTGGTGTATAGGGAAGATTAAGAAAGAGGTAGCAAAGAGATTGTCCTGTTTTCAGGAGTTTATAACCCAGTTGAGTCAGGAATTCATAAGGCAATTAACACAGCAAAATAAAAAAAAATTGAATATTTCAATTATGATTCACAAATTGTAGGACAAATTCTAATTTATGCATCAACTTAATAATCTTAAATTAAGTGGGATTAGCACCCCCATTTTACAGATGAGGACTTAAGTGTTGAGAAAGTGGAGTGCTTTAGATAAGGCTAAAGGGAAATGAGAGAACAATTTTCTTTCCTGTGGCTTGTATCTGGAAATACTGGAACCCAGCTTTCTGATTATGGGAAGAAAACAGTTGGTTTGGTTTGCTGGGGATTGGAGTAATATCTTAGAACAGAGCTTCTCAAAACTCAGTGTGAACGGGATTCCCCCAGAGACCTTGTTAAAATGCAGATTCTGGTTCTGGAAGTCTAGGATGAGTCTTCTTTCTAGCATGCTTGTAGTCGATGGTGATGACACTGATCTGGGGTCACACTTTTAGTATTACGGCCTCAGAATATCATGGTGACAACAGTTGTACCCATGTTGGTGACAGTGGAACTTCTGGTCACAACTGAAAGCAGCTTTTGCAGAGAAACTCAATATGGGAAAATTAACCTTTTTTTTGTAACTTGAGAAACTGTGAGCTGTGGCTAGCAGAATGGGCCACTGAGCAAAGAGCTAATAGAGGGAAATGTCCAAGCCGCTGGTGGCAGGTGGTGGCGGTGATGGAGGCTAGGGATTGAGCTACTGGGAAAAACCTGAGCCTTTTCCTTCCAGGGAAACCACGATTTACACTTGTTGTTGTGGCTCCTGGCCCAGGAGAGAATCTCCGAGTTGTCAGGTCTCACTGCCTGCCTTTTCTAGCACAAGTGGACTGCCATTAGTTCTGGACAGACTGCCTGCCAATTCCTGGGAGAGCCTTCTGCCTTTTCTACCTCCTTCCCCACCTCAACAGCTAAATGATAAACCAGGTAATTCCCAAAGAGGCCACCCCTCCCACTCCTAGATGTGTCATGACTTGGCCCTACCCTGCTGGCCTCTCCAAGCATCTCCTGGGACTGACCTCTGGTCTACTTCTGTCGGGAGCTGGCCCTCCCCAGGGCAGATGAGCCAAGTGCACTCCCTGCTGCCACACCTGAACATCTACACCTCGCCTCTCACACCTGACCACCTGCACCTGAGCACTTGTGGCTGGCTCTTCCCTGTCACCACACCCCACCCCAAAAACTGGTTAAGGCAGATGTCCATTCAGTGTTGATCAGTTTATAGTCTCTCCTTTCTGCATTCTCTTAACCTCAAACAGGTGAAAGGCAGAAAGCTAGCCCAGGATTGAACAGCAAATAGCCTCTTTGCCAGGTCTGATCTGCAAAGGAAGATTTGAGCCCTGCAGGTGGGAAGGATTTGGATTCTGAAATTTCTCTTAAAGTTGGAAGGCTGCAGTGCCAGGCCCAATGCACAGGACTCAAGACAAGAATATTCAGACACCCTCCTTTGAACTCAAATGGGGTTCCCAGGGCAGGCCTCCTGTTTTGGGTGAGGGCTGTGGCTGGGTTGGCCAGGTGTCATCCATACTTAGGCTTTTTGCCCACACAGCTAGAAGCAGGGAAGAAAAGTGAAGAGAGCAGAAAGCAGGTTCAGAACAAAGCTCTTCTCAAATTTCAGATGACTTGCTAAGGAGATTTTAGGCTCCCAGGGGCAGAATGCTTTGCATTTAGACAACTTGCAAATGAGCAGTCTGTTTGACTAGACAGAGTGCTACAGTTCTGCTTATAAAAAAGAGCCAATGCATTTTTAATTTTCACATTGTTTTTACATAAATTTGCACATTAGGCTCGAGAGGTTTTACAGTCAAGTACTGGAATGATTCACAATTAATTAGTACACTTAACTTCAGCCATATTCAAATCCAGACACTGAAAGTATCTAAATATATAAAAATCATTCTCTTTAGTTGTAACACAGAATTGGGAACAGATGCACACCTGAGAGGGGTAGTCAGGAGGCTGGGGCTTGATTTTCACTGTCATCCTTCTCAGTCATTTCTGCACCATTTCTTCACACTCTGCGCATGCAGGCCACCCCTCAAGAAACCAGGAGCCGATTCCTGCTTCTGGCCACCTGGGTGCAGACATGAGAATTGTGGTTTAATTTGACATCCCAGGCTTCCCTTTGGTTTCTGTATATCAGTTGGAGGAGGCCAGGGTTTAATAGCTTTCTATCATGTTTGCCCTGAAGTTCACATGATAAAAGATGAGCTTTCTGTCTTCTGTTGTGTTTCATCAGAAATGACTCTATTCAGATCAATGGCCCTCTCGGATTTGAGTGATTCTGTTAAGCGCTTTCCCGTGACTGAGGTTATCCCCCTCTCTCCCCTCTCTAATTCCTTCCTGCAGACTGATCTTTTATGGAACCTGAAAGTTCTACAATTAGAGCTCTTTGGTGTTACCACTGACCTTCTTTAAGGCAAAAGTAGACTTTTCCTTAAAGAATGGCCTGTGAATGACTAACTCTTCGTTCTTGAGGCATTAGAGGAAAAAGGCAGCATAGTGTTGAGGAAAGAAAGTAGGATAGGAGAACCTGGAGTCTACTGGATGGAAAATGCACAGGGCTTGGAATCAGAACTGGGTTCTAGATCTGCTTCTTTTGAAAATACTGTGCAGACTATTAAGGTTTTTATGAATGAATGTGAATCCTTATGAAACGTCTGTAGGATGGTCCCACCACTTTGGAAAATGATTATAGCTAAATGTCCACCTGCCCTCTGACCAATCATTCCTCAAGTCATTGTCTTGAGAAGAAGTCATGACAGAAGAAGGCTGGGAGTAAAGATGGAAGAATTTGGGGGATATACAGCTAGGAAGTGCATAGGTGGATGGATAGTTCACCTTTGAGGGACTGTGTTAAGGATAAAAACTCTTCCTGAGTCCACAAGGGATGTGGTTTCAAAGGCAGAAATATCCCAGCACCATGCCTCCATCCATGCCCGCATCTGAAAGTGTAAAGTTCTATGTCTAAGTTTCCCAAGCTCGGGCTAGGTAGAAATTCCAGGTGAGCATCTTTGTTCTAAAAGCCCACCAAAAGCTCTGGGAGGAGGGGGCTCTATTGTGGGCCAGGCAGCCAATCCAGGATCAGAGTCTAAGATCAATCACTCCAGAGGAAGTTTGAAAGAACTCCTCTCATTGGACAAGAGAGTGAATGAGGCGTGAGTAACTCCAGGCTCCTTACGTGGATCACCTTCCACGGCAGCGTGGGAATTCTCTCTCCTTTCTCTCTCTCTGCCTAATAAATCGCTCTCTGCAAACTCTCTGCCTAATAAATCGCTTTCTGAAAAACTCTTTGGGTCCACGATATTGATTGAAACGGTAAGCTCACCGTGCCTTCCAGGGCCCCTTCCCCCATTCTTGGGGTCAGAGAGGCCAAGGACCTGGGCACGTCGGGAAAACATTGCAATGGGGAGGGAGCTGAGTAGCCCCCATTCCGATCGGGAAACTGGGAGCATCTTCTAGCGCCCCTGCTGCTGCTCCCATCCCGGCTACACCTTCACCGTTTTAGCAAGGGTCGGCTCTGTTAATCATCCTATGTCTTACTCATTTTGTTGTTGTTGTCAGTTAAACATTTTCTAAATATCTGAAAACATTAAGCTCTCTGAACCTATACTTAAATACTTTTTGGTTAATCATTCATAGATAAACCTTCAAGCAAATCCTCTTCATAGACGGCAACTTTCGCGCGCTTTCTGGTTCACTAGTAACAGGTAATCTTAAAGTAGAAAATTAATCAATGTATTTTGCCAACAGCTCCTGTTGTCTCTTGCAAGCATGACAAACATTTTATTACTCACAGTTTTGTCTTTGCTTTTAGAATGTGGATGAATAGCGAATTCCTGTAAATCCGTGACCTTGCGGTGGCTGATTGTATTATTGCTCTCAGTTAATTGCTTCCTGCTCCTCCTTAATGAGATTCTACAGCCACACCTGTTGAGATTGACTTGCAGTGTTTCTCTGTTGGAGTAGCCAATTTATTTTTTGTCTTTTTTTGCAGGGTAGGGGACTGAATCTCGCTCTGTCGCCCAGACCGGAGTGCAGTGGTGTGATCACAGCTCACTGTAGCCTCCATTGCCCAGGCTCAAGCAATTCTCCCACCTCACTCTCTCTACTAGCCGGGGCCACAGGCATGCACTATCATGCCTAACTTTTTAATTTTTTGTAAACAAGCGGGGGTGGGATGGGGTTGGAGGGTGTGCAGGAGAGAGTCTCACTGTGTTGCCCAGAGTGGTCTCAAACTCCTGGGCTGGAGCAATCCTCCCATCTTGGCTTCCTAAAGTTCTGGGATTACAGGCACCGGCCACCACACCTGCCAAGAATAGCCAATTGTTAAGCATTACTGTTAAGCCATGGGATTGCTTTGGTCAAGTAAGTAATAGTGGTAGTAATGGGTATGCTACTTCCAAGGAGAAACTCCTAAAATCATTGCATGTTTGCCATGGAAGCCACAGAAACATGAGGTTGTGCTGTAGACAACAGGGAGTGTGGAGGCTTTTGTCATATAGTATAAAATAGTAAAAACTGACTGTTACTTCTCTGCTGTGATTTTTCAAGTGAATCAGATCAACATTTGCTGTTTGTAGGAATTACCCATTATAGGTTAATTGTGTTCCCCCAAAATTCATGAATGGGAAGCTCTAATCCCCACCGCCTCAGAATGTAATAATATTTGGAGATAAGGTCTTTCAAGTGGTGGTTAAGTTATAATATGGCCATTAGGGTGGTGTCCTCAGAAAAAGAGGGCATTTGGACACATTGAGAGACATGGGAAATGCCTGCCAATCTATCTCTGGTGATGCTTTCTGTCTTAAATTTTTTTGGTTTTTAAAAATATGACATACTAGTCTGTTCTCATGCTGCTGATAAAGACATATCTGAGACTGGATAATTTATAATGGACTCACGGTTCCACATGGCTAGGGTGGCCTCACAATGATGGGGGAGAAGCAAGAGACGTCTTACATGGTGGCAGGCAAGAGAGCATGTACTGGGGAGCTCCCATTTATAAAACCATCAGATCTGTGAGACTTATTCTCATGAGAACAGTATGGGGGAAAACTGGCCCAATGATTATCGATGATCTCCATCTGGCCCCAACCTTGACACATGATGATTATTATAATTCAAGGTGAGATTTGGGTGGAGACAGAGAGCCAAACCATGTCAATGACTACAGCAGATTTCTCCTTGTAGTGCTTGTGTGGCATATCTTTTTGTATCCTTTTATTTGTAATCTTTCTTTTTCTTTAAATTTAAGATGTGGTTTTTAATAGCAATATAGTTTATTTATTCTGAAAATGCCTTTCACTTATTTTAAATATAATTTATTGTATATCTGGGTTTAAATCTTTAGTTTTATCAAATACTTCCTATTTGAATACATATTTGATATTCCCTTTTTCTTTCTTGCCTTGTTTTTAATGTTTTCTTTATTTTTATTTTATTTTATTTTTTAAATATATATATTTTATTGCACTTTAGGTTCTAGGGTACATATGCAGAACATTCAGGATTTTTGCATAGGTACATACATGGCAATGTGGTTTGCTGCCTCCATCCCCATCACCTATATCTGGCATTTCTCCCCATGTTATCCCTCCCCAACACCCTACCCCATGCTATCCCTCCCCTAGTTCCCCCCCAACAGACCCCAGTGTGTGATGCTCCCCTCCCTGTGTCCGTGTATTCGCATTGTTCAACACCCACCTATGAGTGAGAACATGTGGTATTTGATTTTCTGTTCTTGTGGCAGTTTGCTGAGAATGATGGTTTCCAGATTCACCTATGTCCCTACAAAGGACATGAACTCATCATTTTTTATGGCTGCTTAGTATTCCACAGTGTATATGTGCAACATTTTCCTTGTCCAGTCTATCATCGATGGGCAGTTGGGTTGGTTCCAGGTCTTTGCTATTGTAAACAGTGCCGCTATGAACATACATGTGCATGTGTCTTTATAATAGAATGATTTATAATCCTTTGGGTATATACCCAGTAATGGGATTGCTGGGTCAAATGGAATCTCTATTTGCAGATCCTTGAAGAATCACCACACTGTGATTTCTGAGTTGCTTACTCTCTCTTATAGATCATCTATAACATTTTTTCCATCCTTTATTTTGAATCTATTCTTCTGGTCTGTCTGCCAGTTCACTAAATCTCTTATTCTACTGTTTATGCTGCTGCTAAGCTGATCTATATGATTCTAATTTCAATTATTGTACCTTTTATTTCCAGAATTTTCATTTTTTTTAAGTTGTCTAGTTCTCTGATGAAAATTTTGTTTGTGATCTTCTTGAACACAGTAAGCAGACTTCCTAAAAATGTAGACTCTCCAGTATCTGGAAACACCATGGATCTGATTCTATTGCCTTTTTTTTTATACTGGGTTTCCTTTATGTTGGTCTGTCTCCTTGCTTATTTAAAAAAATTATGTAACAGACTCCAATCACTGTCTTCTATTCCCCAAACACTGTCAGCTGTGCAGTGAATTCTCTCTACCATCTCTTCTAGAATTCCAAGAGCAATCCTTGGGAAAAAATGGCTCCCGCTGTTTGTTTAACCTCTTTGGTTATCTCTATTTCTTATCTTATTAGCTCTCTATTATCTTCAAGCAGATTATTTTTAAAGGCTTCTACACCTATTTTCATCTCATGGAAATGTTGGTCAGAAATGCTTACTCTGCTTTAACTGGAGTACTTTTATACTGATGAATTATCATATGTTTCTTTTTAGTGTTACTTTTCTTTTATCCTTTTATTGATTGACATTCCTATGTGAATTTATTTCTGTCAATGAGTTAGTCAATCAGAATTTGCAATCAATGAGCAAACTTTATTTTGAGAAAAATCTGATAATAAGTTTTACTAGTAAGCATCATCTCTAACCTTACCATGTAGTTTATTGCTGGCTGCTGTCTGTCTTTGATTCTTACCATTGCATTTTGTTTTATGCTCAAATAGTCACTAAATATTGTAGGTATGACTTAGATTTTATTTTAGTCCATTCCCCTTATTTGATAGAAGTGGGGATTGCTATTGCATATCTTGAGGAACCTTCTATTTATTTTTTTCAAACTACCCTTTTCTTATCTTCAAAGATAATCTCTTCAAGGAAGACTAATTTCAACCAGCCAGTTGACAGGAGAGAGGGGTCAGGGGTGGAAAGTTCTCACTCTTATTATGAGTTGATTGTTCACTCTTCATACTATGTGATCTTCCAGTAAACTCGTCTTTAAATTATGTTGATATGTACAAACTAGCACAAGAAAACTGAATTCTCGGGGTTCTAAGAAGAGACATTAGAGATGTAAAGAGGAATATGACATGTAACTAAACGTAATAAAGAACAGACATTTTAATTTTTATACATCAGTTGTACTAAATATTGTCACTATTGCCAACTCTTCTGGTATTTGGGACATATTAATTGAACTGAATTATAGAGTGAGTGGAGCTGATGATATTATGTGGGAAAGCCTTGTTTAAAAATATCTGAGTACCATCTCTACTAAAATTGGTGCGTGCCTGTAGTCCCAGCCAATCAGGAGGCTAATGTTGGAGAGTTGCTTGAACCCGGGAGGCAGAGATTGCAATGAGTTTAGGTCATGCCACCGCACTCCAGCCTGGGTGACAGAGTGAGACTCTATTTTTTAAAAAAATCCTGTGTTCTGGTAAAATGTATATTTTGAAAAATTGATGGGTGTCAATTCCCATCAAGCATCCTAAGACACAAATTACTCACATAGGGGCGTGATTTTCCTGTGGCATGTTGCATTTCTGCAATCAGAAAATCTCATTGATTTGGAAGTTATTGATCAGAATGCTCTTCTCTGTGACCGAGTGCTGAACAGGAAGAGCAGCGCTTCTCAGATAGGTTTGGAACTCCAAAAACCTTCACTACATCTTGAAGAATATTACTCTGGAATTTTGGGCTGTCTGCAAAGTTGCTGCATCCCAATAAATGTTAAAAAATTTAACTACAATTTATTACATCTGTTTCATTGAGGGTTGTCTTAATATTTGATAATTATTGAGGAGAGCATTTGAATTTTTGCTGCATATGTGGGAGAATACAAATATTATTATTTTGCTGTAAGAATTCCTTTTTATTCCAAGCAGTTGATCACTTTTTTGGGTTTCTATCACTCAGGAGGTGGTAGAGGGATTGCGTAGCTAAGCACAAGGATAGGGTCTCTCTGTGTGTCCTAGCTTCTGGTTTGCTGGTGCAGAGTGGTTGGAGTTTATCAAATTTCCATTGACGGATTCCTTAAATCAATTCACAAGACAGTGATATTTGAAACACAATGCCAAATAATTATTAATTACAATGGAAAAAATTTATTTCTGGTGGTCTCTATCCACATACCTCGTTTGTAGTGTCAAGGTACCTTAGGGGTACTCAGAATTTTGCTTGCTGATATGAACAAAAGGAGATAGCTAATCTTAAAATCTGTTTTTTTCCCCCAGGCTATGTAAAATCCAGAGAACTCTCCCTGCCTTTTAGATTTCCCAACTCTAGTGAGCTTTAGAGAGCAGCATGTCTGTCCTTGATTCAGTCTTTCCCATGCTGTTCTCATGATAGAGAATCTGTCTCATCATACCCCATGAGACAGATTCACTATCATGAGAACAGCATGGGAAAGACCTGCCTCTATGATTCAATTACCTCCCACCAGGTCCCTCTCATAACACATGGAAATTAAGGGAACTACAATTCAAGATGAGATTTGGGTGGGGACACAGCCAAACCATATTATAGGCACTGCTTTTTGAGGATTTTACCTAAAAACATTGTCTTTCTGAAGACTTTTGCAATAAATATATCTTCTCCTTGACATATTTATTTTACAGATTTCATTTGCAGAAGATAACCATCTTAGGTATTTGGTGGGCATTACCTATGTTATAGATTATGTTCATAAGTTAATATACACAAACATAATTACATATTTCATATCATCTCTCAAAATAATACTTTTTACCCCTAAAATTATCTAATCTTTTTCTCAAATGAAGAAAGAAAGAAGATCATTCCTTTGAAATAAAAATTGCCTTTGTGTAGTTGGGAGACTTTCTTGAATGTTATCTCAAAACTGAAAAGGGAAATAATTACTGAAAGGAATCCATATTTATTCCCCATCCACATGCAGTAAGTACAGAATGACTGGAATGTGTTTCATCTTTGGAGCCATGTGTGAAAAGTGGTATAGAAAGACTTGGTTGGTCCCAGTAGTGGTGTGAATCTGTGTAGGAGAAGCCAGTGGCAGGTTGTCCCCAGGTATCTATGTATCATTTTAAGAGCCTCTACTGGGAAGCAAGAATTGGAACAGGCAATTGAAATGAATAAATAGCAATATGATTAAATAAGAAGTCTTGAGGTCTTCAAAAAAATGAAAAATGGAATTACCATACATTCCAGCATTCCCATTTGTGGGTATATATCCAAAAGAATTGAAAACAATATCTCAAAGAGTTATTTGCATATTCATGTTTTGGTGCACCATCATTCACAATAGCCAAGAGGTGGAAGCAACTTAAATGAACATGGACAGATGTGTGGCTAACGAGATGTGGTATATATCTATGGAATATTATGGAGCTTTGAAACAGAAGGAAGTCCCATCATATGCTACGGCATGGATGAATCTTGAAAACATTCTGCTAAATGAAATAAGCCAGTCACAAAAGGACAACTTCTGCATGATTCCTCTTATAGGAGATATTTAGAGTAGTCAGACTCTTAGAAACAAAAAGTAGAAAACTGGTTGCCAGAGGCTGTGGGAGGGGAAAATGGGGAGTTGTTCAGTGGGTGAAGAGTTTTAGTTTTGCAGGATGGAAAGTTCTAGAGATCTGTTGCACAACAATGTAAATACGGTTAACACTGTACACTTAAAAATGGGCAAGATGGTACATTTTATGTTACTTATTTTTTCCACCACAATTTAAGCATGAAAGGATTGTCTTGGTTTGTATGGCTTTTCTCCAGGTTCAGACCAACACCAGGACACTTGCCACCCCCGTCAGAGCTCTACACCGTCCCATGGGACCTCACACTTTTCCTGGCCTTGCTTTCATTGCACTTGGATTTTCCTGTCCATGGTTCTCAGTTCACTACGTGGTGCTTCTCGAGCACCCACGTTATCAAAGAGTTAGAAGGCAGAGTGCTGAGAGATTTAGAGGAGACAAAGGCTTTGCTTGTTGTGGGAGAGGTGGAGAATACTTGCTTTCAAAGTCCTTCCTGATCTTGGCCTCGTTTTCTTGTTATTTACCAATAAGTCCCAGGGATAATGTTTGGGTGGACCCAGAGTCTGTGAACTCCTGGGAGATACTGTCCACGCACCCAGGCTGAAGGCTCTGGGGGAGCTAATACAGAGTGTATGAGAGAGGGGTGTGTCAAATAGACAAGCTTTAAAGTTCTTTCAACCCCTGAGATTCAACTATCCCCCCCAAGTCTATTTATCTTTTATTGTTATAAACACAGGCTTTTGTGACACGTTTACTCAAGATGTCCCTGTTGACATTTTATATTTTTCTAAGTGTCATGCTCTTATCCATTGTATATGAAATTTATATTAATTTCTATATGGGACAATTTATACAAAATAAGAGGGCTTTGTATGGTTTTGAGATTCTGAAAATTTTGATTTATATAAGGTATTACACCGGATTTTCTATAATGACTTCCCATTTCTGCATTATCTTCTGACTTTGAAAGTGAAGGAGGCCATAAACTATATTTTACAGTTAAAAGGTCTTTAAAAAAATATCAATAGAGTCTTAGCTTTGGTATCAGTGTGCCATCTAGGGACAAACAGGCCTGTCTCAACAATTTTATTTATTTTACTTATCTTAACACATAATTTATTAGCAAAGACTCCATGAAGCTAGGCTTCTCCTAATGTAATGCATTAATCTAAGTGGGACATGAACACTGAGGCCAAACCACAACAACCTGCATTATTCAAAGCAGGACAATTATTTCCTGAAGATGAAAGTCCCTTTATGAGCGCTGTCAAATCTTTTTTTCCATAGGAAAAATGTTTTCTTATCTGATTCCTGTTGGTATTCCAGGTGGTAGCTAACATTTAAATCATGACTTATTTGCTAGAAATTCCATCTATCAAGAAGTAGAAACAGGCAGTACTGTGTTGAGAGAAAGGGGACTTGTAGTAGATTCAAAATACTTTTATGTTTTAAGTATCCTCCTTCTATACAAATGGAAAGTGGGTATTTTTTTAACATTCATCAATAGCTTCACACAGAACACGTTTTGGAAGTCACTTAGACTTTATAACATTCAGCATACTTACATTTGAATTTTTATAGATAGGCAATTAAGTCAATACCTAGGACTTCTCTCTCTCGCATGTTAGATTTCCTCAAAGTGTCTTAGCAAATGTTTATAAATGTTTTGATTTATTTTAACTCCACAGTGGCTTACCTTAAGTTAAACAGTCACTTGGAAAAGCTTTTATGACTACTTTCCTAGTGAGA
This sequence comes from Saguinus oedipus, assembly GCA_031835075.1. Taxonomy (NCBI): domain Eukaryota; kingdom Metazoa; phylum Chordata; class Mammalia; order Primates; family Cebidae; genus Saguinus; species Saguinus oedipus. The sequence continues at coordinate 11,434,414 of CM063169.1, read as the reverse complement.
GTGGATTTGCTATTGTCCAGTAGAGAGTCATATGGGTGGGTATGGAGTTGACTCTTGGAATCAGACATTAGATTGTAGCACAGACCAAAATGACTTGCATTGGCTGCAATGAAGGAGCATGCAATGGACAAACAAATGCTTCATTATTTTAGATGGCATTGTTTTGGCTTCCTTCTCTTTGTCATTTCTTCCCCTTGAATTAGAGGGAAGTCTGCCTGGTTCATTTGTGGATCCTCAGAAATATAATAAGGATAGCTCTTTTAAAATATAAAATTAAAAAAGAATATATTGTCTATAGAAAATTCTAGAAGCTTATTAATTTTAATTTTTAAAGTCACCTCTATTACTTATTACAGAGTGGCAACAGAGCATTCTGGAGCCAGACTGCTGGGTCTGAATCTCAGCGCCCCTGCACCTTTCCTACTCATCTGACTTGGGGCAAATTAACAAAAGTATTTTGTGTCTCTGTTTCCTCTTTAGTAAAACGGGTTATAAATAGCACCTAGTTCATGATGACAGCATGAGGATTAAATGACTGTTCAAAGAACATGGAGCAAAGCTTGTCACATTTAGCTTATTGAAAAAGGCAGTGTCTTACTTTGGTTAAAGAGAAACAACCCCAACCCAACCCTGTGGTTAGCTTTCTAATAACTCCAGTGATGGGTAAGTGAATGGAAAAAGGCTTTCATTACATGAAAACAAATAAATATTAAGTGCCTACCATAAGCAAGTAGTACACTAGGGAGAGGCTCAGAAGTGAAAGGTGTAGCTCCAAATGCTGATGGGTGATGCAGTTAGAAGATGAGAGAGAGGCTCACTGAGGGTCTCCGATAATGCCCCATGCATCTCTCTCATAGCTCTCATTCCACTGTGTCATTCTTGCTGGTTTTAAGGATACCCTCAGCCTTTTAACAACAGGCTCTTTGTATATGAAATTTATATTAATTTCTATATGGGAAAAGTTCCTAACAGTTTCTGGAGGAGATTAGGTATTTGTTGATTGAATGAATAAATGCATGAATCCTTTTGAAATAAAACGGACATGAAACTATTCACTGAAGAAATGAGATTTGATATAGGCTTTGAATGTTGAGGTAATTTACATGAGAGGTGCCAGATCAATTACAGGATGTCCAGTTAAATAAAAATGTCAGATAAACAATAAATATTTTTTTCACTATAAATACGGTTCATGCAATATTTGAGATATACTTATACTAAAAAATGATTCGATGTTTAAATTTCAGAGAATGAATTTTTTTGTATAAGTATATCCAAAATATTACATGGAATATACTTATTTTTATTTTTTATTTTTTTAAATTTTTATTGCATTATAGGTTTTGGGGTACATGTGCAGAACGTGCAAGATAGTTGCATAGGTACACACATGGCAGTGTGTTTTGCTGCCTTCCTCCCCTTCACCCACACTTGGCATTCATCCCCAGGCTATCCCTCCCCAGCCCCCCCCCACTGTCCTTCCCCCATTCCCCCCAATAGACCCCAGTGTATAGTAGACCACCTCTCTGTGTCCATGTGTTCTAATTTTTCTCACCCACCTATGAGTGAGTATATGCGGTATTTCTTTTTCTGTTCTTGTGTCAGTTTGCTGAGAATGATGTTCTCCAGATTCATCCATGTCCTTACAAAGGACACAAACTCATCATTTTTGATTGCTGCATAATATTCCATGGTGTATATGTGCCACATTTTCCCAGTCCAGTCTATCGTCATTGGGCATTTGGGTTGGTTCCAGTTCTTTGCTATTGTAAACAGTGCTGCAATGAACATTCGTGTGCATGTGTCTTTATAGTAGAACAATTTATAGTCCTTTGGATATATACCCAGTAATGGGATTGCTGGGTCAAATGGAATTTCTATTTCTAGGTCCCTGAGAAATCGCCACACTGTCTTCCACAATGGTTGAACTAATTTACACTCCCACCAACAGTGTAAGAGTGTTCCTATTTCTCCACATCCTCTCCAGCATCTGCTGTCTCCAGATTTTTTAATGATCGCCATTCTAACTGGAGTGAGATGGTATCTCAATGTGGTTTTGATTTGCATCTCTCTAATGACCAGTGATGATGAGCATTTTTTCATATGTTTGTTGGCCTCATGTATGTCTTCTTTTGTAAAGTGTCTGTTCATATCCTTTGCCCATTTTTGAATGGGCTTGTTTGTTTTTTTCCTGTAAATCTGTTTGAGTTCTTTGTAAATTCTGGATATCAGCCCTTTGTCAGATGGGTAAACTGCAAAGATTTTTTCCCATTCTGATGGTTGCCGATTCACTCTAGTGACTGTTTCTTTTGCCGTGCAGAAGCTGTGGAGTTTGATTAGGTCCCATTTGTCTATTTTGGCTTTTGTTGCCAATGCTTTTGGTGTTTTATTCATGAAGTCCTTGCCTACTCCTATGTCCTGAATGGTTTTGCCTAGATTTTCTTCTAGGGTTTTTATGGCGTCAGGTCTTACGTTTAAGTCTTTAATCCATCTGGAGTTAATTTTAGTGTAAGGTGTCAGGAAGGGGTCCAGTTTCTGCTTTCTGCACATGGCTAGCCAGTTTTCCCAACACCATTTATTAAACAGGGAATCCTGTTTAATTCCCCATTGCTTGTTTTTGTCTGGTTTATCAAAGATAATATAGTTGTAGATATGTTGTGTTGCCTCCGATGCTTCTGTTCTGTTCCATTGGTCTATATCTCTGTTTTGGTACCAATACCATGCTGTTTTGATTACTGTAGCCTTGTAGTATAGTTTGAAGTCTGGTAGTGTGATGCCTCCCGCTGTGTTCTTTTTGCTTAGAATTGACTTGGCTATGTGGGCTCTTTTTTGGTTCCATATGAAATTCATGGTGGTTTTTTCCAGTTCTGTGAAGAAATTCAATGGTAGTTTGATGGGGATAGCATTGATTGTGTAAATTACTTTGGGCAGTGTAGCCATTTTCACGATATTGATTCTTCCTAACCACGAACATGGAATGTTTCTCCATCTGTTTGTGTCCTCTCTTATTTCGTTGAGCAGTGGTTTGTAGTTTTCCTTAAAGAGGTCCCTTACATTCCTTGTGAGTTGTATTCCTAGGTATTTTATTTTCTTTGTAGCAATTGTGAATGGCAGTTTGTTCTTGATTTGGTTCTCTTTAAGTCTGTTATTGGTGTATAGGAATGCTTGTGATTTTTGCACATTGATTTTATATCCTGAGACTTTGCTGAAGTTGCTTATCAGTTTCAGGAGCTTTTGGGCTGAGGTGATGGGGTCTTCTAGGTATACTATCATGTCATCTGCAAATAGAGACAATTTGGCTTCCACCTTTCCTATTTGAATACCCTTTATTTCTTTTTCTTGCCTGATTGCTCTGGCTAGAACTTCCAGTACTATGTTGAATAGGAGTGGTGAGAGAGGGCATCCTTGTCTAGTGCCAGATTTCAAAGGGAATGCTTCCAGTTTTTGCCCATTAAGTATGATATTGGCTGTTGGTTTGTCATAAATAGCTTTTATTACTTTGAGATATGTTCCATCAATACCAAGTTTATTGAGGGTTTTTAGCATAAAGGGCTGTTGAATTTTGTCAAATGCCTTCTCTGTGTCAATTGAGATAATCATGTGGTTTTTGTTTTTGCTTTATGTGGTGAATTACATTTATAGACTTGTGTATGTTGAACCAGCCTTGCATCCCCGGGATGAATCCTACTTGATCATGATGGATAAGTTTTTTAATGTGCTGTTGCAATCGGTTTGCCAGTATTTTATTGAAGATTTTTGCATCTATGTTCATCATGGATATTGGCCTGAAATTTTCTTTTCTTGTTGAGTCTCTGTCAAGTTTTGATATCAGGATGATGTTGGTCTCATAAAATGATTTGGGAAGGGTTCCCTCTTTTTGGATTATTTGGAATAGTTTCAGAAGGAATGGTACCAGCTCCTCTTTGTGTGTCTGGTAGAACTCAGCTGTGAACCCATCTGGACCTGGGCTTTTTTTGTGTGGTAGGCTCTTAATTGCTGCCTCAACTTCAGACCTTGTTATTGGTCTATTCATAGTTTTGGCTTCCTCCTGGTTTAGGCTTGGGAGGACACAGGCGTCCAGGAATTTATCCATATCTTCCTGATTTACTAGTTTATGTGCGTAGAGTTGTTTGTAGTATTCTCTGATGATGGTTTGAATTTCTGTGGAATCTGTGGTGATTTCCCCTTTATCGTTTTTTATTGCATCTATTTGGTTGTTCTCTCTTTTCTTTTTTATCAGTCTGGCTAGTGGTCTGTCTATTTTGTTGATCTTTTCGAAAAACCAGCTCTTAGATTTATTGATTTTTTGAAGGGTTTTTCTTATCTCTATCTCCTTCAGTTCTGCTCTGATCTTAGTTATTTCTTGTCTTCTGCTAGGTTTTGAGCTTTTTTGATCTTGCTCCTCTAGCTCTTTCAATTTTGACGATAGGGTGTCAATTTTGGATCTCTCCACTCTTCTCATGTGGGCACTTATTGCTATATATTTTCCTCTACAGACTGCTTTAAATGTGTCCCAGATATTCTGGTACATTGTGTCTTCATTTTCATTGGTTTCAAATAACTTCTTTATTTCTGCCTTCATTTCATTGTTTATCCAATCAACATTCAAGAGCCAATTGTTCAGTTTCCATGAAGCTGTGCAGTTCTGGGTTATTTTCTGAATTCTGAGTTCCAACTTGATTGCACTATGGTCTGAGAGACTGTTTGTTATGATTTCAGTTGTTTTGCATTTGCTGAGGAGTGCTTTACTTCCAATTATGTGGTCAATTTTGGAGTAGGTGTGATGTGGTGCTGAGAAGAATGTATATTCTGTGGATTTGGGGTGGAGAGTTCTGTAAATGTCTATCAGGTTTGCTTGTTCCAGGTCTGATTTCAAGTCCTGGATATCCTTGTTAATTTTCTGTCTGGTTGATCTGTCTGCTATTGACAGTGGAGTGTTAAAGTCTCCCACTATTATTGTGTGGGAGTCTAAGTCTCTTTGTAAGTCATTAAGAACTTGCCTTATATATCTGGGTGCTCCTACATTGGGTCCATATATATTTAGAATCGTTAGCTCTTCTTGTTGTATCAATCCTTTTACCGTTATGTAATGACCTTCTTTGTCCCTTTTGATCTTTGTTGCTTTAAAGTCTATTTTATCAGAGATGAGAATTGCAACTCCTGCTTTTTTTTGCTCTCCATTTGCTTGGTAAATCTTCCTCCATCCTTTTATTTTGAGCCTTTGTGTATCTTTGCATGTGAGGTGGGTTTCCTGGATACAGCACACTGATGGGTTTTGGTTTTTTATCCAATTTGCCAGTCTGTGTCTTTTGATTGGTGCATTTAGCCCATTTACATTCAGGGTTAATATTGTTATGTGTGAATTTGATACTGCCATTTTGATGCTAGCTGGCTGTTTTGCCCGTTGGTTCATGTAGATTCTTCATTTTATTGATGGTCTTTAGCATTTGGTATGCTTTTAAGATGGCTGGTACTGGTTGTTTCTTTCTATGTGTAGTGCCTCTTTCAGGAGCTCTTGTAAAGCAGGCCTAGTGGTGACAAAATCTCTGAGTACTTGCTTGTTCATGAAGGATTTTACTTTTCCTTCACTTATGAAGCTCAGTTTGGCTGGCTATGAAATTCTGGGTTGAAAGTTCTTTTCTTTAAGGATGTTGAATATTGGCCCCCACTCTCTTCTGGCTTGTAGAGTCTCTGCCGAGAGATCTGCTGTGAGTCTGATGGGCTTCCCTTTGTGGGTGACCCGAGCTTTCTCTCTGGCTGCCCTTAGTATTTTTCCTTCATTTCAACCCTGGTGAATCTGACAATTATGTGCCTTGGGGTTGCTCTTCTTGCGGAGTATCTTTGTGGTGTTCTCTGTATTTCCTGGAGTTGAGTATTCACCTGTCTTGCTAGGTTGGGGAAATTTTCCTGGATAATATCCTGAAGAGTGTTTTCAAGCTTGGATTCATTCTCTTCATCACATTCTGGTACACCTATCAAACGTAGGTTGGGTCTCTTCACATAGTCCCACATTTCTTGGAGATTTTGTTCATTCCTTTTTGTGCTTTTTTCTTTAATCTTGGTTTCACGTTTTATTTCATTGAGTTGATCTTCAACTCCTGATATTCTTTCTTCTGCTTGGTCAATTCAGCTGTTGCAACTTGTGCATGCTTCATGAAGTTCTCGTGTTGTGTTTTTCAGCTCCTTCAATTCATTCATATTCCTCTCTAAGTTGTCCATTCTTGTTATCAATTCCTCGAATCTTGTTTTCAAATCTTTTTTCAAGGTTCTTTGTTTCTTTGCACTGATTTAGAACATGTTCTTTTAGCTCAATGAAGTTTCTCATTATCCACTTTCTGAAGTCTGATTCCGTCATTTTGTCACACTCATTCTCCGTCCAGCTTGGTTCCCTTGTTGGTGAGGAGTTTTGGTCCTTTGTAGGAGGTGAGGTGTTTTGTTTTTGGGTGTTTTCCTCCTTTTTGCCCTGGTTTCTTCCCATCTTTATGGATTTATCCGCCTGTCGTCTTAGTAGTTGCTGATTTTTCAATTGGGTCTCTGTGTGGATGCTGAGATTGTTGATGATGAAGTATTTCTGTTACTTAGTTTTCCTTCTAATGGTCTAGCCCCTCTGCTGTATGAGTGCTGAGGTCCACTCCAGGCCCTGCGTGTCTGGAGTATACCTGTAGCAGCTGTGGAACAGTGAGGGATGATACCAGTTTCTTCTTCTTCTGTCTTTGTTCCAGAATTATGCCCGCCAAATGTCAGTCTGGTTAGTCCTTTTTTTGGGGGTGACTCTTTGGATATACAGGGGTCAGGGAGCTGCTTAAGGAGACGGTCTGTGCTTTATAGGAGCTCCAGTGCTGAGCTGTGAGCTCCGTTGTTCATTCAGGGTTGTTGGGAGGTTGTTTATGTCTGCTGCAATAGAACTCATAAAACACCACCCTTTTATTTTTTCCCCCTTAGATGCTCTGTCTCAGGGAGTTGGGGCTTTCTTTATGAGTATCTGTTGCACTGTCCTGCCCCACTAGGAGGCAGTCTATTCACTATTTGCCTGCCGGGGCTCTGACCTGCTAGCGCGGGTCCGCCCTGTTGCTGCTGGGCTCCCTTCTGCTGTGGAGCGCTCCCCGCTCCTGGCGGAGTCTCTCTGTTATGGCAGGTTGCCTTGGCAACGGCAGGCTGTGTCAGCCCTGGGCGGTACTTCAGTAGGGGTGGATTGTGTCAGCAATGGCGGATGCCCCTCCCTCACCGGGCTGCACCGTCCTAGATGCCAGCAGCAAAACTCTCAGCCCCAAGTGCCTCCAGTTGCCGCCTGCTTGTCCCCATGAGGGTGGGACACGCTGAGCCCGATCACCCAGCTCCCTGCCTCAGAGTCTGTCCTCTCTCTCTCTCTCCCTCTCCGTAAGCTGAAAGGTCGACTCTCTCACTGGCGCCCCAGTAGCCTGCCAATAGGGCACTGGGATCCGTGCGATCTCCCATGCTGCTGCCCACTTCACCGGCTCAGATCATGCTTTCCAGGAAACTCCTGGTCTGGCTCACTGTCCAAGTCCCGTTCAATCAGATGGACATGCCAATCTGCCCTTCCAAATCTCAGATTGCCGGTTTAACAGGGCACCCAGACGAGTGAGTTCTGTGCCGGTCCCGCTGCGGCGCCGGCCGAAGCAGCCACGCTAGCCGGCTGCGTGAGCCGGCTGTACTAGCGTCCCGTGTCTCTCCCACACCTGGGACTTTCAACGCTCTGTGGGCGAAAAAGGTCCATCCGAGAATGCGGCTAGGACTCACCCTCTGCGCCTTCACTGAGAGCTGCAATCCTGAGTCGCTTCTATGACGCCATCTTGCCGGAATATACTTTTACTAAAATCTATTCATTATTTTTCTGAAATTCACACTTTCTTTGATGTTCTACAATTTTACTTGCTAAATCTTGCAACCCCAGTAAGAAAAATAGGAAATAGAAGGAATTTTAATTTAAGGAAATGGCAAGGGAAATATATGTAGGCATTTTGTTTTTAAGAAAATTAGTTTTTGAGTAGAAATATCTGAATGAAGAATTGTAGTGGGAACAATCCCTGGAATAGTACTCTTTCTTCCTCATTGAGTTTTTAAAAAATTGTATATTTTTGAGCACACTCGTCTGACCCCAACTTCATCTTCCTTGATCCACCAGCATAGATGTTCTATATAAGGTAAAAGATGAAGGTTTTCCAAGACACATAGCCTTTTGGTCATTCAACCTGTAAAGTTACCTTAAATGCTACTGCCTGTATAAGAGATAGGTCCATGACTGTGTGTTCAGGAAAAGAGTGACTCACAATAAGCATACATTTAGACATTTCAAATAGATTTACTGTAGCTCTGTAATGGAAATAGAACCTGACCATATTGTTTTCTATAGATAGACTCAACCCTGGACTTTGACAGGTGCTACAGTAAGTTAGCCAAAAGTCTTCCCTTTGCTCTTTCAATGTACTTATTATAAAAGGCAGCCTGGGCTAACTCTCCTAATATTGGCATTCCCTTTTCCTCCCTCCTTCCCTCCCTCCTTCCTTACTTCCTCTCTTCCTTCTTTTTATTTCTCTCTGTTTTTCTTTTTACTGGTTCTGTGACTCAAGGCTTTTTAAAGAACCTGGAAACAAGCAAAGTGTATGGGCACTTTTTATGCTTATCACATTGTCTGTATTAAATACCTAGTGTTCGTCATAATTTGCTGGGCTATGAGAAGCCTTATAAATATCTAATAAATGAAAACAACATATTCTTCCAGGTGCTCCTGTTGAAAAGCAAGACAAAACATTTGATCTGTCTCTTCAATTAATATTCTTTTCCTTAAACTACTTAAAATATTGAATATAAAGACATAGGACCCAATTGTGCTCATTAACAGTAAATCTTCTCATCTTTCCCACCTTTCAACTTTTAGACTTTAAGGCATTTAAAAGGCACAGAAAGGCAAAAGCACAGAGACCAAGAAGCAAAGTGAAGGGAAGATAAAAAGATATTTATTTTCTATCAGCATTCATAACTTTGTATTATTCAACCTAATTTTATTTTTCTGCATATGTGAAGTGAATTGTTTATAATGAGAAAAGGGAGAGAACACTAAATTTGATGGGATGAAAGACTCTTTTAAAGATAAACCAAGGGGCAATTGAGAAGTGTGGTCCCAAAGAATAATAATCGAATCTTGCCTTTTAAACTTTATTTTATTTCAGTGGCTCCATTGCCTGGTGCATTATGTAGTCACCTGAGAACGTGAGGTACTAGTGGGATTTCATCTGGAAACATTAAGTATAATGCCTGGTTCTCCCTTCTCTCTCTCTCTGGCTTTCAGTATGTAGACACAGCTATGGAAAATATTATTCACTGCCAGTAATAGGCCCAAAAGGGAAAAATAAATGTTAGGTTGATATAGTTACTAATATTTGCAAAATAAAACAAATTTAAATAAAAATAAGGTAAGCAAAGGATGTTTCTTCATGATATAGTATTCAATTCAATTTGGAAAATATTTACTCAGTGATTTCAGCAGGCCAAGCTGTTTTAGAACATCGCAGGAAATGTAATGATACAGTCTTCATGCTCAAGGTGGTGATGGTTTGATGGTGGCAAGGAAAAAATTCAATATGCAAGTGATTATCATATAGAACAGAATGTAGTAAGAGCCTAGGAGGGCTGTATCCACAGCCCCAAGACATGTTTGATGGAGAAGAGATTACATCTCCTTGTGAGAGTAGGAGGATAGGGTGATTGTGGTCAGGAAGGAAGGAAAATTTGAAATGGAAATTGACTGGGGGAGAAATGGGGTAATAAGTTTCTAGTGGAAATAAAGTTGCAAGTCATTGAAAAAGATCACTGAGAAAGATCTAGCCCTGCTGGACAATCTGGTGTGCGTAGGCAATGAAAGGAGATCAGGCTAGAAAGTCAGGTTGGGGCTAATCTTCTGAAGGGCTTTGAATGCCAGGAATGTGTCTTTTCTACCTAATGTGGCCAGCTGCAAGTCACCATTGAAGATCTGCCTGCAATAATCAGATTAATTTGGCACCAATTTGAAAAGTACTTTGGATCAGAAGGAATGTGCGAGTAAGAGCAAGAAAGACTTGGAAGCAATTTAGAATCCATGTGAGAGGTGATAAGACTCTAAAGAAGATCGGAGGCAGTAACGGTGGATCTGAGGAGAGCCGAGAGTGTCGGTTGTGTTACAGCCTGCTTCTGTCTTTCAAAGAGGCTTGGCTACACCAAATCAATCAGCTCCCTGCTACTTCTGGACGTAGATGTGTCTCACTTTCCTTCTTATGTTCTGGGCTTTGTAGGCTTGCCCAGGAAAAGGGAATAGGGGAATAGCATGTGCAAAGGTTGCTATCTATTTGATGGCAAATTTTCTTTCCATTTGAGTATAACAAAAGCAACATTTGAAAATGTTATTTATCACTCTATAAATAACAAAGTGATGGAAGAAAGAGTGAGCTGAAACAAATTCGAAAAGTACACCTATGCTGATTTATCAGTGCTTGCTCAAGATGCTGTTTTCCAGTTCATGCACTTGAGCAGCTCCCTCTCATTGCATAAATGCCTGTTTATCAATGTTCACTTACCTTGGGAAGGATGTTAGTGAGATATGTGCATCACCTTCTGTGGATGTCTGTCCTGCAGATCCAGACTCAACGGCAGATGAATGAATGCACTCTCACAACCAGTACAGTGATTTCGAGTGGGTTAGGGATGGTCCTTAATTGCTTTCAGAGGGCGATTGCAGCTAAATAACCACGACTCCTTGTACCTCCTCACATTTATTCAGCATAGATTTAATAACAGAGGTCCTAAGTCAACATGCTTGTGGATAATTAAAATGGTTAAAAGACTGGTTTTACGAATAATAAAAGCATTTGGTTCTGGGGCCCAGAGTAAACACTATTAACAGGTAATTCCCCTTTGACCTCCCCCTAGGAGGGTCATCGGCACAATGTTTACATGAGTAAACAGTAGAGACAAAAGAATGTGGGGTAAACAGAAGGAACTGGGGAAGCTTTATCGTCCCTATCTTTTACCCTGTGACTTAAAGTTCTAATGTGATGAACTGGCTGCCTTCAGCCTTTTCCATTAAAACCTTTTGGCCTTCCAAATGGTTTGCGACTATAATCTTATAACTTTCTTTAATATTTACCTGATATTTTGCCAGCCACCCTGAGTAAACCACAGCATGTTAGCAGGGAGGCACTATAGGACAGATGTTACATCGAGTTACTCAAGACAGCCAGGAAAGGTTGGAGTCAGAAGATAAAAGCAAAGCCTGCCTACTTAAAAGGGGGCGAGTCTTAAGTCAAGAGTCAGCTTATGATGAGAACAATGTCGATGAAAAATGATTGAATAAGATAAAAATGCCTAAAATTGGGATACCTGGAACATGGTCCTTTGGGTAGTGGGCCCAATAATAATAAGTAATATTGGTTTGCTATTCATTATATAGTAGGGAAGTTACAGATACTGTAACCTGCGTATTTTCCTCTTCTTCACGGTGATATTGAATCTGAGAATGCTATGCCTCAGTTCTGTGAGGTTTCGGTGTATTCGTACTCAGTTCTTCCACCAACTTTATGAGGCAGGGTTTATTTTATCTGCACTTCATAGGTGAAGAACTTCAGGAGATAAACTTCAAAAGGAGGTGAAGTGACTTGTTCCAGATCACATAGTCTGGAAATTGTGAAGTTAGAATTTAGCTTACAGAGAAGAATAAGAAAAAAAAAATTGAAGGTAAGTAGCCTAGGAAAGTTAAAAAATAATAAATCCAGTGTTTTAACAGTAAAGTCATAGAAATTTAGGTAAAAATTACATACGGATATTATCTAGGACCCACTAGATTAACATAAATAAATGGTACTTAGATTAGGTACTTACAACATTAACATTTGGTCTTCAAAACAGATTTTTTAAAAAATTAAAACTTTAATTAATTTTTTTTATAGGCAGGGTCTTGCTATAATGCCCAGGCTGCTCTCAAACTTCTGGGCTGAAGCAATCCTCCCATCTTGTCTTTCTAAATCACTGGGATTACAGGCTTGAGCCACCACATCCAGCTTTTATTTTTTAGATTTCATAAACTGTATCCACAACAATGTTAAAGTTGGAGTAGGAAGTCTTTGGTGTAAAGTTTTTTGGCCTTGTTACTTTGTTGAACTTGTTACTTTGATTGAAATCATAGACAGACGTAGATTATAAAGATATATGTTTCATTTTCCTGTTCCTACTCTGCTAGACTTTGCCTGTAGTTCTGTGATGGGAACAATGCATTTGTCTTTACAATAAATGGGCTCCCAGCTGTTGGGTGTTTGTCTGGAAGGACATTCCAGATCTTGGGCACATCAAGCGTGGGGGCCTTCTGCATCTGTGTGAGTCAACCCTGTGAAGGCCAAGTACACATGAAAGACATGGATGCTAAATAGAATGTTAGCCTGGTGACAAAATACTCCTGGGGAGCTATGTGCTGAGCATGGGGGATCAACTGCCTTTCCAGGAATGTAAAGCAGTCCTTGTTGCACTGAGAGAAATAATTGTCAAGTTGCTTTCTTGGTTCTTTGGGAGAAAAGGTTGGATTTTCTTCACGATAAGCCTGATAAGTACTTTGAGCCAACTTCCAAGGGGCCAAGAGTGTCAAGGTGAAGTTCCCTACTTCTTGGAAGAAATGAGAAGTAAATTAAAATGTGCTATAATGTTCCTCAACTAGGTGATGGGTAACCATGTTTGCTGAATGTATGTTAGTTTAGTATTGACCTTTTATACAATAAGCTACTTTTGCATGAAGAGATGTCTTTCAGAAGCTGCCAGGTAGAGCCCAGCCCTATTACCTCTGTAGAAGCCCACTGTCCTCTTCCCTAGCCTGTAAGTGGATCTGCAAGGCAAGCTGGGTGAATTCTTATGATAGGGAATCACCAGGAGAAGTTTCTGGAGACACTAAACTTGCATTACTCCTTTTCTCCTGGGCAGAGCATTATAAACCCCTTCCAAAGCCATGACAATCTCTGGCTTCCCTTGGAGCCTTGCTGTCTTTTACTCTCTGCTTCCTTCTCTCAGTTGAATTTGCCATGCAGTTGCCCTCATTGCTGCCGTCCTTCCAGAGTGAGCGCAGTTATTAGGAATTCATAGGGACGGGTCGGTTAATAGGGGTGGTGTGAAAGAAATTAATGGTAAATTGTAATCCGTATCCCAGAAATAGAAGGTATTGATGGCTCAAAGGTGAGGTTTATGTGGATTAAATGGACATGATGGATATGAAAATGTTCAAGCAAATTGTTTTGAGTAAGTCTGTTTGCAAAAGTCTAGATGTGCTGTCACATTCTGTCCCTTGTGTCCTTGGTTTTGGGATCATTTTCAGTATGTGCACCATATGAAATTGGTACATGAGTTGAAAACTATTGACATAGTTATAAACGTAATTTCTTGGTCTAAGGGCATATCACTTATAATTACCACTATATAAAGATTTTTCCCACTCTGTATTTATACCTGGAAGTGTACTTCATTCTCATTTATTTAAGGAATGAATATTCATTTTTAGGTATACTAAGATCTTTGCATTTCTTCTTCAGGTTAACCTATTTTGACCCTTATCTGCTTATTAGCACTCTATAAGCATAGGTAGAATAAATAGAATGAAATAAAACACATTATTTAAGTGTGGTAGCTGTGTAGTAAAGAGAAAAGGGAAGGTTTTTGGAAGATAGGATACAGTTAATGGCTCATTAATTTCAATTATGTTGTTACTTATTAGCACAAATAATTTAAAATTGGCTCTGCATAGGAACTTAACAAGATGATTAGAGATCTTTGGTGAGTGGCTATAAAGCTTACCTTTATGTGTGTGCAAAATATTCATCTTAAATAATAATACATAGAAAGTTGTTTCTGTGGCCAGCAATTAAAGTTTGTTTTCAGTTAAAAGGATAATTCTTTCAATAACTGAGTGAACGTATCTTGAAGCAGGAAACTAATGACATAAACTGCTATCTCATTTAATATGCAGTACAATCATAACCTCATTGAACCTGCAGTGTGAGTGAGATTCAGTGCATGTTTCACCAAGGTCAAAGTGATAGACAAGGTATGTCAAAAGTATGTGAAGAAGGTAATGAAGCAGAAATGCCCAGCCTGACGTGTCATTGTTTTTATGTTTTGTAGCAAAAAATATTAGTTGAAAGAGACAAGTTGCTTATCACCATGTAGGGACAGAACAAATTTGGGTTATATGATCTGGAAGCTACCAGATGATCGTTGTAGTGACTCAGGCAGCACTAAGGTAAGAGCTATTAGCTGACAAGTAGTTTTTTTTTAAAGATTTGTTTTGTTTTGATTTAGAGGAGAATATTTATTGACCCCCCACTGTGCCAGAAAGCCCTCTATAGTCATTTTTCATTTGCTAACTTACTTGATTCTTCTAATAACCTTGTTATTACTGACAAATGAGAACATTTATTTTTGTTAACATTCATTACCAATAGTAGATGTGGTCAGTATTGATAAATTGTTGGGATGTTTATCATCCTATATCTGTAAAATGCAGATATAGGTTTGGAGAGGAGGGAATAAAAGAAGCAATAAAGGCTGAACCAAAATGATTTTGGGATACACATCACACTTCCATCCTAAAAGTAGTGCGAATCATTTATTGTGGTGCAATACAGTGAGACAGCTAGTTAGAACTCTGCAAAGTGTTAGAGGTGCCATTAGTGGAGATTTTTTTTTTTTGGGTAGGATCATTAGAAACTGTATTTCAAGCCTATAGACTATAACCCTAACAATCTGTCTTGTAAATAGATATTCTTAGCAACTGGGAAAATCAGATGTGGTGATTTAAAATTGTGTCCACACTCTTTCCTTTAAAAGGTAGAGAGTAATTATGTTCCCTTTGAGTGTGAGCCACATTTATTGACTTGTTTCTAATGAATAGGATAAGGCAAAAATGATGGTGTGTGACTCTGAAGACTAGGTTATAAAAGGCATTGCATCTTCCTTGTTACTCTCTTGTGGATCACTCATTCTGGAGGACATGTAAGCAGCCCCATGGAGAGATGGTGAAGAACTGAGGCTTTCTGCTAAGAGTTAGTGAGAAACCAAGGCTTCTGGCAATAGCTATGAGTGTGCCATCTTGAAAGCAGATGGCCCAGCCCCAGTCAAGCTCTTAGAAGGCTGCAGCTCTGCCGGTTTTCTTGACTATAGCCTCTGAAGAGACTTTGAGCCATGACTATCCAGCTAAGTTGCTTCTGCATTTCTTACCCATGCAAACTGTGAGATAGTGTTTCTTGATTTAAGCCACTAAGTGTTGACTAATTTGTTATACAACAATAGATAATTAATATGCAAAAACTGGAAATATATGTGCCGACATAAATTAACCTATATCATTGGAAGAAAACGAGCTGGTTGCCCAAGAAAATGAAGCCTCAAGTCAAGCTTGTGTGCCTATGCTTTACTGGAGAGTATAATTGGAGAGAAGCAATAATGAGGGGAAAAGGAAAGCGAGGCAAGGAAGACAGGAAGCAAAAGGGGTGCCTAAGAGTGGGCTATGGCTTTGCAGGATGACATAGTTGGTTTTTCAGTTACTTGATCTGCGTCTAGAGAGGTGGAGAGGTGGCACAGAATCACTATGTCTTGGAGCTCTCAAGTAGGAAGGCTTCTACTGGCTTCTTCCTGTCTATCAAAGGTCAAATTACTTTCCATGAGGCGTTAACTCCTCATCCTTCTTGGCAGTGTTAATTTGTCACTCTGGACATCCTGTGGAATAGCTAGACCCTGCATGGGTTTAGTCACACTGGATCTGGGCATTGAGATGGTTGTAGTTCCTGCAGGAATGTGTAAGATAAAAGCCAAGACAAAGCCTGACTCATCCTCAGGGGAGACTGAGAAAATTGATGGTGTCATGAGATGCAGAGAAATGATTGCAGAAGCGTCGTTCTTTACTGCAGCCATTGCAGCCATAAGATGAAGCAAGGGCTGGGACCCAGGGGCCAGATGGGGCTTGGTGTGTCTGGGGTGATGATGAAGTGGTCTGGTATCCAATTCGAGGCACACCTTATAAATGTATGAGGACTATTCCGCTGCCAGGAAACATAAGAACGTCCTTGTGGAGGCAGTGCCTTGTAATGGGCAGGAGTTCCAGCTCTGGAATTTGATTCCCAGCTCCTGCTTTTACCAGCTACGTGACCTTGGGCAAATTCCATGTCCTTTATGGGCACTGGTTATCTCATCTTTATAATAGAGATAATAATAGCACCTACCACCCAAGGTTGTTGGGAAAATTCAGTGAGTTAATAGATCCACAATACTTGCAACAGTGTCTGGTACAGAGTAAGTGCCAGATAAAACATAAGCTATTGCTGATATTACTGCCTACTAGGAACTTATGTACGTGAAGAACTGATAGACAAAGGTATAAAAGATAGAACTAATAAGTGAGTGGACAAAAACACTAAAAGTGAATGTGGGCCAAAACTGGATTAAGAATTTTTCATGTGAAAGGAATGGTAGCTGTGTAATTGGAGTGGCAGATTAACCATTGAGTGTTTCTGATAACTTGTATTTGGGAATGGAAAAGCATTCTGATGATTTCTGTGTTGATGAAGGCTGAAAATGAGAATATGAGAATAATAACATTTATTAAGTACCATTTATGTGTTACCTGATTTTTTGGATGTGTATTACCACGTATGTGATCTGATTTTCCTAGACCTGCCAAGTGAGGAAGTTCACATCTTTCCCTTACTCTTACTAATTTGGTTGGATTTGGGATCCCAAAAATCAAAAATCAAGTCAAGAAACAAATAGGAATCAGGGTAGATTTACCTGACTTCCTTAAACTACACAACTCTACAACTGAATTGAAGGAAACAAAGAGAATAATGGGGGAAACAAGGTTCATGAAAAAGAAAGTTAAGTCAGCTTGCCAGTACACATCTGGGAGAACAGAGGCCAGAGTTGGGAGGGAAGAAGAAAGAACAAATTCCACAAACATTTTATGCCAATGTTCATTATATGTCAGGCATTTTTGCCAAATTCAGGTTTTATAACTATGAAAGACAGAAGTTCTTGACCTCAAAGTGTTTCAGCAGTGTTGTAGATTAATTTTAAAAGGCTATGATTCAAATGACACATTGTATATTAAATGTATGTAGAAATGCATAGAGATTTTTAACTATGAAAGAAATAGGGACCAAGGATAGTGGCTCATGCCTGTAATCTCAACACTTTGGGAGGCCATGGCAGGTGGATCATTTGAGGTCAGGAGTTTGAGACCAACCTGGTCAACCAACATAGCAAAACCCCATCTCTACCAAAAACACAAAATAGTTAGTTGGGCATGGTGGCACATGCCTGTAATCCCAGCTACTTAGGAGGCTGAGGAAGAATTCCTTGAACTTGGGAGACAGAGGTTGCAGTTAGCCAAGATTACACCACTGCACTCCAGCCTGAGTGACAGAGAAAGACTCTTCCCCCTTCCCCCAAAGAAAAGAAAAAAAGAGAGAGAAAGAAATAGGTAATGTAGGACTCATCTTTCTCTGCAATCAACTGCAATGTTGACCATATATAGAAAATAACTTTTCAGATATTTGGCAACAGGCCACACAGTCTTCTAATGCCCAAGGAAAGGGAAACTAACAATACGAGTCCTATAGTTGCCTCAGATTTCTGCCTGAAACCTCTTTCTGGATCATGATATGAGGAGAGGGAACACAAGCAGAGCATAGCAGTTACACTGATCTGAGAAGACAGAGAAGGAGGAGGCTGGAATTTGCAGGGCAGAGTACTCAGGAGGCTGAGGCAGGAGAATTGCTTGAACCCGGGAGGTTGAGCTATGATCACACCATTGCACTCTAGCCTGGACAACAGAGTAGGACTCTATCTCAACATACACACACATACTCTCTGTATCTCTCTCTCTCTCTCTCTCTCTCTCTCTCTCTCTCTCTCTCTCTCTCTCTCTCCCTCCCTCTCTATCTTGCAAATTGAATTAAGTGATATATGGAAATTATATTAACCATTATGTTAATATGATTATGTCGGTTTACTTCCAAATAATAAAGCAACTTTGTATTCCAGAGATAAACTCTTACTATAAAAGAAAAACTTACTCTTTTTTTATTGCATTTTAGGTTTTGGGGTACATGTGAAGAACATGCAAGATTGTTGCATAGGTACACACATGGCAGTGTGATTTTCTGCCTTCCTCTCTATCACCTATATCTGGCATTTCTCCCCATGCTATCTCTCCCCAACTCCCCACCCGCTGCTGTCCCACCCCATTTCCCCCCCGACAGACTCCAATGTGTGATGCTCCCCTCCCTATGTCCATATGTTCTCATTGTTCAACACCCATCTATGAATGAGAACATGCAGTGTTTGGTTTTCTGTTCTTGTGTCAGTTTGCTGAGAATGATGGTTTCCAGGTTCATCCATGTCCCTACAAAGGACATGAACTCATGGTTTTTGATGGCTGCATAATATTCCATGGTGTATATGTGCCACATTTTCCCTGTCTAGTCTATCATTGATGGGCATTTGGGTTGGTTCCAGGTCTTTGCTATTGTAAACAGTACCACTATGAACATACGTGTGCATGTGTCCTTAACTAACTTACTATAAAAGAAAACTCAGGTCATCTTGATACTTGAGGAAAAGAATTTCATAAAATACAACATACACTCATGGTAAAAATTCTCAGTCAACTAAGACTGGAAGAAAATTTCCTCAACCTGGTGAAAGGTATCTGTAAAAGAAACCTACTTCAGTCATGCCTACTGACGTTAGGCACCCAAGACAGGAATAAGACAAAGCTAGTCATCTTCATCACGTAAATTCAGTATTGTACCAGAGGTTTTTCTATGCAGTGCAATATGGTAAGAAAAACAAAGATGTTAGATTGGAAAGAAAGAAGTGCCTTATATTTGGATGGCATAAATTGTATGTATAAAACCTAAGAAATCTACAATTTACAAAACACATACTAGAACTAATGAGTGAGCTTTTAGTAAAATGGCAGGATATAGGTTTAACACACACACACACACACACACACACACACACACACACACAATCAGCTTAGTTTCTATGTGTTAGCTATAAAAAATGTGAAAATAAATAAAAATGCTGTTTCTCCAAGACATAGCTTAATCAAATTGCTGAAAAACAGTTATAATAGAAAAATCTTAGAAGCAAGAGAAAAAAAAAACAGGATACATAAGAGAACAGTTCAAAGTGACCACTGATTTCTCATAAAAAACAGCGCAAGCCAGAATTACAGTCTTAATACCTTAGTGAACGTAAATTCAAAAATTCTTAGCAAAATACTAGTAAATTAGAAACAGCCATAGAAAAACATAAAGTGTTTTCTATAGCATAGAAAAACATAAAGTGTTTTCTATAGCATAGAAAAACATAAAATACTTAGAAATAAATTAGACAAAATGTACATTCTGGTTTGAATGATTTGTCTCCCCAAAATTTATATGTTGAAATCCTAGCCCCAGAGTAATAGTATGAGGAGGTTGGGCCTTTGAGAAGTAGTGAGGTCATGAGGGCGAAACCATCCTTAATAGGATTAGTGCCCTTATGAAAGAAGCCTGAAGGAGCTCAGCTACCCCTTCCACCATGTGAGGACAGAGCTAGAAGGGGCCATCTGTGAATGGCCCTCACCAGACACTAAATCTGCTGCAATGAATATTGATCTTGGACTTTTCAGCCTCAAGAACTGTGAGAAATATTTCTGCTATTTGCAAGTGACCCAGTCAGTGGTGTTTTCTTCTAACAGCCAGAATGAACTAAGGCAGTGTGTGAGATCTGTGTACAGAAATCTACAAGATATAAACAGAGAAGTTAAAGCAGATATAAATAAATGGAGGACTTTATTTAGATTTTAGGACTTGATATGAAGATACCAATTTTCCCCACTGAGCTATGGATTCTATGCAATCCCAATCAAAATCCTAGAAAGCATTTTTTTGGTAGAAATTCACAAAGTGATTATAAAATTTCAATGGAAGTGCAAAGAACTTTATTGTGCAATATAGTAACCACTAACCACATGTAACTATTTAAATTAAGCAAAATTAAGTAAATTAAAAATTTAGTTTCTCAGTTATAAAATCCATTTTTTTAATGCTCTTAGGTACACATGGCTTGTGGATATTGTATTAGAAAGCACAAATATAGGACATTTTTATCATCACAAAAACTTATATTGGATGGTGCTGAAGAATAACAAAGTTTTTGAAAAAACAGAATGGAAGGGAGTCTCTTATACTGCTTTATTTCAAGGTATATTAGTCCATTTTCATGCTGCTGATAAAGAACACCTGAACCTGGGCAATTTACAGAAAAGAGGTTTAATATAGACTTACAGTTCCAAGTGGCTGGGGAAGTCTCACAATCATGGCACAAAGCAAGGAGGAGCAAGTCACATCTTACATGGATGGCAACAGGCAAAGAAAAAGAGCTTGTGCAGGGAAACTCCTTCTTATTATACCTTCAGATATTGTGAGACCCACCCGCCACTATGAGAACACCATTAGAAAGACCTGCCCCCGTGATCCAGTTACTTCCTGCCAAGTCCCTCCCACAACATGTAGGAATTCAAGATGAGATTTGGGTGAGGACACAGCCAAATCATATCTTTCTGCTCCTGTTTCCTCCCAAATCTCATGTCCTCACATTTCAAAAACAATCATGCCTTCCCAACAGTCCCCCAAAGTCTTAACTCATTTCAGCATTAACTCAAAAGTTCACAGTCCAAAGTCTCATTTGAGACAAGGCAAGCCTCTTCCACCTATGAGCCTGTAAAATCAAAATCAGGTTAGTTACTTCCTAGATACAATGGGTATACAGGCATTTGGTTAAATACAGCCATTCCAAATGGGAGACATTGGCCAAAACAAAGGGGTTACAGGCCCCATGCAAATCTGAAATCCAGTGGGGCAGTCATATCTTAAAGCTCCAAAAGGATCTCCTATGACTCCATGTCTCACATCCAGGTCACACTCATGAGAAAGGTGGGTTCCCATGGTCTTGGGCAGCTTTGCCTCTGTGGCTTTGCAGGGTACATCCTCCATCCCAGATGCTTTACAGACTGGTGTTGAGTGTCTGAGGCTTTTCCAGGCTCATGATACAAGCTATCAGTGGATCTAACATCTCGGAGTCTGGAGGACAGTGGCTGTCTTCTCACAGCTCCACTGGGTAGTGCCCCAGTAGGGATCCTGTTGGGGGCTCTGAATCCACATTTCCCTTCCTCACTTTCCTAGCAGAGGTTCTCCACGAGGGCCCCACCCTGCAGTAAACTTCTGCCTGGGCATTCAGGTGGTTCCATACATCTACTGAAATCTAGGTGGAAGTTTCCAAACTCCAATTCTTGTCTTCTGTGCACTGGCAGGCTCAACATCAAGTGGAAGATGCCAAGGCTTGAGGCTTGCACCCTCTGAAGCCATGTCCTGAGCTCTACATTGGGCCCTTTCAGCCATGGCTGGAGCAACTGGGATACAGGGCACCAAGTCCCTAGGCTGCACACAGCATAAAGACACTGAGCTCAACCCAAGAAATCATGTTTTTCCTCCTAGTTCTCCGGGCCTGTGATGGGAGGGCTACCTTGAAGACCTTTGACATGCCCTGGAAACATTTTTCTCTTTGTCTTGGGAATTAACATTCAACTCCTTGTAACTTATGCAAATTTCTGCAGCTGTCTTGAATTTCTCCTCCGAAAATGGGATTTTCTTTTCTAGCACATTCTCAAGCTGAAAAATTTCTAAACTTTAATGCTCTGCTTCCCTTATAAAACTGAATGCCTTTAACAGCACCAAAGTCACTCTTGAATGCTTTGCAGCTTAGAAATTTCTGATGCCAGATACCCTAAATCATCTCTCTTAAATTCAAAGTGTTACAAATCTCTAGGGCAGGGGCAAAATGTCACCAGTCTTTTTGCTAAAATATAACAAGAGTTACCTTTGTTCCAGTTCCCAACAAGTTCCTCATCTCTATCTGAGACAATGTCAGCCTGGATTTCATTGTCCATATTATTATCAGCATTTTGGCCAAAGTCATTCAACAAGTCTCTAGGGAGTTCCACACTTTCTAACATTTTACTCTCTTCTTCTGAGCCCTCCAAACTGTTCCAGCCTCTGCCTGTTACCCAGCTCTAAAGTCACTTCCACATTTTCGGGTATCTCTTCAGCAATGCCCCACTCCTGGGACCAATTTACTGTATTAGTCTGTTTTTGCACTGCTGATAAATACATACCCAAGACTGGGCAATTTGTAAAAAAAGAGGTTTAATATGGACTTAAAGTTCGATGTGGCTGGCAAAGCCTCAAAATCATGGCAGAAGGCAAGGAGGAGCAAAGCATGTCTTACATGGATGGCAACAAGTAAAGAAAAAGAGCTTGTGCAGGGAAACCCCCCTTATGATACCATCAGTTCTCATGAGACCCACCCACCACCATGAGAACATCATGGGAAGGACCTGCTTCCATGATCCAGTTATCCCCCACTGAGTTCCTTCCACAGCACATTGGAATTCAAGATGAGATTTGGGTGAGGACACAGCAAACCATATCACAAGACTTAGCCATGTTCAAGACTGATACTGGCATAAGAAAAGACACTTGAAGCAATGAAACAGAATATTGAGTCTAAAAATAGACAAATACATATGCAGTCAATTGATTTTCAAAAACGGTGTCATAGTTGTTCACCAGAAAAGAATCATTTCTTAAAAAGTAAATGGTTCTGGAAGAGCTGGATAGATGTATGGGAAAAATGAACTTCAGCCAGTACTACTACTTTGTAATTTACACAAGAATATACTTTAAATAGATCATAGAATTAAATGTTAAAGCTGAAAACATAAAACCATGAGACAAAAACATACAAGAAAATGTTTGTGACATTGGGGTAAGTGAAAATTGCTTAGAAAACAAAGCTAAATATAAGAAACAATGATTAGTTTAACTATATCTAAAGCTTCTTTCTTTAAAAGACACTCTTAAGAACATGAAAAGCAAGCCAAAGATTGTGAGAAGATATTAGAATACATGTATCTCACAAGGGGCTTGTAGTCAGAAAACATAAGGAGTTTCTATAACTTAAAAGGATAAAATAAACAAAATATTTGAACAGGAACTTTAGACAAGACAACATATGAATGGCCAAGGAGCACATGGAGGGATCATCAACATCATTAATCATTGGGGAAAATAAATGAAAACTGCTGTAAGATACTGCTGTATACCTACTAGAAAGGAAAAAAGTAAAGATTTACAGTACAAAATGTTGGTAATGTCATTGAGTTATGGAAGTCATACATCACTGGGGGAAATAAAAATAGAAGAGAAACTGGAAGTTTCTTATAAATAGGCACTTGACATTGTACCTAATAATTTCATTCCAAGAGAAATGAAAATGTATGTTTATATGAAAACTTGTACAGAAATGTTCACGGCAACTTTATTCATGATGCCTAAAAGATGGAAACAATCAAATGTCCATCTACAGTGAAGCTATATACAACCTATGTGATATAAATACATAAAAAACAATAAATAAAAGCTAATAATAGATTTAAAAATATAGGTGAATCTCAAAAACATTAATCTGGGCAAAAAAAGCCAGAAAAAATTAAAGCAAACTGTAAGATTTGATTTATATCAGATTATAGATCAGGTAAAACTCATCTGCAGTAACAGAAAGTGGATCAATAATTTCCCAGGTAGGGGTGGAATGGCCTTGAGTGGATCAGGACACAAGGGACCTTTCATGGGGATGGAAGTGTTGTGTGTCTCGTATGTGGTGATAGTCACAATGATGTATGTATTTGTGAAAATGCATTAAGCTTTACACATAAAATGAGTACATATTAAAGTAAATTATGCTTCAACATGGTTGATTTTAAAGGAATAATGATTTATAAAAGAAAATAATAAATTTATCAATCCAATTGAATTGGAATAAATTCAATCCAACTTTTAAAAATGAACATATCATACATACCTTTAAGTGTCTTTATCTATTTTTATATAATCCCATAAATATTATATAGTTAATAGAAGCAATAAGATGTGGAAAGTTGTTCAAGATATCTGAAACACATGTTACAAACAATTTATTATAATAATAGCAATCGGTTAAGATGTATTAAGTGGCTATAATGTGTCATGCAGAGTATTAAATGTTTCACATTTGTTGTTTCACTAATTACTACAAATCTATAAGAGATATATCAATATCATATCCATTTTGCAGGCAAGAAAACCTAGTAGTGGAGAAGTAAAGAACTTGCTAAGAGGTCACAGAGTAGCAAGGAGAAAGTGCATTGGGATATGGTGTGTGTGAGAGAGAATGATGGACTAAGGGACTTATGAGAAATTATAAGGAGGATGTGTTATTGCCCTGAAACTTAATTATTTTGCTTATGAGGGAAGGAAGGGAGGAACAGTTTTCAAGCCAAAGGACCAGCATAAGCACAGACAGCCAGCCACGAAAATGCAGGAGAGCTGTTCCCCTCACGTTTTAGTTCCTCCAGAGTTAGAAGAAAAAGAAAAACTGTGTAGATTTAGCAGAAAACTAGGTATGTCTTTCCCAACTCAGAAAATGTCCCTGTCTTCTTCCATACTCTTTGTGTGCTGTGAACTTTAAAATACTCTCTTTGGCTCCCAGAATCCTTCAGTGTCAATGGCTGCATGGAGCAAGTGGCAGTGGCAGGCTGCCCTCTCTCCCTTCCCCACCCTCGCTCCCTTCCCTGCCCTCGCCCCCTTCCCCACCCTCACCCGCCCCCTTCCCTGCTTTTGCTCCCTTCCCCACCCTCGCTCCCTGGCACAGTTGCTGGAGTGTCTCTTGGGTCGTACTTCTATGTCCGTAGCCCAACCCTCAAATTGTACAAACAGACTCACAAAATGGGTCAAATAGTGGGGAACTTCTGGACTTGGCATGGCTCTCCCTCAACCCAGAGAGGGAGAAATATTGGACTTTCTCAATTCAGAATTTTAATTTTCACAGTTGAAGATTTATAAAATTTGTAAATTGGAGATACTTTTTAAGTTTGGTCTCATTTTCCAAATTTCTCAGGATACCTAAAATCTATTGCCATTTGCAGTGAATTGAATTAAAATTCCCCCCATGTTCCTAAGTTGCACTAATTCCTAATCACTAATGTGACTGTATTTAAAGATAGGAACTTTAGAAGGGAATGAAGGTTACAGGAGGTCATAAGGATGTGGCCCCGATCTGATAGGATTAGTGTGCTTACAAGAAGAGACCCCAGAAAGCACCAGGTCTGCCCCTTTCTCCCTCACGCACATCTGTTGCATGAAGACACAGTGAGAAGGCAGCCATTTGCACGCTAGGAAGCGGGTGCTCACCAAGAACAGATTCTGCCCGCACTTGGATCTCCATTCTCACTTTGGGCTTTGACTTCCAGCCTCCGGAACTTCAAGACATCAATTTCTGTTATTTGAGCCCCTCTGTCTATGGTATTTTGTTATGGAAGCCCAAGCACACTGACTTCACTATGTAGTTTTCAGATAGTACTTAGATGATTTCCTTTTATATGTTAGAACAAACTTGCATTTGCTGTTTCCTTCCTGAGTTTCTCGAATACTTTAATACTTGACAGGTGCTGTGCAAAGCTTTTTACCTGCATTAATCACCACTGCATTTACCATTCACAGTAACGTTGAAAAATACCTTTTTCAATTATCCCCATTTTCTATAAAGGGACACTGAGTAAAAGGGTGGTTTGAAAAGGCAAGTGAGTGGCAAATGAGGTCCACTGGAGACAAAAATCTGCTTTCACTTATCACGCTGCACCAAATGAAAACCAGGAAGCCAAATTTTGAACCAACTTTTCATTGTCTGCCGCTAATTTGCAGCTGGCGCGCCGGGATGTCTCTGCGATCACACTTTGTGTTCGAATGTTTGGTGTAGTACTCGGAGGCCTGCAGAGACTGAAGCTGTTGAGAGATGTCATCTCTTGTGAGTGCCAGTTGGCCAAGCTTCCTCGGATGTGAACCCCGCACAGGCAGCCCCTGACAGTCTCATGACAGAGTGGTGAGTAGCCTGAGACAGCCATTTGTTTTGAGACTGATCTCAGTGCCGTGAATGCTTTGTCATCTGTCAAAAACCAGTGCTGCATTTTTAACCAGACTGTCATTTCTTTGACGGCAGCATGGTGAGGCACACAACTACCACTGCAGTTACCTGATGATTTTGGAGGCAGCTTACTTAACAAGTGCCCTCTGAGTGGCATGAAGACGGCAGGAACCAAAATAAAGCAAGGGGCTGCCAACCTGGGGACTATGAGTTGATGGGGCAGGCTGCTTTTTCAAATATTTTCAAGGTAGAGATGCTGAAGTTAGCTGTTAGGGCCTGTGACCCTCCAGAAATAGCACGCAAACTTGCATGTGTTTGAACCTATGTACATTTAAAAAACATTCTCAATGCTCTCTGTAATTCATAAAAGGCAAAGAACTTCTACTTTAGCTAGAAGAGTCTTGGGACCTTTGCTTGTCACTTCTGAATTCAGGTTTTACTTGCCAAGCTAAAGTGGCTGGTACCAGTTTCTAGTTCCAGTGGCAGATAGTTAGGGAGATGCGAGATTGAGTTCGCATCAGGACCAGAAATGGCTAACATTGCAAGACTAGAAGCAGTGACAACCACGAGGTTGCCATCGTTCCTACCCTCCGTGATTTCCATTCTATGGTGTCATAGAACCCACGTAGCAAAATTTGAGACGCATTGCAAGACTCTGCCTTTAATGTCAGCATATCTGGATGATAGAAAAGATACTCATATATTTCATATATACACACATACACATACACTTAGTAAATTATGATGTTATGGAATCTTTTCTTCCCTCTTCTACAGGTTTCAACATGTAACAATAATCTTCTGGGAACTCCACCTCACCCTGTAAAAGAGAAGATTGGGTAAGTTGACCAGAGTGTCTTGGCTAAGGACAAAAATATGAAATAACCAGTTCAAAGTCACCTCTTATGTCTTGAATAGAGCCTCAGCTGCCTCTGTCTTTGAAATTCTTTATGTACTAGGCAGGGTCAGCCCCTCTCAGAGCTGAGTGTTTCGCAGGAGGAAGGTAAAATGACACATGAAATGACGGCACTTAAGCACTGCTGTTTCCTGAGCGTACGTTGTGCAGACTATGAGAAGTTATTTCTCATAAGGACAATCTTTAGCTTCAGCAGTATGTCCTGAAGATGTCTTACAAGGGCAATCAAGATACAGCCAGGGGGCTAAGTGGGAGGAAGTTATAATGTGCAAGGTGAGTCTTTGGAGACTCTGAAAAACCCATTAACGGAGAAGTTATTAATGTCTTTTTTAATGCAGCTATAGTGCAGAGGCAGACCCCAAAGAAACCAATCCACATTATGAAACATTTTACAGAAATCCATTTTTAAAAATAGGAGAATGCTATAAATGAAACCCGGAGGTGGGAGCTGAGTACATGCCTAGCCTCCTGGGCCAGTTGTGGATTTTTCTAAAGAATAAAAGAAAATTCTACTTTCGTCTTCACTTCGAGACAGAGAAATAGAACAAAATCACCTACTGTAAAATTTGATTATGATTTTTATTTCTCTCTTTTTCAGATTTAATTTTCTTTCTCTCTCTCTTGTACTTCCCCTAATCAACCCTAATATCTTCAGGCCTCTGTTAACTTGAATTCAGCTTTAAACATATCAGGTTATTAAGACTTCATTAGCCATGGGTATGATGCCCAGTCAGGTGAGTGTCTCTGCAAATGGTGGTGAAACTCTGGCCCAATGAATTAGATGCCTCTGTCCTATTATCAGAAGGGAATAAACTTGGATATGTTTCCTCCCTTACCGGTTGACAGATTTGCATTCATTTTCATTAGACTAAGAGCTCTTTGTAAACATAAACTGGGACTTAGTTATCTATATATCCCTTCCTCATAGCACAGACCTGGTACACTTGTCAGATGAATACATTCTGAGCCCAGGAAAGCTTTAGTTCAACCATTACATGGAGACTTTCTTCTTTTTGCCAGAACCTCTGCTAGTTGCTGGGTCTACAGAGACAACAGAACATGGTCCTCACTTTTAGTGTCTCCTGTGCCTGGTAGGGATGTGAGGAAGAGGGGGATCATTTCTACCAGTGGTGGTGTTAGGGAGAAAGAACCCTGAGCAGGAGTTCTCTAAGAGCAGGACAGACAAAGAAGAAAGAGTGTCTTAGAGGGACAGGAGCAGGGACAATGGCAGAGTGGTGGGCGTCCGCAGCCCACGAGCCTTGGATGCTCGCCTTGGCAATGTTCCTTGTGACCTGAGCAAGAAAAGACATTGAAGAGGAATGCTGGAGACGGTGAGTGCATGTGTGGCTCATGGAAAAGGCCTGACAATCATAGGACCATGGACCACGGTCCTGACACCCAGCTTGTCTGACAAGGTCACCTAATGCCCTGTAGGAACACCCTTTTAAATAATAATATGTACACAGAGGGTGCATGTATTAGTCTGTTCTCACACTGTTATAAGCACATCCCTGAGACTGAGTAATTTATAAAGAAAAGAGGTTTAACTGACTCGCAGTTCAGCACGGCTGGGGAGGCCTCAGGAAACTTACAGTCATGGTGGAAGGCAAAGGGCAAGGAAGGCACCTTCTTCAGAAGGTGGCAGGAAGGAGAATAAATGCCGGGGGAACTACCAAACACTTGTGAAACCATCAGGTCTCACGAGAACTTACTCAGTACCATGAGAACAGCATGAGAGAATTGAATCATGGGGAAACACCACCCCATGATTCAGTTGCCTCCATCTGGTCTCTCCCTTGACAGGCAGGGATTATGGGACTTATGGGGATTACAATTCAAGATGGGATTTTGGGTGAGGACACTGCAAAACCATATCAGTGCCAAAGTGCAGGAAACATCTCAATTAATATTAGTCAAAATGCAGATTTGCTTTTTGAACTCAATTATCTTAATTCCCAGGGCATAGTGGTAGGTGGAAAGAAAACGGGTGAAACCAAACAAACAGCACTAAATAAAAATTTAAAAATCTTAACTTGACTTTGTTCGATGTTCATCCCGTGGCTGCTGCATCTTTTGTGCACTCACAGCATTTTTACTATTTATTTATTTATTTTTATAGAGCTGGGGTCTTGCTAGGTTGCCCAGGCTAGTCTTGAATTCCTGGGCTCAAGTGGTCCTCCCACCTTGGCCTCCCTCCCAAAGTGCTGGAATTACAGGTGTGAGCTACCATGCTCAGCCAATAATGTTTTTAAAGGTAAACTTGGAGGGAATTATCTTCTGTTACAAGTCTGTGGGGGCCCCACTGGCAAGGCCTTTGCCTACTGACTCGTCACTGCCTCTCCCACTTGCCCTGGACATTGTCTTGCTGCTGGATGTGAGAAGCAAGAAACCAGGCAACACTTTGGCCTCATAATCTTTGATAAATCACGAATATTAAAAGAGCATGTTGGAAAAAGCGATATTTCTAGCTCTCAAATTTACTGCTCTAGCAACTCCTTATTTCATCTTCACTGCACTTCAGTTTTTGTTTTCTTCCCCTCTTCCTTGTTTTTCCCTTTAGTTTTTTTTTTCCTCCCTGGAAAGAGAAAGTAGAAATAGAAACTTCCCTTTGCTTACAACCAGATTTAAAAAACAGATATGGGAGGGATTATTTTTAGTAGTTTGAACTGTGCTGGAGAGTTTAAAGAAGATATTGCTTAACTGAATTGAAAACTTTACTAAGATGGGTTTTAACCTTTTATTGTAAATCTGATAAAAACATTCCCCCCACCCCACAATATTTTGCCTAATGTCAGGAAATCATCTTTCTTTCAAAACTCACCCAGGGATTGCAGGTTAGGAATCTTTTGCGTACCTGGAATTAAAGATGGGCCAGAGAGTGGGAGATTGTCCATGCATGTACAGAGTTCATTCTGCTTTTCTTTTTTCTCTTTTGCCTCTTCTAACTCCCCTCTACAACCTCTGCCCCTCACATGGGGACAAGTCATTGTTTTCTCAGGTGGCTTGTTGAAAACAGCATGTGCACTGTCCCATGTACTCCTTGGAGAAGGGCCATAGGCCCTGCCACAGGCCACTCAGCTAAGAAAGTCATCCTGAAGATTTCAAGCTGCAGGGGAAATGCAAACCAGCTTGCTGGACTTCAGGAGAGAAATGGAATAGTAATAAAATGAGGCTAGGAGTGCAGCAGATGGTAGGTCTTCCTGTTGAAAACCTTTCTATTTTAAGAGATATTGTAAATTGTCTGCTCTGTATTTTATAGAATGATAAGCCAGAAACCTCAAATTTTACCTACTGTGTGGAAAAGTTGGAGATAGCTAAGGATGTGTATGAGTTGCCTTTGGTACAGCAATCATTCCTCACACATTAGTGAGTGTTCTGGATAGGTAAAACATGCAACCTGTGGGTTGAGATAGGGAGGGTGAGAAGCAGTCTGTGTTGCAGTGATATGGCATGAGAGACGCGTGTGAGCACGTTTGTGATCGTGTGTGTGGGACTGACTCACTGACAAGGCTCTGCCTTCTGCAAAGGAAGCTTAGTGAGCCCTCTTGCTTCTTCATTTTTAAAGCCTTCAAGTAAAAAAATGACAACTGAAGATACTAAAATAGAAGCAACATCACTCAAACATCTGGTTCATCAGCATGACTTTTGGGAGATAAAGATGTCTTTCTTAAGTGAAAGGTTTCATTTTGCAACTT
Source organism: Saguinus oedipus (assembly GCA_031835075.1). Lineage (NCBI taxonomy): Eukaryota > Metazoa > Chordata > Mammalia > Primates > Cebidae > Saguinus > Saguinus oedipus. Next base: position 11,403,715 of record CM063169.1, on the reverse strand, counting down.
CAATATGTCAGCTATCAGCCTTGCTTGCAATGCACCTCTTAATACTCAAAATAGCACAAACAGGAAAACAAGGTCATCCCTATTAAAAGAACATCCTTGCAAAGGCTAAATGTCATAAGATGCTCCTTAAGGGACTCACAGTGTTTAACACAGAAGATTCCTTTGTTATTTTTCATCCCAGAGAATGGTGTGATTTGTATTCATTCTCTAAGTTTTACCTTTTATTTATAAAATGAAATAAGTTCTCACATGCAGACTTGTAAATGAATATCCTAAGAGGGAAGGTGCATTCCTATTACTTGGGCTATCAAGGAGTTCCTCTGGGTAGTGACAGTGTGGGGGCTCTGGGCCACTACAGAATTGAAGGATAGTTTTTTGAGACACCCAGCTATGCCACCTAGAGGGTTGGATCGAGGAATCGTTGATTGATCAAAGATCTCCATCTTGGTAAACCTCCTTCAAGCTCAGCTCTTCACCATCTTTGGTATGAGTGCACATGGAATGGATGCCAGTCATCTGATAGAAGCTACATGAATGGGAATTAATGCTGTCATCTCCTGCTCCTGCTTTGTTCATTCTCCCGAGAAGCATTGGGAAGTCTGCTGCTTTTAGGTGATGTATCAGCTTGCTGCTGCTGCTATAACAAATTACACAAACTCAGTGGTGCCAGGTAAAAAGCAAATCTGGACCTAGATAGGGAGGTGCTATATGAGAAAGAATGATTTCAAGAGGGATAAAGGGCTATTGCATTAGGGAGAATTCTGTAACTATGACATCTGCATGTGTCTCAGAGATCAGCCAGAAAAAGGCTTTTCTTTTATAAGGAGCAGTAAACAAGACTAAGGAGAACCAGGCTTGAGAAGTAGGATGAATGAGGAAGATGGCATGATAGGACAATAGGTCTGAGAACGTTTTTCCCCCGAGGTCACCCTATTCCTAGTATAGGGCATGGAGGAGGGGCTGTATGCTGGCTCTGGTTGAGGGTTAGGACTAAGGGAAGGAGAGAAATTTAGCTAAAGTTAGCTTAATCTGCCTTTTGTTCCAACTGACAGTGGACAAAGCAGTTCAACTTATCATTTACGGGGCAAAGAACAGGACTTTGGAGGGTCTGTGCCTGGCCTTGTCCTAAACAAGGGGTTATGCTTGAGTGTCATCTAAGTTACATGGGAATGAGTGACTGCAGGAAGTCACTGCTCAGAGCACAGAATAAAGGAGATTTCTTAACATTCACTGTTTTCCAGCAACACAGGGCTCAGGTAAAGTTCAGCACTGCCAGTGGCTTAGAGAATCATAAATTTATTGTCTTGCAGTCTGGAGGTCAGAAGTCTGAGGTGGGTGCAACTGGGTTAAAATCCAGATACTGGCAGGGTTGTTTTCCTTCCTGGAGGCTCAGGGGGATCTCTTACCTCTTTTCTTGCGTTTTCCAGCTTCTGAAGGCTGCTGCATTCCTTGGCTTGTGGCCCTTCCGTTTGCAAAGCCAGCATCAGCTGGGGGAGTTTTGCTCACAAGGCATTACTCTGACACTCCTCTCTCTCACTCTTATGCATTTCAGCTCCTTTGCGATTATGTCTGGTCCACCTGGATTATCCAGGCTGCGGCTGATTAGCAACCTTCATTCCATCGGCAACCTAATTCCCTTATACCACATAAGGTAACACTTACGTTCTGGGTATTAGGATGTGGATGTCTTTAAGGGTTATGATTCTGCCTACTATTGAAGAGATCCTGAAATAATTCAAAGGAGGTAGAAAGACGTACCTTACCAAACTCTGGTTTTCGAATACTTGTTTTTGTTTTGCTTTGTTTTCTTTTGACTGAAGGCAGCAGCTCTCAAACTTTGTCCTTTTGATACTCTTCACATTTCTTGAAGACGCCAAAGAGACTTTGTTCATATTGCTTATATCTATTGATACTTACTGTACCAGGAATTAAAACTGAGAAAAAAGTATTGGGAAGCTCCCAGAGTCTACTTAGATTTTCTTAATTTGAGTTTTTCTTTTGAAAGGTCAAATTTTATCACTGGCAACAAATTTGCCTTTCCTCTATTGGACACATGCACTGGTGTTGCAAAGGCAGCGAGCAATGAAATGACGGTACCAGGCTCTGTACACAGCACGGTGGCGATGGCGAGCTACTAACACCCACAGCATCTTCACCACTGCACACTCAGTGAAAGCAAAGGGAAGAATAAAAACTTTTCCAATAGGTCCATGATGAAGCAATACAACTGTTCATTTTATTATTAAATATCAACCATTAGTATATTCAGAACCTATTCTATGTGATAAAATGATGAGTAGGCATATTACATTTCTACCACAGACCAAAGGTCGAGGGTCTTCTCCAGGAAAAGATCACAGACTGCTGGGCTGCAAGCTGAACTACCATTGTTTTTGGTGAAATAATATTTTTACTTGAAAGAATGGTGGAAGGACAAACTGTAGTTTCAGACTTGAGTATTTGGTAGATAATTTTCTTAAAGATGAACAAAAGGAGCCAGTTATTTCAAGGAAAACAATAAACAGTAAAAAAGGTAAACAATATTTTTGCATTGTTGTAAAAGTAGTGTTAGCTTAGGGAACACTGAAAAAATATTCTTGGGAACTCCAGCATTGCTACACAACACTCTTTGAGAACCTATGACTTAAGATTTTATCACAGCAGGGGATAAAAAGATAAAAAATACCACCTTTGCATACCTTAGTATAGCCATGTTTATCAAATTGTCTAATTTGGAGAACGAAATGTTTGGAGAACGAAAGATGCTGTGAGGAGCCAGCGACCCGACTGTAGGTGGCAGGTTCCTTTTGAAGCTGAAAGGAGTAGAAAACTCTCATGGCAAGAACGATTCATCTTTACTCAGAAGACACTCAAATGACCTAAGTGGCTGAACTTTAAACATCTGTTTGCTCATATGGTTGGGGATAACCGGCTTACCTCCTAATGTTCTTGTGAGAGTTAAATGACATAGTGAATCTAACTTGAGTGATACAGGGTAGGGGCTTCATAGTGAAAGCTGTTGTTAGGATGACTTCATAGCTTATCTCCCGGTCTCTTGGCTCTCTAGACCTTTGTTCAGCAAACACTCATTATTGTTCTGAGACCCTGTGGCATTCAGGACCCAGGTGTGCCAGGTAAACAATTGCTTCTCTGCCCTCCAGCCTGACTCTGCAGCACATTCTGGACTTGCCTTATCCTACCTAGCTTACCCTCCATTACTGCAGCCCCAGGTGATGCTGGGTCTGGGGAAATCTACTCTTCGGTGCTCCCTTGAAGGTGGAGTTTCCTCCTTTGGAGCGAAGTGCTGTGCACTCCTCTGATCTAACAGACTTCCGTCTTTACCAGCCAGCGTGCTGCTTGGAGTAAGCCAAAATCTTTCTATGTCAACGTGTTTTGTAATTCTCAGATAAAGGATCAGAAATCGTCTTTAAATGGTCTAAACCATTCTTCATAGTAGTAATTTAATCTTGAATCTACATTTTCCTTGTGAAGGAAGTATGAGTCACATTTTTAAAATTGCCAGAGATAACTACACTGCAACTACTAACTAATCATAACGACCAAATTGCCAGGCACTTTGCAGATGTCATCGCATTTAATTTTCCCTGATTCCCTAGGCAGCTATCATGATGCTTTTCTGTGTGTGTGTGTGTGTGTGTGCGTGTGTGTGTGTGTGTGTGTGTGTGTGTGTGTGTGTGAGAGAGAGAGAGAGAGAGAGAGAGAGAGAGAGAGAGAGAGAGAGAGAGAGAGAGAGAGAGAGATAGGGTCTTGCTCTGTCACAGAGGTGAAGTTTCTGCAATATTGGTGAATGTATTAAGGCCACACACATAGTTTTAAGGAAAATTGGAGTTCCAATTAAAGTCTGTCTCACTTTTTCAACATGCTTCCCCCCTTTCCAAAGAATAGCATGATGCTAGGATTTTAAAAAACAACTCAGTGCAGTCACAATGAAAATTCAAGTTTTTTTCTCTAGAGTGCTTTTCTGCTTTTCATTTCTTTTTTTTTGTTGTTGTTGTTAAAACAGAGGCTTCCTGACGTATTTTCTGACAAGAGACAAGTTCTTAGCAGGTTTAGAAAAGACATCTTCAGCCAGGCGTGGTAGCTCATCCTGTAATTCCAGCACTTTGGGAGGCCAAGGCAGGTGGATCACCTGAGGTCAGGAGTTTGAGACCAGCCTGACCAACATGGTGAAACCCTGTCTCTGTTAAAAATACAAAGTTAGCTGGGTGTGGTGTTGGGTGCGTGTAATTCCAGCTACTTGGGAGGCTGAGGCAGGAGAATTGCTTGAACCCAGGAGGTGGGGATTGCAGTGAGCCAAGATTTTGCCATTGCACTCCAGCCGGGGAAGCAAGAGCGAGAAACTTCGTCTCAAAAAAAAAAAAAAAAAAAAAAATCTTCAAAACCTGGTTTCACCCCCACACTTTGATCACCGCCTGTGCATGTGCACTTGGCTTCATTTGTCTATTTGGTGTGTTGGAGGTTGATGGTGTCCTGGGGGTGCTCCCTGCTTGGGCGTGGGCTCTCCAATGCCATGCTGGCTTTGCTGGTCTGCCCTGAATCAGCAGTGGTGAGGCAGTACTCAGCTCTGGGGACAGGCTTGGTGACGGCCTTGATCAGGGTTCAGAACACCGTGAGTCTATAAGGGGTGAAAGATGCTCTCCTGGGATGGAAAGGGAAAGATTCCTTAAGTGCCCTCCTGGGTGAATTGCATCTGAAAGCTTTGCTGGCAGCTTCTCTGTACTAAAGCTCCGGTGAATGTCTGGGTTATCTCAGTAAAAATAACTCTTGTGCTAAGGGGAAATGTTCTTTTTTGTACTTTCCCTGTGTCCACGCAGCAGCCTGACGTTGTGTGCAGTGTCTTTGCCAGACCTCACCCGGCTTAGCCCACCATGGATCCACTCTGGCCAGTCCATACGGAAGTCAGATGCCAGTCCATACGGAAGTCAGATGCTCTCCACTGCAGGCAATAAAGGCAACGTAGCCCAGAGGAAGTTTATTTATTCCAGCAGCTAGGTGTTTCAGCCTCAATACCTCTTCATGTGTTGGAAAAAATAGTATTTTTCTATTTGTCTCTCTCCAACTAATCTAAAATTCTTCAGGCATTATCTGTAATGGCTGAGTCTTAATGCTTCCTTTCAAACTTTAATCAGCGACACAAGACACACGTGTTTGTCTCCTGTGTGCTCCTCATCATTTATAAGTGCCAGTTTGTAGGTTTAATATCATCTAAAATGTCAGGGCTCTGGCATGGTTCTAATTTGAGTCCCTTTCTATCTTTTCTCCATTGTTTATGGAAATGATGAACGCGCCTCTGCTCAGTAAGGATTTGCTAAGCATTTTGCCACATTTGTCTTAAAGTTCTGAATTCATCCTTCAAAGATGTTTGATTTTGTGTAGTCTCAAGGGAGATTATGTTATTATGAAGAGGCATAGAAAACAAAACCAACTTCAGAATGGGTCGTAGATGTGCTGAGGTTCTAAGCAGGTAGGCATCTGTGGTTGGCTCCTGTGAATGGACCTGGATGAATAGAAACTGTTCTCTTGTATGGTTTTTCCAGGTTTTCCAGTTCCTCAGCATTGTGGAGTCATGTGGTGTTATTACACTGTCATTAATGAGTGACTTGGCTTACTCAATATTATAGTTTGCGTGCAAGTTGATTTAGTCAAATAGTGGTTCATTTCCCTTAAAGCACGAAGTATGGCATGGTCTAGTGGTTCTGTGACTTCCCTGTATCCCAGTCTCCTCTTGTTCTGTTCCCCCATCCTGATCTTACAGCTTTTGTCTTCTTGTTTACCACCTCATGGCTGCAAGAAGGAGGTTTCAGCTCTCTCTTCATGTCCACGTTCCAGGCAGGCATGAGGAAGGGCCAGCAGCCTCCTACAGAGGGTAGGAGGTTTCATTCTGCTCTCCGTCACCCCACCCTCACTCCTGCAAGGGAGGCAGTGGATCTGAGTATTTCTGGCAGAACATATCAATGCTCTGGGCAAAACTGGGATTCTTTAGTAAGAAACAGGGGGAGTATTTGGTATACAGTCCTCCCAAGGTACAAATATTAATTCTCTTCTCAGTCTAATAATCACTTTTCTTTCATCTGGTCCTGCCTCTGAACAGTATTGGTGTTCTAGTTCCTGTTACCCACTTCCCTGGGCTCCTGGTGTTTCTCCATTTAACCTTGTTCCATTGCTCACTCAGAGTCCTGGACTATTAAACGTAGCTAGGTATAGAAACCTCAAGCATCTTGACTCCACTTTGAGGCTGTGTGTTAGATTCCCTTCACTACTTCCACGGTTCTTCATTCTGACAACTGAGACTCACTTCAGGACTGCCTCATATCCACGAGTCCCCTAGTTTTCTAGACTGTTTCCTTTTTGATTCTTGGTGTTTGCATTTTTGTGAGTTTTACCCCGTTAGAACCTATCAGCTCATCTACAACCCATTCTGAAGTTGGGTTTCTTTTTTGGACCATTGGAAAGCTATACCCCATAACCAATGCCTCTTAGAAGTCTCCAAAGCTTTAAGCAGTGGTTCTCACTGGACATCACAAAAGGAGGCGCTCATGCCAGGTGCTTTCTGTGTTAAGTGCATAAACCCTGAATGCACTCTAACCACATTCCCTTCACTTAATATATCTGAATTGTCAGGAGGACCCAGGAGAGGTTCGAATTGAGGATTTTCCCTCTAGTCATTGTTATTCTGGTATGACCTATGGTCAGGGGAGGATTGATGCAATTATTTGGACAGGAAATCTAAATAAGTAATTTTCTTTCCAAGTAGGATAACTGCTGGGTAGAAACTTAAAAGAAATCTAGAAACCACTGGTCAAATGCCTGTGTTTTATAGACAGGACACCTTGCTTCAGAGAGATGGAATTATTAGAAGTCATATGGGTCAGTTGGGGTGGGTCTAGACTTAGGACCTAAGGTTTTGCATTCCTCGCTAGAGGGTTTTCCACTTACATGTTTTTAGGAGAAAGGTTTTATCCTTCTACACCTGTCCCTTTCACCTAGGAAGGTTAGAACCACCAAGAAGACTGACTAGTGGTCAGAGCAGTGGGTGGCTCAGAGATACCCAGCCACCTGGTACCTGGTACCCACAGATATGATGGAAACAGCCTTTGTGAAGACACTAAAGGGTCTCAGCTAAATCTTATATTTTCTGCCTTAGCCTCCCCTCTTTCTGTACTTAAAAAGTATTTTGACAGTACACATTATATCAGTGCAATTGCTTTATATAATTAACCTGGAAGAAAAAAAAGGTGTCTGATTTCAAAGGAGAGTCAGAAATGCATTAATTCACCTTAGTGACTTACTTTATTTAGTGCGAAAGTGTTCCACATACAGAGAGATCAATCACATCACGGATTTTCTTAACTGCACTTTACTCTTGAGTGCAGTTAAAGCATCAGTGCAGCCGGTTGAATGCTTATATTCTAAGCCTTCCTTAGCTGTTGCTGAATGGCGCCCTATACTTTAGAAGGTGCTTTTGAAAGACACAAAGACCTAGGTTATACTCTCCTTTTCTACCCCTTCCAGGTTCTGGATGAATGGGTCTCAATGCCCACTGCGTGCTGGGCATTGAAATTGTTAAAAAATAATGAAACAACAGCAAGAAGACAAGCTCCCCAGGTGATGATTAAGCGCAGTCAAAGTAGAGATAAAAATTTTCATGAGTTTATCAAAATATTACTTACATTTAAGTAATCATGAGCTGAAATATACATTACATTTTTCTATGTAAAATGCTTTGCTTAAGGCATTTAGGGAGATTTTATAAATACATACTTATATATGACAAACGTAGATTTGTGTTCAATGATATCTGTTCTACAATCTTTTTTTTTCACAACTACTTATTAAGGAAAAATGAATCAATCAGACTCCATTGAGGGAAAGCTGGACTGAACATAAGAAGTGGTCAGATTTCATGTGTCATTAAATTATTCAAATCTTTATTTAACAAAATCATTGGTTCTCTGGTAGATAATGAAAGTTTTCCCTCAATATCCATTCTTCCTGCTTCTTTATTCATAGAAGTTCAAAATGCTTGCTGGAGACATAATTTCCCAGAATAAAAACTAAATTCCCTAACCTCTTTCACAGCTATTATGGACATATAATTAAATTCTAGCCAAAGTGATATGAGCAGAAAGTGGTATAGTATCTTTCAGGAAGGCTCCTCAAAGAGAGCGAGCATGCACTTCTGTTCCTTCTTCTTTCTTTCTGACTCCCTGCGACCTGCTTCTAGAGCCAAGGCTGCCATCTTGGTCCTCAAAGCCGCTGTCAAGTGCTGAGAATGGCCTGGTTTCCTAATGACTGTGGAGCCCTTATACATAGTCAATTTGAAAGAGAAATAAATCACTTCTTGCTTCAGCCACTCTTGTTTTGTGTTTTCTATCTCATTAAGCCAAACTTAATTCCTCACTTGTTCTGTATTATAATTGGATGTGACCATGCTAGTTAGGGGAGGGACATACTGAACAGAGTGTCTGGCAAGTTCATAGACATTCTGAAAACATGTATGGCTCTGAAAAAGTCCATTCTATGCTCTTGACACTTGTTCAATGTTCCTATTCTTCATCCACACTTCAGTCTCTTTGATCTATTTTCACTCTTCGGATTGTCTCCATTATGTCCTCTTTCCATCATGATGGGTGAGGATCCAAGTTGGTAAAACCAGGAGACGGAACTGATAATCTATGGCCTTAAGTATGTAAAATGACTTTTCTAAGCGCCTCAGATACTAATTCTTTAAGGCCCACACCTACAACACAGTTCCGAGCACAATGTATTTGAAGAATGCGATTATTAATGGATGGATAAGGATTGAAGATTAATGAAAATTATTTTTTCAAAGGAGATAAAGCATGTGAATTGCTAAATTGAAGTTAGCCATTGAGGTTTGGGAGCACGACATCAGCGATTGCATAGTGGCTTTGCTAAATTAGGAAACAGAATCTTGAAACCAAGCAAATGTACATGGGAACAAAACCAAACTCTATTAAAAGATTGAAGTTATCTAAACAATGATGGCAGAAAAATAGTCAAATCATCATCTATCCTGAGAACAGAATCGGTTACTACTGCTTCACAGACATAAAATGGCTGGGAAATGGTGGCGGCTGTACGAAGAGAGGGAGAGAAAGCCAAATAGAAGTCTTTGGTACCATTCAGGTACTTATGCACCTGCTTATCTCCCTTGGCCGCTGTGGAACTTGGAACATGTCCTGTGTTCAATTCATGCAGAAATGCTAGATGAAATATAGTACAGAAAATGTTTGCCTCAACATTTAAAAAAAGATTGGAAACAACAGAAAGTGTTCAAGAACCAAAAATGTGTATACAAGAATGGGCTATATAAGAAAATGTAAAGATTTGGCACTCAGCTTGGAGAAAGGGAGTTTAAGACATGATAGTGGTTTAAAAGTATCTCTTGACATGAAGACCTTAAAGAGGACTGAAAATAGTATGAATTTAGGTGCATCACAGAACTTTTGATTTATGTGGAAAAAGGTAATTTGGAAAACTGCATATGGTGGAAGAAAAATATAAGAAACTAATTTTGCTATGAATTGAACTTTAACATTTAAAGTGATTATCAAATTATTTTGACTATGAATGACTTACAATATTTTATTTGACTCAAACCTGTGACTGAGGCAAGTACAGCTTATTATGGAGACTAGTTACAAGTCAGCAGAAACAATTTCACAGAAGCAACTAGATATGTCTAGCTCACGTTTTGCAAATACGTAGTAAACTGCAAAAGTCTTCTAATTTTTAGGTACTGAAAGTCAGAGTGATGATTAATTAGATTGGGAATTTGTCTCTGTAGTAAAAGATTGTCTTGACAATAGATGGAAGTAATGGAGTTTCTATTCTAAGAAATATTCTCCCTAAAGCAATCTTACCTTCACTGGAACTAGGTAAGCAAATTTTGATGGTATTCCCTTCGGATTCCCAAAGAATAGTGAACTCATATGAACATGAAGAAATTTCAGTTTGAAACTATTAAAGAAGGAAGAGATGAGACTAATGGGCTGAAGATAAAATCCAAACCCGTCAATTGTACCTTAGATTTTATTTTACTAAAGTGAGTAGAAAGATTTATTGCCTGTGTCTTAACAAGAGAATTAAGCAAATTGAGTCAATTATTTAAGTCATATTTATTTGAAAGTCTGTTTTGAGGCCACAATTTAGCTTGACTGTCATTTAGCAGGCCATCTGCTTACTTTTCCTTTATTTCTTGGTGTAATTAAGATTATGTATAATGACAATAAACAGATTTACTTTTTTTAAGAGACAAAATAAGTGATCACATTATACACTTATAAATAGATGTAAGTTGATGAATAACGGGTTCATTTACTCTGAACAATTGAATGGAAAACATCTTAGTACACCCCTTAAAATCCAAATCATATAGTTCTTTCTCAAATCTAAGCAAAATTATAAACACCACTCATTTTTAAAAACCTCAAATGATATGTCATTGTCAATTCATCATCATACATTGCCCATAGAGTCGGGCTATATACAAAAGCTCTCTTTCACAGATATTTCAAGTTTGTTTGTTAAATATAACTTATAACTCTTGCTTTTCTAATTAAAGAATCTGAAAAAATTATAGAAACATTCAGATATATTCTAAAATAGTTATTTCCATTGTTTAATCTTCATATAGTTTGAAATAAGCATGGAGTTTTATAATCTACTTTACTAAATTTTCCCTCCCTCCCTCCCTCCCTCCCTTCCTCCCTCTCTCTCTCTCTCTCTCTCTCTCTCTCTCTCTCTCTCTTTTTCTTTCTTTCTTTCTCTCTCTCTTTCTTTTTTTCTCTGTCTTACTCTATTGCTGAGGCTGAGTTCCAAGGTGTGATCATGGCTCACTGAAGCCTCAGTCTCCTGGGCTCAAGTCATCCTCCCACCTCAGCCTCCCATGTAGCTAGAACTATAGGCACACACCAGCATGCTTAACTAATCTTACTACATTTTTTTTTTGAGAAAGGGTCTTGCTATGTTGCTCAGGCTTGTCTCAAACTCTTGGGCTCAAGTAATCCTCCTGTCTTGACCTCCCAAAGTGTGATTACAGGCATGGACCATGTGCCTGGCTTATCAACTGTTTTAAGAATGGCTTAAATGCATATGGCTTCCCTGTATTTACACAATAATTGTGGGAAACCTGAATGACAACACTATTAGAGCGATCGAATGACTTATTACTGAAAGCCACCTAGAGACTGTCTAGTTCAAACCCTGATTCTATTTTTAGATTAATTGAAAGTTTTAAACTATCAAGGAAGAGATGAGGCTAATGGGCCAAAGATAAAATCCAAACCTACCAATTGTACCTTAGATTTTATTTTACTGAGTAGAAAGATTTTTTGCCTGTGTCTTAACAAGATGATTAAGCAAAGTGAGTTCTCCTCTATTGTGCTATCAAACATTAGATAATATTGCTTTTATTGAACTGTATTTTTGTACCCATTAACCATGCCCACTTCATCCTCCCCTCCCACTATCCTTCCCGGCCTCTGTTAACTGTTATTCAACCCTCTCCTACGATGAGATCAAACTTTTTTGTTTCCATATCTGAGTGAGAACCTGCTAAATTTTTCTTTCCGTGCCCAGCTTATTTCATTTAACATAGTGTCCTTCAGTTCTATCTATGCTGCAGATGACTTGACTTTATTATTTTTTCTGAATAATATTTCATTGTGTATATATGACACATTTTCTTTGTTCATTTACCTGCTGATAGACACTGAGGTTGATTTCATGTCTTGGCTATTGTGAATAGTGCTGCAATGAACATGGGAGTGCAGATAGCTCTTTGATATACAAATTTTCTTTCTTTTGGATATACAACTAGCAGTGGGATTGTGGATCATATAATAGTTATATTTCTAGTTTTTTGAGAACCCTCCAAACTGTTCTCCATAGTGACTGTGCTAAATTTACATTCCCACCAGCAATGGACAAGGGTTCCCCTTTTTCCACACCCTCACCAGCATTCATTATCGTCTGTCTTTTTGATAAAAGCCATTTTAACTGCAGCGAGAGGATATTTCATTGCAGTTTTGATTTGCATTTCTCTGATGATTAGTGACATTGAGCCCTTTTTCATATACCTATTTGCCACTTGTATGTCTTCTTTTGAGAAATGTCTATTCAGATCTTTTCCTCATTTTTAAATTGAATTACTTGGGTTTTTTTTTTTCCCCATTTTGTTTGAGCTCCTTATACATTCTGGTTATTTGAACCTTCTCTTTCATGAATTTCTGATTGTATTTGTTTTCCAGTTCACCACTGCAATCTCAGTCGTTTTCTAATTAAATGTGTAATTGTCATAGATGTTGCATGTGTTTTACTAAAATGGTAACCATTTTTGATAGCATATTTTATTATTTTGGTGATCATATCCCCTTCCATTTTTTTTAAATAAAGTAGTTTTTTAATAATTATCACATTTATATTAAATTCTTTGTATTGTTGAAAGTCATTTTGTGAAGTTCCAACTTAAGATTTTAATTGGGATGTCTAACTTACACATGGAATTGTAAGGAATCCATGTCTTTCTTCTGTCTACACATGCAGAAACATGGATGCTTTTGATAATTTATTCAGGTTTTCTTTTATTATACATCATTTTTCTTTTTACATGTTTTCTACACATGGTAGAAAAAGTATATTTGCACAATAATATGCCCAGAAAAAAATGCTAACAGTTTTTAAGGCTTTTGTAAAAACTAAAAATTTCATTACAAGGTTGTTATTGGTGTACTGGAAAAATTATTGGTATTTGTGTATTTGTCTTTTGTACATCTACTGTATTGAGCTTTGTTATTAATTTGAAGAGGGGTTTTCAGTGTATTTATATAGATTTTCTAGATCTATAGCAGCGTCAGTCATTAATAATGATACTATCGTCTCTTCCTAATTATGATCATCTGTTTTCAGTCTCAGTGTAGTACCCTGAACAATGGTAAAGGAGAATGATGGTTATAACCTTCCTTTAATGAGGTTGCCTCTCATTGACTTAATGGCAATGGCTTTTGGTATGAGATCGTTAATTTTTCTTATTTTTCTTAAGATTTAAAAAAAACATAAAATCAGAATAATAATTGAATTTTTATTCAATATTCTTTTTAACCATCGATTAAGGTGACTACAAGATTTTTCCAGTTTGAGTTAATAGTGCTATAAACTATTATTATAATGCTAGAATCTTTATTAAAGTATTCAAGGATTTATTCCCGATATTAGTGTGTTATAAATTTACTGGTATTTTGGTTAGGACTTTTATATATACATACAGGAATATATAAGATTGATCTCTAATTTCTGCTTTGCTCATGATCAAACTTTTGTTTATTAGAGTTATGGTAGATTCATAAGATACATTCCTCAGCTTAACTTTTTTTCCATGTAAAAAGACATATAAATGACTAGGATGACTTGGCAAGTCAAAGGTTGAAATTATTTACCTAAGTGCCTGGACACATAATAAAATACAGTCTTTTCCTCATGCATTCTATTTTTAAACACATTCAAGTTTTCAGTTTAGCTATTTAATGTTGTCTGTTATAACCTCCATTTCTTTTTTTTTGAGACAGAGTCTCATTCTGTTACCAGGCTAGAGTGTAGTGGCACGATCTCAGCCCATTGCAACCTCTGCCTCCTTGGTTCAAGCGATTCTTCTGCCTCAGCCTCCCAAGTAGCTAGGACTTACAGGTGTGTGCCACCTTTTTTTTCTTGATTTGGTGTTTCTGTTACTTAAATTATTTTCTAAGAAACCACTGTTGTATAAATATATATTAATTTTATTTTTTTCCCGCATCTATTTTTTATTTTGTTCTTTTAAATTTACACATTTATTATTTTCTGGTCAACTTATTTTTAATATTTTAAACTCCATTTTAAAAATGCCATATTAGTATTTTTTTCTATTTTTAGCCAGGTGTACTGGCTCAAGCCTGATCCCAGTTATGCTGGAGGCTGGGATGGAAGAAATTTTTGACCCTAGAATTTGGAGGCAGAAGTGAGCTGTGATCACACCACTGCACTCCAGTCTGGGTAACAAAGTGAGACCCCATCTCTTAAATAAATATATAAAAAATTAAAAATTAAAAATATAGTATTCTTAGGTTTTAAATATTCCTTTGGTGGCCTCATGATGATTTAGTTTTGCAGTGTTTTCTATGTCTTCTTTGTCGATTAAGTCTTCAAATAATGTTTTAGCATTCAGGATTTTTATTTGTATCATATGAACAAATTGATTATATTGGCAGATAATCTAGCCTCTATAATTTCTGTCTCTACAATTATGGAATTGAGATTGTTTTTGGTTCAATTTACTATTGAGTTTTCTATAGAGTGTAAAACTTGGTTTAGCTTGACTAAGTTTAATTTACTAATTACGTTATTTTAGTTCTTTACGTCTGAATCTCTCTGATCTATTACATATTGGTACTGGTGTATTGAAGGGGTTCACTGCATTTTTGCTTTCTGTTCATTATTCTCTGCATTTATAAGAGGAGTATAAAATTTTAAAATGAATAATTATGTAGGTTATACATAATATGTAAGATAACTATGACATTATAGAGTATAAGTGTATTGCCTATTTGTCTTATTATACATTAAATTTGTGTAATTAATACAATATGATGATTTTTTTTAGGCTTAACATATTTAATATTGAGTACTTCTTTGATATTAATCTTGTTTCCTTGGCTCTTTTTTTTTTTTGTTGCTATTTGTTTCATATCTGATGTATCTTTTAATTTATTTATTTATCTTTCTTTGTTTAGTATTGTTTCATTTTAGGCCCCAAATGAAATGTTTCCTGCAAATTAAAAATAAGTAAAGAAAAATTAACATCCACAAATCTTTGTGCTTTAACATCAGGCGTTAAGGTCACTAGTATAACTGATATGTATAATGACTGTTCTTGATTTCTTCACCTTTTTTTCATGGTCTTGCTTATCCTGTAGTGTTGTTGAAAGTTTAAGTGAAATAATAGCAGGTCTCCTGGCATATCCTAAGCTCTCAATAAACATTTAGGTGAAGCAGCATATTCCAGTGGCTCAACATTGGCTCCAAAGCCTAGTCTTCTGAGTTAAAATTGCAGTTCTAGCACTTAACACGCTATTTGTCTTTGAAAAATTTACTGAATTTTTTGATCTTCAATGTCATATCTCAAAATTGTGGCAAATTATCTCAAAATTGTAGCATCTACTTCATAAAATGATTTTAAGAAATAAATTAAAAAAGAGAGAAGCAAACATGTATAGCACCTGGCATAGAATGAGAGTTAAATAAATATTAGCTATTTTTATTCTTTGCATATTCTTGAATCTTGCTTTTTTGTTCTGTAGTGATTTGGAAAACAGGTGTGCATCCTGTTTTTGACTCCATTGGCAATTACCTTTGAAGTTTTTCAGAAACGCAGTGCAATCCAAATTTTTCTAATTACCAGTGAGCAATGGTATCATAACTTCTTACTCTGTCATATGTAAAACTAATCTCAGCATATATTTAGCAAACTTTAGTGAACCTTTACATTTTATCATTTAAAAAATAAATCTGAATCTTATTGATACATGTCATTGTTAGTAAATTACAGGCTTTTTTGAAAAAACATTTTCCTTGATTATTTAAAGATAATTAAAAGTTTCATATTGAAATTAGCCAGGCGTGATGGTGCACACCTGTGGTCCCAGCTACTTAGGAGACTGAGGCAGGAGAATTGCCTCAGTCTGGGAGGTGGAGTTTGCAGTGAGCTGTGATTGCACCACTGCACTGCAGCCTGGGCAACAGAACAAGACCCTGTCTCAAAAAAAAAAATAAAGTGACTTTATCTTATTTGCAAAAAATCACTTAGATATGTAACTACTGTATTTGTTTAATTTTATTCTGGGCTCAGCCTTTTTTCTTTAAGTCATGTCCTTCATATTTTTGGCTCTTTAATTTTCATTATATTTTTTGGTAATCTAAAATATATTCTGAAGTCTTTTTTCAGGCAACATACATGAAAAAGATTTTTTCAGTTATCTTGCATATCTGGAAAGAAAACCCCTTTCCTTCCCATTTGTGAATTAACAACTAGTTTGATGTAGGGAAGTCTCTGATTTCTTATTCACGTATGTGGACATTGCTCTAGTTTCTTCTGAAATCTGTTTTGATAATGGAGAAATATGAGGCCAGTGTGATGTTTCTTCTATTGTTGAAAACCAGAATTTTTTTCTTGATTTTTGAAATTTGTCCCTTTTTCAAGTTTCATATTCTCTTCTTGAAACCCTTTTGATCTACAGATGCAGTTAATTTTATTTGATTTAAAACTTGTAAATATACATATATTTCCATTCT
Source organism: Saguinus oedipus (assembly GCA_031835075.1). Classification (NCBI taxonomy): domain Eukaryota; kingdom Metazoa; phylum Chordata; class Mammalia; order Primates; family Cebidae; genus Saguinus; species Saguinus oedipus. The sequence continues at coordinate 11,387,350 of CM063169.1, read as the reverse complement.
TTTTGCTCTCTTTGTTACTTTGCTCTTCATTTTATCATTTACTACTAATATTTTTATTTCTCCCTTGTATTTTGAGATGACTTCGTTAGTTTTTCCTTGAGTAGAACCTAAACAAATGCAGATTCTTTTAATGATGCTACCTTAGGATTTTAATTCTACTTTCGCAGTTTAAGAGAAGGTCACAAAGTTTTCCAATTTCAGGTTAAATCCCCGTCTTTCATCTTTTTGTCTTATTTCAACTCCTTTTAGGGTAGCATACTTTTTTAAAATGGCATGTATGATTTCTTACATATCTTTGAGGAAAAGGCAAAAAATTATCTAGAAATTCTTATTTTACAGGTAGTAAGTAATTTTCAAATATAGGATTCCTTAAAGTCTTTAAGAGAGTTGATACTCTTCCTTTTATATGATGTTGCATAAACATTCATAAGGAAAATAAGGAATTATTGTTTCTTCTTCTTTGACTGAGATGCATTGGTCTTTTTTTTTTTTTTTTTTTGAGATGGAGTTTCGCCTTGTTACCCAGGCTGGAGTGCAATGGCGCAATCTTGGCTCACTGCAACCTCCGCCTCCTGGGTTCAGGCAATTCTCCTGCCTCAGCCTCCCGAGTAGCTGGGACTACAGGCACGCACCACCATGCCCAGCTAACTTTTGTATTTCTAGTAAAGACGGGGTTTCACCATGTTGACCAAGATGGTCTCGATCTCTTGACCTCGTGATCCACCTGCCTCGGCCTCCCAAAGTGCTGGGATGACAGGCTTGAGCCACCGCGCCCGGCCCGCATTGGTCTTTTTTTTTGCAGCATTTGCCAGCAGATAGAATACAAAGTCTTCCTTCGGCTGCTCCTACTGTCCACTTAGGTGCCTACTGAAAACCTATCTTAGGACAAAAACAGTGTGTATCTTGAAAGCAGGATTTATCCAGTAAAGTTCTTCTAGACTTATATAAACTTTTCTCTTACCCTGTGGCTTAAGAACTTTGCCTCTGACTCTGAGACTGATAAGTTCTATCCCCATATCACTTGTGGGTAACCAGGATTCTTTTCTAATAAAAAATATTTATATTTAAAAATGAGTATTTCTGGCATATTCTGATAACACGGTTTTCTTTTTTTTTTTTTTTTTTTTTTTTGGGGGGGGGGATTGCAAATGCATATCTCAAAATGTAATTAATTTGAGAGACTGAATAGAGAAACGGGCAATCACCAGACTATGTGTAAAAATACATCTAGAGCAACCAGCCCCAAATGTCAACCCACTGTCTACAGTAACCAGCACAGGAAGTGAGCCTATTATCTCTAAGTCGGACTTGAATAAAGTCAGATCGCTACCTCTAGGAATCAGTTCAGGAAACCAAACAAAAACCCCTGTAAGTAATAGGCTGTCCCAAATGGCCAGGACTTGATTAATAACTGACAATTTCTTTGATTTTTGCCCCTGCTTCCAGCTTATGACCACCCAGAGAAAACCACATGTGCCCCCTAAACAATCACAGAAGATGCCCTGCTTTTGGATCACCCCTCTCCATCTTCCTTAGGCCAGCAACCTCTAGTCAGGGCATAGCTGAACTCCTACCTTTTTCCTACTATCAAGCTTTCCTTCTCTTCTGCCTGCCTTGGAGTCACTGCCAAAACGCAAGTGATGTTTGCTCACTCCCTTGTTATAGCAAGTTCTGAAGTCTTTGCTTGTTTTCACCTGTTGCCCTGCAGTTATTTCTACAAATTATGCTGTTTTCTTGGTCACCAAGTTTTAGAAATTCTACGTATTCCCGAATGCCCATTAATGGGGTATGTAGATGGTGAATAATAGAGTGGTGGTGGTGGCCACATGGAGGAGCTAACTTGTACAACTCTAAAATCGTATGTGCATGCAAGGTGAGGCAAGGTGGCTGGGAATGGATGCACTTAAAAAATTTGCAGGTCCTCAAACTCCCAGCTAGTTGCAGGCAGTGTGTATAAGTTTTGGCATTTTCCTACCATCATCTCAGCAGGATGTACTATTCTATCTCAGAGAGAAACAAATGCAGAGCAGTGGTTTTGTTGAAAGTCCATCTCCATCTATTCCCCATATACTGGAAATCCCTCCCACACTCCATGAATGGTTTGCTATTATCCCCTAATTTCCTGGAATATCACGCATTTAACTTTTTATATGTCTTCATAGCTATTTTAGTGGGGGAAATTTGGAGAAAATCAGGAATTGCTACATAAATGCCATCTTAACTTGGAAATCAAACCTAACTGAGCCATTTTAGAGACGTGAAAACTGGGGCTTAGATTTCTTGAGCTCTTTTCTATTATATCCTCTGCTCTTTGTTTTCGTTTTCTTTTTCATAATTCATCAGAATCCTCAGCCAACACTTTTCAGTGAATTTAGAGTAATTGCTTCTTGCATAATAGCTGTATAATCTTGGACAAGTCATTTAATCTTCTTAAGCCTCAATTTTGTCATAAAAAAGTTGCTAATAGGATTGCCAAAGAATTAAACATGTCAGAAACCATTCTTGATGCTTCTGTGTATATCATTATGTATTACTGTTTTAATCCTCTCAAAAACTTAGCAAGGCAGAGACTTTTAAGATTCCTAATTTACAGATAAGAAAACCAAGGCTTAGAGAGGTAAAATAATTTGCCTGAGCTCATACTTCTAGTAAGTGGTGGTCCAGAGTTTAACACCAGGCAGTCTTAATCCAGATTTGCTTCTTAAATCACAGCACAGTTTTTTAAACCACAGTTTCTCATAGTGCTAAAACGTAGCTATGCCTAAATTTAAAAGACGCTCTCGGATGAGGCTAGCTAGGTATAAATGACCTACCGCAATACACTGAGCGTCCAAGGATTGAGAACATCCAAGAAGATTCCAGTGTTCCTGTGGGGCAAAGTGTCCTCGATCCTCATTAGTTTAAGTAACTCAGGTTAGCAATGTGGTCCAGTGGGCACAGGTTTGAAGGTGGTGTGACCTTGAAATATACTTGGTTCTGCAATTTCTTTAGAAATGTTTAATTCCAAAACAACTTTGTGGTTTGAGACATTTCCAACCACTTTGGGAAGGAGGCTGGTAGGTGGGGAATTGAGATTTCATCAGATCCAACAAAGACAAGCTTAGGGGCAAGATAGGCTTGGAAGCAATTTAAGCTTTCTACTTAAGCTTGTAGCCTGAAATCTCGCAATTTTCTGAAGTTTTGGGATGGTGTAAGGAGGGCTTTATGGGACTGCCTGTGTAGTGTTTTTGAGGTCATAGTTAACAGAAGAAGTGGAAATAATCTAGCAATGGACCTTTATTATTCCTTTTAAGTGTTGGTATTTTATTTCCCTGACTGAATAGGAGATTCCCCCTCCATGATGAGATTTTTGTAGAGAAGGGCCAACTTCCTAGCCTAGAAGCAAAAATACCAGAAACACACTTTCCCAACCTCTTTTGCAACTAGGAGTGTTGAACCAGGACTTCATTGTGCACAGAATCAGAGAACATGGAGGATCCAAGTTTCCTGGGCAGGAATGATGGCAGGGCATAGATTTGCCCCCACTGGCGGGAATAATTTCTCCTGGCTATTGAATTGCGTGCCCTGAAAGAACCAGGGAATATTTGTGATTGTGAAATTGAACTGTCAACCACCTCATGCTGTGCTTTAAACAGAGCCTACACTGCAGATATGGTCTAGCTTGAATCTTCTTCCCACTGTAGAATTTGTCTTCTGCTCTTCCTCCTGTCTGAATCACTCTTAGGTGTCCCGTTCTGGTTCATGACTGTAATCCTTGGTCTGAAGCCCTTATTATCATTGCCTATTTCATAGCTGCCCTCAAATTCCCTCTTTTGGTTTTTGTTTTCATGTATGAGTCCAATCAACTTATAGGAATTTTTTTGTCCAGTAACTTGTCTTAGAATTCTTTTCAATATTTATTTCAGACTCGATCTGATTTCTTATGTTTCAAACTCATCTCTTTTTTTTCAGATGGAGTTTCACTCTTGTTACCCAGGCTGGAGTGCAATGGCGCGATCTCGGCTCACCACACCCTCTACCTCCTGGGTTCGGGCAATTCTCCTGCCTCAGCCTCCTGAGTAGCTGGGATTACAGGCACGCACCACTGTGCCCAGCTAATTTTTTGTATTTTTAGTAGAGACAGGGTTTCACCATTTTGACCAGGATGGTCTCGATCTCTTGACCTTGTGATCCACCCACCTCGGCCTCCCAAAGTGCTGGGATTACAGGCTTGAGCCACCGCACCCAGCCCAAGCTCATCTCTTATGTTCCTTACTCATCTACGTTCCAAGCCTGAATCGTCCAAGCATGGGTCTTCTCTGGGAATAGGTGAGACCCACCATATGTCTATTCAGCAGGATCCAGGCTGACATGAAGGGAGTTCACTTAAAATTAATAGTATAGATTTAAGAACTAGAAAATCTTTGGCTTCTAGGCTCCTGCTTTTAGTGTTGGCATGGGTCAATAACCTAAAAGTGTTGGTTTGCTGATCTTAAGGGGTATAGTGACAGCAATTGCCTCACAGTGTTGCCGTGAGACGTAATCAAGGTTGTGCATTAAAAAAATGCTCAGTCAGAGCTGGACAGTCAGACCCTCCTTAACGAGGTTGCTCTCATCATTCACATTTGTTAGGCAGTGGCAATACTTTGGATTTGGGAGAGTTCTAGGTTATATTTCACCCTCTGTTTGCCAAACAGAGATTAACTTTTCTATGGGCAGGGACTTAATTCACTTAGTTTACTTTCTGGAACATGGAAACACAGATTTTAGCTGGGTCTTGTCAGGCCCTCCTTTTCAGTGTATTCACACTATAAATAGTAATTCTAACATGCACCTGAGATAATGCACTCAACACGTAATTAATATACGTAATGTTTCAAAAGGGATATAAATACATGCAAGTAAAAATGGAAACAGTTTGTGTAAGCTGCTACTTAAACCAAGAGGTGTCATTCCAGTAGAGCAGGGAGTGGATGCTGGAAATGCCTGTTCTCTGATGACATTCTTAGCTCTCTGGTTAAGCATTCCATCACCACTGTGTCAAGGTAAAATCATTTTACTGCTCTGCTCATTTTGCTCTGATTCCTCCCTCTTCTCTTTCTTATCTTCTTCTATGGATTGCATTTTCTGCTAAGCTTTAGTACACAGAACTGGAGTTAGTTGTTTATTCACAATCCTGCCCTAAGGTGGGCTGAAGATGTTTCGGAGAAGGAAGCCTCCTGGAGTCACTCTAAGTGATGTGAAGTCTGCTGGAGAAAGACTTCTGTTCCCTTACTTTTGAATCCACCCTATCCCTCCCCTGCCTCCTACCTTGTAAAACACAAAGTGAGAACTTAGGGGAGGTGTGGAGTGCTGGAGGGAAGGGCACACATTTAAGGGAGTAATGTGAGCTAACCCCTACATTAGTCAATTTACTCCTGTTATCAAATTTAAGCATCACCATAATCCAATGAGGAGAACATTAGCACTGTTTTACAGATGACAAAACTGAAGCTTGGAGAAGTTATGTAACTTGCTTAATGTAAACTAATAGTTAATAAATGAAGTACTAGGATTCAAACTCAGGTTGGTCTGACTCCAAATCAAGAAATCATTCCACAACCTTATCTCTTGCAGTTTTTAAGTCTCTACTTAATAGTCTCTATTATAAGTTTGTAAGTCTCCATCCAACCCTACTTTCACAGTAACACAAATGAAAATAATTGAAATATATTAGACTAAAAAGATTCTGGAATACACATTACTGTTACTTTCTGTGACAGATGTTCAAGTCTAAGGTGGGTGGTTTGTTTGCTACATAAATCTGGAAGCTCTTTCATCCCTTGTCCAAGGCTGTAGAGCGTGGTTTTCCATTGCAGTGGTGAGACGATGAGATTAAACTATTATCAGGTGAAACTACATGCAGTTCCAATTTCCAAATATTTTTGCTTTCAAATGACTTCTCTGGAGGGAAAGGGGCTATAAATCCCCTAAACAAATAATAATAAATGTTCTGGTTGGTGTCTGTATTACAGAAAGATTACTTTGGCATGCTGGCACTTAGCAAATGAGAAATGTCAAAACAAATAAACTACTTAATCCATATTGGATCATGACAAATTGATTTGGAAATGCTGCTTTCTCTTATCAGGGGCTGCTCCTGCAATGGATTGTTTCACATTTTTTATAGTGGCTTTGAGGCCTTTCACTCATGTTATTGAGAATAGAAAGGCAATTTAGCGGGTCTAGAAAGTATATGACAAAGTGCTTTAAAAAAAGTTTTTATCATCCTTTTCCTGAATTGATATTTTATGTCACCTTTGTACGGTCATGATTACATCAACTTTTTATGCTGAGAAAAATGCTCAATTTAAGTATCTATAACCATTTCCATCATCTTCTATTTTTTATTATTTCATTCTGAGTATCTATAAGGATATCTGCTTTAAAATTATGCAGAATCATAATGACTTTGGTGGCTATCCTCAATCAATTGCTGCAGAAGAGATTTTTAACAAAATATTATATTTAAGAGCAACTTACAGAAAGCTGATTGCTGCCCTATCAAATTAAGACTTGTTAATTTTTTGGTCATAATTGTAGTTATTTTCTTACATTATTTTTAATAATTTATGTTCTCATAAACTTAATAAATAACACATAAAGCATAATTCTTTTGTGCCATCAACTTTTCACCTAAAACTCCCGATATTCTCAAGTAGTGTGATTGTTTATTTTGATTGTTCACTTGATTGGATTAAGGGATACCCAGGTAGCTGATAAAATATTAATTATTCTCAGCACTGAGCCTGTCCCTCTTCTGCTGAAAGAGAAACCCAGGTGGTTTGCCATTTGGTTAGAATGATTGGGTTTTCTCAAATGTGTCTGTGAAGGTGTTTCTGGAGGAACTGGCATTTGAGTTGGTGGGTGAGTCAGAAGCCTGGCCCTTGGTGTGGGCAGGCACCATCCAATCAGCTGGAGGCCTGATGGTACACAAAGGTGGAAGAAGGGTGAATTTTTTTCTCTCCCTTCCAGAGACGGGAAACTCTTCTTCTCATGTCCTTTGGTGTAAGAACCCCAGGTTCTCTGACTTCTGAATATGCATCAGCGGCCCCCTGGGCTCTCAGACTGGGAGTTACACTAGAGGCTTCCTTGGTTCTGAAGTCCTCAGACTTGCACTGAACCACACCCTCTTTCCTGGTTCTCCAGCTTGCAGATTGTGTTTCAGGGGACTTAGCCTCCATAATCTAGTGAGCCAATTCTACTAATAAATATCTTCTTGTATATATATCTCTATATCCTATTAATAACATCTCTCTGGAGAACCCTGAATAAAACTGTGGACACTATTACTCTCCATATGTTAGAGAGGAGGGAAGTGAGGTGCAGGTTCAATAACTTGCCCAAGGTCATAGATGCTAAGTGATAGCACCTGGGAATGAACCTTGCAGGCTGGTGAAGGAGTCCATGCTGTATTTATTTATTTAGATGGAGTCTCACTCTGTCAACAGGCTGGAGTGCAGTGGCACAATTCTGGCTCACTGCAACCTCCACCTCCTGGGTTCAAGTGATTCTCCTGTCTCAGCCTCCCGAATAGCTGCAATTACAGATGTCCACAACCACGCCCAGCTAATTTTTTGTATTTTTAGTAGAGATGGGTTTTCACAATGTTGGCTAGGATGGTCTCGATCTCCTGACCTTGTGATCCGCCCACCTTGGCCTCTCAACGTGCTGGGATTACAGGTGTGAGCCACCGCGCCTGCCTCATGCTGTATTTCCTTAATAAATGAGTGGGAAGCATCATGTTCTTTTTTCTCAGTGCAGATAAGTTTTAGAAAATTGTAGTCATTTTTACTTTACTTGCTTCTTTAAAATAGGCTCACAGCATTACAATACCTGGAATGCATATTTCTAAGGCATATATTATTATTTCTCAGTAGTATTGTCACTTCAAGGGCCCACAAGGGGAATGGCTACGTCAAAACCACATGACTCACAGTAGGTGGTGGCAATCAGTAGGACTGAAAATTATAGCTAAGGAGTTCAATTCCAAATTCATTCCTCCTTCTCATTCCCAGATAATTAGTTGTGAAATACCAACAATAGTGTCAGCTTATTACACTTTAACTTCATCTCAGCTCAACTTAGTCTGCTGAGTTTCTAATGATGACAGCAATCCTGGGTGAGTACCTATGGCAAATCACTCACACCAGCATCATTTAAGACAGGACCACCACGGGCAATGGGAGGGCTAGTAAGAACAGTGGTCTGTGCCAGAGGTTGTAAACTGTGACTGCAGGCCAAACATGGTGCCTTCGGGCATATAGAAGTGTTTCGTTTAGCCAGCTGAGTGTTGCACTTTTAAACATTAGCTGCCAATGTTTAAAAATTCATACACATTTGGATCTCCTTCTTCTTAGGAAACATCAGAAGATCTGGCAGTCTTGGGCTCTCAGTCTGAGAGAGGTACTGCTGCCAGTACCTCCAGCAATGGATTGGACCTGAAGGCAGTTTCCCTGGTTAGATGAATCATTCATTCTTTAAGTTCCCCAAGCCCTAACCATGCACCATTCCCTGGCAACTCCCTGAACTGACTGATTTTGTGTGTTAAGAAAACAATGATTAGCAGTTGAGTTGGATTTCTGTCTATGCAAAATTTTCTGTTCTTTAATCTTGTGAAAAATCAATCTCTGTCACATGGTCAATCAGTTCCAGTGTTGCATGATTAGATTTCAGACCGAAAGCTGTGTAAGAGAGGGAAAAGAACTTGGACTTTGGAGTCAGGAAATTTGAGGTTCAGATTTAGACCCTATAAATTATTGGTTGTATAACCACTGAAAAGTTTTTTCCTCTCTTTCATGATTGGTTTCTTCCTTTGAAAAAAAAGACCACGTGGCAGAGAACTATGAGTAGATACTTGGCATCCAATAGATGCCAGGTTTCTTCAACCTTTGCTACTGCAAGTGGCACTAAAGTAACTAGAAAAAGACTCTGCCTTTATTCTCAACAATTTCAGTCTGATAAGGGGGATAGAGTAGTGTCCTGTTATCTGTGATGTTAACTTTGATCACCTGCTTACTGTGGATTTTTGCCAGGTTTCACCACTGTAAAATTACTATTTCCGTTTTTATGATTAGTAAATAATTTGTTGGGAGATATTTAGAGACATTGCAAATACTTTATTCTTCATAAACCTTTCCCAATAGTTTCAAGATTCATAAATGATGGCCTGGCACCATGACTCATGCCTGTATTCCCAGCACTTTGGGAGGCCGAGGTGGGTGGATCACCCGAGGTCAGGAGTTCGAGACCATCCTGGCCAACATGGAGAAACCTCATCTCTACTAAAAATACAAAATTAGCCGGGCATGGTGGCACATACCTGTAATCCCAGCTACTCAAGAGGCTGAGGCAGGAGAATCGCTTGAACCTGTGAGGCGGAGGTTGCACTGCAGCCTGGTCAACATGAGCGAAACTGCATCTAAAAAAAAAAAAAACATAAATGGTTTTTGCCTGAATAAATTATTATGATAGTTGTCAAAAAATACCTGACCATGGTATTGGAAGCGAGGGAGCATAATCATTATTTTCCAAGAAAGAGCCTGGACAGGACATTTTTTTTGTCCACCCTGGACTGCAGGACACCATTGTCACTCTTCCTGAAATGAAAGAAATCCAATCCATTATTCATCTTGGTGCTACTTACAATAATGACTAGGGACTGAGTCAGGGAACGTGTCTTGTCCTCTAGGTATGATGGGGTGGAGACAAGAAGATGTGGGGCCTTTCATTTCTGTGGTTGGATATGGTGAATTGACTTCTATCAAAAATACACATAGTCAGAAACGGCAAAAGTGCATGATGCATGTTGCACTGATATACCTGTGTTACTCCTTCAGAAACAATCAGTGCCCTGCTCATCTCTGATCACAAATCCCATTACCCGCCCTCTCCCTCACTCTGCCTTGGCCAGACTGGCCTCCTCTCTGTTTCTCGAACAGGTTGTGAACATTTCTGCCTCAGGGCCTTTGCACTGGCTGTTTTAGCTGATGGGAATCCTTTTCTCTACATATCCACATAGCTCTTCCCTTACTTCCTTAAAATCTTTCCTCATTTGAGAAAGGCCTACTTTCACTACTCCTTTTTTTTAATTATACTTGAAGTTCTGGGGTACATGTGCAGAACATGCAGCTTTGTGACTACTCATTTAAAATTGCAACACTCTCTCTAGGATTCCTTTTATTCTGAGTAATTTTTTTTCATGCTGCTCCATAGACAGAGCTGGGCTGTCTCATAGGCAGAGTAGCCTGGTTTTCTTCTATCATTGCAGCAAGCTATGTAAGTTATTTCTATATTGTCTTGCTTGTTCCTAATAATCCCTCACTAGAATGTTAGTTCTACAAGGGCTGAATTTTTGTTGTCATTCAGTTTTGTCTGGGGCTGGAACAATGTTTTGTTGGGTAAATATTGTTGGATGAATGGATTGATGAATGGTAGTTTCTGCTTAAAGTTCAATGATGGGGCAGACTTCCACTTGGTTATAAAATAGAAGAAAACTTAAACAATCTAGGAGAGTGGGACTATTCTCTGGCAAGGTTGCCCATGAGGACAGTCGGTCTGGGCCCCTGAGCCCTGTGCACCCGTCTCATTTTTATCTGCAAGACGACTCTATCTGCTTTCCTGACACGTGGCGGAAGGTGTTCTACCATTCTAACCCAAAAGGTCCTGCACTCAGAGTGCTTAGAACTGTGGCCTTTGTCTCTCATTATACCACATGCCATAGATCCTGGCGTCCAAAGGGAGTGTGGATTTCTCTGTTTTGCTTTCAATTCCAACCCCCGGCAGAGACTTCTTGCTCCAGCTTGGGTCAGCTGCCACATCCTTTTCTCACCTGACTGCCAGGGAAAAGGAGGTTTTAGGGCTGCCTGAGGCCACCCTGTGGTCCTACACTTGTGGCTAGTGACCTTGCAAAGGGAAGGAGAACCTTCTTCTCCTCGGGAGCCCCTGACTTCAAACCCTCGGGTGCATTTTGCTTGTGTTGCCTTTGTCACTCGAGCATTTTGTGCTAATTTGTCCCTCTTTCTCCTTTCACTCTCTTTCTGATCCCCACTCACACTGGCCTTTGTTCTTGCGGTTAAAAGAAGCTCAGGCCAGCTTGATGCTTCTCAATGGACTCCCAGGCATGGGGAACACAATTGAAGGGGATGGCCAGGCTCTGCCTCTCAATCTCTCTGATGCGATGTGGGGCTTCTCAGGGGGTGCGGCTGACGGAGGCCCCGGCGTCCCCCTTGGGGGTCACTGGTCAGTTTTCGCTCTGTCTCTTATGCAGTGTATTAACCCCAGGGGTCATTGCTGTCTGTCGCAGACAGTGGAAAGAAGCTGTTGGGAACAAGGCTGCCTGTTCAGCTCCTTTGCTCTTCTGATAAAAGCAGACTGGGGCGCAGTCAGTAGCCATGAAGTGCCTTTAAAGACCTGCCTTACAAAGAAGAGTCGTTTGTTCAGGTCTTCGTTTGGCGAGCATCAAAGGAATTGCAGGGACTGGAGTAATGGCATTCTATTGTGTCTTGTCCAGAGTAGCTTTAGAAAGTAATTGATGATCACTTGTTGTTTTCCCTAGCTTAAAATTCAACCTGTGGGCGATCCCCATTGGTAGGCTTCACCTAAACCTGGCTTTGTGCCACTTTTTTTTTCTTAGATTTGGAAACTCAAAAGACTATATAAATCTGTTGGTTGTAAGTATTGGATGCCATCCCGTGAATACTGGACCAGAGACAGCAACATAGTTCCAGGTAAATTTATGAGTTTTTGTTCAGGCTGGACGTTTTGGCCTCACATGAGGACGTTTTAGGGAATTTTGCTGCATTCCTGAGAAACGTCTTCAAATGTTGAGCTGCCAGTGTCCTGTGGGGCAGTTCCATATGGGGGTGCAAGGAACCCTTCTGATAAACTGAGAAGGAACCAAAGGCTTCCTGACAATCTTGCTGGGGCCACGCAGGTCACCTACCAAGCTGATTCAACCGGCTGAACTTTTGTATAAAAAAGCTAGATAAAGCAATTTCCTCTGGCAGAAGGAAGGTTTCCACTAAATGTAAGCCAAGGGCCATCAGCCAAATTAAAAGATTAAGATATGCAAAGGATATCTAGTGCCCCAGTGCATGTGGAACCGAACTGTTTTATCTAAAGGTCGAGGGAGTCGTAAAGGATGAGATCCCTTGAGGGGAAGTGGAGAAGTGAAGGGGCTGGAGGAGATGCTCAGGCCGAGAGTGACAGGCAGAAGCTGGGAAGCTTAGCAAGTGGCACAAGCCTCAGGCAGAACTGAGTTGTCTCTGCCTGCGGAGGAGAGAAGCGAAGACATGCCAATCAGAGAACAGAGTTCAGTTGCCAAAAAGTGCAGTGAACCAGTGTTCTCTCCCCTTCTCCTTACCATGGAGGGAAAATTAAAAACAAACAAACAATAGACTAGCACCCATACCTTTCGCAGTGAATTTTAGCTGTTATAATATTTTCATATAGATAATACTTTTTTGAATGAGTTCTGGACATCGAAGGTACAGCATGGTGACTTTTGTTAACAATACTGTAGTGAATACGTGAAATCTGCTAAGATACTGATCTTACGTATTGTCATAATACACATGAAAGGTTATGTGAAATTATGAATATGTTAAGTAGTTTGTAGGTGGTAATCATTTCACAAAGTATATCAAAGCATCACATTGCACATCTTAAATATATATAACTTTTATTTGAGAATTATGGCTCAAAAAAGCTAGAAAAGATAATGAAATAATATTTTGTGTTGGCTGTTTTTTTTTTTGTTGTTGTGGAAAATGGCCCTGCACCGATCACATTCTCTTGATATCAAATAAAAATTCTTGCTTTATGCCTAGGTGGGATTCATTTTTACCTATGTAATTCTGGTTACAGCAATGTGAAATGGTACTGTGCAAGAGTTATTTTCCTTCATGCCTGCTGTTCATTTTTAATGACTTGAATCTCTGTTTTAACACAATATCAACAACTTAAAACTTAGAGAACTGCCAACACAGATGCTAGTTTACTTTGTATAGCTCTAAGATGAGAACTTCAATTTCATATTGGGAGAAAGTCACCTACACTTCCCCTCCCTGCCCTTAGAGCTAGAACTTATTTATGAAGCAACCTCAGCTAAATGCAAAGAAGACCAGCAGGAAGAGAGAGGATGCATGTCTATTCCAAGTCTATTATGTTCCCTGTTAGGCGTGTGACAGCCTGAGCCTCAGTGGTTTTGACACTGTGGTCCCACGAGCTCTAACATCTGATGAGGTTTCTCGGGGATGTGCTGAGGGCCACGCACAGCATCTGTCCTCTTGGAGTCCCACTTGACCCATTTTATATTTTGGGATTACCTGTCACATTTGTTTTAAAGATGGTTACTCTTGCTTAAAAATAAATTTTAAAATGGTTTCTGTATAACACTTAGTCTTCACAACATTGCTGTGGGTTTGCTACCCTGATTTCCATTTTATAGATGAAAGAATTGAGGTTCAGGGTAGTCACCTGGAGCAGGGACACAGGGTGGGTCAATGGCCTCCCACTCAGTATTTCTCCACAGTCTCACTCAGAAGTGAGAAAAGATGCCTCTGAGAGAAGTGACTTAGATGTTCGTACACTAATGCTCATGCTGGTTCCTCACCAAGGAGTCCCTGACTGCCATTCCTATATTCGTTTGTCACTAGGATGATGGACAGGATGGGAAGATTTCACAACAACATTCAACAAATACTGAGTTAAGAGTCAACTAGAAGTCTGCCCAAACCTGAAATGAGGCTGTGAGGATACAGGGCGGTGAACAGCACACCTGCCTTCACGGAGCTCATAGCACAATAGATAGATACAAACAGTAAACTACAGACTTGTTTTCAGTTTTGAGGACTACCAGGTCCTATTGACATAAACGGTATTGAGTTCGATGGGAAGAAAAGAGATGCTCAAAGCAAACTGGCTGAGAAATGATGGCCGAGCAGCAACGATGGGGGTAGAAGAACTTGAGGAAGCAGACACACCAGCTGCAATTTAAGCTCTTTTGCTAATGACAGCTGTCTGCTATTATGTTCTTACGATGGGCTTATTATTCATTCTTCCAGAAACCCTATGAGAAAATAGTGACCACGGGCATGTATGTATGTTTATGGAGGAGAAAGCTGCGTTGTGAAAGGTTACACAACTTCCTGAAATCCACAGCCAGGAGGGAAGGGCAGTAGTGTGGAGCTGTACAGCTGTCCAGGTCCTGAGCTCTCAGCGGCCCACACTGCTGACTGCTTCCACGCTCTTGCTCAGCACAGCCTTGACCCTGCTGCAGCAGCGTGGACAAACCACACACTCCTTTTCTATGGCAAATGGAGTTTATATTGCTTGTTAGCCCCAAATTGGCTCCCCATGCTCCCTTTTCTTTCTTGCTGGAGGCCTGAGTGATTGCCATCAGTCTCTTTCCTCTGTATAGCTTGTAGCATCCCCACAAGCCTCGTCACCACCCCACCTGGCATCTCCAACTCGCTCCCAGGAGGCAAGGGTTCAGTCCCTCTTACTCTGTCCTAGGATCCCTAATCTCCCTGGGAACAGAGGCAGGGAGGGTCTTGCAAATCAGCCTGGAGAGCTCCGGAATTTAGGAAGCCTTTACGTGGTCAGGATACTGGTCTAATGACCATGACTACCTTGCTAAGACTAAGAACTGTTCTCACCTCTTCTGATTGAGGCTACCTCTCCTGAATCCTTTTTGTTTCTCAATGTGTGGGCCTGGAGACTTACTGGGGTCTTGATACCAGGTGGCAGCTAATAGCCTCTTCGGTGGCCAATTGCAAGTTTTAAATCTTTCCTGTATTCTTGTCTCCTGCTGGAGTATTATATTTGGGTGATTTCCACAAATTTGTTTTTCTTAGTTTAAAAGAGAAATTAGACTCTATTTTTAATGTTCTTTATGAAACCCCCCATGACAACACAACAGTCAACAGTGCCTAAAATTTCCAAGAATGATTTAACTTCATTGGGAGAGATCTTATGTTAATGTCTTTACACACTCTTATATAGATTACATGTCAAAACAAATTCCTCAGCCTGCAAGTTCAATGTGACAATTTTAAATCAGAAGTTTTTATATACCTTAGCCAGGTCATGAGGGTTTCATCATTTAAGGGAGAGAACTCTTTTTTTTTTTGAGACTGAGTTTCGTTCTTGCTACCCAGGCTGGAGTGCAATGGCGCAATCTCGGCTCACTGCAACCTCCACCTTCTGGGTTCAAGCAATTCTCCTGCCTCAGCCTCCTGAGTAGCTGGGATTACAGGCACGCGCCACCATGCCCAGCTAATTTTTTTTTTGTATTTTTAGTAGAGACGGGGTTTCACCATGTTGACCAGGATGGTCTCTATCTCTTGACCTCATGATCCACCTGCCTCGGCCTCCCAAAGTGCTGGGATTACAGGCTTGAGCCACCGCGCCCGTCCAGGGAGAGAACTCTTATCTTTATAAATGTTATTTCGATGTATCAGAAATCCCCGAATCATAATCAGGCAGCATTTATCCCTGGTTTGTCATTGATTTATTATTATACACTTCATTATACCGGACACTGGGGGGGATCCAGCAGTGACTAAAATAGACCAGGCACCTGGTTTCATTGAATTTATATTTTAGTGGAGGAAAACACACAACAGTATAAGACATAAATTTAAAAGAGGTTAATTTCAGATAGCAAAAACTGATATGAAGAAAATGGGATAGTGTGATAAAGACCCAATGTATAGCTGAGGGTGACAGATTCTATCTGAGGCAAAGTAGTTAGGAAAGCTGTTAGTTATGGTGACCTTTAAGTAGAGACCTGAATGGAGAGAAGAAGCCAAGCCTGTGAAGACTGGAGGGACGAGTGTTCCAGAAAGAGGGATTGCACATGCAAGGGTCCTGAGGCTGGAATGTGCCTTGTGACTTCAAAAACAGAAGGGCTTATAAGGCAAAAGTGAAGCATGGTGAGTCCAGGGAATTCTGGAAAATCTGGAGGTAACAGGAGGCTGGGCATGGGCGTGGGACCCTGGCTTGGAGTTGGATTTTATTCTGTGTGAGGTGGGAAGCCATTGGATCACAGGATGTAAAAGCCCTGACAGAGAGGCTTAGCAGGTGGCTGGGGATGTCCAGACTGCTGGGATGGCCCTTGGACCAGACAGGAAGCAGTAGAAACGGGAGACGTGGGTGAAGTCTATGTGTATTTCAGAAGTAGTACTGATGGGAATTGCTGATGGATTGCATGCAGGGAGGTGGTAAGGAAGATTCTGAGGCTTCTGGCTTGAGTAACTGTGTGGACAGATGGTGGTGCCATTTACTGAAATGGGGAAGACCGAGTAAGGATTTGGGGTGTAAATGACAAACTCTGATTTGCGATTCGAGTATGAGATTCATAATAAATATCAATGTGAAATCAGAAGAGGGAAGGAGAGATCAACAAAGGGAAGTTGAGAAGGAGCTGTAGGTAAGTGTAATAATGAGAGCATCGTAGAAACCAACAGAAGAAAGAGCTTCAGGAAGGAAGGTGTGGTCAACTGAATCAGGTACATGTGGAAAGTCGAATACCACAGCTGTGGAAGAGGGTCGAGTGGGGCTCGCTGGCAGTCTTAATTTGGTCAGTTGAAGAAGAAAATAGAAATCTGGTTGGAATCAGTGATGAAGTTGGGAGATGAGAAAGTAGACAGTGGAAACAGCCTTTGCTTGAGGTTATGCTGTGAAGGGGGCATGGCGTGGTGGTTAGGATATTTGTACATTCAATACTGTTAAGGTGGGAGGTGTGTCATACATTTGTATTCTAAAGGGAGAGTTCTGGTACTGAGGGAGGGTATCATCGTATACCAGTCAGAATGGCTATTACTAAAAAGGGAAAATAATAACAGATGTTGGCGAGGATGCAGAGAAAAGATAGTGCTTATACACTGTTAGTGGGAATATAAATTAGTACAACCTCTATGGAAAACAGTGTGGAGACTTCTCAAAGAACTAAAACTAGGAGTACCACAGGATCTGGCAATCTGGATATCTAGATACCCACCAAAAGAGAAATCTTTCTATTAAAAGGATACCTGCGTTCATCTGTTTGTTGTAGCAGTAGTCACAACAGGCAAACTATGGAATCAACCTGTATTTATCAATGAATGAAGGAAGGAAGAAAATGTGGCATATATATACACAGTAGAATGCTATTCAGGCATGAAAAATGAAATCAAGTCTTTTGATTGGATGGAATGGAAGACTCTCATTTTAAATAAAACAACTCAGACACAGAATGTGTTCTCACTTATGTGTCGAAGCAAAATAACATATACAAATGGATGTAGAGTGGGAATGGTAGGCAATGAAGACTCATAATGGTTGTAGGGTGGAGGTGAGTACATAATGAGAAATTACTTGATGGGTACAATGTACATGATCCAGGTTGTGGATACCCTAAAAGCCCTGACTTTACCACTATCAATACAGATGTGTAACAAAATTACACTTATATACCCCACACATTTATACAAATACAATTTAAATGTAAAAATGCAGATGAGGCCCGGCATGGGGGCTCACGCCTGTAAAATCCCAGCACTTTACTGAGGTGGGTGGATTATAAGGTCAGGAGTTCAAGACCAGACTGGCCTAGATGGTGAAACCTGTCTCTACTAAAAATACAAAAAAAAATTAGCTGGCCATGGTTGTGGGTGCCTGTAATCCTAGCCACTCAGGAGGCTGAGGCAGGAGAATCGCTTGAACCTGGGAGGCAGAGGTTGCAGTGAGCCCAGATCGTGGGCAACAACTGCACTCCAGCCTGGGCAACAGAGTGAGACTCTATCTCAAAAAAAAAAAAAAAAAAAAAAAAATTCAGACAAGAGGGGAGATGAGGTAACTCCAGAGAGTAGCCAGGTAAAGTGAGGATGGGTGCAGAGCATGAAGGGAAGGGTGGCTTTTGATTTCATCTAGGGCACTTGATGTGCCTGAAGGGGAAAGGCAGAGGACAGACACACATACGCAGAGGCTGGTGAACTTGGCGGTGTCAAAATGAGGAAACTCCTCTTACGGCTTCCATTTTCTCAATATAACAAGAAAATGATCTAAAGATAGAAACCCTTATAGACAGATTTTAGGGGAACAATCCATTAAAAATGTAAAGGAGCTCGGGAAGCAGGTCTGTAGCTTACAGTGGTGAACCCCATCAGCTATCCAGACCCATCCATGTCCTCAGGTTTGTTTGTAACCAAGGTCTTGAGCAACTACGTCTTATTAGATATCAGCACCTACTGATAAGATGTGGGCATTGCAGTCCAGGGCTGCTGAATATGAATGGTTCAGAGCTTCCCACTTCACAAAGAATAAAACCCAAACTACCTCAAGTCCCCGTCTCTGAACTCAGCTTCTGCTCCTGCCTCAGCTTTTCTGGAAGCTTTTAGAAATACATTTCAGCACTTCTGTAGCTGAAAGGAGACCCTTAAAATGAGAAAGATGGCAAAGAAAAAGTGATTAGTTGCTAAGAAAGTGCCCTTTGAGCTGATTTCCTAGAAAACTGTATTCTTTGAAAATAAAGTTCCCATTTTATAATTAAAGTCTGTAAGATAGTAGAACCTTTGATCCATTAATCATTGTGACTGCCTGCTTTTAACTTCTGCTTGGCTGGCCTTTGTTACTCAGCATACCCATGTATCCAGTTATTCCCACCTCACAGATGCTTTTGAAGTCTGGTTTGTGGATTTCTCTTCCTTAGGCAGCCTCTTAGATACTTATATTGCCCAGGTCTTGATTTTTAGCATTTTTCTCTCCACACTGGATACTTTCCCTCTTTCCCTGGGCAATCTCATTCACCTTAAGGATGTCAACTATCACGTATGCCCTCTGGTAACCCAAAGACCCGTATTAAGTGTCCTCTCCTCATTGAAGATGGGAATGGGTGGCCAATTCCTTATGGAATTCTCTTGTCAATGCTCCATCTTACTTCTTACATTTAATTCAAAGCAAACTGGATTTGTCATCCTCCTCACATTCAAAACCTGCTTTACCGCTGGTCTGAAGGTTGGTAAATTCAGTCTTCTTTCTTACAGTCGCCCAAGCAAGAAACCAAGGAATTATGTTTCCATCACTACCTCTGATACCTGTGATCCCTGCTATCTCTCAAATATGTTCTCACCTTCCCTCCTCTTCTCTCTCTTTCGCTAGGCTTTTCCAAGAGCGACACCAGGTATTTCTTCTGTGTCTAGTCCCTCTTCCTTCACATTCCTTTCTTCCTTATCTACTTCTCTCATCCCATTCTTGTTCTTCCTCTACATACACAATTGTAGCTTAACCAAACTGCTTTTCTCTCTATGAATACATGAATCTTTCATCTCCATGGCTGGCACATGACTGAAGTACTCTTTATATCTACTTAAGTCATCATTTAACGGATCCATCTATTAATTAACTACCCAACTTTTAAACTTGTGTTATTTTAAATATTTATTTATTTATTTATTTATTTTTGAGTCAGAGTCTTGCTCTGTCGCCCAGGCTGGAGTGCAGTGGCACCATCTCGGCTCACTGCAACTTAGGCCTCCCGGGTTCAAGTGATTTTCCTGCCTTAGCCTCCCAAGTAGTTGGGATTACAGTCACCCACCACCACACCTAGCTAATCTTTGTATTTTCAGTAGAGACAGGGTTTCGCCAGGTAGGCCAGGCTGGTCTCGAATTCCTGACCTCAGGTGATCCACCAGTCTCAGCCTCCCAAAGTGCTGGTATTACAGGTGTGAGCCACCGTGCTCGGCCATATTTTAAATTTTGATTCATTTATTCCTAGCACAAAGGCATCGTTCTAGGCAGTGAAGAAAGGGATCCAGGAGGACCTTCACTTTTCCTTTAAGATCTGATTTAGAATGGGATTCTCTGCCATGTCTCTGTGACCCCTCATTTGACCTAGGCTGGGTTGGGCCTTCCTCTTCTCTGTCCTCATATCACCGTCACACACCTTCATCAGAGTTCCTGGCACACAGTATGTCATTCTTGATCTGCTTATTAGAGAAACCTAAGAACTGAGATTCAGGGGTCTGTTCTTCATGTCTCTGTCTCAGGCAGACACATGGTTGTGGCTTATTAATACTGAATTCACCAGTACAGGAAAAATGAAGGGGTGTTTGAATACCAGCCCCACCCTCATTTTTTAGTGGTTCCAAGACAACAGTGTTTTTAATGATCCATTTATATAGGTTTCCAGATAACCTGCTATAAAAGCACTGCTATTTGATTAAGGGTTCAGGGGGTCAGATTAGATGGTCTGTGAAAAGTTCCTGTCAATTCCCTCCTGGTAATATATATATAGATATGGAGGGTTATCCAAGGTGAGGAGACTGACAAATGATCTAATGCAATCTGAGGCTGTGTTAATAGAGAAAAGAATGGTGTCCAGTTTACAGAAGATAATAAGCTTTCTGCACTCAGCACTACTGAACTCACTGCAGGAAGATTGTGTTTAAATCTAGGTCCCTTACTGAAGCAGGAGAGTACCTCTCTGACATCTATCAAGAGAGGTCAGTGGGTAATGAACCTTATATAAGAAATGGTTGAAGGTACAGTAAATGTTCAATGGAGAAAAGAGACATCAGCACAGAAACATGTCTTCAGCAATTTGAGGCCTGTTACGTTGGTGAAGAATTAAAGCTATTCCGTTTGACTTTAAGAGCTGGGCTTTTTGGGCCTAGAATTGTCTACAGAGTAGATTTTGGCTAATTATGAGTAAGAATGTTTTAACAATTGAAATGGCTGCCTTGCATATTACTGGATTTCTCAATGCCAGCAATGTGCAAGAAGACAATTACTATTTGGTAGATAATCTCCCCAGATCAAAGATTCTGCTATTCCAAGATGGTGACCTATTTTTTTCTCATCTCCAGAAAAGATTTAAGAAGAAATGAAATTTAAGTACAGCGGGACAATTTAGCAACAAGAAGAAAGTCTTGCAACACAGTGATACTCATGAGCAAGTCTATCAGAAGCTTTTGGACATCTCGATTGCAGAATAACTTGAAAATTAATTTGGACAGTCACTTGTTAAAATAATTTAACTATTTGTGTTCAGAATCAAGAGGAATTAAATAGGCAGGGTGTTATTATCCCTGAATCAAGGTTTTATTAGACCTATATCATGCCTATTTTCCTTATAGTAAAGCATTTTTTATCATGGAAATAATTTAATTAAGAAAAAAGCAACAACAATAATAAATAAAACTGAAAGGCCAGAGGACAGATTAGTGTTTTATCAATTCATCAACTGTATTGCTAACAAAATACATTAAGGAATTTCACTGTAAGATCTCACAGAACCTAAAACTATTGCTTTGTTCTAAAAAAAATTGTTCCTATTCTAAAAAAATCCAGATATTTACTATTTTATCTTTACTTGTGATTGCCAAGCATTTAAGTATTTTAAAACGTCTTAAAGGTGTTTTTCCCCAATTAATTTCTATCCCATATGTGGCATTTTTGAAGGCAGTTTTATTTGAACAAATTGACAAATATATCCTTTATTTGAGTATTGGGATATGAAATTCAAATAGCTATTATTTTTATAGTTTATCTATACTATCTTTGCCTGCTATAGGCATATAAATTCTATTATCATAAGAGTTATACTCAGACAATGAAAGCATTTACTCATTAGTGTCTAATGCACCTCTCAAGGTTATCCTAAGGTGCAGAAGTTTAATGAGTACTTAATGAGAACTCTAATACCACTGATTAAGAATATCTATCATGTTTGTGATATGGATATCGCAATCTAACACCGAGAAGGTAGTAAAAATTTTTAGTCCCAAATAGTCTCTTTGGTTATTAATCACATATATGAAAAGCACTTTGTGTTGACAAAGTTATGACCTTTAATTTAGTCCATTAATACTTGAAATCTGCTAATCTCTTAAGTAATTCATCACAATTTAAATTTTCATGCAGTAGATGACACTTTCGTGATAAATAATATTACATAAGACTGAAAAACTTAGATCGTGTTTTAAAATAGAAGTTTCATATACATTGAAAAAGTGCTTGCACAAAATTTAGTAGAATTTTTTTGCTATTGCTTTGAGAAATAATTGACAATGGAGGAATCCATTAGCTGTTAATATGGTGTGAATGAAATCAGTCTAGATAATTCAGAGCAATCTTATGATGTCTCCATTCACATAGGTTCATAATTATACATCATGAGCAAGAGGAAAACATTTTTAATTGTGAAACATCTTCTGAAGCTCCTACTAACAGTTTGATTTGAACATTCTGATCCATTTTATCTGCTAGGTTAAAAAAAAACAGACAAAATATAAAGTAGAATTATTTAAATAGGATTCTGAGTACCTTTTTTACATTCTCAGCTAAACACAGTTTTTGACATATCCATTGTTCTTAGTTATGGTGCTGGCAAAGCTTCCCATGGTACCTGTTGTTTTTTCTTTTTAATCACTTACTGAAAAGTTTATTTCCCAAGGAATTGATAGGTTAACAAGTGTTCTCCTACATTATGAGATGGTGATTGTAATGATCAAATGAGGTAATATATGTAAAAGTGCTTTATAGCCATAAAAAGCTTTATAGGTATGTAATTTGTTTTTGTTGGATATCAGTAAAAATGGTCTGTAAAGTCAATAGCTTCTGATTGGGAGTTGGGTATGTAACAAATGTGTTTGAATGGTCAGCATTCCAGGGCTTGCTTTCTCTCTTTCCAGTCCTCTTTCTTCTCCTTCTCCTTCTCCTTCTTTCTCCTTCTCCTTCTCCTTCTCCTTCTCCTTCTCCTTCTCCTTCTCCTTCTCCTTCTCCTTCTCCTTCTCCTTCTCCTTCTCCTTCTCCTTCTCCTCCTCCTCCTCCTCCTCCTCCTCCTCCTCCTCCTCCTCCTCCTCCTCCTCCTCCTCCTCCTCCTCCTCCTTCTTCTTCTTCTTCTTCTTCTTCTTCTTCTTCTCCTTCCTCTTCCTCTTCTTCTTTCTTCTTCTTTTCCTTCCTTTTCTTTTCTTTTTTGTTGAGCCAGAGTCTTACTCTGTTGCTCAGGCTGAAGTGCAGTGCCACAATCTCAGTTCACTGTAATTTCTGTCTCCTGGGATCAAGCCATCCTCCCACCTCTGCCACCCAAGTAGCTGAGGACTACAGACATGTGCCATCACATCTGGTTAATTTTTGTGTGTGTGTGTGTGTGTGTGTGTGTTTTTTTTTTGTACAGATGGTGTTTCACCATGTTGCCCAGGCTGGCCATGAGTCTTATTCTATCTTTCTGTCTCTGTCTCTCATGTTTACACATCCATAACCACATATTTCAACTGACTTGCCATTTTAATGTATACTTACTATAAATAGACCTAAATTTTATAGCCTGAATTGTTTGGGTAGAAAAAATATTCATTCAGATTAATACTTAGTAGATTTCTTAACCCATAGGAATCAGGAAAAGCATGTGGGATGATATAGCAGGTACCCAGTAGGTGAAATCTGAGAAATTAAACTGAAAGCAAGTAAGTGGATACCATGGTAAAGATTGATGAGCCCTGCCATACCATCTCTAGAGGAAAATAAAAAGAACAAAGCAAAAAGGAGAGATCTTTGGTACAACACACAGGGCAGGAAAAAGGGAAGACCAGGAGTAATTGACTGAATGTTCAAATGTGAAGCCATTATTAATAGATCCTATGCAGGTGTCATTGTTTTATTTATGACCACTTCTCAAGGGTCTTAGTTCATTTGGACTTCTATACAAGGCAGCATAGACTTGACAGCCCATAGACGACAGAAATGTATTTCCTATGGCTCTGGAGGCTGAGAAGTCTAAGGTTAATGTGTAGTAGATCTGGTGTCCAATGAGGGCCCACTCCTGGTTCACAGATGGCTAACTTTGCCATATCCTCCCAAGGTAGAAAGAGGGCTAGAGAGCTCTCTGGGGCCTTTTTGATAAGGCCACTCATCCCATTCATGAGGGCTCCACTGTGACTAATTACCTCTCAAAGGCCCCATCTCCCAATATCATTTCATTGGGGGTTAGAAGTTCAAGTCTGGTGCTGTGGGGACACAAACATTCATTTTGTAACATCAAGGGTGATGCAAATGAGTGAGCATTAGAACGCATAGTGGAATCTTATTGATAGTCACCAAATATCCCTTCGGGAAATGTAATTTTACCTCCTTTATAATGAGAGGCTTTTGGCATACCAATTATACTATCAAAGTATTAGATTACTTTGATCTCATTTTTCTCTTGTTCACTATCTAGAAGATGATATCCTACTAGTATATACTAGTAGGTAGATACACTGCTAGTGGGTAGTTTCAAGATGGAAAAGTTAGAGGAAGAAAAACAAAATGCCTAAATTAACTATAGCTAGATTATTACTGCCTAGAATGAATGTGATATGCATTTCAAAGCCTATAAAATTAGGCATATTTCTCAGATTGATATGTACATAAAACATTTATAGTTCTAGCCTGCTTTAACCTCTAATAAATGAAATGGGTGAATAAACCTCAAAGATACTGCATGTCTTGGTAAAATGAAATATGTTGTAGAAATAAAGATATATATATCTTAATAAATATTCACACAGTATACCCATCACATAGACCAGGAAATGGAAACCCTGTGAGAAAGCCTAGTAGGTAGTGATGTCTTTCCTGAAGAGGTCACAGGATATCTTTCAAGTCAAGGGTAGCACCAATCTCCTTTCCTTTTAAATTATATTGTGATTATTTTTAAAAAATATACTTCTTTTAAAAAGAGTAGTTTAGGTTCACAGCAAAATTGAGAGGAAGGCACAAAGATTTCCCATATACCTCCTGCCCCTACACATGCACAGCTTCCCCGACTGTCATATTCCCTCACCTCAGAGGCACATTTGTTATGATGAACCTCAATGGACACATTGTCACTACCCAAAGTCCGTAGTTTACATTAGCGCTCCCTGTAGATGTACATCCCATGGGTTTGGACACATATACAATGACATGTATCCACATGACAGTATCATAGAGAGTAGTCTCACCACCCTAAAAATCCTCTGTGCTCTGCCCATTTATCCTCCTCTCTTCCTGGGACTGCTTTATAAATAAAAATATCAGATTTATTGAAGAAGCTGATCCAGGGAAGTTGGTAGCTCTGGAAACACAAGAGTTAATTGTGAAACTTTTCCAGTTGATGACTTTTATAGCCGATAGCATTTTCTGTACGTGTGCTTGGTCATTTACACTATCTTTAATAGTTTGGAGCATTTGGCATTTTGCCCTTGAAATGTTATGGAAATCATATCCAGATTTTTGAAAGCAACTCTGTTAGAATCAGCATTTTTTCTGAAAAAGGCTCAGAGAAATGACTCATTTACAATTTTAAAACTTAATGTGTTTGGAGGGCAGGGGCTTTAAAAACATCTATTTGTAGACCAGGTGCAGTGAGATATCTCCTGTGAAAAAAAGAGCTCAGGTCAAAATTTCACCCTTTAGAACTTGGGGAATATTCCCATGTGCACAAAATTGTATAGTCCAAGCTGTTAAGCAAATTCATGAAGTGACAGGGCTAAGATGAAAATCTCAGCTTTTTCAGGAATTGTTGGTTTCCTGTTAAACTTAGTAAAATCAGAAAATCATGACATTAATGAAGGATAAGAGAAAGTTCTAGTAAAGGTCTTTATAGCCTTTTCCAAATTTTATGCAGTTCTTTTTCCAGATGCCACAGCAACACTCTTGTAAGATCCTATTTAATCTAATACATAAAAATATTATGTAACACATACAGAACCATAGGTTTTCCATTTTATGGCACTATAGTCAACTAAAAAGTGAAAAATGTGGCCAACCCACTTTTAACTTCTTTTCTTCTCTTGCTTATTGACTTAAAAAACAGTGGAGACACATGGGGGGAGGAGGGGCAAGATGGCGTCGTAGAGGTGACTCAGGATTGCAGCTCTTGGTGAAGGCGCAGAGGGTGAGTCCTAGCCACATTCTCGGATGGATCTTTTATGCCCACAGAGTGTTGAAAGTCCCAGGTGTGGGAGAGACACGGGCTAACGCAGCCGGCTCCCGCTGCCCATTCGGCCGGCGCCGCAGCGGGACCTGGCGCGGAACTCACTGGTCTGGGTGCCCTGTTAAACCGGCAATCTGAGATTTGGAAGGGCAGATTGGCATGTCCATCTGATTGAATGGGACTTGGACAATGAGCCAGACCAGGAGTTTCCTGGGAAGCGTGATCTGAGCCGGGGTAGTGGGCAGCGGCATGGGAGATCGCACGGATCCCAGTGCCCTATTGGCAGGCTCCTGGGGCGCCAGTGAGAGAGTCGACCTTTCAGCTTGGGGAGAGGAAGAGAGAGAGACAGAGAGAGGACGGACTCTGAGGCAGGGAGCTGGGTGATCGGGCTCCGCGGGTTCCACGCTCACGGGGACAAGCAGGGCGGCGACTGGAGGTGCTTGGGGCTGAGAGTTTTGCTGCCGGCATCTAGGATGGTGCAGCCTGGTGAGGGAGGGGCGTCCACCATTGCTGACGAAGTGTACCCCCACTTAAGTACCGCCCAGGACTGACACAGCCTGCCGTTGCCGAGGCAACCTGCCATAACAGAGAGACTCCACCAGGCAGCAACAGGGCAGACCCATGCTAGCAGGTCAGAGCCCCGGCAGGCAAATAGTGAATAGACTGCCGCCTAGTGTGGTAGGACAGTGCAACAGATACTCATAAAGAAAGCCCCAACTCCCTGAGACAGAGCATCTAAAGGTGAAAAAAAAAATGGTGATTTATGAGTTATATTGCAGCAGACATAAACAACCTCCCAACAACCCTGAATGAACAACGGAGCTCACAGCTCAGCACTGGAGCTCCTATAAAGCACAGACTGTCTCCTCAAGCAGCTCCCTGACCCCTGTATATCCAAGGAGTCACCCCAGAAAAGGACTAATCAGACTGACATTTGGCTGGCATTATTCTGGAACAAGGGCAGCAGAAGAAGAAACTGGTATCATCCCTCACTGTTCTGCAGCTGCTGCAGGTATACCCCAGACAAGCAGGGCCTGGAGTGGACCTCAGCACTCATACAGCAGAGAGGATAGATCATTAGAGGGAAAACTAAGTAACAGAAATACTTCATCATCAACAATCTCAGTGTCCACACAGAGACCCAATTGAAAAATCAGCCACTACTAAGACGACAGGCAGATAAATCCATAAAGATGGGAAGAAACCAGCGCAAAAAGGAGGAAAGCACCCGAAACCAAAACACCTCACTTCCAAAAAAGGACCAAAACTCCTCACCAGCAAGGGAACAAAGCTGGACGGAGAATGAATGTGACGAAATGACGGAATCAGACTTCAGAAAGTGGATAATGAGAAACTTCAGTGAGCTAAAGGAACATGTTCTAAACCAGTGCAAAGAAACTAAGAACCTTGAAAAAAGATTTGAAAAAAGATTTGAGGAATTGATAACGAGAATGGACAACTTAGAGAGGAATATGAATGAATTGAAGGAGCTGAAAAACACAACATGAGAAATTCACGAAGCATGCACAAGTTTCAACAGCCGAATTGACCAAGCAGAAGAAAGAATATCAGAAGTTGAAGATCAACTCAATGAAATAAAACGAGAAACCAAGATTAAAGAAAAAAGCACAAAAAGGAACGAACAAAATCTCCAAGAAATGTGGGACTATGTGAAGAGACCCAACCTACGTTTGATAGGTGTACCAGAATGTGACAAGGAGAATGAATTCAAGCTGGAAAACACTCTTCAGGATATTATCCAGGAAAATTTCCCCAACCTAGCAAGACAGGTCAATACTCAACTCCAGGAAATACAGAGAACACCACAAAGATACTCTGCAAGAAGAGCAACCCCAAGGCACATAATTGTCAGATTCACCAGGGTTGAAATGAAGGAGAAAATACTAAGGGCAGCAAGAGAGAAAGGTCGGGTCACCCACAAAGGGAAGCCCATCAGACTCACAGCAGATCTCTCGGCAGAGACTCTACAAGCCAGAAGAGAGTGGGGGCCAATATTCAACATCCTTAAAGAAAAGAGCTTTCAACCCAGAATTTCATATCCAGCAAAACTGAGCTTCATAAGTGAAGGAAAAATAAAATCCTTCACGAACAAGCAAGTACTCAGAGATTTTGTCACCACTAGGCCTGCTTTACAAGAGCTCCTGAAAGAGGCACTACACATAGGAAGAAACAACCAGTTCCAGCCATCCTAAAAGCATACCAAATGCTAAAGACCATCAACAAAATGAAGAATGTACATGAACCAACGGGCAAAACAGCCAGCTAGCATCAAAATGGCAGTATCAAATTCACACATAACAATATTAACCCTGAATGTAAATGGGCTAAATGCACCAATCAAAAGACACAGACTGGCAAATTGGATAAAAAACCAAAACCCATCAGTGTGCTGTATCCAGGAAACCCACCTCACAGGCAAAGATATGCAAAGGCTCAAAATAAAAGGATGGAGGAAGATTTACCAAGCAAATGGAGAGCAAAAAAAAGCAGGAGTTGCAATTCTCATCTCTGATAAAATAGACTTTAAAGTAACAAATATCATAAGGGACAAAGAAGGTCATTACATAATGGTAAAAGGATCGATACAACAAGAAGAGCTAACAATTCTAAATATATATGGACCCAATGTAGGAGCACCCAGATATATAAGGCAAGTTCTTAATGACTTACAAAGAGACTTAGACTCCCACACAATAATAGTGGGAGACTTTAACACTCCACTGTCAATAGCAGACAGATCAACCAGACAGAAAATTAACAAGGATATCCAGGACTTGAACTCAGACCTGGAACAAGCAAACCTGATAGACATTTACAGAACTCTCCACCCCAAATCCACAGAATATACATTCTTCTCAGCACCACATCACACCTACTCCAAAATTGACCACATAATGGGAAGTAAAGCACTCCTCAGCAAATGCAAAACAACTGAAATAATAATAAACAGTCTCTCAGACCATAGTGCAATCAAGTTGGAACTCAGAATTCAAAAAATAACTCAGAACTGCACAGCTTCATGGAAACTGAACAACTGGCTCTTGAATGTTGATTGGATAAACAATGAAATGAAGGCAGAAATAAAGAAGTTCTTTGAAACCAACGAGAATGAAGACACAACGTACCAGAATCTCTGGGACACATTTAAAGCAGTCTGTAGAGGAAAATATATAGCAATAAGTGCCCACATGAGAAGAGTGGAGAGATCCAAAATTGACACCCTATAGTCAAAATTGAAAGAGCTAGAGGAGCAAGATCAAAAAAGCTCAAAACCTAGCCGAAGACAAGAAATAACTAAGATCAGAGCAGAACTGAAGGAGATAGAGACAAGAAAAACCCTTCAAAAAATCAATAAATCTAAGAGCTGGTTTTTCGAAAAGATCAACAAAATAGACAGACCACTAACCAGACTGATAAAAAAGAAGAGAGAGAACAACCAAATAGATGCAATAAAAAACGATAAAGGGGAAATCACCACAGATTCCACAGAAATTCAAACCATCATCAGAGAATACTACAAACAACTGTACGCACATAAACTAGTAAATCAGGAAGAAATGGATAAATTCCTGGACGCCTGTGTCCTCCCAAGCCTAAACCAGGAGGAAGCCGAAACTATGAATAGACCAATAACAAGGTCTGAAGTTGAGGCAGCAATTAAGAGCCTACCACACAAAAAAAGCCCAGGTCCAGATGGGTTCACAGCTGAATTCTACCAGACACACAAAGAGGATCTGGTACCATTCCTTCTGAAACTATTCCAAATAATCCAAAAAGAGGGAACCCTTCCCAAATCATTTTATGAGACCAACATCATCCTGATACCAAAATCTGGCAGAGACTCAACAAGAAAAGAAAACTTCAGGCCAATATCCATGATGAACATAGATGCAAAAATCTTCAATAAAATACTGGCAAACCGATTGCAACAGCACATTAAAAAACTTATCCATCATGATCAAGTAGGATTCATCCCGGGGATGCAAGGCTGGTTCAACATACACAAGTCTATAAATGTAATTCACCACATAAACAGAAGCAAAAACAAAAACCACATGATTATCTCAATTGATGCAGAGAAGGCATTTGACAAAATTCAACAGCCCTTTATGCTAAAAACCCTCAATAAACTTGGTATTGATGGAACATATCTCAAAGTAATAAAAGCTATTTATGACAAACCAACAGCCAATATCATACTGAATGGGCAAAAACTGGAAGCATTCCCTTTGAAATCCGGCACTAGACAAGGATGCCCTCTCTCACCACTTCTATTCAACATAGTACTGGAAGTTCTAGCCAGAGCAATCAGGCAAGAAAAAGAAATAAAGGGTATTCAAATAGGAAAGGTGGAAGCCAAATTGTCTCTATTTGCAGATGACATGATAGTATACCTAGAAGACCCCATCACCTCAGCCCAAAAGCTCCTGCAACTGATAAGCAACTTCAGCAAAGTCTCAGGATATAAAATCAATGCTCAAAAATCACAAGCATTCCTATACACCAATAACAGACTTAAAGAGAACCAAATTAAGAACGAACTGCCATTCACAATTGCTACAAAGAAAATAAAATACCTAGGAATACAACTCACTAGGAATGTAAGGGACCTCTTTAAGGAAAACTACAAACAACTGCTCAATGAAATAAGAGAGGACACAAACAGATGGAGAAACATTCCATGTTCGTGGTTAGGAAGAATCAATATCGTGAAAATGGCTATACTGCCCAAAGTAATTTACACAATCAATGCTATCCCCATCAAACTACCATTGAATTTCTTCAGAGAACTGGAAAAAACCACCATGAATTTCATATGGAACCAAAAAAGAGCCCGCATAGCCAAGTCAATTCTAAGCAAAAAGAACACAGCGGGAGGCATCACACTACCAGACTTCAAACTATACTACAAGGCTACAGTAATCAAAACAGCATGGTACTGGTACCAAAACAGAGATATAGACCAATGGAACAGAACAGAGGCATCGGAGGCAACACAACATATCTACAACCATATTATCTTTGATAAACCAGACAAAAACAGGCAATGGGGAAAGGATTCCCTATTTAATAAATGGTGGTGGGAAAACTGGCTAGCCATGTGCAGAAAGCAGAAACTGGACCCCTTCCTGACACCTTACACTAAAATTAACTCCAGATGGATTAAAGACTTAAACGTAAGACCTGACACCATAAAAACCCTAGAAGAAAATCTAGGCAAAACCATTCAGGACATAGGAGTAGGCAAGGACTTCATGAACAAAACACCAAAAGCATTGGCAACAAAAGTCAAAATAGACAAATGGGACCTAATCAAACTCCACAGCTTCTGCACGGCAAAAGAAACAGTCACTAGAGTGAATCGGCAACCATCAGAATGGGAAAAAATCTTTGCAGTTTACACATCTGACAAAGGGCTGATATCCAGAATTTACAAAGAACTCAAACAGATTTACAGGAAAAAAACAAACAAGCCCATTCAAAAATGGGCAAAGGATATGAACAGAAACTTTACAAAAGAAGACATACATGAGGCCAACAAACATATGAAAAAGTGCTCATCATCATTGGTCATTAGAGAGATGCAAATCAAAACCACATTGTGATACCATCTCACACCAGTTAGAATGGCGATCATTAAAAAATCTGGAGACAGCAGATGCTGGAGAGGATGTGGAGAAATAGGAACACTCTTACACTGTTGGTGGGAGTGTAAATTAGTTCAACCATTGTGGAAGACAGTGTGGCGATTCCTCAGGGACCTAGAAATAGAAATTCCATTTGACCCAGCAATCCCATTACTGGGTATCTATCCAAAGGACTATAAATCGTTCTACTATAAGGACACATGCACACGAATGTTCATTGCAGCACTGTTTACAATAGCAAAGACCTGGAACCAACCCAAATGCCCAACGATGATAGACTGGACTGGGAAAATGTGGCACATATACACCATGGAATATTATGCAGCAATCAAAAATGATGAGTTTTTGTCCTTTGTAAGGACATGGATGAATCTGGAGAACATCATTCTCAGCAAACTGACACAAGAACAGAAAAAGAAATACCGCATATACTCACTCATAGGTGGGTGAGAAAAATGAGAACACATGGACACAGAGAGGCGGTCTACTATACACTGGGGACTGTAGCGGGGAATGGGGGAGGGACAGCAGGGGGGGCTGGGGGGGATAGCCTGGGGATGAATACCAAGTGTGGGTGAAGGGGAGGAAAGCAGCAAAGCACACTGCCATGTGTGTACCTATGCAACTATCTTGCACGTTCTGCACATGTACCCCCAAACCTATAATGCAATACAAATTTAAAATAAATAAATAAACAAATAAATAAATAAATAAATAAATAAATAAATAAAAAACAGTGGAACTGAGTAATCCTTTGGAAAATTAGTCAATGTTAAACATTTAGCGAATTTACCTTGCAGAAGTATTTAGACAATTTCTTAAACACTTTGTAGCTTTGTAAACCCATATGATGTGATAAAATCAAACATATATTGAAAAATTATTCTGAGTAAGAGCCAAAGGAGGAAGAGTCAGATGAGTTTACAAAGAAAGTTAGTCCACAAAAATGTGGGCAGCAGAGCTTGCTTTCTTTAGTTGGGCTAAAATCTCTGAGTTTCTTTAAAAATAAAAATAAAACAAGAAAATACTCTCAGTTACAAGATATCCCCTGTCCCTAAGGCCATTTATGGCAGACATTGCCTGCTAGTGTCCTGCGGGGACTCTGTTATCTATAGACAGCTTCCTGAGCTTCTGCCCTGCACTAGGTGTTTTAAATATGTTCTTTCCATTCTCATAATAATTTCTGAAGGAGATATTATCATCTCCTGTACACAGATAAGGAAATGGAGCCAGAGAACTTTTGTAATTCATGCAAAGTCACAGACATAATTAGCTGTGGGCCAGAGAATTGAAAGCAAGTTTCTCTGAGGTCAAAGTGCATGCTTTGCTTTCTACACAATTCCACTTTTCAATAAATAGCTTTTGTATATTCAGTTGTATAAAGATTGTGATTATCTTTATAAACTGACTTATTCAGGCCTCTACAAATATTTCCTGTAAGACCTTGTTGCTTGAGGATCAGTCCCTGTACCTAAGATTGGGCAGCTGTTCACGCTACTTCAGCTTAACTGAAATCAGGAAAATCGAATCAACAAATAATCAGGAGGGACTACAATATTCCAAACAGTGCTCAGTGTGTCAGTGTGGGTGAGCGGTTGTAGAGATATTTAATTCTTAGTCCTTTATCTTATGAGGCTTAATAATCTGGCTAAATAAGCCCTAAGTATAAAGAAATGTAATTATTAAATATTGAAATACCACTTAAGAACAAAGAGTAGAAGAGTCACCAAGAAGCTGTGTAAAATAAATTGACAAATGAATAATACAGGTCACAATTGCTAGAATATTTCAAAGGAGGGAGATATCACTTCCAAAGCTGATCAGGAAAGGTTTTATGAAGGTAGCAGAGTTTCTAAACTCTGAACTCAAATTAAATGTTCAGTTTCTTTTTTCAAGAAAACAAGAAAATACTTATGTTTACAGAAAATTGTACAGTTCCAGTCCTCAGAAAATGATACTAGAATATTGGACAATGCGCTCCACTGAACTTTTAGGATATTTTCAGCAAGGGAAACTAGGGTGCATTCATTGTGTTTTGTGCCTTGGAACTTGCAAGTGATTGTTTTGAGGGCTATGGACACACAGTAGAGAAAGCCATAATATTTAGCAGTTGAAAGACATGGACAACTCCAAAAGATAACCCTTGAGAAGCAGCGTAATAGAATTTCCCTCCATGAATGGCTGAAGAAATAGAATAGAAACAGACATCAACTGCCCATGTTTTCCTAATAAGGCTGAAGCAACTAGTTTGAAAGTTTACTTCCTGATTCAGTATCGTGAATTTCAAAGAGGCTGGCTCCCTTAGTAGGCATGTTGTCCTTATAAAATCCTTTCCAGTCATTATTTAGTTGTCTTTTGGCATGACGTAGTTCATAATTCTGTTGCAATGAGAGTAGCACATTTTGATCATTTTTGCTTAATGAGCAGCTATTTCATAGGTTAATCCCCATGCTGTTAACACCTCATAAATTTATGTGTATTTAGGATGAGATCAGCTTGCTTGATTAGTTCTTGCCTGTTTTCCAAACCATGCTTGAACACCTTCATCAGACAGACGTCTGAAAATTCACCTTCTTACATTCTTAAACTTTCTGCTACTTTACACTAGTAGCTGACTAAGGCCACCATGGATTACATTTTTAAAATAAGACATTTAGTTTTTCAGGAGTTTTCCTCTCACATGGAGTCATATGTGACTAGTTTGATTATAGTTTCTAATTTTTGAGAGATTTCCAGAATAAGGTGAAAAAGGTTAGGTGGACAGTGAACTGGTCAGATAAATTCAGTGGGCTCTAAGAAGGTGCCCTGGTAGGAGAAGATGGCCAGGAATGAAGGATTCATTTTGAAGAGAAGGCAAAGTGAAGCTTTGGTCTTTTTAGCGTTCTCAGGAGTACCAGCAATGGCGAAAAATCAACCAACCAACAGATACACTTATGGATCTCAAGTTTTGTTTCTTGCCTTCAGATTAGATACATCTTCTGTGTCCCTCAGGTCCTACATCACGACACTTCCTGAGTCGACTCAAGCCTGTAGTTGTTTCATGCCCAGCATAGATGCCTGCCAGCGCAGACACCCCATTTCCACGTTTTTTCTTTTTCTCTTTCTCACTTTGCACCTCACTCCTGCCACACTGGCTTTCTTGCTGTTCTTCAAATTTGCTAATGTCAGTGCCGCCTCGGGGCCTTTGCATGTGCTTTCTTTGCTTGGTGTGTTCTTCTCCTTGACATCTTTAGTTCTCTATTCAAAGTATCAGAGAAGTCCTTCCTGATCATTGTACCTGAAAAGCAACCAGTATCCCTTCCTAGCATCATCTATGCCCCATCCATGGAGAGCATAACCTGATAAATATTTATTAATTTACTTTCTGTTGTCTCCCAGTAAAACATTAGCTTCATGAAGGAACAGTCTCCACCTCTGCCTCTTTTGATTCACCAATATATTCCTAATGCTAAAGTAGTTTTCAGGAACATAGTAGGTGTGCCTACTACTATTTGTTGGGAGTATATGGTTGTATGTATCTTCCCTTTCAGAATTATATTAACGTGACTATCACTATCATACAATTTTACAATTGATTTTAAGTAGGCTTCGGCATTCATAAAGGTACCCTTAACCATTTATTCTCTTCCTACTTCACTTCTGAAAGTCACTTCGCTGGTGTGGGAGCTGAGCTCAGTGCCCAGCAACCCATCTCAGGAACACACAGGGAGGACCATAGGGAGAACTTGATGTATCAAGGATCTATGTTGTGTGACCTGTTCAGCCACTTTTATCATTGTTATTTTAATTCATAACTGAGTTGTATATTTTGTGAGGAGCACGAACCATGTTAGGTACTGTGTGTGTGTGTGTATGTATGTATGTGTGTGTGTGTGTGTGTGTGTGTGTGTGTTAGCTCCTACAGTGTCTTCAGCACAGATTGGGCCTATAATTGATGTTTAAGAAGTATCTGCGAATAGAAGTATAAGAGTAACTGAAGTAAGTTTTAGAGAAACATGTTTTTAATTCTTCCAAATAAGTAAATATTTGAAGAGCTGTGAATGCCTGTAGTTTCTAAAACTTTTACTTGAATTTTTCAATTAGATTTATAACACGTATTTTACAAATAATAATGCAGAAAAAGACACCCTACAAGTAGAGGAATCTGTGGTGATATTAATGATGAAATTCTGTAACGTATTCTTGCATATTCTGCTGACATCTTTGTGACAATGTGAATATGAGACTAGGAGATGATTGCGATTTAAATTGCCTTTGGCGTCCTAATAGTCACTTTGACAAACCAAAATTGGAGTTCATCGCATGTTTAAATATGAAAATTATGGTAACAACATCCTACTTTAGCTAACTCATAGTCAAATACATTTTTAGTTTCTTCCTAATTTAACAAAAATGTCATGTTTTGGATTTACTAAGTTGCACATTCTATTGTTCATGCTAATTTTTTAAATGGAAACCTATGCTTTACCTAAAATCAATGCCTTTTCCAGATTGGAGTATCTTACATCTTATTAAGCCTCCCTCTCTTCTATGGTTTTTTTTTTTTTTTTTTTTTTTTTTTGTACCGGCAGCTCAGCTCACTCATTTATTAAGTATTTCTGCATGTTTGTGGAAAGTGACATCTTGTTACTCATATTTATTTGGAAGGGAGCTAAGAACAACTGGGCAGCCAGGTGTGGTAGCTCACACCAGTAATCCCAGCACTTTGGGAGGCGGAGGAGGGCGGATCACCTGAGATCAGGAGTTCCAGAGTAGCCTGGCCAACATGGTGAAACCCCATCTTTGCTGGTGGGTGACTGTAATGCCAGCTACTTGGGAGGCTGAGGCAGGAGAATTGTTTTAACCCAGGAGCCGGAGGCTGCAGTGAGCTGAGATCACCCCATGGCGCTCCAGCTGGGGTGACAGAGTGAGACGCCATCTCAAAAAAAAAATAATAATAAAAATAAAAATAAAGAGCAGCTGGGTCAAATAGATGCTCAAGTTTCTAGATGTGCTGAACAGGTAATCCTGGGTGTGCCTGGATTTGAGGTGCCCAAGAAAAGCTTAGCTACTCCAATGGACCCCTGTAACTCCTCCAGAAGATTCCACCTTTGGATTAAAGGAGGGATTCTAATCATTCCCCTCTTTAATGTGCAAATATTTCTGGGGGAGTAGTCTAGTAAGCCGTAACACTGTATTATGAATTGTTTGGGGCATGTTGTGCCTTGGAATGTTAAAGAGAAAAGGTGAAATGTAGCTTTACACCCAGATCAAGCTCCCCTCCTATGAGCTTGTTTTGAATATTTGACAAATTGTAGAGTTTGTATTTTCCAGTACTATGTTGAATTTACCTGTACCAGAAAGACTGGTGGAGTATGATTATCGTTAAACAGCTATGTGTCAGAAAACGAAAGGTTTCTGTAGTCAAATTAACTTGGGAAATAATGGAATAAATTAAATAAAAAAGTTTTTGTTTGTTTGTTTGTTTTTCGTTTTGTTTTTGAGATGGAGCATTACTCTGTCACCCAGGCTAGAGTGCAATGGTATGGTCTCTGCTCATTCAACCTCCACCTCCTGGGTTCAAGCAATTCTCTTGCCTTAGCCTCCCTAGTAGCTGGGACTATAGGCACGTGCTACCATGCTCAGCTAATTTTTGTGTTTTTAGTAGAGATGAGGTTTCACTATGTTGGCCAGGCTGTTCTTGAACTCCTGATCTTGTGATCCACCTGCCTCGGCCTCCCAACATGCTGGGATTACATGTGTGAGCCACCACACCCGGCCCCAAATAGGTTGATTCTTATAGGCCTTTGAAAATTCTGGGATCATAAAAAAGAGATCTCAGTGGGGGAACCAAGCTGTATCTACCAGGTTAGCTGTCAGAAATTGGGCAAGTTAATGCAGTGTGCTTAGTCTCACATGTGAGCTGCTATCCTGCATGGCTCTGCTTGCTGTGAAACGAGATCATAGGAACTGTATACAGCACCAGGCATAATGTCTGGAATATGGTAGGCATTTTTAGAATGTTGGGTCTCTCCCTTTGTGCTTTCTCCTTTTGCTCTTCAGAAAATCAAGAACTTCAAAGCAGTACTAAATAAAAATTAATATTTTGTAATACTGGCTTTTTTGTTCATTAGTCTGAGGCCCTTTCCAAAGAATTTATTAGCATTATTTAAGTAGAAAATATTTGAATTCTTTCTTATCATAAACTTGATTAGTACAAATGCTTCTGTTTATATCCTGTAAGGTGTTTTTATATGAATTTATTTATGCGAATGCTAATATTTAAATGATATGGTAATAGGTCTATATAAAAGTGAACGGTAGATCTGAAGTGTTTTAGCATGATTATTATTTGTCTTAATGTTAATTACTTGAATCATATGCAAATTCAAAATAGAATATTAAATAGATAATAGTTCAACTGATTTAACATATGTTGTAGGTTACTCTAAGTCAGAGATAATTTTCCTCTTGTTCAAAATCAAACTATTTTAGATTGCAGCAAGCTTTTAGAGTACTCGTAGGTTTTGTTTGGTCAACTGAAGTGAAAACTGGTTTCCCAAGCCATGCTTATGCGTGTTTTAAAACTCATATTTTAAAGAAAAATTGAGGTCAATGATTATAAGAAGTGACATTCATGAACATTTGCTGAAAACTAAAGAATTCTTCAAAATAATAACTATTTCAAAGTTACTAAAAAAGACTATGGCAAAAATGAAAATGATATATATTAACTTTTTCAAAACAATAAATTTTTATAGTGTAAATTTTTCAGGTATCTGGGCATTTTTAGGGTGTCTCAATATAGTATTTTCTGGTAGTTTAATCTAAATAAACTCTCAGGCAAGCAGATTTTAAAAGATGACACTGTACAGTCACCCTGACCTTATTAATCCTCTCTCCTTTCATTATTAATTCATTTAAGAGGTGTCATTTCCAACTACATTTTCAGTTGTTCTAGCTGTAGTAATGAGAGAAAACAACCTGAACCTTAAAGTCAGCATTGCAAGAATATTGACGCAGACTCAGAATAACTAGATGTATACACATTCTTTTGATAAAGAGCAGTTTTCAGACACATTTCTCAGCTCATTGTGCACAATTGTTGACATTTTGCCACTGAAATCTTTTTAATGTTGCAGCCCTTTGAAATTTGTTAAAGGCTTTGCTTCACATTAAAGGAGATGAGAATATAAAGAGAAATCAAAAATGAAATCTTTCAAAGCATGCCTGGTATTATAGGGATTTATGATGGTATCACATCTGGGGATCAGTGAACACAAATTTGTTAAGAAAAAAAAAAGTGTGATTTTTCAGAGAGTTCCAGAGAGACTGTCTACAGTGCAATAAAAACAAAATCCACTAGTGGAACTAACTAGAATTGGACCAACTACCACAATCACGGGATTTATTCAATTTGCTATTAGGTTTGGCTCTGTGAGGGCACGTCAGCATGATGTGGAATGAAACCAAGGCATAAGAATCACTTTAGTCTGACGTGGTCAGTTGTCCCTTATGTCGTTGTTAGAGTTTGTTTGAACTTTCTGTCCCAGGTTCACATAGAGTTATGGGGGAGGCCAAAAGTGCCATATTTAAATAAAAAATCTAGTAAGAAGCTCTTGATGAGATGCGTATAGAGTACCAATACTGTAATTTCTGGTTTTCTTTCGTTTTGATTTCTACTGGTATTTTAAATGGTTTTATTTTAAATATTTCAGTAGTTCATCCATCTGATTTTATTTTGATGCAAAGCATTAGGTAGGAATTAAACTTTGTTTTTCTTTCTTGGTAGAAATCTCTTACTAACTTAAAATGACATCTTTAAAATGTAACAAATTCCTGCATGTGCTTATGTCTGTTTTGGAATTTCCTATTGCATTTCATTGACCTCTTTGCTAATGCACTAGCATCACACTTTTAAATTATTGAATCTTCGAAATTTTAATGTCTATAAATGCCAGTTATCCCTCATTGTTATTATTTACCAAACATTGTCTGGATGCTTTTTAATACTTTAAATTTTTTCAGATATCAATATATCTTATTCCGGATAAAATTTCACCAGTAATTTAATTGGAATTACATTTTATTTAACTCTTTAAAAACATAAGAAACTTTCCACTTTGTCTTCTTTCATCATTCAAATATTTTTATATAAATTGTGCACATACCTTGTTAACATGATAATGTCTGGTTTTCTAAGTAAATCAATATGTTCAAATTAAGCAGTATCTTTTTCAAACCTTTTCCCATCAGCCTTCTTTTGTAGAAAAAACTGCCTCCTCCAAGGAGTTTATTTTGAATACTTATAAACCAGCAATCTAAGGATTCCACACCTTATTCCTGAGAGGCAGGGGGACTGTAAACCTTCCTTCTTTGCAACTAGGCATCAAATCAGGTGTTTTCCATTCAAGTAGCCTTTCTCATCTTCCTTGTGGTATATCTCATGTGATTTACATAGGTGTGAAGAGCAACCCCTTCACTCTACATCATTTGCATATGTTAGCGTATGAGAAATCTCACAAATCCAGTACAACCTTGTCCAACTAAGTATTGCGCAGAGGACTTGATATGACACGGTGCTTCTTATGCATCCTGCTCCCATGCATTTGTCTCTTAAGGCGTAACTACGCATAGTTACATTCACATACCACGGTCATGCTTTGGTTTGCCACTTCTCCCTCATTCCCAATACTTAATATCAATCTTTCCACCACAGGTGGAATCCTTTTCACACTTCAGCAGTGTTTTCATTTCTTGGTTGACACCAGTTTCTCCATCTCAGCATGAGTGACATTAGGGACTGGACCACTCTCTGTGGTGGGGGCATCGTCAGATGCTTAGCAGCATCCCTCGCCTGGACCCACCAGATGGTCAGCAGCATCTGCCCCCAGCAGGACAATCAGAAGTATCTCCAGATATGGCCAAATGTCCCCTGGAGGGCAGAATTACAGCTGCTCAAGAACCTCCCTCCAGAACTCTGTGGACATCTTCATTTACAGCTTTTCAGAGCTGTAGCGTGATCAGCCTCCATATCCCTCCTACTGGTCTATCAGCTTTCTGGGAACTCCCCTTACCTGAGTCAGGAAAAACTTCAAGGCTCTGTGAGGCCACCTTTTGCTCTTGCTAACTGCAGAATCTGGGAAAGTTTTTGCTGCCTGGGGCCCCCTGGCTTTAATTTATTGTATCCTTGAGTCTCCTAGGTGGTGCCTTGAACAATTATCATGCTTCATGTCCTTACTTGCACCTGGGTTTCTCTGAGCACAGGGTGTGATCAAATATAACACTGGATAGAACGCAAAAGGTCAGAGGAGAAGACCAGAGAGAATTTTGATTCAATTTAGTTTCTTGGGTAAAGAATACATTTTGTGTATCTATTCATTGTTAAATCTTTTTAAGCCTGCTGTTCTTCTACATGCATAGCTTTGATTTTGATTGAAATCTAATAGGAATAAGATAATGAGGGTCAAACTCTGTGAAATATCTCCTCCCTCTCCTTGCACGTCATTCATTACACACCCTGGGTGCATTTCCACTCTATCCCTTCTCTGTCAGTCAGCAGTTACTTCTTGTTGCCCTTCTAATTATGTTCTGAAGTCCTTTATAGTTCCCTATTTGTCTTGTTTTTCTAGCCTAGTTACAGCCTAAAATATATTTCCCACCTGTATTTTACTGCGTTTGCTTTTGCCACTTAATAATATTTGTTGTGCACTGATTATTTTTCAAGATTCTTTCCCCCAGGAGACAGTCTTCTTCCAGTCTGTTGTGTTTAGATGACCGTGCCTTTAACTCTCCCGCTATTTCTTTTGTCTCTTTGACAAATTTAGAGCAGCAGTTTGGAATATTTAGTGTTGTGTTTTTCTCACTGAAGTTAAAAAGAAAATATCTCTGTGAACCTTCCTTTTAAGGTTCATGGTGTATCAGCATTTTCTAAACAGGTTTTCTCCTGGGTAGAGGCAGCTGTGGGTGGTGCCCCACTTTCTCGGAGATAAAAATGTCTTTGAGGGACTTCTTAATTCTCTTCTGCTCATTCTCCCCTGATACCATTTCTTCGGTTGACTTGAGAGATTTTAGCATTGTTCTTTACACACAGAGGATGACATAGGAATGGCATGCTCCCAAATGCACCATCAGGTGACCTCATTTTTTGAGGATCATCTGTTCTAAAGGCTCTTTTCCTCCAAAGCCAGGTGCTGTGTCTTCCGGTGGCTCAGTCCACACTGTCCCAGCTTTGCCTGCACTATCTGCTACTGCTGTGACCCACTAAAGAGTTAGATGGTTGAGCCATGAAGTCATAATTCAGGTGGGACAATGCTGACTGGAAGCCATCAGAATACGTGTTTCATGTTGTTGTCCTGCAGTGGAAATTATTAAGCTGTAATGCACACATTTATTGAAACCATTTTGATGCCAAATACTACAATACATAGGTAAGCAACATGTCTCAGTCCGTAAGGCACTCACCAACACTTTGGGGGAGATGGACACATATATAAGGCAGATAACTTAGAAGGCTGTGATGCAGCTCTCCTGAGCTCTGTCTCCATCCCGCTCTACCCTGTCCTGTATGGCAAAGGGATGAATGTGAGCGTTCACCACTCTGCTTAGTGTGGTATCCTCTATACAGGGCTCCCTGACAAACAATGCAAAGAGGAAATGATGATCAATTCAAGAAGGCTCCCAGTGTTCAGAGCCAGCTTTTACCAGCTTGGAAGAGTCTGTCGCAAAATGTTCAGGAATTTCCAAATAGGGACATTATAAAACACTAAATTATATAATTATAGGATTAAATAATGATATAAAAAAAAATACTCAAAATGTATCACTTTCTATGTGTTTAACTACATTTTACTGTTATCTATGTTTTTGAGGTTACTTATATCTCTTGTATCTTTATGCTGGAAATACTACCTAATGCCATGTTACTGTATATCTCTCCCCAGCTCCACAAGCAGTGATATCTCACTGGTACCTTGAACTTGGCCATGGTGGGAGCATTTATTTCATCGAAATTGGCAGAACAACTCAGGCTTCCCCACGCAATCCTCTCCACCTAGAGCTGGTTGTGGAACATTCCCCAGCTCACTACTGCAAAGTTGTATGTATAGTATAAACAGGAAGGCTGGGCGCGGTGGCTCAAGCCTGTAATCCCAGCACTTTAGGAGGCTGAGGCGGGTGGATCACAAGGTCAAGAGATTGAGACCATCCTGGTCAACATGGTGAAACCCCGTCTCTACTAAAAATACAAAAAATTAGCTGGGCATGGTGGCGTGTGCCTGTAATCCCAGCTACTCAGGAGGCTGAGGCAGGAGAATTGCCTGAACCCAGGAGGCGGAGGTTGCGGTGAGCCGAGATTGCACCATTGCACTCCAGCCTGGTAACGAGCGAAACTCCGTCTCAAAACAAACAAACAAACAAACAAATAAACAGGAAAACCAAGGAGTTCAATATGGTCCTCTTAATGAACAAGGGCACTTGTTCACAAGCATCTGCAATTTGTCAGAATCAGAATATTTGTGATTGTTCCTATTGGTTCGTATCCTGACATGTCAACGCAGGACTACAATACTTTATTCTGCTGAGTTAGGTGCCCGAATGTTGAAACCTCTTGCTATTAGAACAGATACTCTGTTACTGAATAGATGATTTCTTTGAATTGGTGGAAAATCTCAAACCCAGACAATTTCAGTAAAACAATGGAGAGAGGAGAAAATGAGTGGCTACTGGGGGTATGGGGAGAGATCCTGGGAAATTAGAATCACACAGGATCTCTTTTACTTGATCTTAGCCAAAGGGCTGAGAAGCGATCAGATTCTCTTTTAACATACACATTTCCATTTCTTCTTCCTGGAAATTATTTTAAGCCCTTTATCTTGGGTAATGTTGGATCCTTGAGAACAGGGGCTTTTTAAATTTTACTGTTTCTAGGTTAATAAAATGTCAGCCAATAAAACCAATGACTATTGTCTTTTATTTTCAAAGTAGGTTCTATGTCAGTGACCT
The DNA here is from genome assembly GCA_031835075.1 of Saguinus oedipus. Lineage (NCBI taxonomy): Eukaryota > Metazoa > Chordata > Mammalia > Primates > Cebidae > Saguinus > Saguinus oedipus. The sequence goes on along the minus strand of CM063169.1, from coordinate 11,343,739 downwards.
ACGAGTGACAGGAATGTCCTCTGATATGTTCGATTAAATCTAAGAGGACATTCTAACTCAGGAGATTGCAATCACCAAGAGTGGCAGTTTTTGACTGAGACTGAATGAGCTAAAACACGAAAAATCTTAGCTCTCCACATTTTAGTCTATCGCTTCAATTATTTTTGACCAATTGCACATTGATTCGGTGATATCATCAAAATCCGCTACCCTTTACTTCTTTATGTCGTTGGTTCTCAGAACTTGAGTGTTCTTCAGGATCGCCTGGAGAAATTGTTAAAACAGAGTTCCAGGACTCACCTTGAGTTTCTGCTTCGTAGGTCTGGGGTGGGCCACAGAACATGCATTTCTAACAAGTTCCCAAGTGACCCTGATGCTCTGGTCCAGGGCTGCACTTTGAGAAGGTCTCTTCTACACAGATCTTGATAAGAAGAAGGCTAAGCGGTAATGGTCAAATAAGATGGGAAAGGAGAAATGGAGATAGAAACGTGGGGAAAGGCAGGTAATTGAGAAAAGTAGATCATAAGGTGAGAAGATGTGAAGACTTAAAGCTGGCCATGAAGGCTCTGGGGATCTGAGGGTCTGGCCAAGGTTTGAACACTCTGGCCCTATGAAAGTGAAGTATGGGCCAGCTGGAGGAGGGCTTCTCCCCAGAGTACCTTTAGGTGTTGGTGTAATTAATGGGCCCCCTGAGGCTCGTGCATCCACCATGCCTACCTGGAAGCACTAGGCCCATGTGCACAGTATTGGCTGCACTTTAGCATCAACTGGAGAGCTGTAAAAACTACCTGTGCCAAGCAATTAAATCAACTTCTGAAGCTGCAGTGTGGGCAGAGGAGGTTTTCAAAAGCCATTTTTTTCTGAAGGTGGCTAGATCCCTCCCTCAGAGATTCTGATTTAATTGATCTGGGGAGAATTTTGAAAAATATCCACAACCTGTAGTTTTTGAAATCAACGTAGGTGATTTCAATGCGCACTTACGATAGAGAAGAACTGCACGAGGACAAGGATGTCGGTCTCTGTCATCTATAATTCTTAGCGTCTTACACAGTGCAGCCCTGGTCCAGAGTGGCCCTTCAATAAACTTGTACTGAGTATGTTAATTAATGATTGTTTTCGTATAGTGTCAGGCACTTACAAGGTTGGGATACTTGCAAACTGCTTAAGATGTGACTCTTCCCTTTTTGTCAACATAGGTGCTGGGGATATCTCCCCCTACAACTGGCGCATGTTTTGGTGAGAGGCAAGACAATGAAATTCATTGTGAAAATATAAAACTTAGAATTCTTTTTATATTTAGACCAGGGGTGGGCAATCTGTAGCCTCCAGATCAAATCTGGCTTCTCTTTGTATAGCTTTCAGCTAAGAATGACTCAAAAGAAAGGTAATACTGTGAGTAAAAGTCAAATTTCAGTATGTGTAGGTAAAGGTTTGTTGGAACACAGTCACGTCCATTTATTTTCATTCTCTTCCCATTCATTTTCATACTGTGCATGGCTACTTTGTGCCGAAGGACAGAGATGTGTACTGTGATAGAGACTGCATGACCCACAGAGTCAAAAGAATTTCCATCCGGCTCTTTACAGCAAAAGTTTGCCAACCCCTGCTTTAGAACTTGAGCCCTCCCCATAAATACACTTGTTACAATTTAACATGGACCAGTTTGGCATCTGAAGATCTAAGATGCTTACTAGTACAGTTCTCCTCAAGCAGAGAAGGACAAGATTATTGCTATCTTAATCAGGTCCCAGGGGACTTGTTTTTAAGGCTTACTGCATCACATATTTTTTTTAAATTGAGGAACATTAAAATCTATGGTCCAAGGATAACATGTGGTCCACAGACCCATGGTCCTTGGGGGATATTGAGTTTATTAAGAACTGCTGAAAATGTTTTTGAGTGCTGTGTTTTCTGTTGGAACCACACCACTCAGCTTGTCACTGGGCTCTTGACAATAGCCTTTACTTTTGTTCCCTCACCTACTCTTCCTCTGTCTCTTGTTCTACACAGGGGCAGTGAGGGAAAAGTGATTGCATGTAGGCCCCAGATGACATGCTGTGGTTTATAAGAGATGGCTGGATCATTTTCAGGGAGTCTTTCCATAAACCTCAAAAAACTGGAGAATTCGGATCTTTTGTCTACGGATCAGTTTGAACCCACAAGCCCTACACTGAATCAATCTTAATTTCTGAGATCGTTTTAGACATTTGAAAACTGCTTCGGGTCTCTTCTCTCATCTCCTCCAACACTGCTTTGGGGTATTTCAGCTACTCATAATTAGTTCATCTGCCTTCATTCCTATCTCCTTATCACATTGTCTTTAGAATTTCTTCCATAAAAGTAAAGTCCAGCAGCTACCTAAATAAACATTTTTTTGTCAGGGCACACTGATATAAATGGAATAGGCTGCTGATGGTTTCAGGCTGGAGAGGAGAAGCAAGGTCAGGACACGTTTGTGACTGTTCTATACCACTGAGAAGCTCTGGCTTGGGACTTACCAGTGGCTCAGACAGCCTTAATATTTCTCTCAGCTTGATTAAACATTAGACAGTCTTCTTCCTGGCCACAGGCCCCTGAACCTCATTTTCTTAGAATATGTATTTTAGAAAACTTGCAATTGTAAATTCTCCCTTTGCCCATTTGAAATGTAAGTCTTCTAAAACCTAGGAATGTCTAGCCATCACTTTGAAATGTAATTACCAAGAAAAAAGGTCCCTATCTGCCAGTCTATATGGGAGGGCACCAATTAGCAAACACAGATGGCTGAATCACATTGACCCAGTGTCCTACAGTACTTTTCCACTGGCTCACTCCAGTGCTTAAAAACTCTCCCACCTTTTGCTTCAGTGCAGTTGAGTTCAATCCCTCTTTCCTATTGTATTATAATAGTCTTGATTCCTATTGCAATAATCTTGAATAAAACCTTCCTTAGCTATTTAACTTATCCTGTACAATTTTTTTTGATCATCTACCTTGATACTATGGGTTAAATTGTCTCCAAAAATGGGGTGTTGAAGTCCTAATTCCTGGTACCTATGAAGAGGACTTTATTTGGAAATAGGGCTTTGTAAATATCATTGAGATGGGAATTAAGATGAGGCCATACAGGGGTAGGGTGAGTTCTTAATTCAATATGACTTATATATCTTTATAAGAAGAGGAGAAGAGACACAGAGATAGACACCCACAGCTTGAAAGTCAAGCAATGCCTGGGCTCCTGGAAGCCACAAAATGATATTTCCCAGAGCCTGACACCAACCAACATCATGGTTTCAGCCTTCTGGCTTACAGAAACGTGACAGATATATTTCTGTTGTTTGAAGTCACTCAGCCCTGGGTGCTTTGTCGTGGTGGCCCTGGGTGCTTTGTCGTGTTGTCCCTGGGAAACTAACCTACGAGGGATACAGAGGCTTTCACTGGCCAGTCCTGAATCCCATGGCAGTTTCATCTTCTAGCACTTTCTGTCAGCACATGGTACTCAAGTCTTAATTTTCAACTGTGCCCTCTCTCACTTTCATGCTCTTTTCCACCCATATTTATCAGCCTGGAGCGCCTCAATCCTGCCCACCAGGCCTGCATAGTATAGTCCTATTTGTCTGTCTAGGCACATTGTAAATATAACATCCTGCAGAGCCATCTGCCAGCCTCTCAGATAGAATGCATTGGCTTGTCCTCTGGCCAAATTCCCCCTCTGTTAACCCCACAACCCAATTCTTTCATTTTCTCTTCTGGGATTGAAGAGGAAGGGACAAAATAATGAGTAACTGCTTCTTCTGGAAGAACACTGTTCAAGGCCTCATAATGTTTTGTGATATGGTCACCCATGTACACATTTCCCCTTGTATTAGGACTTAACTGGTTGATGTGACTCTCTTTCCCTAGATTCTGGAGGGTAGGGTGTATTCATCCATTTTCCATATGGCTATGAATAAATACTCAAAACTGCTTAACTTATAAGAAAAAGAGGTTTAATAAACTCAGTTCCACATGGCTGGGGAAGCCTCACAATCATGGTGGAAAGCAAAGGAGGAGCAAACACACATCCTACATGGTGGCAGGCAAGAGTGTGCAGAAGAACAAGACACATTTTACATGGTGGCAGGCAAGAGAGCCTATGCAGGGGAACTTCCATTTATAAAACCATCAGATTTCATGAGACTTATTCACCATCATGAGAACAGCATGGGAAAAACCTACCCCCATGATTCAATTACCTCCCACTGGGTATGTGGAGATTATGGGAATTATAAGTCAAGATGAGACTTGGATAAGGACACAGCCAAATCATATCACATAGACTTGTCTCATTTGTGTTTGAGAAGAGTGGCCCTGACAGCCCAGAGGTCACTCAGGTAATGTTTGGTTAATGAATGAAGCTAGAGAGGGACATAAGAGTATTTTTCTTTTCTCCACCTTCTAGTACAGAGAAGCTACAGTGCCTTTTTGATCACATCAGACTTACCTTGTCTGACAATGGGAAGAAGTGAGAGAAAGGGAGATATCACTTTTTAAATGAACAATCAGCATCTCAACATAAAAGAGGGTTAATCATTTAAAAAAAGCCTCAGAAACCAGAATAGAGAGTGATAAGTTATAAACTATCTCAATGTAAATGTCCTATGCCCTTCTACTAGTTTGCAAAAGAATTAGAAGGTGATATATAGGCTCTCAGTATATTTTGAGTTTTTATTAAAAAGACTTAAACTGAGGAACTAAAAGAAAATTAGACTCGTTTGTGTGTTTTGTTTGCTGTTTGCTTAATCAGTGCCCAGAGAGAGCTGAGGACAAACTTCTCAAAAGTCTTTTATTCTGGTATGTAGTTTTCCAGCATTCCGTGAGGACACATTCCCACTCTATTAACCCCCAAACCCAATTCTTTCATTTTGTCTTCCGGGATTGAAGAGGAAGGGACAAAATAATGAGTAACTGCTTTTTCTGGAAGACTACTGTTCAAGGCCTCATAGCATTCTGTGTAGATACACAGGGTTTCGTTTTGTTTCTCTGAACTCCCAGAGAAATCCAATGCCTCTGACCAGAATGGACAAGGCTGAGGTATTAGAATCCACACTGGACATTCCCAATCCTGTGCATCCATGTTCCTTCCTGCCCACTTCCTGGGAATTACTGTCCCTTCTTTTGAGAAATTGCCTATTTCCCACTTTACAGGGTCCCACTTTATAGGCACCTATTTCCCACTTTAACAGGTGCCTTATGTCACTGGCACAGTGCTCATCCTCCCCTGCTCCCCACCGCAGACCACTGGAGTGGGCACCTGGCCCTGCTTCTATTCCCAGCCCCCAAACTCAGATGATCACACCTAGAGCTCATCCAGAGCTTCCTCCCCATGCCTAAAGGAGAAACTTGAATGGAATAAGTGAGAAGAAGACCAATACACATGGAAAAAAGACTTCTTAAGGATGGTGGGAGAGCAATCAGATGATGTCAGTTGAATTTCTGCCATCTTTAAGGCTTAGACTTCTCAGCTGTGGGAGGCAATGACTTCCCTTTCTGCTTTACGAAGCATCTACTGGTTGGGTTGCAATCATGATCACTTGCAACCAAAGTGTCCAGACTTTGACGGGATCACAGGGAGGGCTGTCCTCAGCTTGGTCTCCTATGTCCCACTGAAACCTGAGGAAAAGCAGCCTCAGAGATCCCCTGAAACTTTTTTTTTTTAGTGGTTCTTACAGATAATATCCTGAGGTTTCATTTTGCATTTTCTTCCTACAGGGTGACATGCACAAATAAATCATGTCCGTATTTCCTTTTATTTATATCTTAATATGACATCAGTTGTGTGATTAGATAATTTGAAATTTAATAGAACCTTCCTGTGTGAATCAGCTAAGCTATATCACAGTGAAATCTCAGAGACTGGAGAAGGACAGGGAGGGGTGCTTCACACACACTACTGAATCAGCACATAATAGCAATTTTCTGTGTCCTCGTAATAGATACTTGAGAATAATTACTGACAGCCTGTGGAGAATTCATCAACCTCAGGTACCAAATAATAAGTAATACTATCATGGTAACTGTGTGAATTAAGTTAGAAATTCAAAGAATACTGATGATGTCTCATTACATCCCCCCCCCAGAAAAGCTAATCTGCATAAGTGATGCCATAGGTGGAAAAACATTTTTTTTATTATTACATTCTAAATCAAATAGTTTTTCATAGATGAGAGGTGCAGGATCATCGGAAACCAATGGTGGCCACGTGGGATAGCAGTAATTGCGACCATAATTCTTTGGCACATTAAAAAAATATACCGGTTTAATTTTCTAAACCTCAGTATACCATGTTTCAGAGAGATATCTCAATTGAGTGAAAGAGATGGACTGGGGAAGTTCTCTGTAGAGAGGGACTACTAATGAGTTAGTGCAGCGAACTCAGGCAGTCTGCCTAAAGAGGCCAAGCCTCGAGCAGGGAGGTCTGGCAGCTGGGTCTGACTTTTTCCTTTGCGTAGGTTAGATGTGTCTCTCAAATTCATGGTGGAAAAACATATTAGGGCCACTTTTTTTTTGAGACAGAGTTTTGCTCTTGTCGCCCAGGCTGCAGTACCATGGCACAATCTCAGCTCATTGAAATGTCTGCCTCCCAGGTTCAAGCAATTCCCCTGCCTCAACCTCCCAAGTAGCTGGGATTACAGGTATGTGCCACCACGCCCAGCTAATTTTTGTACATTTTGTGGAGTCGGGGTTTCACCAGGTTGGCCAAGCTAGACTCAAACTCCTGACCTCAAATTAGGACCATTTTTGTGACTCCTTATTAAGGAACAGGCTTTCTGCTTGATGATAAGGTGTGGCTTTTCCCAACAGACTCGTTACAGTAAATACTGTTCTTGACGTTAACATTCTTTATCACAAATACCAAAGTACAAAATACATATGTATATATATATATACATACACACATTAACACACACATATATGTATTCTTTGTCAAGTAGATGACTTATAAATGAAATCAGTCTTGTTTTCTTTCACACAGGGCTTCAAAATGTTCTGTGAACCTTCATGTCCTCCTTGCCACTCAGATGTCACAGCTGGAGGTTGTTTGGCTTCTGAAGCGAGCTTGGACCCAGAGTTTGGAGGCGTCCGATTCTGCTCTCTTGGCCACTCTGCAGGACACCTTCCATTTGTGGCTTCCCACGCTCTTCCTCTTGGCTCTCGCTCGGGGGAGCTGACTTGCATGAATCCTAGCCACAGCACCCTCATCTCTCACTGTCTTGCTTCTGGTTTGATTTGGCCAATGTGGAGCCCCAGGAAGTGATCAGAGAGGGAGAAAGAAGCAGGGCAGAAGTCTTCACTCCCCTGAACCCTCCCTTCAGGGCAATGTTAAGTGGGCTGTGTCCCTTAAACAAAGGTCATGACTCCACTTAAGATGGCCCTCTTTGCAAATCTCACCCTCCACGATATGCCCATTATTCTCTTCTCACATCCCTTCTGACCCTAAGGTGGGCACAGCTCCTCCGCTCTTACAGGCCCCAGGATTTGCACTCTCTGGCATGGTTTTCCAATGATCTGCCTTCACACTGATAAGAGCTCTTTTATTAAACCTTCCTTGATTAGCCTGGTGTGAGTGTGCTCTGGGCTTCTGCTGGGATTCTGAGTGCTACTGGCTTTAGTATCTCCTTTTCTTCTTTTTCAGTGAATTATTTATATTTCTTCTCCTTCCACTTAAAAATTGTATTGATTTCATTGATATGTAATATGTTTAGGGGTACATGTAATAATTTAATATATTCACATAATTTGTGTAGCTTGAATCAGCATGAGTTGTCTGTCACTTTAAATATTTGTCTTTACGCCAAAAACATTCAAATATTCCCTTATATCTGTTTTGAAATACACAATAGGTTTTGGGATCTTTTTGGTCCTGGTTTTGTTTGTTTCTTCACTTGTCTCCTTGTTTTATTCTGCTTCCCTTCATTGGCTTTTTTCTCCTTGCCCATGGATCATCAATGTTCTCCCCGACTCTTAATTCGGTTCTTCCTTATTTTTCTGACTCTACCTTTACTCTCTCCTTCATGTTAGTTACTAGTGATATTTCAAGACTCTCATATTTACAGGTGTTCAGACCTTGAAGCTCTCCCCATGTAAGCCATAAATACACTCCAGTGTTCCCATGATTGCCATCAATCCCCTTGTGTTCCTGGTTATGAGTTTTGCCTCTGGACTGACATCACTGCACGCATTTACAGGATTTTCTTCTTACCACCAACCTGTCTCCCATCTTCCTGTTCTACCTTTTGTTGCAGTTCAGTATATCGGGTATTTTTTTCCATTTCTTCTAACTCGAGAAACGTGGTCTAGAGCCCGCAGCATTTTCTAGGCTTACAAATTATACTACCTTTAAAGTTGCTGTTTACTAATTTTTACCCTCATGCATATTCATTATCATTGAACAAACCCCGCTCTACCTCCTAATTAAGCAATAGTCAAATGAAGAAAGCAGCCTCAGGGTAAGATGCAAAGTTGGTGGAGTTCAGTGGGAAGGATGGGCAGCCCCCATCCTGTAGCATGTTTAAAAACCTTATTTGCCAGGAAAGATTTCCTAATTGCTTCTGCTAGTAATACTGAAACTTCCTCTTTAAGAATCAAGAATCACTAATAGTTTAACTTACAAAGCATGGGGTCCTGGCTTCTGATAGGCCACAGCACTTGCATATTTTTATTTTTATTTTTATTTTTTTGAGATGGAGTATTGCTCTGTTGCCCAGGCTAGAGTGCAATGGCACAATCTCAGCTCACTGCAACCTCTGCCTTCTGGGTTCAAGCGATTCTCCCTGCCTCAGCCTCCTGAGTAGCTGGGATTACAGGCACCTGCCCCCACACTCAGCTAATTTTTGTATTTTCAGTAGAGACGGGGTTTCGCCATGTTGGCCAGGCTGGTCTCAAACTCCTGACCTCAGGTGATCCACCCACCTTGGCCTCCTGAAGTGCTGGGATTAGAGGCGTGAGCCACCATGCCCCGCCTATCTTTTATCTTTCACATCAAAATGTTAGCCTCCAAGGATGAGCCATAGAAATGGAGCCCATCACAGGGAGTGATGTGGGTTCTAGTGTAGACACAGAGCAGGGAGGAGAAGGGAGGGAGGTTAACCAGAACACAGGGGTGGAGGAAAACCCACTCCTGCTTGTCACCTTGTTCTTGGTATAATTTACAAGAAAAAGCGCTGTAAATTTAATCTTTTAAAAGCAAGAGAGATAAAGATGTGGGTGTTTTGGCTGTTGTTTTTCCTTGCCTTTTATACTGCTTCCCCTGCACAATTTCTATCTCTAGGTTCTGTTCTGGAAGTTGTCAGTTTTACAAGGTGTATTTCTCAAGCTCAGGGCTATGTTATTTAGATATTAAACTTTGCAGATCTTGACGTGCTACTTCTGCGGGGATTGATCCTTGAGCTCTTTGGAGCACAACCCTGTTCTGTTTATATTCACAGGACTAGTAGCTTGCATAGTACTTGATGCATAGAAACTGTAAAAGAAAAATTGCACCAGGTTAAACAAGCAAAAAAGACTCTTTCTTCCTCAACGTTCAGTTTCAGGGGTGCACATGCAGGTTTGTTCCATGAATATATTGTGTGCCACTGAAGTTTGTTGCAGGAACGATCGTGTCACCCAGATAGTGAGCGTAGTAGCCATTAGGTAGTAATCCTTGTCCCATTCCCACCCTCCACAACTAGGGCGTCCTCAGTGTCTATTATTCCCATGTTTATGTTAATGGTACTCCATGTTTAACTCCTATTTATAACTGAGAACATACAGTGTTTGGTTTTCTGTTTCTGCATTGATTTGCTTAAGGTAATGGCCTCCTGTTCCATCCATGTTGCTGCAAAGGACATAATTTTATTATTTTTTGTGACTGCATAGTATTCCATTATGTAGATGTGCCACCTTTTCCTTATCTAGTTCACTGTTGATGGGTACCTATATTGATTCCATGTCTTTGCTAGTGTGAATAGTGCTGTGAATATGAGTACAAGTGTCTTTTTGGTAGATTTATTTTCCCTTGGGTATGTATCCAGAAACAGGATTGAAAGCTGAAATGTTAGTTCTGTTTCTTCAGAAATCTCCACACTGCTTTCGACTGAACTAATTTACACTCCCATAGACATTCTCTTTTCTCCACAAACTATTTTTTGACTTTTTAATAACGGCCATTCTGAACTGGTGTGAGATGGTATCTGACATGGTTTGGCTGTATCCTCACCCAAAATCTCATCTAGAATTGTAATCCCAATGATTCTCACGTGTTAAGGGAGAGACCAGGTGGAGGTCATTGAATCATGGGGACGGTCTCGCCCATGCTGTTCTCGCGATAGTGAGTTCTCACGAGATCTGATGGTTTTGTAAGTGTTTGGTAGTTCCTCCTGCGTTCATTCGCCTTCCTTCCATCTTGTGAAGAAGGTGTCTTGCCGTCTCCTCGTCTTCTGCCATGATTGTGAGTTTCCTGAGGCCTCTCCTGCCATGCCGAACTGTGAGTCACTTTAACCTCTTTCCTTTATAAATTACTCAGTTGTGGGCAGTTCTTTATAGTGCTGTGAAAACAGACTAATAAAGTATCTCATTGTGGTTTTGATTTACATTTCTCTGATAATTAGTGTGTTGAGCATTTTTTCATATATTTTTTGCCTCATGTATGTCTTTTGGGAAGCATCTGTTCGTGTCGTTTAACCATTTTTTAAAATGGGCTTATTGGTTTTTTTGCTTGTTAATTTGAGTTCTTACGAATTCTGGATATTAGACTTTTTTTGGATGTATAGTTGGCAAACATTTTTTCCTATTCTGCAGGTTGTTTACTTTCTCAATAGTATTTTTTGCTGTGCAGAATTTCTTTTGTTTAAGTAGGTCCCATTGTTGATTATTGTTTTGGTTACAATTGTTTTTGGAGACTTCGTTGTAAATTATTTGCCAAGGGTGATGTCCAGAATGGTATTTCCTAGGTTTTCTTATAGGATTTTTATAGTTTTGGGTCTTACATTTAAGTTAATTAATCCATCTTGAGTTATTTTTTTGAAAACGGTGAAATGTGGGGGTCCAGCCTCAGGCTTCTATATATGGCTAACCAGCTATCCCAGGACCATTTATTGGAGAGGTACTCCTTTCCCCATTGCTTGTAATGTTGACTCTGTTGAAGATCAGATGGTTGTAGGTATGTGACTTAATTTCTGGGTTCTCTATCCTATTTCATTGATTTATGTGTCTGCTTTTCTTTGAGTAAAAAACAGACTGTTTTGGTTACTGTAGCTCCAAACCTGCAAGGATAATTTTATTCAAGACTATTGCGATAGGGAAGATTGAAATAAATGCTAATAAAACAAAGGTGGGAGAGTTGTTATGCTGGGTTGGTGAGGAATGGGGGAGGTAGTGGGAAAGTGCTGAAGTCCTAGAAGACATCAGGAGGAGGTTGATCAATGTAATTAGACCGTCTGTTTGCTAATTAGTGCTGATGGAAGTTAGGCTCCTACTCTTCCATCTGGCAGACAAGGACCTTATCTTTGTTGATGACTATGCTTAAAAAGGCTGACTTATAGGTCCTTGAGAAAGACATTGTTGGATTGTAGATTTACATCTCAAAGAGTTTACAACTGCAAGTTTTCTATAGTAAAGGTTCTAAGAAGAGACATCAGGAGTCTCTAGTGAGGAATAAGCCTCTTTAAAGGTTAGTTAAGCTCAAGGGAATGCTGTGTAGGCCTTTTTGGCCAGAAACCATTGATGATCTTCATTGGTACTCTAGTTTGGTCTTTATATGAACATTTTATTGCATAGGCAAATAATGCTTATCTGAAAATTCTAGAAAATCTTGTGTGTGTGTAGGTGTAGGGAGCATTGCAGTTGTATTCAGATTGACTATTTTCAGGTATAATTTTAAACACTACAGAGAAAATGTTTTCTTGTTTTGCATTTTTTTCTAAGAAATGTGTGAGCTATAACATCAAGGGCTATACTTGTCCTTCCATCACCCAGCACAATGTTTTGGAAATCGCTGATGCTCAGTGAGTATCTGTGGTTTGCGGTTCAATGAGAAAATACACCTTTCTTTCATAAGACCCATCAAACAAGTGCAGGTTGGTTTGGAATTTAATTGTCACATAATGGAAAACACCTGGGTCTCCAGGTGAGTTGTGTGGGTTGGAGTTCTGGTTCTGTTACTTCATAAATATATGAACGTGGGCGAGGTACATAAACTGAGTCTGTTTCATTATCTGTAAAATGAAGCTAATACTCTTTTCAGAGAGCTGCTGTAAATTAAATGAGATGTTGCTTATCAAAGTACCCTGTAAATCTAATGCACGACACAGATGTGGCTTATCATTAATTCTGCCTGCTGGTTTGCGTTCCTCTCGGTACTGTTCCATCCGAGGTGAATCTAATATAAAGTGACCATGGAGAGCTCTGTGTGTTGCCTCTCAGCCTTTTGATTTGTAATGAACCCTCATTATGTTTTTGTAAACTTATTCTATTTGAATACTTTATCGGTGCCTTTGTTTCCACTTGTTTTATTTTTCATGACGGTTTGGTTTGATTCAGAGAGGAAGGGATTTCTTTAATTTTTTTTATTGCTGTTTATCTAATTCTTTAAGTCACCCTACAGTGTGGTTAAAGCCAGTCCCTTCTGGGCACTAAATAAGAGAAACTAATCACAGCTGCAAAGCTCAAGGCAGACGCTGCCTCGGTATAGAATTGATTCTATTGCTGGTGTGAATGCGACCTAATGGATTCAGCTGGACTTGGAAGCTTGCGCCATGATCTGGCCAAACATCTCGATATATTTCTTAGGCTGCTGAGAATAATTAGATTTTATCCCTGTTTTAACTAGTGCTCTGCCTGGAAAGTCCATACTTTCCATTAAAATTAGTACTTTATATTACTTAGGACTTTGTCTTTTCAAATGAGATAATTCTCACCATCAATGTGTATGGATAGAAAAAAAAAAATGAAGAGGGTACCTGGCATGACTAAGGCTGAGCAGCTCAAAAACAGTAGAGGCAGCATGAGAGTTCGGCTCTTCCAGAAACCAGCTAGAAGGCTCTTGCCACCAGAGGGGATGTGCAAATAGAAATTTAAAAAATGAAGAGCTCTAGTTCTGCTTTTGTTTTCTGAGCCTTGGGCCTATTGATTGTATTCTTTCGTTACTGACCATGGGATGCATCTTCCTTTCCCTATACTGTATTCTTTAATTACTGACCGTGTGAGGCATCCTCCTACCCCTACCGTCGATACCTGCTCCGGGTCATTAGCTACTGCTCCTCCCTCAAAATCTGTTTTTTAACAAGTCTCTACATGTTGGGCAGTTAGTCATGTACTTAGGGTGTTTACATCTGTCAGAGGGTGCTGTTCCTACATTTATTCAGGCAGTGATTTTTGTCTGTCAGTATCTGCCAGGTGAGTGCTCTATGCTATAGGTAGGCACTGAAGGAAACTATAAAACAAAAGCAAAACGGAAGCAACAAAAGAAGTTGATAAAGTCACTGCTTGCTTTCAAGGGGCATGAAATCAAGAAGTGGCTTGAGACTTCCCCTGGTTTAGAACCTCATTGCCTTTTGCCTGCATTCTTATAATAAGCGTTTGCTACTCCTACGTGGTAGGTGTGGGTAATTTCAGACTCAAAGGTGTGGTGTTCAAAGCCATGCACAATTTGACCTCTGTGCTTCCTTTCAAGGCTGATGATGGGTCTTGTGAGTTCCTTGCTAGCCACACTGGGTTCCCTGACATTTCTTGAACACTTCCATTTCTCAAAGTCTTTCCTTTGCTTGGGAAGCCATTTCCCTCACATTTTCTTTTTTTTTTTTTTTTTTTTTTTTTTTCAAGGTTTTTTTTTTTTTTTTTTTTTTTATGTATAGTGAATTTTTTTTTTTTTTTTTTTTTTTTTTTTAATTTTTATTGCATTATAGGTTTGGGGGTACATGTGCAGAACAAGCAAGATAGTTGCATAGGTACACACATGGCAGTGTGCTTTGCTGCTTTCCTCCCCTTCACCCACACTTGGTATTCATCCCCAGGCTATCCCCCCCAGCCCCCCCCTGCTGTCCCTCCCCCATTCCCCCCAACAGTCCCCAGTGTATAGTAGACCGCCTCTCTGTGTCCACGTGTTCTCATTTTTCTCACCCACCTATGAGTGAGTATATGCGGTATTTCTTTTTCTGTTCTTGTGTCAGTTTGCTGAGAATGATGTTCTCCAGATTCATCCATGTCCCTACAAAGGACACAAACTCATCATTTTTGATTGCTGCATAATATTCCATGGTGTATATGTGCCACATTTTCCCAGTCCAGTCTATCATCGTTGGGCATTTGGGTTGGTTCCAGGTCTTTGCTATTGTAAACAGTGCTGCAATGAACATTCGTGTGCATGTGTCCTTATAGTAGAACGATTTATAATCCTTTGGATAGATACCCAGTAATGGGATTGCTGGGTCAAATGGAATTTCTATTTCTAGGTCCCTGAGAAATCGCCACACTGTCTTCCACAATGGTTGAACTAATTTACACTCCCACCAACAGTGTAAGAGTGTTCCTATTTCTCCACATCCTCTCCAGCATCTGCTGTCTCCAGATTTTTTAATGATCGCCATTCTAACTGGTGTGAGATGGTATCTCAATGTGGTTTTGATTTGCATCTCTCTAATGACCAATGATGATGAGCACTTTTTCATATGTTTGCTGTAATTTACACAATCAATGCTATCCCCATCAAACTACCATTGAATTTCTTCACAGAACTGGAAAAAACCACCATGAATTTCATATGGAACCAAAAAAGAGCCCGCATAGCCAAGTCAATTCTAAGCAAAAAGAACACAGCGGGAGGCATCACACTACCAGACTTCAAACTATACTACAAGGCTACAGTAATCAAAACAGCATGGTACTGGTACCAAAACAGAGATATAGACCAATGGAACAGAACAGAGGCATCGGAGGCAACACAACACATCTACAACCATATTATCTTTGATAAACCAGACAAAAACAGGCAATGGGGAAAGGATTCCCTATTTAATAAATGGTGTTGGGAAAACTGGCTAGCCATGTGCAGAAAGCAGAAATTGGACCCCTTCCTGACACCTTACACTAAAATTAACTCCAGATGGATTAAAGACTTAAACGTAAGACCCGACACCATAAAAACCCTAGAGGAAAATCTAGGCAAAACCATTCAGGACATAGGAGTAGGCAAGGACTTCATGAACAAAACTCCCAAAGCATTGGCAACAAAAGCCAAAATAGACAAATGGGACCTAATCAAACTCCACAGCTTCTGCACAGCAAAACAAACAGTCACTAGAGTGAATCGGCAACCATCAGAATGGGAAAAAATCTTTGCAGTTTACGCATCTGACAAAGGGCTGATATCCAGAATTTACAAAGAACTCAAACAGATTTACAGGAAAAAAACAAACAAGCCCATTCAAAAATGGGCAAAGGATATGAACAGAAACTTTACGAAAGCAGACATACATGAGGCCCTCACATTTTCTTGTGAAAGCTCATCTCTTTCTTCAAGCCTCAGCATAAACACTGAGGGATGTGAACTTTTCATTCTGAGAGAATGAAAAGACACAACCCCTAACATTAGGAAACTTAGACTCTGGAGTAATGTGTGAAAACCCGTTGCACATAAATCTCCCCATTATTTCTGCATTGAATTGTTTTTAGTATGCTTCAGTAGCTCAGCACATTCTGAGCTCAGACCCTCTGTACTAGCACATAGCAAATCTATCTGCAATCAGTTATTCGCATATTTGACTCCACTCACTAGACTGAAAGCTCCCAAGAAGGGGCTAGGATGTGTCAAAGGTGTGACTTTAGATGTTCACTGATTCTCATTGTAATGTTTTCTTCTTGGGCTCTAGGGGAAGATTACCTTTTCAGCCTCCCTTGAGTTAAGGTTGGGGCCATGTGATTGGATTCTGGTCAGTGAAATAGGGGTGAAGGATTGTAAACTAGCTCCAGGCTGGGTGATGGACCACCTACTCCTTTTTCCCGTTAAGACCCTGGAGGCCACACATTTGAGACGGTGGCAGGAAAAGATGGAAAGAAACTGGATTTATATGTTAGCACAAAAGAAAAGCTGCCTAGGACAGCTGCCAGAGGCCCATCAGATGGAAATGTAGGTCAGAAATACCTCCTTGTCTTGTTGAGTGACTGAGATTTTAAAGGTTTATTATGTAGCCTTGACTAGACTCCTGACAAATAGTCTCTACGCTCCCTGTGGGCAGGGACAATGTTGATCTGTGCTGTGTCCTTAGCATTTCATCCCATGGTAGGTGCATGGGATGACCTCAAATACATGCTAAACACATGAATAGCTGCCAACTCTCATGATCTCTTTGTATTTTACCTGCAAAAGCCAATCTCAAGTTTTCCCATTCTGAATTTTTTTTTTTTATAAATACAAATTCGTGGGGAAGCTGTTATTTTGTGAACCTAGGTATTGAGGCATATTTTTAGTCAGCACAGGGCAAATAGCTTTCTTTATGAAAAAGTCTACTGCCGAGGGTTCTAGTTAATGGGTTCCCGGTGCTCTGCTGCTTTGCTCCACAAATAGAATCAAGAGATTCTGGGTTGTAGGGGCTACAGTTAGTTAGAATCAGATATGGAAGCAAAGCTAAGGGAAAATTGAGGGATACCTTTTTCTTCAATAAACATTTACTATAAGAGATAATGAATTGTTAATAAGAAAAGGAATGCAGCCAAGAGAAAAGGCTAGACATTATAGCAGGAGAAGGAAGCTGACATTTGTTGAGCGATTTTTAGGAGCCAGACGTTGTTTCAGGCCCTTCATGACTCCTGATTTTATTGAATTTCCACAAAAGCACATTGAGGGAGATGGGAAAATTGGAGTGTGAGGTGACATAGGCAAGATCATACAGCTAGCAAGCTGGAGGATGGGATTTGAACTTGGGTCTGTCTGGCTTAAAACCCCTCTATGTTCGTTCAAACGTACTATGTTAACACTTAAATAAAAACTAACCTTCAAGCAGATAGCTTGAAGGTTGGTTTCTATTAGCTTGAAGGTTAGTTTTTATTTAGGTGTTAACATAGTAGGTTTGTAAAGCTCCAGAACTTTAACTCATGTTGAATCTGCCCGCCACCTAGCGTAACAAGACTCTGGGGGTTCCCCATCCTGCTCTCTGTCACGGTTTTGGCTTCCGTAATGTGTTCTTCCCTCCCACTCCATTCCTGAGCTTTCTCACTCCTAGGTATTTAGATATGACCTTGCTTTTCAGGTCTTGCACTGGCATCTTGGGCTGGATGACAGATTTAGTACCTGCCCTTGGACCGTCTCACTCACCCTCCAACATAGGTGCATGCTATCTGGTAGCTCCATTTCGGAAAGACGCCTTTCTTAGTTTGACTCTGGAGCCTGGGACAGATGCCTGGCCTGGATCTGCTTTGTTAACACTCCCCTGGTGCTAATTCTAGTTCCCATGACAAGATAGAAAACATCTCATTAGTCTATTAACTTATATAGTATTATGTGCATCTGAGAGAAAGGAAAGACACAACCCCTAACGTTAGGAAACTTAGAGTCTAGAGTAATACGTGAAAACCCATTGCACATAAAGAATTTTTGTGGGTATTATCTGATATACCACCCTCTTGGGGATCCTTTTTATGTGGGAAACTTGAAACTTACATTGGTTTTACCGACTTCCCCCACTTAATGTAGCAATTCAATAGGAGAACAGATATCGGAACCCAGGACCTCTTACTGTGAATGGCTTGCTTTGTCCAAAATAGCACATTGCCTTTGTAAGAAAGCAGCTTCCTACAATAGTTAAAAGATTAATGTGTTTCTTGTTGTCGTTCATAATGTTGGAAAGAAGAGACATCTATTTACAATGATAAGGCTAAAAAGGATTAATTTGGCAAAATACAAGTGCTACCTTGATCAAGGCTGTACGATGTATGAGGATGCTGGGAAAATCTGACATCTCCACTGGCTACACTGTGCAGACTTAAACTTATGTAGTGTTTTGTTTCTGTGGACTTTTATTTTCAGAGACCTCAGAGGAAGAGGTTGGGATTTTGAGGCTGCTAGCATTGTTGTAATTGCTGTTACAGGAATGTTAATGTTCTTGCAGATATTTTTATTTGCACTCAGCAAGATAAAGGGGGAGGTGATTGACTTTTATTAAGGTTAATACGGAGCCTGGCTTCCGTATTTTAACCTAGCTCTTTTCCATTTTCAACTTCGGTTTTTTCTTTTCCTCCCTTCCCCATGTCAACATCTGCTACCCCTTCGCATACATGAAATTATTTTGTTATTTTTGGCAGGTATATTTTAAACCGATTCTGGCTGTGTTTTGATGGAGAGGAGGAGTCTTTAATTTCACTACTGATGGACGATGTGGCCGCCTGATGGGCCGTGTGGGAATGTCTGTACTGTCACCAGCAACATTTTTAGACCGCATTAAAAAAAAACCCTAGTCCTTGGGTTATTTGCAGCTTAATGTTAATTACATAATGATCTGGGGACGTGAAGATGTTCTATTTCAGCTTTACTCTTTTTCAACTAGAAAATGTATTTATTGACTAAAGCCTTCTAAAAAGTGACAGTGAGAGAGCATATTTAGTTCTCATAGTAACCAACAGGACTCCCTCGCTGAACTGGGGCTTGAAGAAGAAACGTAGGCCGATGTCTTCAAATGTGAAACATTTTCAGCAGGTTCATTAGTTGGATTCATATCTTCCCTTGCATTTCAGTAGGAGAATCCTCTATTGGCCTAAATTTGCCTGGGTAGTTCTCAAACTTTAGGATGAATAGAGTGTTCTAGGAAGCTTATGAAAAATGTGTATTTCTAGATAGTGTCATTCAGTAGGTCAGGGTGGATTCCAGGGATTAGCCCCTGTGTTATCAACAGTCGACGGTCCTCATGCCACGTGTTGAGAAATCTCCGTCCAGGGCAGTGGCTCTCAAACCTGACAAAGCATCAGGAGCACCTAGGGCTTGTTGAACACAACAGCTGGTCCTCACCCCCTAAGCTTCTGATTCAGCAGGGCTGGGCAGAGTCTGATAGCTTGCTTTTGGTAACATGTTCCCAGGTGATGTTGATGCTGCTCTTTGGGAACCCCACTTTGAGAACCACTGCTCTTGGGTATTCCAGTTGTGGCTACCTGCTGGTTAAGAGTCAGACTTCGACAAATACCAAATGTTACATTTGTTTTGAGGCATATGAGGAGGCATGCCTTGGTTCGTAGCTTCTGAAAGGACAATTCATACAAGACAGGCTCATTTTTAGGTAATTAACTATTGTTCACAGTGGAACTTCTAGACACTCATTAAACAAAGTGCTAATTTTCAAGGCGCCAATGCAGAGACTGTTCTCATGTTGGCACAGCCTATCTAAAATCTATTTTAACCCGATTTAAATTTTTTAAAATTTAAGTCCTGGGATACATGTGCAGAACATGCATGTTTGTTACGTAGGTACACATGTGCCATGGTGGTTTGCTGCACCTATCAACTTGTCATCTAGGTTTTAAGCCCAAATGCATTAGGTATTTGTCCTAATGCTCCCCCTTCCCTTTCCCCCTACCCCGACAGGCCTGGCTGTGCGATGTTCCCCTTCTTCTGTCCATGTGTTCTCATTGTTCAACTCCCACTTATGAGTGAGAAACTGCAGTGTTTGATTTTGTTTCTGTTAGTTTGCTGAGAATGATGGTTTCAAACTTCATTCATGTTCCTGCAAAGGATATGAACTCATTCTTTTTATGGCTGCATAGTGTATATTCCCTGGTGTATATGTGACATGTTTTCTTTATCTAGTCTATCATTGATGGGCATTTGGGTAGATTCAAAGTCTCTTCTATTGTAAATAGTGCTGCAATAAACACATGTGCCTGTGTCTTTATAGCAGAATGATTAGTAATCCTTTGGGTGTATATCCAGTAATGGGATTACTGGGTCAAATGGCATTTCTGGTTCTAGATCCATAATGTCACATTGCCTTTAACAGGAGGTGCAGTTTGTGGCCTCACGAGGCCTAACTAATGTTTTGAGGTACGAATTAAATGCTAAAAGCAGCTACTACTTATATTTGGGTTCAAAAGAGCTATTTACATTGGCAGAGTCCATAATGGATATTAATCAATTATTGAATATTAGCTATAATACTTTTAATCAATCAATTATTTCCTTTAGGCAAGGAACTCTGATATTTTCATGACTACATAAATCAGCTAGCCTGATGTTAACCACGATTATTTGGTTTAAGTTTACCCTTAAGAGTGATTAGAAGAGTTATTTTTTCTAGTCACCAGCCTTAGAGAATTGTGGCTTATTTGATATGTTAATACTTGTGAAGTTCTGATGCTGCTTAATGCTACATGGTGATGTGCATTTTCTCTTACATGAATACAGGTGAGCAGCTTTTAAACAGCAAAGTCATTCCTTCAGAGACTTTGTAATGTTGAATAATAAAGAAAACATCTCACTTTTTCCACTTTTAATTTTCCCCAGCAAGTTCATTATGGAGTAGATAGGCGTTTAGAGGAAGGTCGATGCAGAAAGTAGTCTGAACAATTCGTAATGTCAGAAAACGTGGAGGAAGAGATGACCAAACGTGACAAAACAGCTTTGTAAGTTAAGAACCGAAACACTGAATTGGAAAACACAGGTTCTTTATTACAAAATTGGTTGTTCACCTATCTATCCATAACATTGATGAGGCTGACATGTTTAGAATTAGCTTTTTCATCTGTATTTTTTTTCCTGTTCTGCTTTGCATTACTAGAAAAGAAGAAGAAAAAAGCAGATACATAGAGTTATGTTAATTTTTGAAACCTCTTTTAAATGAAATTTTAACCAAGTGCAGTAAATACCTGGCTTTTGTGTTGGGGATACATATTAAAATCCTAGCCTTCTTTTTAATTAGCCTTACAATGTGATTACAGCCTTTGGGTTATCAAACTCTTACACAAGATAAAAAAGAGGAGAAACACCACTAAGAAGAACTGATGGTAATTGGACCTGGTCTGGGTTGGAAAGGGCAATTATCATTTCTCACTGCTTCTCTTCCTCTCATGTGAAGTTCATTTGGACGACCTTTTGCCATTTTTGCCCGATGACATAGAGTGCCCTGTTCTTGGACTGAAAGCTCTCTAGTTACTCTTGCTGTCAGAGAAGTATTTCAGCAGATCATGGCTTGCAGCTACAATAAGAGACCAGTGAAAGTGCAGGTAAAATGTTTCCCTTCTAGCAAAGAGGTATTTTTGTTTTTTTTCCCATTGTGTCCTAAGCCTGGATTAAAGAATATAATATTGATTTTGCCAAAAAGTCAAAAAAATTACCTACTGATGGCAACTGCACTTCAGGAATTTCCTTTAAAAATAAACATTAAAAAAATAAGTCATGATGCTTAAAATCTAGATATAAGAAGTAGTGCACATGATTGTGTCAGTAGATCCCCAGGTTCCTCTGCTGTGATCAGGTGCCTCAAAACACACTGTTGGATATGGAGTTGGAGGTTTAGAATAGAAACAAGTTAATTTTAGCCTTTAAACTTGGCCCCCTTCATTGTAGGGAGCAAGAAACAGCCTGGTTGTGTCAAAAACTAACGGTGATGATTTCTATTGCATAAAATATGATTATATATGTAAAAAGCTCAGCACCCTACTTACCTGGGTTATTCTGGCAAAAGTTCTATTTTAGTCCAAATTACCTGCTTTGGGAAGAAGGCTGTTTTTCTCAGGGGGTAATTAGCAGTGCAATCGCAGCACCATCTGCTCACCTTATGTTGTGTAGATGACTCGAAGGAGATAGTTTCAGGAGAGACCTGGAAAAGGAACATTTCAGGAGGGAGGAAATGAAGATAACCAAAAAGAAAGTAATAGGAACTTAAAGAGGAAAAACATATGGTATTGAACATATAACTTAGAAACCAGTATCCTAGTCTACCCTGGCCCAAAGGAGGTTTTCCCAGGAGTAAGAACTGAGAGAAAGTCAAGGCTAGAACAGAGAGTAGCCAATTAACCTAAAGGGAATCTCCAGAGGGACCTAGCAGAGAGAAACAGCAGATGGTATTCATTTGTGATTTAGTAGTGAAGTAGTCGCCGCAGGCTAGGTGCAACCGGCAGAATCTTGCTTTCCATAGTCTAAGACAAAACTTTAAAAGGAAAGCCTGCATACCCAGGAGAATTTTCATGCAGTCATCATTCATTTAAAAAATATACTTAACACCTCCTAAGCAGGGTGTATTTCACTAGGCTGTTAGAGGAGATATGCTGATGTGTAAGTTATGGTTCCTTCCCTTGGGGATTGTACAGTGCAGTGGGAAAGCAGGGGAAATAAGATGTGTGCGTTTCCAGGTAACTACCATTCATGGCATATAAGTGCCACATTAGGGAGACAAAGTGCTGTGGGGTTTCACAGAGATGAGAGTTAATTGCTGTTAGGGCATGAGGAGGAGGCTTCATGGAAGATGTGGAATTTGAGTGGGACCTGTGTGGGTAGATAGAATTTTTCTGAGATCTGAGAGCCTAGTATGGAGATAGGGTTCAACACAGAGATTCAGGGACCTTCAGTAGAGTGGATTCGGGATTTTAATATTTATCTGGAGAGACAATAATTACATAAATATTTTTCACGCTTTAAATACATCTGAAATTTGATTCTGCATTCTTGGGCGATTAAGCTGCATTTGAAAAAATGTGCACAATCAACCTTCAGTAGTTCTAGCTTTAGCATATGTTAATCTTGCTCCTGCAGCTGTGACCCCAGAAATAGAATTTTAGAAAGAATAATTTTTTTATATCTTCAATTTCTTTTAGCTTTGGCAAACAAAGGGGGAATGGCTTGAATTGCAAAAGCCACTGATGTTGTCAGATTCTCTTTCACTTAGAGCCAGGTGGGGGTCTTGGCTGGAGGAACTGGAGTTTCTCTTTCACCCTGGACCCTCCATTCCACATGACCTGGTCAGTATCTCATTCTCTCAGTGTCAGTTTTTGAATTATATAATAGGAACACTTGCATCTGTCCTAGTTTTAGTATCATAAAATAATACCTTTCTGTAATATTTGAAACTAGTAAAAAAAAGAGTAACATTGGGATACGTGTCTTTTTTTCCCCCAAAAGACAAATTATTTAGTGACTTTTTAAGGGAGAAAAAAAAACATTGAAATCCCTGGGTACAGTAAGATCACATTCATCCATAGTATCCACCCTTCGGTGTCTTTCCCCCACCTCTTAGGTTTGGTGAGTGCACACAAGTGCGTCTCCCCACCATTTCTCCCCATCCACAGGCAGGTCTTCTTGCTGCACAGTTCCTCTCTTCACAGTCTCCAAGTCTGTCAGCAGCAGAAACTGATAGGTTCAACCGAAGTGTGAATTATCTTTAATTAAAACCTGTCACTTAGAAGTAAGTGAAAGAGAATTTAACCTTTGTTCATTCCACTTCAGCTCTGCCAAGCCTCCCAGGGCTCCACTCTGAAGGACCAGCTGCTGCTTGTGGCTCGAGTGGATCACCTGTGGTCTCTGCTCCTTGTGGCCAGAGAAGACCACGCTGTGTTTCAGGGTCCATGAGCTGCCAAGGGGCACACTCCAGGATCTGTGTTACAAAATAGCCTGTCCTCCCATTCATTCTCCTCGTTACACAAATCTGTGTCCATAGTGTGAATGAGAGACCACATGCTCAAGCTTCCCTGTTCTCTTGTTCTCAGAGGTCTCCTTCCTCTTATACCCAGCTGTCCTGCTGGATGGGTTTACACATTTTACTGTTACACTTAGTGTGGTGGCAACTGAGGACAATTGTCATGAAAGCTCTCAACTTTTCTGTATTCTCAGCTCCAATCTTGCAATATTGCATTTCCAACTAACTATAACCATCTTCATTTGGCCATCCTTTTAGCACCTCAGATTCTGTCTGGGCCTAGTTTTCCAGGGCTAAGAGTCGGGCAGGTCTTTGCCTCCTGTGTCTAGTTGGTGATTCTGCCAGGGAAGTCTTGGTGAGAGGTTGGTATGGCTGAATCGAGAAACCCATCACCTAAGAGCATCCGAAGTTCATTGACAGCCGTGAAGGTGGGCATGAGCCATGGCAAAATAGGAGTGGTGGTAAGCTGATCATCAGTTGGAAAGGCTGGCTGTTGGGAAGTAAAAAAGAATAAGGAGCAGTTGAAACAGATTAGACAGACTATGTCGAGGTTTTAATAGGACAAATACTGCTTTGGAATTAGTTTGAGTAATATTTACTCAACATAAGTCCCTGTAGATAACTTGGCACACTTTGCTGGGTTGCAGTTATACCTAAAATTTGCAGAAATACTAGACAAATGTGCAGGTATGGAAATAAACTTTTCTGTTTCCTTCTCTGTTGCTTCTGAAGGTTATCGTGATTCTCCCAGTTACTCAAGGCTCTGATTCCTTCTCCTTTGCTTCTCCCTCACATCCATTTGCTAAGTCCTGCATCTCTGCCTCTGAGGCAGCTGTCATACCCTGCCCTTTTTCCTTTCGCCTCTGTGTAGTCTATTGCAGTAGTCTAATAGTCTTGTCTCTAACTTGTTCCCCTCTACTACTTAGAGTTGGCAGTCTTCTTGATGCAACCATTAATTATTTATTCACATGCTCCATATCCTTTAGTGATTTTTTTTTCATTCCCCTTAAAGAGCAATTTCTCAGCTGGCATGCCAGGCTTTCCCTGATCTAGTTTCAACATGCTCCAACTAGTGTTTCCCATCATGTCTCTTTGTGAACCATGGCTGCAGGCAAGTTGAGGGAAATACTGGTCTCTACTCCCCTACCTTTCACTTTCTTACCTTCGTGGTCCTCCCTCTGCCCCTCCTCCCTCTGCCATGATATTCTCCTTTCAACCGTAACTCTACCATATCCATATGATCAAATCCTACCTATTCTTTAGTTCAAATGCCGCATTCTTTTTAAAGCCATCCTTTATTTTAACAGCTAGGATGAAGTTAATCCTACCTCCTTTAAACAGCAAATCATTTTATTTACATTTCTTATAGTTTAGTGTTTTGTTGCATATTGTTTTATATATAATCAAAATATCAGTAAAGTTAAGACTATTTTGTCTGGTTTTGTATCTACCTAGCTCCTAATATAGTGCTTTGACAAGAGAAAATGTATAAGAAATATTATTTGAATTCAGTAAGTGGATGAAATTAAGAATGAATATCCATTCCTGCAAATATATGTGCTGGAATGTTAACTATTAATACTGCTTATGGACAGAAGTGAGTGTCACGGGCTCAGCACCTCACAGGACTATGAAACAGCTGAACAAAACTGCAGGAGATTTCGATAGATTGAAGGTGCTGAAAGGCAAGCTCAACTCATACTTATAAATAGTTTGATTTGAGAGGAAGTTATTTGCTAAAATGTCTTCTGGAAAGGTAAATGATAGTGTGATGAGTCATACAGAAGATTAATACAAGCTATGAAGTTTATTATTTTGGAAACATTATTTCAGGGGACTGGGCCAGTAGGCATACCTTCTGACTACAATTCCATAGGTTGAATGTTTGGTTGATACTGTTTTTGCTTACCCACTTAACCAATTCACCCAAAAAGTAGCTTCCCTCATTAGAAATGAAGACACTGAAATTTGCTCAGAAAGAAACATTATTTAAGTAGATTTTGTATTTTCTGTGTTTCTGTATCTCCACCAAAGCCTCGAACTCTCCTCCTCCTCTTACTGCTGCTGTCAGAATGGAGGCTGCCTAATGATTTTGAAGAGGAACCAGCATCATGATAGGAGTCCTGTCTTCTTTTGTGGGATATGGAATTGGAAATGGGGACGGGGGGATTTGGGTTTGGGGTTGGGGATTTTGGAATAGCTTAAAGGGGGAAGAGATTCTAGATGAAAATTAGATTATTTTAATTATCAAATAGGAAACAACATTTCATTTAACCAGTAATGCAAATGATTCCTGAAATC
This sequence comes from Saguinus oedipus, assembly GCA_031835075.1. Taxonomy (NCBI): domain Eukaryota; kingdom Metazoa; phylum Chordata; class Mammalia; order Primates; family Cebidae; genus Saguinus; species Saguinus oedipus. Next base: position 11,317,835 of record CM063169.1, on the reverse strand, counting down.
ATACTCTATCGATGTAAAAGGAGGATTCCATGACGGTGTTCTAGTTGGAAGCTTTGGGAAGCATATTAACTCGAAATACAAGTGAACAGAAATGTGTAGAAATTCAAAGGCATTTTGAAATGACTGGATGGAAAAACATTCTAACTTTGAAAAACGACTAAGCTACAAACAGTTAAACAAGGTTTGTTCTGGTAAAGGCAGGCACTCACGGCACCTCCTTTGATAGAACCACTCCAAGTTGGCCAGACCAGTGAACAGCTACTGTGCTCCTACTGATACACTGAGGTGGCTGAGTTTGTAGGACACACACCTGAAGACTAGAAAGGGGGTGCTTCTATCATGGCAGGAAGGTGGGTGTCTCATGAAAAGGGAGGAGACAGGATTAATTAGATAGTAGTCTAGTGGGGAACAGAAGAGGGAGAGAATAAGAAAGTACTTGTTCTCAGTTCCCCTTAAAGACCCACCCAGTGAGGTCTTATCCACCCCAGTAGTCCATGGGAATGAATTAGCAATGCCAGGGATGGAACACCTGCTCTGCCTGTGTGTTGTTCTCCAGAACCTGATGGAAGGCTTCAGTGGAAAAAACGCTTCAGTCTTCAGCATTCTTCAACGTTTGTTTAGTCAAAGGAAAAATGGGAGGAGGTATTTGGAAAGGGGTAGCCCAAATAAAGGAGGAAAATTGGGACAAGATAAATTTGGAATGAGGTTGTTCTCTCCAGGCAAACTTTATCCTCTGGTAGGAGAGTCTGTTCCAATACCAAACGGAGCAATTGCTGACTTAGAACCAGCAATGATCAAAATGGGTCAAGCATACCTCCCACATACTTGTTTTATGCCTCCAGGTGATTTGGGTCATGAGGCCTTTCACTGTCCAGCATGCCATTCACAGGTGTATATAGGTATCAGGAGGTTTTTCTGTTCTCTTAAGATGGGGTCCAGAATAAATTGAACTGCAAGACAGTCCTATGACATCAGCATTCTGATTCAACTGGGCTTTTCTGACCTGCATGTGTGTACATGAGAGAGTGAGTCTGGGTGTGTAAATGTAGGGGTGTGTGTGGTGTATGTTAGGGTGGTCTTGAGAGTTTTGTGCGTTTTCTTGTGTTTACAAGGTTGGGGTTATGAAGAAGAGAAATGTGACAGGAGTCATTTTATGGTTTTTATTTCTTGGAAGAAGGGAAGTGTACATAAATGATTCTGTCTTCAAGTCTTAAAGTTTTTAAGTTCACTAATGACTTATTTTTGCTGGTGGAAGATAAATGATTTTTTTCTACAATCTGATCTGCATGAATTTTTACGATGTCCTTATCAATGGGATGAGGAAATCTAATAATGATATTGACAATGTTAACTGTATAGATAATCCCCAAAAGTAATATTATCTTCAGTACTAGTATGGCTGTTGTCTTTCAAGCAGAGTTTTGTTTAAGTTGTAAATATTACAATGTAGGGGCTGGGCACGATGGCTCATGCCTGTAATCCCAGCACTTTGGGAGGCCGAGGCGGGTGGATCATGAGGTTAAGAGATCGAGACCATCCTGGTCAACATGGTGAAATCCCGTCTCTACTAAAAATAGAAAAAATTAGCTGGGCACGGTGGCACGTGCCTGTAATCCCAGCTACTCAGGAGGCTGAGGCAGGAGAATTGCCTGAACCCAGGAGGCGGAGGTTTTGGTGAGCCGAGATCGCACCATTGAACTCCAGCCTGGGTAACGAGTGAAACTCCGTCTCAAAAAAAAAAAAAAAAAAAAAAATTACAATGTATTTAGAAAGTGAAAAATAAATTATTTCAAAGGCAAAATACTGTTGAGTTAAAAGTGTGATGTTGGAGTTTGGCAGCCTCAGCCCTGCAGAATACATTCTAATGTTGCATTACATATCATTTCCATGTACCTTCATTTTATGATCTTCATTTTGAATGATTTGATGGTTCAGAGGTGTGGTAATAGATATGAATTTTATTTTGACATGTCGAAGAAGGCATTTAGATGCGGTGTGTGTGCACTGTGAAATGATTAGAAATTATTATGGGGTAGAAAATTTGTGATTGAGCTTGAATGATTGAATCTATTTTAAAAATGTGCAGAGCTGTTAGCTTTCAGAATAATTTGTGCAGTCAAAAGAAATCAAAATTCATTTTAGTTATTCATATTTTATTTTTGAAGTAAGCCACAGTTACTTTCTTATTTTTTAAAGTAATGGCCTGACTACCACACTGATTCTCCCAAAGAGGAAGGAATCATCAAAGAAACATGAGAGAGTACTTTTCTTTAAGGTGAAATTAAAAGTTAGTAAGTGAATAAACAGATTTTTTGTCTAATTACCTGTTTCTTCTAATTTTATGTACTAGAGGGTACACTGAGACAGTGCAGAATGGACAGAGGGCAGAGGTCCAGGGATTGTGGCAAAGGCCTCACATATTAGCTAAAACATAAAAGTTTGAGGTCATTTAAATTTGTTCCATTTCTACCTACTTGTGTTCCCTCACCTAACCATTGTATGGAGCAACTGGGAGGGGCTTATTCGTAAAACCGCAAATGGAGAGTTCCACGAAGTTTGATTGTTTAATTTCCGATTGTGACTTTCTTGAGAATCAGAACTTGGCTTGTAAGGTGGACTCCTGTAGGGCTAAAGACCACATGCTCTTAAAAATCAGCCACTGCAGTCGAGCTTCCACAGGAGTCGAAGAGCAGAAGATTTGAGATTAAAATCTTTGGAGGTAATGGGAAGTAAAGGTTTCTGTGTTGCTCATTGTAAAGACAATCCATACAGTTGAGGTGAGGACACTGAGGCCCCTCCTCTCCTCAAAGGCTTCTTGCAGCCCCTGTGTGTTCTGAATCGGGAATCCCAAAGCAATGAAGAGGTGATGGCCAGAAATGCCCCCTGTCCACTGACAACTGGTTGGGAATGGCCATGGCTCTGTTTCAGGCAATCTCACTGTCCCATGTATTTAGATAGTAGGAATGTGGATAGCTCTCTTGATATGTATTTGTGAAGATTAGCAAAGACATTTTTTTAACATGTAGATTCTACCTCCCTATATTTGAAGGTAGGATAAATTTTTTTCTCAGGAAACAGATTCGGATCTGAGAAAATTCTTGTTTGAATACTTAATAGTTCTGTATCTTAAATTTTAGAAAATAGGCCTAGGATAGAGTGAATCACACACTTTCCCTCTAATTTCAGATAATGAAATCACTTTACCTATATAGAGATATTGTAAAACTAACTCCAAATCTATTAATAGATTTCAACCAGAGTCATGGGTATGTAAATGACTTGATTTCATGACCATCATACCATGCTAGTTTTCTTTTCCTTAAAATAGAACCAGTGAATTTTGAGGAGACACTCAATATTCGGGCAGAAAAATTGGGAGAAAAAAGATTGGGGAAACTCCAATGACCTTGCATTACTGAGTTTTATCTTCGAAAGTTGTCCTGGCAGTTAACTCCCAATGGGGTGGAGTGAGACTGGGGGATACATCTGTGAGACGAATGGTCATCTCTCGATGCTTTCAAAATTGGTGGACAACTGAACAGTATTTCTTCTGTAGCAGGTCATAGGGCAGGATCAACCCTGAACTAAGAGTTTTCACGTTTCAGTTCAACTTAAGTCATTCCCTTCTCAGTGTCCCCAGTCTAACCCTTGCTACTCTAAAGGAGGGGGTGGAATTATTCACCAGAGCTTGGTAATACAGATTTTTGTTTGCTAAAAATTTGGAAGATGCTCATTCTGTAGTGATTACATAAAGATCAGCCAGGAGATTTGGCATTTGTTGTTTATACAGCAGTTAATTTTTTCTGTGGAAGCATTTTTGGTACCTATACTGAAGTGAACGTCTTAGTCCTAAAAGGTTCTAAACCCTTCTTAAGCATTCTAAGATGCGAACACTCTGGCTTTCTAACCTCTCCCTGACCCCCAGAAAGCTGCCATTTTAAAGTATACCAACAGGAAAGGATATTTGCCATGATATGGTCCGGATCTGTGTCCCCCCCAAATCTCATGTTGATTGTAATCCGTATTGTTAGAAGTGAGGCCGGGTGGGAGGTGATTCGATCATGGGGTGGATTTCTCATGAATGGTTTAGCGACATCCACTTGGTGCTCTTGTGATCATGAGTCCTCATGAGATCTGGTTGCTTAAAAGTGTGTGGCATGTCCCTGCTCTCTGCTGCTCCTATCTCAGCGGTGTGTGATATCTGCTTCCCCTTCCCCTTCCCCTTCCACTATGGCTGTAGGTTTCCTGAGGCCTCCCCAGGAGCTGAGCAGATGTCAGCACCTGGAACCATGAACCCATTAAGCCTCTTTTCTTTATAAATTACTGAGTCCCAGGTATTTCTGTATAGCTATTTGAGAATGGCCTAACACACTAGAGTAGAGGAGATGTTTGTAATATGGGTTTCAAAGACCATTATCAAAGGTAATAATGCCACCTGACTAGCTCTGTCTTTGCATGAAAAGAATTGGAACTGAGGAGTAGCACTTAGCATGAAAGGAATCCAGGTAATTTTCACCCCGAGGAGACACAGAACCCTCCGCAGACTGAAGTCAAGGACTGGGAAGAACAGAAAAGGTCTGCCGATAGTCACATCTGCTCAGTGCCTTTTGTGAGCAGCACTTGTCTTGGTATCTGGCTCTTGTCCAAGAACTGGCCTTTGAAGCCATTCAGTGTTGGAGGAGAGATGCCAGAAAGGGGAGGCTCTTTTCCTTCATCGGGTGTGCCTGCCTGCCCTTGTGAGGTGTTCCTGCCTTCCTGTGGTAGTGACCTGTCCTTTGAGTGATTCGGGTCACTGAGTAAAAAGCTCCATGTGGCTTACGATGGAGAAGTTCCCCACAGATTCTTTCAGAGGCTCTTTCAGTCTTTCAGTCCAGCAGTAGTTACCTCCTGGGTGTCAGGGACTGAAAGAGGCCAGAGGCGCATCCCAGCCGCAAAGAGTGGCCTCTTCTCTGTTTGAGGGCTGGTCATTCTGGCTGTCGACTTCACAATCACTGGAATTGGATGACAAAAGAATGTTGTCAAAGAATGTTAATCATTCTATGCCTTGCAATTCATGATTAGCTGTATTTGCATAAAAGAATTTAGAGGTCTTGAACCACAAAAGCTAAAATATCCAAGAAATAGTGATGGTTATCCCAGTGAGGGAGAATGTTCATAACTCTCTGCTGCAGAAGAAATGATCAAAAAGTGACCCAGGGACCCCAGGTTCTCTGTGTTAAAAATATTTCTCAAGAAAAACTGCATGTGTCCCTTCAAAAATAAGATAATATTGAAATACCCTTTCTAATGGAGGTTTTTGGTGCCCATGAAGTCGTGAATAGTATTTAAAAAGCAGAAAACATGGTTGCTTTATAATCTTTGCAAATCCAGTTGAATGGTAAGCTCCCCTTAAGCTCTATTTACAAAGAATTGTACCAGTTTTCACCTTAATGTGGTAGATTTACTTTTACTATGCATTTGGAAAATTGACTTTTGTACTCCTGAGGGTACTTTTAAAAAATAAATTGGATTTCTTAAGTTCATTATTTTTTAATAAAATGCATAGTTGATGGTGTTAAACTTCTACACCTACTACATTTTATTTTTGTTTGAAGTAAGTATGGGTTTGTGAACTGGCTTATAGGAAAGATCAACTGGAAAACACTTTAACATTAGAATTCTTAGTATGCCAGGTTCATATTTTCCAGTAGGGGGCAAGAAAGTACTACATATGAAATCCAGAAATCATTTTCTTTTTCCGTACTTTTGCAAACCAGTTAAGTTCCTGAATTGTGAAATGCTAAGCATGATAGGAAAAAGGATATTCAAATCTATTAAATATAATCTCTTTCTTATGTCAGAGGGCTATTACGCATGATGATTAACTGCTCAGTGAATCTCTCTGGGAGAGAGAGAAATGATTTTGGGAAAGGCCAAGAGAATGGGATGCGACACTTTGGCCAAAGAATGTTGTCAGCACTTCAATAAACATGACTAGAACTCCGTTGTGATGCCTGACCCCTACCTGTGACCCTCCAACTCCCCCCAAAACCATCACCTGTTAATGCTCGGTATCTTGTAAGACACTTTACTGTGCTTGTTCACACACACAGTTGTTCAAGAGGCCCTATGGAGCTGCTTTTGGTCTGTGTTAGAGACGTACACCACGCTACTTATGTCATTGATAATGAGCTCACACACACACGCTGTCCAATGCAAGTGAGAGAATCAGTTTCTCATAATTGATCCTAGCTGTGAACTTTTGGTTATGGTTCAGGAAGTCTGACATCATTATATAGTTCTTCCAGAACAAATTTCTAACTTTATTTCTTGAAGACTACCACTTCAAATGCATTTCCATGTTTTCCCTCTTTTGTAAGTTCACAATTTTGATGGGGTGTTTTTTCCCTTACCCTAGTTTTTATAGGGAAAATTGCCTATACAGTCAAATCAATATGCCACATGATGCATTTGGTATAAATATAGTAAAAATGTTTGGAAAATCCTCAATTATGTGCATAAAGTATGGTATTGGCAATCATTTTGTTATATCATACATTTCTTACAGGGAACAGAATGCTGTTTGTCATAACCTTACCACTGTTCCTTGGTTCGTGTAATATTTATTAGCTACATAAGTCAATAGCTTCCATATGAACAGGTTATGTTTACTTGGTTACTTGAAAAACAGATGGCTGTTTGAACATAAACTGAGGGACTTGGAGGAAGACGTACAAGGTTCAATGATGTAAAGACTGCTAAAGTTGTCTGAATCAGGTAAGTGGCTTCCCAAAAGACAGTGTTATAGTTTATAATCTCTTTCTTGGGAATAAACTTGCTTTGTTTATAAGACACTGTATGATTTACATAGTCACTAAAATGGAATATTAAACTCTACTTCCTTTCAGAAGCAAATTCTTTTAGTGTGCTTGTTTCATTTGGATGGAAACTTAGAAGATCCAATTTAGGTGAAAAAGATTGCTTGGCTATTGGAGTAATGGTAAATAGCACTGACTTCTTAGCTTCTAAAAGCAAGCAGACAACCTTCAGATGAAGCAAAGGAGTGGTTTATATGCATGTGGGGGTTTCTTGGATTTTTGTGGAAACTCAGTTTTCTACTTTTGTCCTGTTTGCTTTGATTTTATTTCTAGGCATTTGTTTTGTTTTATTATCCTTTTTCCAGACAAGACTTTGACCAGCTCATAGGAAGTCATCTGTACCAGGGTCATATTAAAATCTTTCTCATTAGCCACCAGCAGACCTGTTTTTCTCTGTGACTTATATTTATGATACTTCCTTCTTGCCAGTTAGAAATAAAAGATACATGGGTATTGGGAAGAGACACAAGAACTGTTCTGTTTATTTTAGTTAAAATACTGTTCATATAAATGAGAGGGCAAATGAAGTGTCTTTCTCACAGAGGTCATCAGTAGATGGGAATTTATTTTTACTTATTTTTGTCACTGAGTCTGAATTAGATTATTGAGGAGAAAAGGAAATGTTCTTAAAGTAAACACATACAGCATTTTAAAACCATTTCTCTTCATCTCTCTTTAGAGAGGACTTTCCACATTTAAACCAAACAGGCTTAAAATGAGTGAAGTTTTAAATACTCAAAAAAAAAAAAATACTACCTGAGAAATTATTGTATTATTTCCATTTAAAAATCTCCCACATACATCATTTTATACAACATATTAAACATAGTTACCCTCACATCAACTTATCCTGCCTATAATGTTAGAAATGGGGGAAACTTGAATCCAGGAACATGTTTTATATTTGTATTGCTCAGCATTTTTGAAGCAACCAGATCAAAAGATTTTATAAACCCAAGAAAATTAAATGGTTATATTTAGCCACAAATGTCATTTTCAGCTAAACGAACCTGACATGCTTTATTAGAAAAAGAAGCGCTGCTGCACTGTTGTACGTCAGTTCATTCAGAACTGCACTACTGCAAAATGCAGGAGTGTGTGGACTGGCAGTGAAAGCATGTGGTCTCTCTGGAAGACACTGTGGTGATTCCTCAAGGATCTGGAAGCAAAAATACCATTCGACCCAGCAATCCCATTACTGGGTATATACCCAAAGGATTATAAATCATTCTATTATAAAGACACATGTATATGTATATTTATTGTGGCACTTTTCACATAGCAAAGACGTGGAACCAACCCAAATGCCCATCAGTGATAGACTGGATAAAGAAAATGTGACATATATATATACCATGGAATACTATGCAGCCGTAAAAAAGGATGAGTTCATGTCCTTTGCAGGGACACGGATGAAGCTGGAAACCATCATTCTCAGCAAACTGACACAAGAACAGAAAGCCAAACACCGCATGTTCTCACTCATAAGTGGGAGTTCAACAATGAGAACATATGGACACAGGGAGTGGAACATGACACGCTGGGGCCTGTCGGGTCGGGGGCTAGGGGAGGATAGTGTTAGGAGAAATACCTAATGTAGATAACTAGTTGATGTGTGCAGGAAACCACCATGGCACGTGTATACTTATGTAACAAACCTGCATGTTCTGCACATGTATCCCAGAACTTAAAGTATAATAATAATAAAAAACAAACAAAAAAAAACCATGTGATCTCTCAAATGCAGAAGTTTATCTTTACACCACAGTTGGAAAGCCTTAACACTCCTTTGGAGCACTGGCTAATGGAACAGGAGTTCTGCTGTCCCATGACAATAAGTCGCATACACATTTGCAGTTGCCTTCAGGTGGAATGAAATAGAGACTGAGTGTTTTTACCTGGGAAAGCAGCAGAAATTACTTCTTCCACTCAGACTACCTGCCTACCAACTTTTGCTTTATTTTCAAAGAGGGTCAGCCATTCTCTGGCATAGAGAAATGGGATTTTCAATAAGTTTCTATGTAGCAGGCAATGTGAATTTCAAAGGTGGAAAGACACCTAGGCATGTCTGCATTTAAGCAACTGATTTCAGTTGGTGCCTGAATCAGTAGATGGAGATAGACTATTATGCACATTCTCTAAATATGCCATTCTAATCTCATATTCTGTCACTTTTCTCTTCAGCATTTGTTCTAGGAAGGGTAATTCACTATTTGTGGCATGCAGAATTCATTAACGTTTGTCACTCCTCTGAATTTTTTAATCACCAACAACGTGTATTACAGGACAAAAATGTGCAACTGTCATGCATATCATTTTGCTGTAGTTTACTGACTATGACACTTCTTATAAAGAGTGTAAATGTTAACAGTTGAGACACCAGAAAATTAGCCCTTAATTGGTTACTCACCCCACCCTTCTGGGAATTCTCCTGAGTAAAAACAGAAGCCCATTTTCAGTGGTTTCTATTAATTTCTATTTGGCTAATATATATACTTGTTTTGGTTTGACCACATATCTAGAAGTAAAACCAAGCCGTCTGAGGTGGTTTCTATGTGATATCGCTTATTTGGGGCTTAGAACAAGGAACTGTTCTGTTCAGATCGAGAATTTTATTGTTTTGTTATGATAACACTTTTTAGAGCAAAGTTATTTTGGGCATTTTATATATTTAAAATTGTAAACTGAGAATTTCTCATTTTCTTACAAATCCAGGATTTTGTATCATTCAGTATCATCCCTTTCACAATACGAAATACGGTCATTTAATCTGGGGTCACTTGGAAACAGGCCTGGAGACAGAAGTGACAATAATATATGAGAATGATTATTTTTGTATTAACTTTGATTTGACTAGAAAGAGGAAGATGGTTTAAAATCCAGCATGAGAGTTTCCCAGGAACTGGACTGGGCCTAAGGGATGAAACTAGCTCCAGTGACTACAGCACCATTTAGGGTCTGAGTTAGGAAGAAGAGACATTTCGACTCAATAAAAAGAATACTTATCTCTCCAATGAGCTCACTTAGGGGATATAAAGTTTCTTGTCCCTGGAAGAATAGTTGATCACCTGGGCAGCGTGTGTTAGAAGTGATGTAAACGTAGCTGTGAGTTGTATTTGCAGCTCAAGGGCCCTTTTAACCACTGCAGTCAACATTTCTGTAGGGGAATAAGCAGGATCTTCAATGAGGCTCAGGCATTTCCTGTGATTTACTCAAATGGGGTTAGAAACTATGCAGACAGCCTATTAAATGATATTAACAACCAGGAGTCCATGATCCATTATCGTGCCTAAACAGAGAAGAATCTTTTTTTCCCTCCGACTTCAAGTCTTTCTTTCTCAGTTCAAATTCTTCTCCCATAAACTAAGAAATCAGTGTTATTTCTCACCAGGGATGAAGTGGGTCAGTCTCTTCTCTAGTGGTGTCTGATTCATTAATGGCTGTGCTGTAGGGGGAAAGTAATTAAGGTGGGGGGGGGCAAAATAAAAAAACTTGCACAAAAACCTATATCCCCAACCTGAGGAACAGTTTGATGGAGAGCCAATTCCACGCAGTAACTTAGATTTCCAGTGCTGCCAGTCTGGCAGGTGTCCAACACTAAATTTTTAAAAATTTAAATAGGGGAAAAATGCCCAACTTGCCAAATATCACTATATTGTCAATAAAATAAAATGAACTGCTTTTTCTGAATATTGGCCCCCAAGGAGAAGAGCACGCTGATTACTTTCAAGTTATCACAAATTCTTTAAAAATTTTTTATTTCGGGTATTTTTCACTCTTTAAATATTTTATTAAGAACGACCAAGTATTTTCTATTAAAAAGTTGACCTTTGGGCTAAATTATTAATATTTTAAGCTAATAGAGATTATGCCAACTCTGTAGCTGGATTTTTTTCCCCTAGCATACCTAGAGGCCTAGTAAAAGGAAATTGGAATGTTATATGTATTAGTACTATTTTATTGAAATAAATTTTTCCCTCTTTTGGATATTGATGTAATATTTATATATTTTCCAAGAAGCATTTACATAAAACCCAATCTGGAATGTTGACAAGGAAAACAAAATAAGAAAAATAAAAATTAAACTTTCATATGAAAAGGAAACAAAGTATGATTATCAGCGAAAAAGCATAAGTACTCTAAAAAGGCAATCCAAAATACAAGCGATCATCCAAAACACACAGAGGAGAAGGTGTTTCTAATGGGCATTTAATGAGGAATAAGTTGCTGAAACTTCAGTTATTGCAGTGTTGGCTGGAAGGAAATGAAAATGTAGTACTAAAAGTAAAACATCTTTTGATTAACTACAACTTCAAAATCAAATTAAAAACTGAAACTGATTATAAACAGAATGGGTAAAATAACAAAATCTGCAGGATCTTTAAGACTTGTGCATGACTGGTAGTCACATGGTTAAGTCCATTGGAGGGACCCTCACGTCCTCCAGGTGAGGCTCATTATGTTTGTGTCTTTCTCTAGGTAGACAGAGTGAATCCCATGCCTACAAACTGAAGTGTGTGGGTTGCTTTGTACATGACCACATCTGAAGGTTGATATTATGGTTCCCAAAGCAAATCATGTGATTCTCAGTATTTTAACTTTTTCTGAATTACCATTTGGTGCACAAAATATACGCTTGCCTATATTTACATTCCATTAAAGTCATTGAAATAATAATGTATTTGAAAGTGCATACAGTCATCACTCTTTTCTTCCTGTATTTTAAGTAGTAAGCTCTGCTGGTGTGAAGTGCAGATGATGACCCCCCACCATGGGGACTGGGAGCAGCAAGAGTGGATATCAGGAATAGGGGTATCTGGAATCATTGCTGATCAATAATTTCCAAGTTAATGACATGCAATTCATCCATTGATTTGTTCATTTATTCACCCACCAACTGGTCTCAGACAATTACAGATGAGTCACACAGACACAGTAGGTCAAAATTGTTTAGAGAACAAAGATAGCCCTACTTTTCCTGAACTTCTGTCAGTCTCAGGGATGATATTATATATGCCCCAGATGGAGTGAGGATTTGGGACTCCTAGGCAGGAAAGGACTATTGCAAATAGAAACAATTTTCATGGAGCGGCTTAAAACTTTTAGATTGGGGCATTGGGAAGTTTCAGAATATAAGGGAGAAACATTTTCAAATGTGAGTATAGGAGGATACTACGAAACTATGATTAGCTATACAGGAGAGAAGCATGGCATTGCTGGAAGCATCTAAGTATCAGTGTGAAAAAGACAAGGATTGGGAGTCACATTTACATGCTGAAGAGCTGTGTGACTTTAGCTATAGTAATCACTCTGCTCCGTTTCCTGTTCCATGAAATGCATCAAGAATGTAGGCCAAACATGGTAATTATAAACATTAGGCATTAGAGATATGAAGCATGTGGTTTATTCTTTTTCTTTCATGGGTGTGTATCATATAGCTCTGATTCCATCCTCCAGCATGGCCTATAAAGTTAACTGGACTTTACTCCTGTGTAACATCAGTAATAAACATTAACAGTATTGTACAAATACTGACTTTTCAAAAGATGACAAAACTGGACAGTAGTGGTAACTCATGTCCTTGTTTATATCCTGACAGTATGGATTAAACTTACAAGGATATCGTACAATGCCAAGTGCTTTCTTTATGTGAACTCATTTAGTTCCCTCACCATCCTGTGGAGGAGGTATTAGTGTCTCATTTTACAGCTGTAGGAAACTAGGCTTTAGAGAGGATGATTTGCCTAGGACAGCTAAGTGGTGGCTTTGGGGCTGGAATGCATCCCCTAGGACTCCCACCACCCTCTTGTATGTTCCATTATAATGTAGCACTGGAACTGCATCTCTGTCTGTCTCTCTTTCACACACACACGCACGCACACACGTGTGCACACACACACGAGCACACTAAAGTCATATAAGAAATGGTCTGTTTTGCTGAAACAACAATATTCCTAAATGTGGTGATACTGTTTTCTAATTTAACCATAATATTGCTAGCTCTAATTTCTTTCCTTAGGGAGGTTTAAAAAGACCTTAATATAAGAGAAAGCATTTTGCTCATTTTTTAAGACATAAATCTAGAAGGACTTAACATTCTTTTTTCTTTTTTTCTATTTAGTTTGTCGATGTGTTCCCAGAAATTAGAACAATGTCCAGTATATAGCAGGTCATGAAAAATATTTTTGAACAAATAGTAACAAATGTTTTAGAATATCTTCTTCATTTAATCATAGGATAGTATCACTTTAAAAACATTCTACAAAATGATCCAATTGGATTCCACCCATTATCTAAGCCAGTGAGTGTCTCAGACAATCAGGTTTGGATCTGAACTCTATGACTTTATGATTTGGTGCAAGTATAATTATTTAGATTTAGTTCTGAGTTTCTTTTTTTCATCTTTTTGTTTGCTCCTAGGATTGTATCTGAAAGTGTGGTTGACTCAATAAGATAAGAGAACACTTAGTCTGTAGCTGACACACAGTGATGACAAATATTTCTTTGTCTTCCTTCTTTTTATGACTTAATGACATGTCAGCTTTCGATGTGCCTCTATTAATATTTGTAAAATTTCTAGACTAACCATGAGAGAGTGATGTCAGTGAGATGGGAAGAGTTCTCATTTGTTTTAACAAAATGCATTATCCCTAAATGCCATAATGGATTTTCCATTAACAAATAGGGCATTCAGATTCCAACCTGAGTCTGAAAGAAGACAAGTAGCTATGTCTTTGTTGTAAAGTTTCATAAAATATATTACTTTTGTCTTTATTTTGTTTGACTTCAGTTGAAAGACAATTTTAACATAAATAAAGCCACTTTGGAAAAATCGTGTAATCATCAACATCTGAAAATACTAAAATCTCTTGGTCTAGTTACTTTATATTTGCATTTCTCACAGCCATTTTTTTGTCGTCATTCCATCTACATGATTTGAAATGACCACCATGCATATGTAACATTGCTTCTGGGAGCTTCCTAATGTTTATCCCATATTGTGTTACAATTACTTTTGGCATCTAGAGGCAACATTTCCCTCTCAATCTAGATTTAGCAGTTCTTTTTTAATCCTCTGCCTTTGAAACAACATATTGGCAGATTGTTCTTATCTGAGGTTGTGGGAGTTCCCTGGAGTTTTAAAATATATGCTTTTCTCATAAGCCTCATGTGGAAGTCACTGTTTTAATTCTTCTCCCGGGCCATGCACCTTGCTTTCTGCTTTGGAATGAATTCCCCATATTCTGCTGCAGGCTCTCCAGCTTCTCCAGTCTTTAAGCTGTTCTACTCACTGTTATGCTGTGGCCAGACTTCTTTAAATTAGAATCCTGCCAACATTTGTAACCTCAGTAAGATTGGGGTGGCTTGGGTTTTGTCCCTGGAAATGCCACATAGATCCAGCACAATACATAGATCCAGTATTATAGACAGAAAAGCAGAGGGTGGGGTTTTTCATATTTTATCTCAGTGTTTGGGAAACCTCTATATGTAGGCTTAGTGTTTGGCCACCCAAACACTAAGGACGGGATTCCTTCGTGTCACGATGGGATTCCAGGCTGAGATATCCTCAGGGTCTACAGCCTGCTTTACAGGTGGGAGAGGGGCAATGAACTGAGAAACAAGGAACTTTGCATAAGTAGGCTGTGGGATTATATTTTAAGGGGAAGATCTTCAGAAAAGTGATACAGCAGCAAGCTGACCCCTCAGATGCACAAGCAAGGAACTTTGGATGCCATCACTGAGGTCCTCGAACCTCCCCGGTATCCTAACTGCCCTCAGCAGATAGTCTGGATATTGACTTTAAATTCGAGGACCATCTACAAGCATGCTCTTGGTAAGTCACTGTGGACAAATCCCAGTCAAAGCACTCTCAGGAAAACTTAACCTTCAGTGAAAAACTCTGCATTGCCTAAAGCACATTCCATGGGAGCTATTTTATAACACTGTAGGATGTTGATAAATGATAGAAAAAAGACCTCTAAAACAACAACGAAACCCCGACTCTTGTCTGTAGGCAAATACTGTCCAGTGGAGACATTTCAGTTGACTTCGCTTTCCTGACCGGAAGATAACAGATTTGCTTCCATTTGTAAATTTATTTTCATATTCCTAATCTATTAATTTGTCTTTTTTGGTTTCTCCTTTGAATTGGTGGTAACACCTCACCACTTTCTTCATTCATAAATAATATATTTAATATGTTCATTTTTTTATCTGTATGACAGTCACAATTTTATAATGAAAATTACCCTTTTTTCTATAGTGCTCGTTCATAGTTTGCTGTAAATAACTTGTTCTTTTTCATTTCTATTGCTTGCAGGTTTTATTACAAATGTAGAAAGGTTGCACTGATGCATCAAGGTTTTCTTGTTGAAAGTCTGCCGGGGACTTTTTCTGCCAGATGGCCTGCATAGGCAGTCTGGCAAACCTGCATGGTAGTGTGCAATGCCCTGGTTCTGTCTCTTCCTGCTCCTGTTCTTCTGGACACTTGGACATGCATACCTTCTACTGCATCTCCTCTTAGATCCTTCATCCATCACACTCAATTTTCCACTAGGTCCCAGATTACTGTGGGTGAAGAGAGGCCCAGTGAGTCTGCCTTTACTCCTCCTTACTGGATCAGAATAAGGCAAGGATTTGATGTATCTATGGGTTTGAGTGAGTGCTATTTCCTAAGATGGCTCTCTTTCCTCTGAGGCCAAAATATCTCCAGGAATGTTTTTGTGATCAAACATACCCTGCTGATCATCTGATTAGCAACCTTCATTCAATCTGCAGTCCTAATTCCTTATTACCATGCAATCTAACACATTCACAGGTTCCGGGGATTAGATAGCATCTTGCAGGTAATAGGAGCATTATTCCATCTACCACATATGCATAGAGCATAATATGCTTTGCCTCTTCAAGTCTTGGCTGAAGTTAAAGAATGACATTACAAAGATGGCAGAGATGGGAGTAAGCTGATGACCTACATGAGCCTTGTGGCAGAATAAGTATCTTGGTGACACCCAGTAGTTGTCTACTTCCCATTAGATTTCTCCTGGGAGAACTCAATCATGTGAGACATAGAGTTTACAATTAACCAGGATGGTGTGATCTTTTGCGGGGTCTGAGTTCCTGCCCTGCACCACACCCTGCCCTTCATCCTGCTCTGCTCCCTTGCCTGGGAATGGCAGATAGACTCTTCTTCTTTGTCATTGTACAGTTGCTATTCTGTGCAGCTGCACAATTGTTGTTTTGAGATAAAACACATGTAGGTGGATTTGCTTTTATGTATTTATCTCATTTTATTCTCTCATATTCATTCCTGTTTCTTACATGCTTGATGACAGAAGCAATAATAGTAAGTATTGGGTTAGTATTATAACAACAGTTTCCCAACTGGTTTCTATTGCCTTTACGTCCTTCTAGGTTTTCAAATTTGTTTTTTAACCTGTGGCTAGAAAGCTCTTTCTAGACTACAAACATGATCAATATCTATTCTTCACTTAAAACTTTGCAATAAACCCACATGGCTATAATGATAAAAGACTTCACATTTTCATCTTTGCTCTCTTCATAAATATACCTGCTTTATTGTTTTTTTTTCTTTTTGAGATGGAGTTTTGATCTTGTTACCCAGGCTGTGGAGTGCAATGGCGCGATCTTGGTTCACCGCAACCTCTGCCTTCTGGGTTCAGGCAATTCTCCTGCCTCAGCCTCCTGAGTAGCTGGGATTACAGGCACGTGCCACCATGCCCAGCTAATTTTTTTTTTTTTTTTTTTTGTATTTTTAGTAGAGATGGGGTTTCACCATGTTGACCGGGATGGTCTTGATCTCTTGACCTTGTGATCCACCTGCCTTGGCCTCCCAAAGTATTGTTGTTTTCAATTCCCTTGAGTGCCAAGGTCTTCATCATATTGTTTTCTCTATCTAGGATGCACTTCCACTATTGTGGCGGCTTTTTCCCCTCTGTAGATAGGTGAACAGGAGGGAGTGGCTCCCAGTGGGTGCTTTTCTCCCATTGTTCAGTGAGCAGGAGGGAGTGTTATATCTCTTTTACTCCCGCTACTTGCAGCTGGGTGAGCAAGAGTGCTACAGCTCTTTTAATCTGCAGTTCAGCTAGTTCCATATTCTTGTCCTGTGACCAAGAGAAATAAGGAATGTGGACACTGGAGAGTGGGTAATGCAGAGGAGTAACTTTTACTGAGTAACAGAGAGAAAGCTCTCAGCATTGACAGGGGACCTGAAAGCTGGTAGCCATCTGTGAGGCTGAATCTGGGATTTTTAATGTGCTTAGAATGGAGGAGTGTGTGCTGATTGGTCAGTGGGTAGTCTTGGAAAAGGCACCGTTAGATTAGTTAAAAGGAATCATTACAGGGAACCGATCAAGAGAGCGTGGGTAAGACAGGGATGGAAGTTCTCACTCCAGTTTTGGACTCTATCTGGAACTGGCAGCTCAGTTTTCAGGCTTTAAACTGTCCTTGGCTTGGAGGTTGGGTTTCACTGGGCACCTGTCCCTGTCTGTCTAGGAATCTGTCTGTCTCCTGTTGCTATCACTATTCCTCCACCCATTTTTGTCTACTTTCTGTTTATTGTTTAGGCCTCCATTTAGAATTCCACTAAGAAGGGTTCTCTGACCCCTAAATCCAGACAAAGCACCCTGTATGTGGTAACAGGGCTTCGTGTACTCTCATCAAGGGTTTATCATAGGATAGTAACCCCAGAACGTCATTCTTATGTGTCTGTTTTGTTCATTGTTACAGCTCCAGCATCTAATAGAAGCTCTAGCTAGTATTTTAAATTGTTGCATAACTTGCATTATCAAATATTTTGCCATGTATGAGTGCTTCACACACATTTTTACTGGACTGAAAAACTTTATTAAATCCTCACAACAATCTGAGGTAGATTCTCACTTTATTTAGTGGATGATAAGGTTGAGGGTTGGAGAGTAATTTACTCTTCACACCATTAAATGGTCCACATTAGTATATGAATTAGTTTTTGTCTACTTTCAATGCCTATGATCTTAATCACCAACAGTAGCCAGAGCAATTTCTTCAGATCCTATATTACATATTCAGTGGAATCATAATGCAGTTTCACTTGGAGGCAGGGTGTATGACAAATCACCACACACACAGTACGGAAGCTCGAGAGAATACAGCTTTACTATCTTCCAGCAGGCTAGAAAGCCAGTAGGAATCTTACTGAGCTAAAGTCAACATGTGGGCTGAGCTGCATTCCCTCTGGGGACTTGGGGAGAATTTGTTTCTTTGCTTTTTCTAGCTTTTGGCGGTACCCACATTTCTTGGTTTATGGCTTTTTGTTCCATCTTAAAAGTTAGCCAGATGACATTTCTGTTGCCCTTGACACAACTTCAGACTCTTTATCTGCCTTGGGATTCCACTTTTAAGGATCCTTGGGGATGGATAATGCAAGATAAGCTGGTTATCCCATGGTCATCTGATTAGCAACCTTCATTCAATCTGAAGTCTGAATTCTCCATTGCCACATAACCTCACACATTCACAGATTCCAGGGATTAGAAGGTGAGAGGATCCTGCAGGGGAGAGGAGCATCATTCTATCTACCACATATGCATACAGCATTAATAGGCTTTGCCTCTCTAAGCCTTTGCTGAAATTAAAGGATGATGTTACAAAGATGGCATAGACTGGAGTGGGCAGGTGACTCAGACAAGGTGGAACAAGTACTTTAGACCCAGTTTGAATTTTTGATGTCCCAAATATTGATCAGCCTTTAGGTACTAGCAGTACCATTTATGAGAAACTAATGAATACATGAGAATGCAAATTCATAATTATCAGCAGCAAGCTTTAGAAATTGATACTGCTACCTGCAATCCAAATATCCTCTCCCAAGGAAGCCAATTTAAATTAAAGAAGTTAACCAGAGGTACAATTTGACCTAGGGAGACAAAATCTCAAGCCAATCTCCTCTGGCCAGGACACTTAACATTATCTTTGCCTTTAAGGATTATGTTGCTCTCCCAGACAAAAGTCTCAGCATTTCTATTTTTTTGGCCGGTATAAGATGAAACCTGCCAGGATCTCAGAAAACCCTTTTGCTCTGTCACATGAAATAACATTTTTTCTCCTATGTTCTTTTTTATTGGGTTATTTCCATTAGTGAAGTTTTGCTTTCTATAGATTTTACTTAAAAATCTGTCTTTAGATGACTAGATTTTCAGTTAACATGTCTCTTACAATGACTTCTACATAGGGATACTCCTTGGATATTTGAAATTTGTAGTTTAATTTTTTAGGGGAAAATGCTTTTCTTTTTTTCTGTGGGGCATTTCATTTATTGGGTACTGCTTTTGACCTCTACCTGGATGTAGGGATCATGTGCTTTTTAATAACTTCTATCAAGCACAATAGCATTTTACATTCTGAGTACCATCATATACTTTCTCTTTATTAGGGAAGTCTACTATTGTTTTCCTGAATCTGCTTGAGCATTCATTGGTGGTTGATCCCTTACATTGTCTCACTGTATTCTCTAGATTAGTACAAACTCTCTTCTCATCCTCCATACCTGTCACATCTGAGATACTGGCTTTTCTTACCCAGGGACCTCCCCAGAAAAACTTTTCCTGCAAATTTCCATGCCGTCTCTTTGGACTCTTCTGACTGTTTTTACTACTACTATTAATAAATGTATGTGACTGTATATTCTCTCCTTAATGCAGAATTCTTTTCTAAAAATCTAGTAGAAGATCAGGCAAATGGAAAATGTGCATAGTGTACAAAATTTGCTTGTTGATGCTATTTCACATCTACCTGGATCTCCTTCTAGGCAGAAATAATACATTTGTGCCTAGAAGCCTCTTATTGTACTTCAAAACAAAGAACTTTCACAGATAAGGGAAACAAAAGCTGTCATTTTTTTTGAAATATTTTTATTCTCAAAGAAGTTGAGGGGTATTAATTGGTACTTTAATATCAGTAACTTATCCAAGTTGCAAATTGCAGAGTTCTTGTAGCATGCTTAAAAATCACAATGGTGTCACAAACAAAGTTTTTGGTGTTAAACTTAGCAGAGAAACCAGAACTTGGGAAAAGGCAGCAAGAGGAGGATTCAGAGAGGGAGAGATCACACTTTCTGCATTGGTAACTGAAGACAATGGTGAACTACAGCGACTTCTACACTGACTATTTGCAATAATAAATGTTTTAAAATACTGTAGGCCTGGGGAAATAAGATAAGTTATATTAACTAAGAATATTATATTATCATTCTCATTTGGTATGTTCCAACCTCTGAATTATCTATAAATTATTGAAAGAAAGTTTGGCTCTTGATAAGATATATAATAAACAGCCAGGACACAGATTCAAAAAATTTTTAGAAAGTCCTTAAATCAGAGGTGCCTTGATTTTCACTTCCAGTAGTTTAATATTAATTTTCTTGGTCCTAATACAGCTACATTAAAGTGAACTTTAGAGTAATAAAATTAGAGAAAAGAAAATAAATGATGGAAGTTTATAAGGAAATAGAGGTTTCTATGTTACTTGGTTGAGTGTCAAGCCTGTCTCTTTCCACATAATTTATAATGTTAATTTTGCATATGTTGATCTTTCTTAAAGGAACTTGGATTCTTGATGAAAATGAAGTTCTAAAACATTAAAGAACCATTATCCAAAGAAAGTGTCTACTATAAATACTGTTTTTATTTTTAAAAATTACCTTACTAGAAAGAAAACTTGTTTCAGAGGATAAGGGAACTTTAAATTTGGATTCCCGAAGAAAAATAAGTGTTAACTCCCTGTGTTCACTGCCGTTGCTGAATGAAGTTACTGGACAATGGAAAATGGGAAAAACCAGAATGCTTGGCTTCACTGTCAGCTTCTTAGTCACAAATCTATGGTCGATTTCATTAGTTCAAGCCAACGCATTCAGTGAGCACGAACCTTTTCCCATGTGGCAACTTGTAAACACACAGGGAGCTGATTAAGTTGCTGTTTCTAGGGCTGGCCATCACCGTTTGGATTCTAGTTTTTCTGCATCTGAGGGTCTATGGTTCAAATCCCAGCAGGAGTGACTTTCTTAAGCAAAAGAAAGGCATTTATTGGACTAGTTAGTGGTGCGGTGTGATTTACTAGTGTTGCTGCAGGGGGATCCATAAACCCTTTGTTGAAAACTATGTTGTGAAGCCTGAGGATGGAGCTCTGGGGGCAGTTTGTTCCTGGAGCTCTCCTAAAGTTCTAGTGGCATAATCAGAACACCAGCGTATTCTATACTCCTGAAATAACTTCCATCAAACCAACTTATGGGCCATTTCCCATTTCCGTAGTAGTGCTACTTCAGCTGGCAATTTTCTGACCTTACACAGGTGTCTTCAAAGGGAAACTAGGGGAAAAGGCTTACTTTGGCACTGAGGACTTGGGATGGCTCAGTCCTTCTCTCCCTTCCAGCCTCTCTCTCCTTCCTTCTCTCCCTCCCTCTGTTTCTTTCCCACTTTCCTTTTACTCTTCTGAGATGCCCTCCTCTCTTTTGCTTTCAAGGTGTGGCCTCACACTACTTTTGTTTGGAAGTGTTCATAGAATTATAGGCTTTTCTAGGCATTAGAATTAACCCCAAGTACTCAAATGTCACTTAACCCAGTCCACACTTGATAAATCAATCACCTCTACCTTCTCCTTTTTTACTCATCTCCTGTTTCAGTACTTTCTAAGATGGGGATTTATTACCTCATAAAGCAGACTTCCCTTTTTCTGGGTAGTAACATGTCTCCATTATTTTCCTAATTTCTCTTCCCAGGTTCTGACCTCTATTTTTTTCCTTACCTTTCTGACAAAAGGTAGCCACGTGCTGGAACCACATGCCATTCTTTCCGTCCTTAAACTTTTTATTCCCATCTCCTATTTTGTTACCAGAGACATGGGTCACTTTATAGGTTGCCAACATTCTACCCTTTACTTCCCTTTCTTTGCTAGTATCTGCAGTTCATTTTAAGTCTTTTTTTTGTAAAGCTATTAATTTTATTTAAGTCTCCCACATAGTGTTCCTTTCTGCTAATTTTTGAGGGTCTTCTAAATAAGAATAAATAAATTAAACATTCCTTTTCAAACTGTTTTTGTGCTCTCTTGGAAACTAACAATGTATTACCTTTCTCTGGCCTTGAATGAGTCCTTAATGTTGGGAACACTTCTTTAGTATAGAGCAAGGATCCTTGTATACATTTATCAGACATCTATTTAGCATAAGTGTATTCAAGCCATACATCTCCGGGAATTTTCTATAAGTATTCATTCATTCACTCATTCACATAAACATTACTGATATCTTTTTAAGCAGAGGCATGTACTTTCAGTGCCAGCAAGCTACATTTGGATGTTTGATAAGCTAGGGCTCATTTTTAGAATCCTGAATATGCTTAATGTCTTGCACATTAAACTACAAGCTCCCTAAAATAGGGATGAGTTTTTATTCATGGTTGTAGCCTCCAGAATCTGATGCTGTTGCTGACACCAATAAGCAATTGTTGAATATGAATGACAGATAATACTCTTCAAAATATGCTTGATTAAATGAACTGAATCACTCTCATATAGCAGAAGGGTAAGCTGAGAGCTAAATGAAAGTACTGATGAAAAATACCAGTTGGTCTGCGAGACTTGGTATTTGCTAATATTCTAAATAGGCAAAAAGGCAGCAAATCTTATTTTCTAAGTCTCTGATTTTCCTCCCAACCAACATGACACCTACTTTTCCATTTCATCTTCTGGCAGGGGGGCAAGGTTGAGTGAAAATTTCATTAATGCTTTGTAATGGGGGTGTGGGTGAACCACGCGAGCATCCTACTGGAGTTACCAGACAGCGTCTCACCTGCTTCTGAGGTGAGCATGTCTGAGTTTCGTTGTGCTGAACTTAAATCGCATCATCAGATATTTTATTCTCTTTAGTTTTTCGGAGACTTAAGAATTTTATATGAATTAAGTGCGAACACCCAGTTCTCATCAGTGGCAAGACCACATTTGGTATCTGTTGCTTGAGGCACTGTGTTTTGTCATTGATCTAATGGACTCAGGCTCTCAAAGCCAATGCCCAACTCTTCCCCAGGAGTACGCATTTGTGTGTATCAAAATGCTTTGATATTGTTTATTTTATGAAATTTTTAAAGTTTTACTGTAAGAAGTGTTTATATTAGGCTCTGATAGAATCACATGTGCCCTTGATCCCATTAGTACTTTAATATTGTTTTGTTTCTGTGAATTAGGTTGCTAAAATGAAGAGGAATTGAATCCTCAGCAATAGAGAAGAACTATTACTTGCTTACTTATAAGTAAACCAAATTATCCTGAAAGACCAAAATATCAAGGAGGAAAAATTATTCCACTGCCAATCAAAAGCATAATACATTGAGCTCGATTTCCAACTTGGGGTTGGTCTCACTCCAAATTAGTGGTTCTTAACCTGGAGCCACACTTCCTGGAAAGTCTGTGGAAAGAATTAAGAGATTCTACAAACTTGAAAAAAATTTTGCACATTTGTTTTCATTTATTTTCTTCCAAAATGGAACATTTTCCGTGATTATCAATGCAGACCCACCACAGAAGCATCAGCAGAAATTGTAGATTTTATCACCTGTAAATATTAAAATTTTTTTTATTGTGAAACAGTTGTTGCAAATATCTTAAATTATCATTTATTATCGAGAAATTATAGTAGATTCGCTTTAATATATTTGTATGCATATTTCAAACATATTGACATGTGTGTTTCAATATAATTGTTTTCCTTTGTAGTATCTTTTATTTTTATATTTATTTATCTTTATTATTTTCATTGTTATCTTTATATTAAATATTATCTTTTACTTTAAATTTATGTTTTACATATTTATAAACATTACTCTACAATGAGACAATAAGTTTTGAGTCCATGAACTATGAGTCCATTAAACTGCCAAAACAATTCATGGCCAAAAATGTTGGAGACCCGATCTAGAGCTACACTTCTTACCTCTTACTCTCTTCAGTGTTCTTGTTCTTATGCCACATCTGCATATGCCACATCTTATGCTATATCTGGATATGGCATAAGAGCAAGCAGAAATTTAACGATCTGTGCAAATTACAACTTATCTGTGGTAGTATTAAGTAGTGGTAGGAAAGAAGGGGGAGTGCAGCATCTAGAACATTTAAACATCTATTGTTTCTAAATGCATAACATCAAAAGGAATAATGATTCAATTTCCTACCAGTCAAGATCTCCAAACACCCTTTCCTTTTTCATACACCAGTGTCGATTGGCTGCAAGTTCTCCTCTTTTCTCTTGGTTTTGGGTTGTGTTCAGATCATTAATGATGCTCTGTTTTAGATGATTCCTGAATATACACATCCCAGGCAGCCTTCCAGTCCTGCTGACTGGTGCCTGCATCTGGGCTCTCAGCTTAGTGAACAGGCATAAACCACGCTGTAGACCCCAGAAGCCTGCCAGCCTTTGCCTCCAGTCACACTGGTTTCAGTAGTTAGTGTGTGGACCTATTTTTATTTATGGATTTATTAATCCACTAATGAACAGCAATATGTTTTATTTATAATAAATCTACCAAATGGCAGGCATTCTTTTCGATACTAGATAAATAAAAAACTCAAAAGCTTTCCTCAGAACATTTTTATATAAGTGTAGGTTAATTAATTGATTATTATTAACCTATTAACTAGATTGCTGGATAACTTTGTGACTTTACCCAGCTTCTGAGATGTTCCCATAGACACTGTGGGACTAGAAGACCTTACAAACTTAGTTTCTCCCTGACACTTGCCCAGGAAGATTTCTATATTTCAATATTTCCCCAAAGTGATTTCATGTCAGTGTTCATGGATTGACTTCTAGTCCATTACAGGACAGGCTTAGCCCTTCTGGTTTATGGGGCACGAAGTTGTGTCAGAGAAGTATGGCCCTGGAATAATGAAAGGGCCTAAGTGCAATTTATTTTCTTCTCAGTAGAAGCACGGAAGTGGAGCCAGGTGTGTGTATCTGTAAGAATCTCATTGCAGCAGAGTCAAAATGCCAAATCCCTTGTGAGGGGAAGGCCATGTGGATTGTCTGGGGTGTTTAATTCCCACTCTGCCACTAACAACTTCTGTGACCTTGAGAATGAGAAAGTCAATTAACATTTCCAGCTCTCAAATTCCTCATTTTTAAAATGATGACATTGAACTGTGAATCTCAAATATCTCTTCTAGCTCTAAAATTTTATGATTCCATGTTTTTGAGGTATTGCAAATATTGTAAGGGCTTTACTTTTTATTGATGTTTAAAAGATAGTTTCATTTTATAAACATCTGTTCCATGGCACATCATCTTTGATGCTTATATCATAATTCAAAAGTCATTGATTTAAAAATTTTCAGTTTAAGAGGATTGGTTAATACCAACAATTAAAAAAAAGCTTTGTACTATATAGCTTAAATTATTGATTGATATTTTAGTCACGCCAAAGAGAATGGTATAAAAATACATTTGCTAGATTTTGTTCATTATATATATAAAACATACATATTTCTACATACAAAATCTTTTAATTGTTGGGTTAAATGTAGGATTGAAGATTTTTGTCTTGATTCTGCAATTTGGCATAATACATGTATTTAAATGGGTATAAACATTAGATTTTCTGCATTGTTGGGAAGCAGACACATTGTTCCCCACAGTTTTTAGAGCACTGTGTTCTTACCCACTACTAAGATTAGCAAATGGTATCATGTGAAACCAAGTGACAATGGATGGTTTTGATGCAAATGAAACATCATTGAGCTCCAATCTGCGTACAAGGCTCTGTTTTGTCAGAGTGCTTTCTGGCATGTCACTAAGAAAGGCAGTGCATGAACTTTCATTTGTCCAGTGGCTTTCGTGCTATAAATGTAAAGAATAAATGTATGCGTGAAAGTCATGCTGTCACTCTTGAATAAAGGTGATAAGTACGACCCATCAAAAGTCTTACAACACTTTTTGTTTTCCAAGGTAAAACTGTAAAGACTAAAACAGCCGTATTAATTATGCCTCATTTTTTTCTTGGAAGTACCTATTTTATGTCAGAAACGTGTAACAGATGCATTTTATAAATTTTAAGCTGACTTTTTTTGTTTTTATCTTCAGCTGAGTTTCTACTGGGGCAAAGCCTTGGAATGTTCCAACACTTAGTCTGGGGAGAAAAGAAAGGAAGGGGAATGGGTTTATCTTTAGCAATTACATTAACTTAGTTTGTAAATGCACTTTGAGAGACTGTTGAAAGGTGATTTTTCAATTGCTAACTTCCACACAACCTATAGCTATTAAAATTGTAAACAGTAATTGTAAATTCCAAAGACCTAAACTAGATAGAGTATTTTGTCTGCATACTGAAAAAAGATGAACCTCAGGGAGACATAAACTTGACCTCCAAGTTTCTTTTTATTATTATTTATTTATCTGAGACAGGATCTCCCTCTGCAGCTCAGGCTGGAGTCTAGTGGTATAATCTCGGCCCACTGCAGTCTCAACCTTCTGAGCTCAAATGATTCTCCTGTTTCAGCCTCCTGAGAAGCTGGGACAACAAATGCATGGCATCACACCCAACTAACTTGTGTGTATTTTTTTTTTTTTTTTTGTAGAGGCAGGGTCTCCCTTTGTTTCCCAGGCTGGTCTTGAACTCCTGGGTTCAAACTGTCCCTCCACTTGGCCTCCCAAAATGCTGGACTTCAGGCATGAGCTGCCATGCCTGGCCACCTTCCAGGTGTGATATGAGGTCTAGACCAATGTGTGTAGAAAATCCTTTATTTAAGAAAATTCAAATCATGTCAGAGGTCCAAGATCAAAAGTTAAACTCATTTAAGTCATATAAATGCATTTGTCTTCCAGGAGTCAGGATCTGCGGGGATGATATCCAGGACTTCTCATCCACTGTGGCTTGACAGTTTGCTGGAATCAGTACAGAAACTCAGTCCAGGGTTCCCTCTCTTCCCTTCATCTTCCTAAGAGAACTGATGAGAGTTCTTGTGTTTGTGATGAGAAAAGGTCATACATTTTCACTTTAAAGTTCCTTTGTCTACTTTCAGCTGTTTGTGGATTTAATGACAATGTTCTTTCATCACATTAAATATATAGTGCATCTGCCAAATCAGAAGAGGCATAAACCTGCTCTAACCATGTTTTTGAAAATGACTGTGGAATGTGGTGGTGGCCTGTGGCAAAGAAAGATGAAGGCGGTGCAGAGTGTGTCTGGCTGGTCTCAACTGTGAGCCTGCCAGTTTAACTGTTAGTCTGCTTTCATGGTAACTCGCTGGCTTGTTACTTGGTAAGCACTTCCACCCTGGCACTTTAGGGACCTATCCAGGCCCTGGAAGTCGGTAGCATTAGCTCCTGCCTATCAGTATCCCAGTACACAGGTACTCAGAGGTCTAGACAGAAGGCGTGGCTGCACCTGGTCATAGAAGATCAAACAAGGAGGAGGCTGTGTTCCTAACATGGAGGTGTTTGCAGTAGACAAATCGCCGAAGAAGGAAAACAAAAATCAGCTTGATTGATTTTTATTAGAGCAAAGAAATCACTCTTGTTACTTTTCATGGACTTTGTATTTTGTCCATCTCTGAAAAGATGTAGCACAGCATAACACTTCAAAGCCTATTAGGTAATTTTTGAAAACCAGACAACAGAGCAAGAGAGTTATAACGTAGGTTAGAAATGTATTCTGCACAGTAAGCATTTTGAAGAAAAATGTATGTCTCGAATGGGAGTGAGATTTTAATCATATACATTTATGTCATTAGATATTGAAACAAAGGTACTGAGCTAAAAATACTCAATTCCTTTTCAATGCTTTCGATATGTTGCAATAAAACCTCTACTCTTCCTAAGAGTTGTTTCATTCTTGGCTAATAGAGTTAAAATACTTGGTACATTATTTTTGATCAAATTTTTAAATAACAATTTATTTAAAAGGCGTGATGTATTCAGTGGTCTCTGTCCTATGGGAAATCATTGATTCCAAACTTTTGAAAAGGGCTAGTTGTGCATGAAGCTACCAAAACTACAGTATTTTAATATAATATTAACCATTTTTATTAGCTAACAAGTACATTCACAAAATGTTATTTTCCAATGTTCAAACCACAGTGCAGCAGATCCAAATGGCACTTTTACAGACTGTGAGCACTTAAAATGATACCACAAATAATCATTAAGTTTTACCTGGTTAGCCAACAAATATATAAGATGTTCTATTTATATTCAACAACAGTCTTTGATTCTAACTCACAGGTAAAGGAATATGTTGAACTGGAAAACCTTTGTTGGTTACTCTCTCCTGCTGATGGTTTAGACATCTGGATTACCATGATACCACATGAAATTCTAGTGAGCTCTGAACCTTTTCATGAAACAACTCAACAGCCTGGTGGTGTTATCAACCTTGTAAAACAGGTGGCTGGTACATCAAAGAATGGTTACTGAGGACAGGTGACTCTATAGATGTAACGTGGACCACAGCATTCATTAGATCTCTCTTAGTGCAGTGCTTCCCAAGCTTTTATCTGGCTCACCTAGGCATCTTGTCAATATACAGATTTTTAATTTGTCTCAGGTGAAGCCCAAGGTTCTGAATTTTTAACATGTTCCGAGGTGATGTTGGTTCATTGACTGTACTTTGAAAAGCAAGATATGAGAGTGCTATTTGTAGAATTTTGGTAAGGGAGACTGTGGTAGACTGAATGTATTAGCCATCTCATTATTACGACAATAACCAGCCTGGCCAACATGATGAAATGCTGTGTCTACTAAAAATATGAAAATTAGCCAGGCATGGTGGCGTGTGCCTGAAAGCTCAGCTACTTGGGAGCTTGAGGCACTAGAATCACTGGAACTCAGCAGGCAGAGGTTTCAGAGAGCCAAGATCGTGCCACTGCACTCCAGGCTGGAGACAGAATGCTACTCTGTCTTAAAAATAAAACATAAAAAAGACTAAATGAATGTAACATATAAAGTGTAATCTTTGGAATTTCTCTCACTACTTTCTAATACTTTTCAATTTGAGCTATGCTCTATGAAAACAAGGAAAGCAGATGAGAAGTAAAAGAAAATTCAAAAGTTATTCATCTATGTGACAATACATATGTTGGATATTGAATTGTCATTTGATTGTCTATTTTTACTAAAGTGTCCTATTTCCACAAAGTGATTATTTTAGCCAATTAAATGTAGATTTTTGGAACAGCTTTCAAGAAATGCCATGTAGAAAGTGATTAGTTAACGGAGTCCTGTGTACATCATGCTTAACTCATCTGAAAAGATTGTACTCTTCCTTGTTGTTTCATTTGCAAATTGTTTCATCAGCAATTTCCCATTGGATCATGTTGAGCTCAAGGAGCTTTACTTACATAGATACTTTGGCCACGTAACAGATGAGAATTAAGTGGGCCACACGGGAATTAGACCTGTGAACTTGTTCCCATTTAACACAATTCACTGCTCATCTGAGCTAAGAACGAGCACATTTGTAGCTGCCATGCTAAGGGAGATGAATGACTCTTCCTTCTTTCTCCAGTTACTGAAGATGTTTCAAATGGTCTCACTGAACTATTGAGATGCATTTGCTTGGAGTATCTGCCAGTTTAGGCCGACATTGAAATTTCTTGGTGCATTTTGTCAAAGTACAAGGTTTACGTTGCTAAATCAAAGAGGCTTTCTGGACGGTATCGCCAGTGAACGAGGTAATTGAGAATTGAAATCTTGGGAGAGTCATGGTACAGCCCAGAAATATCTTTGTGAAATGTAAATGGTTGTGTCCCATCCTCTGTATACTGACAATCCAGTCTAAATCAGTAAAAAAAAAAAAAAATGTGATTTTGGTCAGAGCAAAACCTTTTCTCTATGAAATCATCCATGTATAGCAGGATCTGCAAAAGTGTTTGACAAAGGAAGTCACATTCATTTCCCTTTCACAGTTAACCTAGCGGAGCTTCTTGGACCAAAATTTTACTCTGTAAAAGAGCTGCAATGGCAGGAATATCTATTTGGGTTTCAATAGGAGGACATTTTGTCATCCTGATCAACAGTTTTGGATCTAGTGACTCCCAGGTTCACCTTCTGCAAGGAAATCCCTTATCAGAGCATATCCTGATACGTTAGGAATTTTACTGGAAATGAATGTTTTATTCTCTTAATCATTTTCCTCTCATGCTAGTCCTCACTAATCCAGCTCATTAGATAGAATCGATATTTGCTAATCTTTTTGTGTATAACCCGTTTTTTTAAAACAGCATCAAATTGGACATTCAAAATGTCATTACATACATGTGATATTTTTATGCAGAACAGACTTCCAAAATGTAGTAAATAGTCTTGATTAAAATGGAAACCTTTTAAATAATCACAGGGTATAAAATTAAATGGAATAAGTCTGAAGTAATGCAAGTCAACCAAAACAGCTTTGACGCTGTTTTCCTCATTTCCTTCTGCTTTGTCCCCTGAAGAGTATAAAATTCTTAGGAGTGTATTAATGGAGTGGTGAATGGCCCCCTGAGAGTACTGAGCCCTATCTCCAGAGTAACTTGTGTAATCACTGCCGACTGTTCACACTGTCAGCATTCTTTCTTTGCTGCCTCTGCTCAGGCCATTCTCCTTTTGAGGCAGGCACCCCTTTCCTTTTTCTAAATAAGGGTTCTTAACCATGGGGCTGTTGATATTTTAGACAACATGGTTCTCTGGTGTGGGTGGCTGTTCTGTACACTGTAGGATAGCAGAGGAAATCCTGGGTTTCCTCTCCACTAGATGCCAGGAGCACCCCTCCCTTGAATACCTGAAAATGCTTATGGACAATGCCAGATGTCCCCTAGGGGACAATATACTCCCACTGAGAGCCACTGCTCTAAGTTCTTTTTATCCCTCAAGCCCAAGCCACACCTGTGCTATGAAGCCTTTCTTGACCATTCATACTATTCCATTACTTTTTTATTAAATGTATGTTAAACTCAGTGGCCTAAACATTTCATGATGAAAAAAATGAAACCGTATAGAACTGTAGAGAGTAATAAGAGAATTATGGTTCATACTTCTCTCCTTTCCAGCTTTCCTCCCATTAGAGGTAACCACTATTAATGTTTTAATTTAGTAAGTTCCTTTCCGGATTATTTTAGACCATCTGAAGGTTAAAATGTGTTCTTACTGTTTTGATTTCCTTTTTCATTGCTAGTGAGTTTGAGCATGTCTTCATATTCTTTGGCAATTGTTATTTTCTTTTTGTATTGTTAGTTTTAGTCTACTTTTCCAATTTATTTTTCATATTAATTTGGATTAAGATCCATGTTCACATTATAGTTATAAATCATCTGCTTTTTATGTATATTGCAGATTTTGTCCTCAAGTTTGTGTAACTATTTTACATTAAATTTTTAGATAGCCCAAAATGTCTACTTTTTCTTTATGGCCAGTGGATTGTATGCTTTATTTAGAAAGACTTGTCATGTAGACATATTGAAAAACATCCTATTTTTTTCTAATGCTTTTATAATTTTACCTTAATTGGTGACTTTATAATTATAAGTAGGGCTTTAACTTTCTTCCCTCTCCATTCCAAATGAATAGCTCTATCAGCTTAGGCTAGTTTAAGCTGCAGTAACAAACACCCCAAATTCAGTGGCTTACAACTCCCTAGGTCGGGTCAGGCTGTGTTCTATGTCTTCTTAGTCTAGTCCTTTAAGAGGATCTGCCAGGAAATTAACAAGAGATGGTAGATCCGCACCTTGGCTGTGAATGCTGCTTCTCAGATCTGGCACAATGACTTCCACTAAATTTTACTGCACAAAGCAAATCATAAGACCAACACTAATGAACATAAGTGGAAAGCATTAACCTTCCTTAGAAATAGACCTGGCAGAAATGCATTCAGAAGGGACAGTGAATATCACAGCAGTAATGCTATCTACCAGAAAAGCCAATTTTCCTAACACTATTAATGAAATATAAAAATATATTTTAATTTTCCATGAATTTACTGTACCATGTACCTGGAATTGGCTAACATTATGTTATGTTCTTCATTCTGTTATGAATATATTTGCTCCTAGTCTAAATAAGCTCCTTGAGGAAAGAAACTGTCTCCTGTTAGAATTTACACTTAATCATTCATTCATTGAATGTTTGGGAATTTGGAGATGACCTTAATATTAATGACTAGGTCAATGGTAAGTAAATATTGAAGATGCATATGGTGGTTCACGATTAACTCGCTACGCAACCTAGACACAATGGTTTTGATGTACAGATTTTTCTGTTTTAAATGAAATTTGAATACTCAAAACCTCATGTTCATACCCTAAAAATAGCAGCTTAGGAGAAAAATAGGATTGGGGCAAGCCACTCAAAACGTATGTACTGTCACGCTCAAAAATACTGCGAATAACAATTTTTCTACTGATTGTATTTACAATTAAGAAACATCAAATTTTGAATACATACAAAACTATTAAGGTCCACATAAGGATTTATCTTAATTAAATGTAAGTGGTGGAAGAGAATGATTGCTTAGCCTGCTGAATTTGGAGATGGTAAAAAGGGCACAAAGATTGAAGAGAAGCATGTTAACAATGCGCCCGGGGAAGAGGTGGGTAAGCTGAGACAAGAGGAAGCACGTGAGGTATACGAATGTTGGGAACACTACTGTGGTCCTCAGTGCTTGCATTTTTCACCTGGATTTGTATGTTTTGTGCTCAGTAGCTCTTATTTGATGGTCATAAACAAGAGGAAGCTGGGAAAATTGCTTATGAAGCAATGTAACTTGTTATGTTGACATCACTCCCCTCTTTACCATTTATATCTGAGCTAATTTGCATTGTAGTGACAGACTGTACATTCAGCAACATGGATGATTTTAAAAACAATGCTAAGATAAAAATGTAAACGGAAATTTTTTGTACAGTATTATGTAAATTAAAAACAAACAGAACACTATGTGTTTTACAAGGACACACACACATTGGAGGATCTGTTTCAAACACATTATTAGAGGAGGTAGACGTCTATTAGGAGAAAGAGGAACTGAGATGAAGACACAGATAAGAGAACAAAAACAAAGCTAAACAAGAAAGGTGAAATGTTGCAACCATTGCTGAACACAATGCACCGTGTACTAGGGAGCGTAATTAATGCAACTGCTCTACCTGAGAACAGCAGCAAAATATGTCTGTTGTTTGTGATAAGGTACCAGAAACGGAAGTTTAAATACAACCTGGCTAACTCACTCGTTGCCTGCTTGTGTAGTGGTTATTGCTGATCAGAGTTTTATAGTCCATTCAAATCAGTTCAAGATTTTCATTGTCACCCATATGCTAAACTCTGTGCTTGAAATTCCAATGAAGGACTTTAAAATTAAACTGTGGATACTTTCCGGGATGTGGTTTTCTTTAGTGTGAGATTCAGGGCCCAGTGATGGTGTCTGCTTCTAGAGATGTGGGTAAACTGAGGCAGGATGTGTGAGCTCTTCCTGGGTGCAAGGATACTCTTTCTTTCTTGAGGCATCTGGCAGCCCATCACGCAGACCCCCAGCACTTTCCAGGCTGCTCCCCCAGGCAGCAGTGTCAGGATTACAGGACACCTGCAGTGTCCTCCCTGAGATCCCAGCACCTTTGTGTATTTGCTTGGGAATTTCTGAGACTGCAGGTGGAGGATCATCAGAGCCGTGTGCACTTTGTCATGGATGGGGAGGGGAACAGCTATCACTCCCTCTGTCATTAGGCTTCTGTTTATTCTTAGGTTCCTTAAGGAAACCTCCTCTATCTTTTCTTCTTTTAGGTCATACATACACTAATTTCCCTCCTCCTAAAATGCCTCCTTTTCACCACACCTTCCTATTCAAGTAATACCTTCTTCCTTCTCATGATGAAACTTATGAAATTCTCTCCATACACCTCAATTTAGGATTCCACCCCCAAAACAGGGAAACAAGAAAGAGGGGGTTGACTTTATCCACTGTGATATCTCCAATGTCTTTAACTTTCAACTGCTCTCATCCATTGTCTGGCATATCACAATCAAGCTTTTCCTAAATATAATGATGCTGCCTTATTTGGCAATGTGGACTTTTTATTTGGCAAATTGTGTGCTACTTTTTTTGGCTACACTAATAATGGTTTTCTATAACATTTGATCCAATGTTTTCTCTCCCATTTCTTAAAGACCCACTTTTGCTTGGGCTTCCGGAGCACTAGCCTATCCTGACCCCTCTAACAGGATTCCGGCAATCCTTTTTGCTCCCCTTCTTTGGTTCAGCTTCCTTCACTGAGGCTTTAAATATTAATGATCCCTTTTTCTCTTCACCCATTCTTCAGGCTGTTGACTTTGTGGGTGCCTCATAAATACACAACAGCAGCCTCTCTCTGAAATGGCAGACCCATATTTCCAAAAATTTGTAAGACATTTCTTTGCTTGAATATTTCACAGCATCTTCAATATTAGCACTTTCTAAATTCTATGAACTGCCTCCCCTCCAGCTAACTTTCTTGTCCTTTCTCCTGAATTCACTCAGTCAAGGATCTCACTGTGCACCCAGTTTCCTGTGCTGGTCATGCTCCTCTTCGTTAACTCCCTCCCCTCCTCCGTCCCTTTCCTTCAATCATCCATCAGGACCTTCCATTGGACTTAAGGACTGTCCCTCAGATCTGTCCCTTTCTATCAATTGTTACTGTTATCTCTGCACAATGTTTCAGCATTTTCTAAGTTTTCTTTGTATGACCGCTAACATTATCTCCCTAAAATACAAACATGACCCCTTATCATGAACCTCTATTTTCTTCAGATTTCTGCATTACAAAGTTCATACTAGTTATTCTAGAGACTGAAGTATTTGGACCCATTCCCATTCTCCAAACTGATTTCCCATCTTTTCTCAATGGATTTTGCTTTTTCTTGTGTGTGTGTGCCATCCTTTAACCTAGAATTATTCATTGGCCAAAGTCCATGATCAAGAAGGGTCTCTTCTAACAAAGGGTTAAAATTGTATGATTTTTCCCTCAAGAGAAAGGGCTTCTGCCTTCATCATTCTGTTATTTCAAGTCTCACCTTTGAGATGAAGGGCCTGGAATTTTTGCTTCAAACAATATCCTGCCTTATATATACACGAAGTATTCATCATCCAATCATTCTTCTATCTACCCGCCCATCTATTCACCCATATCTATCATAAATCCTATATGGTCGAAAGCCAAATGGGGAAATTTTAATAAGCAAAATATCTAATTTTATACTACATAAAAATCTGCAAAGTTTTTTTTAAAGATTTTATATATAGTATTTATTAAAATGTTACTTTTTGTAAGTATTGTTTCAACCCAACTCATTTTCTTGAGTGCCTCGGGTTCTTGGACCTAAAATAAGGACCTAAAATAATTTTCATAGCTGGAAGACACAGGAGCTCTAACTTATCAGTTTGGAGCCAGGAGTATTTATGCCCTCTGGCAATGCGGTACACATGGGAATCCTCATGGAGCCCTAAGCTCACCACCACCATCTCCCCTCAATGCACATGTGCCAGGGAGATATTGCAACAGAGTCATGTTAACAGAGTTTAATGCATCTGAAGTCACGCTCTGTGCTTTCTAGAAAAATCCATAAAATGGGAAATTTTTATACTGTGTCTCCATATGTGAAAACACATCAGACACCCCCCTCATCCTGATGGTCAAATGTTCTACATTCACACAGCTAAAGAATGAGGCAGGAAACAGAGTTAAGAATCTCCAATGCAGGGCTTCTGCCTTTATATATTTTTCTTCTTTTAGATATTGTTGTGTAAGCAATAAAGCTGGGAACACTGATTTATAAACTGAAATATTAGGTTTTCACACATCATGTGTTTTATAATAATTTTTCTGAGGTGAACCTAAGCTTAGCATCTTCATGGATGCTAATACCAAATAGATTTATTTAAAAAAATGTTGGCCAGGCATGGTGGCTGGCTCATGCCTATAATCTCAGCACTTTGGGAAGAGGCAGAGGTAGGTGGATCACCTTAGGTGAGGAGATTGAGACCAGCCTGGCCAACATGATGAAACCCCACATCTACTAAAACTACCAAAAATTAGCCAGATGTAGTGACGGGCACCTGCAATCCCAGCTACTCAGGAGGCTGAGACAGGAGAACCTCTTGAACCTGGGAGGTAGAAGTTGCAGGGAGCTGAGCTCATGCTGTTGCACTCCAGCCTGGGCAATGAGAATGAAACTCTCAAAACAAAAAATAATAAAAAATTAACATTTGCATAAGCAGCTTAAACGAAAGAGCATAGTAGGGTTTTTTTTTTTTTTAATTTTTGAGTGACGAGCCTATCAAAACATGGGCATTTTATCCCCTAGATTTTTACATTAGCTAAGTAGCTTGAAAAAATACTTTTTTAAAATGTAAAATAACAAATCACACCTAATGTTTTTCAAAAAAGAAATGAATGAAATAGATTTACTTTTTGGAGTAGAAATAGTGAAAAAATCAAATGACTTTTAGACAAAAGCATTACCTTGAACTCAGAAAAAAATATTCAGTTGCACTTTCTTTACATTGTTAATTTCTCTGAGCATTGCCATAGGGCCATCACTTAGGTTTCTAATTCTCCTGTGAAAGACTGGGGAAAATCTTCCCAGATGCTTATGTCTTCTTCATAGTTGTCTGGGGAATCTGTAGCCACAGCTACCACAATGTGAGGCAACAGGGGTTCAGGAAGAAGGCTTTGATCACTGCCACCCATTTACCCAAACCCAGAAAAATACAGTCCAAGCCATGTGTAGCCACATGGTGCTGTTAATTACTCTTATTACTTTAATAACTGGAGGACCCTGGAATAATACACTTTTTACTTATGAATTGAAAATGGCAATGCATTGGCTTTGATGCTGTCAGAATGGAATCTACATTACCAAAATTCTGTGAACTAGATTAATTATATTTGCACAATCTTTTTTGTTGTTGTTTTTTTAACCAGTCACTAACAAATTGTAAAGGTACATGGTGTCTTATTTGGGAAATAATTCTGGGTTATTATCTCAAATGGAGTGCTGCTAATTTTGTCGGTCCAGTCAATGTGCTGATTGCACTTCTTTATCTTTCAGGGATGGAATTCTATTAAAATCTTTAGAAAATAGAACCAAACATTGTTTAACTGTTAGATTAACCTTCACCAAGTCGATTATATTCCTAATGAATAAATCCATTGCATTATATTTGATTTGACTTCATAAAAACAGTATCAGAGCTAATTGACAATATAATAGAGGGTTTTCAAGAACTACGTTAGAGGCTTTTTTTCCCTCACCCCTTTTTCTTTGTTTCAGAATTAGAGTGAGGTTTAGTTTCAGCATAGTCTTTAATTTAGGCCCTCACTCAAGGTGCCGGGCTGGGACTGGACAGCCCCTGGTTATTAAGGAGTAAGTTCTCACTCCGGCAATTGGCTAAACTCTACTGCAGAGGTATCAATTGTAGGTATATTATTGTATTCATTTTACTAAAGGGCATGTCACTTTTTCTTCCTCTAGGAATTTTTAGCAAGTGGTTAAAAATAACCTTTAAGAAAGGTTATATTACTGCTGAGGCCTAGCCAAACCTTTTGGATGGAAATCTGCATCCATCATACTCAGATCTGTCAAAGTGAGTCTGGTGGGCAGCTCAGTAGACACGAGGTTGAATTCAAATGTCACTGCGCCATGTTTTGTGAAAAACTGGCTGGCTGAGGTGACCTTTGCGTGCCAACATTCCATTTTGTAGTTTGAAAGGTAGGGGAAAAGAAACTAGTCTACAAAATTATGCAGTATTAGGACCGAACTTGAAAGCAAAGACAGATTCGAATTTTAATTCTGA
The DNA here is from genome assembly GCA_031835075.1 of Saguinus oedipus. Taxonomy (NCBI): domain Eukaryota; kingdom Metazoa; phylum Chordata; class Mammalia; order Primates; family Cebidae; genus Saguinus; species Saguinus oedipus. Next base: position 11,280,145 of record CM063169.1, on the reverse strand, counting down.
AATCGTCAGCTTTGGTCAAAGATGAACATGAATCAAATCACCTCTTACATTTTCATTCAATCTTAACCTGAAGCATTCTTTCAGGCCTGAATAATGTACACAGTTGGTCAAGAAGGTGTGAGTTTAGCAGTTACAAAAAATCTGGGTCATTCTCCACTAAATAATTATTTCTTAAAAATATACTTCGTATTCCATATTTTTGAACTGTGCCTATTAAGTTAGCAAAAGTTAACAGCTAACCCTAGAGAATATCAAAAAGTTAACAATTAGTCATTAATGACTGGTGATTATGAAGGACGTTCACTTGGGTGAAAAACCACTGACCAGAAATCTTAATAAAAATTACTTGAAGGCTACCGGTTGTATTTTTATGCAGTCACAAAAAGAGGAGAAAAGAAAAAAGAGCTGAACCAGTTCTGTTAGTACCAGTAGAAATCATGGTAGCACTCTTATTCGATGAATGTTTATTTTGCATGTCGTGTGCATAGCTATGTGTGGGGACAAAACAATATAATTTCTTTATCCAGTGGTATGCTATCTAGATCAACAAACTTTTTTGCAATAGGTGTTTACAGAGAATAGTAGTTGTCATTTTCAGCTTTCTTAAACACCAGTGACATTTAGATAAATGTTGGATGGTTTTGCTTCTGCTTTCACGTTTCCTTACAAATTGTCCTTTTAGAGCATGTGCTGTAGACATAAGGGCCATTTGAGTTTTTTCTATTTGTGGAGAGCAAGTCATTGCCCCCAGGACTCTTACTGCATTCTGGGTGACGTCTTGCATGGTGGGGCCAAAAATAGAGTGCTCACATGTTCTTCCGAGAGTGTCTTCATGCTTGTTGATTCTTTTCCTCTTACACCCTCTTTTGGGGTCATTTTATCTGCTCTCTTGGTTTAAAATACCACCTATGTCTTTTTTATTTTATTTTTATTTTTTTTATTTTTTTGAGATGGAGTTTCGCTCTTGTTACCCAGGCTGGAGTGCAATGGCATGATCTCAGCTCACCGCAACCTCCGCCTCCTGGGTTCAGGCAATTTTCCTGCCTCAGCCTCCTGAGTAGCTGGGATTACAGGCACATGCCACCATGCCCAGATAATTTTTTTGTATATTTGGTAGAGACGGGGTTTCACCATATTGACCAGGATGATCTTGATCTCTTGACCTCATGATCCAACCGCCTAGGCCTCCCAAAGTGCTGGGATTACAGGCGTGAGCCACCACGCCCGGCCTAAAATACCACCTATGTCTTATGATTCCCAAGATAATATCTTCAGTGACACCACTCTTTTGTCTAAAGATTGACATTCATCTATCACCTGCATGTTTCCGCCACAGTGTGTCATAGGATACTCAAATGAATTCTCTCTCCTCCAGAAAACTTGATCTTGTTTTTTTTTTTTTTTAAAATTTCAGTATAATCTTAGGTAATAAAGAAACATTTGGGAAGGAAGATAGAGATGTTTTATGGTAAAGAAATGTGTGTCAACCACTTCAGATACATAATTCATCTTTTCACCAAATCTCTTAAAAACTGGAGTCACTTGAGACTACATCTTCCCCTTCAGCTTGCTGATTTTACCTTTAGAAGCTTTCAATAGTAGAACAAATACAGAAAGTTGTACTTTAATTAATGATTGTTGAGACTCAGATAATTTAATTGAATTCACATTACCTGATTTGCACGTAAGAATGAACTATTTAATACCTAAAAAAATAATTTGATAAAATGGATTAAAACAAAATAATTAGTGGAATAAGAAGAAATGTTGTAGAGCCAAGATCAGCAAACCATGCTTTGTGGGCAAAATCCTTTCTTGTCAATGGGGTATTTTTTTCTAACAGCCTTCAAATTAAGAATGATATTTACACCTTTTCTTGAGATGCAGTGTTGCTCTGTTGCCCAGGCTGGAGTGTAGTGGTGTGATCTTGGCCCACTGTCACCTCTACCTCTTAGATTCAAGTCATTCTCTTTCTTCAGCCTCCCAAATAGTTGGGACTACAGGCGCATGCCACCATGCTGGGCTACTTTTTATATTTCTTTTAGTAGAGATAGTATTTCACCATGTTGGCCAGGCTGGTCTCAAACTCCTGAACTTGTGATCTGCCCGCCTCAGCCTAGCAAGGTGCTGGGATTACCAGTGTGAGTCACCGCACCTGGCTGATTTTTACACCTTTTAAGGGTTATAGAGCTCAGTCATTAATGTATGTATACATACACACAAACACAAGCGTATTTGACAGGGGTAATATGTGATATGGCCTAGAAGCCCTAAAATGTTTATCCTTTCACATTTTGCAGAAAAATTTGCTGTCCTGTTGCAGTGGAATAAGCGCTGAATTTCCTAATACTTGTTACCTGATACTTTATTTCCAAGTCTTATGAACAATTTAGAAAGTTGGTTTTTTTTTTTTTTTTTTTTTTTTTTGGAGACAGAGTTTTGCTCTTCTTGCCCAGGCTGGAGTGCAATGGTGCCATTGTGGCTCACTGCAACCTCTGCCTCCCAGGTTCAAGTGATCCTCCTGCCTCAGCCTCCTGAGTAGCTGGGATTACAGGCACGTGACACCATGCCTAGCTAAGTTTGTATTTTTAATAGAGACAAGGTTTCCCCATATTAGCCAGGCTGGTCTTGAACTCCTGACCTCAGGTCATCTACCTGCCTTGGTCTCCCACCATGCTGAGATTACAGGTGTGAGCCACTGTGCCCAGTCTAGAAAGTTGATTTTAAAAGTTTTATGCAGGAGTGGGGAGTAGTATACATAAAAGAAAACTTGCTCAAGTATTTTAAATAAAATAAAATAAAAACTAAATAGTTTCTAAATAGTAACAATGATAGTAATAATATATTTATACCTAATCTTCTAATTTAGTAAGATAAATTTATGGTAAATATGGGAATCATATTGAAACTATTTTCTAGATACATCTTTAAAAACTGGAAGGAGAAAATGAGGGAAAGATACTTCAGGTACCTAAGCAATTTCAGAATGAATTAAAACCTACAATGATCAATTTCAAAGTGAAAAAATTTATTAGGTTTCAGTTTAAAGGCATCATGAGTATACTTTGGGATATCTACACTGATTACTTTATTGATTTTATTAAGTCAGCATGCATTTAATGAGCATGTACTTTGTGACAAGGGTGGTTCTAAGTGCTTAGTGGCAAAGATGTAAGATGCACATAAAATGTTTGTGATAAAGGCCGGGTGCAGTGGCTCAAGCCTGTAACCCCAGCACTTTGGGAGGCCGAGGCGGGTGGATCACGAGGTCAAGAGATCGAGACCATCCTGGTCAACATGGTGAAACCCTGTCTCTACTAAAAATACAAAAATGGGCATGGTGGTGCGTGCCTGTAATCCCAGCTACTCAGGAGGCTGAGGCAGGAGAATTGCCTGAACCCAGGAGGCAGAGGTTGCAGTGAGCCGATATCGCGCCATTGCATTCCAGCCTGGGTAACAAGAGCGAAACACCATCTCAAAAAAAAAAAAGGTTTGTGATAAAATGGGAAAAATGCTTTAAGAGAGACATGCATTAGGAGCAACAGCAGGAAATATAGGAAAGACCAGCATTGTTGGATGGTGGAGTTTCCACACTGGATGCTGCTTACACTGGTTCTTACAGAATTGGTAGGAATGAATCGGGAGGACCAGCGTGGGGAATGCAGAACACTGGTGGGGAAACGGTGTGAATAGTCTAGGCAAAGACACAAGTGTGTGAATCAGCACCCTGGGTTGAAAACCACATGTACATTGGCTATAGATGGATGCATGCTGTAGTGTGGCACATGCCAGGGCATGAAGCTGAGGGTCCTGACCACCAAGGGCCCTCTGTGCCATGGAAGGGGTTTGGTGTTTATCCTGAAAGCTACAGTGGTGGTGCTGGGCAATGTGAATTGAGGCAGTGATATGAAAATTGCATGATAAATTCGGTGGAAGAGAAAAAGATGAAGTAAAGGAGAAATGTGAAATAAGTCGGGAGGCTGTTGTAAGATGGAGGCAAGAAGAAAGGAGCTAGACTGATACACTCATAGGATACCTTGAGAAGAGTGGTGGGACTGGAGGTCAATGGAGGGTAGTATTAATGAGACCTAATCAATTTTATTTGGGCAGTGAGGAAAGCAGCAAGGATGATCCTCAGGTGTGTAGCTTACAGACTGTGGGTCGGAGAAACAGGGAGAGAGAGATCCTATTGGTTCTGTTTCTCTGCAGAGCTCTTTTGAATACTTCTGTTCGCACAGCTGCCCACCGTCCCCGCTCTCTCTCCTCATTCTCATTTCCCTTGTCCCTCTTCCCTGGTCTTAACAGGCAGACTCCTAAGTCCTCATGTGGACCCATGTCTCTGGGTCAGGCCTTGGCATTTTCCTCCAGGGCTCCAAATACTTATAGCTGTGGATAAAAGATGTTCCTATCTAGATGAACCCTGTCTACCCTTTCTGCCTGGTGGACAGCAACAATCTTTTAGAGGCAGCAGGGAAGAGAGTCCACAAAGGAGGCCTAAAAGAAGTAGAAGGACAGGTGGGATAAGAAATGGAGACTTACCAAGACCCACAGGAAGGGAGTCACCAGTCAAGCCTGCGACACCCACTGGGATCAGGACTGGGGAGACCAGGCTGTGGTGTTGGACATGGCCTGTTTGTGGTGAAGACCTGACCTGATTTCCAAACGCTTGACTCGGAGATGACTGTAGAGGCCATCAGATTCTTTCCATTCACTTCCAGGTAACCAGCTTGCTGATAGGTCACATGCCATGGGTCCAAACGTATCCTTTCTCCATGAAGTTAATGTCTGAGAACACAGTCTGTTCCAGGAATTCTGGTTGTCTTTATCCAGTTCTAACTGTATACTTAGCACAGGAACAAAACAGTGTCTTATGTAACAAAAGTCACATAAATATTTTCAGTAGTGTGTTTCCTCTTAAGATCCCACAGTTGTCCATATAGCTAAATATATTCATCTTCACAGAGCTCCTTGAGGTAAACTAGGTAGTGTGCATCTATGGGGCCAAAATTTTACCAGTCACTGCACAAATTACCAGAAAGCAGTCTTCGCATTAACAACAATAAAGGACTGTAGGGTAGTCTCCCCTTATCTGCAGAGAATATATTCCACGCTCCACAGTGGGTGCCTGAAACCACAGCTAGTACCAAATCTTATGTATACTGTATTTTTCCTATACTTATCTGTGATGAAGTTTAATTTATAAATACGGCACAGTAAGAGATTAACAGCAATAGCTAAAATAGAACAATTATAACAATGTTATGCAAATATGACTTCTCCAAGTGTCTTATGGTACTGTATTCGCCATTCTTGGACTTGAGATAGGAATGGCACTGGGTAGTCACAAGAGGATGGAAAAAGCCAAACAGCTAAAACAGGAGCTAGGCAAAGAAATCTCAGGATAACAGAAAATCCAAAATGAGGGGGGAGAAAATGGCCAGATCTCTACTCAGGGTGACATATCCATGACTCTTCAGGCAAACCCAAGTGAGAGAGAAAGGGGGCGGTAACCATAGTTCCCCCAACCCCCTCCTTTTTCAGAATACTTAATCATTACTCCACTGCCTAAGGAAATACCCATAAAATTAGAAACCCAGTGTCTGTTGGGCATGACTGGTTCTCACCAGCATGCCTGAATTTGTCTCTTAAATGTGAGCTTCCTTTCTGTGATAAAAGCTTCTTGCCTTTCACTTCATTCTGATTGGTCCCTGAATTCTTTCTTAGGATGGTGTCCAGAACCTGGACACTGGCTGGGGCTGGGGTATCCCTGGCATCTGGAGACCCTCAGGAGCCCTCTGGCAACCTGATGATATGAGATGGTACAGCGACTATATGAGCAGAGGATGATAGGTGAATGACACGGACATTGGGCTACCAGTGACCTTCCCTATTCCCAAACCCACATAACGATCAGGTTCAATGCTTTTCAGTGCAACATGTTGCTGTCAATGGAAGCATGTTTTCTGTTCATCTTCTGCCCACAAATTGAATGTCTTTTCCATCTTAAGCACTTAGCACACACCCTGGCCAAAACGTTTGCAGGTTGAGGTTGAGGTTTCCAGGTTGAGGTGCTACAACAAAACTAGCAGCTTTTTTTTTTTTTCCTTCCTCATGTCATAGGTAGAAGATTGATTCTTATCGTATATCTTAGCAACCTCAGCATACAATTTAGTTTAAGTCCAAATATCCACCTTTTACTTAAACAGAGCACTGTACAGCTTCTCTTTGGCATCTGCAAATTGCCAGCATCACTACTCTTGTGCTTTGGGGCCATTACGAGGTAAAATAAGAGTGACTTGAACACAAGCAGTGTGACGCCTGGACAGATGATCTTATCACCCAGATGGCTGTTAAAGGACTCACGGGCAGGGGCATGTGTGGTGTTGAGATGCTGGATGAAGAGATGAGTCACATCTTGGGCAGGATGCAGGAGGGCAGAGTGAGATTTCATTACAGGACTCAGGACAGTCGCAACTTAATGCTTATGAATTGCTTGTTTCTGGTATGTTCCATTTAATATTTTTGAGCCACAGTTGACTCTGGGTAACAGAAATTATGGCAAGTGAAACCATGGACAAGGGGGGACTACTATGCTCCAGAGCCATAATAGATAAACCATATAAATCAGGGCTGCTCAGGGGGAGAGTGTTGGAATGAAGGAGGCTCCTGAGCCACACCTCTGGGGTGACCTCCTGTCCCTTAGGCAGCCTAGGAGGAAGCCTCCTGGGACCTTGATCCCTGGGGACCATAGGTTGCAAATTGCTGCACTGGTTCCTGAAGATAAGTATTTCAACCATTGAATACTTCTGAGAACTGGAATATTGAGTCATGTCACTGCCTGAATAAGAGTGAGAGTATTTCTTTCTGTTCTGGAGTTGCAGTAGTGAGTTGACACAGGGTCAGTATTAAATAATACCTAAATACTTAAGTATTCTGGAAAAGGAGGGGATGTTGGAAACCGTGGGTTACTGCTGCCTTTCTCTTACTTGGTTTTCCTGAAGAGTCATAAACATGTCACCTTGACTGAAGTGTGGGTCATTTCCCCCCCCTTATTTTGGGTTTTCTATTATCCTGTGATTTCTTTGCTTAGTTCCTGTTTTACCTGCTTGGGTTTTTCCATCCTTCTGCGACCACTCAGTGCCATTTTTTTTTTCTCAATCACAAGAAGGGCGAGTACAGTACAGTAAGATGTTTAGAGAGCGAAGCCATATTCGTTCTGTAAATGAATTCTCACCTTCAATGTGTGAACACTTCCGGGAGGAGAGAAGAGCAAGTCCATTGCTGTTGGCAGCCTAAACTCATCTTCAGGCTTCACTGGCTTCACTGTCGCTTAATGGGGTGACAGATGAGTGTTGCTGTTTTTCGTGCTTCCCACCCGCCTTTCCATACCATTTGAGTCTAGAACCTGCTGGGATGAGGAGGGATGGAATCTTCTTCATGCTGGGCTCCGTTTATAAGCATCCTGCCATTCAGAGTCCTGATGTCCTGTTACTGACTCTCCTATCAGAGAGAGAAACAGCATTTAGAAACAATGCTTTTCATTCAAGTAGAAACACCAGTTTAAAAGAAATACCCCAGACACTTCTGTCTAGTGCATGGATGCTTTGCTGTCCTGATATTTTCTAAATGGCTTTTGAACAGATCTAAAGTAATAGGCACATCTTTTCTTATAAATCACGACACCATTTTTCCATAGAACAGGAGAGAAAGGCAGAACTCTTTCTGCCACTCTTGCGATGACACTCAATGAAGCTTCATGGAGAAAAGCCATATGGGGCAATATGACTTGTCAGCTGTGACTCTGTAGGCAGAGCCAGAGATTATTTTCACTGGAAGGCAATAAATTCCAAATACTATAATTACAGCTTTCTCTCAGCATCTTTTCTAGCTTTTGTTCTGATTACACAGCAGCCTCAACAATTGTATTTGTTAACATGGTAAGGAGAACCGTGCAACCTGTTGGTGGACTCAGCGAATTGGGGTCTGTCTTGTGAATACTGATGTCTTCAAGAGCTCTGTCCTGGCAGCTTATTAAGAGCTTGCCATTCAGAACGACATTTCATTCATTTATTATGATTAGTTTTTTTTTTTTTTTGCCAGAGTTTTAAAAGCATAATTGCTTTTGTAGTCTGAGGAAGAAAAGGGCACAAAGCTACATTTAGAGATGTATGTAATTGTTAAGCAGGTTTGAGAGGTTAAGTATGGCGATATTTTTAAAAACGTATAGTACATCATAGATTTAAATAGGTGAATGTTTATTACAAACCTTTGGGCTTACCCCAGTGTAGATAATTAAACCTGAATTTAAAGTGGTTTCAAAGATAATGGAAAGAGCAAGGAAAACAGGGTTTTGTTTAATTGATTGCAAGAGACATTGGAGAGCCTGGATCTAACTACTTAGGCTCATGTGACTAATTCATAGGGACAAGTGGAGTAATACAATAGAATTGATGGTGCATTTATGTTAAATAGTAATAGGCACATATAGCTCTATACAGCTGTTATGGTGTCTATAAACTAATAGAATATATGCATACACATTAAAATAAATATATGCAGGGTGCAAAAAAATATATCTTAATGAAAACCAGGGTTTATTTCAGGTAATTTTTTTATTACAATGAAAAGGTGTGGAAACAATAGCAGGATCTGTTCACTTATTTCCTCATTCAGTGATCTAAAATGTTTATTTTTCTTCTAGTGTATGCCTGACACTGTTCTAGACACCCAGGGGATAACTCAGAGCAGGAATCCTTGTTCTATGAAGGTTATGATCTACAGAAGGAGGCAAACAACAAACAAGCTGATGGATGTCATTAGATAATTAAATTTTAGATAGTAATATTTTCCATAAAAATAAGAAAGAGAAGTTAGAGAGTGGCCAGGCGATGATATTTAATATAGTGAGTATGAGAAAATGACAGTACGAGAGGAAAATTAAAGAAACAAGACCTCTGAGTGAGTTCAGGAAAATAAGACTCAGGGAATAAGAGGAGGTTTGGCTCTCTGCACGGGCACATAGAGGTCATTCATTACAATGGAAGGGGAACTTTTGGAGGGTTTCAGCTGAGGTCAGCCACTCTGTGTGCGTATTAGATATTGCAAATGTATCCGTGCAGGAAATGAAAAATAAGAGGCAGGTACCACAGTGTTTAAACTTATATGGATTCTGGAGCCAGAATGCTTGGGTTCAAGGGGCTCAGGTTGCCTATCTATAAAATGAAGATAATAATACCTATCTCATTGAATTTTTTTTTTTTTTTAAGACGAAGTTTCGCTCTTCTTACCCACACTGGAGTGCAATGGCAGGATCTTGGCTCACTGCAACCTCCGCCTCCTGGGTTCAAGCAATTCTCCTGCCTCAGCCTCCTGAGTAGCTGGGACTACAGGCATGCACCACCATGCCCAGCTAATTTTTGTATTTTTAGTAGAGATGGGGTTTCACTTTGTTGACCAGGATGGTCTCGATCTCTTGACCTTGTGATCCACCCGCCTTGGCCTCCCAAAGTGCTGGGATTATAGGCGTGAGCCACCGCGCCCGGCCTAAATTGTTTTAAGGATTAAATGATGAATAGTTATAAAGCATCAGAACATTGTCTTGCACAAACCTAGCACCTAAGACATATTGTGTAATTTTAGTGGTAGTGTTATTGATATTACCAAGAAGTTGTGGAGTTGACCCAATGAGATGACTTCTGTGCAGACATAAAATTATCCATTCTTAACACAGCAATATCAAGTTACAGCCCGTAAAAATTAAAATCCATATTGTGTCTTCAAAAATAACTTTACAGTTGAGTCTTGTGAGGAAATAGTTTGAAAGGCATCAACTCTTCATTTGTCAATATTTAGGAGTACCTTTGCTACAGTGAAGGGGATTTTGGACTGCCGAATGGAGAGCAATTCTCAGGCTTCATTGACAGGTTACCAATCAAAGTTACCCAAGACTGTAGCAATTTGTGAACTTCTTTTCTATCAATTTTAAGTGGTATTTTTTCACATGATGGGCCTTTTCTCTTGTAGAATCTATATGTTTTATCCTTGACTCTGTGATCAGAGAAAACAGTTCATAGCAGTTGTATTTCGTTTCTTCATTTCCTTATCTGGGCTTCCATGCTATGTAAGACTTGTGCACTTTTCTGGTTAAACTGTCTTATGTTAATTTAAGTCTTATACCCAACTAAGACCCTAAAGGCTGAGACACACACTCACTTTAGAACCTGCAGGTGGGATACCGAGGGTAGAATCCTGAGAGATATGACAAAAGTTGGCAGGAAGTAAAAGTTCTTATTAAGGTGAGCACTGTTAGATCTATATCTGTAATGCCTATGAGAGAGGAAGAGATTTCTTTGTCCCTTATTTTTTTCTAAATGTGGATTGGTAGAAAAGAAAAGCATTTGTAATAATTTGTTCTTTGAATTGTGACTTTTGTAAATTTGGTTTTGAGTGCTCATTGACTATTGATCTATAGCCTCTCAGAAATAGTTCTTGGTTTTTCGTTTGGTTGTTAGTTTGTGTCTTTTGCATTATTTATCATAAGGAGAATTTATTTTTCTCAACCTTTGTTGCTTTGTTAGCAATGAATGTCTTTTCTCTCTTAGGAGAGAGAGAGAGAGTACTTTACTCTCTGTGGGAGAAATTTTGGATCTTGAGAGGAACTGTCTTGCGCCCTCTAGGGGACACCTCTTTCTTCCCTGGTTAAGCCACAGAAGACTTGCTGGCTTTGAATTGAACTTGAAGTAGATATACCTTTGGAGATTTGGAATTTTGTGTCTAAAAGTATTTTTTTAGAGCCCTCATGTTAAACAACTCTTCTATTGGTACCTATGAGAAGAACTGACTTGAAAAATCACTTTAATACTGTCAGTAATAGTTGCTGTTTGTTCTCGCTGAAACCTGATAATAAAATATTTGAAAAGAATTTGTTTTTCAGAGCTCTCTGGTTAGAAGTCAGCTGATATTTAGGCTATAATTTTTTTTGTTTAGTTCTGTTTCTGTGTTGGATCATGCTTCTCAGATGCGAGCTTCTCAGTTAGCTAACCCTCACCCCCCATTTTTTTTTTTTTTTTTTTTTTTTTTTTTTTTTCAAAATCCTATGAACTACATGCCCTGCTTCTTCTGACCACTTTTTTATTGGCACAATTTTTGGTGTTTGAATATTAAGCAAATTGAAAATCTTAAATACCTTTTATGCTAATATTAGTAAAATGTTTTGTTTAAATTGGTTTAGAGATAATTGAGCACAGCTAAAGTTTCTAGAAATATGATAATTAACTCAAATACATTTCAGGATCATGGAACTTGGGTAGATCTTTGATAAATAGGCTATTTTTTAAAAAAATTATGAATAAAAATAAAGTGAAATATCTCCATATTTGTCTGCATACATTTTTTTAAACCTGGGTTTGCTAGTCAGATAGGCGTATATATGTCTCAGCTGTATTTTTAAAATCATAAAACTATAAATTCAATCTAAGCAGAATGCACAAAGAAATTTGCTTTACTGTTTAGATTTTTATTAGAAATTAAGATTACTAAGAGTTAAAAATTCTCATGAAGATATGTAATTCTGTATTCAAATTATATAAGACAAATCTGTTTTCCTTATCACAGGATACAGTTGGTTATATTAACGAAGTTTTGACTGGGATGGCATGCTGCATTTAAATTGTACTACAGGCAGAATCTAAAGTCAGCTTTGGTTTGTCTTTCTGCCCTTGAGAGATTTTAACTCTCATATTCCTATGAAGTCAATTTGACATCCTTGCTAAACTTACATAAAAAATAAAGCCCAGTCTGATGAAGCTAAACTTATGCTACAAAGAAGTTGGGCTTACTTTGATTATCTTTGGTAAAAGTAGGGGTAATTCAAGAGAAAAAAAATTATTTCTGTGACTTACACCTGTATTCTCAGCACTTTGGGAGGCTGAGGCAGAAGGATCACAGGGTTAGGAGTTCAAGACCAGTCTGGTCAATATGGTGTAACCCCATCTCTACTAAAAATGCAAAAAATTAACTGGGTGTGGTGGCAGGTGCCTGTAGTCCCCGCGACTTGGGAGGCTGAGGCAGGAGAATCGCTTGAACCTGAGAGGTGGTGATTACAGTGAGCCAAAATTGCACCCCTGCACTCCAGTCTGGGTGACGGCAGAGCTGGACTCTGTCTCAAAGACAAACACAAAACAAACAAACAAAAAATCCGTATTACACCAACTATCACATTGTACCCCATTCATCGTTTTCAGGTTTTTATTATTTACCTACAATCTGGGCTGAACCTCGAATTCTTCTAGGTTCCTTCAACCCTATTTTACCCTATTATCTTTTGATTGTTCAGTTGGCTACCTTCAGGTCTAGGTTCACAGCTGAGAACCATTGTGTCAACTGGGGTTGTCATATTGCTGTTTTTACTCTGCATGAATCTTTTAAAACTTTGTACCTGCTGACTGTCAAATTTCTACAGAATCATACCTCCTGACAGAATAATGCTGGTCTAACTCTTCAAAGGAGCACTTCCCACATCTATAAAATGGACAAAATTGAATTTAACAACTCCTAGAAAACTTAACCTGGGAACCACTCTCTTCAAAACACCTCGTTACTCCAATGTGGCTAAGAGGGTTTTGCCACAGACTCCTATTTGCCAATCTCTTCTCCCTGACATGGAACCAGACCAACCAGGACAGGTCCGTCCCAGCATTAAGAGACAATAAAAATGTAACTACAAAATTATTAGCAATGCTTTTAGAGAAAGACCTTGATCAAAAGGGACAAATGTAAAAGTTGCCAGATTCAGAATGGAGTCACTTATGCCAAACTCTCACAAAATGGAGTTGGGAGGCTAGAATGGAGGGGCTCTCTCACATACATGCCTATTATAAAAATGAAAAGGACTCTCCAAAACCACAGCCATGTATGAAGGCCATGACAAACTTTTTCAAGGAATACTTTTGCCAGGACATCTGCCCAGCAACTGCCTTTTTAACCTTAGACTAACACCAATCTTGCCATTGGTTCTTGTAGCCAAGGATAATTGTTTCAAAATAACTTAAGTAACCTTCTCCATTTTGTCTTTAAAAACCCTTGCCTTCTATATGAGGCAAACAAACATACAAAAAAATGCTCACGATCACTTGTCATTAGAGACATCCAAATCAAAACCACATTGAGATAGCATCTCATGCCAGTTAGAATGGCGATCTTTGAAAAATCAGGAGACAACAGATGCTGGAGAGGATGTGGAGAAAGGAACACTGTTATACTGTTGGTAGGAGCATAAATTAGTTCAACCATTGTGGAAGACTGTGGCAATTCTTCAAGGACCTAGAAATAGAAATTCCATTTGACCCAGCAATCCCATTACTGGGTATATATCCAAAGGATTATAAATCATTCTATTATAAAGACACATGCACACATATGTTCACTGTGACACTGTTCACAATAGCAAAGACTTGGAACCAACCCAAATGTTCAGCAATGATAGACTGGCTAAAGAAAATGTGGCACATATACACCATGGAATACTATGCAGCCATAAAAATGATGAGTTCATGTCCTTTATAGGGACATGGGTGAATCTGAAAACCATCATTCTCAGCAAACTGACACAAGAACAGAAAATCAAACACTGTATCTTCTCATTCATAGGTGGGTGTTGAACAATGAGAACATGTGGACACAGGGAGGGGAGCATCATACACTGCAGTTAATTGTGGGGGTCTAGGGGAGGGACAGTAGGGGGTGGGGAGGGATAATATGGGGAGAAATACCAGATATAGGTGATGGGGGGGATGAAGACAGGAAACCACATTGCCATGTATGTACCTACGCAACAATCCTGCATGATCTGTACATGTACCCCAGAACCTAAAGTACAATTAAAAAAACAAAAACCTTGCCTTCCTGTGCCTCCCTTAGTATGCATATGGCCTTCCATGGGATGCCATGTCATGGGTTCCAGATGGTAATCCATAATTTATTCCCAAATAAATTCGTTGTTTATAATTTAAAAATATTATTTTTTTGTATACACGTTTTTGAAAAACTTTTCAAACCTACAGAAAAGTTGTAAGAAAAGTACAAAGAACTTTTGCATGCCCTTCACACACATTCTTCATTTGTTAAATTTTACTGCATTTTCCCCATTTCTTTTTTTTTTTTTCCTTTCTTTAGAGGGGTATGTGTATCACCTTTAAACAGGGCAGTGTATAACTGCTTTTCACCAAAACAAGGGTACCTTCTAATGTTAATACCATATACTCCTCCGGTCAGAAAATAAACACTGATGCGATACAACCGTTCAGTTCTCAGACACCATTCACATTTTGCCATCTGTCCTAATAGCTCCTTTTCCTTTCTAGTCTAGAATCCCATCTGCAAGCACACATCGCTTTTATTTATCATGTCTCGCCAGTTTCCTTCAGTCTAGAAAAGTTCTTTCATGTTTTCCTAACTCCTGTATCCTCAACGGTCTAAAGAATACAGGACTTTTATCCTATAAGACTACCCTAAGCTAGGTTTATCCAGTGATTCCTCAAGACCAGACCTAAGCCACGTGTCCATAGTAAAAATGCTAGAGAAACATTCTGTGCTCTTCTCCATGCAACACATTCAGAGTCACACCATGCTGACCTATCCTAAGGTGATTAAACTCATTTATTTTGAGAGCCATTCCCTCTATTACTTTAGGTTGATAAAGTATTTCCAACAAAGAGTTCCAATAGTTCAGGGCCCCACATATATATTTGGTTGTCAGATAATTGGTTCTCATTATAAATTTTAAATATGAAAAGATTAGTTTTTTTCTAAATGACATTAAAATAGAATGGTAAAATTCTTTTTAATGAAATATAATTGCCCCCACAATATGCACAATAAAAGTTTTGATAAGGGCTTATTACCTTACTGGCTTCAAAATGGCATCAGAGCCTGGTGTCAAGTGAATCAATCAGATACAAAGACAATGAAATCATCAACAAGACAAAGAGAAAGGCCCCAAATTCCTGAATAGAGCTTGACCAAATTAAATTTCTTTTAAGAGTATTTAAACATAGTTTTGGAATAACTGTTATAACACATTGTTTTAAGAGCTTTCTTCTGCTGCTACATTTTGATTAGGGAATATATGGTTATCCATATGTTAATTGGGGTCAGGGAGCGGGTGGTGTGAGGCAGAAAAACATTGAAGAAGCTCTTGCAATGGTCCAGGTGAGAGAGATTGTGATGGATTAAATTTTGTCACCCAAAAGATGTATTGAAGACCTAACCCCCAGTATTTCAAAATGGGACTTTATTTGAAAATAAAATCATTGCAGATATGATTAATTAAGTCAAGGTAAGGTCATTTTGGAGTTGGGTGGGTCCCTGATTCAGTATGACAGGTGTCCTTATGGAAATAGAATAAGACAAAGAGGCTGAAGTACAGGTCCAGTGATATGGTTTGGCTGTGTCCCCAACCAAATCTCATCTTGAATTGTAGCTCCCATAACTCCTACACATCATGGGACGGATCTGGGGTAGATAATTGAATCATGGAGGTGATTTCTCTGATACCATTCTCATGGTAGTGAATATGTCTCATGAGACCTGATGGTTTTTTTTTATTTTTTTGCCAATCAATGAGAGCTTGTAAGGTTGCTGAGGTTGGTTGGCCTTGAACTCTTGGCCTCGCCTTTGCAAGCACCACGACATCCGGCCGGAGCCACTTTGGGCCTGAGACCTGATGGTTTTTAAGGGGAAATCCCTTTTGTTTGGCTCTCATTCTTTCTTGTCTGCTGCTATGTAAGATGTGTCTTCCACCATGATTGTGAGGCCTCCCCAGCATGTGGAGCTGTGAGTGCTTTAAACCTCTTTTTCTTTATAAATTACCCAGTTTCAGGTATGTCTTTATCAGCAGTGTGAAAGCAGACTAATAGAGTAAGTTGCTACTGGTAGAGTGGGGCATTTCTGTAAAGATACCCAAAAATGTGGAAGCAAATTTGGAACTGGGTAACAGGCCGAGGTTGGAGCAGTTTGGAGGGCTCAGAAGTAGACAGGAAAATGTGGGATAGTTTGGAACTTCCTACAGACTTGTTGAATGGCTTTGACCAAAATGCTGATAGTGATATGGACAATGAAATCCAGGCTGAAGTGGTCTCGGATGGAGATGAGGAACTTGTTGGGAACTGGAGTAAAGGTGACTTTTGCTATGTTTTAGTAAAGAGATTGGCAGCATTTTATCCCTGCCCTAGAGATTTGTGGAATTTTCAACTTGAGGGAAGATGATTTAGGGTATCTGGTGGATGAAATTTCTAGGCAGCAAAGAACTCATGAGGTGATTGGGGTGCTGTTCAAAGCATTCAGTTTTAAAAGGGAAACAGAGCATAAAAGTTTGAAAAAGTTGCAGCCTAAAGAAGCAATATAAAAGAGAAACCCATTTTCTGAGGAGAAACCCAAGCAGGCTGAATACATTTACATACTATCAAGAAGCCAAATGTTAATTGCCAAGACAATAGGGAAAATGTCTCCAGGGCCTGTCAGGGATCTCCATGGTAGCCCCTCCCATCACAGACCCAGAGGCCTAGGAGATAAAAATGGTTTCATGGGCTGGGCCCAGAGCTCCTCTACTGTGTGCAGCCATGGCTGAAAGAGAAAAAGGTACAGATTGGGCCATGGCTTCAGAGGGTGCAAGCCCCAAGCCATGGCAGCTTTCCCATGGTGCTCAGACCACGGGTACACAGAAGTCAAGAATTGAGGTTTGGGAATCTTCTGCTAGATGTCAGCAGATGTATGGAAACACCTGGATTTCTAGGCAGAAGTTTGCTGCAGGGCTGGGGTCCTCATGGAGAACTTCTGCTTGGGCAGTGCTGAAGGGAAATGTGGGGTTGAAGCCCCCACAGTCCCCACTGGGGCACTGCCAAGTGGAGCTGTGAGAAGAGGGCTGCCATCCTCCAGACCCCAGAATGGTAGATCCACCAACAGCTTGTGCTGTGCACCTGGAAAAGCCACAGGCACTCAATGCCAGCCTGTGAAAGCAGCTGAGAGGGAGGCTGTACCTAGCAAAGCCATAGGGGAGGAGCCGTGCAAGACCATGGGAACCCACTTCTTGTATCAGTGTGACCTGGATGTGAGACACGGAGTCAAAGGTGATCATTTTGAAGCTTTAAGATTTGACTGCACTGCTAGATTTTGGACTTGCATGGGGCCTCTTTAGTCACTTCATTTTGGCTCATTTCTCCCATTTGGAATGGGTATATTTATCCAATGTGTGTACCCTCATTGTATCTAGGAAGTAAGTGACTTTCTTTTGATTTTGCAGGCTCATAGGCGGAAGTGACTTGTCATTTCAGAATGACACTTTGGACTGTGGACTTTTGAGTTAATGCTGAAATGAGTTTCTGGGGGAATTGGAAAGGCATTGTTTGGTTTTGAAATGTGAGGATGTGAGATTTGGGAGGGGCCAGGATCAGAATGATTTGGTTTGGCTTTGTCCCCACCCAAATCTCATCTTGAATTATAGCTCCCATAATTCCCATGTGTTGTGTAATGGACCTGGTAGGAGTAATTGAATCAAGGGGTGGTTTCTTCAAATTTCTAGCCTCTATAACTACAAAAAATTAAAAAAAAAAAAAAAGACTTTGTTTTAAGTCACTCAGTAGTTTCTGATACTTTGTTTTGACAGTAGGAAGAAATTAATACAGATATTATGTTACAGTGCCAATATCAGGCAGGTCTTTAAAATTAATTCCTTATTGAGGGTAGCTGCCTTTCTAGACAAACCTCTTTAATCAAAATCACTATTGTGTAATCAAAAGAAATCACAGGAACAATAATGCAGAATACCCATGACAATGAAAACGTTAAGCAACTTCTTTAGTAATATCTATGGCTTATGTGCCAGACACTATGCTAGTCAAACCTATGGGGGTTCTATAATTATTTCTTTTTCACAAATGAAGAAGCTGAGACTTAGAGATGTTAAAAGTCTTGCCTGGGGCCAAACAGCTAGAAAAAGGGGTAGTGGAAAGCCAGAACTCAGGATCAGTCGGATACATGAGATAGATTTCTACTGGTTAATTTCACATGTCAACTCAGTTGGGCTAAGGGATTCCCAGAGAGCTGGTAAAGCATTGTTTCTGGGTGAGCTTGCAAGTGTGTTTTTAGAAGAGATTGGCACATTAATTGGTAGGCTGTGGGTGGGCATCACCACGTCTTTTGAGGGATGGAGTAGGACAAAATGGTGGGGAAAAGGCAGATCTCCTTTCTCTTTTTGAGCTGGGACATTCACCTTCTCTTGCCCTTGGAGATAGGAGCTCCCAGTTTTTGAATTTTTGGACTTTGGGACTTGCACTATCAGCCCTTCTCAATTATCAAGTCTTGGGCCTTGAGCTGAGAGTAACATCACTGTCTCTTGTGATTCGCATACATTTGGACTCAGACTAAGTAACACCCCAGCTTTCCTGGTTCTCCAGCTTGCAAACAGCACATCATGGAACTTCTTGACCTCCATGGTTGTATGAGTCAATTCCCATAATCAATCCCATTTTATTATATGTGTCTGTATATATCCCCTTGGTTCTATCTCTCTAGAGAATCCTAATTCAGTCTCTATCCATGATGGCTTCACAATAATAATCTTGACATGTGAAAAAGGAAGTATATAGTTAATTTTTCTCTTTTCTGATTCTTTGCTTCCTGCCCTCTTACCTTGTTGGCCAATTCCAGTGAATTAGAGAAAAGCAGTAGTAACATCACTTTCCTTCTCTGATATGGAAGGAATGAGAGGAAACGACATCCAAGAGAACTGGAAAGTTATTCCATGTTGTTGCAACTTAGTAACTAAGATCTTCCGGTGATCCACATAAGTGTTTGACACATGAAACATGTTAGTTTCAAGAGTTTGTATGTTTAACCTTTCAGGAAATGTATTTTCATATGTGAGTGGTAGAGAGCAATAGTAATAATATGGAAGAGTTATCTATTCTTAAAAGGTAATTGGAGCAAATAGTACTGGTAATATTTGCTGAGAATGAGCAAGAGGCTCAAAAACTCTGTTTTACAATTTTCTCCTGTGCCTTGGGGCTTTCACAAAGCATTGAACAATAGAACAGATCTCATCTCTCTGCTCTTCCACCCCCAGGAGAGGATGGTGGGGAGATGGGCCCCCCGCTCTGGAGAACAAATATCACTTTGCCCTTGGTTTCACCTACTTTCATGGGAAAATAGTTCATTTAAAACAGACTAATACAATAATTCCCTTAATTAGAAAATATTTCACCAGACAATTTTGGAAAAAGAAATCTTTCCATTAGATTTTCAAGGGAGGTTTATAGAATCTTGTGAATTTCATGGTTTCACTTTGAGGTGCAATCGGTTACTGGCAAAATCTGTAATCATGGGGCTGTACATTAGGCTCTCTGTATTTAATAATTCCTTTCATCGTGGCTCAAATTCATTTTATTGACTTAATTTGGCATCTCCATAAGATAATATACTAATACTTTGTTTTGACAAGTAGCTAATGGTAACCTATAAAGCTTTATACTATTTGAAATCATACACCGACATGACGGAAAAACAATAGAATGTGGACAGATTCAATAATTCGGCTGTATTAAATCACTATTAAAATAATTGATAGCCTGTAGTATTATAAAACCAGGGAATTTAAAACCTGGTCCTGGAAAACACTTTTATGACCACACTGAAGGTAAAAAATAAGGTTACTTGGCCAAGGTCATAATGGATGTTTTAATCTCTGCAACAGTAGTAAGATAGTAAGAGTGATTTCTTTTAACAACTGGCAAATGGAAAAAAGATCAAACATTACAAATCAGTTTTTGATGTACTTATCAGATAGTGAGGAATCCAATAGCTTAGGTTCAAATCTTCCTCCACCACTTTGGGCAATTTATTTGGCTGTGATGTGCCTTAGTTTTCCTTGTGGATTTATAACAAAAAAATCTAGAAACTAGTATAAATCCTATTTGATTTTTAATCCGTCCTGTCTTCTGAACTGCTTGTTCGACAACACATTTATAGGTCAAAAGAGGGCATTTTCAAATTTGTAAGAAATAAAGGTCACATTTCCATTGGCAATGTGGCTATTCCCTAGATGAAATGTGAAGTCCACAGTTGCTATCTTGTAGCATTTCCATAACATACTATTTTTTATAGTGGCAATCGATGTTTTAAATTATCAGACCATATTTATTAAATCCAATTTATTAAGTGATTGAATGTCCTTTTATATAGTTTTGAACATTTAAAAATATGTTTCAATTCACATAATCAGTTATGAGTAATATATAATCGAAAGAGAAGCAAAGATAATTCTATCCTTTTCCTTTTTCTCTTCCCCCTTCCCTTTTCTAAAACAATGTGCCAAATACCTCCTCCCCATTTTTAACAGCTAGATAATTGTTCCCAGAATTCACTACATCGTGTGAAGCCTGGACCGTTATCCCTTGATGTATTTCTTCCATGGTAAAATCAAAGAGTTCTCATAATTACATTTGGTAATTCTAGAATAATTATTTTTGTTGTTAAGATTTTCTGTACTAAAAGCAAAAATTCTAGGTCAACAGGTCATTGTGTGCCAAAGTAGCATTGTGGTAGAAGCAGGGAACGAACGAGACGGTGTTAAATTACCTTTGGTTCTGGACACTGGGAGCTTTTCTTCATTTCCCTAAATGCACAGTCTTAGTAACGTATGTTGAAACAATCACTTTTCATGAGTAGTAAAGAACTCATTTTACAAACTGTGTCAAACCGAAGTGAATAATCTAAGTGGTCATGATGAAGTTTAGAAAACAGTGTTAGGGAGAAGCTCGAATGTACACTTGGAATACTTTTTGAAAGTGGATGAAAATCTACTTGAGCTAGAGTTAGTAATAGGGATTTTCTGTGGTATTGTGAGCCACCTTCCTAATGGCATTTCCAAGTGTTTAGGATTGTATTTTAAAATTATGTGCATACTCTATGAAAGTAAAAGCTTACAATTAAGTATCATGTTTGCAAATATGACTCAATAAAGTGTAGGCAATGTAAATGTTTGTAGATTTGTCTTTTGTCTTTCAGTTGGTGGTTGTAGGGGAGAGGTCTCCTGTAGTTCATTGCAGGAAAGCATTTTAAGGCAGGTTAGGTCTTGTTCAGCAAATGTTAAATGCAGTCCTGTATGAAGTCAGGCTGGTGAAGTAGATGATGTTCTCTGGTTCCTGACAGCCTGCGGAATAGAGGATGATGATGACATTGCAGTTAAAGTCGATCTTTTTTGGCAGGAGCTGAAACAAACCACTGGCCAGATGGCCAAATTGGACTGAGGGAAAACATTTATTAGCATCCAATTTAGTCATTCATGTGACTGGACAATACTGCACTCCCTATAATCATTCCCACTTGGTCTCCAGTGAATCAAACTAAAGGGTATTTTTTTCCTGACCCATTTTATTTCACACCTGATAGCTAGATGTCCTTGTAATGCATATGACCCAGTTAATTAGATCTAGGCTCTTCTCTGGAGCAAGAGAAGAGGAAACCAGAGCCTTGCCTTTTCTTTCTTTTTTTTTAGTTGAAAGGCTAAACTTGGGGAAGCAAACAGCTGTCAGCTTTGAGTAATTCAAATCGTTTTTATGTATGGTGCCTTAGCAGTCTCTAGAGAATTTTATATTGATGAGATTAAAATTCCAATGTATACTCTTTAGCCAGCATTTTAACTTCTAGTAATTCATCCAAAGGGTGAATTATGTGCGTGCATGTAGACTTAACCACAACATGTTCATGGTAGTGTTATAAATAGAGAAAAATGGAGAAAAATTAAATGTCTATTTAATTCGCTTATTCAAGAATACACGTTGAGCTAGTGCTTTGAGTCACATACTGTTCTATTTGCTAATCAATATTAGATTGAACAAAATAATACTGGTAACTTATGGAGTGGAATACTATACAGCCATTAGCAGCACCGTATAAGAATAGTCGATGACATGGCAAGATGTCGATGATATATCAGTGAAAAATTAGGCAATAAAAATGAAATGCCTTTTGATGTTTACCTTTACTTTGTAAGTGTACTATAATAAAGTCATAGGATTTTTTTATAGTAGACACAAAATAATAGACTGAAGCTGGCTAGAGCATGACTTTGGCCCTATGAGCAGTAATGATGGTCAAGATCATCTGTACCTTGAAAATATACCAGAAACATGGTTTCTTAAAGATCAAGACATTGGAAGCAAGATGATAGTCATGGAAGAGGATAATTCTGCTATCTCCAAATATGGAGATTATGAGTCACCAGGGAAACTATATTTAATAATTTAATTTAGCTAGCTCCTCTAATATTTTCTGGGGTGTTATTTCCATGTAATCAATCTGCCTACATAAAAGGCAAAGACAAATAAGAAATCCTTCACTAGAAACTAGTTGAAGAAGGAATGCTTCTCTGAATTCCATGTTGTCCATTTTAGAATATGTAGCATTAGATTTTCCTTGAGCCTTCCCATAATTTCATAGAAAAAGTATTGACCTCAAGAGGGCCAATGAAGTTAAAATGAATTTCTTATGAAATGAAGCAAACTAACTCTGTTTTTGTTATGCTTATCTGTATTCGTGAGCTTCGAGTTTGGCTTGTCTTGCATTCTAAACTACAAAGCAGTTGCCTCAAGTTCTACCTGCCTGCAGCAGATAAAGCTGACAAATGTGTTTGAGACTTAGGAGTAAAACAAATAGAAGCAAATAAAAGCTAATATTCAAATGCATGCAATGTAATTAGATTAATCTACAGCCGGGTTTGTGAAGGAAAACTGTGAATCAGATGTATAGTTTTCAGGGAATTTTAATGCAAACTATGCTGTTTATACCTATTAGAGTAAATTTCAATAAAGAGTCTACTATACACTGGGGACTGTTGGGGGGAATGGGGGAGGGACAGCAGGGGGGGGCTGGGGGGGATAGCCTGGGGATGAATACCAAGTGTGGGTGAAGGGGAGGAAAGCAGCAAAGCACAGTGCCATGTGTGTACCTATGCAACTATCTTGCTTGTTCTGCACATGTACCCCCAAACCTATAATGCAATAAAAATTAAAAAAAAAAAAAAAAAAAAAAGAGTACACACACATTCACACACACACACACACACACACACACACATACACACACATACGCCCCATACACACAGACCTAGCAATGAAGCCTACTGGGAGCTACTTTAGATTTAAATTTGTGTCCACTTTTGGGAGGCTAGAGGGTATTAAATGATTAAGATCTGTGTGCCAGGACTCTGGAGTTGGTTTTCAGAACTTATTGCCTGCAATTAGAGTAACCATTAGGAAGATTTTGCTTTTACCTAGGCAAAATAAGGTATAACGTTGAACAATGATTGATGAATTTGATTAATTTAGAGAGTCGACTGGAATAATTTAGGTGGAAACAGTTTTTTTAATTAACGTTTTTCAAGAGTCTTAATTTTCTGGATAATTGAACTGTCTGAAGACTGTGGCGGTATAGATGCTGCTTCAAGTTATATACAATTTAGACAATGTTTGAATTCCTGTGTAGATTTTAATTTTCTTACAAAACTAGTAGACATTTAAAATCAATACTGCTTTAAATGTAAAAAAGTGAATTTACTATCTAAATCATACTGAGCTAGCATACTTATTTACATTTTCAATCCTGATACAAGGAAGTTTTTATAATTTTTTTCATGCTTTAAAACTTAAAAAGACCAAAGAAAGAAAAGTCATTTGATTTCAATACTCAGGGCACTCTGTTTTAAATCCACCTTATTTTTTTCTTTTCTTTTCTTTTTTGACAAGGCTCTGACTTTCCAAAAGTTTTAATTATTTGGTTTCTACCTTGATGCCAATAATATGCCTCTTCAAGCTAAGTTTTCCTTTTTTTTTTCTTCTTAAAATGGAGTGGCTGCCTTTGATCTCTCTGAGGTTGAGGATGTGAATGTGTTCTTATTGGGTCAGTATTCCTAGAAACAGTCTCATGACCAGTTTTCATTCTTTGTGATGCCCGCAGCCTGCCCAGCCCCGTGGAGATTGTTTGTACTTAGATCCTGCCTGTCATGCAGTATCTGCTCACCTCTCAGACTCCTCCCCCTTCAGATTGGCCTCCCTGACACCAGCCTTTATCTGACACCTGTTTGTAAGGCTTCGACTGGGCAACTCCTCCTGCCCAGGAAGGTTCCTTCCTACTCACCAATCCCAGTGTTGCAGACTTATCTTCTGGTTGTATCCCCTTGCAGCCTGTCCTGTATTATTAATATGCTATGTGGGGAATGTGCGTATTCTACTCTCCTGACATCACTGAAGTTCCTTGTTTTAGCTTTTATTTTTGGTTTGGGGGAACATGTGAAGGTTTGTTACGTAGGTAAACATGTGTCATGGGGGTTTGTTGTGCAGGTTATGTCATCACCCTTGTATTAAGCCCAGTACCCTGCAGTACCCCAGTACCCTTTTCTGCTTCTCTCCCTCCTCCCACTTTCCCCACTCAGGTAGACCCCAGTGTCTACTGCTTTCTTCTTTGTGGTCGTAAGTTCTTAATATTTAGCACACACTTATAAGTGAGAACATGCAGTATTTGGTTTTCTGTTCCTAATAAAACAACCAAAATGACATAATTTGATCCATTCTTATAAGACACACACACCACACCACACACACACACCACAGACACCCCCCCCCAACACACACTATAAATTACCTAGTTTCAAGCAGGATTTTGATGGAATAAAGCTTACAACTGGTAGTGAGAAGTAAAGAGCTAAAGAAAGACTGAATGTAGGTCTTCCCTAGACCTAGCTCTGTCCATTTTCTAAGGCCTCAGTAGTGCTGCATAACCACAGCACTTTAGTGGGAATCAACTACAAATACTTAATTTTGCTTTGTAGACACTTAGTTTTTGCTTTCAAGCATCATAGGTGGTTAGATGGCTTTACTGATCTTGTCTGCCCTCTTTCCCGTGTTGGAATCTGTGCTAGCAGGAAGGAGACATGTGTCTAGTCCATGTGTCGTCTTCAGCAGGGTAATCTGAGCATGATCTCAAGGTGAAGGCAGTGGAGCAAAAGAGAGAAAACCAAGATGTGTAAGCTTCTGCTTGTATCAAGTTTGCTGATGTTCCATGGGTCAAAGCAAGTCTCATAGCTAAATGCAGAGGCAATATGGAAGAGCCCTGCAATGGGAGACCTGCAGCCTTGAGGCCACGAGTGCAGGTAGTACATGCCCAGTAAGGCAGGTGTGCAAGGGCACTTCATGTGCTAGCAAGGAGGCAAGAAAGAGTCATTGGCTAACAGGAATTGTATCATCTTAGAATAGGATTCCTCAAGCCAAATCATTTGACCATTTTTCATAATCTCGCAGAATTATAATTCTTGTCATATGTAACAGACATCCATAGATTTTGACAGCACTTTTCATTAAGAAGGAAAATCCCAAAGTGTTTTTACCATTGATGGGAAGTTACAGTAATTTTGAAATCCAGGCACATGTTTTGCTATTATGTGATGTAACATTCTAATACTTTGGAAAATTTGCAATTACTATTTACTTTTAAGAATCCCATTGAAAGTACTATTTGTCTTTTCCACACATTGGTCTTGGGATTGTTTAAAAAACTACACCAAAGCAGGCTATGAGTCGGAGGGAAGCTAGCACATGCTGCCTTTTCTTTCTAGGAACCTATCGCTGGGACCATACTCCATTTGCCACCAGTACATGGTTGGTTCTAAGCCATGGGAGATTTGAAGGCCCTATATTTCTTCCAGCAGTGAATCCTCTTTCTTCTTTCCCTCTCCTGGAAGACTCCTAAGAGTTCCTTGTTAGTGCCTCCACAGTGCCTCCCTGAAGCTTTCTTTCAAGATAAGGAATTTTGTTCAAGAAATGCCTTCACCATTTCTTTTGTCAATATTCTCTAGTCTGTTTCATACTCTTACATTCCTGAAAACTTGTGATTTCGCAAAGATGTTAATTCATTTGTTACCACATATCAGTTGTCTTTTTAATAATTTAGAATGGCTTGGCTTATTTTGGGCTTTATGGTACGGCAGAAGTGAGTTTAGGGTGATTAATATTTAAATATATTTATCTGACAATATTATGTATTTAAAAACATAACTAAGAAAATGATAAAAATCACAATCTCACCAACTAGGGATAAACTACTCAATTTTCTCACTTTAGCATTTATATGTGTGTATAATTCAACTACATGGGACACCAATAGTCAATTTTGATCTACACAATAATTTCATACACACTTGTGACCATTCCTTGTATTAGGAACAGATAGGAGATACATATATGATGTATACATATATGATAGATACATATATGTATATGATACATAAACACATATATGATGTATACATATATGTATATGATACACATGTATCATATGTATCATATATGTATCATATGTATCATATACATATATGTATACATCATATATGTGTATATGTATCATATACATATACATCATATATATGTATATATGATGTAGACATATGTGTATATATTATATACATATATCTATAAATGACATACATATATGATATATACATATATATGTATATATGTATCATAAATGTAGATCATTTGTATATATGTGATATATATCATATATGATATACATGTATATGATATATGTATATAGGTATGTATATTATACATATATGTGTATATGTGTATATGTGTGTGTAGGATATGTGTGTGTATGTATACATATATATGCATGTGCAGGGGTGGGGAGAGAGAGAGATTGAAAGAGAGATTAAAGAACTGACTCATGCACTGTGGGGGGCTGTCAAGTTCAAAATCTGTAAAGCTGAAAATTTAAGGAAGAGTTGATGTTGCAATTTTCAGTCCGAAATTCCCAGAATTTCTACATTGTACTCTTGAGGCAGAATTGCTTCTCCTTCAGGAAACCTTAATCTTTGCTGCTAAGGCCTCCAGCTGTTGCATGAATCACCTACATTATGGAGGGCAACCTGATGAATTCAAAGCCTACTGACTTAAATATTGGTCGCCTCTAAGAAGTAGATTACAGCAACATTTGACGAAATAACTGGGTATCATAGACTAGCCAAGTTGACACATAGAATTAACTATCACATTCCTGATATACGGTCTGCATTCTGGTTTTTACAAAGATAAATAATTATTCAGGTAAATAGGTTTCTATATATTTAACGAGTCTATTGAATTTATAAGAAGAGGAGTCACTGGTTCATTTATCCAACATGTATACTGATTATGAAGATATGACACCTGCAGTGATCTATCTCTGGGTCATAGGTACCAGCTCGTGGGGGCTTCACTCTGCTTCTCTATTTTAGCCATTTTTTGCACAGTCATTGGTGTGATAGCACCTAACCATGAAACCAGAGCATTCAAGAAGGGGAAGCCAGAGCCTGTCCATCTGAAAATAAGTTAATATAAATGTCAATTTCTCTTCATAGAAGAGTATGCTTTTAGAGTCTTGGGCTTACTTTATGGCTTTGGAGAACTATTTGTACTAGATACTGTGTTTAATATTCATAATTTGTTTCTGAAAACACTGTTGAGGTAGACACTATTATTAAACCTATTTATAATTAGAGAAAAATGGGGCCTAGAGAAGTTAAGGAACTT
Source organism: Saguinus oedipus (assembly GCA_031835075.1). Classification (NCBI taxonomy): domain Eukaryota; kingdom Metazoa; phylum Chordata; class Mammalia; order Primates; family Cebidae; genus Saguinus; species Saguinus oedipus. The sequence continues at coordinate 11,252,531 of CM063169.1, read as the reverse complement.
GAAGAAAAGCACTGTTGAATTTATTGGCCCCCAAATGTGACCGTGTTATTCATTGCCAGAAAGTGGGGAGAGGGTGGTGAAACCAGACATTGGCTCAACTTCTGGGATGTGGGAGGTTCTGAGAACAGCTGTGGCCATTTTGTTGTAGGACAGTAACTGACCTGGAGTACTGAGACTTGTGATCAAAGAACCCAGAGGTCTGAGGAAGTGTAAATTCTGGTTATTTATAAAGTATTTAGACATTATCTTATGATCTCATTGGAAAGAGACATGGAAGTATGTTTCTAATTGAAAGAACAAGTGGAAGTGAAAAAACTGTGTTGCCATCCCACAGATTAATACTGGCAAATGCTAAGCTCGTGAGTGTGTGAGTGACAGTGTATGTGTTTGTGTGCCTGCACATGCACTGTTTTTGAAGCAGATCCATTGCAGCATAGAGACTAAATTAAAATATTATAGTATATTGGTGCATAAAAGGGCTTTTGAGGTTACCTAACACAGTTCCTTCATCTGAGGAAGCTGATGCCTAGAGAGACTGAGTGTTCAAGGTCTTTCAGTCAGTTCTATCCACTATTGCATCAATAAGAAATAGTAATTTTATGTTGAGAGTATGACTTCAGTGAACATATATCTTTGCACTTTCTGGACAGTATCATTTTTAAATCTACTTTACTGTTGACTCCAAACCTATTGATGTGTTCTGGCCGCTCATATTTCAGGACTCAAATTATAGCTCTAATATCATATTTCACTCTCATAAGTGGCACAAAGATTCCTGGTCAGACCGTTTGTTCCAACAGCTTTTGGTATGGAAAATATGCTCACCGTAACCATGATTGAGTGTGCTTGTTTCCAGGCCAATGGAGAAAGACGAATCATAATTTTCTTTCTCAAGGTGTTTTTGCTATTTTCATGGCACCTTTAATCTTGCTCCCCTTGGCATCCTCGTGCCCTATTCTCTGACTTTCTATTTTCTGGTCACTGCCTCTGTTTTCTACTAGGGTGACTTTGCTTATCTCTGTTGAAATGATGGCCAGGAATTAGGTAGGTACCTTAATGAATTAGGGTGAGAAATACAGGCATTAGACTTATTAAAGAGGGGTTAGACCTACAATGTGAACAATAATTGACGTGTGCAGGGTATTACATTCATCTAGAAAGAGTGTCCCTGTTAGTACCCTACAGGGCTGTGAGTCTCTGCCAGGGTAATGGATGAATGATTCAAATTGACTTTAGAAGTCAACACTGCATCAACTCTTCTCTTTCAACAAAAAGAACTGAATACAAGAAAGCAACTTTCTTGGGAAAAAGCACAATAGTAGCATCAGATGCTTCTTGGAATGTACAGAAGTTTATTGCTACTACATATTAAGCTTTGTACTAAGGACTGCTTGGTGACTTAAGTGATGAATTCCACTTTATATATAAAATGAGCCTGGCCGGGCACAGTGGCTCACGCCTGTAATCCCAGCACTTTGGGAGGCCAAGGCGGGTGGATCACGAGGTCAAGAGATCGAGACCATCCTGGTCAACATGGTGAAACCCCGTCTCTACTAAAAGTATAAAAAATTAGCTGGGCATGGTGGCGCGTGCCTGTAATCCCAGCTACTCAGGAGGCTGAGGCAGGAGAATTGCCTGAACCCAGGAGGCGGAGGTTGCGGTGAGCCGAGATCGCGCCATTGCACTCCAGCCTGGGTAACAAGAGCTAGACTCCGTCTCAAAAAAAAAAAAAAAAAAAAATGAGATGAGGCTCAGGGTAATTGTCACGTATTTCAAGAACTACTTGATGGGCAATGGGAGACAACAGTCAGATTGTGGCACCACATCACTGGATTCCTTCCCCTCTCCTATTTCCAAGGAAAAATCGCAATCCTCACAGACACAGAACAGCAACAGGGAGAGGCAGGCTGTGGCATGCAGTGGTCAGAACGGCTTTTCCAGGATGAATGGGGCCACTGAGAGGATCCATCACTCCTCTATTGAACTCTTTCTTCGTTAGAGTTGAGCCAGTGGCAGATGGTGCTCCTCCACTAACATGGTCTCTGCGTTGGGGAATATGTTTTCCACATGAGTGAGAGATCTGTAATCAAGGAAATAGTTTATCTTTCTTTCTCCTTAGAAGCTCTGTGCCATTTAGTTATAGGACTGGTAGTTAATCTTGGGCAGCTCTCATTCCTTCCTCACAGAACAGCTTAATCCATGATCGTTTGTACAGCTTCCAGCTTGTGGCAGGCTCTTGAGATCGTGCACAACATGCTTAAACTACATGTGAATGAAATTTCTTGGCCGATGTCCGATTAATGAGACCCAGCAGTATAAAGTTCCTAAACCACTAAGGCTAATCATCACATTTCTCTTGTTTTGACAAGACTGGCTGGGTACTGCCGCCAGCTGTAAATGAAGGAGACAAGAAAAATCACATATCTTATCACACAGAAAGAAAAAATAATGTCAATGGCAAGAGAGAAAATGGGAGAAAGCAAGGGATTGAGGGCACCATTCTGTTGAGAAGGTGGGACGTTTGGAGGACGCTGTAAAATACGGCCCCAGTGTCATTCCTCTATCAAAAGCATCTTGAATAAAGTCAAGGCCCTATAACAAACCTTGGGTGACTCAACTCACTGCTCTGACTTCTTCAACCTAGCTTTTTAGAAATGGTACTGCCCAATGCAAGAGAGATCCTGGCTATTGAACATGTAAGAATTTATACAAAATTTAGCTCTAACATTAGAAAAGCAATCCAGAACAAATGTTTTACCAAAACCTGCCCTGGTAGAACAAACTTTTTAAACTCAAGTCAACCCACGTTTTATTTTGGGATTAGATGGAACTATGTTGTAGAGAAGCAGCATTGCCCTCAGTAGTTGGCAGTACCAGCTTTTATTCACAAATATGCCTGTTGGCATTGTGACACAGAATAAGCCACTTCAATTCTAGAGTCTTCATGTTTTTATTTGAAATATTGGGACAATTAAAAGTGGTGAATGTATGACAATCCCTTAGTGGTTTTTTTTTTTTTTTTTTTTTTTTTTTTGCTTAGCTTTTTAAAAATACCTAGCTTATCGAAGTACAAAAAAGTTATATAGAAAGAATAGGTTTTAATACTCTACAGTGCAGTAGAAAAGTTACAGTTAACAATAATTGTATATTTGAAAGTAGCTAAAAGAATTATAATGTTCCCAACACAAAGAAAAGATAAAATGATAGCTATCCAAGTTATCTTGATAGAATCATTCACATTGTATGGAGTTATCAAACTATCACATATACCTCCCAAATATGTGTAACTATTCTGTATCAATAAAGTAAAGATAAATACCTAGCTTACAGAGTTCCTAGGAGAATTCAATGACCTACCATCTAATAAAGTGCCTTATAAATGTAAATCCTTACACATGTAAGCCATTAGTATTATCTCCTCTATGTACGAGTGTGCCCATGTGCATATACATATGTATGAGAGAGGGAAGCACTATGTACAGCTGTATGTTTGCCTACTTCATTTCTAGCTTCATGTATGAGAGTTCTTAATGCAATGTGAAAAAGCAAGCAATGCCATATCTAGTATTTTTAAATAATCAATTCCATTTAAACCACAGACTCACAGGAGAATTACATCAGCCTCCTGGAGGCTGCAATGTGGCTCTGGGTGAGATTGGATCTGTCACTCTCAACCTCCAAGCTGAGTGAATGTGCATTTGTGTTTTAATGGGTTTCCATGGTGGCTTGACCTTTCCAGTGCATAGGTGAGGCCGGTCGAGTTCCTGGATCTGAAACCTTCTGAGGCACGCATGGCCTGGAGGGTAGAGGTATTTTCTAATCAATAACACTTCAAGTCAGCAAAATACTACATAAGCTCAATTTTGCAAAATCTTATAACACTTTGTGACAAAGTCATTTATGAATGTTCTTTAGCATTTAAAAGGCTCTTTGTATACTCTGTCAGAATTCCAAGCAATGAATTTTGCTTGGTTTCTTAGGGGGAGGAAACTCTTCCCTTTAATTTTTAAAGGAGTACATGAATAAATATCATTCGGCTTTAGTTGGCGACATCTGTTGTTTATTTCAGAGTTGGAATCATGAAATGTTAGATCTACCAGGGGCCTTAGAGACTTTTGAGTCCAGTGGTTTTTGAACTGGGCTTGGCAGAGCCCCGGAAATCTATGCAGGTGTCTCTGGGGTTCCCACAGGCAGGGACAGATGGGTTTGCTGACTGGCAGAGTTCCAAGAGCATCAGCCCATTCAATCAGCACAGCAATATTTATTTTATTTATTATGTTTTAAAAATTATTTTCTTTTTAAGAGACAATGTCTTGCCCTGTCATCCAGAATGGAGTGCACTGTCACAATCATAGCCTACTACAGCCTCAAACTCCTGGACTGAAGCAGTCCTTCTCCCTCAGCCTCTCGAGTGCCTAGGAGTACAGGTGTGCACCAGGCCCAGCATAATTTAAACATAATTCACATATTACAACTTATAATATGATTTTATTTTAACATGTTTGTTTCACTTAGAAAGTTAGCAAACCACCAATCTACTCCAAAGCCTTTGTTTTACAATTGAGGATTCAAGGATTCGGGAGAGGTAGTTTACAAGATCATGAAAATAGTGGATGATAGAATCCAGATCTAGTAATTTTTATTTCAGTGCCACCTCAACTAAGTAAGGCTGTTGGGGAGGAAGGCCAAATGATGCTTGTCTTTCCTTTAATGGTAGGGAAAGGCCTGATGAATGAGTGCCTGGCATTCTGCATTGATTCCCTCACTTACTTTTTGATTCATTCACCTAGTAAACTCTCAAGGTGCCATGGACGAGCAGAGAACAAGAAGACTCCAACTCTGACTTTGAGGAAGCGCTAGAATCCAAGGCAAACATCGAATCTATTACTTGTTATGCACAAGACATGAAAATGCATAGAATAAGGAAATGGAGCTTCAGGTTCAACACTAAGTTTAAGTGTGTTTTCATCTTCGAGGCATTATGCTACAGTGAAGCAAAATTGTTCACCATCTGTATCTTGTTACGCCTGAGGGGAGAATGGACCTTGAGTGCTGAGGAACTGGTGTGGAGTCAGGGGGCTGAAGTGCAGTGAGGTCAGGAGAGAGCTGCAGCAGGTGAGGTGAGGGATGCAGGTGAGGCTAGATGGCCTGGTGGTTTAAAAGCAACAGTGAGGTGTTTAGAACTAATTTTAAAAACAATGGAAAGCACTCGATGGGCCATACACAAGAGAATGATGTGTTTTCTCTTTATTTTATTTTTTTTGAGACCGAGTTTCACTCTGTGGCCCAGGCTGGAGTGCCGTGGCTGGATCTCAGCTCACTGCAGCCTCAGCCACCCTAGTTCAAGCGATTCTCCTGCCTCAGCCTCTTGAGTAGCTGAGATTACAGGCTCCTGTCACTGTGCCCAGCTAATTTTTGTATTTTTAGTAGATACAGGGTTTAACCATCTTGGGCAGTCTGGTCTTGAACTCCTGACCTCGTAATCCACCTGCCTCAGCCTCTCAAAGTGCTGGGATTACAGGCATGAGTAACCACATCTGGCTGGGTTTTCTCTTTATAAATAAGATTTGTTTAGCTAGTTATATGGAGAATAGATTCTACTGGTCAATTGTGGAATTAAGCAGACCTTAAATTTTTTTTTTTTTTTTTTTTTTTGAGACGGAGTTTTGCTCTTGTTACCCAGACTGGAGTGCAATGGTGTGATCTTGGCTCACCGCAACCTCTGCCTCCTGGGTTCAGGCAATTCTCCTGCCTCAGCCTCCTGAGTAGCTGGGATTACAGGCATGCGCCACCATGCCCAGCTAATTTTTTGTATTTTTAGTAGAGACAGGATTTCACCATGTTGACCAGGATGGTCTCGATCTCTTGGCCTCATGATGCGCCCGCCTCAGTCTCCCAAAGTGCTGGGATTACAGGCTTGAGGACCTTAAAATATTATATACCAGGTGGGGCCACAAATGGTGGTTGGATATAAGTTGGAGAAAGTGAGTGGACTCAAGATACAATCTAAAACAAAATTTGCCAATGGACAAATACAGCAAGGGTAGAAAAAGGAGAAATTAAAGTACCTTGGGGGGATATGGAAAATGCAAAGGGAGGAAGGGTTTGTTATGATGTCCAGAGAAGTGATGCACTAACAGCAGTTTTTTTTGCAATAGAGAGTTTAATAAAGGCAGAAGCAGCTAAGTGGAATAACATGAGTTTATTATTATTAACATTAGCCTCCCTCAAAATTGGGAGTCTAGGGTTTTTTTAAAGATAGTTTAGTAGGCAGGGCACTAGGGAGTGGGAAGTGCTGATTGGTTGGGTCAGGGATATAATCAGAGGAGTTGGAGCTTGACTTCTTGTGCTGGATCAGTTTCTGGGTGAAGGCCACAAGCCCAGATGAAACAGTTTACCAGTGTGGGTGGCGCCAGCTGGTATATCAGACCCATCAGGGTCTGAAAAATACCTTGAACAAGAATCTTACTTTGAATAATACAGATGTTCTCTATGGGGGTAATTGAGGATCTTAGGAATCCTGTGGCTTCTGGTTGCATGATTCTTGAGCCATAATTTCTAACCTTGTAGCTAATTTGTTAGTTTTACAAAGGATGAGTGGTCCTCAACAAGGAGTAGGTTTGCTTTGGGGAGGAGCTGTAACATGTTCATTTGAAAGTTAAACTATAAACTAAACTACTCTCATAGTTAGCTTGGCTTACACCCAGTGATGAGTAAGGGTGGCTTTGAAACAGGAAAAGTTCCCTTATCCCCTCACAGGGCATGCGATGTGGGTGTGGCTTGCTCCTTCAGTGCCCCACTGCTCAAGCCTCTAGGGGAGCATACAGACAGGCAGGCTGTGGGGCTCCAACCCCATGGTAGTGCCTTGGGGTGAAAGTGTCTTTACAGCTGAAGCCCCAGTGGGCATGTGTTACAGGGTGCTTTTTTAGTTTAGCCATCCATAGGCAGCTTGTGTTAGCTCACTTAGACTCCTGCCTTTTTGCAAGAACAGAGAGCTTTCTGTATCCCAGGGTTCCTGCCATGGTGTACTGGAATGATCAGATCACACCTGGTCTTAGAGAATGAATGCAAAGTGGTATTGAGTGGAAGTAGCTCTGGTAGATGGGGGAGCCAAAAGTGGGATGGTTTCCACCTGGAGTCAGGCTGCCCAGCAGCCCCATCTCTCCTCCCACCACTCTGGCCAAACCCTGCGTTGTTCTGATGGGCTGTCGGCTCTGTCAGTGTGCACTTCGGCCAGTGTGGTCCCCTCGACATCCAGCTGCTTGTGTCTTCTTCTGGCAATCCACTTTTCTGATGTCCAGCCACTTGTTTGCCTGCCTGCTAGGGTCTCAGTCTTTATAGGCACAGGATGGGGGCGTGGCAGGCCAGGGTGGTCTTGGGGAGTGTAACATTTTGTTGTGAAGGCAGGAGTAACTGTCCTCACCTAGGTCTGTGGGCACAGGCCTGCAGGTGGAGCCCTCACTAGGGACTTGCCCTTCTCCTCCCAGCACTTCCCTGCCTGCCTTTGATATCATTCCCCACTCTGATGAGGTGCATCTAACTTCCATTAGAATATGGACGATGAGTGATCTTAGCTGCTTCCTGCTGACAGGGGCATTGTTTGGGGGAAAATGGCAGTCGGATTCCTCCCAGTGGTCCATCTAAGCGTTCCTGGAAAAAGGGAGCCATCATCCAAGACTCTGGTTTCCTGACCATTTGGAGTTTGATGGCTTCTAGGCATGAGAGAAAAACAAGTTTTATAAGGTTGAGTTAAACATGTATGTTATACAAGGAAAGAATTTAGTGCCAAAGATTACAGAGATAAGAAGTGAAATACACTAACGATAACATTGTACCCTGAGTTGTTTCACCCTGGCAAAAGAAATTAAACCTTGTATGGAAGCAGTTAAACTTTAGAAGAGAGATAATTGTTATTGCCATATCTTTAGCAGTTAACAGGTGCACCCTGGGGATTCTGGGGTTTGCATATATGCCACATTTTCCTTGTCCAGTCTATCGTTGACGGGCATTTGGGTTGGTTCTAAGTGTTTGCTATTGTAAACAGTGCTGCTATGAACACACATGTGCATGTGTCTTTATAATAGAATGATTTATAATCTTTTGGGTATATACCCAGTAATGGGATTGCTGGGTCAAATGGAATTTCTATTTGTAGATCCTTGAGGAATTGGCACACTATCTTCCACAATGGTCAAACCAGTTTGCACTCCCACCAACAGTGTAAAAGTGTTCCTCTTTCTCCACATCCTCTCCAGCATCTGTTGTCTCCTGATTTTTTAATGATCGCCATTCTAACTGGTGTGAGATGGTATCTCAATGTAGTTTTGATTTGCATTTCTCTAATGACCAGTGATAATGAGAATTTTTTCATATGTTTGTTCGCCTCATATATGTCTTCTTTTAAAAAGTGTCTGTTCATATCCTTCTCCCACTTTTGAATGGGTTTTTTTTTTCTTGTAAATCTGTTTTAGCTCTTTGTAGATTCTGGATATTAGCCTTTTGTCAGATGGGTAGATTGCAAATTTTTTTTCCCATTCTGTTGGTTGCCGGTTCACTCTAATGCACAGTTAAGGTTAATTTTCTTATGTGTGAATTTGATCCTGCCATTTTGATGCTAGCTGGGTGTTTTGCCTATTAGTTGATGCATTTTCTTCATTGTGTTAATGCTCTTTACCATTTGGTACATTTTTGGAGTGGCTGGTACTAGTTGTTCCTTTCCTTGTTTAGTGCTTCTTTCAGGAGCTCTTGTAAGGCAGGCCTGGTCGTGATGAAATCGCTCAGCAATTGCTTGTCTGTAAAGGATTGTATTTCTCCTTCACTTATGAAGCTTAGTTTGGCTGGATATGAAATTCTAATTTGAAAGTCCTTTTCTTTAAGGTTATTGAATATTGGCCCCCACTCTCTTATGGCTTGTAGGGTTTCTGCAGAGATCTGTTGTGAGTCTGATGGGCTTCCCTTTGTGGGTAACCCAATCTTTCTCTTTAGCTGCCGTTGGCACTTTTTCTTTTATCTCAACCCTGGTGAATCTGATGATTATGTGCCTTAGGGTTGCTCTTCTTGAGGAGTATCTTTGTGGTGTTCTCTGTATTTCCAGGACTTGAATGTTGGCCTGCCTTGCTAGGTTGGGGAAGTTCTCCTGGATAATATCCTGAAGAGTGTTTTCCAGCTTGGATTCATTTTCTCCGTCATATTCAGGTACACCTATGACATGTAGATTAGGTCTTTTCACATAATCCCATATTTCTTGGAGGCTTTGTTCATTTTCAGTCTTTTTTTCTCTATTCTTGCCTTCTCATTTTATTTCCCTGAGTTGATCTTCAGTCTCTGATATCCTTTCTTCTGCTTGGTCTATTCAGCTACTGAAACTTGTTATATGCTTTGCAAAGTTCTCGTGCTGTGTTTTTCAGCCACATCAAATCATTTATATTCTTCTCTAAGCTGTTTATTCTAGTTAGCATCTCATCTAACCTTTTTTCAAGGTTCTTAGTTTCTTTGCATTGGGTTAGAAAGCATTCTTTTAGCTCTGAGAAGTTTGTTATTACCCACCTTCTGAAGCCTGTTCCATTAATTCATCAGATTCATTCTCCGTCCATCTTTGATCCCTAGCTGGTGAGGAGTTGTGATCCCTTGTAGGAGGAGAGGTGTTCTGGTTTTTGGTGTTTTCATCCTTTTTGTGCTGGTTTCTTCCCATCTTAGTGGCTTTATATACCTGTGGTCTTTGTAGTTAGTGACTTTTGGATGGGGTCTCTGAATGGACGTCCTTTTTGTTGATGATGAAGTTATTTCTTTCTGTTCCTTAGTTTTCCTTCTAACAATCAGGCCCCTCTGCTGCAGGACTGCTGGAGGTCCACTCCAGACCCTACTTGCCTGGGGATCACCTGTGGGGGCTGCAGAACAGTAAGGATTGCTGCTGGTTTCTTCTTCTGTTATCTTCGTCTCAGAAGGGTACCCACCAGATGTCTGCCTGAGCTCCCCGTTATGAGGTGTCTCTTTGGGTTTACAGGGGTCAAGGAGCTGCTGGAGGAGACAGACTGCCGCTTATAGGAGCTCAAGTGCTGTGCTGGGAGCTCTGTTCCATGCAGAGCTGCTGGGAAGGTATGTTTAAGTCTGCTGCAGTGGAACTCATAACCGCCTCTTTTCCCAGGTGCTTTGACCCAGGAAGGTCAGCTTTCTAGAACGTGCTGCTGCCTTTTTTCAGAGATGCTCTGCCCCACACAGAGTACAGTCTAGTTACAGTCTGCCAGCAGAGGGGTTGCTGAGCTGCCATAGGCTCTGCCCAGCTGCTGTGTGAACTGCCTTGGTATTGGCAGACTGCCTAGGTAGTTGTGGATGCCCTTCCCCCAACTGAGCTGGACCGTCCCGGGTGCTTGCTGCAAAACTCTCAATCCAGAGTGTTTCAGATTGTTTGTTTTGTGGGGGTGGTACCCGCCGAGCCAGATCACCTAACTCCCTGTCTCAGCCCCCTCCCTTTCAGTTGAATGGGTGGCTCTGTCTCCCAGGCGTTCCAGGCACCAGTTGAAATGGCTGCCCAGATTTGTGTGAGTTTCTGTGTGCCTATCTGTGGCACCGGCCATGCTGAAAACTTGTGCTTTTTCAGCCCAGGGAATTGCCTGGTCTGTAGGCAGTGAAAACTTGTTTGGAAATGCAGTGAGCACTCACCCTCTGCATTGTTCTTGCTTGGAACTGCACTCTGGAGCTGTTCCTATTCAGCCATCTTGGATCGCCCCTCCAGACTCATATCTTTAATTTCATGGGCTTACCACTTGTAGCCTTCCCTGAGATGGCAAACAGGAGGGCTGCATCAATCCTACACTGTTAGGAAAGGTCTGGATTGCCTTGCAAGGCATAGAAGGGCTGCAAATATGCCTTAGACTGTCTGTCCTCACAGCTACAGAAAAGTTCCAACTGCTGGATGGTATTGAAATGAATGATTCTCTCCTGGGCCCAACCAAGTCCTTCATAATTTGGCCAAACTTATGCAGAGGTCTGTGTGGCAATTTTCCTCCGGATTCTGAGGGTCAACGCAGTTCCCGTGGTTCAAGATACATGCCAGAGGAGTATAAACTGGGGATGGTGAAGAGAATTGGTTACACATTCTCAAAGACAGGGAATAGAGGCATTTTTCCTTCCCTTCCTTCTTTCAGCAAAAACTCAGGGTGTGATGGAGAGAGAAAGCAAGCATCCTCCCTTCACTTTCCACTTCTTGTTCCTGAGCCCTGGTGACCCTGACAGGTGCAGGGCATAGGTACCAATGTGGTGTTTACCCATGAAGCTGGGAAAACCTGGAGAATAGGAATTAACCACCCTCAGCTACACCTCCCTTTCTCCCTGATGTCAGCAAACTTTGGGTTCCCTGGGCCTGTTTATGCCATGAAGCATGGCCTCCTCCCGTGGGGTGGGGTTCAGTTGGCAGGAATCGGTCCTGCATGTTTACACAGTGCCTGTTGCCTGGCTTTGGACCCCTCAGACCTGATCTTTTGTTCTAGGGCCTCAGTCTGAAGCTTGGAACTGAGTTTGGAACTGAAAAAGTATTTTAGAGGCTGTTTGTATCTGTTTAGTGTCTCAAATGTGCCTTGCCAAATTTGCAGTTATCAGCCAACACGAGTTGTTCCTTTGTTAAATTCCCTATCAGAAACAAGGCTGGCATTGGGTAGGTGAGGCCTCTCACTTAGAAAAAAAAAAATAAAAACAGTTTAAGGGGCAAAAACAAGGAGGTTCTGGGGGAAGAACCCCTTGCTTACTGCAACTTGCATTTCTAATCATTACATCTTTCCCCCATATCAGGCTGAGTTGAATTCCTTGGCCAAGGGAGGAAAGGTTCCACTGGTACAGTGGGCAAGAAGCACCCATCTGTTGGCTCTGTGGGGTGGCAGCTACTGGTGGGGCTTTCTCCTGTGCTCCCCTTGTGGCTGTTGGATTTCATCTTTGCCTGCTGCAGGCACACCCAGCCACTCAAGCTGAGAAGGGAAAGGGTAACAGGAGGTGCCCTGAGCTGTGCATGCCTGTGGCTATCGATGTGGAGGCCACATGTTCTTATTGTTCAACACCCACTTATGAGTGAGAACATGCAGTGTTTGGTTTTCTCTTCCTGTGTCAGTTTGCTGAGAATGATGGTTTCCAGATTCATCCATGTCCCTGCAAAGGACATGAACTCATTTCTTTTTATGGCTGCATAGTATTCCATGGTGTATATGTGCCAATACCAAGGCAGTTCACACAGCAGCTGGGCAGAGCCTATGGCAGCTCAGCAACCCCTCTGCTGGCAGACTGTAACTAGACTGTACTCTGTGTGGGGCAGAGCATCTCTGAAAAAAAGGCAGCAGCACGTTCTAGAAAGCTGACCTTCCTGGGTCAAAGCACCTGGGAAAAGAGGCACATGGACACAGGGAGGGGAGCATCACAAGGTGCCCTTTTAGTTTAGTCATCCATAGGCAGTTTGTGTTACTCAGCTCAATCAGACCCCTGCCTTATTTCACAGAAGGCTTTCTGTCTCCCTAGGTTCTTGCCTTGGCATACCAGAAGAATTGGATCACATCTGGGCTTGGAGAATGAGTGCCTGGTTTTCATGGAGTAGAAGTAGCTCTCAGCAGATGGGGGAGCAAGAAGGGAGATGGTTTTCTCCTGGAGTTGAGCTGCTCAGTGTCCCAGGCTCTCCTCTGACTGCCATGGCGAACTCCACACCATTCTGCCGGTCCATGGCCTGCTGGCCTGCCGGCTCTGTTGGTGTGCTCTTCACCGGCATGCTCCCCTTGACGTCCTGCTGCTGTGTCTTCTTCCACTGATCCTGCTTCTCTTGATGTCCAGCCAGCTGGATGTCTGCCTGCTAGGGTCTTAGAGTTTTTATAGGCACAGGATGGAGCTGTGGCAGGCTGGGGTGGTCTTGGGAAATGTAACATTTGAGTGTGAAGGCAGGAGTGCCTGTCCTCACCTAGGTCTCTGGGCATAGGCCTGGGGGTGGAGCTCTTGCCAGGGACCTGCCCTTCTCCTCCCAGCGCATCCCTGTCCTCCTCCATATCAGCTTGGATGTTAGAAGCAAGATGGAGTTATTCGGTCAGATCTTTCTCACTGTCGTAATTTTGCAGGGGTGGTTTTATGATCACTTTGAGATGCCTATTGAATATCCAGTTGGAAGAGCATTCTAGGCACTTGGAGTTCAGAGTCTGGATTTAAGAATTGGAGGTATACTTTGGCACTATATTGCATTTAAAGCTGTTTTTCTCAATGCAAATCATGCAGGACAAGAGAGTAAGAAAGAGGGACTAGGGCCAATCCATGAACTACTAAACGTTTAGAAGTCAATTAATGTATGTGAATAGAAGCAGCTGGTAGGTAGAAAACCAGGGACAGTGTGGTAACATGAAAACTGAAGGTCAATGTCTGTCCGTATATCAACCCCAAAGTGCCTGGTATAGTGCCTGGCAGCTGGTAGATACTGCATTGTTGCTATGAGAAGTTCAGTAATCCAGATAAGTGTTAAGAAATAATGGCTGTTTTTGAAGAGATGGGCGAGTCCATAGTTAGCTAACACACAGATCTCTTCAACGGTTAGGAAATTAAATTTCCCCATTAATAAAACTTCAAACATATAGAGATTTAGTTATGTCTACTTTTTTATAGCCATGAAAATTTTAACTTTATTATGCATGAATTTTGAAATGGTAAAGACCCATAGGAATAACTGATAAACAAGGCAACTGGGTGTTATATATTTCAGAAGAAGGTAAAGCAGCAGGTGAAGTTAAAGTGGAATGTAACCTTGAATAACAATAAGGACACAGCATCATGAGGTGAAGTAAATATGGGCCTTGAGGTTCTTGCGGGGAGAGGAAAACCGAAAGAGCAAAGAGGGACTGACGTGATTTGAGCTGAGCCCTCTGCTCTGTGCAGATGTTCAATAGCATGAGATTGTGTCAGTTCTGGGTAGTTTAAATAAAGATACTTCCACTTCAGATTTTCCTGACTCAGGCATTTAAGTGGCTTTGCACCTGGGGCTATAATAGGATATAACAAGAAGTAGGTGGCTAGGTGCAGTGGCTCATGCCTATAATGCCATCACTTTGGGAGGCTGAGATGGGCAGATCACTTGAGGTTAGGAGTTCACAACCAGGCTGGCCAACATGGTGAAACCCCATCTCTACTAAAACAATACAAAAATTAGCCAGACATGATGGCATGCCTGAAATCCCAGTTACTAGGGAGGCTGAGACAGGAGAATCCCTTGAACCAGGGAGGCAGAGGCTGCAGTGAGCCGAGATGGCACCACTGCAGTCTAGCCTGGATGACAGAGGAAGATTCCATCATACATACATACACACACACACACACACACACACACAACAACAACAATTTCAGACATCAAATTATTTCAGGAAGGCATCGAAAATTTGAATAGAGTCCTAAAAAAAATTCTTATTTTTTATTATACATTATACTTTAAGTTCTGGAGTACATGTGCAGAACATAGAGGTTTGTTGCATAGGTATACACTTGGCCTTGGTGGTTTGCTGCACCCATCCCCCTGTCATCTACATTAGGTATTTCTCCTAATGCTCCCCTCCCCTATCCCCCTATCCCCTGCTATCCCTCCCCTATCCTCCTACCCACCAACAGGCCCCGTGTGTGATGTTCCCCTCCCTGTGTCCATGTGTTCAACACCCACTTATGAATGAGAACATGTTCTCACTCAAAAACATGTTTTTATTCCAATTCACATTATCTGGATTAAAAAAAAATGAATAGAAAATATATTTTTTGAGCTACTAGAGATAAAGATACTGAAATTTTATTTATTTAGTTCCTTTTGTGTATTCTTTTTTTTTGTTTTATTTTTGTTATATATCATCCTTGGGTTAGATACTGAAAATTTTCTAGCAAGCAAGGGAGTGATACTTAGGAATTTTGTTGTCTTTGTCATTAACAATTTTGGAAAACAAATATTTGTGATAAATGCTATACTTTGCATAGAGTGTATAGCAGTCAACAAATCTAATGAACTCTCTGTTCTCATGAATGTGACCTTCTAGGAGGGAAGACACTGACTTAAATGTTATATAAAAATGGCAATGTGTGATAATGCTATGAAGGACCATAATAGAGAATTAAGGCTAAACAATTTAGATTGGAGGGACCAGAGAAGTGACATTTGAGATAAGGACTGATAACACTGGGGTTGTGAGCACAGTCCGTTTATCTATCCTTGTGAGTCCCCATGGTGAGTGTGTGAGGAAAAGTGTGCAAGGGTATAAAATTTCTCCTTCAACCTGATCTATCATGTCATCAGCCTACAACTTTTGCCTTCTCTGAAATGCTCTTCACTGTAATCTTCTGTTGAAAGTAAATAAATGCAGCTCATGGCTTATCTACCAGTGTTCACTGCATAGGAGTTGAGAAAGCAAATGAATCAATGAATCATTAAATGAATGGATAGTCTTCACAGAACTACTTTTTGAATGCATTATGCTGCTTGGAAGTAGAGAGAGTACCTGAGGTTCTTCCAAGCACACGTTCTCACCCAGTAATGCATTGCCAGCACAATTTCTCTTTATCAGATTATCCAATTATCCAATTTTCTGATAATCTAATCTGATAATCTAGTTTATCACATTATTTAATTTTCACTTACAGAAAGTAGAGGAAAGAAAACTGCTGGTTTTCTTTATGGCCACCAGCACACCATTATGACCAACTAACAAATATGTTATCTGGTTGAGAAAATTAGCAATATCCCCTCAGTCTGTGAGTGTCTCCTGATTAGGTATATAAATGCTTTTAGAATTCCTTCATGCTGATTTTTTGCACATATATATAAGATTAATTTTTTTTCTAAATAACAAGGAAAGTAATGTAGATTCAGATGTAACTTGGGAATAATATGATTTCTTTATTTAACACACTAGCCATTTTCAGCATTTTAAATAGAGGCAATTTTTCAATGAAAACATAATTTTTCAATGTGTTTGTTCAGCGTAGGTTGAGATAGGTATTCCTCTGAGGTATACAAACTGAAGAATGTTCTGGCCTCAGTTTTTTCCCCCTAGCAAAAATTACTTTCCTCTGAGTTTTCAGACATTGCTAAAATGTTTTATTTACTTTTCTTACAATGACTTTAGTGAGTGAGTCATACATCAAACTTAATTATCAAGCTTCAGAAAATGGACAAGAACTGAAAAATACATACAATGGGAATGATTTGACCTCACTAATTATGAGGAGGAAGCTTAGTGCAGGTGTCTTCCTGTAGTTTAATGGCAATACTCCTGAGAACATGAGTGCATTGCAAGTTACAATGTGTTTCTGCTCAAAAGACAGTTCATGTAAAGTGAAAACACCCCAAGTGCAGCTCAGTACTTATTCTAAAATATAGTTGGGTGTTTATAATCACCGATGTGTCAAGATAGTGTATGTTGCGTTTGATGCTGGTGTAGGCAGTTTAATTGGCCTCCCTAGAATTGAGCTAGCAGGGGAGGAGAAAAGCGAATATGGCACTCTGCAGCAGTGCTCACTGGGATGGAATGCTGAGTATTCTGTTTCTAGGATCAAAGCAGCTCGGATTGCAAATTAAAACACCCACACACATGTACGCACAAGCACACATCAATACCAAACAAACATCTAATGAAAAAAGGCATAATAATTAAAACCGGATGAACTCCTTTCATAGAGTACAAAAATATGCAATTAGAAAGATTGATCTTTCACTCCAGCAAGCTATTTCTGCAGTACTAATAAGAGGAAAAAATCCAAGGCCTCCAAAGAACTGGGACACTTTACCCGAATGGCCAATAAATATTCATTGTCCTTCTCACTGCAGTGAAGATGGTCTCGTCAGAGTTTCCAGTGACCACGCTAGTGCTAAATCCAATGTCGGTTTTCACTTCACGCCTTAGTAGCCCTATCAACAGTGTCGGACACGGTTCAGCACTTCCTTTTTGGAACTTGTTCACTTGGCTTCCAGGAACGCACATTCTCCTGGATTTTCTCTTCCACGACTAACCTCTCCTCCTCTTGTCGTTTTTGCTGTGCTTCCCCATCCTGCTTACCTTTACATTTGGCAGTGTCTCAGTACTCAGTTCTTGGGTCTCTCATTATTTATGTTTGCTCTTTTGATAAACGAATTCGGCTTTATGGATGTAAATAATTCATACAGTGAAAGTTCCCTGATTTTTCTGTCCAGTCCCAATGTGTCCCCCAAATTTCTGGCTCTTTAACTGCTGCATTCAATATTCAATAGGGGCCTCATGCTTAGTTCTAAACTGAACTTTTTTCTCTCCGGGATGCCCACTGTGCAGTCTTTCCCATCTGAGTTAATAGCAACTCCACCCTTTCAGTTACTTAAGACAAAAAAAAAAGGTATAAAAATTATTTTATACCCAATGTCTTAGTTTGAGTAACTACAAAAGAATATCAAAGACTTATAAATAGCTGAAATTTATTACTTACATTTCTGTTTTTATAAAATTCATACACAATTATATATATTTACAGCATACAGTGTGATATTTAGATACATTAATAAAATAGGTTAATGATTAAATCAGAGTAATTGGGATATCTATTACCTCACATGTTTATCATTTATTTGTGCCGAGAACATTCCAGAGCTTGTCTTCTAGCTACTTTTGAAATTTACAATAAATTATTGATAACTGTTGCCACTCTACAGTGCTATCAAACACTAGAACTTACTTTTTCTATATAACTGTAGTTTTGTAACCATTAACCAAGCTTTCTGTTTCCTCTCCTTCCTCTTTCCCTTCCCGGCCTCTAGTAACCACCACCACTCTCCCTCCATGATCAACCTTTTTATCTCCCACATGTGAGAACGTATAAAATTTCACACTTCAATGTGTTTTTATAATATTCTCTTTCTTCCATATGTAGGACCCTTGTAAGCCTTTATTATAGGACCAGTCCTGTGGTGATAATGAGTTCCCTGTTTTGTGTGTCTGGGGTACCTAATTTCTTCATTTTTGAAGGATTGACTTGCTGGGTATAGTATTCTTGACTGATAATTTTTTTTCTTTGAGCACTTTGAATATATCATCCCATTGTTTCCTGGCCTGTAATGTTTCAGCTAAGAAATCTACTATTAGATATTCCATTATAGAAGATTCCATTATATGTGACTTGATGCTTTTCTTTTGCAGTTTTGAGAATATTCTCTTTGCTTTTGACTTCTAACAGTTTTAGTATAATATGCCTTGAAGAAAATCTTTTTTGGATTGAATCTATTTGGGGATCTTTGAGCTTCCTTTTTCAAGATGTTTATAATTTTGCAAACTCAAGAAGTTTTCAGCTATTACTTCATTGAATAGAATTTCTATATCTTTTATCATCTATTCTCCTTGTTGAACTTCCAGTCTTCGTATATTTGTTCACTTGATGTTGTCCTACATTTCACATAGGCTTTCATTTTATTTTTTAACATTTTTTCTCCTTCATTTCTTTATTAATATATTTTTCTGACTTGCTTATATAAAACAAACTGTTTTCAAATTCAAAAATTATTTTTTTCTGTTAATCTAGTTAATAAAATTAGTTTTATTTTTAATTTTGTTCATTAAATTCTTCAGTTTTAGAATTTCTGTTTGGGTCTTTCTAATGATACCTATCTCTTTACTGAATTTCTCATTCAGATCATGAATTATTTTTTCTCCTTCTTTTGCATTATTTGTATTCTCTTTTTTGTCTCTGAGTTTAAGAATATTATTTTGAACAGGCATTCAATATATTTCCTTTCTTTGGAGGCCTATTACTGGAGGTGTTACTGTGTTCCTTTGAAGGTGCCATGTTTTCTTAGTTTTTCTTGTTTCTTCTGCTCTTTTGTTGGTATCTGTGCATTTGTTGTAACTGTCACCTCTTCCAGTTTTATAGAATAGCTTCTGTAGGAGAAGACTGCTGTAGATGTATCTATAAGGTCAGTTTTGTAAGCTGCTTTGGCTTTGGTTCTGGGTGGGCAATGTAGTGTAATCTTCATACAAATTCGTGAGCTGTAGTCTGTCAGCAGTGTCTGTGAGTTCCTTAGAGGCTTAGGTTGTGGTTGTTTGCAGAGGCTGTTGTTAGGTTTTGCCGGGGACAAAGGTGCTGGGTGTGTCAGTCCTCAGCCCCTAGGTGGCATGTTTAAGCACTGGTTATGGTGCTTAACACCATAACCTGACATGTTCTGAGTAAGTCAGCCTTTGAACCTCCAGGCAGAATGCATGTTTGGTCTCCTGCAGTAATGATGGTGGGTCAGTCCTTGGGCACCTGGGTGGGGTGAGTGGGCATCCCACAGCAGTGTCTATGGAGGGATAATAGAACAAGGGTCCCTGGCCTCGTGGACAGGGTACACAGGTGTTGTCTGTGGCAGGTTGAGTAGGTTCATCCCCAGTCCCCCCAGGTGGAAAGCAAAGCTGTGTGGTAACTCCACTGCTTTTGTGGGGTGGGTTCACTGTCAGTGGTAGTGGCCTCAGGCATGCTGCTTTCAGGCTCTGGGAAGTATACACTTTCATTCCCTATGTCCTGGGGGCAGCCTCCCTGATGTGCTGGACTGCCTGTTCCCCATGGCATAGGGTCTG
This sequence comes from Saguinus oedipus, assembly GCA_031835075.1. Lineage (NCBI taxonomy): Eukaryota > Metazoa > Chordata > Mammalia > Primates > Cebidae > Saguinus > Saguinus oedipus. The sequence goes on along the minus strand of CM063169.1, from coordinate 11,232,975 downwards.
TGTGAGCTTAAGTGCTGGCGTTGTGGCCACACCAATAGGTCCAGGAAGTTCTGTGATGCTATAGCCTTCTGAGTGAATGTTGGTAAAACCCCAGGGATGTGGAGATGCTGAGGCTATTGGGTCCCAGGGCAGGATGTAATCTGGTGTTGGCTCTGCATTCAAACTGGTACTGTGCTGCAGCACTAGGGTCCCAGGGTTAGGACCCAGTGTGAGTGCTCCCTCTGGAATAATGTAGTCATGTGGACTCTAGGCAGCTCCCTATCTAGGCTTAGGGCTTATGGGGACTAAGGGGTTTTACTGTGCAGCTAGGACTGAAGATACGGGGATGCTGATGCTGGAGATCTCTTGTTTACCTTTTTCCTGCAATGCGGAATCCCTCCTGACTTTGAGCTGGTCTGACTGGCTGCCTTGTTTCCCTCTCTGTGCTGCCATCTTGAGCTGCCATGCCTCATAGGGTCCCTGTCCTATTTCTCACAGTTCTGGAGCCTGGAATTCTGAGATAGGGAGTCAACATGGTTAGGTTTTGGTGAGGTCCCTCTTCTAAGTTGCAGACTGCCAACTTCTCCTTATAGCCTGAGAAGGTTAAGGAGCTCTCTGGAGTCTCTTTTATAAGGGCAATAATCCCATTCATTAGGCCTCCACCCTCATGAACGAAATTGCCTTTCAAAGGCCCTACCTCCTAATACCATCACATTGGGGGTTGGGATTTCCACACATAAATTTTGGAGGGACACAAACATTGTCTACAACACTTCTCATTTTATTTGTCAGAGCATTTCTAAAGTCCATCTTAGAACCATACCCAAACTCTAACTCATTCAAAAATTGTTATTCATGGTACCTGACCTGTGCCTCCCTCATCTCTAGATGGGATTGTTACAGTAGCCTTCTAATTGTAGAAGGTCACAATTCTTTCCTTCTTCCACGTTTACTTCTTACAGTCTATTTAAAACAAACTCCCATAGTGATCTTTTATCACATGTAAGTCCCACTATGACAATCTTCTGTTCAAAATCCTCCAATGACTTCCATATTTCTTTCAGTAAAAACCTAAATCCTTAGGAAGCCCTATAAAGCCTTGCAAAATCAGAGGACCCTGTGGCTCATTTCTGATTCCATTACTTATAACTTTTCTGTTACACCCATCTGGCTAAGCCATAGTGGTAGGTTGTGTTCTCTTAAATAGGCCAAGCCTGGTTCATCCTTTGAACTTTGCATATGTTGTTTATTAATCTGGAACTCAGACTTTCAGGCATTTTCTCAAAGCTATCCTCAAAATGTAACTCTTTCTCACCATTCTATATTAAATTGTAATATAATAGTCCCTCCTTATTCCTGGGGTGTATGTTCCAAGACTCCCAGTGTCTTGGAAGCCACAGATAGTACCAAATTTTTATATATGTACCAAAATTTATATATATATAATGTTTTAGTTTATATATATAAATGTTATGCTTTTATATTGTATGTTTTACATACATGTAAACTATGCTTTTTAAAATATACCTCTGATTAAATTTAATTTATAAATTAGGTATGGTAAGAAATTAATATTTTGGAGCTGTGGTTGACTGGATAACCGAAACCATGGAAAGTGAAAATGTGGATATGAGGGACTGCTGTATATTAAATTCTGACAAAAACAAGTGGTCTCTTTGTTTCCTTCCCTGCTTTTTCCTGCCATGGCTCATATCACCAGAGCTACATAAGTTGTCTGTCTGCCCTACTAGTGGAACGTAAGCTTTGCTATATTGCTTACTAGCTAAATGAGTAACTGGCATATTTTAGGTGCCTAGCAAATATATTTAAATAATCTTGTTGGACTTATTATTAATTTGATTATATATGTGTTCATCCTGCTAGCCTGGAAAGCCACTCTAAGCCTCAGTTATATCATTAAAAAAATGGAAATACTAGTACCATCTACATTACTTGGAATTAATTTGAGGATTAAATTTTAAAATGACCTAAACATTTAGCATGGTCTCAAGTACATTAGAAAATCCCACACAGTGTCAGTTATGATTATGTTAGTGGTGAATATTATGGTAGTTATTTAGCTGCTGTTATCTGCAAAGATCTATCAGGAATGTATTTTACTGTTGTCTGTGGCAGGTTGAGTAGGTTCATCCCCAGTCCCCCCAGGTGGAAAGCAAAGCTGTGTGGTAACTCCACTGCTTTTGTGGGGTGGGTTCACTGTCAGTGGTAGTGGCCTCAGGCATGCTGCTTTCAGGCTCTGGGAAGTTTACATGGTAAATATATATTTGCAGAGTTTTCAAGAGAAACAAACAATAGGATATATATATGCACACACAAACATATGTAATTATATAACTAGTTACATATGTGTATGTGTATGCAATATAAATGTGTGCATATGTATATCTATAATTAAGGAAGATATATGTTTATAGAGCTATGTTTATTATAATGAATTGGCTCACATGATAATGAAAGCTGAGAAGTTCCATGATCTGCCCATGTGCAAGGTGATGACCTGGGAAAGCTGATGGTGTAATTCAGACCGAGTATGAAGGCTTGAGAGCTAGCGTTGCTGATGATGTAAATCCAAGTCTAAGGGCAGGATAAGACTGATGTCTCAGCTCAGACAGACAGAAAAAAGACAAATTCTCCTTACTTCACCTTTTGTTCTATTCAGGCCCTCAAGAGATTGGCTGATGCCCTCCCATATCATCCAGTGATGAGGAGGGCCATCTGTTTTACTGAGTTTACCAATTCAAATGCTAATACCTCACAGACACATCCAGAAATAATCTTTAGCCAAATATCTGGGAATTCTATGACCCAGTCAAGATGACACACAAAATGAATTATTGCAATATGTATACAAGAGTTTCTAATACAAAATAGAAAGTAAGTGCTTTAGAGAGGTAGATGACATATTGTAAAATCTAGGTGGGGAATTCAGGATTTTGAGTCAAAAGGCTATAGTTAAGATGACTGTTTTGTCTTATGCTAGCTATGTAAACTTTGATGAATTACGTGACCTTTCTTGTCTATAGATCAAGAATAAGAATGTTGATTGTGATGATGATGACGAGTTTGTCAGAGGTTTGTTGAGAAGATTAAATGAAATAAGGGATAAAAAGCATTTACTGCAAGATTGACTCATGTCACAATTCCAAACAGAAACTTAATGTGGAAAAGAGAATTTGTGTCCTAAGGAAATCCTTTGGGGACTATTTTTCTCAATTTTATTTTTTTGAGATGCAGTCTCATACTGTCACCCGGGCTAGACTGCAATGCTACGATCTCGGCTCACTGCAACCTCCGCCTCCTGGGTTCGTGAGATTCTCCTGCCTCAGCCTTCCGAGTAGTTGGGATTACAGGCATACACCACCACACCTGCCTAATATTTTGTATTTTTTTAGTTGAGACAAGGTTTCACTATGTTGGCCAGACTGGTCTCGAACTCCTGACTTCGTGATCCACCCGCCTCGGCCTTCCAAACTGTTGGGATTATGGGCGTGAGCCACTGCGTCCAGCCTCTTAATTCTTTTTGTAATGTGAATATGTTGATATATATATATATATATATATATTTAAAGATGAGAAATATGTATGTAATTGTGTCAAAGAAAATTGAGAGTTAATTTTTTTGCCAAGGTTGAATTGTTGTGGCAATCACATTAGTATACATCTTCCTAATGAATTGTTTTTCACTAGGAATGCTGCCTAGTTTTATGTATAATTTTGATGAATGGGCTAATACACTATGTTGAAAAATAAAATCAAGCTTGTTTCATATAAAATGTTTTGACTATTAATATCTACTAGCCACTGAGAAAAATATCTAAGGACCTAGACTACAAAAATAAGTCAGACTTGTGTAGATTTGAGTAAGAAACAAAACTGAACTCTGATATGGTTTGGCTATGTCCCCACCAAATCTCATCTTGAATTGTAGCTCCCACAATTCTCATGTGTTGTGGGTGGGACCTTGAATTATAGGGGAGGGTCTTCCCTGTGCTGTTCTCATGAGAGTGAATAAGTCTCATGAAATCTGATGGTTTTGTAAGGGAGAGTGTCCCTGCACAAGCTCTCCTTCTGCCTGCCGTCATCCATGGCAGTCAAATCTGAAAGCTTCAAAATGATCTTTGACTTTGTCTTACGTTCAGATCACATTGATGCAAGAAGTGAGTGGCCACTGGGACTTGGCCAGAAGCATCTGGGCCACAGGAATCCAGTGTCCTTCTGGGTTTCTTTGGCTCTGATTAGGTCAATCACCATGGCCAAGGGGTGGGAAGGTGTTAAGCATCTTTTGATATACCCATGGACCATTTTATGTGTCTGTAGTCATCAGGAGGTGTAAACCAATAATCAGGGAGGTATAAACTAACACCACAATGAGATATCACCTCCTACCTGTTAGAATGGCTATTATCAAAAATACAAAAGATATGTGGGGTATGGTGGCTCACACCTATAATCCCAGCACTTTGGGAGACTGAGGAGGGAGAATCACTTAAAATCAGGCATTCAGGACCAGCCTGAGTAAAAAAGTGAAACCCTGTCTCTACAAAAAATTTTAAAAAATACCTGGGAGTGCTGGCATGCATGTATAGTCCCAGCTACTCAGGAGGCTGAGGAGTGAGATTGCTTGATCCCAGGAGTTTGAGGCTGTAATGAGCCATTACTGCACCTCTGCACCTCAGTCTGGACAGCATAGGGAGACCATGTCTCAGAAAGCAAATGAACAAAAACAAAAGATAACAAGTATTGAAGATGTGGAAAAAAGGAAACCTTTGCATGCTGTTGGTGGGAATGTAAATTAGTACAGCCATTACGGAAAAGAGTATGAAGGTTTCTCAAAACATTAAAAATAGAACTACCATATGATCCAGCAATCTCACTATTGGTTATATCTCCAGAGGAAATGAAATCAGGGTCTCAAAGAGATATCTGCACTCCCTTGTTTATTATGGGACTGTTCACAATAGCCAAGGGAAAAAAAACCAACCTAAATGCCCATCAACAGTTGAATGAATGAAGAAAATATAGTACATCCACACAATGGAATATTATTCAGCCTTAAATGAAGATATCCTGCCAGATGCAACAACATGGAGGAACCTCGAGAACATGATGTTAAAAAAGCCCATCACAAAGATAAATATCTCATCATACCTCTTATATGAGGAATCTAAAATGGTCAAACTCCTAGAAGCAGAGTATAGGATGGTGGTTGCCAGAGGCTGGACAAGGGGGAATAGGTATTAGTCAAAGTGTACAAGCTTCAGTTATTCAACATGAATAAGTCCTAGACGTCTACTGCGTCACAATAGTTCACCGTACAATACTATACACTTAAGATCTTAAGAGGACAGATATCATGTATGTTCCTACTGCAATTAGAGGAAAAATATCTATACTTAATTTTAAAAAGGCAGAGAAAGGATGTTAAGTGTTCTCACCAGAAAAACAACTCTGTGAGGTATTGCATTTGTTAATTAACTAGATTTAACTATTTCATAATGCATATATACTTCAAAACATGTTTACAGTTAATATGTACAGTTTTTTGTCAATTAATAAGCATGGTTATACAGGGACTTAGCTTCTGAGCAAAATGCATCAAATATGTAGAATTCTCGATGTTACTAACAAATCATCTATGTTATGGAAGGATATCCAATCGTGCTTGTTTGAACAATGAGTCTCCTCAGCATTTTTAAGTTATAACTTAGAGTCATAACTTATCTCACCGCATCAGCCTATTCCTGTCCTTAGTAGTGCTCACCCCAGTTTGAATTGTTCAACATTTGTTTACCAGTGTAATGTCTGTGGAGCTTCACGGGAGTAAAAGCCTCCTGAGAGCAGGAACCCTGTCTGTGCTGTTCTCAGCATCAAAAAGAATTTCTGACACATAAGAGCCTAATAAATATTTGTTCAGTGACTTGAATATGATTGAATTTCAGATATATTTTAAAGACTCAAGGTTTATAAATACAAAACTGGATAGCTTATACTTTGGGGTACCATTTTGATTGACATTCTGGCATGTGAATATTTTAAAGTTTAGTTGCTCAAGGCTTGGGGAGCCAGGAGAAGACAGGATGAGATCAGTTCAAAGCCAATGTCTGGCCAATGTCAGTGGTGTCCTAGCAGATCTGCATCCTGGGATGATGTCTAGGGAGGAGGCTGAGCCTAGACAAGGTAAATTCCCATTTCTGTTTCACTGCCAAAGTTAGAGCAAGTTAATTAATTTGTGTTGACAATGTGTTCAAGTTCTAAGTGATTTTATGTCTGTTTACTATAAGAATGGTGGGTGGAGAAATAGTGTTTGTGGTTCATTTTTAACCATGCAAATATTACCCTAACCTACCCAAGCTTAACTTCTCTTGAATTATTGAAAGTATTTTACAATTTTTGAATGTGTAACAACAGTCATCTGAAAGGAAGTAATAAAATATTTCCAGTGAGAAATCCTGTTGATAAAGCATATCAGGAGAGAGAACAATGCAAAGATTTACATGAGAGTCAGATTTTTAGAAGCTCACAAAGACATGGACTGTTTGGGAAGGAGTATGGTGCACACAGCCTGCAGGGGGAGACGACCTGAGGCTTCACCTGGGTAATGATCCCCTGTTCCATCTTAGGCCGGGGATCTCTCTGCCCTAACTTACTTGCCTGGGAACCTTAGATGTGTTTGACCATCTCAATGCAAACCTGCCTATACTTAGAGCTGTGGCATGTTTTATTTTTTCTTTTAATGTGTGCACCTGTGTTCTGACTCAGCCTAGAAAAGCAACACAAGTTGCACAGAAACCATGGCAAGAAGAAAGGTTTCTGATGGAGGAAAACCAGATTGTCATTTCAACTCTACAAACCAACTGTTACAGAAGCAGTACTTTTGTTTTCTTCCTGAGCTGAATTTGGTTTTCTGCGAAGTGGTAATTTGTTACTGTGTGTAATCCAGATGTTTTACATACCGGGCCTCCTTAATCCTCACCATAACCCCATATGATGGGTTTTTGATGTGTCACCTTGACTAGGATTTTATTGATCCTGTGTCACCTGGAATTCCTTTTCTCACGTGATCTGGTTAGGGCAGGCCATGAGTAACATCCTCTTTCTTTACCCTGAGACCTGGAAGATTGAGGGAGGCACAGCTATTTTGTAGCACACGTACCTTGTCTCCACTATTCAAAGACTAGTCTAGGTGCTACTGTAAAGGGGTTTTGTAGTTATAATTAAAGTCTTTAATCAACTGACTTTATGCTAATCTAAAGGGAGATTATACTAGGTCGGCCTGAAAACAGCTAAAAGAACTGTAATAAAAGAGGTTGTAGATCTTCTTCCTTGAGCTCAAAGATTCCCAACAGTGGCTAGACCCGTGACTGCTCCTTCCTCCTTATCTTCCTTCTTAACTGTGGAAGGAAGCTTTGCCACCTACCCTGAAGCTGAAGGTGGCAAGCTTCAGCTCCTGTTCATGGGGTTCAGCTGCTCCTTACCTTCCTTTATGCCACGCAAGGAATTTGGACTTCCGACTTCCTTTGCTGCTACCATGGTGTGAGCCAGTTCCTGTAATCTCTTTATGCTGAACCTCGACTGCTACACCCCATCAGGTGGATAATATTTCCAACACTGTTATGCATATAAGAAAGCTGGAAGAGCTCATTATGTTACCTTGTGTTTTGCAGTTAATAACCTTCAGAGCCTTGAGCATGAAGCTACACTGCCTAGGGATCACAGAGGTTACCAAACTTCCTGAAAAGATCTTAGACAATCAGATAAGAAAACAGACCAGGTTCCTGAAGGCAGGCATTGTATCTGTTGCTTACCACTGCAGCCTCATTTCTTGGGAGTCCAGCATATGGTGGTATTTGTTGTTGAATGAATGAATAAATGAAAAATGCAAAGTGATAATCATATATAGTTGGTGTTATTACAAATGACAATATTTCAATAGGCTTGGGATCTTATGAAATCCAATTCTTACAGCAGTTTTTGCAAGCTTGGAAGGAAAATCTCCTTTTCCTTTTTTCTTTTGTTCTGTAATTTGGATGGAAAGCCAAAGATTCATGATCTTATCTCAGCTTGACCACTTGCTTTGTTTTCTTGGTCAATCCATTTAAGAACGCCAACTCAAGTTTCAAGCATATAAAATAGCAAGTCAACAGCACTCACTCTGTGTGTCACAAGAATGTCATTTAGGGAGATTAGATAATATCCGAATGCCTGGATTTTGAGTATCTATGGTGAGTAGGGCTTTGTATCTGACACTGAGAGAAATCAAGAGAGGCTGCAGTCTCTGCACCGCGATGACTGGACAGTCAGGGGTACAGGGGAAAGCATACCTGGAAGGAGAAGAGAAGAAAGACAGAGTGAAGTGCATATTCTCTTTGTGTAAATGTGCACCTTTAATGGGGCAATTGAGTTTTGAGCAATTAAAATAGAAAATTTTCTTTCACGAAGACAGGGAGTTTTGCTTTTTTAAAGTTATGCCTGTATCTCCAACTAGGACAATACCTAGCAGATAGTAAGTGTACAATACATGTTTACTTAAAATGATCAAGTTTTAGATGAGTTTTCAGAAGAGGAACAGAACACAGTGAATCAGAAAGAAGGGCAGCGAGCAATCTGGACAAGGAGGGATGTACAAGAAAGCACTAAAGCCTCAGCTGTCCTTGAACTCGGGTGCTAACATTTCTCTGTTGTACAAAACTGGATTTACCAGGCTGTGTTCAAAGTCATATGCTGATTCTGAAATATATTATTTCCTGAAGAAAGAGAATTCTAGCCTTGGGCTGTGACATTCAAGCTATTTTACCAAAGAGGTTTCCCTAAAGTGTAACATGAATTTCTCTTATAGCTCTAAAGAACAGATACAATGGTGGGGACTTACTTTGGGGATTCTTTCAGAAATACCTTTTTTCCAGCTTGATTGTTTCTCACAAGGCCATAATTACCTGAGAAGCTTTCAAGCCCTTCCAAGGGACTTTAAGATCATTGGGGATTTGAAAGCAGTTCTAATGATAGAGGCAGGAATGAGGCACTGGGGTGCTCTGGGTAGAGAATTTCTGTGGAAAGTTGTTTCGTTGCTTTCTTCCATATTAAATTTTCCTCTGTAGTCTCCAGGTTCAGGTCTAGGCCCTTATTTCTGCACGAGAGTGGGAGAGAGCCCAGTGCAGGACAGAGTGCTGCTTGTCGGGGCAGAGAACTTTGGGATTTTTATTTCATTTTGTTTTGACAGCCAGATCCATCTTACAACCCTCCTGTTCTTTGTTTCCATTACAGTCTTAGGGCGTTAATTAAAGACTCCCTCTCACCTGATTCACAGAGAATCTGTCTGAAAGTTCAGGGCTGTCAGCAGAAATGTGCCATCATGCAGCACCAGCACAGTCCTAGGAAAATACCAATAAGCACATTAAACAGAAGAGGAATGAAGAGGCAATAAGACAAATTTCCTAGATAGGTGCCATTTCACTGCAAATCCGCTTTAATATCTTTCAGGTTACACTTGACTTGTGCATATAAAGCATGTGGAAACAAGAACCGAAACCTAATAATTCAGAGAGCAAGAAGGAAATGTGACAAGGTTTTCATGATTGAAAATGAAAATGAAATCAATTGCTTGCTCTGTTGGGTTAAGAGAATAAATTGGATTACCAAAACTTTAATTTAGCCAGGAAGACACAGCTTTTGTTGAGAAAAGAAATGACTTTGTTTATCAATTATCTATGAAGTATCAAAGACTACGACACAGGGAGAGATGAATACTCTTAGAGTCCTTGCTTTCAGGCTGAAAGGGAGCATGCAATAGTTTCAAGCAAGCTATTTAACCTTTCTATGACTCAAATTATCCATACTTTAAAATGGCAAACCTATTATCATCATCAAAAGCATTTACTAAATGCCCCACTTTGCGTGGCGCTGGGATGTAGGAAAAAAAGAAACTTCTAGATTATACCCAAAAAAGGTAAAAGCTTGACTGAAGCCAGTGTATTAAAAAGAATGTCATGCATTAATAAAAAATATTTATTTTTGTCTAAGAATCAACAAAAGTTATTTTCTATATTGAAATTAGAGTTTTATGTGAGATTTAAATACCGACAGGTATATATGCATATGTGTGTGTCTATTTATCTGTCTATGACAATTTTCACTGACTCTTAATTATGTGATAAAAATATTAAGACACTAGAGGGGAAATAATCTAAGCTTCACCCAGTGCCTTCTGCCTAACAAGCAGCTATGGGCACTTCAGGTTTGTTGGTTTACTCTATCCCCAAAATGACTTTATGAAACAGGCTTTATTAACTGTTCTTTATAGTCAGGGATCTAAAGTGCAGAGAGAGTATATAACACATTTAAATTCCACATGGTAGAGGGCAGCTTTCAACCGGATGTGGCTGATTCTTATGTAAGAGGCGGGACTGGACTCAGGAGTCTGGGCTCTGACACTGGACCACATTGAGAACTAGCTACAACAGGTCCCTTGTGGGAGCCGCTTTCTCTAAGACACACCCACCAGCGCACCATGTCAGTTTACCATTGCCGTGGCAGCACCTGGAAGTTACAACTTCTTTCCATGTCAATGACCCAACCACCTGGGAGTTACCACTCTGATTCTGGAAATTTCTGTATAAATTCCCTCTTCATTTGCATATAATTAAACATTGGTGGAAATAAGAGTTCAGCATTGCCTCTGAGCTGCCACTCTGGGCTCACTGCCCATGAGGCAGCCCTCCTGCAAGGAGCATAAGTGTCTCTGTGGCTGCTGTACACTGCCGCTGCAATAAAAGTTACTGTCTAATAAAAGTCACTGTTTAACACCACCGGCTGGTGCTTGAATTTCTCCGTTCTGGGGCGCGCCTGTCCTGCATGAACGCCACAGCCTGAGCTCCTTTTATTCCCCCCAACTTCCATTCTCTGCAAAAGATGAGGCTTCCCACTGTCATCAACAACCAACAAGCAGAGGATTGGTGACAAAAGCCACTGGGGTGAGTGGAGCTTGCAGATGTCCCCAGCAGGTTGACCTGAAGGAGGACTGCCAGGCCGCCCAGATGGCGTCAAAACTGTACCCTCAGTTTGGCCATCTTGTTACTCGTTTTTAGTGAGAATGGACATGGCCAGCCTGTACCTTCCATAGTGAGCCAAGGAGGGAAATTTAGGTCATCATCTGACAGAAATATCCTTTTGCAAAGAAAATGGTTTTAGTAGAAGTGGGACTAAGTTTTCCAGGTTACCTGTCTGCACTGATGAAGTTACCCTCATAAAAACATGTCCTTTGAGCTTATGTCAGATGTTCAAAGAGACTTGACTTGTTTGTTGCTATGGTTTTGAGCTGTCCCCACGAGGCTGGAACACACACTTTCTAGGTATTGGAGTAAGGTGGCTCTGACGTTGAGCAGAATTATCAGAACTATGATTCCTGTACCCCTGCTCTTCTCCCCTGTTCACTTCCCAAGCCAAGCTTTGCCTAAACAAAGCAGATGTGACCTCAGATGGAGAGAACATTGACATACAGAAAACCTAATTTCAGTAAACTGGATTTAAATCCTGGTTCTACCACCCCAGTGACGTGACTTTGAGAAAGTTACTTATGATTCTGAATATAAGTTTACTCAAGTGTATTCTCCACAGTGGGAACAACCTTCATGAATCACTGGAAGACGTGAATAAAATATCACATGGTGAGTACTTTGCATGACGCTATCATGACAAGTACTCTGTTAAAATTAACTTCCCCTCCCTTTTTTAGATTCATCTAAGCGTTTTTGTCCTCAAAGAATGGGTAATTAGGACATGCTATCTTTGATGCAAACATTTTAGAGCCATGTGTAAACTAAACAATTCAAGGTGAGCAGAGACCAGGGAAGCAGACGCAATGATTAGGAAGTAGTAAGTTTTAGTCATCAGCCAATTGAGGAAGGAGGGGGAAAGGAGGAGAGGTTTTCCGCATGGTAAGAATATTCACAGTGTGGATTCCAAAGATCAAATCAGATGTGAACTGATTGAAATGTGATTACACAACATGTGGGGCACCACTGGGGGGGGGGGGTCCTTCCCAAGATAAGGTCAAAATAAAGGTAGGGCAGAAGTAAGATCCTAGCAAGGCAGAAAACAAATTTGAGAATTAGAATGGTGATGGTGAAGAGAGGGGCAGAGAGTTCATGCTCCCTCCATGATATCCATGGATGGAATTTTGGTAACTTGATTGGGAACATATGTATTTTCACTAATCTGTAATTGTAATTTTGCATTTCTTTCTTTCTTTTTTAAATATTTTATTGTGTTTTAGGTTTTGGGGTACATGTGAAGAACATGGCATTTCTTTTAATAATGAAACTTAGATAACAAACTCTGTAATATTAGCAGTAACCCCAACTTGCTCAGAAATTACATATATTACCTTAAGGTTATTGTTGGTATTACATAGTATTGTTTATGCTCATGATTCTAAAGTTATGGTAGTTACTAGATCTGAGTCTAGACTTGTTCATTGGAGCATCAATGAATGAGCATGTATATTACTTTATTATTTATGGTTATTATGTTGCTGACTGTACCAATATAACTGGATTCTTTGATAAACTTAAATATCTCATTTGTTTACAAACATTATTCCAAGAAAGGATCAATAGGCTTCATCAGATCTCAAAGGGTTCTCAGCACAAACATGCTTAAGAACACTTGAGAGGAAAATAAATTTAAAGAAGGGTAACTTTAAAATGACAGAGATTAGACCCTGTTATAGTTGATTAGGATTAAGTCTTAAGAGAGAAAGCGAAAACATAAAATTCCAGGTTAGGGGTTGAAACATTTTAAAGGAGGTCTAAGAAAGACATCACATTTACAAGGTGACATTGAACAAAAAGAGATAACTCTTCATGTGACACTAAAAAGATAAGACTGATTATGGAGATAGACTTTTTTTTTTTTTTCTGAGCAGAGTTTCGCTCTTGTTGCCCAGGCTGGAGTGCAATGACGCCATCTCGGCTCACCACAACTTCCGCCTCCCAGGTTCAAGAGATGGAAATAGACTCATCTGTAAGGGGAAGGTGTTAGAGTTTGAAGGAGTTCCTACTTGATGATTTCAGATTTTCTTGATGTGGCAGAAGGTAGGTTTTTCAAGATTAGGGTGAAGGCTTAATAGTTAAAATTTGGAGTAGTCATTGAGAAGTCAAGGGGAAGAAGCTGACTCAGGACACAAACTAGGCTTCCTGAATGCAGTCCTGTGATTGTCTTTGAGTGTAGCTGCTACACATGGCATGGAATGATTCCTAGCTCAGCTAGACCCCTTCCTCACAGGCTAGGTATAATCTTCAATCAGCATCCTCGTTCACATGTTACCTGCTCTCAGGTCCCAGCTCTCTCAGTAATGCAGTTGATTCTCTTTGTAGTGCTCCTGCTGGAGCATCTGTAAACCATTGCCGCAGAAGCCTTGCCAATCCAGAGATGGCATTGCTTTGGTTCAGACTCTTCTTTATTGACTACTGTGCCCCTAAAGCAGCATGAAGAATGCATCACTTTCTACTTAGCTGTAGAAATCTACGTAGGTGGAATTGAAATCTCTCTACCCTCATTGGTTAAGTTGGTGAGGCTTTGCAGGGGAAGATACCAATGACATAATAAATAGGGCTGTACCAAAATGATCCCCCTTCCCCATCCTTCTTTCATTTCTAATCCTCCTCCCTAGTGATCACATGGAACCACAGTTGCCCCCACTTGGTGTCCTGAGCAGGGAGGGGTAGCGTGGGTGAAAAGGACTCAGGGTTGTCCTTTGCCAATCCTAAGGCTCGAGGGCAAATTGAAAGTTTGGCTCAAACAGGGATTCAGGACTGCACTTGGCCCAAACAGGGATTCAGGACTGCGCTTGATGCTAATTGTGGGCCTTATCATCTCTGCAAAGTTTGATCTTTGATTCATCTCTCTCTTTGCTGCAGTGTCCTCCTTTCATCAGGCTCTCAATTAATCTGTGTTTAATGGATAGATGTAAGGCAATACAGCAAAGATGATATGACATGAATTAGTGTGTGTTCACATGAAAATGAAAATTAAAATATCACCCAATTAATGTGATCCATGCAGAGATTCAAACTGAAAATCAGTCTTGAATACAGATTTTTTTCATGTCATTCATTTTGCCTATATTAAAATTGTTAAATCTATTTGGTCATTTTTGTATAAAAATATATTGTGATTTGTTATTTATTCTTGCCACAAAAAAACTACAAATCAGAACTGTGTACCCTAATTATATTTAGAGAGAAAAAAAGGAGAAACAGAGAAAAATACCATATGTGGGTTTTGCCATTAAAACTGTGTACTACAACACTAAAGAAAGAAAAGTATTTTACAGTATGGGTAGATAAGTATATAGTTTTTAAGCCTAAAGATAACGAATAATATTTAAGAGACTTGATATCTAACATCAGAGAATGTTGACTTTTAGGTAATCTATTGAATCCCTGGAGGGGTGCTGAAAGCACATCATATATCATTTTTTTTTTTTCACAAATGCTACAGTCCACTGGCTCTTTCCCACAGGGAGTGCCGTTCATGAAGCATGGAAGTCCTGTGCAATTTCTGCAGTTTTGAAATTCCAGAGTGAATCACCGACTAGCCCCAAAGGGTTAGCTTTATTTTGACTTGTAGTTTATTTCTTTTTTCTTTTTTTCAACCTGTACCTACTTAGGCATAAAACCAAGTGGCATAAATTCCGAGGGTGCTGAATTTCCTTTAAATTGCATAAGCCTGTTCCTCCTCAAGCACTATCATTGTGAATCAATGCAAAATTTTGGCTATGTTATTTCTGATTTCTGAAACTGGATCCAATTCATCACAAAAGACCACAAAGTAGATAAATCTCCACCATTTAGGGCAGGTTAGAGGTAGTTCTTCCTTATCAGAGTTCAGTTTAAAAGTTTACAGTAAGTTATTCAGGGACAGATTCCAGGGATGTGGGATGAGGTGTCACCATTACCGGCTCACTGATGGCCTGTGAACCATAAATGAGCAAAGAGTAAAGTTCTTGTCAAATTTCTGTCTTCTCTCCTTGGCTGTTCTCACGTACTGTTCTCAGAGGTAATTTAAGACCCTCTGAATTTGTAAGCCTGACTGTACAGAAAAAATACTCAAGTGCCTGCCCTCTTCTTCTCAGGAAGCAATGCAAGCATTCAAAGTTCTCACCTGTTCACCACAACTGCCGCTGGCATGCCCTCAGTCAGCTCCTACAGTCAGGATGAACTCATATAGCTGCTCCCTACAGAAAGCAAAGGACCTGTAGGAAACAGATTTCCTTCTTGAGACACATGCAGGAGCATTTTAACACAACATGTAAGAAATAAAGAGGAAAGAGAAGCCCCCTTTCCCACTCCTCTTCAGTTACACCTGATTTTCAGTGTGTCAGTTCTTTACTGATGAGTTCTGAGTTTGCTGTGTAGAATCACTATTCATTGGCACTTTATGCTATGTTAAGAATGGTCTCCAGCTTCACCGTCCAGTCTAGTAGCTGCTAACTACATGCAGCATTGAGCATTGGAAACCTGACTAGCATGACTGAGAAACTGAATTTTAAATTTAATTTCACTCGATTTCATTTAAATTTAAAGAGCTGTATGTTTGGAGAATGCGATTCTAGACTTCAGGTTTCATTTAAGTCCATGGTTGTTTTAAAATTATACAAGCTGCAGGTGGACCATGTTGAAAGCACTAACATGATATTATGTTAATTTTTGTCCAAACATGAATGTCTTTTACTTACAAAACTACGCTGGTTGCCAGTTGGAAGTGGTAGACTAAATGCTAGTTTCAACTTCCCTTCTCTTCCCCCATGGATTTCCACCCCTTCTCCAAAACTCACTGCAAACATAATATAGAATTAGTGATGAGGACAGACTTACACTAGCAGAGATCATGAGAGGCAGGGCCTTAGTCACTAGATGCTGAATTTCACATTTTTCTGAATTCTGAAAACATGGAAACATGTTGATGGATAAAGAGGGTTAAAGAAGCTATGTCCCAGAGTGGGAAAGTAGTGGAAGTTAAAGATCATCCTTTTGTAAATATCTTGATTAAAAAAGATGTGGCATCCAAGTTACCAAGATGGCAGTGAGATGGGTAGAAAATAAGGAGTTAATTCAAACTACATCACATGAATGTTTCCCTGGGTAGAAACCTCACCAATTTCCTTACCACAGAACAAAGAGATAGGCAGTTCAGAATTTATCTTTGGGCAAAACCCAAAGCATGTTTATGCAAGCCCTCTCTCTAAGTTGGACAAGTTTCCTGAGAATGAGGGTTACTAGTGGAATGTAGAGAACTCAGAATAGAACCTTCATTGAACCAGCTCTGGAAGGCCCCAGACGAGCTTATGCTCTCTGCCTGTCCACTCAGCTTGCAAGTGCATAGACACAACCAGAGCCACGCAGACTGGCTTTCATTTAAGGAGAAGCCCAGCAAGAAAACACACAAAGATTCATAATAGAGAAAATGGAAATGGTTGAGTTCCCAACCCTCTGAGGACTGTCAGCATGGGAAAGAAAGATAAAAAGCAAAAAAGTTCAGGAGGAAGCTAAAAAAACTTGGAGATGAGTCAACATTTTTAAAAATATTATTGCTATCATTATTTTATAAAGCCTTTAATCATTATCCTCAGAGAAACCAAAGAAACATCAAATATAAAGGATAAATGTAGGCTGCTATGAAAAATGAACAATCAGACAAGTCTCTTGAAAATTAAAAATATGCTTGCTGAAATAACAAATGTTAATAAATGAAAGATGAGTGATTATAGCTGAGTAAAAACTCCAGAAAATACAACAGCACAAACAGCACGTATAAGGGAAAGACTGAAAGCATAAAGGAAGAATATAAAAAGACCAATGTCTGATACATAGGGGTTCCAGGAAGAAAGAACAGAAAAAATGGCGAGGAGAAGATTAAAGAAATAACAAAAACTATTTCATGGAGGTAAAGTATAATCCAAATCTTTAAATTAATGCTATAAAGCAATACTGGAAGAATGAAGGAAGCATGAAATACCATGAGAATGCCGACATTCAAATAGGCTGAAAAGTAAAATCTGGCATGCTTTGAATACCTGATGAATCCCTGACTTCTTAGCTGGGAACGCTCACTCTTGAATTATTTGTGCCATGATGTGTCATTGAATTGATGTGTCATGACTCTTGACTCGGGAAGGGTATATGTTGACGTCTGTCTAGCATGGCTCCACAGGGACCAATATTTACTAGAAGTGTAAATACATATTACCGATTTTTAACTTTAGTGCTTAATAAACAGAGCTCACAAATTACGATTTCAAGACATAATATAAACATTATTAATCCTGATGATGTAAAAGTTTATGGTTAACCGAAGATGGGAGTGGAGAGTTGGGAAGATGGAGGTAAAAGCTATCAATAACATCCTACTTACAGGCCAAGCTCTCAAGCAATAGTGCTCACCATTGGTGGAACAGCAAATAGAGTGTAAGCGTAATAGTTGATTTTATAAATGGAGTTCTGAGATATAATATTGTAATACAGCTTTACATAGCTGGAGAGAAAAAAAAAGAGTGATCAGTGAGCTAAATTCACAGCTTCTGAGCCCTGATGTCAGCAGGTGATGCCTAAGTAGAAATAGTGGTATACTTATATTATATACATTTATGAAGATAATACCAAAAAAACCCTACACAAACCATTAAGAGTGATTGAGTCTTAGAAGTGACACAGAGCTAGAAAGGGTAAAATGAAGTGGGTTCACAAAGCACTGCTCAAATCTGCCTGTATAACAAACCTGCACATATACTTTTGAATTTAAGAATTAAATTTTTAAAAAACGGAAGTGTTGCTGTTTATTACAGCCTCTTCTATTGTTTTTTTCTTTAACCATGTATGCATACTACTTTGATTAAAATAAGAAAACAATCTGGCCACATTCATTTACAGAGCATCTGAAAGTGTTGAATAAATTTTAACAATCTGAGAAAATGGGGGGGTTGAACTAAAAGCATCTGCAGAAGTCTTAGAAAATTTAGTCAATTAAAATGACCTGATACTTGAGTATTATAAAAGATGTGTCAATAAATGCAATTATAAATGAGCAAGAAGTTTACACAAAGATCAGCAATAAAGCTTACTTTTTATTCGTGTGCTGTGGGCCAGATGAATGGTTTAATTTCTGTTCACATCATTAAATTTAAAGAGTTATACTATAAATATTTCAAGTCCTAAGAAACTCAGAGATACTGCTTTCTCTGTGGGCATAGAGGCACATGTCTTAAAAAAATGTTTTAATCTAAAAATGACTTCTCAGTTCATTGCATAAATTTTTGGGTGAAAGAAGAAGGATGTGTATAAACTTAACAGGTATCAAATCAAATCCTGTGTGTTCTTTCAGTTGTCTCAACCAACACGTCCTAGTCATGTTGACCCAAGGAACCAATAACCAACTTGTATCTTCAACTCTTCACCAGTTCTTGGCTTCTAGCCTCATTAGCCATCTGCCTGCCACTCCCATTGGATGTCCCATTGCTGAGTGCTTCCTTTTTTCTCCAAGAGTCACAATTATCCAGACTCTGATGAGCCTAAAGTGCACACATTTACTACACAATTGCAGAAGGACCATCTCTCTTCTTAGACAACAGTGATACCGGTGATGATACCTATAGGCAATTCTGAACACCCTTAGGGACTAGTTGCTTTATTAATGTATATTATTAAATATTTTTAATCTGACGAAGAAAGAGCATCTTTGTGTCTTGTTCAAAGCCACATAATTGATTGGCGTTAGGGCCAAAGTTTGAATCCAGAAATCCTGGCTCTAGATCAGATGTTTTCTCTAATACATCATAGCTCCCTTTCTGGTTATTTCCAAGGCATCCAAATCTGTGAATAATAATTCATTTCTATGTAGCTGTCATTACATGCATGAAGGAGAGATACTTGAAAATGTTTTTTGTCTCTTAGTCACAAGATCAGAATTATTTTAGGAAATCGAGCCAATTCTTACTACAAAGAATAAACAATTCATGTTTGTAATTTTGTAAAGGCAGGCAGTTTAATGCAATGGAAGTTCATGGCTTTGAATTACAGAGGTCTTCCCTTGTGGTTTTGAGGAAACCACTTCTCTGAACCTCAATATCCTGACTTTTAAAATAGGAATAAGCAGATCAGTCTGATAGTTACTCAAGAACATGGCTGTCGAATGCCTGTCATTAATGAACATAAGCATTGACTTCCTTCTTCCCTACCTCCCATCCCATGTCCCCTGGTGACTCATTCTTGTCCTATGAAAGTAAAGGTATCTATTTCTCATACACTGACTATGCTATTATGCTTTTACTGATTTCTTCCTGTTCTCCTGTCCAGTTTCCTGTATAGTAAAATAGTTCTAGTTGCTTTCTCCCTTATTGTTCCTTCCATGCTGTAATGCTGGGTGGGGCCTAACTTGGACCTATAGCCCAGGGAAAATCCGGGCTGCTCACCTGCTCATCTCCTTCAGCTCCCATATCTCAGACAGGTCTTTGTGTTCTCTCACAACCAGCAGCCCGTGGCGACGTGAGTGAATGCCTCTGAACACGCTGCACTGTCTCTCTGCTTATCATCTGCCAGAGTCAGCCTTCCCATTGCTCTTCCTGTCTTTACAGTTCTAGTGAACTTAAACTTATTAACCTTGACAGTGTCTCTCTCGCAGCATTAGCCATCGTGAAAGTGTCCTTCAGTTTCTATGTGCTAGTTCTGCCCAGAAATCAAGCCCATATCTAAATCAACATTATAATACTTTAAATTAGAAAATCTTAAGCAGTGCATTTCTTTTACAATATGCAGTGAGTGTCTTCTTTCTAGAGGCCAGTCACTTTTTCCCTGTATAATTTTTCATGTCAAATTCAAAAGTTTGGCAATATTGAACCACAGTGGTGTTTCTTGAACAGCAACATCTCAAAATGAGTGATTTAAAAAATTATTTCTGAAGGACCCATATTATTTTCTGTAACAACGTGGCAATAGGGAAACCTTAATACATGTGTTAGCAGTTGCATATTCTCAGACCAACCTGAGCATGCAGCAGCAAAGCGACAAAATCTAGAGTCCACCTGCAGGATCACTCCTAAACAAAACATCCAGAAGGTTACCTGAGCAGCTCATGTGCATTCACAGTTCAACATATTCTTATTAAGTGACTACTGTGTGCTAGACATTCTTCTAGGCACTGGGAAACATCAGCAAACTGAACAGATAAACTCTGCCCTCACAATCTAGAGGAGGAGACAAATGAGCAAATATACAATATATGATGTATAGTGGTAATTGCTAGAAAGAAAAGGAAGGGAAGTACATTAGTTTTCTAGGGCTGCTATAACAAATTGCCACAAACTTGGTGGCTTAAGACAACAGAAATTCATTTCCTCACAGTTCTGGAAGCCCAGAGGCTCAAATCAAGATGTCAGCAAGAATTCATGCATCCACAACCAACAGATTTTCCACAAAGGTTTCAAGAACACACACTGGAGAAACGACAGTCTCCTCAATAAATGGTACTGTAAAATTGAATATACTGTAAAATTGAACGTGCAAAAGAATGAGACTAGATCCCTACCTCTCACTGTTTATAAAAATTAACTCCAAATAGATTTAAGACAAATTTAAGACTTAAGACTTAAAACCTGAAACTACTAGAAGGAAATGGAAGGGTAACATTTTATGACATTGGACTGGCAAGAATTGTTTTCAAAATAACACCTCAAAAGCGCAGGCAATGAAAGCAAAAACAGGCAAATAAGATTATCTTAGATTAAAAAGCTTTGGCACAACAGAGAAAACTATTAACAGTGTGAAGAGACAAGCTACGGAATGAGAGAAAATATTCGCAAACTGTACATCTGACAAGGGGATAATATCCAATATATACAAGGAACTTAAACAATTTAACAGCAAAAATACAAACAAGCCAATTAAAAAGTGGGCAAAGAGCTTAATAAACATTTCTTAAGAAATACAAATGGCCAAAAGCTATGTAAAAAATATTTAATATACTCATCAGGGAAATACAAATTAAAACCACAATGAAATACCACCTCATTCAGAGTGGCTGTTATTGAAAAGACAGAAAACAAGTGTTGGCAAGGATGTGGAGAAAAGAGAAGACTTACATACTCCTGGTAATGACTATAGCCATTCTGGAAAGCAGATGAAGGTTCCTCCAAAATTCAAAATAGAACCGTATGATCCATCAATCCCACTACTGGATATATGTCCAAAAGAGACAAAATCAGAATCTCAAAGAGTTATCTGCATTCCTGTTTATTGCAGCACTGTTCACAATAGCCAAGATATGGAATCAACCTAAGTGTCCAACAGTAGATGAATGGATAAAGAAAATGTGGAATATACAGACAATGGAGTACTACTCCTCCATAAGAAAGAATGAAATCCCACTGTTTGTACAACATGAATGAACCTGGGAACCTGGAGGACATGGTGTTAGGTGAAATGAGTTAGACATATAATGATAAATTGCACATGATCTCATATGTGGAATGTTTTTTAGAAAGTTGATAGAGAAGTGGAGAGTAGGACAGTGTTTCCTAGAGATTGTGGAGGGGATGCAGGAGGAGATAATGGGGAGGGAGTGGTTAATTAGTACAAAGTTACAATTACCTAGGAAGAATAATTTTTGTGTTCTATTATAGCCATAATCACAGTGGGTGACTATGGTTAGCTATTGATATTATATATTACAAATTAGAAGGGAAGTTTTAAACAGTCTCACCCCAAAGAAACAATAAATGCATGAGGTTATGGAAACACTACCCTGATTAGATCATTATGCAACATACATACCTGTTAAAACATTATAAATATGTACAATTACAATATATCAATTAAAAATCTGAAAAAATTAAAAGATAAAAAAAAGTCAGCAGAGCCATGATCCAGCTGAAGGCCTGGGGGGCGGGGGCGACAGGGAGACTCCTTTTTTGCAGCCTCCAGTATCGAGTGGCCCTAGGCACCCCTTGGCTTGTGACTACATAACTCTAATCTTTGCCTCTGTCTTTGCACAGATATCTTCTACTGTCTCTTATAAGGATTCTTGTCGTTGAATTTAGGGCCGACTTAGGTGATCCAGGATGATCTCATTTCAACATCCTTAATTATATTTCCCAATAAGGCCACACAAGCTGCTTCCCTCTATTTTTCACGGCAGGGTTAACAAAAGGGATTTACCTTGGGTGAGGAAGAAAGAGTCTACCTTATTTGCAAAAAGGATCTTTGCAAATAATACTTAAAGATGCCTGGATGTGGATGCATGTTTTGAGGGGACACTAGGCAACCCAAGACAGGTAGGGAGGTCAGAGTGGTGGAGCCCCAGATGCTTATAAACAGAATAATTGGGTTAAATCTGTCTGAAGAGTTGATGCATGAACACAAACATTCATTGAGGGACTAACTCACATGCATAGCTTAAGAATGAGCACTCCAGTGGAAGAAATGGCAGATACTTATGGTATGAAATGGACATGAGCTTGGCATTTCTAGAAACTACAAGGGAAAGTGAAGTCACCCAGGAGAAAGATGGAAAGAGATGAGGCTAGAGAAGTACCCACTAGTTAGAGCATGAAGGTTTGGCAGCCCTTGTGTGGCCCTGCACTGGAATGACACAAGACTGACAGGCATGCCCATGAACTCAGCGTTCCAGGTATTCCCTGGGGCCATTTTCTGACTGAGATGACTGCCTTGATATTTTCTATCGGGAGACACTCAAGGAGCAGCTCGAGCTCCTGGCTTCAGGGATGTTCTCTGCACCTTCTCGTCTCCGCGGTTTTTCCCATTCCTCTGTGCCATTAGTTACCTGGTTGAGGAAGGAAGCAGGAACTCCTCTTTTTCCCACTTGTCTGTTTCAGATCCCCTCTGCTGGTCTGGATCCAAACATGCTCACCAACCTGCTTTCACTTTTATAAGATACTTCCTCATTTTGAGATCAGATTCTCTTTGCTTCTCAAGTGCAGCTGGGTCTTTTAAAGAAATGATTATTCATTTGTCATAGATTTCAAATTGTTTGGTAACTACTGATTATGGGGAAAGGCCGTGCTAGCTTTCAAGGCTCACTGGCTTATATTTATGGTTTCTTAACTAGAATGCCACTTTCATTTCTGTAACTTCCACATGTAACCACAGTGAGATTCTGGGGACCATGCTGCATTGCTTACTCTAATATACACGGAGAATTTCAAAGACCCAGGAGTCAATTACTTGGCCTTGTGGGAATGCTAGGAGTTGAAGGACTATCCAGACCACACAAGCTGCTTCTCTCTGCTTTCCACTACAGGGTTAACAAAAAGGATTTACATTGGGTGAGGAAGAGAGAGTCTGCTGGGTGACATTCCGTCCCTCACTCTAACACCCGCAGGTCCCATGAGCACAGAAGGAAGAGATGAGAAAATGTAATCTTCACCACTTGTTTGGTATGTTAAATGGAGTTGCTGTATTTTGTAGTTTCAAAATGTATCTTTCATCCTAGTTGAAATCACCCTGGGTATTAGATTGACTTGAAGTTGATAATCAAAGTTGATTTACATTTTTCTAATCAACAATGTACAGAAACAAGTGAATATTGCCCTCCCCCATACCTTGCAACAACAACACATTTTCTTTGGGCTTGGCCTGAAACCTGAGCTCGCAGACATGTTTATTACCCAGGACACTGGAAGTGAGTGGAATTCAATACTTTATTTTTGCACTTGGACTCGGCTTTTCCTTTTCTAAGAACATAGATGAAAATATCATAATTATCAGGTCAACATAAGTCTTCGCCTCCTAAGCCTTCAACAGAGGCAATAAAACAATTTTTGATGTATAATGGAATATTTTCAAGGAAGGGATGTTCAAAGGTGACTTTCCAAGAAAAAAATATACTCTCATTAATGACTGCTATGACCTTTGGAAACATTTTGTGAATAGATTGCTTCTGTTTATGCAGGAGAACTGTATCTATCCTTGTTTCTGTATAATCAAGCCATCCAGCTAGGGTCCCTTTGCATGACAGCAAAATTAAGCCTATGTCTTGGTGTCTCCCTGTTTTGCCACCAGGAATAAGGACTTTTGCATGTCAGGTAGACTGCAGTTTATAGATGAAGAGTCACAAAACGTTCTTGGGGCCACCTGGGTATGAACAGCCCCTGGAAATGTTATGTTTAAAGTGGTATTGCACAAAAGTGAAACAATAGGTAATTTCATCTAGACACTTTTCTCCAAGTCAAACTTCAAGACTCATCACTTTTCATTCTTCTACATAATAAGAGAACTGAGCCATTTTAAAGTTTATATACAGAGTATGTAATTGTTTTTTTTTTTTCTATGAAAAAGAGAAGTGAACCCATTTTCTTCCTGAAACAAAGAAGGGGACCTCAAGTGTAACTCTGTTTGAAAATGTAGCAGGGGCAAATCGCAGCCACTGATAATTAGGAGACGACAATCCCTCCCCAGTGTGACAGCCCACCCTAGCCCCAGCCTGCATAATTTGGAAGTAATGAAGATTTTAGCTGGTGCAGGGAACATTTTCATCCACTAAGCAGCAGGGGAGAGGATTTGGAATTTTGCACGATTTTATGGTGGAATTTAACAAGTCAAAGCATTAATTGGAAGGAGATATACAATTGTTCTCCAGAAATGTCACAGGCAGTTAAATCATTCAGTCCCTCTCACCTGAAGGGAGGTCATTGTTAAAGTAAAACAAATCAGAATAAAAGAGCAACAATAACAAAACAGCATAATCTTTATGCAGCTGATGTTATTATCCTTTTAACTGCTGAAATATGTTTTGGATTGAAAAAGCGTATTTTTTTTTTTTTTTTAAAGAAAAGAAGTCATTGGTTGGTAAACATAATTTAGCAGGTTCCTCTGAAAAGCCTTAAAAGTGTCATTGATAATCCCCAAATCATGATAGATTGCTGCAAATTTTGCCTTCAGTGCTAGTCTGAAAGGCCTTTAACATTCTCCATCTGTTCAGTCAACACTTAAAAAGAGTCTGGAATCCCCAGCAGTAGTACGAAGTTACCTGTGATGACACTGTCTCTTTGTGATGGGTGTTTTTTAACTGTGCTGTTTGGAGACGCAAAAATGATTTTCATAAATATTTAATAGACCTTTTCTTCCAGCTGATATACATCCCCCCAACACACACACACACACACGCACGCACGCACGCACACACACATGACAGCTGGCGAGTAACATTTATTTTCAGTTCTTGGAATTCTACTGAACTGTTGGGTGTTCTTTGCTTGGATGTACACAGGCACACTGAGATGGGAACTTTGAAGCTGTAATGGAATACATGGGTTTTTGAGCTGAAATCTTTTTAGGCAGCAGTGGTTTACTGGCATATTCTTTAAAAACACCAATGGAAAGAAAATGAAAATGTGTTCTAAGGTGTGTAACTACCAAAAGTGTGCCACACCTGTTTGAAAAATCACTGCTTATAGGCTCAGGAGTCATCATCTTGAAGACTTTAATAGCCTGCAGTTTAGACTTTTATTTTCATACTTTAATTGCATGTTTGTTTGCAGCTATAAGACACTGTTTCGACTACATGTTTTCCCTATTTGGAAATGCCCTAAAGGTGGGTAACTTGTACAAATAGCTTTAGATTCCTCTGGAAACAGGATCTTGCCTTACCTTCTTTAAATTCTTGAGCATGAATAGAAATCGATGATCCAGACACGTTGCCTAGCAGAGAAGCTTGCTTAGGAAGGAGGCCAAATTGACTCGTGTCTTTTATTTTCCCTGTACTAGATTAATAGTCAACATGGCAGCTAAATATCAAGAGTCTCCAAGTTCCATAAATGCTGAAATAATTTATTTTGAATCACTGGACACTTGAAACACACAACTACAGGACTTTAAATGAAGGCTATGTGGGGAAATATACCTAGGTAGAGAAAAAGCTTTGATTTTGCCAATGGTCAATAATCTTTCAGTTTCTTAGTAACAAAATGCATATAAGCATTTTGTCTCTTCCATATCTTTTGACTTACAAAAAAAATGCTCGTGAGAAGATGACATTTTATAGGAAAA
The DNA here is from genome assembly GCA_031835075.1 of Saguinus oedipus. NCBI lineage: Eukaryota > Metazoa > Chordata > Mammalia > Primates > Cebidae > Saguinus > Saguinus oedipus. The sequence goes on along the minus strand of CM063169.1, from coordinate 11,206,924 downwards.
ATAACAATAAATTAACATTGCACAAATATTGGACTACTGTCAGAGCCATTGCTGTCAGAGTAACAGTTTCGAGAAGATTGTGAAGTCATTGCTTATAAATTCACTCTTCCAGGACAAAATAAAGGACTAGAAAAGAATAAGATTTATAAATATTTGCGGTAACATAAATTACTCAAGTGCATATTACTGTGGAACTCTCACAAAGAAAAGAATTTGGAGAAACTGCCTGGAGCTCTATAATGAAGACAGTCATATTATCCTTGTTATTTTTTAGTTGGATTTTGAAAATCTTGAGAGAGGGAGTAGTTTTTTAGTTGTTGTGTTTTAGTGATGGATGGAAATGTTAAGTTTTTTTAAAGTAAGTTAAACATATATATCAGAAAAATGAGACGTTATAGATGATCAATAACAGGAGATTAGAAGATGTCTAATACACCAGAGGAAAAAGTGTACTTAGAAACCTGCATGCATCATTACTGTCATCAGTTAGTGAATCCGTCAATGGATTGGCTGGAAATCAAACTTGAATTAACTTAGGCAAACTTTTTTGGGGAAGCGTTGATTGGTAGAATTAAAAATGTGTGGCAAGGCCTCAGGCCCCAGTGACAACAGGGTCATGAGTACCATGAGGATTCAATCTCTTCCTCTCATTTGGCTTCTTTCTGCATGCTGGCTTTTGTCAGATTTGCCTCTTCTGTGGTAGGTAGAAATAGAACTGCCTGACATTTCCCAATGTTATAGAATGGGGCTCCTGATTTTTGTGTCCAAATTTCAAAGTCACAGAGAAGGGTTGATTGGTTGGGACTGAATTGGGTGCATATCCCTGAACCAATCAATTCTTATCTAGGAACGGGTTCTATTATAAGACCAGACTGGTCAATAGCTCATCCCTAGATTAATCACTGTGGCCAGGGAGGAGAAAGTTTTAAAAAGAAGACAACTCCCAATCCAAACTCATGGTTAGAGAAGGGGAAAATTATATGGCTGAGAAGAAGTGAGTGCTGTTCAGAGCAGATGAAATAGTAGGCATTTACTACTTTAACTTTGCATATGCTGAGCACTTTCTTTGAGACTAGCAGACTTAATTTTGATGCAGAATTTATTCTCCCTTCAGTGTAAAACTCTTTCTTATGGAAGATAATTATTTAGTGGTAATATTTTTTATTTTTGTTTTTTTATTTGAGGTAGAGTCTCACTCTGTCACCCAGGCTGGAGTGCAGTGACCTGATCTTGGGTCACTGCAATGTCCCTCTCCTGGGTTCAAGCGATTCTTGTGCCTCAGCCTCCCTAGTAACTGGTACTACAGGTGTGCGCCACCACACCCAGCTGATTTTTGGATTTTTTGTGGAGACAAGGTTTCACCATGTTACCCAGGCTTGTCTTGAACTCCTGACCTCAACTGATCCGCCTGTCTCAGCCTCCCAAAGGGCTGGAATGACAAGTGTGAGCCACTGCATCTGGCCAGTAATATTTTTTAAGAATAAGAAACCTAAACTGTGGAAAGAATTTTGAAAAGGCAATAATATACTCTCAAAACTTAAGCAAAAAGTTAAGGAATATTAACTGATTATAAATAAAGCATAAAATAGCTAAATAACAAAAAATTTAAAGTCCCTCCTCTTACAAGACTTACTTGATTGAGGCTTCACTTTTCTATGTGGGGCTTTGGGATATCAAGTAATGCAGTATAGGCATAAGATGAAGTGATGTATACAGGTGGTTTGGAGCTTACATCTGTTACCTGACTGCTCAGTACTGATCCACAGAGTACGGTTTTAAGGAAGATGACCAAGAGTGAATAGTAATGGCTATTTTGAAGTTAGAAAAGATGACTTTTAAAGATGTCTCAAAATGGTGTTATCTATAACTTAGCTATGGAAGAAAAAATTGAAGTCGATTGTCTAAAAATATATTTGATAGAACATGTCCACAATTATGTTAATAAATCCATGCATAATGATGTTCCTTCTTATTAGGGATTAAAAACTTTGTTAAGTGTGGACTTTAAACAAAAAATTTTAAAAGGCATTTTGACAGAAGTCTTGTTTTTTCCCAAAGTAAGCACTTCTTTAATTAGGTTCTTACTTTTTTTCATTAGAGGTAGGGATTAAATTCTTTAGAATACTGTATGCTGATAAATCTGAAACATGATATTGATGTTTCCATGATGATATATACAGGTCTTGAATGCAGGATGTGAAGCAGGTTCATTGTGTACTAGTTATCAACTTGTTTGACTCCAGTGAGACAGATGCTGGAGAGGATGTGGAGAAATAGGAACACTTTTACACTGTTGGTGGGAGTGTAAACTAGTTCAGCCATTGTGGAAGACAGTGTGGTACTTCCTCAAGGACCTAGAAATAGAAATTCCATTTGACCCAGCAATCCCATTACTGGGTATATACCCAAAGGATTATAAATCGTTCTATTATAAAGACACATGCACACGTATGTTCATAGTGGTACTGTTTACAATAGCAAAGACCTGGAACCAACCCAAATGCCCATCAACGATAGACTAGACAAGGAAAATGTGGCACATATACACTATGGAATACTATGCAGCCACAAAAAATGATGAGTTCGTGTCCTTTGTAAGGACATGGATGAATCTGGAAATCATTATTCCCAGCAAACTGACACAAGATCAGAAAATCAAACACCGCATGTTCTCACTCATAGGTGGGTGTTGAACAATGAGAACACATGGACACAGGGAGGGGAACATCACATACTGAGGTCTTTTGTGGAGCAGGAAGTCAAGGGAGGGACAGTGGAAGGGGGGGTGGGGAGGTTGGGGAGGGATAACATGGGGAGAAATGCCAGATGTAGGTGATGGGGGGATGGAGGCAGCAAACCACATTGTCATGTGTGTACCTATGCAACAATCCTGCATGATCTGCACATGTACCCCAGAACCTAAAGTACAGTTTTAAAAAAAATCCTTATATACAATACATTAAATAAAGTGGGTTTTTTACTGACAGGCAGCAAGGGACAGTAGAAGCCTAGATTCCACTGTAAACAGGTCTCTAAAAGCTCAGAAATCTGCCCAGAAGTCTTGAAGCCTCAACTTTGAGAGCCCCACTTGTACCACAGACAAGGGACTCTGAAGGGCAGCCTGCTCTGGGTTATATACCTTGGGGTCACAGGAATCACAGAGCAAAAGTGTTAAAGAACATCCCGTTCTAGGGGGTATCAGGACAGAACCCAGGCTGTTGCAGCCAGCTCCTGCTATTTTAGGGTGCTGTATTCCCAGCACATGCTATAGTTATTCTGGTAAACTATGGGAAAGAAATAGGCAGAGTTGGGTTGGCTCAAGGCCATTCAGAAAACTATTACAGAGGGGGTTATATAAATCAACTGGTCAGGGAGAAATTGCAGAATCCTTTTAAGGAAAATATATTTTCATTTTTGATGTACATTTACTTATTCAGTAAGTATTTATCAGATGCCTACAGTCTGTGAGGCTCTCGGTTAATGCTGTAAACTGAAAGATTTCCTGTCATTAAGGAGCTCCTATTTTGGTGACACACGTGCTTACATGCTGTGGTACAGAAGGCTAAATGCTGTAATCCAGGTTACAGAATATGCTGTGGGAATACAAAAAAGAGAAAACTGATAACTGCTGACTTTTGTGTGTGTGTTATTCAAAAGGTTTGTTAATGATAATGAAGTGTTAATGAGATAGTACATACTTCTGAGTCAGGATAGGCAACTTCGAATGGTAGACAAAACAGTGATTCCACGTGCCTTCAGCAATGTAATCAAGTAGACATCACACTGAGGGCTGAGAACAGAACAGGACTCAGACTCTTAGGTGAATCTTAAAATGTTACCTTCTTTAAAGCTTCTTAATTTCCCCCCATTGTTCTTGGAATGTGGATTGTCACTCTAGGACCAAGACTTAAGTAGATATTTAGTAATTGCAGTGTAACTGTGAAGTATTTCTATCACAGGGACTCTATTGAAAATGTCAGTGGATACAGTGCTTTCTTCTGATTTTAGATTTAAATAAATGATTTTAACTAACCATCTGCAGAAGAGGCCAAACTGTAATGAAGGTATTCCTTATATTGTGTGGACAAGGATGAAGACATATCAAATAACTTTCAAAATTATTTATTAATTTTTTTTTTCTAATTAAGTGAATAGGTGGAAGGAAAATGACTTTAGCCAGAACTACTTGATGTCATTGACAAACATATATCTGAGCATTATATTTTCAATCTTTTCTTCTTTGTTATGTTTATTTAGGAGAGGAGAACTGCCTGTGAATAGGCATTTATAGTTATATTTGAACTATAATGTGGAAAAATATGAAAGCTAATGAAATGATAAGACATTTTCAAGCCTCTAATAAATTTCTTAGACAATGAGAAAAAGGCAAGTCTTAGAAAAAGGGCTCCTGGAGATCAAGAACCATTCAATTGGCATTATATGCCAGTTATTGAGAGTCACAGGGAACTGCATATTCATTCACGATATTCCATTTTAAACTCAGCACAGATAGTGATCATGTGGACCATGACGTGTTTCCAGAGCTTTGTTTAAAAAATTTTTCCATTTAATGTTTCTTTGTAATTGAATTTATAATAGTGTTCATTGCAGTTGATATAATCAGAAAAATGTCAACCCTAAAATAAAATGTGGAAAACAAGAATTTATAAGGAACCAATAAAGCCAGCTGGTGGTTGATGAGGTAGCATTATATGTACTGTATATTGCATATCGTGCTACATTATATGATATATAAGAGAACAATGCATCGTGGGCTATCAGTCAAAATGAGACCATTTACAGGATCTGATTCCTTCATCCTTGAGCTGTTCCCACAATGGAAGTGACGCGCAGAAAAACAGGGCTCTGTTTTTCTAGATATCAGATAGGAAATAATAATAGTTCAGTTTCAGCGTTAGTGAACATGAAACTGTAGAACTGGATTGGAGAGGGAGAAATGAAGCAGTAATGAGTGTCCGGAGGCAGAGAAAGGTAGCCGGTGGCGAACCCTAGGCAGTCCAGGGAGAAGATGGCAGAGTCCGCAGGGCAAACCCCAGGGTATATTAGTGAAGTTGCTGCAGTAGGCTGGCTGTGGAGGGCATGGCAGTACTTGGGACACTCCTCTGCCTTTCCTGTTCCAGCTGCACCCTCTGGCTCTCTGTACTTCCTGGGAATGTCTACTCTCTGCCAGGCTAGAGTGCAGTGGCATGGTCTTGGCTCACTGCAACTTCCGCCTCCCTCCTGCCACAGCCTCCCGAGTAGGTGGGACTGCAGGCACCTGCCACCACGCCCAGCTAATTTTTGTATTTTTAGTAGAGACTGGGTTTTACCATGTTGGCCAGGATGGTTTTCATCTCTTGACCTTGTGATCCACCTGCCTCGGCCTCCCAAAGTGCTGGGGTAACAGGTGTGAGCCATTGCACCTGGTCATGTCTACTCTCTTATAAGTTTGAAGAAAAGAGCTAAACTTCAAAATCTGGAAGATACCTACCTCCCAGCTCCAAGGGGAATCTTTGCAATAGGCTTCACTTTTATTATTTGACCTTCAGATATAACTGCAAAATAAATTGTTTTCAATATGTGAGTAAATTCAACAATGAAAACAAATCCTTTTATTTAGTAATAATTCAGTTTTTCATTTCAAATCTCAGTGACTTGTCACAAAAGCATGGTTGCAGTCATTATTCAGTGGTTATTATGGTGTTCCCCTTTATGTCTAGGTGAGATTTAACACATGGCTCTTCATGTTTTCTCGTGTTTTAGAGCCACCACTTTTTTTTGATGCCCGATGACTCATTTTAATCCACCATCTTTAGATTTAAATATTTATATGCTGTGTGATTATGTTCCATTTGTTATGCTGATGATTTTTATACAATATACCCTTATTGCCTCTAAGATGCAGAAGCCTGCTGAATTCTGATCTGATTTTCTCCCGTATCTGTGAGGAAAACCTGCTTTTGGATATGTTCTGGCTAACGTTTTACCACTGCAACTCTGATCGAACTGCAGTGTAATTTTTATTTCAATCCAGTCTTTTGTGAGGGCAAGATTTGAGAGGGAGCAGGTCTGTCCTCATTAGTAGAAACTCTAACATGAACTTTCCTCCTCGGTACAGGTATCAATTTTGCTGACCAAAAATAGAGAACTCTGGACTGGCTACCGATTTTCTGTTTTTGGAGATTTTACATTTTGTACTATTAATAAGTTGAGCTATGAGGTAATAAATATGTTTAATTTTAGACATGTGTGGAAACTAAAATACCTGCAGTTAAAAAAAATTGGAAATGTGATTTAATTGATTTTTTTTCCTACTGAGGCAAAGACAGCCCAATTATATGGTCAGCTTTGGTTAGGAAATTATTACCTGTACAACTTCCAGGAAAATTCAATGACCCCCTCATGATGGAAGGTAGCTTGAATGCTGTCCATTCAGATTGTTGTTTAGTATAACTGGGCAGCTCGAACATGAGAAAGATTATTTTGATTATAATTTTTAAAAATTAACAAAAGGGTTACACTTTGTTACAAGATTGAATGCCGAGAGGCATTGTTCTAGAGAAACTGATTTTTATTCTGGTTGAACAGGATAGAACAACTAATTCCTGAAAATCCAGCTGAGGTCAACCTCCATTCATCTGTGTTTCCCATGAGTCAGGCACCTGGTCGAGCAAAGGGAATGAAAACAATGAATATTTTATGTTTTTCTCTAGAGGCTAAAAGGTTTTATTAGGGAAAATGGAACTAGCAGTAGAAATGTGTACAGCAAATGGAAACAACTGGAGGAGGGCTAACCCCCCTGTGCAATAGGATGAGGACACTCTTAGCCTTCTGTGAAGGACGATTCCAAGATGGGTGGAGGGACTGCTGGAGGAGAAATCCTGAGTGACATCTGAAAGCTGAGGAGCACATGAAGACCTAGAGGAAGAGAGTGTGAAGGCAAAGGCACAGTGTCCAGAGCCATGGCCCATGGGAGTGTTAGGACACTGCTTTTGACATCACGAGAGCAGAGGTGGCAGATGAAGCTAGACTGAAGTGTGTGTCAGGTGTGAAGGTCCCTGTGTGCCATCTGGGAGCAACTGATGAACTCCACAGAGGAGCATGACATGATTAGATTTGCATTTTGGAAAAAAAGTATTGCTGGTGTTTTTAGGAAACCGGAGCTTCCGAGGGGGGAAAAAGGTGGAGTGAGGGTCCCATTGAAGAAGGCCTGGATTTCAGTAGCATAATGAAGAAAGAGGTCATGGCATGTTTTATATGGAAAAACTAGGTGGTAGCAGTAAGTCCTGCCATTGTGTAGATGCTGGGTAAGGGAGAGGAATAATAATTAATATTAAAAATGATAGCTAAGAGTAATTGTGCATTTTAAGCTCCAGAATAAATGGGATGAAGTGGAGAATATATGTATTTCTTTCTTCATTCATTTACTTATTTATCTGTTGATTTGTTTTGTCATTTAGAGCTTATGATCTAGTGAGGGAGACTGATAAGTGGATCAGTTATTACAACACATTTGAAATTACAAAATGTTTATACTAAGATTCTGTAAGATCACAGAGAAGTAACCCTTACATAATAGATGCTTTAAAAGGTTCTACATGAGATCTTGTTTAATAAGTAAACATGTCATTACAGCAATTGGCATTTGGTTAATAAAATATACCATATAGATAGCTGTCATTATTTAAAGGAACAAGAATGAAAGGCTGATAACAGTTGAAATAAATGTTCATCTAGAGGTGACCTACAATGCTAAAGTTTTAAACCAACTCACTTTTTCTGGACTCACACAGACACCTGCCCGTGCACATGCCTAAGATTTATCTTTGTCACCTATGTCCCATCAGACACTTGAGGAGTTTCATCAATGTCAGCTAAGGACCATTTGTAACATTGAATGAATACAACTTTGAAGCTATATCTCATGTAATTCCATTTTTGCCAAGCTGGAAATGTGCACAGTCTAGATGGTAGAGCTCTATTATGGAATGTACAGGGTGACTGCAAACAGGGCAGCAAAGAAATTCTCTAAGGACATCCCAGAAGCGAATTGCCTGCAATGCAGCACAGCCCTTGGCTGTTACGAAGCAAAAGAAGCAAACAGATCAACCTTAGGTATAGCAAACAGAGATGGGGCAATAAATAGGTTGCTATGAATGGAAGAAATAGAGAAGTATAGTCATGACTGAGCTGATTGTGTGTAGACTTCAGGATAAAATATATCCTGACCATGGCTATGTTAAAATACTCTTGACCGTGGCTGTGGTAAAATCTCAATAGAGTTGCATCTGTTTAAATCACTGTTTTGAAATGGTGCTCACATTTTCTGTTTGTACAATGTAAAGGAGTTTTAAAAATTAAAGTACTTTGCAATAAAGCACGATTCAAACCACTATAGTTTCTTAGAGGCATTTGGGGTCCTCAGCTAATTTTCAAGTGTAATTCTACAGTACTAAATACATGATAAAAATAGACCCTGGACAGAGAGAGAGAGAGAAGAAAGAAAACAGTTAATTTCTCCTCTGAAATTTTTGGGATGTCTCTGCTTGGTTAGAATAAACCTGAAACTTAAATAAAGCAATACAAAAATTGCTGTTGGTTTGTAGTGGCTCCATGGCAGCCTGAAATGAGTTCTCACAGAGGCCCTCTGCGAGATGGTGTTCTTCCAGGCTTGTCATCACCCAGCTCTGGGACTCTGGAGATTCATTAGTGTCTCTAGGCTTCAGTTCTTTCGTCTGAATGGGGATGAGAAAAGCACCATCTTACTGGTTTGTGGAAAGGTTTAAATAAATTATTCCATGCCTGGCACATCATAAACCTAAGTATTTGTTATTATTACTATAAGAAGTTAGCAAATTTAACTGTTCCATCCGGCTCTAGAGTTTAGCAGTGTTCTGTATGGCAGAATTTTTGTCTGTGCTATTTCTAAATAGCAGAAAATTCCTTAGTGTGCCAGAATGAGCTTATATGTTTGGATAACTGATCCAGATAAGACTAAAATCATATAAATTAGTAAATAATAAAGTCGTCAGTGACTCGGCTGTTGAGAGTGTGAGCTTCCAGGAAGTTCGGAAGGGGCTTTCTTTGCTTATCTTGTTCCTTATGAATCTCTGCTCTGTGTAAGTGGTGGAAGAAAATGAATTATGCTTACCATGTGCATTTCAGGGTAAGATAAATACATTTTAGTTTTAGAAAATACATAATGTGATGACTTTTAATATAAAACTTATAATTTATTTTCAACAACTGAAAATTCCTTGGCAGAAATGCAAGTGTGCCATTATATTGTGAGTTTTATCTTCTGAGGTATAAAAACTGAGTTTTTACATAGATGCAATCATAGAACATTTTTATAAAAGAAAAACAAAAAGCACATTAAGCTAGCCATTAATACCGTGTTTGTGTCTATTCATTTTTTTCCTTCTAAAACAAATAATCCATTTTAGAGCCTGTGGCTACCTGACCAAAGGGATTCATTATCCCATGATTACTATGGGAATTTGAACAGCTCTATAAATCCAGAAACTGAAATGTGTCATAACATGAAAGTGGTTTCAGGAGTAAGGGATTGTTTTTTGTATGTTGTGTCTGGCTCGTATTTGTAGAACAGGCATTTACAGTGGTCATTTAGGAGTGTATATCATCATTGGTGATGACCATTAAGAAAAATGTAAAGGGATTCTGTTATCACCTAATCACCCCACTGATAAACAAAGATGTTGTCTTCAATAAGTGAAGTTATTAGAATGATGATTTATATTTTTTTAATTTCTCCGTCTGCTCTCTTATAATTTTCGGTAGAGAGGACTAAGTTGGGACAAGCAAGAAAACGCATTTGGAATGTGTCTCTAGTCTTCACTTAAAAATGAGTCTGGATTTAATAGAAACATTTTATTAGGTATTTTTAAGATTTGTTTTAGATTTCCCATTCTTTTGATAAATGGCAGTTTCAGCTTTTATAATAACCAGGTTCTGATTTCTCAGCTTCGTGGTAAGAGGGTAACTATGCAGAGAGCAAAGGTCTACATTTTTAAAAAGAGATTATAGAAGACAAAAGGAACCGGGTGTTGTTTGTTTATTACAAGGAAAATCTCCTCAGCCTTAGATTTCAGATTCTAAACAAAGTGGCAATTTCCCATTTTTCTTGTGATGTAGTCTGCAATGAGGCTGTCAATGACAATTATAATAGTCTCTATCCATGTCTAAATAAAAATCCCTACTGTTTCTACATGATAGACATTAACATAGACACATACTTTTTATTTGTAGCAATTATCAGAGTTGCTACATGATATTACAATTTTTATGTTACACAAAATTCTATTTTTATGTTGTTACAAATATGCATTTAATTGTTATAAATATGCATTTTGCTCATTAAAATGTAAAAATGAGTGCAGGGCTGTGTCCCATTTTGCTGACCATTAATCCAACTGATACACACACACACACAGAGAGAGAGAGAGAGAGAGAGAGAGAGAGAGAGAGAAAGATAGAAATATTTATTGAAATAATGACTGACTGACTAACTGAATGAATGAAATGCATTGTGCCCTATAAATTGAGGGGGATTTTTCTACAAACCAAAAAAATAAAAATAAAAAGAGTAATTATTGGAAATCATGTAAAACACTCTCTTATAAAACATTTCCTAAGTTGGGTAATAGAGTGGCCTAAAGGAATAAATCTCATTCCTAGTAATAGCATACGCATTTAAAAAATCTGTCTCAAACTATTATAAGTAATAATAGTGCATTTTTAAGAAAAAAGGGCTAAAATTCAAGTTATTTTTTTTTATGATGGACAGACACAATTTCTTAAAGTGTTAATGTCCTATGCTTAGCCTAACTTCTTAGCCTGACAGCATACCACCTTAAAAGCCATCGTCTTTCTGAATGGCTTTTAAGTTACCACCTCACCAATCTTCTCTATTCCTCAGCTCCTGTAATAACAGGGTCATGGAAATTAGTGTTTTATGCTTCCAAGTGTGCAAAGATATTGAACATGCCACGACGGTGAGGAAGCATATGTTTAAGGTAGCCGTTACAAGTTCAAGATGTTAGCAAATGGTTATGGTTGCAATAACATTGCTTTTCTGTACTATGTCTCATGACATTTAACTAACTGCCTTCTTTCTTTTGACTGTTCCAGTGCTCCTGGAAATTTTTCTAGAGGATTACATATTTAGAGACCAAAACTGGATTTCTTTAAAATAATTTAGTCTATGACAAAGTCACTGGACTCAGATTTCCTTATACCGTATTTGTCAAGGAAACAGTATAGTTTTGTGACTCAAATTGTTTCTCTACAATTTGCCTTTACTATTTCTTTATTTTTTAAAAGTCTATTACTTTTAAATCTAGAGATATATTACATATGATTTTTAAAGTGTTCACATTTTATTCTCTTAAAGTTTTCACTTTAAAAATTTCAACCAAGAATAGGGTTTATAAAAGTGAGAGACCAGTTGGCGACACACAGCTAGAAATACAGGAAACAGAGTGAGCACGCTGTAGTGAAATCTCAAATCCTTGGGGAATGAAGCTGGCAATTTTGTCTTCAGAATGACTCTTCCTATACGGCTTAATCCTATCAGCAAAGGTGTCTTACAGATGAAAACCCTGCAGGAAGAAAGGGCAAAACCACTATGCAGTGATATTTGTCTGAACTTCCCTGTAAGTATTAAGGATTTTGAGATTTCCCTGCAGTGAATGCCTTGGGTAGCTGAGGGAGGAGGCTGAATTCCTCATTCCTCTGTGTTGCCTTTTATAGCCATAGTAATTCTCTTTAGTCTCATACTGCATTGAGTGGTGAGGCATAGGCCCTATTATTACATTCTTGCCCTAGGTCCCATGACAATCCACAGATATTCTAGTATTCTTCATTGATAGGGGCAGAGAGTATGAGTGAACCCCTTAGTTCACTCAACATGTAGTAAGCATTTACAGCGTTCAGTTCCCTACCACAATGAAGTATAAAGCTGGCTATTGTCCTCAGGCATTTTATAGACACTAATATCCTCTTTTGCAAGAGTGATACCAGGCATTCAAGGCCCTGCCATGTTTATGCTAAATCTCTATTTGAGCCTTAACTTACGTTTCTAAGTAAAAAACCTGACATTACTTATAATAGCAACAAAACTATAAATAAAATGGGAATAAGAGTTAAAAATAAGTAGTGTTTAGCATTTACCAATAAATATTTAGCAACCGTGTGAATGTTTTAAAATAATATCAGGTAGTTTCATATTATTCCATTTTATAGCTCATGCAACTGAACCCTAGAGAAACACAGGTAGTGCATAGCAGAGCTGAAATGTTGGTCTTTATCAGGTGGGCTCAGGGCGAGAATGATTGGTCTGGCTGTGCGATCTGGGAAAATTAATTAATTAATTAATGTATTTATTTGACAGAGCCTAGCTCTGCTGCCCACGCTGGAGTGCAGTGGCATAATTTTGTCTTACTGCAACCTCCAACCCCCAGGCCCAAACGATGATATGAATAAATTATTTTTTGATATTTGGGAGACTTCCTGTTTTTTTTTTTTTCCTTGTCTGTAAGGAGAAATACAGGAGGAAGAAATATGGCAAAGGAAAGCTATTAAACAGCTTAATAATGGCCAAAGATAAGTCAAAAAGGGGATGAAAGTCAGGAGGCTCAGCTCCACTTTTCCGTTTGAAATCTGGACTGAAATTGATTTTGAAAATTGTATGGTCATTGGAATAGCCCAGTGGTTAGATATGATAGGTAACAGCTAACTCATAATTTGAGTGTCACCTGGATATTGCTCATCCTACTTACTCGTATCTCCCCGTGGTTTCCACTTGGTAGAATTTCGTTACCATAGATTTATTTCTTTAAAAGATTGTCCTAAAGAAAAAGAAGGTCAGTAACTTGGTTAGAAAGGGTTGTTAGAGGAGGGAGTCATATATTTATATATATGTAATGTATATCATATATTCATATGCGTATCTGGGTATATATTTGGACGTATGTGCATGTATGTACAGGCATATTTGTGTGTGTGTGTGTATATATATATCCTTATTCCAGAAACTATTACAGGTTTTACATGACAAAGGAACAGAAACACAAATTAAAAATGAGGCAAAAGAAGACAGAAATCAAAATAAATTTAATTACTCAAGATCTTCAAAGTAATAGAAATATCTCCTGAGGTTTTTCATTTAAAAAATAATAAAACATTGTGATGCAATTAACGCCATTCTTGACAACAAGTTCCCACAAGACATAACAACTGGGCATCACTGGGTTCTTTGAGTGACTCTCCATGTGGGCTGATGAGGTCTTAGCAAGAGCAACTCACTCAAAATCAATTCTGCAGAGGGCCTTTGTGGTGGTAGTGAGGTTCTGAAGTCTTTGCTGATCCACTGTTCAGTCACTGCCATATTTGTTGAGAACTACTTGACAGAATGGGTAGACCAGATATCCTTTCAGAAATCCATATTGGATACAATTTTGTTGACCGAATTACTAAGGTTCATAGATTAAGTCTGTACATTTTCATGTTGCCTGGCAGGAACTAGAATAAGCATAGCTGCTGTATTTTCATAAAACTCAAGAGCTAACCAAAAGACACTAGTCTAATTAGAAAATCATCCATAATTTTTCAAGGTTACCTCATAGTCTTCTAACTAGTCCAGAATCCTGGTTAAGTGTTTATTTAAAGCTTACTCCATTGAACAGATAAATTGGTGGCAGAAGTCCAAAGATTTTACTCTACATGGCATGGATACATGTTTCAAGCTTCGGCTTGAAAACACTTTAAGGGATATGTAAACTGATACTTCTCATGGCCCCACTAAATATCTTCAATGGTACTTTAAAAATGGTTGAAAAATTAATAGTAAAGTAACAAAATGTTACCTTGTTAAATGGGATCTTTATTTATAAGCTGTCTGAAATGGGGAATGTTTACCAATAATTTTATTTCTAGAATATTTGATGTTTAGCTATTTTAATTTCTAATTAATTTGGTAGCAGGGTGATTTATATGTTGCAAACATTCTGGGTTATAAATAATAGAAATAAATATAAACTATATCACAGATTTGTTTTCTTTATAGCATGGGCACCTTGTGCACATTCAAAAGCATTAGGAATGGAGTCTGAGCATGATCCTGAACTCTTCAACTGGACATTATTTTTTTTTTGAGATGGAGTTTCACTCTTGTTGCCCAGACTAGAGTACAATGGCACTATCTTGGCTCACCCCCACCTCCGCCTCCCAGATTCAAGTGATTCTCCTGCCTCACCCTCCTGAGTAGCTGTGATTACAGGCATGTGCCACCATGTCTGGCTAATTTTTTAAATTTTTTGTAGATATGGGGTTTCTCCATGTTGGTCAGGCTGGTCTCAGACTCCTGACCACAGGTGATCACCCACCTCAGCTTCCCAAAGTGCTGGGATTACAAGTGTGAGGCACTGTGCCCTGCCTCAGTTGGAAATTTTAATTGCTGTGTCAAAAGATTGTCTTTCCGGTTTGGACCTTCAGCAGGAAGTTGAGGAGTACATGCTCTCACATGTTAGTTAGAGGGTCTAGGCAAAAAGAACATAGCATGATCCACAAATGATTCCTTCTTATTCACAAGGTCAAAGGCCCGTAAAAATGAGTCCAATAAAAACTGAAAATAATCTAATATTTGTTTCTGACATATTTTGCCATATTCAGTCATTCATTGAACAGATATGTGTTTCATGCATATTATAGGTCCCGTTCTACTCACTGAGCATACACTGTGAGCAAAATAGTAAGAGAATCAGAAGTGAACGTGAAGTCTGTCTTTTGCTCCAGTAAACAAGGGCCTGAACTTTGCAGGCTTAGTGTTTGTCATCTACTAAGGCACTATGCTCATGCCAGGGATATACTAAACAATAAGAAAGATAGAGGTCATGCCAGTGGAAGGAGACAAATAACAGATAATGTAAATGCATACCTAATTGCAAATTTACTCAAGTGTTATGAGCAGTGTTCCGCAATGGAAATAAAGCTGGGGTGGTGTGTATGTGAGTCACTGCTAAAATAAGGTTATTGGGAAAATCCTGCCTGAGAGAATAGTATTTAAGCTGCTGGTTAAGGCTGAGGATACAGCCATGTGAACAGCTGAAGGTGAACAGGAAGAAGAAAAAGCAGGTGCGAAGCCAGCTTGGCTGGAGCACAACGAATGAGAAAAGTGGCTGAAATCTTGTCAGGAACAGGTGATGGGGCTGCTGACATGGTTGACTTTCTTTTTTTCACTTCTAATGTATCATTCTTCCTGAAATATGGCAAAGTAAAAAGTGCAGGGCTAAAGAAAACAAGAGAGGCAGTAGGGACTTCAGTTACAATGATGTAGTATTCATGCAGACAATTGATAGCAGTGATCTGGATTCCATAGCTGGTGTGAATATGGCAAGAGATGCATTCTAGGTATGTGCTGAAGACTGAATGTCTAGAATTAACAAAGGATTGTGTGTGGGAGATGAGGAAAAGAAGGAATCAAGTGTGCTAATATACTTTTAACAATTGAGTGAATGACGCTGTAGATGGATAAGATGTTGACACCTTGGCCATCTGGGAAAGAAATACATCTAGGCATTGCAATAGTATTGGGAGTGATCACAAATTATGATCGTCTGTGTTCTTCCAGGCACATGTTGGGTCTGCATATCACTAGTACATCAAAGTCACACATGGCCAGGTGACCTTTGACGAAAGGCATGGCTATGGAAATTGGAATAAAAGTGTGTTACTTCTGGGCAGAAGCTTTAGGAACCAGCCAAGTGTTTTAACATGTTCTTGTTTTCCATCAATAACCAGTTGATATAAGATTCTGGAAATTCCAGAAGAAATTTAAACTGGAAATATAATTGTAGGAGTCAGCAGCATTCAGATGGTAGATAGAACTATGAGAAAGTTGGAGACTGCTTTGGCAGAGGAAATAAAGAGAGAAGAGAAATATTCAGCTGTAAGAGGCTCTCATATTTACACTAGGGTAGACCAGCTGGAATTGTAAAGGAGCAGCAAAAGAGCTGGAAGAAAATCTGGAGGATATGGCATCTTAATCTGTTAGGGCTGCCATAGCAAAATACCACATACTGGGTAAACAACAGAAATTCATGTTCTTAGAAGCTGGAGTCTGGAAGTCAAAGATCAAAGTGCCAGCGTGGTTGTTTTCTGGCGAAGCCTCTCTTGCTTGCTTGCAGATGGCTGATTTGTCCTAACATGCCCTTTCCTCTGAAGGTGTGGGGAGAGAGTGGGTGCATAGGAGAACATGAGAGTGCTTTTTGATATCCCTTCTCTTAAGGTCATGAAAATTTGATCGAGGCCCACCTGTACGACCGTACTTAACCTTTGTTACCTCCTTAGAGACCCCATCTCCAAGTACATCCATATTGCCTGTTAAGGCTTCAACATAAGAATTTGAGGGAGGTTCATACATATTCAGTCCATAGCAGGTGGCATAAGGAAAGCCTTAATAGAAAAGTGTTTCAGGAAGCAGAGTAGTCAACTGTTTCCTTTGCTCCTTGCACATAGCAGTGTAAAATTAGCACTGTCTGTTGGATTTTGCAACATTTAGGCGACTAGTGACCTTGGCATAATCATTTTCATTGCAGTAGTTGGGGACAAATCCAGATTGAAATGAGTCAAGCAGTACATAAAAATTCAAGAGCAGAGTGGCTCATGCCTGTAATCCCAGCACTTTGGAAGGTCGAGGCAGGCAGGTCACGAAGTCAAGAGATCCAGACCATGGTGAAACCCTGTATCTACCAAAAAATACAAAAATTAGCTGGGCGTGGTGGCATGCACCTGTGGTCCCAGCTACTCGGGAGGCTGAGGCAGAAGAATTGCTTGAACCCGGGAGGCGGAGGTTGTAGTGAGCCGAGATCGTGCCACTGTACTCCAGCCTGGCACCTGGCAACAGAGCCAGACTTTGTCTCAAAAAAAAAAAAAAAAAAATCAAGAGCCGAGATAATCAGTAGGCAATATTTTAAAATGTGGCCCTTAGGAGAATAATGTGAGAGTGCCTGGGGAAGGATAATAAACCAAGGGAAGCTCGCTTTCTCTTTTTATTTATTTTATATAATGGTAGATTCTGGAGCTTGTTTGTGTGAAAGACAAAGACCCAGTAACAAGAGAGAGAGATTGAGAAAGCAAGAAAAAGAGGGATCACTCCAAGAAAGTCCTTGAAAGACTGAGACGGATGGATAGAATTTTCATTAGCTAGAATACAAAAACAAAAACCTTCCTCTATTTTTATAAAAGGAAATAAATAGCTGGGGGGTAAAAGTGCAAGAAACAGAAGATCAGATCCTGTCTGAGGATTGCCTCAGTGAAGTACTGGGTAATGTGTGCAGATAAAAGGAGGAAGTAGGGTTTGAGGAGTGAGACTGTGATATGAGACAGGCTTTCCAAGGAGTTAAGTTTCATCGTGGATAAATAATTGTGGAAGCAGGTTTATAAATGTAACCATTAGAACAAAACATACATCCTTTTCTAAATACCAAAGATGTATCAAAGAGATGAGAGTGCTGGGGAAAGAAAGGTGGAGAGTGAGAGAGGGAGGAGAGCAAGGGAGAGATCTTTGTTTGTTTGAGATGGAGTCTCGCTCTGTCATCCAGGCTGGAGTGCAGTGGCCCAATCTCAGCTCACTGTAACCTCCACCTCCCAGATTCAAATGATTCTCCTGCCTCAGACTCCCAAGTAGCCAGGATTAGAGGCACATGCCACCATGCCCAGCTAATTTTTGTATTTTTAATAGAGACAGTGTTTCACCTTGTTGGCCAGGATGGTCTTGATCTCGACCTCATGATCCACTCACCTTGGCCTCCCAAAGTGCTGGGATTACAAGCATGAGCCACTGCATTTGGCAGAGAGAGAGAGAGAGAGAGAGAGAGAGAGAGAGAGAGAGAGAGAGAGAGAGAGAGAGATTATTGATGCTATTTGGAAATATATTTGGAATCTTGGCTGGTGTTGAATCATCCTCTGTGTGATTTTACCCAGCAATTCCCAGCTGTGCAAATGACCAACATGGGGAAGTCAGATGTTCGCTAGCTGAGTGACTGCTTTTTATTTTCCAAGTAAGTGTGGTAGTGGGATAAAAAGATAGTGAATATGTTTACAAAGAATTGACCATAATGGTGGATGATGAATTCTAGCTTAAAGAATGAAGTATAATGAGGAAGAAAGGAAGGGAGGGGACAGTGGAAAGGCCAGTGGATTGCAGGTCATGATGATGTCTATGGGGTATTTTCATAGGCATGCTTATACAAGAAATTTTAAAGATAGAAGCTAGTGAGATGATTAAATTGTCGATTTTGAGAGTGGAGACATTTCATTGAAAGGTAAATATCAGGTAACCCTTAGATGTCAAATTCAGTTGATTTATCAAATGAAATAACAGGTCAGTAATCTTGGGGTGAAAGATAATTGACCTTCCCAAAGATTCAGTACAGTCTGGGTCTACATGTTGTGGAATTAATAATGTTTCCTGAAGAAGCAAATCCTATTTTCAAAGTATTTTTTTCTGCTTGAAATATTTAAATCAACATTGTATTATAATAAACACTACCACTCATAAAATAGTTGCTATATTAAAAAAACGAAAGTTGCTCTTTTTTTCTGAAGACCTAGTTTTCAGACCTCCACCACCAAATTCAACAGATTAGTTTTTAAAATGACAATTTCCCCCCAAATTTACCAATTATAGAATCTACCAGCCTGGCTAATGTTCTCCTTCAGGGTTAGAGAAACTTATAATACCCTTAGATTCCAAAAGGTCTTGGGTGGATACTTCCAAATTTTGTTTTACATAGCACCTTGTTAATCTTTTCAGGATTTGTTGGCTGAGCAATCAACAAGTCATACTAGGTGTTAGGAAATTTCTGTCTGTGTTTGCAATTTAAAACTGATTATAAGCTAGTCTCAATCTGCTATTGGAGAAGAGGGGAGGGATAATTCACACTTGAGACATTGAAGCAGTTCAAAAAGTACCCAGCCCAGATGGGTTCGCCAGAGAGGTTCAAAAACTCCTCATTTGTCTTTCCTCTTTGCTGTCCTTGTTCTTAAAAATTCTTCCTTGACTGTCTTACAATTTAGCTCCAACACATCTTAGATCACCTGGATCTGAGAGCCCATAGACACACTTGCTGGCATGGGCTATTTTGGGAATGGTCTGCTTTGGCCTAAAAGAAACCTCCTGGTAGATGCTGAATGTAATGGTGGTATACTTAACAACCAAGTTAATGGATGTCTGTTTTCAGAGCTGGTAGGTTAGATATATTCTGAAATCTGCTTTTCTGGTTTGAGGGGCTTAGAAGTTAAGGATTATACTGTTGAATGATTTTGTGAAATGTTTTAAAATGTTTTGTTTTTGAGAAATCTGGATTTTAGTACAAACGTTTGTCTGTCTTCAAATGTTTTAGCTCTTTTTCTTGCTTTCTTTCTTTGGTTGAAGTAAAAATGTATTACTCACCCTTGTTCTTGTTAGCCTTTGGGATTCTCTTCTGATCTCTGATGCAAGTGGGAGACACAAGTGGGAATCTCTTCTTGACAGACTTTATTCCATTCCCTGGCAAGCAAGATGTAGTTCATCTTAATGCTTATATTCCTCTTGCTAAGGTGCATGGTACATTTCAGCACATGGTCTAAGTTCTACGACTTTCTAAAATTTTATGGTCATCTTCCAAACTGTGGAGCTAATTTTTGCAGAGAACTGAACTACAAAATTTGTAGCAATCTAATGAAACTCTAATGGGAGCTCTTGAAGAATGAATGGAATGCTTTCTTTTCAGAATATAATGTTAGAAATAGACACACAAAGAAAAAAGCTGTCAATAAACCCAATTATATACATTAATGAAACTATTGTGTTGCGTGTCGTAAGTCTGGAAATAATGTTTGCTACATCTCTATTCTTGCAGCCAGCATTATAGGTGATATTGTAGGTATAACCCAATGCGTCTTTCTTAGAATGAAGTGTTAAGGAAAAATTAGAATTTTCCTCATGTTTTCATCCTGGACATAAGTGGTCCAGTGCTGATCAACCCACATTGTATGATTAAGGAATTGGGAACTATGTCAGTCAGTGGAGGAAAGGTGGGAAGAGAAGGAAGCATATAGACCATTTTTTTTCAACACGTCTAAAGGGATTCTCTTTTCCTCAA
Organism: Saguinus oedipus; assembly: GCA_031835075.1. NCBI lineage: Eukaryota > Metazoa > Chordata > Mammalia > Primates > Cebidae > Saguinus > Saguinus oedipus. The sequence continues at coordinate 11,186,759 of CM063169.1, read as the reverse complement.
ACCAGACATGCCACTGAGTTGCATAAAAATATTGGCAGTGAAACAAGTTCACTTAAGTGTTGAAAAAATCCCATGACTGGAGTTATAATCAAAACAAAAATGAACAACAGTAAAAAAAAAGATGAAGAGAAGTAATTACATTAAGAGTTGGTGAAAGTTTGCCTATGCCCTGCATTTTGGCTCATTCGTAATTTGGAGATAGTTTCCTCAGGATGGTGTATGATTTTCTTCACAAATGGTAAGTTACTAACTCATGCAATATCTGTCATCTTATTCACCAAGGGTTTTACTAAAGATTAGAGACCTTGGCTTCTCATGACAGCTGAGAAGGGGCTTCATTTTTAACTCTAAATGTCTTCCTTCCAGATCTCGCTGATGTACCAAGTAAAAGATCTATAAGCATGAAAGAAATTTCTGAAACTTAGCTGACCATGTGACAAATATTATTTCCAAGTTCTGCTTCTGACAATGTGGTAAAATGAAAATCTTCCAAATATTCTCTCCTTATACAATACCTAGAAATATTGAATAAAATAGAGAAACACATAAAGAAGCACGTAGTTGAGTTCATAAGGTATGTGAGTAAACAACTCTGTAAATAAATAAACAAGAAAAGACATATAACCTGAGACCAAAGCCAAGAGAAAATCAGCTGATATGCAGACACTGATGCTTCAGCTGCCTGGGTTGGCTACACAGAGACAGAAAATAAGACACTGACCCTGTAGAAGATGAAGATGTGAACTTAGATTTCCTTGTGAACTATGTGTTTAGGAAAAGGTGGGCTAGGAATAAAATAACTGATCTCTGGAAGGGAAACCAAATAGGGAAACTTGGCTGCTTAAGTCTTAGCACCAAGTGTAAAATTAACATATTAATGAAAATTTCTTCTTTTTTCATGTATGGAGTTTGAACCTACATAATTTCATGGATTAGGAAATTCCAAACGAAGATTAATTTAAATGACCTCTGGATGGCAGTGCCCTAGGACACTCAACGTGAGCAAGCAGGACTCTCTGGAAGAATATGCTTTCAACCTAGGGGCCCAAAGATGACCACCAGTTAAAATCAGCTAGCTATAATTCAGTGATCCTAAATCATACAACACATATTAAAAGGAGCCACCATAAATGAGTCTAGCAGAAACTACAAACAATGGCATAAGCTCAGCAAGATAAGATATTGTAAAGTACATACATAGATAGCCATTTAAAATAAGCAAAATATGGAGTAGAAAAGATGGTTCTGGGATAGGAGACTAATAAAAATCATGAGTAGATTTGTAAAAGAAGCAAATTGAGCATCAATAAATAAAAATGACTATTATGTTAAAAAAAACTCAGTGGTTGATTAAGCCAACTGTAAACACTTTGTTTGTTTGTTTCTTAGGGAAGGAACCCAACACAGTAAATCCAAAGGAAACAAGGAAGCAAAACTGTTTTCATAAAGCTTTTTTTGGTTCTAGTGGGACAAGCAGCATTGCTCCAAGATAACCACTGGTCTTGGCTTGTGTGTGGCAGTCCCAATTTATCCCCATTGTCCTCATGAAGTCACTAATAGCATCCTGTTTTATTCTCAAAAAAGGTTCCTATTTGGAAGATAAGAGTTGAGGGAGGGTTGAGGTGGGTGTGGCACAGTGAGGGCTAAAGGGTAATGTGATGGTGTTTCACAGCTGGAAGGTTTTATAATTTTGGGAGTCAAGAGCTGGAATCCTGAGCAAGAAGCCCAATTCTCACAGAGCATCTGTGGGTTCACCAGCATCTGTGGGTTCATCCTTAGGTAGCTTGGTGGTCAACTAAACAAGGGGCAGCTGAATTTCCCAAGATGCCCTGCAGCCGCAAACTGAGATTCCTGAGTGGGTGGAGCTGAGGGGAAGAAGGGCATTGAGTGCTGTAGTTAGGAGTAGGGACCATGAAACAGCCCAATCTTAGTAACAGTGCCATCAACGAGTCTACTAATAGGTTAGGAAAGGTAGAGACCATTTAGAGTATAAGTCCCTTTATCAGAATTAACATGAGGATAAAGTGAGAGAAAAAATGACATTTTTTTCATTTATCTCTTGAAACTTAGCACATACTTAATAAACTATTTCATTGTTTTAGTTTTACTCTCTCTCTCCCTATTTCCTTATCTCCAAATAAATAGCTTAATAGTACAGGAAGAATCAAGTAGAAAATCTAGAATCGGAGGAAAGTATATTTTCTTAACTAGATACATCGTTCAGAGGACATCATTTGCAATTTTAGAGAATGAAAATACATGCTAATAAGTAGGGTCAGATGGTATTTTCTTGAGCAAATTTAACAGTAAAGAAAGATTAGAAGATAACTCTTTTAATTATGCAGACTTTTACAAAGGGATAGGAGTGGGTAGGGAAAAACCTGAAACTCAAAAGCAGTAGACCAATAAAATAAAGCATAAATACAAAATTTTTCACAGTCTGAAAAAGAAAAAGTAAGAGACACCTAATCCTGTTAATCTTCTTGTTCTATCGGTGGAAAGGAATTTGGATGAGAGGAAACATGTTCAAGGAGGCACTCAGTAAGTGAGCAGCTCTGAGTGACATGCTGAAGCGGAATGGTGGTCCGATCAAATTACTTAGACTAAAAACCATGAAAAGAATTTCACACCGTGTCTAGCTAACAAAACAGTTTTATCCAGTGCATGATCTTAGATGTGCTGAGATTTCTTTATTATCTTTTGTTTCTCTTTGCACTCTCTTGCTTTGGTGGGTATGCTACCTGGAAAAGTGGAAAGCATTGTTGGTGATAGTTCCTTAAGTAATGTGTTGAGTGCTGAGTCTGAACTTTTGGCATATTTTAAAAATACGTATTTCTATTTACTTTCCCTTGAGAGTTTTAATTTTCAAAATATTCTATTTTTTTAGAGTGTTCAGGGGTCTTGAAATCCATGTTCATACATGGACACCACACATTCTGTGAATGCCTTGAATGCAAAATTTGGATTTGCGTGTGTAAATTTTTTCCAGAGGTAAGGGGGATAACATTTCTTAGATTTTCAAAGTTCTTTATGATTAAAAACTATTTTTATAAGTTTTTAATAAGCGCAGTATTGGGGTGTACTCTCTTTTGCTGCATGTTGGCTAGAAACCTTTCTGCCACATGCTCTACTATTCCACTGAGTGAAACTTACCCCCTTTTCTCCTCTCTGCAAGTGGAACCAGCAGAAGGACAGAAATATTCACACAAAAGCTCAAGGGGAGGAATATCGTTCTTGAATGTGAACTTTTGTATACAATGGACAATGTGGAGGCCAAGTTAAAGATTAAAAAATTTATACTGACCAACAGATCGGGTTTTGCTGATAAGTTCCTGAGAGATAGTTGCATCCTTTCTGGCTCTGACTTTCAGAAGGAGCTCCCATTTCATCCTATGGTAAGACTTAATGCTGTGATTTCAAGACCAGAGTGAGGTCCTACACTACTCCCCAAAAGAAACAGTCCAAGAGCAATAAGCTTAAGATTTTTTATCTCCTGAAAAACTGTGAGGAAAGTGAAAATGTCACAGTGTGGCTCCTTCATTGGGTACGCATTTGTGAGGAATGTGGAACAAGTCTTTCAAGGCAGCCACTCTGACTCGAGTGCTGGTGTTGGATCCATTGTATCAGAAAACTAGAAGAAAAGTAAATGCTAGATGCTCTTGTGTTAATAAAGAACATTAACTCCCTAAAGTCAAGTAAAAATCCAACAAAAAAACACTGCTTCTGGTTATGTTTTCCTAATTGTCAAAATGGTAAAAATTGAAAGAGAAAGCATAAAATAGCAAAAATCCTTTCCAGATTAAAAAATCAAAACAAAGCATGTTTTCCAAGTAATACTTTCATCTCCCTCCCAAACCCTTTACCCTACTACCAGAAGGGTAAAAAGTCCAGATATATTTGAAGTTAAAGATTTCTCCCTTTATTAAAATTAGTCACCTTGTGCAAATCAATAGATCTTGAGAATGAAAATCTGTTTTTTAATATATTCATTTCAACCTGTAAATGTTTGACTTTTCTCTGTCATTCATTTATGACATGTGGTCTTTTCATTCTCTTTCAGTGAAAATATTTTTCAAATTTGTATTGACATTTTCGATTTGACCCATAGGTTATTTAGAAATGCATTGCTTAATTTCTAATGTATTTGCTTTTTTTTTGTACTTACCATTATTATTTTTCTTTCTTAATTTCACTCTGGTCCAAGTATATTCTGTATGTGATTTAATATTTTAAGCTTTGTTGAGACTAGTCTTGTGCCCTGCATGTGTTCAATTTTTGTCCATGTTTTATGTGCACCTGGAGATTACATACAGAATACACCTGCTGTATGCAGTATTTTGTATAAGTTGTCTAGATTAATTGTTGTTAAATACTTTATATCCTTATAAAACTGTTTTCTGTTGGCTAGCAGTTAGGGAAGTATGTTGAAATATCTCCCTGTGACAATGAATTTCGCTATTTTTTTCCTTTTAACACTTTCCACCACTTTAAAACATTTTAAAGTTGTTATTAGTTGCATAGGCATTTACAAATTTTATATCTTCCTGATTGATTGACACTTTATTATATTTTTCTTCTTTATTTCTAATAACATTTGTTGCCTTAAAGTCTCCTTAGATGTTAGCATAACTATGTCAGTTTTTTTTGATTAATGTTTGCATAGATTATGTGTTCTCATTCTTTTACTTTAACACTTTCTGTGTCCTTAAATTTAAGGCATTTTTTTGTATGCAGAACATATTTAAAACTTGTTTTATATCCCAGTCTGATAACCTTTGAACTATTTTTGATGAAAAACTTTAATGTGGCTCATAATACATTTGGACTTAAATCTGTCATTTTACTATTTATTTTCTATTTTTCTCACATGTTCTATATTCATTTATATTCCCTTTGTCTTTTAATATAGATTAATCAATATTTATTTTTCATTTGTTTTTTTTTTTTCTATTAGATAGCTAGTTACATTATTTTACTGTTTCTTTTAGTGGTTAAAGTTGACATTAATCTTGATCATTAATGCCTAATATAAATTAGTAGACTTTCACTTCCCAAGTGAAACTTAGTACAGGTTAGAGCCACTTAACTTCTCTATTTTTGTTTTCCTATCATGTATTTCATTTCTAAACATTGAACTTCTAAATCATATATTACTTTTTTATGTGGTCAATATTTATGTTAATGTTCTGCATGTTTACCTTTTGATTTTCCATTTCTAATCAAACCTGTAGATGCACTTCTAATGCTTATGTTTTCTCTTGGTTCTATCTTGATTAATAGTGTTTTATTATCTTTATTTTTCCTTCATTTTTATGCTTCACTCTGAAATTATATTACTTTTACATGGAAAGTTATTTTTTGTGTGTCTTTTATTATGGATCTTCTGGAAAAGAATTCTCTCAACTTAGTGTGCAAATGTCTTGTCTTCCATGTTTTGACAGACATTTCTAAAGATATGGATCAAGGTAGGCATTTACTTTTGTTTCTAAAGTGCAAATATATTCTCTTTTCTTTTGAATTACCCCAATGGTGGATGATTTTATGTCCACCATAAAAATGACTGGGCTAAAGGATGCCCAGATAGCTGGTAAAATAATACGTATGGGTGTGTCAGTGAGGATGTCTTTGACAGAGGTCAGCATTGGAATCAATAGTCTGAGTGAATAAGGGGTATGGGAGGGACCGCGGGGTGGGGTGGGGGAGCTGGGGGGAGATAGCGTGGGGAGAAATGCCAGATGTGGGTGAAGGGGAGGAAGACGGCAAATCACACTGCCACATGTGTACCTATGCAACTATGTTGCATGTTCTGCACATGTACCCCAAAACCTAAAATGTAATTAAAAAAAAAAAAAGATCACCCTCACCAATGTGGGCAGACATCATCCAATCCATTGACGGCTCAAATAGAAGCAAAAGGCAGAGAAAGGATGAATGTGCTCTTTCTACTTATGCTGAAACCTCCATCTCCTTCAACAGCATTTGTGGTTCTTGGGCCTTCAGACTCAAACTGGGACTTATGACATTGGCTTCCCTGGTTCTTGGTTCTTTGCATTTCCCAGACTTCCTGGGTCCCCAGCTTGCAGGGGACAGATATTATTAGTGCAACCTCCAAAACTGCTTAAGCCAATCTCACATTATAGTATCTTTATAGCTCTGTATCTCCCATTGATTCTATTTCTCTGAAGAATCCTGACTATTCCATCCCCCCTTCTTTTTTCTTCTGAAAGACTCAGGTTTCAGCATTATTTGTCCTCCTTTTCAGATAATGACTTTTGTTGTTGTTCTTAGTGCTCCTAATATTTCTTTATCTTTGATTTTTACAGGCAATTTCTTTGTATTTATTCTTCTTGAGGTGTGCTGAATTTCTTAAATTCATGGTTTGATGTCTTCAGTAGTTAAAGAAAATGTTCATTCATTACATCTTCAAATATTGATTCTGCCTCTTATCTGTCTCTGTTCTCCTTCTAAGACTCTAATTATGTAGACGTTTTAGCATGCCCCATTTGTTTCTAAGCTTCTTTCCTAAATTTTACATTTTTTTATATCTTTGATCATCACCTTTTGATCTACAATTCAGATTATCAGTTAACCTTTCAGCTGTGTCTAATGAAGTCTATATATTGATAATTTAGTTTTTGTTCCAGTATTATCAGTTTTACAATTTTAAATTGATTCCTTTTCAAATATTTTAGTTCCTGGTGAACTTCCCCATTTCCCTTTTATCTTTGTGAATGTATTAATCACAGTTTAAGCTCATGTCTGATAATTCCAATATCTGGAAAACCTGTGGATGCATTTCTAATGCTTATGTTTTCTCTTGGTTCTATTTTGATTAATAGCATTTTATTATTGCTGGAAGTTGTTAATTTTTAAATGTCAGAGTTCTGAATGATGTTATCCTATTCTAGCAATGGTTTCCCTTAGCTTCTGGCAGGCAGGCAATGTAGGAGAAAATTTCTTTAATTAAATGATACATTGAGCTGATTTTAAGTCTGGCTTTCAATCTTTGTAAGGTCTATTCTGTTTCCTGTTAGCCTTAATTCCTCAAGTATCATACTTAAGGAGTTTTAGTTGAAACCCTGTGGTGTTTACTATGCCTCTTCTACATTGATTGGTCTTAAATTCCAATTTCTATTTCCTCAGCATTTGGAAACTGATCCTTCTTAGATCTTTAGCCTGCCAGCCATGGTTTTCTGCTGGGTCTTGGCCCCTCAAATCCTGGTTATCTTTAAAAGTCTAATGCTATCAAAGAGACTTTTAAAAAAACTTTATGCAGCTTTTCTAGTTTTCAGAGGAAAGATTTGTCTGCTGTGAACTATTGGGTGCCACCTTGGAGAAGTAGCTTGTGTTTACTTTATATCTATGAATATATCAGTATCTAGAATTAATCCATATAATCTCTTCCTGCTTTAAGATATTTATACGTTTTTGCTAATTCCACATATTATTAACATAATATTTAGTTTCAAACTATGATCTTTTCCCCATTATATCTTTCCTTTCTTGATACATTTTTAGAGTTTCCTGAAGCTTTATGACATATTTACAAGTAGACATGAGTAACTTTATCCTTTTTTAACTACCAATCTCTTTGATTTGTTTTTTGTTTTGTTAGAGTGTTGTTTCCAGAAATGATTATGGGTTTAAAATCTCCAGGTTCTTGTACATACAAAAATTTTAATATCATTGCAGTTGAATCTTAGTTGAATTTTAGTATAAAATTTTTATTCAGGAGGAGGCAAGATGGCGTCGTAGAGGTGACTCAGGATTGTAGCTCTCAGTGAAGGCGCAGAGGGTGAGTCCTAGCCGCATTCTTGGATGTTCCTTTTATGCCCACAGAGTGTTGAAAGTCCCAGGTGTGGGAGAGACACGGGACGCTAGCGCACCCAGCTAACGCAGCCAGCTCCCACTGCCTCTTCGGCCGGCGCCGCGGTGGGACCCGGCACGGAACTCACTGGTCTGGGTGCCCTGTTAAACCGGCAATCTGAGATTTGGAAGGGCAGATTGGCATGTTCATCTGATTGAACGGGACTTGGACAATGAGCCAGACCAGGAGTTTCCTGGGAAGCGTGATCTGAGCCGGGGTAGTGGGCAGCGGCACAGGAGATCGCACGGATCCCAGTGCCCTATTGGCAGGCTACTGGGGTGCCAGTGAGAGAGTCGACCTTTCAGCTTGGGGAGAAGAAGAGAGAGAGAGAGAGGACGGACTCTGAGGCAGGGAGCTGGGTGATCGGGCTCGGCGGGTCCCACGGTCACGGGGACAAGCAGGGCGGCGACTGGAGGTGCTTGGGGCTGAGAGTTTTGCTGCCGGCATCTAGGACGGTGCAGCCCAGTGAGGGAGGGGCGTCCACCATTGCTGACGCAGTCCACCCCCACTGAAGTACCGCCCAGGACTGATGCAGCCCACCGTTGCCGAGGCAACCTGCCATAACAGAGAGTCTCCGCCAGGAGCCGGGAGCGCTCCACAGCAGAAGGGAGCCCAGCAGCAGCAGGGCGGACCCGCACTAGCAGGTCAGAGCCCCGGCAGGCAAATAGTGAATAGACTGCCGCCTAGTGGGGCAGGACAGTGCAACAGATACTCATAAAGAAAGCCCCAACTCCCTGAGACAGAGCATCTAAGTGGGGGGGAAAAAGGGTGGTGTTTTATGAGTTCTATTGCAGCAGACATAAACAACCTCCCAACAACCCTAAATGAACAACGGAGCTCACAGCTCAGCACTGGAGCTCCTATAAAGCACAGACTGTCTCCTCAAGCAGCTACCTGACCCCTGTATATCCAAGGAGTCACCCCAGAAAAGGACTAATCAGACTGACATTTGGCTGGCATTATTCTGGAACAAGGACAGCAGAAGAAGAAACTGGTATCATCCCTCACTGTTCCGCAGCTGCTGCAGGTATACCCCAGACAAGCAGGGCCTGGAGTGGACCTCAGCACTCATACAGCAGAGGGGATAGACCATTAGAGGGAAAACTAAGTAACAGAAATACTTCATCATCAACAATCTCAGCGTCCACACAGAGACCCAATTGAAAAATCAGCAACTACTAAGACGACAGGCGGATAAATCCATAAAGATGGGAAGAAACCAGCACAAAAAGGAGGAAAACACCCGAAACCAAAACACCTCACCTCCTAAAAAGGACCAAAACTCCTCACCAGCAAGGGAACAAAGCTGGATGGAGAATGAATGTGACGAAATGATGGAATCAGACTTCAGAAAGTGGATAATGAGAAACTTCAGTGAGCTAAAGGAACATGTACTAAACCAGTGCAAAGAAACTAAGAACCTTGAAAAAAGATTTGAAAAAAGATTCGAGGAATTGATAACAAGAATGGACAACTTAGAGAGGAATATGAATGAATTGAAGGAACTGAAAAACACAACACGAGAACTTCGCGAAGCATGCACAAGTTTCAACAGCCGAATTGACCAAGCAGAAGAAAGAATATCAGAAGTTGAAGATCAACTCAATGAAATAAAATGAGAAACCAAGATTAAAGAAAAAAGTACAAAAAGGAATGAACAAAATCTCCAAGAAATGTGGGACTATGTGAAGAGACCCAACCTACGTTTGATAGGTGTACCAGAATGTGACGAAGAGAATGAATCCAAGCTGGAAAACACTCTTCAGGATATTATCCAGGAAAATTTCCCCAACCTAGCAAGACAGGCCAATACTCAACTCCAGGAAATACAGAGAACACCACAACGATACTCCGCAAGAAGAGCAACCCCAAGGCACATAATCGTCAGATTCACCAGGGTTGAAATGAAGGAGAAAATACTAAGGGCAGCCAGAGAGAAAGGTCGGGTCACCCACAAAGGGAAGCCCATCAGACTCACAGCAGATCTCTCGGCAGAGACTCTACAAGCCAGAAGAGAGTGGGGGCCAATATTCAACATCCTTAAAGAAAAGAGCTTTCAACCCAGAATTTCATATCCAGCCAAACTGAGCTTCATAAGTGAAGGAAAAATAAAATCCTCCACGAACAAGCAAGTACTCAGAGATTTTTGTCACCACTAGGCCTGCTTTACAAGAGCTCCTGAAAGAGGCACTACACATAGAAAGAAACAACCAGTTCCAGCCATCCTAAAAGCATACCAAATGCTAAAGGCCATCAACAAAATGAAGAATGTACATGAACCAATGGGCAAAATAGCCAGCTAGCATCAAAATGGCAGTATCAAATTCACACGTAACAATATTAACCCTGAATGTAAATGGGCTAAATGCACCAATCAAAAGACACAGACTGGCAAATTGGCTAAAAAACCAAAACCCATCAGTGTGCTGTATCCAGGAAACCCACCTCACACGCAAAGATACACAAAGACTCAAAATAAAAGGATGGAGGAAGATTTACCAAGCAAATGGAGAGCAAAAAAAAGCAGGAGTTGCAATTCTCATCTCTGATAAAATAGACTTTAAAGCAACAAAGATCAAAAGGGACAAAGAAGGTCATTACATAATGGTAAAAGGATTGATACAACAAGAAGAGCTAACGATTCTAAATATATATGGACCCAATGTAGGAGCACCCAGATATATAAGGCAAGTTCTTAATGACTTACAAAGAGACTTAGACTCCCACACAATAATAGTGGGAGACTTTAACACTCCACTGTCAATAGCAGACAGATCAACCAGACAGAAAATTAGCAAGGATATCCAGGACTTGAACTCAGACCCGGAACAAGCAAACCTGATAGACATTTACAGAACTCTCCACCCCAAATCCACAGAATATACATTCTTCTCAGCACCACATCACACCTACTCCAAAATTGACCACATAATTGGAAGTAAAGCACTCTTCAGCAAATGCAAAACAATGGAAATCATAACAGTCTCTCAGACCATAGTGCAATCAAGTTGGAACTCAGAATTCAGAAAATAACTCAGAACCGCACAGCTTCATGGAATCTGAACAACTGGCTCTTGAATGTTGATTGGATAAACAATGAAATGAAGGCAGAAATAAAGAAGTTCTTTGAAACCAACGAGAATGAAGACACAACGTACCAGAATCTCTGGGACACATTTAAAGCAGTCTGTAGAGGAAAATATATAGCAATAAGTGCCCACATGAGAAGAGTGGAGAGATCCAAAATTGACACCCTATTGTCAAAATTGAAAGAGCTAGAGGAGCAAGATCAAAAAAGCTCAAAACCTAGCCTAAGACAAGAAATAACTAAGATCAGAGCAGAACTGAAGGAGATAGAGACAAGAAAAACCCTTCAAAAAAATCAATAAATCCAAGAGCTGGTTTTTCAAAAAGGTCAATAAAATAGACAGACCACTAGCCAGACTGATAAAAAATAAAAGAGAGAACAACCAAATAGATGCAATAAAAAACGATAATGGGGAAATCACCACAGATTCCACAGAAATTCAAACCATCATCAGAGAATACTACAAACAACTCTATGCACACAAACTAGTAAATCAGGAAGAAATGGATAAATTCCTGGATGTCTGTGTCCTCCCAAGCCTAAACCAGGAGGAAGCCGAAACTATGAATAGACCAATAACAAGGTCAGAAGTTGAGGCAGCAATTAAGAGCCTACCACACGAAAAAAGCCCAGGTCCAGATGGGTTCACAGCTGAATTCTACCAGACACACAAAGAGGATCTGGTACCATTCCTTCTGAAACTATTCCAAATAATCCAAAAAGAGGGAACCCTTCCCAAATCATTTTATGAGACCAACATCATCCTGATACCAAAACCTGGCAGAGACTCAACAAGAAAAGAAAACTTCAGGCCAATATCCATGATGAACATAGATGCAAAAATCTTCAATAAAATACTGGCAAATCGATTGCAACAGCACATTAAAAAACTTATCCATCATGATCAAGTAGGATTCATCCCGGGGATGCAAGGCTGGTTCAACATATGCAAGTCTATAAATGTAATTCACCACATAAACAGAAGCAAAAACAAAAACCACATGATTATCTCAATTGTTGCAGAGAAGGCATTTGACAAAATTCAACAGCCCTTTATGCTAAAAACCCTCAATAAACTTGGTATTGATGGAACATATCTCAAAGTAATAAAAGCTATTTATGACAAACCAACAGCCAATATCATACTTAATGGGCAAAAACTGGAAGCATTCCCTTTGAAATCTGGCACTAGACAAGGATGCCCTCTCTCACCACTTCTATTCAACATAGTACTGGAAGTTCTAGCCAGAGCAATCAGGCAAGAAAAAAAAATAAAGGGTATTCAAATAGGAAAGGTGGAAGCCAAATTGTCTCTATTTGCAGACGACATGATAGTATACCTAGAAGACCCCATCACCTCAGCCCAAAAGCTCCTGCAACTGATAAGCAACTTCAGCAAAGTCTCAGGATATAAAATCAATGTGCAAAAATCACAAGCATTCCTATACACCAATAACAGACTTAAAGAGAGCCAAATCAAGAACGAACTGCCATTCACAATTGCTACAAAGAAAATAAAATACCTAGGAATACAACTCACTAGGAATGTAAGGGACCTCTTTAAGGAAAACTACAAACAACTGCTCAACGAAATAAGAGAGGACACAAACAGATGGAGAAACATTCCATGTTCGTGGTTAGGAAGAATCAATATTGTGAAAATGGCTATACTGCCCAAAGTAATTTACACAATCAATGCTATCCCCATGAAACTACCATTGAATTTCTTCACAGAACTGGAAAAAACCACCATGAATTTCATATGGAACCAAAAAAGAGTCCGCATAGCCAAGTCAATTCTAAGCAAAAGGAACACAGCGGGAGGCATCACGCTACCAGACTTCAAACTATACTACAAGGCTACAGTAATCAAAACAGCATGGTACTGGTACCAAAATAGAGATATAGACCAATGGAACAGAACAGAAGCATCGGAGGCAACACAACATATCTACAAGCATATTATCTTTGATAAACCAGACAAAAACAGGCAATGGGGAAAGGATTCCCTATTTAATAAATGGTGTTGGGAAAACTGGCTAGCCATGTGCAGAAAGCAGAAACTGGACCCCTTTCTGACACCTTACACTAAAATTAACTCCAGATGGATTAAAGACTTAAATGTAAGACCTGACACCATAAAAACCCTAGAAGAAAATCTAGGCAAAACTGTTCAGGACATAGGAGTAGGCAAGGACTTCATGAACAAAACACCAAAAGCATTGGCAACAAAAGCCAAAATAGACAAATGGGACCTAATCAAACTCCACAGCTTCTGCACGGCAAAAGAAACAGTCACTAGAGTGAATCGGCAACCATCAGAATGGGAAAAAATCTTTGCAGTTTACACATCTGACAAAGGGCTGATATTCAGAATTTACAAAGAACTCAAACAGATTTACAGAAAAAAAACAAGCCCATTCAAAAATGGGCAAAGGATATGAACAGAAACTTTACAAAAGAAGACATACATGAGGCCAACAAACACATGAAAAAATGCTCATCATCACTGGTCATTAGAGAGATGCAAATCAAAACCACATTGAGATACCATCTCACGCTGGTTAGAATGGCAATCATTAAAAAATCTGGAGACAACAGATGCTGGAGAGGATGTGGAGAAATAGGAACACTCTTACACTGTTGGTGGGAGTGTAAATTAGTTCAACCATTGTGGAAGACAGTGTGGTGATTCCTCAAGGACCTAGAAATAGAAATGCCATTTGACCCAGCAATCCCATTACTGGGTATCTATCCAAAGGACTATAAATCGTTCTACTATAAGGACACATGCACACGAATGTTCATTGCAGCACTGTTTACAATAGCAAAGACCTGGAACCAACCCAAATGCCCATCGATGATAGACTGGACTGGGAAAATGTGGCACATATACACCATGGAATATTATGCAGCAATCAAAAATGACGAGTTTATGTCCTTTATAAGGACATGGATGAATCTGGAGAACATCATTCTCAGCAAACTGACGCAAGAACAGAAAAGGAAATACCACATATTCTCACTCATAGGGGGGTGAGAAAAATGAGAACACATGGACACAGGGAGGGGGGTACTACACACTGGGGTCTATTGGGGGAAATAGGAGAGGGACAGTGGGAGGGGAGCAGGGGAGGGATAGCCTGGGGAGAAATGCCAAATGTGGGTTAAGGGGAGGAAGGCAGCAAAACACACTGCCATGTGTGTACCTATGCAACTATCTTGCATGTTCTGCACATGTACCCCAAAACCTAAAATGCAATAAAAATTAAAAAAAATTAAAAAATAAAAGCAGTAGATCAAAACAAAAGGGGGAAAAAAAAAGAAATTCAGTACCATCAGCAATCACTCCTGTTCTCTCCCTCCAGACCATGGAAACCACTAACATACTTACCGCCTCTCTATACTTGCCTATTCTAAGCTTGTCACATAAGTGGGATCATAAAAGTGTTGCTTTGTGTGCCTGGCTTTTTTCACTTAGCACAATATTTTCAGAGTTCCTCTACATGTAGCATATGTCAGTTCTTCATTTGTAATATTCCATTGCGTGAATATACCAAATTTTGCTTATCAATTTGTCCATTTATGGACATTTATGTTGTTTTCACCTTTTGACTGGTATGAATAATACTGCTATAAATGTTTATGAGTAAGTTTTGTGTAAAGATATGCTTTCAGTGTTCTTGAACTTATATACAGGAATAGCATTGCTAGATCATATTGATAACTTGATGTTTAACTTTTTGAAGTACTACCAAACTGTTTTCCAAAGTTTCTGTACCATTTTCCTGGCAATCCATGCATATTCTATTTCCCCACATTCTTGTCAACACTTGTTATTACCCATTTTCCATTGTAGCCATTTTTTTTGTTTGTTAAGTGGCATCACATTGTGAATTCTATTTGCGTTTTCATGATGAGTAATAATACTGAGCATCTATTTAGATGCTATTGGTCATTTGTATTTTTGAATAATTATCAATTCAAACTTTCCCCCTATTTAAATTATTTGTCTTTGGTTGTTGACTTGTATGAGTTCTCTGTATATTCTGGATATTAGATCTTTAAAAATTATATGATTTGCAAATATTTTATCCCATTTTGTGGGTCTATTGGTAATGTCCCTTGATGACCAAAAGTATTTTTTTTTTAATTTTGTTTAAGTGTGATTTATCTTTTTTCTCTCCTTTTTTTGTGTTTTTGGCAGAATATCTAATGAATCATTGCCAAGTCTGAGGTCATAAAGATTTACCTCCATGTTTTATTCTAAGAGTTCTAAAGTTTTAGCTCTTGCATGTAGATATTTGACATATTTTAAGTTAATTTTTGTATATTATATGAGGTAAAGGTCCAATTTATCTATTTGCCTTTGGCTGTCTGGCTAGTTCAGTGTGATTTATGGAAAAGATGATTCTTTTCCCATCGTCTTGGCATCCTTATAAAAATTAATTGACAGTAAATATCAGAATTTATTTCTGGACTCTAAACTCTATTGCATTCATTCTTATGATAGTACCACACAGTCTTTATTACTGTAATTTTGTATTAAGTTTTGAAATCAAGAAATGTCTGTCCTCCAACTTTATACTACTATATTGAGATTGTTTTTGGCAGTTTGGGGTCCATAGACTTTTAATATAAAATATTAGAACCAACTTGCCAACTGAAACCAAAAAATTCCCAGCAACACCTTGGCATTATTTATATAGGGATTACATTAAATCTTCAGGTAATTTTGAGGAATATTATTAATAAGTTTTCCAGTCTACGGACATGGAATGTATTTCTATTTATTTAATTTTAAGTATGTAAGTCATGTACCACTTTTGTTAATTTACTCCTACATGTTTTTAGTGCTATTGTAAGGAAACAGTTTTCCTAGTTTTACTTTCAGATTACTTATTGCTATTGGGTATACATACTGTTGATTTTTGTTTATTGATTTTGTATTCTGTAACATTGATGAATTTCTTTTCTCAATATTATTTTTGTGGCTTCATATTTTCTAAATAGAAGGTCAAGTGATCTGCAAATATAATTTTATTTACTTATTTTCAATTTGTATGACTCATTTCTTTTTCTTATTTAATTGACTATGCTTTTAACTTTTAAAGGCATTTTTGTTTTTCCTTAAAGATTTGGCAATGTAGAAGCATGTATTTAAGTGTGTGTGTGTGTGTGTGTGTGTGTGTGTGTGTGGTGTGTTTAAAACCAATCTTCTTTCACTCCATGGGTACCTAGATATGGCAGAGCTTGAACATTGCCTCAGTTCTCATACATTTTTTTCTTTTTCATATGTTGGGGCATTCCTACCCTCTGTTTTTGCTGTCTTGTCTGGGAATCTCTTCAGACACATGTTAGACATCTTAAAACGTTTTTTTGTTGTTTCTTTATTTTTTTTTTCTCAGACTTTGCATCTCTTTATCCTATCCTGTGATCCTGATTTTACTCTGGTGTCTGATCTTCTCCGCTATTTGAGTTGCTATTCTGTCTGTGTATGAAGTCTGTATTTTATCTTTCATATTTTATATTACCAAGAGTTCTGGATTTTTTTTTTCTTTCCATAGCAACCTGCTTTCAATAGCCTTTATGCCCTTTGAAATCTGAGGACACTAATTGTAATTACATCAAAGTTTTCTTCTGTCCTTATATTTTAATTTTTAGATATGTTGCATATTGAGTTTTTCAGTTTTTTTTCTTGTTTCTGATCATACTTCAAATGAGAGTCTTGTTTAAATTAACAACTGAAAATGTATTTTCTCAGACTAAAGGATAGTTACTCTTGCCTAGCAGTAAAAGCTGTTGGGATTACAATGGTTTCTCTCCTGTGGACGGCCAGTGGATTTGTGAGGGTTGTGGCCAAGTGGAATTTCTTCCTTGTTTGTTTTCTGGAGAGGGTGGTTGCAGATAGCAGTAGGGATCTTTATACTCTGGATGCAGCATTCCATTTATAGGAACGCTAGAGTTATCTGTCAGGAGAGTGTTGGTACTGGCTCACCTGTCATACTCTTTAATTAACTACCACTTCATTGCATACGACACACTCATTCTCATAGCTTTGTTATCCCACTTATGGGTAGTATTCCAAGATTTTGTCAGGAGATGCTCTTTTTTTAAAACATTATCTTGGTTTCCATTTGCTTTATGTCTTTCAAAAATGATTTACATTGTGGTCTGCTGATAAATTATTGCTTGTTTTTTCAACACCCTCATCAATTTACTTTTATGTTCATTCTGTCTTTGAAAGGAGTGACTAGGCAGGGAAGAAAAATGCCTTTTTGTTGTTGTTCAGCAATCTTGAGAGCATAATATCATCTCTTTTCAAATGAACCTTTTCTCTGTCTGCCACCGAGGCACAGCTATATTGAAACACTGACTTGGTAGGTTTGTAATCAAGTTCTAACTTAAAACTTACTTTCTACATAAAAGAAAAGTTTATTAGACAATGACATTGAAACATTCTCATCAGAAAATTCTAAAGCATAAACCCTAAATCATGATATCTGAGCCTGTCTAGTTTCACAAACCTGAAGAAATGAGAGTGTCTTTTAATTCTTCAAATACACAACAAGAAAGAGAGAGAGAGAGAGAGACAGAGAGAGAGAGAGCGCGCACGAGAGAGAGAATATGTCAGCAAGGTGCACAGCCTGGTGGTAAAGTCTTTCTTCACTGTGGATCTTTATTTACTGTTTTTACATACAGATAAAATTATTAAAAATACATATAATACCTATCGGACTCTATCTGCTATAGCTAGTCAGAATTTAAAATACATTTCATATGATAAAGTACAATTCTTTGTTTCATTTAGAGTTACTGTGTGACAATCCAAGGGAGAAGTTCAACTGAAAAGTAAAAATATAGTGGATTTTTTGAAGCTTCTGTGACTGCATAGCAATAGCCTGTCTTTATCCTACCATCTCTGTCATCACCCATCCGCTGAGACGCAAACGAGATGGTCCCAGGAACTGTGCCCACAAGCCATAATCCATGGGCCAGACATCTTGTTTTTCTCACTTCTTTGGGTCACTATTCTCTAGTATTTTGGAGAGAAAAGAGTTTTCCTTAGCTCCTCTCCTGAGTTTGTATAAGCAGCAGGATTTTTTTTTCTTCCAGTGTTACCTGGTTGCTAATGTTTGCTCTAGACCCTTAATGCCACTGTTCTTTTCAGCGTGATTTTACTCCTGTCCCTATAAACTTTACCACTCCTGCTATAAGGTGCTAATATCCTGGACTATATTAGTGTGGGAGCATTTTATTGAAGATTTGGGTACTAAGGGAATTATCACATAGGAAAATAAAATTAAAAAGAACAATAGATTTATATTTCCCAGAACTCAATGGAAGAAAACTAAAGGGATTACTTGTTACTTGTGTCTTCTCTTACTGCACATTCTAGTTTCTAACTTTCTTGTCTGAAAGTTAAGATAAAACTGAAATTCTTTCCCACCATCTTTTCTTTTTCTCTCTTCTTTTTTCAACTCCATACTAGACACTTATTAATTCTTGTTCCTTTATGTCATTGTTTTAAAATATTTTCACAAATTCTTTGGCATTTTTTCTTCCAGAAGTAGGGTCTATGGCCCTTCCCCTTGAATCTCCATGGAACTTTATTGCTTCAGAGACAAAGAATGTGGCAGAAGTGATGCTGCTTGATGTTCGAGGGTTGATAAGAAAAGACCTTGAAGCTTCTGCTAGTACTCTTGGGATATTGATGTGAAAGTCTTTAGCTGCCTGTTTATAGTAGTCTGTTTATCCTGAGGCCATCATTTGGGGAAACTCAGGGGAGACTATGCAGACACACACCTACACCTCTGCCCCCCAAAACACACACCAGAAGTGTGCTCTGCTGAGAACAATGTCGGGGAGCTCCAACTGTTTCCCTCTCAGCTGTTTCAGTCTTCCTAGCTCTGGAAGACAATGTGAGCTAAGACGGTTAAGATGGTCCCAAACTGGCCACCATCTGATTCCAACAGCATGAGAGGCTTCTAAAAAGAGCTTTCTTGATAAGTCCAGTCCACCTCACATTTGTAAGCAAAATAAATGATTTTTTAAATTGTTTATTTCTTGTTTTAAGTGATTTCTTATACAGCAATAGATAAGTGAAGCACTTTATTATGCAAAGACATTTAGTTGCTTTTGTTTAAACTTCTCTCTTCTAGACTATGCCCAGCGAGACCCTTCATGTTTCTATCAGAAAGGTTCTTGAATGTGTTGCCCTCAGTTGAACAAGCTTCTGACTCCTGAAAGTGCCTTCTGTCCTAGAAGCATACTTTTCTTTCCTTCTGTTCTGATCCTTTCTCTTCCCTTCTTTGTAATATTGTTTTTTTCTTTCTGTTACAGATGTCTCTAAATTTGAACAAAAGATAGATTTTAAAAAAATTCTTTTCAGATATGTGAAACTGAGGAATAAAAATTTGTACCACCTCGAAAAATCAGGATTTGTGGATTCCAGTTATTTCAATGACCGTTTGAATCCACAGTGACTCATTAGTGTACATTCATGTATCAAGAATTGCCAATATATCATGAAAGTGTATTTTTTGACATCATATCACAGAAGATGTGGTTAAAATTCCTATTCAGACCCTGAATTCATTTAGACACTAAGTCAGGAGCTCTTACTCTTTTGTGCTTTGATTTTTTTTTTTTTTAACTTACAAATCATGAGTTGCATTTCAGAGTAACTCTGGTGGCGCTTTTAAATGCAAGTAAATAACTCTTCTGTCTCAAATGACAATAATCAGAAAACTATAAGATTTTAGGAAAAAATAAATAAATAAATAAATAAAACAACTTACAGTTGACTATGTGTAAATCCGTATGGGAGGAAGTCATTTTACCTTTCAGTTTTGTGAATGGCAGTGGAGTGGCTCTTGCTCTGGTAGAGTGCACCAATCGTTAGTGACCCCATCTGAAACCATGGGAACATCTTCAACTTCTGAGGTCATTACACGTAACGATCTGTGTTCTTGAGCATTACTTGTAATTTCAAGATAAGAGACACCATCCTCTCAGTACTAAAAAATAGCACTGCAATTAACTGAAGACGAAAATCAATGCCTTTTCCCTCCAGGGATATAGATGAGTAATTCTCTTCATCATTTCCCAATTCTTACTACTATCCCTTTTCCTTTGACAAAAAAAACAAAATCATAGAAATAAAAATGGAATCTCCCCACTGAGCTGTCTCTTAACTCTCCTTTATCCTTTGTCCATTCCATTCCTCTCCTTGCTTTTACTTAATACTAAGTGACATCTTGGTTCTTTGACTAAAAGCTTTTTTTGTCACTGTTTTCCTTCCAGTTTTGCTTCATCACTGTTGACATGTCCATGGTTTTGAAAAATAAAATGTGCATGGGGTTTTCTAATAAAAATAAGGTTTTCTTTATTTCTAAAGATGCTGTAGATTCTTAATTACTACAAAGCCCACTCCACAGAACTTTAATGAAATAGTATAGGGTGTTAGTGAATAGGGTTCTTATCCTGTCCCAAAGCTCTTTTCACTGATGAAAATGATAAAGTCAGCTTTGTTAAGATTAACCCTGTGAAACCATTATATTGGATATTCTCTTTTACACATAAATTATTTCCAAAATCCTAAACATTATGTATAATACTACAGGAGGGATGGATCCAGGGTATCACCGTTTGGTTTTCATGCTCATATCACATTCTGTGAATTTAAATCATAAAATATCCAACATGCACCATGTATTTCTTTTTTATTGGTGTCTTCCTGGCATAGAAGTCACCACAGCTGTGTGTTGGTTGGTCGTCACTTGTTCCATTTTTTTGAGGAATAGAGAAGCTGGTCACAAGACAGGCATGTCTAGGCATTGTGGTATCTGGTGTCCACTTTTCTTTTGCGAAACTTAGCCTGGCCACTGCTGATATCAGTTAAGCTTCAGTATTGAAATCAAAGCCTCCATGTCTACTTGAGGAAAATATCTGCTCAAGAGGAATTTCCATATTCTTGGAATGAGTACTATGTTTTCTCATCAGGAAAGAATAAAGGGTAACTCCTGATGTTGGGCTGTTTTAGTATGAGAGTGAGAGAAAGACATTTAAGAATTAGCAGGTATGATTGGGGGTACTGGAACAACTTTAATCTATAGTGCAGGCTGGCAGGCTGAAAATTCAGGGAAGAGTTGATGCTGCTGTCTTGAGCTGGAATTCTGCAGAGTAGCAGACAGGAAACTCAGGCAGGGCTTCCGTATTGCAGTCTTGTGAATGATTCCTTGTACATCCAGAAACCTCAGTCTTTTAAACTCCTTAATTGATTGGATGAGGTCCATCCATACTAGGAAGAATCATTTGCTTTAATCAAAGTCCACGGATTTAAATGGTAATCATGCCTAAAAAAAATGCCTTCACTGAGAAATCTAGACTGGGGTTTGACCAAATACTGGACACCATAACCTAACCAAATTGACACAAAAAAATAACCATCATGCTGTACTTTATATAGAGCTGTGTTTAAACCACCCCACTAATATCTGTTCAGTCTTTAAAATCTTTGCTGAGAAAGTGGGCCATAGCTTTTCTTGAATTTCAAATTGAATAAAAATTCCCTTTTAAATATTCATCCTAAAGTTTAATTTTTAAATCTTCTGTCCTTACACTTTTCTGTAATAGAAAAGGATAATAATTAGATTTCTTATCTAATTCCTATTAAATTAATATGATTCTATAAACAGCTTTTAAAATAATCCTCTAACATGTTTTCTACGTGACATGAACGGTACTGCATATGTGCCTTGGGATTTGGTTTTAAGCTCCTAGGTGTTTTGCTTGGTTTTTTAAAAGCAATTTTACTGTATAATTCACAAATCCTACAAATAATTCATCTAAAGTGAATAAATAAATGGCTCCTAGCGTTTTCATAGAGTTTTACAACCATCAATATCATCAATTTCAGGTCATTTTTATCCTCCTAAAACAAAACTCTGTGACCATCAGCAATCCCTCCACATTTCCTCTCAACTCTCTCTCTGCACCAGCCTGGGCCCCACTGGCCTACTTTCTGCTCTTTGAATTTGCATACAAATCTGGACATTTCCTATAACTAGAATAATGCAATGTGTGGCCCTTTATGACTTGTCAGGGTTAGTTTTAAACTTTCAATTTTGTTAAGACCCACAAAATGATACCAAT
Source organism: Saguinus oedipus (assembly GCA_031835075.1). NCBI lineage: Eukaryota > Metazoa > Chordata > Mammalia > Primates > Cebidae > Saguinus > Saguinus oedipus. Next base: position 11,164,647 of record CM063169.1, on the reverse strand, counting down.
ACAATAACTGAGAGAAGGTTAAAAAATTATCATTTACAAAAATCCACTGGGCAATTATTTTTTTTATCAGCTCCTGTCACCAACAGTGAGTCACTTTTTGTTTTTGTTTTTTTACTTTTAAAAAATGTTTTAACAGAATCATGAGTTTGGTTCTTGTTTTGTGAATTCTGAATTAAGACTCAGTCTTCTGAAACAGATGAGGGACTTTTGCTCAGTTTTTCTCATAGTCCAGTCACTCTCTTACCTGTGGCCTGCAGATGGTTTGAGGGGTCAAGCACATCCTACCAGCAGCACCACCTGTCCCAAGCACTCAGTCCTGCCTTCCTGACTCACTCAGTCCCGCCCACTCACTCCTGTGTTCCTGACTCAGTCAGTTCCCAATCCTGCTGCCTTGGCAGCTGCCTCTAATATGCTCACATTTCCACTTCACGCTACTTAAATTACAATTTGTTTTAAATATAAAATTTGTCACCCAATTACTTTATTTCCTCCATATTTCTTTACTTTGCATTTACAACTATATATTATCCCCAAGTGACTGTCAAAAATTTTTGATAAAATTTGGGATGTATCTATAATTAATTGCTTGGTATACAAATGAAAAGATAGTTTTCTTAACTGATATTTAGAAAAGGAATTTTTTTCTAACTGCATAGCAATATCTTCCTATTAGATATACATATTTAAAAACAAAATAGGAGAGTCAATTATCATTTAACCAATGGTTTAATATCTATGAAAACTACATGAAAGAGTATAAACAACCACATTAAAAATTACACCTAAATTAAAAAAATATATATATATATATAAAACACACATATATATTTGAGATTTATTTTCCTATAATCATATTTCTCATTCTTTTTTGAGGAGAGTGAGTATATAAACTATAAGTACATAATTTTTCTATTACTGCCTAGAAGCATTGTTTCCAACTATATTGTATCAATTAGCCAATAACATGAAAATGAATACTGATGGCAGCACTACCTAATGTCTAGGGTATTACCAGGAGAAGGGACTAGAGGATTTGTGATTTATCTGTTGCCTTCATTTAGTGACTCAACTTTCTGTACATTGAAAGTTGCCTTTATTAAAAAAAAGTATTTGACTTCTTCTTATGAAGCCACAGTGGATGTGATGTATGAGATACAGATTTTTTAATAGTAAAATCTTTGTTCATTTATATAATCACTTGGTCACTCACTGATGACAACTAAATTGTCCTCAGAGCTCTGGCTTGGCATTGGAAGAACCATGATGAACAGGCAGAGCCTGCCCTCATAAAACTTACAGTCTCATGTCGGAGCAGACATTAAGCTAAATATTCAGACAAATAAGTGCAAAATTGCAACTGCCGTAAGTACTGAAAGAAGAACGTGTGTTGCTTCTCAATGGCTTAGACACAGGAAACAACACAACACATTCTGGCTTTACGGAAATGATTGTTCTTTGTTTTACTTTATTTTTTAAATGTTACCAGCTGGTATTGTAAAACATTATTTTAGTTTTCAGCCTCATATTGACAAATATCCAATCAAATATGTTGGTATTCTTACTTTAGTTAATTTTAAAGATTAAATTTTCATGCCAGCAAGCATAGAGCGGGGCATAGGAGGGTAGAGAGTGAGGAGAGGGATTTCAGAATTTATCACTATGGGAGTCCCTGAGCTGCAATTATTTGTGAAGAAGAAGGACTTGCTTCATGGTGTATCAATCCCTTGTAAGAGGCACAGATTCAGCTCTCAGTAAAGCAGGCTTTGGACCAGTGATGGCCTCCTTCGTGCCCCATTTGGTTGAGAGGGAGGAAGGGCTGAGCAGGGCCTTCTCTTAAAGACACAGGTGTGTCCAGAATACCCAGTCTATCTGCTGCTCTGGGCTTGGACCAATTACTTTCTTATTTTCAATAAAATACATAAGACAACAAAGTGGTAGATAAACATATGTATTATTTACAACCCTTATAATAGATTCCATGCCTTTAAACTCTCCACCTATGCGAATAATCAGTACAAAATGACATTGAGTCTATATAAGTTTTCATCCCCAATCACTTCTTTCTGCTTTTCCCTTGAGGTAACTATGACACTGAATGTTTTCTTTATCATTCTCTTGCTTAAAAAGTTTCACTAATCATTCTCCACAAACTCTAACTTAGCTCTGTTTGGTTTTGTGGGAGTCTTGTGCAGCTTTTTTCCTTTCCCTCAATACTTGTCCCTCTCCCAGTCTCAGAGAACTGGAAACCTGTATTAGTTCGTTTCGCACCACTGATAAAGACATACCTGAGACTGGGCAATTTACAAAAGAAAGAGATTTATTGGACTTACAGTTCCACGTGGCTGGGGAGGTCTCACAATCATGGTGGAAGGTGAAAGGCACATCTCGCATGGTGGCAGACAAGGGAAGACCACTTGTGTGGGGAGACTCTCCTTTTTAAAAACATCAGGTTACATAAGACTTATTTGCTGTCATGAGAACAGCATGGGAAAGACCCACCCCCATGATTCAATTACCAGCTATTGGGTCCCTCCCACAATACGTGGGAATTCAAGATGAGATTTGATGGGGATACAGCCAAACCATATCATGACCTAAGATGATGCTATAAAGCCTAGTCTTTAAAAATAGGCAGCGTGATTTAGAAAAGGGAAATCGTGAGGGCCTGCTCAGCATTCTGCATGGACACAGAACATGTAATAGTGCAAAAGTTTACACAGCACATGGAAGGAACAAGAGATTATAAACTTTAATAGTTCAGAGGTTTGGCTGCTAAGACAATAAAAGTGATCAGCAGAATGGCTTAGTGAAAAATCATGAAGGCTCTATAATTAGACAGGACTGGGTTTGAATCCCAGCTTTCCCACTTAGTAGTTAGGTGATCCAGAGACATCAGTTCACCTTTCTGAACCGTGATTTGTTTCCTCACTGGGAAATAGATTTGGGAATGTTTCACTCACAGGCTGTAAGACCTGGCACCTAGTAAGCCTTCGATAGATATATTTTCTTCCGTCTGTATAATATGCACTTAAACCTAAAATTCCAATCATTGCTTCTCTGAATTCTCCATATATTTTAAAAATGTGTTACACTTTTTATCTTTAATTTATTGTGTTTAAGTATTTGCACTGCCAGACCACAGTGTGGTAATTTTATCTGGTTCGTTCTTCTGCAGAATTTCCCCCAAGTCTTAGATTTTTAGGTTACTCTGTCACCTGGCCTCTTAGCTTGGTCTTTTTGGGCATTTTTGCTGTTTCTCAAAAATAGAATTTTAGCTTTCTCTATGTCATTAGTAACAGGCAACTGAACTTAGAGTCTGTTTGCTTCAGCTAAAGCTGGACAACTACAGCAACACGAGGAAGGACAAATTTGCCAATAGTCAGGTTGATTCTACCTGGACCCAGGGCCTACAGGGAACCTGGTCATATTCCTCCCGGCTACTCACAGCAGTCTAGAAGCTGCTGTGGACATGAACCATAGAGCTATTGGCTACATCTCCTTGTACTGTGTTTTAAAAAGAACTCAGATTTAATCCTTTGGCCTGCTGTGCCTCTGGTACATGTAATTGCATGCAGTGAGCGAATATAGTGACCTGGTAGGTGACGGTACAATGTGGACATTTGAGATTCAGAGAAGAATGAGGATCTGACACAAGAAAAGATGATTATTTCCTGCAACAAGAGCTGCATGAACAAGACAAGGTGATAGCACAGTGACGTTGGCAAGAGCAAGGGACAATAAAGTTCTCCTTATTACATTTTCTTGTATGTAATTGTACATGTATCAGCAAATTTTCACAAAAAACATAGATGACACATTTTATTGGTCAAATGTCAGTATTGATCAAAATGTTAGAAAGTACAATACTCTTCCAGGACATATGCTATTGATTTATTTTATTGAGTTCCTACAGGTCTATTAGGGCTATTCCTTAGAGGGTGTTTTACATTTGAAAGCACAATTAAAATCCATTTATAATATCTGTTCAAATAAAACATCTGCAGATAACAGCTACGGAGTTTCCCCTCCCAAGCCAGATTTTGATAAAGAACACAACTCTTACAATGTGTACATGTGTGACTTTGCTTACTTAGGCACCTGGGAGATGGTTTAAAATCAGTTGTCAAGTGTGAGAGTCAGAGGGAGGATGATGGTTTTCACATAAAGGTCAGATGAAATTATTGTGGAAACCTCGGGGGCTTTTAAAAGTAGTTCTGTAAGATAGGAAGTTTCTTACACTAGGTGGCCCAGGACTTACTGGAGATTCTAGGACAGTGAAGGTTACATAAACCTACCTTATTCATAGATGTGTGTTGCTTAAATAAATTAACGGTAGACTGCAAAAACTTGAACATATAGGAGCTTAGAAAATTAAATATTCAAATCAGCAACCAACTTATGTCCACAGTCAAGACACTTGGTGTGATGTAAGATTCTAACAGATCATACAAGCCTCGGGGATGTGCTTCATCTAAGATGTTGTGGGCATATTAAGCCTCATTTGTGCCCCAAGTTTTGTGTTTCCTTTACGGTAACTCTGTGCTACGTTAATGAATGCCCTTGAATATGTTATCATTAAAGTTCCTAGGAAGACAAAGAAGTTTAGAAAATTGTGAACAGAATTGATGAGGAAGAAGAAATGAATGTGTATAAAAGGGCATGGCAAGGATAGAGCATTTTTTTCCTTTTAAAAGCATTGACAAATGACAAAGTAGGTGATCAATGCTCAGGCATTGATGCAATTTTTCTTCTTTATTCTCTGTCAATATTGGTGCAAGGAACACAGGCTAAGGTGAGGAGTTAGAAGTACTAAGTGCTAGTTCCAGCCCTTCTCTAAAAGCTTTGGTTTCCTCATTTTTCTCATCTGTCGTAGGAAACATGAAATACATGATATTTAAGATTTTTTATTATAAAACCAATGTCTTAAGCATTACTGAAAAGTACATATTCCCAGGCTAGTAAATGATGTTAATGTGAAATAAATTATTCTGTGTCAATTGTCTTGCTGATTGATTAGCTAGCTATCCTTTCCAAATCATGAATCACAGCCACAGCTCCTGTAGGTCCAGAGAGTAAGCAAGGTGAGAGTGACTCTGGTCACCCCACTAAGGGCGGAATAATCATGAACCTGTCCGGTATGCTCACAATTTGATTTATTTCAATCAAGTGCATATGGTAGGCTATACAGCAGAAACATCAGAAGTCAGAGGAAGCAAAATAAATCCACATTAATGATCATCAGCTTTCAATTTATTTCAATATGGAAAATATTTTCTAAAAGTTGATAGTGAGTTATAGGAAATTAAAAATATGACCAATGACATTAATAGATTTGAGTAATAATTGATTTAGGTTTAAATCATCATCCTTGTGAGGTTTTGTAGGGTTTTTGGGTATGCTTTAATACTTAGTTTATAAAGTTTATAATGGTGGAGCTGTCTTTGACCTTGGTGTCCTGTATGTTGTGTTTCAGGTCACAGTCCACATCTCATCTTTTTTTTACTTCTCAGGTCTCTGCACTTCTGTCCCCTTCCTTTACTTACTTGTCTCCTGCCTCAAACCTTTCTCACCTCAGGTCCAAATAACATGTTGCATTACCTTACTCACCATTATAGTACTAGGTGATATGATCTGAACATCCTAAAGGATGAATCACCTTCTGAAAACTGCACTTGAAAAATGAATTTCAAGGAAGTTCTCTATATGTTCTCTAAATCATTGACTAAATAAGTGTTTGATTTCATTCTTCTTTGATTATTTTACTTATGAATGGAAGCAGTTAAATTGGAATTTCTCTTCCTTGAATTGACTCAATGTTGAATGTAAGCCAGTTATTCCAATACGTTTAACGTGGTGCAGATGCAGCATTATTGCCATTTGCACATTTGTTTGTAAAGCATGAAATTGTACATATATTAGTTATTTTGCCACATTCACTTGACTTTCTAAAGATATATTTACCCAAAGACTTGATACAAGTAAAATAAAATCTTTCAATTCAACCAAGTGCCAAGATCATTTCTAATCAAGTTTTATTTCAACAGTTGTATGCTATAATGATACTCATTTAACTGATATTTTATCAGAGCAAATATTAAGACAATGATAATAACAAAGGTTAACAATTGTCAAGAATTCCTAATAGACCAGGAACTTCATCCTCTTTATCTTTTCTAAAGCTCACGGCTCTGTGAAGTGGGTATTTATTGCTATCCTAATTTTCAGTTGATGATTTGAGTCTTGAAAAGTGAAGGAACTTGCATAAGATCACGCAAGTACTAAGGGAGAAAGAAAGTTTTGAAAGCAGCTACCCACACCACAGGTTCTGAGACCAGCCCTGCACTTTTGCTCCTCAAAATTTGATCCAAGGACCAACATCAGCAGCATATTTGGGTGCTTCTTGGTAGGCAGAATCTCGGGCAGAGTGACCGATTCACCATGGCGGTTTACTAAGAATGTACCTGGTTTTAGCAAGAAAAGAAAGCCCTTTGTCCCAGGAAACTGTTTAGTTTCAGGCAACCCCAGATGATTTATCCCCCTAAATCATCCCCACTCCCTGTCTCTGACCTACAAAATCAGAACCTGCATCTTAAATATCCCCAGGAGACTAATATGCATATAATAAGTGAGAAAAATTGTTTTTAAAATTTCATTTGTTTAATGAATATTTTATAAAAAATATTTCTAGAGACACTAACTCTTGAAACCAGCTTTCGTGCTTTGCATCGACAACACCTCAATTGACCTAGTTGCACACCATGCTCATAGGGATTAAAATTTGAATTTATGTAGAGAAATTTACTTCTGCAGAAAAAAATGGTCTTATTTTAAGGAAGAGACATTAAACTATTCAAGTTATCCTGATTTGAGCTTGCGATGCTGCAAAAACTATAACAAATTTAAAGGACTATAGAATTATTTTTTCTGTAGGAAGGAGGATGTAAACTGTTAAAAATTGTAATTTCAACTGAAAAGTGACATTTCAAGGTATTGATACAGTACAGAATATATCTGACATTTGCATTGCCAGTCTTGGTTTGTATTCTCAGTGGATTAGGAAGCTTCATCACTTTATTAGTGGAGGGTACACTTGTCATACCCCAGTTTAAGCGGTATGGCTTGTTTCATAAACCTTTCATATTTTACTCACATAGTTTTATGCCTAGGATTTTGCAGATAAATTCTCCCAGCATGTGAGATCTCAGGGGACATGTCTAGAATATTGAGAAAGTTGGCAATGACTGCTTTTGTCTTATAGCATAAATTAAAAGCAGTTACATCTGGTTAAGGCCCTGAGGAAAAATAGTCCATTTATTTTATGAATAAGGAAATTGAGACCTATCAGGGTTAAATAACTTTCTATGGCCATCCAGCAAGTTGGTAGGACACACAGTTCCAGAATCGAGTGTGGTTGACAGCAAACCTGACATTATTTGGTTTACCTTGAATGTTTCTCATATTACTTAAAATATAAACTAATAGCTGCTACCCTGAAAGAAAACGGTAACCTCTTCCTGAAAAATTATATAATTGCAGATACCTATCTAAATGAAGGTAGAAAGTGACACTGCAGAGAGGCAATGACAGTTTGCTCTAATTTGCTCCCCTTCCTATCCAAGGTCAAGGTAACATAGAACCGGTCTGCCATACCTGGCTCAAGTTCATAGAGTTACATCTTTCATTTGATTTCATTTTTTGTATTAGTTCATTGGGCTGCTATAACAAAATGCATGGACTGGATAGCTTTTAAACATTACAAATTTATTTATCACAGTTCTGGAGGCTGGAAAGTCTATGATCAAGGTGCAGGCAAATTTGGTGTCTGATGAGGGCTGATTTCCTGGTTTATCGATCGCGCCATCTCATTGTGTGGTCACATGGTGGAAGAGGCAAGGCAGATGTCTGGGGTCTATTTTGTAAGTGCACTAATCCCATTATGAGGACTACCTCATCACTTCCCAAAGGCCCCATCTCTTAATATCCCTTTAAGGGTGAGGATTTCAACATATGAATTTTTGGGGACAAAAATGTTCAAACAGGAGCATTTTTTTTAACCTTTAAACTCTTTTGTATCTTAATTTTCTTATCTATAAAGTAGTTTCCAAAGCAGTTCTCTCCTGATTAAAATGATTATTAGTGGGAAGACATGGTCACTATGTGCTTAACGCATGACACTACAAAGTGGGGATATCAAAGAAGACTTCTTAGGATCATGTAAATTTTCCTCTCAATAGAGAGAAGAAAGGAGAGTGTAAGATGGAGAGTCTGAAGCTGGAGAAGAGAACAGTTAGCAGGGAGATGTGGAAAAAGAAACCGTAGTCAACAGGTTTTTCTCACTTTTTATTTATTTATATATTTTATTGCACTTTAGGTTCTGGGGTACATGTGCAGAACATGCAGGATTGTTGCATAGGTACATATATGGCAATGGTTTGCTGCCTCCATCCCTGTTACCTATAACTGGCTTTTCTCTCCATGTTATCCCTCCCCAACTCCTTACCCCTTACTATCCCTCCCCTAGTCCCCTAAGACAGACCTCAGTGTGTGACACTCCTCTCCCTGTGCCAATGTGTTCTCATTGTTCACTACCTGTGCATCAGTGAGAATATGCGATGTTTGATTTTCTGTTCTTGTCAGTTTGCTGAGAATGATGGTTTCCAGATTCATCCATGTCCCTACAAAGGATGATTTTCTGTTCTTGTCAGTTTGCTGAGAATGATAGTTTCCAGATTCATCTATGTCCCTACAAAGGACACAAATTCATCGTTTTTTATGGCTGCATAGTATTCCATGGTGTATATGTGCCACATTTATCTTGTCCAGTCTATCATCGATGGGCAGTTGGGTTGGTTCCAGGTCTTTGCTATGGTAAACAGTGCTGCAATGAACATATGTATATGTGTGTCTTTATAATAGAACAATTTATAATCCTTTGGATATATACCCAGTAATAGGATTGCTGGATCAAATGGAATTTCTATTTGTAGATCCTTGAAGAATCACCACACTGTCTTCCACAATCGTTGAACTAATTTACACTCCCACCAACAGTGTAAAAGCGTTCCTATTTATCCACATCCTCTGTGGCATCTGTTGTCTCCAGATTTTTTTAATCATCACTATTCTAACAGGCGTGACATGGTATCTCAATGTGGTTTTGATTTGCATTTCTCTAATGACCAATGATGATGAGCAATTTTTCATGTTTATTGGCCTCATATATGTCTTCTTTTGAAAAGTGTCTGTTCATATCCTTTGCCCACTTTTGAATGGGTTTGCTTGTTTATTTTTTTTGTAAATCTGTTTAGTTCTTTGTAGAGATTCTGGATATTAGCCCTTTGTCAGAGGGGTAGATTACATAAATTTTTTCCCATTCTGTTGGTTGCTGGTTACTCTAATGATTATCTCTTTTGCTGTGCAGAAGCTCTGGAGTTTAATTAGATCCCATTTGTCTATTTTGGCTTTTGTTGCCAATGCTTTTGGCGTTTTAGTCATGAAGTTCTTGCCTATGCCTATGTCCTGAATAGTTATGCTTAGGTTTTCTTCTAGGGTTTTTATGGTGTTAGGTCTTATGTTTAAATCTTTAATCCATCTGGAGTTAATTTTAGTGTAAGGTGTCAGAAAGGGGTCCACTTTCCGCTTTCTGCACATGGCTACCCAGTTTTGCCAACACCATTTATTAAGCAGGGAATCCTTTCTCCATTGCTTGTTTTTGTCAGATTTGTCAAAGATAAGATGGTTGTAGAGGTGTGGTGTTGCTGCTGAGGCCTCTGTTCTGTACCTTTGGTCTATATCTCTGTTTTGGTACCAGTACCAATGCTGTTTTGATTACTGTAGCCTTGTAGTATAGTTTGAAGTCAGGTAGTGTGATGCCTCCAGCTTTGTTCTCTTTGCTCAGAATTGACTTGGCTATGTGCCTTCTCTTTTGATTCCATATGAAGTTTAAGGTGTTTTACCAGTTCTCTGAAGAGGGTCATAGGTAGCTTGAGGGGGATAGCATAGAATCTATAAATTACTTTGGGCAGTTTGGCCATTTTCACAATATTGATTCTTCCTAACCATAGGCAGGAAATGTTTTTCCATCTGCTTATGTCCTCTCTTATTTCCTTGAGCAGTGGTTTGTAGTTCTCCTTGAAGGGATTCTTTACATCCTTTGTTAGTTGTATTCCTACGTCTTTTATTCTCTTTGTAGCAATTGTGAATGGGAGTTTGTTCTTGATTTTGCTCTAAGTTTGTTATTGGTGTATAGGAATGCTTGTGATTTTTGCACATTGATTTTATATCCTGAAACTTTGCTGAAGTTGCTTATCAGTTTCAGGAAATTTTGGGCTGAGACAACGGAGTCTTCTAAATATACAATCATATCGTCTGCAAATAGAGACAATTTGACTTCCTCCTTTCCTTATTGAATACACTTTATTTCTTTTCCTTGCCTGATTGCTCTGGCTAGAACTTCCAATACTATATTGAATAGGAGTGGTGAATGAGGGCATCCTTGTCTAGTGCCAGATTTCAAAGGGAATGCTTCCTGTTTTTGCCCATTCAGTATGATATTGGCTATGGGTTTGTCTTAGATAGCTTTTATTATTTTGAGGTATGTTCCATTGATACCTAGTTTATTGAGAGTTTTTAGCATAAAGGCTGTTGAATTTTGTCAAAGGCTTTCTCTGCATCTATTGAGATAATCATGTGGTTTTTGTCTTTGGTTCTGTTTATGTGGTGAATTACATTTACAGACTTGCATATGTTGAACCAGACTTGCATGCCCAGGTTGAAGCCTAAGCTTTTTGATGTACTATTGAAATTGGTTTGTCAGTATTTTATTGAAGATTTTTGCATCTATGTTCATCATGGATATTGGCCTGAAGTTTTCTTTTCTTGTTGAGTCTCTGCCAGGTTTTGGTATCAGGATGATGTTCTCATAAAATGATTTGGGAAGGATTTCCTCTTTTTAGATTGTTTGGAATAGTTTCAGAAGGAGTGGTACCAGCTCCTCTTTGTATGTCTGGTAGAATTCAGCTGTGAACCCATCTGGACCTGGGCCTTTTTTTTTTGGTTGGTAGACTATTAATTGCTGCCTCAACTTCAGCCCTTGTTATTGATCTATTCAGGGTTTTGGCTTCTTCCTGGTTTACGTTTGGGAGGGTGCAAGTGTCCAGGAATTTGTCCATTTCTTCCAGGTCTACTGGTTTATGTGCATAGAGTTGTTTGTAGTAATCTTGGATGGTACTTTGTATTTCTGTGGTGATAACCCCTTTATCGTTTTTTATTGCATCTATTTGATTCTTCTCTCTTTTCTTTTTTATTAATGTGGCTAGTGGTCTATTTTGTTGATCTTTTCAAAAAACTGGCTCCTGGATTTATTGATTTTTTTGAAGGGTTTTTTTTTTTATGTCTCTATCTCCTTCAGTTCTGCTCTGATCTTAGTTATTTCTTGTCTTCTGCTAGCTTTTGAGTTTTTTTGATTTTGCTCCTCTAGCTCTTTCAGTTTTGATGATCGGGTGTTGATTTTAGATCCTACCTTGCTTCTCATGTGGGCATTTATTGCTTTAAATTTCCCTCTAGCACTGCTTTAAATGTGTCCCAGAGATTCTGGTATGTTGTGTCTTTGTTCTTGTTGGTTTCGAAGAACATCTTTATTTTTGCCTTTATTTCATTTTTTATCCAATCAACATTCAAGAGACAGTTCAGTTTCTGTGACTTTTGGCACTTCTGAGTTAGTTTTTTATCCTGTGTTCTAATTTGATTGCACCGTGGTCTGAGAGACTGTTATGATATCTGTCCTTTTGGATTTGCTGACGAGTGATTTACTTCAAATTTATGTGGTCAATTTTAGAGTAGGTGTGATGTGATGCTTATAAGAACATATATTCTGTGGATTTGGGGGGTGGGGTGGAGAGTTCTGTAAATGTCTATTAGGTTTGCTTCATCCAGATCTGCGTTCAAGTCCTGGATATCCTTGTTAATTTTCTATCTTGTTGATCTGTCTAATATTGACAGTAGAGTGTTAAAGTCTCCCACTACTTTGTGGGAGTCCAAGTCTTTTCGTAGGTTGTTAAAAACTTGCTTTATGTACCTGTATTGACTACTCCTGTATTGAGTGTATATATATTTAGGATCATTAGCTCTTCTTGTTACATTGATCCTTTTACGATTATATAATGTACTTCTTTGTCTCTTTTGATCTTTGTTAGTTTAAAGTCTATTTTATCAGAGACTAGGATTGCAACTCTTGCTTTTTTTTTTTTTTGGCTCTCCATTAGCTTGGTAAATCTTCCTCCAACTCTTTATTTTGAGCCTATGCATATCCTTACATGTGAGATGGGTTTCCTGTATACAGCACACTGATGGGTTTTGACTTTTCATCCAATTTGCCAGTCTGTGTCTTTTGACTGGGGCATTTAGCCCATTTACATTTAAGGTTAATATTGTTATGTGTGAATTTGATCCTGCCATTTTGATGCTAGTTGGTTGTTTTGCCCATTAGTTGACACAGTTTCTTCATGGTCTATGGTCTTTACCATTTGGTATGTTTTTGGAGTGGTTGGTACCAGTTGTTTCTTTCCTTGTTTAGTGCTTCTTTCAGGAGCTCTTGTGACGGAGGCCTGGTAGTGATAAAATCTCTGAGCAATTGTTTGTTTGTAAAGAATTTTATTTCTCCTCCTCTTATGAAGCTTCATTTGGCTGGATATGAAATTCTAGGTTAAAATTTCTTTTCTTTAAGGATGTTGAATATTGGCCCCAACTCTCTTCTGGCCTGTAGGGTTTCTGCTGAGAAGTCCTCTGTGAGTCTGATGGGCTTCCCTTTGTGGGTAACCCGACCGTTCTCTCTGGCTGCCCTTAGCATTTTTTCCTTCATTTCAACCCTGGAGAATCTGACAATTATGTGCCTTGAGGTTGCTCTTCTTGAGGAATATCTTTGTGGTGTTCTCTGTATTTCCTGGACTTGAATATTGATGTGCCTTGCTAGATTGGGGAAGTTCTCCTGGATAATTTCATGAAGAGTGTTTTCCAGCTTGAATTCATTTTCTCTGTCAGGTTCACGTACACCTATCCAACGTAGATTAGGTGTTTTCACATAATCCCATGTTTCTTGGAGGCTTTGTTCATTTATTTTCACTCTTTTTTCTCTAATTTTGCCTTCTTGTTTTATTTCATTGAGTTTATCTTCAATCTCTGATATGCTTTCTTCTGCTTGGTCTATTTGGCTATTTAAACTTGTATATGCTTCATGAAGTTCTTGTGTTGAGTTTTTCAGCTACATCAATTCATTTATATTCTTTTCTAAGCTGTTTATTCTTGTTAGCATTTTGTCAAAACCTTTTCTAAGGTTCTGAGTTTCTTTGCATTGGGTTAGAACATGTTCTTTTAGCTCAGAGAAGTGTGTAATTACCCACTTTCTGAAGCCTGTTTCTGTCAATTCATCAGAGTCATTCTCTATCCAGCCTTGCTCTCTTGGTGGTGAGGAGTTGTGATCCCTTGAAGGAGGAGAGTCATTCTGGTTTGGGGTGTTTTCATCGTTTTTTAGCTGATTTCTTCCCATCTTTGTGGATTTATCTACCCATGGTCTTCGTAGTTGGTGACTTTCAGATGGGATCTCTGAGTGGGCGTCCTTTTTGTTGATGATGAATTTATTTCTTTCTGTTTTTTAGTTTTCCTTCTAACAGGCCCCTCTGCTGTAGGACTTCTGGAGGTCCACTCCTGACACTGCTTGTGTGGGGATCACCTGCAGCAGTGACAGAACAGTAAGGTTGCTGCCAGTTTCTTCTTCCCTTATCTTTGTCCCAGAAGGATACCTGCCAGATGTCATCCTGAGCTCTCCTTTATGAGGTGTCTCTTTAGATATATGGGGTTTGGGGAGCTGCTTGAGAAGACAGTCTGTCCCTTATATTAGCTCAAGTGCTAAGCTGTGAGATCCATTGTTCTGTTCAGAGCTGCTGGGCAGGTACGTTTAAGTCTGCTGCAGTGGAACTCATAACCATCTTTTTTCCCCAGGTTCTCTGTCCTGGAAAGGTGTGGCTTTATTTATAAGTTCCTGATATGCTGCTGCCTTTTTTCAGAGATGCCCTGCCCAGTGAGGAGGTAGCCTAGTCACAGTCTGCCAGCAGAGGTGTTGCTGCGCTGCCCTGGCCTCTGCCCAGCTGCTGTGTGAACTTCCTTGTTTTTTTTTTTTTTTATAGAGGTATACTTAGAGCTGCTTCAGTAATGGCAGACTGTTTCTCTAATGGCGGACTGCCTCGGTATTCCCGTATTGCCTCAGTAATGGTGGACTGCCTTGGTAATGGCGGATGCCCATATCCCACAGAGCTGGACTGTCCCAGGTCCAGCTGTGCTTGCTGTGAAACTCAATCCAGAACGTTTCAGTTTGCTGGTCTTTGTGGGGGTGGGATCTGCCTAGCCAGATGACCTGGCTCCCTGTCTCAGCTCCCTTTTTCTCAGTTGAATGGGTGACTCTGTCTCCCAGGCATTCCAGGGGCCAGTTGAAACAACTGCCTAGACTTGTGTGAGTTTTTGTGCAGAGACCTGCTGTGCCAGCCATGCTGGAGACTTGTGGCACTTTTTGGCAAAGAAGTCTCCTGCTCTGTGGGCAATAAATACTTGTTTGAAAATGTGGTGATCCATATACACCATGGAATATTATGCAGCAATCAAAAATGATGAGTTTGTGTCCTTTGTAAGGACATGGATGAATCTGGAGAACATCATTCTCAGCAAACTGACACAAGAACAGAAAAAGAAATACTGCATATACTCACTCATAGGTGGGTGAGAAAAATGAGAACACAGGGACACAGAGAGGCGGTCTACTATACACTGGGGACTGTTGGGGGAAATGGGGGAGGGACAGCGGGGGGGGGGCTGGGGAGGGATAGCCTGGGGATGAATGCCAAGTGTGGGTGAAGGGGAGGAAGGCAGCAAAACACACTGCCATGTGTGTACCTATGTAACTATCTTGCACATTCTGCACATGTACCCCAAAACCTATAATGCAATAAAAATTTAAAAAAAAATCTATAAATACATAAGTAAAAAAAAAAAAAAAAGAAAATGTGGTGATCACTCACACTCTGCGTTCTTGCTGGGAACTGCACTGTAGAGCTGTTCCTATTTGGCTATCTTTGTTTTTCTCACTTTTGTTTTGATTTTATTATGATTTCTTTTAGTGTTAACATAAACTTTTTTTTAAAATTTTACTATTTCTTACCAGTTTTAAGTGTAAAGTTTGGTAGTAATTAATACATTTGTGTTCTTTTTTCTCCCTTCATCCCTCCACCACACCATGCTTCCCAAACTCTGGTAATCATCATTCTATTCTTTATTTTCATGAGATCCAGTTTCTTGGCTCCCACATATGAGTGAGAACATGAGATATTTGTCTTTCCATGCCTAGCTTATTTCACTTAACCAAATGACCTCCAGTTCTGTCCACATTGCAGCAAATAACGTTTCACTTTTTTTTTCCTATGGTCAAGTAGTTTACTATTATGTATGTTGGGAAAATATTTAAGGACATTGGTCTAGGCAAAAGCACAGACAACTAAAACAAAAATAGGCAAATGGGACTACATTCAATGAAATACTTTATCTTATATATATCAAGTGGCATATACATTCCACATTAAATATAAAAGCAAAAAGGCTGGAGGCATTATGCCACCTGACTTCAAACTGTAGTACGAGGCAGCTGTCATAACCAAAGTAGCATGGTATTGGTATTAAACAGAAGCATAGAGCAATGAAACAGAAGAAAATCCAGAAATAAATCAGTGTATTTGTACCCAACTGATTTTTGACAAAGATACCAAGAACATACACTGGAGACAGAACACAATTATTTGAGATATATATATATATATGTGTGTGTGTGTGTGTGTGTGTGTGTGTGTGTGTGTGTGTGTGTGTATCATACTGACTTTATTCATCCATAGATGGACACTAAGGTTGATTCCATATCTTTGTTATTTTGGATAGTGCTGTGATAAAACATAGCACTATTGCAAGTATCTCTTTTATATACTGATTTCTTTTTCTTGGGGTAAATACCCAGTAATGGCACTGCTGGATTGTATGGTGGTAGTTCTGTAGTTTTCAAGAAATAGCCATACTGTTCTCCATAGTAGTTGTACTAATTTACATTCCCACCGCAACTGTATAAGATATTTCTTTTCTCTGCATCCCTATTTTAGTAATAGCCATTTTAACAGATGTAAGCTGATATCTCACTGTGGTTTTGATTTGTATTTCCCTGATGATTAGTGGTGTTGAGCATTGTTTCTTACATCTGTTTGCTATTTATGTGCCTTCTTTCTTGAGAAATGTCTATTCATATCATTTGCCCACATTTCAATGGGATTATTTGTTTTTCTAACTGTTGAATTATTTGATTTCCTTATGTATAACTGAATATTATGGTTTTTTTGAATAATAATTTGCAAATATTTTCTCCTGATCAAGTTTTCTCTTCAGTTTGTGGATTGTTTTCTTTGCTGTGCAGAAGCTGTTTAGTTGAATATAGCCCCATTTGTCTATTTTTGTTTTAGTTGTCTGTGCTTTTACCTAGACCAATGTCCTGAACAATTTTCCCTGTGTTTTTTTTCTAGCGGTTTTGAAGTTTTGGGTCTTTTATTTAAGTCTTTCACCTATCTTGTGTTTGTTTTTTGTATATGGCAAGAGATAAGGGTCCAGTTGTGTTATTCTGTGTATGGATGTCCAATATTTCCAGCACCATTTATTGAACTGGGTGTCCTGTCTTCAGTGTATGTTCTTGACACATTGAACAAAAATTGGTATACATACACTGATTTATTTCTAGATTTTCTTCTGTTTCTTGGGTCTACGTTTTGTTTTTCATACAAATACCATGCTGTTTTGGTTATGATATCCTTGTAGAATGGTTTGAAGTTAGGTAGTATGATGCCTCAAGATTTTTCTCCCCACTCAGGGTTGCTTTAAGTATTTGGGTTCTTTTTTGGTTCTATACAAATTTGAGACTTTTTTTCTAATTCTGTGAGAAAGCAATGTTGGTATTTTGGTAGGAATTACATTAAATCTGTAGATTGCTGTGGGAAGGATGGTCATTTTAACTATATTGACTCTTTTGATCCATGAGCATGATATGCCTTTCCATTTGTTTGTATCATCTTCAGTTACTTTCCACCAGTGCTTTATAGCTTCCTTGTAGAGATCTTTCACCTCCTTGATTAAATTTATTTCTAAGTGTATTAGTCCATTTTCATGCTGCTGATAAACACATACCTAAGACTCAGAAAAATAAAAGAGGCTTATTTGGACTTACAGTTCCACATGGCTGGGGAGACCTCAGAATCATAATGAGAAGCAAAAGGCACTTCTTGCATGGTGGCAGCAAGAGAAAATGAGGAAGAAGCAAAAGTGAAAACCCCTGATAAACTCATCAAGTCTCATGAGACTTATTCACTGTCATGAGAATAGCACGGGAAAGACCGGCTCCATGAATCAGTTATGTTACCCTGGGTCTCTCCCACAACATGTGGGGATTCTGGGATATACAATTCAAATTGAGATTTGGGTAGGGACACAGCCAAATCATATCACTAGGTATATTTTAATAGCTTTTGTAAATGGGATTGCTGCCTTGTTTTTTCTCTTGTCTAGTTTATTATTGGTATACAGAAATGCTACTGATTTTTTTATGCTGATGTTGTATCCTACAACTTCACTGAACTTATTTATCAGATCTAAGAGTTTTTTGGTTGTTAGGATTCTCTACATATCATCAAGAGAGGAACAATTTAATTTTCTCTTTTCCAGTGTGGAAAGCTTTTATTTCTTGCCCAATTGCTGTGGCTACGACTTCCAGTATATATACTGGAAAGTTGTATATGAGTGGTGAGAGTGAATATCTTGTCTTATTCCAGTTTTCATTCTATAATTTTACATTAGATGTTAGCTGTGGGTTTGTCACCCATGACCTTTATTATTTTGAGATATGTTATTTCTTTTTTTTTTCATTTTGAGTTGGAGTCTTGCTCTGTCACTAGGCTAAAGCACAGTGGTGCAGTCTCGGCTCACCACAACCTCCACCTTCTGGGTTCAAGCGATTCTTCCTCCTCAGCCACCTGAGTAGCTGGGACTATGGGCGTGTGCCAAATGCCTGGCTAATTTTTGCATTTTTAGTAGAGACAGGGTTTCAGCATGTTGGCCAGGATGGTCTTGACCTCTTGACCTCACGATCCACCCGTCTCCATCTCCCAAAGTGCTAGGATTACAGACGTGAGCCACCACGGCCGGCCCAAGATATGTTATTTCTATGCCTATGTTGTTTCTGTGCATTTTAATCAAGAAGGAGTGTTAAATTTTATAAAACGCTCCCCGTGTTAATTAAGATGATCATATAGTTTTTGCCCTTCATTCTATAATGTGACGTGTCATGTTTATTGATTTGTATATGTTGGGTTATTCATACATCCCTGAGAAAATTTTCACTTCATCATTATGTATTATTATTATTTGTCTTGATGTGCTGTTGGATTTGGTTTGCTAGTATTTTATAAAGGATTTTTGTGTCTATGTTCATTAGAGATACTGCTCTGTAGTTATCTTTGTGTGTCCTTAGCTGGTGGTAGCAAAGTAATCTGGCCTCATAAAATGCATTAGGGAGAATTCCCTCCTCTTTAGTTTTGTGGAATAGTTTGATAAGAAATGATGTTAGTCATTGTTTAAAAGTTCAATAAAATTTGGCAGTGAAGCCATCTAGTTCTGGACTTTTTATTTTTGGAAGACTCTTTATTATTTTTAGTTTTATTTTTTGAGGTGGAGTTTCACTCTTGTTGCCCAGGCTGGAGGGCAGTGGCACAATCAACTCATGGCAAACTCTGTCTCCTGGATTCAAGTGATTCTCCTGTTTCAGCTACCTGAGTATCTGGGATTACAGAGGCACACTACCACGCCCGGCTGATTTTTTGTATTTTTGGTAGAGATGGGGTTTCACCAGGTTGGCAAGGCTTATTCACTATCACAAGACTTATTCACTATCACTGTGTTGTCCAGGCTGGTCTTGAACTCCTGACCTCAGGTAATCTGCCCACCTTGGCCTCCCAAAGTGCTGGGATTACAGGCATGAGCCACTGCACCCAGCCGGAAGACTTTTTATTTGCCTTGTTACTTATTATTGGTCTGTTAAGGTTTTCTTTTTCTTCTTGACTTGATCTTGGTAGGTTATTTGTTTCTAGGAATTTGTCAGTTTCCTTTAGATTTTCCAGTTTGTTAGTGTATATGTGTTCATAATAGTATTGGATAATCTTTTGTATTTCTGTGGTATTGATTGAAATGTTTTCTCTTTCTTTTCTGTTTTTTGTTGTTGTTTATTTGGGTTTTCTCTCTTTTTTACATGGTTAATCTAGCAAGTGGTTTATTTTATGAATCTTTTCAGAAAACAAGTTTTCCTTTAATAATCTTTTGTGTTTTTTTTGAGTATTTAGTTCTGCTCTGATTTTTGTTATTTTTTTCTTGTACTAATTTTGTGTTTAGTTTGTTCTTGCTTTTTTAGTTCCTTGAGGTGCATCATTATTTGAAATCTTTCTACTGTTTTGATGAGGCACTTATTGCTATAAACCTCCCTCTTAGAAGTACGTTTATTATATCCCATAGGTTTTTGAATGTTGTAGTTTCATTCTCATTTGTCTCATTTTTTAAAATAAAATTTCTCATTTTTTTTGACCCGGTGGTCATTTAGGAGCAGGTTGTTCAGTAATAGTTGTAGACTTTGACACTCCATTCTCAGTATTAAACAGGTCATCGAGACAGAAAATTAAGAAAGAAAAATTGGATTTAAAATGCACATTAGAGTAAATAGATTTAACACATATTTACAGAATATTTATCCAATGTCTACACAATGCACATCGTTCTCATTAGCACATGTAACATGCTCCAGGATGGACCATGTATTACGTCATGAAATAAGACTTGACAAATCTTTTTCAAAATTGATATTGTATCAAGTATCTTCTCAAACCACAGTGAAATAAAATTACATCAATGGGAAGAGGAACTTTGAAAACCGTAAAAATCTTGAAATCTTTCTACTTTTTTTGATATAGGTACTTATTGCTCTAAACTTCCCTCATAGCACTACTTTTATTATATTCTATAGGTTTTCTCATGTTGTATATTCATTTTCATTTGTTTCAATTTTTTAAAGACTTTTTTCTTAATTTCTTCTTTGACCCAGTGGTCATTTAGGAGCAGGTTTTAAAATTTCCGTGGATTTGTACACTTTCAAAGTTCCTCTTGGTATTGATTTCTAATTTTATTTCATTATGGTTTGAAAAGATACTTGATACAATGTCAAATTTGAAAAAAAAAATTGTCAAGGCTTACTTTCTGATCTAATACGTGATCTGTCTTGGAGAACGTTGTGTGCTGATGAGAATGATGTGCATTCTGTAGACATTGGATATATGTTCTGTAAATATCTGTTAAATCAATTTAGTCTAATGTTCAGTTTAAATCCAATGTTTCTTCTTTAATTTTCTGTCTCAATAACGTTTTGAATACTGAGAGTGTAGTGTCAAAATCTACAACTATTACTGAATTGGAGTCAGTCTGTCTCTTTAAATCTAATACTGTTTGCTTTATATATCTGGATGCCCTAGTGATGGGTGCATATATATTAATTATTTATTATAACCTTTTGCTGACTTGATTCCTGTATCATTATATAATGAGCTTTTTTTTTTTTTGTCTCCTTTAACTGTTTTTGAGTTAAAGTCTTTTTTTTATGTGTTATAACTACTCCTGTTTATTTTTGGTTTCCATTTGCATAAAATATATCTTCCCATCTGTTTACTTTCAGCCTATATGTTTCTTCAGAGGTGAGATGTGGTTTTGGTAGGCAGCATACAGTGAGGTAATACTTATTTTATTTTATATTTTTTGTATCCATTCAGCCAGTCTATACATTTTAAGTGGAAAGTTTACATTCAAGTCTGTTATTGATATATGAGGTGCCTGTCATTTTATCAAATGATTTCTAGTTGTTGTCTGTATCTTTTCTTTCTTTCTTTCACTCTTGCTGTTTATTATTGTGGTTTAGTGGTTTTCTGTAGTGGTAATATTTGAGACTTTCCCTGTTTGTATATTTTCTTCACTAGTGGATTTTATATTTCATATGTTTTCATAATGGAAGATATTGTTCTTTTGCTTCCAGGTATAGGACTCTCTTAAGCATTTCTTGTAGAGCTGATTTAGTGATGATGATTAATTCCTCAGCTTTTGTTTGACAGGGAAAGATGTTATTTCTTCTTCATTTATGAAGGATAACTTTGCTGGCCAAAAATTTTTTGGCTGGCTTTTTTTTTTCCCTTTTAGTACTTTGAAACTAACATCTCATTCTTTCTGGCTGACAAAGTTTCTACTGAGAAGTCTGCTACTGTAGTTTGATTGGGGGATCATTATAAGTAATTAGAACCGTTTCTCTTACCTTTTCTCTTACTGCTTTTTTTTTCTTTTTGAGTTTGGCTTTTGACAGTTTGACTATAATGTGCTGTGGAGACATTTTTTTCATTGTATTGGTTTGAGGATCTCTGAGGCTCTTCTATATAAATGTCTAAATATCTTGTTAGAGTTGGGAAGTTTCATTTGTTATTTTATTAAATTGGTTTCCTAAGCCTTTTGTTTCATTTTTTCATCCTGAGACCCTAAAAATTCAAATATTTTATTGCCTTATTTTCTCCCATATGTCATGTAGTCTTTGCTTACTCTTTTAAATTTATCTTTTCTTTATTTTTGCCTGACTGGGTTATTTAAAAAGAATTGCCTTCAAGTTTTGAGATTATTTCTTCTGCTTAATCTAATCTGTTATTGAAGTTTTCAAATGTGTTTTCTATTTTATTTAATGAATTATTCAGTTCCAGAATTATTGTTTGGCTTTTTTATGACAACTATTTCTTTGGTAGATTTTTCATTCATATTCCAAATTGTTTGTTTTCTTTGTATTTTTTCAAGATTTCTTATATCTCACTGAGCTACTTTTAAAATTGATACTTTGACTTGCTTTTCTGGGATTTCATAACTTTTTTTTTAATTGAGATCTGTTGCTGGAGAGTTACTGTGTCCCTTTGGAGTTGTCATATTTACTTGCTTTGGAATATTTTCTATGTTTTTACTTTAATACATACACATCCAAAGTAATAGTAGCTTCTTTAAATTTTTTGAACTTACTTTTATAGCAGAGGACACTTTCCTGAAGATGTATTTATGGTGTTGGCTGAGTAGAGAACTTTGACTTTGATTCAGAGTGTGTGCAATAGTGTAGTCTCTTTGTGTAATTTCCTCAGCTGTAATAGCTCAGTGATGTCTATGATTTACTCAGTGGCTAATGATGTGGTCATTGGTGGAAATTGTGGTGAAGTTTTGCTTGGAATTGGGGTGCCAATGAGCCAGTCTTTGGGCATCAGCGGTAGCATCAGTGGGCTGACTATACCTGTCCTTGGACCCAGGGGATGGCATATATTGGCACCTGTATTAGTTCATTTTCATGCTACTGATAAAGATATACTGGAGACTAGGTAATTTACAAAAAAAAAAAAAAAAAAAAGAGGTTGAATTTGACTCAGTTCCACATGGCTGAGGAGGCCTCACAATCATGGTGGAAGGTGAAAGGCATGTTTTACATCATAGCAGGCAAGAGAAAGAATGAAACAGCAAGCAAAATGATTTTTTCCTTATCAAACCATCAGATTTTCTGAGACTTATTCACTACCACGAGAACAGTATGAGAGAAACTGTCCCCATGATTTCATTATCTCCCACCAGGCCCCTCCCACAGCATGTGGAAATTATGGGAGTACAATTCAAGATGAGATTTGGGTGGGGACAGAGAGCCAAAGCATATCAGCACCAGCATTAGCAGGTCCAGGCAGGCCAGATCATAGGAATCCAGGTGGCTTGCTCTGATGCTAGTATTGGCAGCAATGGGCCTGGCAGCTGGGCAACTTCTCCAGCCCCTGGGCATTTATCATGGTATGGTGGATGGCAGTAGCTGCTTAGGTCTTGGGGAGTGTGTGGGACCATTCAATCAGTGCCATTGCACAATTTTCAGACAGGTCTTTATGTTAATTTCAGAGCCTGTGAGGCTTGAAGCGCTTGCCTTTGGTTAGGACTGCAGGAGTTTGAGTGGGAATGTGGAATGCTGGGGGTCTCTCACTTACCCTTTCCCCATGTTGAGGAGTCTCTCTCCCAGATCCCAGCCGATTCTCAGGCTGCCTCTCCTTCCTTGCTTTAGGTGTTTCCTGTCATTTTTATGCTGAATTCCACAGTTCTCTCTGAAGTATGATTATCTGTTCACTGCTCTGTTTCTCCATGGTGGAGGTGAGCCAGTAATACCTCTAGTCAACAATCTTGAAGGCTCTCCTTGAAGTTTCAAGACAGAAAACTGCAAACCTGATAAGAAAAGTAGTAAATGATTAATTTTCTTCAGAGAAAAAATAAGCAAATTGTTCAGATTCTTAAAGACTTTTATTTTTATGAAAACACTGAAGATTTTTGAAGGGAGATATGCAAGTTTCCATAAAGTAATTTTTACCAGGGAAACCTTGATTAGAAAGCCGATGGAGATGACAGATATCTTAGCAGTAAAAGAAGCCAAGCGTGAACACATATAAGTTTTAGAGGTGAGAAAATTATGATTTATTTTTGGAGAATATTTCTGAGGAAGGAAATAAAAACTACTGGCTGAATGTCTCCAAAATGCCATGACACAGTAGCAAGATGAAGACTGTTTTCATATTACTGACAAATAAGATGGTTGCTAGAAATGACATTGAAGATTGTGTTGACTAAGAAACTTTTGGTATAGACATGGGGTATAAGTATGAGGAAAAGTTTTGGCTTGGGAAAACTAGAATAAAAGATCTATTCTGACCAGTCCCAGTGAGATGAACTGTGTACCTCAGTTGAAAATACAGAAATTTCCCGCCTTCTGTGTTGGTCTTGTTGGGAGCTGCAGACCAGAGCTGTTTCTATTTGGCTGTCTTGGCCCTTTCTCCAAAGATCTAGTCTGAAACTTTACTCTGTGAGTGTCTGAAGTCATACTAGGCATTGTCCATAAATGCCAGCATGAGTTCTCTGTTACTTTAATCCTTGAGGTGGGAGGCAAGGGGGCACACAAGCATATAATCATTTGTGAACCTTTTACTAGTGAAGGGAAAGAGGTTTACCCCAATAGTTTATAGTCAGAGTAGAATTTAGGGGACGTTTAGGAGTTAGATGGAAGAGAGAACAGAAGGCGTGCCTTGCACCAAAATAAATGATTCTAGAATTTTCCATACTAATAATAGGCATGTATTGAAAATTTACTATTTTTTTCAGGGACTATGAAATGTCTAAGACAGATTAGCTAACCTTTATAATAACTTTTTAAGATAGGAACTCTTTCTTCTTGTTATATATATATACATACACATATATATGTGTATATATACACACACACATATATATATATGTATATGTATGGACTAAGACTTAGCAAAGTAAACGAACTCATTCAATCTCATATTAGAACAGTTGCAAAAAGAACCTGAATATGAGTGCATTTGAAGCCAGGGATTGTCTTATAATCAGATATATTAGTCAGAGTTGTCCTTTGGAGAAATGT
This sequence comes from Saguinus oedipus, assembly GCA_031835075.1. Taxonomy (NCBI): domain Eukaryota; kingdom Metazoa; phylum Chordata; class Mammalia; order Primates; family Cebidae; genus Saguinus; species Saguinus oedipus. The sequence goes on along the minus strand of CM063169.1, from coordinate 11,140,010 downwards.
ATTTGAATTGGCTCACAATCATGGAGGCCAAGAAGTCCGTGATCTGCTGCTTGCAAGTAGGAGAGGTATTGGTATAATTCAGTCCAAGTCTGAATGCTTGAAAACCAGGGGAGCAGATGTCCAAAGGTAACGGGGTGAATTTACCTTTCCTCCACCTATTCCACCATTTGATTCAATTCATCCCCTTTGATGGATTGGATGACGCTCACCTACATGGGGGAGAATGATCTTCTTTACCCAGTCTATTGATTCAAATGCTAATTTCTTACAGAAAAGCTATCACAGGCACATCCAGAAATAATCTTTTACCATCTGCCCTGGCATCCCTTCGTCCAGTCAAATTGACATGTAAAATTAACCATCACATGTCTGTGAGAGGTGATGCAAGGTAGTGTGGTTAAGAACACAGACTCAAAAGCCAAATGACCTGAAGTTTAACAGTTCAGTAGCTCAGGCACGTTAGTTGACTTCTCTGGGTCTCAATTTCCTTATCTTTAACTTGTTTTTAAGAAAAATAAATTAGTTAACACATTTAAAGAACTTTGCTTATTTCCTAATTTCTAGTCATAACTTAAAAAGTATTAGGGGTTGATATCCTAGGCAAAAGAATTTATAAATAGAAGAGTATAGCTGTGCATTTGTTGTTCTTTGCTTGCTGCTAACTAATTATCCAACAGGCAGGTTTGATCATTTCATGGAAATTACATCATTTTCCTCACATGGCAGCTCCCCCAAATCAGTTCCTGATAAACTTACACTTGACTTAATGCAGTTGCCTATTCCTGCCTTGACATATTGTCCACTCTGATCTTTAATTTATATCCCAAATACTGCTTTGATTCTGCCATTTTATCCCCAACACTTCTCAAAATCTCTCGATGCTGCTAAAAAAGTCTCAAATACCCAAATTAGCTCATCACAATCAGGACTTAATTTACCTTTGTAACTATATTTCTCAGCGGTTCCCTACATATACTCCCTTGTTTCTTTAGTGTATTAGTTGTTCCCTGAACATGACCTGAGCAATCCTGTTTGTTTTTTGACATACTGTTCGGATAACACCTGTGTGTATCCCACAGCATTTTCCTGATTGCATCTATACTATCCTGCAATGAGTCCTCTTGCTCCTTAACTTTGTAGAGCATATTATTATCTTCTACTTTTGGTATTTACAAAATAAAGCCTGTTTTTAAATTCTGCATTTTTAATATCTTATCTCCAGATGATAATAAACCCTTGGAGCTTAAAGGGGGAAGAGTATGAAAACAGTACTTCTCTGCCTGTAGAGGTTGTATGGTGGATCAGTAAATTACACAGGAAACACTGAAGAAGGCAAATAAACAAGGGTAATTAAAATCAGTGAGAAATAAAAACCAAACCTGAGGTAAGCAGAAGAAAAATCAGAGAAGCATCCAGGTTTACAAAATCTGTTGTTGACACATGGTTGGCTGAAGGAAACTGTTAGAAGGTTGAAGATGAGCAATCATCAGTGGGAGATTCCTATTCACTTGTTAAAGGATCCAGAGTGAAATTGAAAACCATCTTCATAACTTGCATGGGAACCACACACCTAGGTGAGTTAGTGAAGACCCAGTTGGACAGTTTTGGTCAATGTGAGTGGCATGTATTTGTTCCATGAATGGCAAATGTTTACCAGTCATACAGTATTTATATAAATGCAAAGGCTGCTACTGCCTTTGCATTTATATAAAATTCAGATATTTTTCCTTTCATCTGTATATTCAAAACAATGACTGAGCTATCACTTTATTCAAGGCATGATTTTAAATACATTTCAATGCAAACTTGATATCAATAGGAATTACCAAGGGAGGTAAGGCTTTGAGTTTGTTTCATTTCTCTGGCTAGTAGGAAAAGAAAGTTACACTGATGTAGATTTTTTTCACACTCATCTCCCAATCTACCATAACATAGTAACCATGGACATCTCTGAGCGCAGCCAGGATTAGAACCTGCAGTCTTTCCTTTCATCACCAGGCTGGTGGATGACTTGAGTCCCCTTCAAATATTATTATGAAAAGCAACGGGAAGGTGTAGCATGAAACTTGTGAACTCCCTGCTGTACCACACATACACATAAGACAATACGGTGAAGAGTTATCTCCATTTCTAGGCACTACCAGATTAATGTTCCCAGGAGAACTTTGCTGCATGACAGGAAAACCCGGCCCCAGCAGGGATTGTCAAAGTGTAAGTTACACATGAGAAAAAGTATCTAGAGTCTTTTTTTTAATTTAATTTAATTTTATTTATTATTTTTTTAATTTTTATTGCATTATAGGTTTTGGGGTACATGTGCAGAACGTGCAAGATAGTTGCATAGGTACACACATGGCAGTGTGCTTTGCTGCCTTCCTCCCCTTCACCCACACTTGGCATTCATCCCCAGGCTATCCCCCCCAGCCCCCCCCGCTGTCCCTCCCCCATTTCCCCCAACAGTCCCCAGTGTATAGTAGACCGCCTCCCTGTGTCCATGTGTTCTCATTTTTCTCACCCACCTATGAGTGAGTATATGCGGTATTTCTTTTTCTGTTCTTGTGTCAGTTTGCTGAGAATGATGTTCTCCAGATTCATCCATGTCATGGATGTATCTAGAGTCTTTCTGTAGAAGGGCACAGATAATATCCCCGCCATATGCCAGGAGAATTCACTTAGAGGAGAAGATACACAACAAACTAAATTGGGAAAAAAATATTCCTCACCAAGAAAAATAGACAAATTGTTGAGATAATGGCATAAGAATTAAAGAACTTCTTAAACGTGGCACTTTGCTTTGGAAGGAGGAAATTTAACAATCCCAGGGTGAGGTGGGTGATTGAACAGTGAGAAGAACACAATGTGAATGGTGGGAGAAATATTTGAGACAGACAGTAAGGGATGAAAACAAAGCAAGACCATTTGGAAAAGAAATCAGTCCTTGCAACTCAGGAAAAGTCATTAGAGGTACACAAGGGACAGAGAAATTACTTGAATAACAGATTAAAGAACAAATAAGAAAAATCTGCAGTCAGAGCACCAAGATAATGGGAACTGGGGCTGAAGATAAACCTGAGGCATGGCTGATTCAGAGCCTGATGCCTGGGTTGCTGCTGCTGCTTGCCTCCCTGGAAATATTTGTCGTACAAAACTGCTAGTCAACAGAAGTGACTAGCAAAGATTTTTATTTTAATTCGTAAGAGGATACTGTCTATGGTCAATTGATTTTGTAGCCTTAATTCAGGATACTTGATGGGAGAAAACAGGTAAGCTTGCGGGGAAGGCAGTTTGCTAGATAAATTACTACTTGGGTTTTGTTTTTAATTTTAAGTATATGTGCTTTAAACAAACGCTTTCAGTTAGGCACAAAAAAAGTAATTTCCAAAGAAGCATGGGTTAGATCCAGATAGGATAATGATGCGTATAAATCACTCTAGGGAGGTTGAGTCATCTTTGCATACTCAGGTCCTGTCTGGCAAATAGTCATTGCTCAGAAAACATTTCTCTTAATAATAGGCTGTTAGGAGTTTTATAATTCTATCTCCATTATTAATCACAGGAGAGAAGCATGGGATTTGTGAGCTAGATGCTGCACAACCTAATGAGGAAAGTATTTTTTCTTCCCTCTCTTTTTTTTCTTTTGGCCTTACAAGAATAGTCACATGTGCATTGATATACTACTGTTGCCTGTCTATTAATGTAAAATTCAGATTTTTAAAATTTCATTTATGTATTCAACAACGATTGAGCTCTCATTTTATTCAAGGCATGATTTTAGGCACATTTCAGTGAGCCTGATCTCATCATTGTAAATAATGAAATAAAAATGAATTGAGGAATTTAAGGTCCTCAGCCTCTGGACAGGCTGTAAAACCTGTACCCGTCCTTTTATGAAGACTGCAGATGCAAGTGTGAGTTGGCAAATTGGTAGAGTGAGCCTGGCTGAACCAAAGTGTCAGGAGGGGAAATTGGTGGTAACAGACTGTGGTAAGCAAAGATGACAAATATTGATGCTAATAGTACATGTTATGATATTTAGTTACAAAACATTGTTTTGTGTATGTACTTTTATGTTTGCAAGAATAGGGATCATTGCAGGCTGTTACTGCCATCTTCCCTATGTAGTGGTATAGAACATTTAAATGAAATGTCTAACATCAGTCACATGAATGGCTAGAGGTAGAGCTTGGAGTTGAACCCGAATCCCTTGATTGTAAGCCCAAATCTGTTAACTCTCCCAGTGATGTGCTTATCTTAAGAATTTTGGTGCACAATGCCTAACCATTTAGATATTAGTCCTAAATGAGAAGATTTCCAGCTAGCTAATTGATGGGATAATTTTGTGGTAGAGAACCATAATTTTGTGGTACTACCTACGATTAAAATTGAATTCATGTGACCCTAAATGCTAGAAGTGAAACAAGGAGATAAAAGAAGAAAGGTGGCTAGATGTCATAATATATCTGAATCAGGAGGTCATTTGACAGGGCAGAATGTTTGGTTTCTGAATATATTATAATTTGATAAAATATTAGATTGCCTGAAGAATCTAGGTCGTGTAGAAAAATTTGATTGTTGTTTAATAGTACAATCAAAAGATGATATAGATTAGTTAAGTTGTGAATTATTAACATGCAAGTAACAGATTTAAAAGTAATGTTCTGGAGAGTATAACCTGGCATAAGCATATTGGCGAAGCCATTTATCATTATTGAAGTAACTAATAAGTGGACTATTCATGACAGAAGAGGTCAATTTCTGCTTTCAAGGTCATGAATATATCGAGTATTCAGAGTTCAACAGCAGTAAATACATAGGGAGAATACTTTGTCTGAGGATGAAAGAATGGGAAAAGGTCCCATAACAATCCTAGCCATATTCAGAGCCAATCCCAACAAAGAAAATAATACATGGGTCAGTATAAAAAACACTTTCAAAGAAAATACAGCTACAGGGAAATATGAAGAAGGGATAATTGCCCTTGCTTAGAGGTAAAAATAACATAATTAGATCAATTAGAAATTTCATTACTGTACAGGAATGGCTTTGGGAAGTAAGCCCGGGAATGGCTGGGAAACCTCACAGTCTACTTCACCCTCCTGTCCAGGCTAGAGACATGGGAGGAAGACAAGCCAGTTCTTCAAATAGTCATTCTCCTCCTGCTCTGAAGGCAGATGGCTGCATGTTTCAGCTCACAGACTTGCAGGGCTTGCACCACAGTTCCTTTCATGAGACAATTCTAGCCATTGTTGTGCTCAGCAAATCCATGCACCAGGGAGAGATTTACCTCCCCTGGCCCTGCTCCATGAAGATGGGATTTCTACACACTTTGTATTTCTAGGAGCTCATCTTCTCTCCCATTCTCAGTGGGAGAGAGGATTAGGCTCACATGTAAACTTGTAAACTCCGCTCATTTCTAATAAGTTTAAGTTTTATGATTAAAAAAACCTTTTATCAGTAAATAAAGGTCACCCATCTGGCAGCAATGTGTCTATTTGGCTCAGCTTTGTTTTTCTACACTATGTTATAAAAATATTACAGTCTAGTATGGCATTAGCAAAGTGTGACATCTGGGCTTATACAAAATATAGGAGTTGGCAGAGGGACTAATTTCTTTTCTGAAAAAATGCCATGGCTGATAGGGACTGAGGACAACACAGTGGCTGAGAATCCAGCCCTGGACATTGCTGTAATTCAACCAGACTTGCTTGTGAGCTTAGCAGCATCTTCTACGACGTCTGCCTGGAAACGGGGAAGGGGCCTAATTACCTCAGAGGATAACGTTGATGGATTGCTACGGGCCTTGGAGAATAGAAGCTATTTTAGCGCAACAGAAAAATTTTCTCTACCTGCAGTGCTAGGTGGCCATGCATTCAAGAATTAAATGAGACTGCTTCAGAAAATACTATAGGTATGGCAGTAATAAAGCTGGCAGCTTTTCAGTGGGTTTAGATGTTAGAGCATTACCTTAGGGGTTGAAAAATGTATAATTAAATTTTGGCATTGCTTTTAGGTGGTAATGATTTTTATTAAATTCTTTTTTGTATGAATCCCTTTATGAGTTCAAGACAAATGCCATGTTTATTTTTTTTCCCTCTAGGCTCTCTGGGTTTATTTTAATGCATCATAATCTAAAAGATATTGAGTCACTGACAAAAAGAATACATGCATCTGGACAGGGCCATTGTGCAATCTCAGTTAGAAACTTTTTTTTTTTTTTTAAAAAAGAGAGCAGATCACATTTAAAGAAAATTTATTTTCTCATCTCTTAGCATTCAATTTTTGTGAAGAGTCAGGCACTATTAATGGCCACTGGAACTTCCATAAGTTAGAAATTGCAGTAGCAGTTTTTTTCCACAGGGGTTAAAAATATCCCTAAGCTTTAAGATGTTTGGATATCAAAAGCTACAATGCCCATTTAGGGAAAACTAGGGTGAAAATTGTTTAGTCATCCAGATGATTAAAACCATGTGAATCCAATGCTTTTATGAAGTTTTGCATGACGGTAACAGGAAATAGATTTCTGTGACTTGCGCGGGGAGTACCTTATTCCCTTCATTTTTTAATAAGTGGTGGGGGCCAAGATGGAATGCCATAAACTTCCTTCTGCCTGCCCTGCATTCCCCATGCCCACCCATCCTTATTCAATGTTGGGTTAGCAAATTGCTGCAAGTTCCCATCTGCTCGATGGGGAGCACCTTTCTCAAGGCAGTATGTAGGCAGATTATCTGGGAGAAAGAGATCAGTGTGTGCACTCCCTTGCGGGGAGCCGGGGTACATTGGGAGCCCATCTCAGAATGTACAGGGAGCACAGGCTTCTGTATTTTCATTTTTCATACGAGGAAGTCACTTCATGGAGAGGTTAACAGAATGGCCAGGAACAATGAGACAATAAGGGAACCCAACCTGGAGGGCAGGTCCCCCCGCTCCTCCCCATTAGCTCTTTCTGGCTAATTACTGCCATACACACCACTGGGCTTTATCATTCATTACTTTCCTCAGATTCTTAATAATTTCCATTCCAGTAGTCAAGAGAATGACTATATGCTTCTGGAATTTATGGGCATGATCACGAGGATCATGAAGAGATCCAGGGACCAGGGTGGTTTATACTTTCCTTTAGTAGTTCTACAGATCTTGTTTCACAAAGAGCCTCCTAACCCCACAGCCACTTCGTTATTACAGAGATACAGCACTATCTGCTACAGACTTGGGAAGCTGTGGGATTTAATGAGCACCTTTTGCCGTGAGATTTTCCTGACCTTCCTTCTATGTGGCTGCTATTGTCATTATTACTTTAATAATGACAATTCTTCTGCACTTAGTATTTTTCTTCTTCTTTTCTCAGGGGATACTCAGAATGAAAGAAGGGGCTGACATACTCCCTGGGGTTGAAGTAGCTGGGCATCCCAAGAGCACCCAGTAGGGCACACAGAGATTCCTATGAAAGTGACCTGGGGCTGCCCTTTGAGAGAATGCTTCTGTCCGGTTTCTTCTGCCCCTGATCCCAGGCTCCTGGAAGCTGTCTCTACTGCTGCTCTGTTAGCAGGCCAGCTCTGGGCTACCTGCCTCAGTCCCTAAGCCAATTTGGATGAAGGGTTGGCTTATATGAATAGCCTTTCTTTCTACTTCTTCTATGGCTGTGGATTTTGAGCTTGAGGTATGTTATCAAACTGGGAATGGAGTCAGTGGTTTACAGGTCATAGCACTGTATGCACCCAATAACGTAGACACAAATGATATATCTCCCTCTCTCTTTTATTTTTGTTGAGGCTTAATTTGCACACCATACAAATGATTACTTTAAAATGTACAATTTAGTAGTTTTTAGTACATTTACAAGGTTGTACTACTGTCACCAATCGAGAAAATTTGTATCACCTAGCAAAGAAATCCCATAGCCATTAAATATCACTCCCTGTTCCTCTTCGTCCCATTTCCCTGGCAACCACGAATCTGCCTTGTCTTTGTGGATTTGCCTATTTTGGGCATTCCATATAAATGATGTCCTATAACATGTGGCTTTTGCATTTCCTTTCTTTTGTGTAACAGTATTTTCAAGGTTCATCCATGTTACTGCATGTGTCTGAATGTCTTTCTTTCTTATGGCTGAATCATATTCCATTGTGATTCATATATCACATTTTACCCATTTATACATCTGTTGATACCAGCTATTTCTACTTTTTGGCTATTAAGAGTAGTGCTACTAGCCTGGCACAGTGGCTCACACCTGTAATTCTAGCACTTTGGGAGGCCGAGGTGGGTGGATCACCTGAGGTCAAGAGTTCGAGACCAGCTTGGCCAACATGGTGAAACCCTGTCTCTTCTAAAAGTATGAAACAATTAGCTGGGTGTGGTGGTGGGTGCTTATAATCTCAGCTACTCCGGAGGCTGAGTCAGGAGAATCACTTGAACCTAGAAGATGGAGATTGCAGTGTGCTGAGATAGTGCCACTGGACTCCAACCTGGGCAACAAGAACAAAAGCTCCATCTGAGGAAAAAAAAAAAAAAAAAAAAAAAAGTAAAGCTGCTACAAACTTTTTTTTTTTTTTTTTGGTACAGGTTTGATATGTTTGTATGTTTTCCATGTTCTTTCTCTTTTCATTTCTTTTGGGTTTAGGTCACAGTGTAGTTCTCTACCTTCTTAATTAATTAATTAACTTAGAGATTCATTGTATTTAGTGGAAAGAAGATGTACTTTGGGGGACATATGTACTTGGGTATAATTTCTGGTATTTTATCAGCCTCAGTGTTCTCATCTATAAAATGCATATTTGAGTCTAGCTACTTTATAAAGACAGCGTGGCTTAGGCGAGATGTTAATTCTCTATTTAACAAATACAAATTTTCTATTTTTAGCCTTAGTTTCCACCAGTTTAACCACCCAGAGTTTTAGCCATCTTTTGCCCAAATATAGTCCAGAGGCTCTCCTATTTGCTCTGTGAAAAAAATTGCCCTGTCCACATGGGATTCCCTTAGTTGATCTCCCTTATTAATCATGGCCTAAGGTATTTTGCGAATTGAATTCCATAAGGGCTGTTGTGTCAATGAAGACTGATTCTGACAGTGATGTGCCCTTCGTGTCTCAGGCACCCAGCTGTCCCTCTGGAGCCAGTCCTGAAGCCAGGAACATTTCTCTAGGCCTGGACTCTATAGAAACTTTGCTTATTCTTCCTCCTTTTACTTACAACATAGTGATGACTAATCTAAGGCAATAAAAGAAATGGACATAAATAGAAAGGGGAGGAGGCCAGAACAATACTGAATCCTCTACAAATATGTCACATTTAATCCTCACCACAGTCCTATAAGATAAGTGTATTTCTGTCCTGATGGGAAGATCAAGGCTCACAGAGGCCAATTTGTTGATGTGCATGTAGGTAGTAAGTGACATGTTTGGTGTCTGATCTTAGATTAGTGTGATGCAAAAGCTCCTATTATTTTGGCAATACCACCAGCTCCAGACCTATGAACAGCATGCCGTTTTATGACTGTGCTACATAAAATGTGACAGTTAAATCCATTTTTTCCAGGTTATGCTGTGGCTAATGGGCAGTTGCCAAAAGTCAATGCTTTATTCTCATATTAATTGTTGGTCTAGATCTATTATTTATTTCATATTCATTTTGGGTTGATGCTGGAGGAATAGAGCAGTGACAGGACAATACAGTGACTCTTAAAGCTTCTTACAGTAAAACGCATCACTTCTGTCCACATTCCATTGGCCACAGCTGATCACATGGCCACACCTTAGTCAGAGTTATATGACTTATATTCATTCCATAAGGGTAGTCACTCTGGGGTGGGAATGTTAGAAAAGACCATGAAGGACTGGGAATGGTGACTCACACCTGTAATCCCAGCACTTTGGGAGGCTGAAGTGAGCAGATTGTGAGAGCAAGAGTTCAAGACTGGCCAACAGAGTGAAACCCTGTCTCTACTAAGAATACAAAAATTAGCAGGGCATTGTGGCACGTGCCTGTAATCCCAGCTGCTCGGGAGGCTAAGGCAGGAGAATCACTTGAACCTGGGAGGTAGAGGTTGCCCTGAGCTGAGATCACACCATTGCACTCCAGCCTGGGCAACAAAGCAAGACTCTGTCTTGGGGGTGAAAAAAAAAAAAAAAGACAAGACAAGATAGTGAATATTTTAACAAATAATCAATCTGCCACATGTGACTTCTGCATTACAATGCACACTGTAGGGTTCCTGATACCATGCTTTCCTCAATTTCTTCATGCTTTGGTGGCTCTTCTGTTTCTCTTACTGGCTCTTCCTCTTTCTCGACCTAAACTCTAAACACAAGAGAGTCCTGTGATGCATTTCGGGAGCTCCTTCTCTACACTCCAACTTCTGATGACCTCATCCAGCATGACTTTAATTACCATCAGCATGCTGTTGACTGTCTAATTTATCTTTCAAATCCCGACCTCTCTGGGGTCCAACTGTCTTATATTATCTCCATTTGAAATTCTAATGTGCAGCTCAAATGTAATATGTCTAAAATTGACCTTCTGATTCGTATCCATCCATAACCCAGCTGGCAATCTTCCCTGTTGTAGTAAATGGTACCAGCCCCCACACAGTGACTCAAAGGGGAAATCTAGACTCCCTCCTTTACCCTCTCTCCTACTTCAAATTCATCAACCACACGTTATTTATGTCTTTCGATAGTTCCTCAAAATGTCCATGTCCTCTGATCGTGAATGCCAACTCACCAACACAGCCTGTATCATTTCTCACCTTGATTACTGCAGTAGTTAACTGGCTTCTATACTCCTTTTCTCCCTATACCTCATGTTACACGGAGTAGTCAGAATGATCTTTCAAAAGTACAAATGAGGTTCAGCCTTTTCCTTTGCTAAAATCCTTCTAAAGATTTAACATTGCATTTAGAAAAAAAAAAGATTCAAGGTCCATGTCATAGATTGCAAGGCCTTAAATGATCCGGCAATTGGGTTCAAGAGTATCCACCCCAAAATTTATGTCTACCTCGTAACCTCAGAACATGACCCTATTTGGAAATAGGGTCCTTTGAGATGTCATTTGTGATGATGAGGTCATACTGGATTAGCATGGGCCCTAAATCCAATGAGATGGGCGTCCTTAAAAGAGGAGAAAACACACAGGGAAGAAAGCGATGTAAAGATGGAGTCAGAGATCAGAGTGATGCTGTTTACAAGGTAAGAAACACCAAAGAATGTTGCCAACTACCAGCACCTACAAGAGAGGTATGGAGACCAGACTCTCCCTCAGAGCCTCTGGAAGGAACCAACTCTACTAACACCTCCTAAACTGTGAGATAAAAAGTGTCTGTTTTTGTAGGCCTTGCAGTTTATATTAATTCATTATGGCAGTCCTAGGAAGCTGACACAGCTGCCTGCTGTCCCTGCCTCATCTCACACCTGCACTCATGCCGTTATGCCACCCTGGCCTTCTTTTCATTCCAAAGCTAGGTCTCATCTTGAGGTCTTTGAACTTGCTCTCCTTCTTACGTCCCAGAGCTTTCCTGGACCGCCTCCTTCATACCCATACGTTTCTGCCCCACTACTTAACCTGTGATGCTGGTTCTGAAGGTTCACAGTAAGTCCCTGGTTTGGGTATATGTAGAAAATGTTTGTGGCATTTACTGTTGTTACCCATTTCTATACTTAAAGACACTAAATACAGAGAGGTGTGTATGCTTCAAGCATCTTTAAACCAAGATTAAGTTGGTTCCAACTGTGGGTCAGATAAGATGGAGGATTCAGACCGCGAATTTCGCTGGGGTCTGTTTCCTTGCCTTTAAAAACCAATAGGCTGGGGCGCAGTGGCTCATGCCTGGAATCCCAGCACTTTGGGAGGCCAAGGAGGTTGGATCACTTGAGGTCAGGAGTTCGAGACCAGCCTGACTAACATGGCAAAACCTCATGTCTACTAAAAATACAAAAAATTAGCTGGGTGAGATGGTGGGTGCCTGTAGTCCCAGCTATTCAGGAGGCTGCGGCAGGAGAATCGCTTGAACCTGGAAGGCGGAAGTTGCAGTGAGCTAAGATCATGGCATTGCACTCTAGAAAGGCAACAGAGTGAGACTCCATCTCAAAAACAAAAGCAAATGAACAAACAAAATAAAACCAGTGGCAGCAAATATCCTTCCATTGTGGTCATGATGGAGAGAGAACGGGCTTCCATACCATGTCACCGCAGAGATTTCCCATGTGAAGGGAGCCAGCACTTCCAGAGATCATACGTAGGAAGACATTTGGTAAGTAATAAAACAGGTTGCACATGATTTCTAAACTCTGTAGAGTTACTGGCAGAGAATTGAACTGTTCTCTAATTTGGATTAAAAGTTAAGATGTGAGGATATTGCCATTCCAGAACAGAGGTCGCAGGGCTTCAAGATGAGCTTGTAAACACTGGTCACTAATTATGCAGAACTCTGATAAGGAAGGAAGAATATCCACATGGTTCCATATATTGGTCTCCCTCCACCAGGCCATAAGATTTACTAGTTCCCAGTAAGAAAAAATTGGAAATGAGCATATAAACTAAGCTGTATGTTATTTGTAGTTTGCAATATGTCTTTATGTGATTAAGAATAACTAATTCAGCAAACTGTTTATAGTTGTCATTTTACAGGTTTTTGTGATTATTCTTTTGGAATAATTTGTAAATTCTTAAGGAGCTTCTTTAAGTAGCATGTAGGTAAATAGCAAAACTAAGTTACCCCTGATTATTATACTTAGAGACAGGATCTTGCTCTGTCATCCAAGCTGGAGTGCAGTGGTGTGATCATGGCTCACTGCAGCCTCAAACACCTGGGCTCAAGCAGTTCTGCCTCAGCCTCCCTAGTATCTGAGATTACAGGTGCACTGCCATGTCCAACTAATTTTTAAATAATTTTTTAGACACAAGTCTTACTATGTTGCAAACTTAGTATCTAGTGTCCCCTTCAGTGGTAAAGAATAAATTCTAACATAACCTGTTTACCCATTTTAGGAATAAAAAGTAACCTCTTTTTGGTGGAGTCACAAATGTTTGTATGCTTCAAATGCCCACAAGCTCTTCCAGCAATAGCTCACCACAGTAATGACTCTTACTCTGATTTTTTTCTGGCTACATGGAAGCACTCTGGCTCTGTGATTTCAACACAGTAGCGATTCTTGCTCAGGGTTCCACCTACGTGTTGGACACACATTTCAGAATTGGCTGGGTCAATGTTATGCAGCTCATTAATATTTTCTGTTCCCCCAGGTTGGGAGGCATGAATTCAGTTTCTTAATTATAAGGCTTAGCACCTGGTCATGCTTGTGTTCATAACAAAATGATGCTTTTAAACTTTCATAAATGTGCATTCACTCTTCTTATATAGTTTGTTTCCTGTAACAATTGGTATAGATGTTACCTCCTTTAGTTAATCTAGAACCAGAAGTGGTTTATGACTGAGCTGGTACTGGAACCTAAGCACCTTGGACTCAGGTTTCTTCCAAATTTGTCCCGAATCTGGAGAATGGGTAGAATATCAGACAACCTGTGCTCTAATAGAGCAGCAACTGATTTTTTCATACCTGCTGCAAATATTCTGGGGAGAGATGACTATCTTAATACAACCCGGTAGATTTAGATAAAAGTTCATGACCATTTTTGAGACCAGGCATCGGGGGCATGGAAATGTTAAAAATAACTTAAGCATACATAGACCTAGTAAGTGGTAGAACGACTCAGTGGAAGAGAGCACCACCCGTCAGGTGGAACTGTGTATAAATACCCATTCCCTTTTTTCCAGCTGCCAAGAACCAGGGGTCTAGTGTTTGCAAGTACCCAATGTATTTGCTGTTACCTTTAAATTCACAGGCTCTGAAATATCTGGAAGGAGCCAAGATAGACAGGAAGTTCTCATCATCAGCTTCTTAGCAGGTTGTTAACAGCCAAAGTATATAGATAAGAACACTGCAAATGAAAGGAAGGAAAAGCTAGAATTTGAAAGATAAAAAGTGGTTTGACACAACCAGGCGTAATAACAAATTATTTGTGAGAAATAATGTTTTACCAGATTTTAAAACTGGAATATGTAAAAATGCAGAATTATTTTATTATAAGTCTGCTAACTCTAGGAGTCCCCTAACGGAAACCATGCAGTGAGCTTCCTCCTGGGTGTGCAATAGATTCGCTCCACTATGAAAATGTATTCCCCATTCTGGTATAGACAGCAACCCCTTGGCATCAAGACTCAGGAGAACAAAGTTTCTTTACTTTCTGTTTCTATATTCTGTTTCCTTATCAACACTCTTGCTTTTTTTTCTGAGTTCTGCTTAAAGAATAAGTCAAAGCAAACTTAAATCATGTAGCTCAATTTAAAATAAGCGATGTTACATTCTCAAAAGCTTCAAAAGAAAAAGTTCTGCCTTTGAGAAACAGGAAAGTAAAGGCCCCTTTTATTATTATAATTTCAGCCCCAAACAAATTGTTATTCGTTTTGTCTTTTTGTTGTTGTTACAAGATATTTTAAATGTCTTTGTTGAACCAATACTTTAAATTTTTAAAGATAAGCACAAAAACATTAGATTTGATTTACTTGTGAGCTGTCCTTTTTAAGCTACAGATATCTTAAAATTCCTTTATGCCTAACAATTCTAAGTGCTCAGAGTAGATCACAACAAGCATTGATATAAAAATACAAGTATATTTTTATGTAGATGTATAAATTCATTTTAAGGATCTATACATTTTTCCTTTTTAGGATAATTTGAGAATCATTCTCTGCTGTTTTTCTAGAAAATTAAAACCCAGATCCAGTACATAAAATAAGAATTTATTTTATCTTTATTTTGGACCATATACAAAAATCAACTTAAAATGAATTAAAGGCAAATGTAACACCTGAAAGTCTGAAACTCCTAGAAGAAAACACAGGAGGAAAGAAAGCTTTAGAAAATTGTTCCTGGTGATGATTTCTTGTACAATAGAAAAACCACAGGGAACAAAAGCATTGTAAACAAATAAGTAGGGCTACATCAAACTAAAATGCTTCCATGCAGCAAAAAACAAATCAACAGAATGAAAAGGAAACCTCAGTGGGAGATAATATTTGAAAACCATATATCTGCTAAGGGCTTAGTATCCAAAATATATAAGGAACTCAACTAACTAGCAAAAAACCAAAAACTAATTTAAAAATAGACAATGGATTTTAAAAGACATTTTTTCCAAAGAAGACATACAAATAGCCAACAGATAAATGAAAAAATGCTCCATATCACTAATCATCAGGAAAATGCAAGTTAAAACCAAAATGATAACACGTGTTGGTCTGAATGTGCAGAAAAGGGAAATCTTGCATATTGTTGGTAGGAATGTAAATTAGTACACTCACTGTGGAAAACAGTATGGAGTTCCCTCAAAAAATTAAAAATAAAACTACCCAGTGATCCAGCCATCCCACTACTGGATCTATATCGAAAAGAATTGAAATCAGGCTCTCAAAGAAATCTCTGTACTCCTGTGTTTATTGCAGCATTATTCACAATAGCCAAGATATGGAACCTACGTAAATGGCATTTAATAGATGAATGGATAAAAAAATGTGGTATATACATACAGTAGAACACTATTCATTCTTTAAAAAAGGATGTCCTGTCATATGCAACAAGATAGATGAACTTGGAGACATTATGTTAAGTGCAATAAGCCGGGAACAGAAAGACAAATACCACAGGATCCCACTTAACATGTAGAATCTAAAAAGGTTGAACTCATAGAAGCAGAAAGTAGAAGGGTGGTTGCCAGAGGCTGGTAGGAAGGGGAAATGAGAGTTGTATTTCAATGAGTATAAAATACTAGTTATGAAAGATGAATAGGTTCTAGAGATCTGCTGTACAACATAGTGCCTATAGTTAATAATGCCTTATTGTGCGTTAAAAAATTTTTGATGGTAGATCTTATGTTAAGTGTCCTTGCACACACACACAGGAGCAAGAGGGAACTGTTGGAGATGATAGGTATAATTTTTCCTTTGGCCAAGATATTCCCAACCTCTCCTACCCCTAGGCCCTGGTAACTACCATTCTATGCTCTGCTTCTATGAATTTAACTATTTTAGATTCTACATATAAGTTAGATCACGTAGTATTTGTCCTTCTGTGCCTGGCTTATTTCACTTAACGCAATATCTTCAAGTTGATATATGTTGTTGTGTATGGCAGAATATCCTTTTTATTTAAGGATGAATACCATTTAATTGTATATATGTAACACATTAAAAAATTATCTGCCTGTAGACATTTAAGTGGTTTCCATATCTTGGCTATTGTGAATAATGCTCCAGTGAACACAGAAATGCAGATGTCTTTTTGAGATCCTGATTTCAATTTTTTTTGATATAGATACAGCAGTGCGATTCCTGGATTATATGATAGTTCCAGTTTTAATTTTTTTCAGAAACCTCCATACTGTTTTTCTTAATGGCTATAACGGTGTATAAATTTCCTTTTCTCTGAATCCTTGTCAGCATTTTTTTTGTGTTTTTGATAATAGCCATTTTAACTGGAATGAAATGTCTCATTTGTGCTTTCAATTTGTATTTTCCTAATGATTAGCGATATAAAGCATTTTTTCATATACTTGTTGGCCATTTATATGTTTTCTTCTGATAAATATCCAGAAACTTTCCCATTTTTAAATTGGGTTTCTTTTTTTCTTGCTATTAAGTTGTTTGAGAGTCTTATATTTTGAATATTAACCTCTCATCAGATGTAGGGTTTGTAAATATTTTCTCCCATTCCATAAAGAAAATTCCATAAAGAAAAATTCCAAAAGTTGTCTCTTTAGCTCTTCACTCCTCATTGCTTTTTAAATTTTGTTTTATTTATTGCTATACAGAAGCTTTTCAGTTTGGTGTAATTCTATCTGCTTATTTTTTATCTTTTGTCCGTGCTTTTGGAGTCATATTCAAAAATCATTGCTCACATGAATGTCATGTGAAATTTTCCTGTAGGTTTTATTATAGCCATTTTATAGTTTGTCTTAGATTTAAGTCTTTAACATATTTTTAGTTGATTTTCATATATGATGTGAGATAAGGGTCTAATTCCATCCTTCTGCAGGTTTCTTTTCAGTTGTCTCAACACCATTTGTTGAAGAATGTCCTTTCCCTATAGTTTTGGAACCTTTGTCAAAAAAAATCAACTAATCATAAATTAGTGGATTTCTTTCTGGACTCTTTATTCTATTCCATTGGCCCTTGTTATGTTTTTATGCCAATACTATGCTGTTTTGGTTACTATAGCTTTTTAGTATATTTTGAAATTAAGTAGTATGATGTTTCTATCTTAGATTGCTTTGGGTAGTATAAAAATTTTCACAATAAGAAATCTTGTAATCCATGAACATGTGATATATTTCCATTTATTTTGTCTTCTTCAATTTCTTTCATATATGTTTTATAGTTTTTACCATACATATTTTTCACCTCCTTGGTTGGATGTATTCCTAAGTATTTTTTATAGCTCTTACATATAGTTGTTTTCTGGATTTCTTTTTCAAATAGTTTATTGTTAGTGTATAGAAACTATTGATTTTTGTATGATGATTTTGTATCTTGCCACTTTACTGAGTTTATTAATTAGTCCTTATAGTTTTATGGTGATGTCTTTAGGGTTTTCTATATATAAGATGTCATCTCCAAACAGGGGTGATTTATTAACTTCTTCCTTTCCAATTTGGATATTTACATCTTTCTCTTGTATAGTTGTTGCAACTAGGACATTTAGTACCATGCTGAATAGAAGCCAAGTAGCAAGAGTAGACATTTGAATATTTTTTACCTTCATTGTAGTGATGGTTTTAAGTATATATGCATATGTTTAAACTCAAATCATATTTATTAAATATGTAGTTTTTGTGTATTAATAATAATAAAACTGCTGAAAAAAGAATTTGTTATTCATCAAGAACTTCAATACAAGAAGGAAGGAAAGTGGCTGGGGAACAACCACACCACTCTACTGAACACATTGACATTTTGGGATTCCTTGTAGTATAAGTATAGTCTAGAAATTACAGAATTACTTTATACCTAAATTCAAACTTAAGCTCTTAGGTCCTCATGTAGAGAGACGAGACCTTTAAGTATTTAGTGGTGGAGGAAGGCAGGCCTTTGTGATCTGTAGTTAACAAATATTATTGGGGCTAATGACATATAATTGAAGGATGTCAGAGTATACATTTAAACAACAATTAAAGACCTATAATTTTCTGAAGGGTTTTACTTTCTTCCTTTTAAATATCAACATGTAATGTAAAGGGGCTGATTTCTTTATTACTATACACGGCTAAGTCTGTGACACGGGAAGGGAAACAATAACTTCATTTTAATATTTTCTGGCCTAATAATGATTGTATTTCCCTTTCTCACTATGACTAATATCGTTAATATAATATTAAAGTATTATTTGAGTAGCAAAGCTAGTAGATGATCATAGTAATAGATGAGATTGATGATGATGATGATGATGATAATGATGACTATGAAGTTAACTGTGGACCCTCAAATAATGTGGTTTGGGTTTGGGGACTGTACAGAGAATGCCTAAAAGAAAAACTAGTCAAGCCATGTGGATAAGTTTATCTGAGAGCCCTGACAGACTTTGTCATTATCAGTGTGTAGCATTAAACCACTGGTACCAAAGGGGGACTCACATTCTGAGGTCAAAGTGGTGACTGTTCCCATACCATGGTTATTCCTTAATCTCATAGAAAGTTGTATTAGCTTATTTTCATACTGTTATAAAGAACTTCCTGAGACTGGGTAGTTTATAAAGAAAAAAGGTGTAATTGACTCCGAGTTCCACATGGCAGAGGAGTCCTCAGAAAACATAGAGTCATGGTGTCACGTCTTACATGACTGACGGCAGGTAAGAAAGAGAGGATGTGTGAGTACAGGAGAAACTACCTTTATGAAAGCACTGCATCTCATGAGAATTCAGTCACTACCACAAGAACATCATGGGAAACCACCCTCATGATCCAATCACTTCCTTCCCTTGACATGTGGGGATTACAATTGGAGGTGAGATAGGGACACGAGCAAAACGATATCAAAGGTCATGTAAGTGTAATTCTAGTTTCTCATTTTGTCTTTATGACTTCGTTCCTCTTTCTTCAGCCCTTTTATTTATCTAAATTTGTACAGTGATTTTCAAATACCGTTAGTATATACAGTTCCACGTGATCTCAGTCACTCAGGGCATTTGGTCAAGTTCACACAGTTCTAACTCAAATTGTGACTAAAATCTAGAATTATTTCCACTTTACCATATTGTACTTCTCAATTTCGGATTGAGTAAGCTACATATTTTACTTTTGTTTAAGTCTGGGCTAGGAAGTGACTTAAAATGCTTAATATCTAATTTGTTGTTCTTTATTTCTGTAAAATGGTATTAGTCTAGACTTCTGTTTCTGCATATGTGTACACTTATTGACTAGAGATACAGCATTTTTGGTTGTAACTGAATCTCTTCACTTTAATGTATATATTCCTGAGGTGCATCTGTTGTAAATTAAGTGATACATTCATAAAATGAAGAAAAGTAAAAATCACTTCCCCTTAAGAAATTAAAATATTACCAACTGGACTTGTTGACCTATTCATAAACCAGATTTAACCCTGTGTATTCTACTTCTCATTTTATGAACACTCTAGAGATTGTAGCCCTCCCAGACCAGTCCTAACTGAGAGTCCCAAGGGTTCTTTTGGACACCTTGTTACGCTTTCGAAACATGATTTACGTTGCTAAATTTCAAATTGTTATTTCATAATGTGCCTCACAAAATAGTACCTTATCCTGTGACTCCCTATTGTCAGTTGGAGGTTACCTTGGATTTAAATTATTTTCATGCTGGCAGTGCATGTATGAGGCTTTTGCTTTCATAATTTTTCTCAGCCTAAGCAGATTGGAAAGGTCCAGATGGAAATGAACATATTGAACACTTAAAAAGAAATGTTTGTATTGTTTATGCAGGAAGTAAGTCTCATTTCTAAATACACAGAGAAGGTTGTTTCCCTTTTTATTAGAAGTTCCAAATGAAATAAAATCTTGGACCTCTGTGTTTCCCTGCAGTAGTTAAGCTGATGCAGCAGTTACTTTGGTTTTAATTATTTATGGATGAGCCATGTGAAATGGCTGCCAAAGGTAGCAAAGGGAAAATAATGGTTGGTATTACACAACTGACCTTGAATCCAGCTCTGATTGAAATTAATTACCAAAAGTTTTAAAATCTCAGCTTCTTATATGTTGGTAATGTCCTTCTCTGGTGATAATGAATAGTACTACTGTCTTACCATGAGCTGTACTTCTCCCAAGTATTTATTTCACAGTATTTGATATATCTGATCTTTGCAGAGAAAACAGTATTAATTTACTTTTTTTTTTCTAATTCCCGCCTACTGTGTTACTCTAACATTTATCCTTTGACATTCAATTAAGTCCAGCTGTTATTTTATAGAATGATTGTTCATAAAAACTGGCTCAATTTTGGACTGACCTCTAGAATATTTTTGACACTTAGAAGGTACAAGCAAATTGTTTCACATCTTTTATTTGTATTTCCATGTTGTCAGTCTAGTGTGCATTAGATGTGTACAACTGGATGGGGAAAATTATTGTTCCTGGTTAATTCTAATTAGCTGCCCATCTTCCAAGGAGAGGGTATTTGGTCTGAATGGAAGTGGTGTTAATTTATGCATGTATAATCCCATCTTTAGAAGACATTTGCTTTAAAGCCACAGTGGTTTTCCTTATTATTCTAAAAGTCTGATTTAGTTTTTATATACTTGAATTTCAACAAAGGTATTGCCTCCAGCATTCCAGTTATGTTTCCCCCACAGTCTCTGGATGGGTGCATACTTGGGATCGTCATATCATTGGTAGATGGGGGCAAAGGTTCTGAAAGAGGAAACTTCACTGACAGAAAAATGAAAAGCACCACATTGGATTGCTGAGAAAATTCATTTACAATAAACAGTAATTAAACACGGATTATTAGAGTGGCACATTTACGACGTGCAAGTAGAAGTTGTGTCAACACCTTATAAAGCCCAGAAAGTAATTCAGCTGAAACATTTGCTTTGGGCTGAAGAACAAGGTTCTATTCTAAGGAAGAAGTAAGTTTGCTGTTTATTGTGCTGAAAAACTCTTTGTAATAGTCCTTTTGGTTGTAACCATTTAACACACATTTCCCAGGATTTAATGTCATATAGTGCTATGGAGTCTAAGAGATTATTCCTCATTATTGATGAGCCTTTCTCACAACTGACTTGTTCTCCTTCTAAAGGCATCATTGAACATATATATGGTAACTTAGTTTTGTTTTCTGAATACAAGTCTTAGCAATATGGCAGCTCTTAAAAACCCACGTTGGGAAGGTTGGCTCTCCCTTTATCATTGTCACCGACCACTGCCTGGATGCTTCATCCTTACAATCTACTGGCCTCCTATATCACTTGGGCTGGTCACCTCAGCCTCAGTCAAAAGTAATTAGGTTCCCCTGATAGTCAGTGTCTACTCAACCACAACTTTTATCTTCCTTAATAACCTTGTTGAAAGTAAACCCTCATATTTTACCTTCTCAGAGTTGACTTGATGAATGAATGCCCTCTAATGTATTAATGCATAGGAGGTGGGAAGACAGCCTCCTTTTCAATGTGTCAATATTTATTTGGCCTTCTGAAACAATTTCTGCTTAACAAAATAGATCTCTAATAGTAAGAATGTCAACCAGGGAAGGCAAGGAAACCAGCACAGTTGTGTAGGGAGTAGGTGGAGGGTAATGTCAGATTAGTCTTTTTTGCCTCTTTCAGATTATGTTCTCTTTTTGGACATTTTGTATAAGTTACACATTACACTTTATGTGAATGGTATCAAATTTCAGTTAAAATGACTTTTTAAAAAAAGTAAGTCAAAGTTAGAATGTCATAAGAGAGAGGACTATATCTGCCTATAAAAGTATCAACACCAATTTCTAGAAAGTAACTTAGAACCTATAAAAATATTTTCCTCCTTTATTGCTCAAATATCACCCAGTGAAATAACTAATAACCATGTATAGCCACAGTTCTGTCTAATTCAGATTTACTATGCAAATAAGTGTGATTAATATTTTATTTAACTTAATAAAACTCATTGAGAATATAAAGGTGGATAAGACAGCAAATGTGTCTTCAAAAAGGCATTTAGATAGTAAAACCTACTACTACTAGATTTATTATTCAGAAACCCATATTACATCCCTTTAAGTAAATCGGATTTAAGCAGCCTTAGGTATAAATAACAAGAACATTTTTCCTGAAGAAATATCCCATGCAAAAGTAATCCATGATGATTGTTGGAACTCTCAGTTTCTCTGTGATCTTTCCTAGATTTGAAAAATGAGCCACTTTTGTTTTAAGTTTAAATTGGAGTGTGATTATCATGCATATGGGCCATTTTTTAAAAGAGAGAATACCCAAAGATAGAAAAAGCTGACACTTGCAGACAGGAAGAGATGTGATAAGTCTCTCCCTACTTCTATTTCCCAAACAGGGCATTAACGTTTAAAAGTTCTGTGGAATAGCTTGTTAGTACAGGGAGGGACAGTGATTATGCCTGAACTGGGGTTGGGGATTGGGGGTGGGCAGTAGAGAAATCTCAACTGGCAAATTTAGAGAGGATGAGGATGAAGATTCATATTTTCTCTAATTTTATGGAAAGAGAAAAGTTTCTGATATATGAAACATTGAGGAGGAAATGAATAGATTCTCAGTAACAGAGATGTAGGGTAAATGACAAGTGGGGACACCTGAGGGAACCAGTGCACCTGTAGCTCAAGTCAGAGGACATTTGATAGTGGAGAGGTTGGCCCCAGCAGCTTCAAAGGACAGATGGGCTTAAATTGGAGGTTTCTCTGCTTTTAGTTTTTTTTAAAAAAAATTTAAAATAATATTTATAGAACACTCAACAATGTTATGAATCTCCATCTTCAAATTCATTTTGAAGATCAAAAGTTTTCTAATTCATTTTCTAATATTTAAATTTTTTTCCAGAAATCATTCTAATTGAATAGTTCTGTGACCCCCAGAAAAAAAAAAAACATGCTAGGATTCTTAGCTGGAGTCTAAGAATCCTAAGAATCAAAGAATCTTAGCTGGAGTCTAAGAATCAAAGAAAAACAGAATTCTGACATCATTTCTTGTCAACGTTCATGCAAATAAAATCAGCCAGAATTTCTCCTTATACAGGCATCTTTAAACAAAGGGTTACATGTGTGGATTGCTCCTTCATGAGAATGTAAATTGTAGGGCAGCATGGTAGAAATTGCCTGAATATGGTAGTCAGATCTCAGTTGAAATTCAAATTTAGTAAGTCACCAATTGTGTAACCTTCATAAATTGCCACAAGAGGTATGTCTGTGATACTTCCATTCCATTTTTCTTTGGCAAACTAAGAATAACTGCATGATTTCCTTCTCTGTGACACTAGATTGCCTCCTCCTTTGATTTACTTGAGCCAATGTTTAAGTAAACTTCTTGCCTGGAAAAATTACAGTCAGGAAACTAATTTAGTTACTGTTCAGAATAAATACACAGGTAAGTTCTATATCAATTTCACAGTTTATCAGGACACCCAAAGGGATTAACCAGGATTGCTCCTGAATATATTCCATTGCTTCTAAAACTCAGAGTCACCGAGTTTATTTCTTCAGGAAACAAAGCCAGTAGGTGAGGAGAACAAAGAAGAAAATTTTATTTACATGTAAATAATTTTTCCCTTTACTAACAATCTTATAATGCTAAGAATACGCCTTGGTATAATTTATATGCCTCATTACCTCATTTGTTATGCTTGAAGAAATTTTACCGGGTACTGCTGGGTTATTCTTTGTTCTTTTCTACATTCATTTGGTTTCTGTGCTTAAAGTTTTCTGAATAATACATCAAGGAAGAAGTATATATTAAATAAAGAGAAAATAGTAAAATAATATAAAATATTTTTCAGTGACTATTTCATGCATCATAAATAATATGTATATCTGGTATTAGGGCTAAAGTGCAAAAGAAGGAAGTGTTAGCAGCTTGTGACTGAAAATATAAATTTTCTTGTGTGAAACTATTGTCTGTAGGCCAAGATTTCTCAAATGACAAACACTATAAGGAGCTAACACCACATAAAATCACAAAACTCAGTAGTTTTAGAGCACAGGTTAAACAGAGAATAAATAATATTCATGTGGCCTCCATTCTTAATTAAGAGCTCATCTTTGTGTGTTTATGAGCCTGAGGAATAAAATGCAGTTAATCATAGGGTTCCTTATTCAAATTGAACCACATTGCTCTTTTGAGTGGTTATTTTAATACATCAGCTTTCATGAATTCTGTTTAGAGTAGGAAATCAAACACATAGCTACCTCTTCCCCTTGCAAGTTCATCAGAAGAACCATCAATAGCAAATACAATAAAAGAGTTACTAGTATTTTGACTAGAGGACAGTACAAATCTTTTAATTGCAAACTGTTTAGGATTTAAATTAACCACAGAAAGTTTTCTTTTCTGTCTCAAGCAACAGAGACCAGTGCAGATTAAAATACCACAATCTTCCAGTCATGTCAATCTATATTTCAAAATGTCTTCATGGTGGACTATAGCTTATATCCTACATATGGAGTTATTATGGTAATAAGAATTCTGTTACAGAATGATCTGAAGTCTGAAAATTATCTTTGAGTGTTATCAGGAGGGGCATTGATTTCTCAGTTGTCTTTGATCTAAAATATATTGTAATCAAAGGTAATAATATCTATCCCCATATCAGTTTCGTCATCCTTCTATACATCCATCTACCATCCATCTGTCCCTCCAACCACACATATATTCATCCTTACATTCGTCTATCTGCATGACAGTTATCTATTGAGAGGCTACTGTATGTTGGGAAATAAACCAGGTGTTGGAAATTCAAAAATGAATTAAATAAAATCCTTAAATTTAAGTTGCTTTAGGACCTCATGAAAAAAAGACAAGCATGCCGGTACCTAAGGCATAGCAGTTAATACTAGATGCTGAGATTCAAATCGTACCTCTGTACCTTATTAGCTCTATGACTCCAGGAAAGTTATATAACCTGACTGAACCTCAATTTCTTAATTTGTAGTGATATCAAGAAATGTGCTATTTTTGATGACAATTATGGAAAAAAACACATGAATTTACCTAGTTGATTGAGGTTAAAGATGGAAGAAATGAGAAAGAAATCAGAATATAGTTAATATCTCAAATAATTTTCAAAGTAAACTCGTGACTGTAGAGAATGAGGGACTATAGGGACATGGAGACCGAATATGCAAAACATAGACACGAGAAGGCAGGGGTAACTTAGCAAAGGCTGTTTGTAATGGCTGAACCGCGGGGTATATTTTAGCAGTGGGAGATGGGGTAGCTGGATCACAGAGGAACTGGTCAACAACATACTGAGGCATTTGGACTTGAGCTAGCATGCCAGCATTTCTCAGACGTGGGTGAAAGGAAAATGACTCTTATGACTTCCATTGTTCACTTCAGGTATATATATCATATTCTTTCTTACATATATATAAAACGTGTGACACAATGTACAAACTCCTTACATAGAAAGCTCTTACATAACTAAAACAAACTTGTAAGTTAAACACAAACAGAATTATACAGCAGTTAGAATTCAAAGTTGAAGGACTGCTACTTCTCTTTTTGATTAAATTGCTGCTCTGAAATGAGCTTGCCTTGATGCAGTTTTTTTTTTTTTTTGACTTTTCTTTGCCCATGCTAATAGTGACGTGCACCATGTTATGGCTTAATTCAGTCTTCACATGTCTCCATTTTAACTATAGTGACACCTTTATTTGCTTACATACCATGCTGGGATGACATTTGGGTCAAAGACATTAAGTTTCCCTATGTTACTGTTTTTTTTTATTAATCTTTGCCACAACAGTCAACTAGTGTCATTGGTTGCCAATGAGGCAGTTAACCCAACAGCTCTTTAGGTACTGAAATTGTGTGGCAGAGCTATGCCATCTTTATCATACAGAATGGGCTTATATTTATGTTTTGGATGATCATTAAGAAATGTATACTTTGGTCAGGCACAGTGGCTCATGCCTGTAATCCCAGCACTTTGGGAGGCGGAGGCTGGTGGATCACGAGGTCAAGACATCAAGACCATCCTGGCCAACGTAGTGAAACCCCGTCTCTATTAAAATATAAAAATCAGCTGGGCGTGGTGGTGCACGTCTGTACTCCCAGATACTCAGGAGGCTGAGGCAGGAGAATTGCTTGAACTGGGAGGCGGAGGTTGCAGTGAGCCGAGATTGCGCCACTGCACTCCAACCTGGCGCCTGGCGACAGAGCGAGACTCTTTCTCTAAAAAAAGAAAAGAAAAAAGAAAAAGAAATGTATACTTTGTCAATGCTTAAAGAAGTCCAGAAGCCCTGAGACCATGGCTATAAAAATATATTTGAAAAATACTTCCAGAAACAATAAAGGGTGCACTGAAGGGCTGAAAGTAAGGGAGAAATATGTACGGATTTTCTTTTGGAAAATTCACTGTGAACAGATAGGAAACTGAACACAGTCTAGGCAAAAGATGATAAAAATGTTTAGCAGCCATGGGAACAAAGAGGACAAAACAAATTGGAAAGTGAGATAGGTATATAATTGACAGAATTTGGTCTCAAATTGGATGTGGGAGGTAAGGGAAATTGAACATTCAAAGATGATTCTCCTATTTCTAGCACGGTTGCTTGGATAGCAAGGGATGCCACTGGCAAATGGGGAGAATGTTAGAGATGGAGTAGGCTATGGGAGGGAAAGCATGAGATTGGTTTTGGATATATTCCATCTGAAATGCAATAGCTGAGATAGAATAGACAATCAGAAATATGAGCCTGGAGCTTAAGGAAAGAAATTATGCCTTGGATTGATGATTGGTCATCACTGCATACCTGTGGTGGCTGTGGCTTTGGACTTGTATGAGATTTCTACAGTGAGAGCATCAGGAGTTAGAAGAAAACCAAAGATGGCCTCCCAGGTGATAGTGACACTTTAGGTGGGCAGATGGAAGACGAACAGCTCCAAGAGAGACTGATGAGGACCTGAAAGATGAATAGACTTAAGAGACCAGGCTGGCATTGGAGGTACTGCTGTGTCTTGCCTGAATCACTGTAGCAGCCTCACAAATTATTATTCTGGTTTAGGTAATTCTGTTCTCAAATCCATTTCCATCTTTCTTGCCATAGTGTGCATTTTAAGACAGAACTGTTTATTCTTTGTAATCTAGTATGTTTAAAGGATATTTATGCCTTTCCACCATTGTTTACCTTGTGGTCCTCTACAAATATCACACTTTCTGCCATTTATATGATGGCAAACAGATTAAATCAGGATAATATTTGCAAAGGTAGATACTTACAAAAGAAGCATGATCCTTTCCCTTTTACATGCTTTCCATTTTTGAGTACCCCAGGGCTGGCCTATCTATTATCCATCCATCCATCTATTATCTATCAATCATCTATCTTTCCATCTGTCTGTCTATCCATTCATCATCTGTCATCATCTTGAACTCTAAAATTTATATCCAGCTACTAACTTGCATTCTGCACTTAGCTCATCAATAAACATCTAAACTTTGAATATCCTCATTCCCTGAACTGTTTTTCCCAAGTGGTGCCATCTGAGTAAGCCAACACTGAGCAGTTATCTTTTATTTTCTTCTACTCTTACCTCCAAACATCAGCTAATTCTTAATAGCACATCCTTAACTCAAATATGTATCTCCTCCAAGTCCCCATTAACTGTCACTTTGCTGTAACCTTGGTCAGAGTTCTTTAGAGAAACAGAACCAGCAGAACTATGTATATTTCTCTCTCTCTCTCTCTCTCTCTCTCTCTCTCTCTCTCTCTCTCTCTTTCTGTGTGTGTGTGTGTGTGTGTGTGTGTGTGTGTGTGATCATATATATAATCAGGAGTAGGCTGATTATATATATGAATCTAAATCAGAAGGAAGGAGAAGACCAATGTCCTGTCTTGAACACAGTCAGGCAGAGAGAGTGAATTCACGCTTCCTCTGCTTTTTGTTCTATTCTGGCCTTCAATAGATTGGATAAGGCCCATCCACATTGGAGAGGGACATCTGCTTTACTCAGCCTGCTGATTCAGATGTTAATATCATCAAGAAACACCCTCATAGACTCACACAGAAATAATGTTGAACCAAATATCTGGGCATCTGGTAGCCCAGTCAAGTTGACACATAAAATTACCCATCACAGATGCTCCCTACTCCTTTGTGCTCACTGCCTTGCAGTCTAGTTTTCACACAGCCCTATAAATTATGTTTTAAAAAATTAACTCACATGAAATAATCCCCCAACCCGAAACCCTCTAATAACTTCCCAGTGGCCCTTTAATGAAATCCAAACTCCTTACCATGGTGTGTAAAACCCTGTATAAGATCTACCATCATCGAAAGTCGTGCTGCTCACTGTGGTCCAGCCAGATTGACTTTCCTTCTGTCCTTTCTGATCTTCCGTTTACTCCCCAAGTAGACAAAGTGCTTTGCTATCCTAGGGCCTCCAATCTTCTATCTCATTTCTCAGAGTTTAGCAGAACTGCTTTCTTCTCATCATTCTAGTCTCAGCCCAAATATCACCTCTTGGGATATAGTTTCGCATAGCCATATCTATAGCATCATTCCGGCCTTCATCTGTCACTCAGTTTTGCTACCTTGTAACTACATACCATGGAAGGTTAGAGAAAGGAACATTCCCACCAGCTGGGAAGTCTGGAGAGCAACATAAAGATGTGAATATTTGAACATGTTAATTCTGAGCTTCAAGTTTAACTCTGCCTCTTACCAACGTGCCTAGTTATGAATTATGAAACATATTTGAATCTTAGTCTTACCTAAGACAGGGAAATGATTATCTCACAGCTGTAGTGAGAAGTAAAAGCAAGCATGAAAAACATGCCACATGGCTGAGAGCCTGACACATGATAATTGCTTACAAAATATAGTTCCCTTTCCATCACCCTCATTCCTACTCCTTTTCTATTTTTTTATGTGGGAAATTGTTTAGAATACAATATGTTAGACATAAAAGAGATTGTGGCTTATATCCTGAATTTGTCTCACTCTCCAATTTTTATAATTTAAAAATGAACTAAATATACTGGAAAGTCAGCCATCCAGGTCACCAAGGAAAGTTTTTGAAAAGACCCACTCACTGAACCCACCCCAAGGTTTTCTACCAATAGCCTCTGTCAACCCTTGGCAGGAGACTGCAGCATTCATGAACCTGGAGTTATTCAAGAAAATATTGGAGCAACCTCTGCAAGGAGTTACTCTTCAGATTCCACAGAAGTGTGTTGCATTAACTCTTTGTTTCAGTCCTGTCCTGACCTTGCAATTCTATAAACACAATCCTAAGCCACCTATAGACTCTGCATTTAAACTGACTGGGCCTCACTCAGCACCATTTGTGTATGTTGAATGAGATGTCATCAGACCAGAGCCTGCAGGCCAAATTTGGCTGTCAACCTGCTTGTGTAAATAAAGGTTTTTTTTTAGGTTGGAAAGCAGCCATACTTATTTATTTACATATTGTTCAAAACTTCTTTCATACTAAAAGGGCAGAGACCAGATGGTCAGAAAAGCCTAGAATATTTACTGTTCGGTCCTTTACAGTAAAAGTTCCCAGACACCTGTATTATAATTGTCCAACCCTTTTTATTTCCATCTTTTTATTGACAAAGCACATGTTGAGGACTTATTAAATGCCATTCCCTGGGCTGAATACTGAGAGTAGACTAGGGAACCAAGGAAGCTGCTATTCTCAGGGAGTCCACAGTCTACGTTGATAATTCCTAACCAACAGGTAGAGATAAACAATTCTTGCCCACTTTCTTTCATTGATCTCTGCCCAGAGGATACTGTTAAGGAACGTAACAATAAAAAAGAAGATGCTTCATATACAAGACTTCCCCCCTACACACCTAAAGTTTGTCCTGATTCAAATCCCCCTGGCATGGATGCTTCCATGGTGGAAATAAGTCTTGTGGGAAAGGAAAATACCCTCTTGCTCTCCCCAGATTTTTGGCTTCAGCATGACTCTGCTCTCTGAGCTAGGTTACATTTTGAGATATCCAAGACATTTTCTTGCTAAAGACAATCTGCCCATTATAATATTTTTAAGTTTCCTCTTTCTGGGAAAGCTTTCGTGTTTTATTACAATGTTTCTAAGTTATATTGTGTTTCAAATGTTGCTCATAAACTCTTTGACATATGTAAAGTGTTCACTTTTTGTTCAAATATAATATCAGCATGCCAGAAATTACAAGTAAAAAATAGTAATTGGAATACGGGTGCACAGGAAGCTGAGTTCCAACAGGTTTTTCCCCTAGTTGACAAGATGTGCTTGAATGTTACATATATGCAAATGAGGCTGACGTTGGAGAACATACTTGTTCTTTTGTTTGCGCTAAAAGACGAAACAGAAGAGGAAGTGTTGATAGATCAGCTCGACCCTCCACAAAACAAATAATTTGTGTGCTTCGAAATAATTCAGTTCGTGACACTAAAAAACAACAAATAATGACATGAGATCTTGTTATTTTCCAACTTCTTCTCAGGAATCTCTGCACGTTGAGTTTTATAGCAACATATAAGAATTTAGATTCTTAAAAACAAATTTAACTTGCTTTATTACCCAATTTAGTTGTGAATACAATTTTTAATGAAATAGAAAAATTAATGAAGTTATGTTTAAGATAAGGTGAATTTGATGTTTGCATTTACTAATCAAATGTGAAAAGTCTTTTAGAAATTTAAAATATGAGGATATTATCTAATTCTGTCTTCTCTGTAAAATCAGATTATTATCTTTTCTCTTTTGAACAAAAAAATTTAGAGAATTTTTTTACTTCTCTTCATTTTTCCCTTGAAATATTTTAGAAATTTTTTTTTTTTACATTTCAAGTTTCTAATGCATAGAACATGAAATTAATTTAATATCCCTCTCTGCTCTAATGTTCTGTGGTCCAGGAAAAAAAAAAACACCCTCAATTTTGCACAGATTTTTAAAAGGGGACAGGGTGATATCAGAGTGAAACCCACATTTCCTGCCTCCTTTGAGTCTGTGTGTCTACCATCTTTTTCTCTGATTTTTTTGAACTCAGATTTTTCTTCTCTGATTTTTTTGAACCCTCCTCTTTCCTTCTTGAGGTCTGTACTGTTGAACCAGCCTTACCAAGTGACGTATGACTCAGTTTTTCTTGGTCAAGCATTCTTCACTGGCTGCATGGCAACTTCGCCGGCCTTGCCTTATCACAGAACCCCCCAGGGAGCCTGGGTTTGGTGCACGGGCACAGTCCCTGGGAGGTGCGAATCTCAGGGAGCTCCTGTCCCCTTCCCTTGGGTTCATCTCCACCAGATCTTTCCATAGCTCCTTAAGTCCCACCCTCCTCACTGCAGTGATCATCTTAGAATCTAAAGATAGACAGCTTTTATCTGTGGCCCCTTGCCATTCATATATCCATTTTCTATTTCTTACCTGTCTTTTGGACTGGGGATTATTGTGCTGATGCTAAAAATAATGATGGCAAGAGAGGCTGTCCTCTATGGAGCCTGTACTATGTCCCAGCCACTGTGGCAAATCGTTGACATTCAGAAAGCTCTTTTAACCTCTCATCTCCCATCAAGATGGATATTATTAGGCCAATTTAGAGTCACAGAAACCAAGGCTTAGTAAAGCATTATTTGAAACCTGCCTGTGAAGCTGAGTTCAGAGCCTAGATCTATCTCAGTTCCCAGCATATTTCCTTTGTACTGTGCCTTACAACTTCATATTCCTATTTTATTCCTTTCCTTCAACACATTCATGAATGTTCTGAATTTCAAACCTGCCCCTCCAGCACTGCCATACGTATCTATTTCCTTTCTCTAAGGAAATCTCAGCATCTGTCTCTTCATGCTCTTTTATTTATTTATTTATTTAAAAATACCCCATGAAGGCTGAATTACTTCATATGTATTCATGGTCCTTTCCACTACTATTCTCACTGAATAATTATTATAAACCTTTTAGTTGACTAAGCTGTTTTGGGCATGGATGGAAATAAGCATGCAAAATATATTTGTCAATTCCTGGATGGACAGACAAGGCTTTTTCACATGAATTATAAATTAAATACCTAGAGGAAGATTTGTTCTAAGATATGTGGGAATTTACATCTAATCCAATATAAAGGAGGTTTCTTAGTTTTCAGCCTTAAGTTACCTGCTTTCATTTTGTTTTTTCTTTAGTCTTCTGATGCTCTACTTCTCTGACACCTTTTCCTCCCTTTGAATCATTCATCTTGGCTGTTTTCTCTTCGCTTTTTTCTGTTGTGGTCTCCCAAAGCTTTGTTCTGAGTTATTTCTATTCCTTTTTCATTATTTTTCTTTGCTATATTACAACTTTTAAGTAATTTACATCCATTATCCCTCATCCTCAAATACAACACCCTTTTATGGATGAGGAGAGACTTTTGCAAATTAATTAAGAAACTCAAGGACATTCTCACAGCTGGTGTTAAAATGGGTGGGGCTGAGAGTCAATCTACCCTGTGATAGTTCTTCATTGCCACTTTGGTTTAAAAAAGTTTTCTTTATGTACTAATTATTTTGTCTGGCTTAATGACACATTGAGAGTATTCCAAACAAATTATGTTGGAAGTAGTTTGGTTTGATGATTGCATTTAGAGAGATGAAAGATGAAACTGGGATCTGGAAGCCAATGAGGTGATTGTGAAACTGCTGGAGTGTTATTCTAAAGAAGCAACTTTCTTAATTTCTACAATATCTGGGGACCTATTGCTATGATCTCCAGCAGAGACTTCTAATTCTTATTAACAGTTTTCCAATTTTGTTTTAAAGAAGTAGAGAATGGATCTTTCTCTTTAAGCTTCTCTTAATGCAGGCCCAATCATAAAAAAAATTGTCTAAAGGAAAAGGAAGGATCAGGCAGATGTGCAACCCTTTTCCTCTCCACATCAGGCAAAGATCATGGTCAGTTAGCAAATTCTTTTTGTTTCATTCTATTCTCTGGGTCACCTGGCAGTTAGCAACCCTGTGGGTTGGTGGGGGAGGAAAGAGCAGGAGGAAAAATGCTTTGTCCCCTCTTTCTATAAATTTAAGCCCATTTCCTCTTGTCCTTTCTCAGGGGTAAGCTTATATTTCCATTTTAAATATGAGCTCCCAAAGGGCATTAACCATGTCATTTTTACTTAACTGCATTTTATTTTTTTTCCAGTGTGATGCTGTGTTCACACAACTGATCTATAGTCATATGAAGAAAATGATGAAAACTGCATTCCAGTGACTATAAGCTAATATTTTATAGGCCACTGTAATGAAAGTTTTGATCACGGTTGTAAATCATGCCTAGGACATACGTTACTTAGGGTCTGTATTAACAATATCATGAATATATCATAAAACACTGGGCATTTTGATTTGAACTCTTTTAATTAGGGTTTTGTGATAATTAGCCAAAGCAGAATAATATTTACCTCTGCACTCTGCATGGAATGAGAACATTTATAGTTAAGAAATGAGTGACATAAACAAAGGCACAGGGCATGTTTCACTTCTTTGTGCAGTTTTGTAGAAGTGGAATATAATGTTATAGATTTTATAGAAGTGAATTATAATGTGATGTATTACAGTTTTGTAAACTCATGTTAAGCCACACGTATATTTTAAAACATGGAAAATTTCAGCTTGGATTTGGATTTTAAAGTCATGATATTTATAATACATGAAAGTAAGTAAAACATATTTCCTTATTATTTAATTGTTACAAAAACACTAATACAAAACCACGTTGCTATGATTCTGGGCTAATTAGTAAAATTGCACATATTACTAATTGTTTTTAAATTTTTTTATCTTCTTTTCTTTCTTGCCTTATGGTTCTTTTTTTCCCCTCTTCTCACACAAGGAATTGCAAACAAAATACATTTTAATATATTAGGTGGTTTCCTTTTGCAAAGCTGTGAACCTAGATCATGGGGCACATTTGGGCATATGTTTTTATGTACAGATCTTCTGTGTTTGAGGAAAGAATTTTAACTTATTTCTTTTTCTATGAACTTTCAAATGGAAGGCAGTTCATTCTGTTTTCCTGTCGTAGCTCAGTGGAAGATAGCTTTTGCTCTGGTTTAGGGATCTCTATTTTCCAAACCCTAGGAGGCTAAAAAGTTACCTTCACTGATTAACGGAGAAATGAGTAAATTTGGGCCTGGAGAGCTATGAGCTTGGAGAGATGGGGTGCTGAGGTTATGTACATTTTAAATGAATTCTGATTTTATTAGATTCATTTGCATAATTTGAAGAATGCATGCAGGTTGCATAAAATACTTCTTTAGGATTGCTCATCTTCATAATTTCTGCAATTTTATGTCTATGAATGTTTAATAGATTTTTCCCTGTTTTTCTCTCCTGCCCCACTCCTTTTTAATTGATAGTTCTAATTCATTTGTACTAAGTTTAGCCTCAGGAGATAAAAATAGCAGGAAATGCCCAGACACCCTCTTCTGGGAAGATTCTCAGGAGAGACTGGTCTGCTTTTCAGGAAAATACCTCGTTTTCTCTTTGCTTGCTATCAGTAACGACTGACTGTGCACCTTTGCAAGAAGGTCAGCCCAACTGACGAGCTTATTTCATTGAATAATGGGGACTGGGCAACCTGAAGCACTCCAGTGGCAGCATTTTTATGAGGCTGGAAATTGGAAACACAGTGTACAACCCCTTTTTTCCCTCTTTCTGACCAAATCTTGCCTTTTCCTAATTGTATTAGATTTTTGTGTACCAAGACATTTGAGCTGCTACACAGAGGATTATCCTACACAATAGAAAACTCGAAAAGAAATTAAGCCAAATGTAGGCAGCAAAGTCAACAAGGAACTGCAAAGTAACTAGTGTTGACTGATGCCCATCAAGGAAGCTTGGATTGAGACTTGCTCTTTATGTCAAACCACAAGATGGTTTTCAGTTTTCCCACACCCAGGCTTCCGTCAGAAACTCTTCAGCTGGCCAAATAATTTCAATTCTTAATTCTCCTTGCAACATACATTATATACCACCCGGACTTCACAGCAGTAATGCTAGGCTCTGTATACTGATTAAACTAAGGTTCATAGTTATTTTAATATTTCAACAGTCCAGCTATCTGCAGACACAGCACAAGCCTTGAAGTTGAGAAAGTGTAGCCTGACTTAATGCTCTATGATTTATTGGCAATGAGTGAAGGAGAGTCATTGGGGGCCCTAGTTTCATTATTCATGCAATGGAGTTAATAATGGTGACAATAATAAGCCAGCTGCAGTGGCCCACACCTGTAATCCCAGCACATTGGGAGGCTGAGGGGGGTGGATCACCTGAGGTGCACATCTTCACAGTCACATTCTCTGCAAGCTGTAACACGATGCCCATGACAGTTGTATGTTCTGTTGTTCCCTCCTATCAGTGTGCAAGTTCTACTCCTCTATGGCTGATTTCTGGCTTATCTGAAGATAGCAATGATTGCATGAGTTGTTGAAAGCAGTCTTGCCTTTGTCCATTCTCATGCTGCTAATAAAGACATTCCCAAGACTGGGTAATTTATAAAGAAAAGAGGGTTAATTGATTCACAGTTCAGCATGGCTGGGGAGCTTCAGGAATCTTACAATAACGGTGGAAGGGGAAGCAAAAACATCCTTCTTTACATGGCAGCAGCAAAGAGATGCCAAACAAAATGGGGAAAAAAGCCCCTAATAAAACCATCAGATCTCATGAACAGTCACTCACTAACATCAGAACAGTATGAGAAAAACTGCCCCCATGACTTAATTATCTCCACCTGGTCCCACCCTTGACACGTGGGGATTATTACAATTCAAGGTGAGATTTAGGTGGGGACACAGAGCCAAACCATGTCATTCCTCACCTGGCTCCTCCCATATCTCATGTCCTTACTTTTAAAAACAAAATCATGCCCTCCCAACAGTCCCCCAATATCTTAAATCATTCCAGCATTAACCCAAAAGTCCACAGCCTAAAGGCACACCTGAGCCAAAGCAAGTCCCTTTAGCCTATGATCCTGTACAATTAATAGCAAACTGGTTACTTCATAGATACAATGGGGATGCAGGTATTAGGGAAATACACCCATTCCAAATGGAGAAATTGGCCAGAACAAAGGGGTTACAAGCCCTGTGCAAGTCTGAATCTAATGAGGAAGTACTTAAATTTTAAAGCTCTGAAATAATCTCCTATGACTCAATGTCTTACATCCAGGTCACACTGATAACAAGAGGTGGGCTTGGGTAGCTCTGCCTCTGTGGCTTTGTAGGGTATACCTCCCTCTCAGCTGCTTTTACAGGCTGGTATTGAGTGACTGGCTTTTCCTTGCACGCAGTACAAGCTGTTGGTGTATCTACCATTCTGGGGTCTAGAGGATGGAGGCCCTTATCTCACAACTCCACTAGGCAGTGCCCCAGTGGACACTCAGTGTGAGGTGCGAGGGCTCTGACCTCACATTTCCCTTCTGCATGGCCCTAGTAGAAGTTCTCCATGAGGGGTCTACACCTACAGCATACTTCTGCCTGGACATCCAGGTGTTTCCATACATCCTCCAAACACTAGACAGATGTTACCAAACCTCAGTTCTTGACTTCTGTGCACCTGCAGGCTCAACACCACATGGAAGCAGCTGAGACTTGGGGCTTGCACCCTTTGCAGCAACAGCCTGAGCTCTACATTGGCCCCTTTTAGCCAGGGCTGAGACACAGGTTACCAAGTCCTAAGACTGCATATATCAGCAAGGCCCCGGTCCCAGCCCACAAAACAATTTTTCTTCCTAGGCTGCAGGGCTTGTGATGGGAGGGGCTGTTATGAAGACCTCTGACATGCCCTGGAGACATTTTCCCCATTATCTTGATGATTAACATTTGACTCCTCATTGCTTATGCAAATTTATGCAGCTGGCTTGAATTTCTCCTGAGAAAATGGGTTTTTCTTTTCTATCACATTATCAGACTGAAAATCTTCTGAACTTTATTTGTCCTGCTTCCCTTTTAAACATAAGTTCCAATTTTAAACCATATCTTTGTGAATACATAAAACTAAGTGCTTTTAACAGCACTCAAATCACATTTTGAATGCTTTGCTGCTTAAGAATTTCTTCCATCAGATACTGTAAACCATCCCTCTCAAGTTCAAAGTTCCACAGATCTCTAGGGGAGGGGCGAAATGCTGCCAATATCTTTGCTATAATACAGAAAGGGTCATGTTTATTCCACTTCCTAACAAGTTCATTGTCTCCATCTAAGACTACCTTAGCGTAGATGTCATTGTCCAAATCACTATTAGCATTTCAAACAAAGCCGTTCAGCAAGTCTCTAGGAAGTTCCAAACTTTCCCACGTCTTCCTGTGTTCTTCTCAGCCTTCCAAACTGTTCCATCCTCTGCCTGTTACCCAGTTCCAAAGTTGCTTCCACATTTTTGGGTATCTTTACAGCAGTGCCCTACTCTACTTGCACCAATTTATTGTATTAGTCCGTTTTCCCACTGCTAATGAAGACATACCCAAGACTGATAATGTATAAAGAAGAGGTTTGATTAACTCACAGTTCAGCACAGCTAGGGGCTTCAGAAAACTTAACAATCATGGTAGAAGGTGAAGTAAACACATCCTTCTTCCCATGATGGCAATAAAGAGAAGTGCCAAGCAAAAAGGGGAAAAGCCCCTTGTAAAAGCATCAGATGTCATGAGAGCTCACTCACTGTCATGAGAACAGCATGGAGGAAGGAATCCGCCCCATAATTTAATTTTTTCTACCTGTTCTTGCCCTTGACATGTGGGAATCACTAGCATTCAAGGTGAAATTTGGGTGAGAACACAGAGCCAAACCATTTCAAGTCTGCTCTGGGTTTTGTTGCAGATGTTTTCTTGTTGAATGTTTTCTTGCTCATTTGAAAACTTGTAACAGTTTCTGCTAAAAGAATAAGGACATGCTAAGCAGTGCAACTTATGCAGTCCCTTTGGCTCGTTTACTTGACTTAAAAAAAAAAATCTTGTGAGGTTGATCAGATTATCAGTCAAACACGTGTGCCAAGTTTTGCCCTTGTTGTTTCTGCTTTTGGTATTTGTAGCAGTTCGTTGCTTACTCTGATAAGGACATATCTGATAAGACCGAGGTCAGATTTTCTATTTGCCTCTGCCACTGATAAATGAGAAATTCTGTCCTTTGTACCTAGACTTGTACTTTATATTATAAAACCATTCTGCTTTCATTTAGCTCCTATTTGAATATATTTAACTTATCACCCAAGCAAGTTATTTCTTAGGAATGAGACTTTTTATATTGCTGATTTCTTTGGGTTCTATTTAAGGTCTTATTCCATTTTGTAATGGCACATTCCTTTTCTCTCTAGGGGAGATGGTAGAACATGTCAATGAAATCTTTATGTTAATATAGATATCTACACCTTAGGATGAATTTTGAATGCTAGGGAGATACCTTATTTCTAATTTTTAAAATCCTCACCATGTTCGTGCTGGCTTAAAGTCATTACTTATTTCTTTGGAGTTTTAAGACAATTTGCATCACTTGCAAGTGAATTATATTTCATTTTTCTTTGTGCTTGATGTTGTTGTATTGTCATTTAAATTGGAGCAAGTTTCACATATGGAATATTCTCTTTCCTAAGCCTTTCCCAAGTTCTCCCAAATTCTTGAATTCAAGAGCAAGTCTTTTAAAACACATTCTGAAGGTGACTCTGGGGAGACAGCAACTTGAACATAACTTCCTTGCACTCTACTACTCATTCTGAAGCAATTTTTTTGTCTCTCTTGAGACAAGTGACTGCTGTGCAAGGGAGCTACTGGTTTTGGTGAACTTTTAGGAGATGGAGAAGAGAGCTGCTGCTTCCTTGGCAATCAGGGCAGAAGGTCAGCTTTGACCTCGTGTGAATTGTCTTTTCTTTTTTTTACAATTGTTAAAAATTGACAAGTTAAAATTGTATAAAGTTTAGTACATACCATGATGTTTTGATACACACACACACACACACACACACACACACACACACACACACGTGTATAATTGATTAAGGTATTTAAACATTTGCGTTACCTCACATACTTATCAATTTGGAGGCTGAGGACTGTTTACTCTCTTAATAATTTTTAAGTATACAATACATTTTAGTAACTATAGTCACCATGATATACAACAGATCTCTTAAACTTAATCTCCCTGTATAACTGAAATTTTGTGTTCTTTGGCCAACATCCCCTCAATCCCTTCACCCCCAGCCTTTGGTTGCAACCATTTACTCTGTGTCTATGAGTTCGTCTATTTTAGATTACAGTGCATGTAAATTTCCAAGGTTTTACTGATTCCACAAAAGTAAAAACTGAATAGAAGGCTGAGGTTCCAGGTCTTTGTGTTTGAGATAATGTTGGAGATAATAGAGCATTTTTATTTAAGGGCTTCACCTGGGTCTCAGAGTTGACCGGAAGCCCCAGTCCACAGGGCAGAGATAATTTTAAATGGACTTACCTTTTATTGAAGGATGAACATTGAAAGATATATAAACGAATGTATTAAAATCCACACAATTATATTTGTTGTGGTAAAACTTCTTAAATTCTCAGATAGAAACAACTTTTGGCCGAGCGCAGAGGCTCATGCCTGTAATCCCAGCACTTTAGGAGGCTGAGGCGGGCGGATCACAAGGTCAAGAGATTGAGACCACCCTGGCCAACATGGTGAAACTCCATCTCTACTAAAAATACAAAAAAATTAGCTGGGCGTGGTGGCAAGCGCCTGTGGTCCCAGCTACTTGGGAGGCTGAGGCAGGAGAATTGCTTGAACCTGGGAGGCGGAGGTTGCAGTGAGCCCAGGTCATGCCACTGCACTGCAGCCTGGTGCCGGTGACAGAGTGAGACTCTGTCTCAAAAAAAAAAAAGAAAAGAAAAGAAAAAAAGAAAAAGGAAAACAAGTTTTATAAGCTTCTTAGTCAGTGGTTCTCAGCTGGGAGCATTTTGATACCAGGGAACATTTGGCAATGTCTGGAGACTTTTTTTTTTTTTTTTTTTTTTGAGGAGGAGTCTCACTCTGTCACCAGGCTGGAGTGCAGTGGTGCAATCTCAGCTCACTGCAATTTCTGCCTGCGCCCCCCACCACCCCCCGGGTTCAAGCAATTCTCCTGCCTCCGCCTCCCCTCCCAAATAGCTAGAACTACAGGTGTGTGCCACTACGCCCAGCTAATTTTTGTATTTTTAGTAGAGATGGAGTTTCACCATGTTGGCCATGATGGTCCCAATCTCTTGACCTCATGATCCACCTGCCTCAGCCACCCAAAGTGCTGGGATTACAGGCATGAGCCACCACACCGGGCCTGAAGATATTTTTGATTGACATAATTGAACATGATGCTCTTGGCTTCTAGTGAGTAGAGGGCAGGGTTTCTACTTAACATCCTACAATGCACGGAACAGCCCCCATGACAAAGAATTATCCAATCTGATAGGTCAGTAATACTGAGGCACAAAAAACAGGTTCTTACAAAGGAAAATGAGATTAGGCTGGTAGTAGATTCTTTATCTGTAAGCCTAGATGACTATAACTATAAGAAATGCTATAGAATCTGTAATTCGACAGCAAAGGACTGCAAGGGAAGGGAATAATGCTATTTCTAGTCAAAATTTGTCATCCTAGTACCTAATTTGAGGAAAGTGCTAAGGAAATGACATTAATACATGACAAAGTGACCAGAACAGAGACCTCAGGATCTCTTAATCCACCTATAATATAGAGTGAAAACATAAAAGCTAAGGATAGACATAATATATAACATAATAGCTCTTGAAAGTGAACATTCATTCTTTCATAGAAATATTGATAATGTCTGAAATTTTTAAACAAACTCTAGGAGGAGTAGGAGGAAGTTGTGAATGAGAAAGTGGAGATACAGACATTTCTGAGATCTCATGAATAGTGGAGAGGGAGGGTAGGAGGAAGTAAGAAGATTCTGAAGGTCTTATTGTATAGGTTGGGGTCGGGGAGAAGTAGATAATTTGGAAAGCTATTGTGAAGAATTACAGTTTGTCTTATTCAAATTAATTCAATATATGCTAACAGTAACCATTAATGGGATAAAATGTATAGTAGAGTTACAAATGAATGAGGGAAAATGAAGTGGACGATATTCATATCCAACTAGCAGAAGTAAAAGGGGAAACCATGCAACAAGAAAAGGAAAGAAAAATGCAGAATGGCAGGCATGCAGTTGTATGTATATCAGTGATTCAGTGATTAAATGTCCGTTGACTGAAATAACTTCTTAAAATATAGAAACTCTAACTACATTAAAATGTAAAAAAAAGATAAAATATGGCAAAGATGGCTTGATATTCAACAAATCGATTGCCTTTTTTTTCTGGCTCATAGCTAGACTGTGTCCAGGGCCTCTTTGATGCTGAGTGTGTCCCTGGGACAGAGTCATACCTAATGGAATACGTAAGCAAGTGTGGCCAGCTGCGTTAATGGCCTTGATGACAGAAATTGCTCCTATGTAATTCTCTTCCCATGAGTGCTGACCAGAGTCGTGGGTGATGGTATTACAAGAAAGATGGACAGAGGCTGGAGTTGTCCCTAAAGGGCTGCATGGCTGCCTACCCAATGTGTACACTGAACTAATATGGTAAAATGTTGTTGCTGAAATCACTGAGATTTGGTATTTTTGTTATAGCAGTTAACCTATTTGATGACTACAACTATGCACGAGATTGCCTTTCTGTTAAATGTGGTTAGCATCTTCCTGTGTGTGGCAGCCTGTCCTACTGACTGGTTTAAAATAATTAAGATACTCTATTTGGTGAGGATGATGGAAAAGAGACACTTCAACCAATCAACTTTGTAAGTTAAATTGTACTTAACTTTCTGGAAAACATTTGTTAAAACCCAAAATTCAACAGGCTAAGTAATGTTCATTCCCTGTGAACCAGCAATTTCACTTCTAGAAATTTGTCCTAAGAAATATTTAGAGATTATTTAAATGGTGGATTTTTAAAAAAGATAAATAAAATTTTATTATTATAATGTAGAAATATTAACACTCTAAAATACAGTAGGATATTGGTTAAATTGTAATGCTTTTAAGATGTACTAATAAGTCTTGTTAAAGTCACATTGAGTCTGAATATCCCTAAATATCCCAAATGGAACATTTTCAGGTTATATGGTTGTCTGGAAAATTACAAGATATAAAAGTTATATGTGTAATACATTATCTTATTGGAAATAGATGTACCAAGATGCTAATGGTTTGGATTCTATATTTGTGTAAGCCATTTTTTGATTTCTAAGTTTTCAAAGATGATTAGTTATTACTTTTGTGATTTAAAAAACTAACAAAATATTTAAAAATACCTTTTTCTTTCATGTATCCTCCAATTTAGATCATTCAGAGAATACACAAAAGCTTTAAAGAGCTGTCTGTTCAGACTTTCTTCATGTTGTGCAAAGAATTCAATTTTAGCCCAGATCACAACAAACAAGCTGTACTACAGGTATTATATCTTTACATAGTGGTGTTCATTTTCCATGGGGACTGGGCTTTAAAATCCACACTTTAAGAAAAACACACATATTGATAAAATTACTCTCAAAAGTCTTTTAGGAAAGTGCTATATATAAAAATTTTTACCACTTTTTTCTGCAAAATTATATCAAATCCTCATTCTTCAGCTGAGTAGTTGATTCACTTGTGTTTAGGGACAATTGGGTAGCAAGCTGAGCAGAATTTAAGAGGCAGATAGCAAGGATCAACTGGGACAGCAGCAGATTCAATCCCCTGTTTCACTCTCATTCAACACAAGCACTTACTGAGCAGAATGGTGGGAAGAGTCACCAGACATTTCTATTCATTCTTTCTCCCTGATCAAGCACATAGAACAGAATCATCAAATGTCACACCCATATTTGTTCTGACTCCATTGTGCTATTTTCACAGTCTAAACTCCATTAAGGTGAGACCTGCACTGATTTGACAATATTTTTAGCAGTGTTCTAGTTTGTTAAAAATGTGTTGAGCTGGCCTGTGCTATTTGAGAGCAAGCATTTTTAAGGAGACATTATAACCTTTTTATTTTTTCAGAACAAGAAGTGAACTTTTGGAATTCAAGACTATAAACAAGTAGTATCATTCTTGCAAAAACATTTGATATCATGGATATATATTATACTCTAAAACTTTTCATCCTAATTCCCCAACTCATTTTTCTCTTGCCAAAGATAGCCTGTGATTGAAGTAACTAAAATTAGGAGGAAGAATTGCATGTGAATGAAAACCCATCAAAATACTTAAGGATCATCCGTACATACATTCAAGTTCACGAATGTAGGCTACATTTAAAATTTTTATTTTAAATCAAGAATGCATTGCAAAGTGTTTAATGAGGTGCCAGAACTGGGGACTTATACAACCTTCTGCAATTTCACACTCATATTGCATGCATTTTGTGTGGAGAAAATTAAAGTTTCCAGCTGCTGTTGCATAAGACACAGAAGTCCCCAATACACTTATAAATGATACTTCCCTTCACATGGAAGAGATTAGGGCCACATCTGCTGTAATTTAGCTGACGGACATGGGGTAGATGGTGTCAAGAATCACGTGGAGGCCACCACCCATGGAGGAGCTGGGTTTACAAGGTTCTTATGGGACACCATTTAGTGAGGCTGGCTGAGTTCATTCA
Source organism: Saguinus oedipus (assembly GCA_031835075.1). Taxonomy (NCBI): domain Eukaryota; kingdom Metazoa; phylum Chordata; class Mammalia; order Primates; family Cebidae; genus Saguinus; species Saguinus oedipus. Next base: position 11,096,178 of record CM063169.1, on the reverse strand, counting down.
GTAAGATAAAACATTTCACACTTGCTCTGTGTAAACTCATTCATAATATTTGCCTGCACATGCCACTAGAATCTACTTTAGATGTATTTTGCTTATAAGTTTGATGAAATCCATCTATTGCAGTACATCAAAGTTATCAGAGATACAGACACATTGCCATGGATCATTGTAGTCAGAGTTGCATGGAGACAGGCTAGGTCAAAAGACAGTAACAGTTGGAATGGGTATAGGTGAATGAATTACCAGGAGCCTCCAAAAGAGGGAATGAGGTGCAATTTCTAAGTTCAATTAATATTACAGTAAAACCTGTCATATAAAAAGAGGATGACATTTTAAAGATTGAACATACTTGATAGCCATGCAGCTATTTTCTTCAAGGACTAGGAATCTAAACATAACAGCAATGGCATGAACATAATTATTAGAAGCCATTTTAATGTCCTAAGTGATATGTTGCATTTGCTTTTATGAAATAACCTGTAGCATTTCTCAAAGAGCATGGTTCTAATTGTTATTTTAGCTTCCTTGTCATTAGCCCTTGGCACTGTGATTTCCTCTATAATCTGTTTTTTTTCGAAACCTTTGGATCTCCTTGAAATCAGTTTAGAGTATAGCATATTTTAGGCAGCATAAACCTGAATGGATTGAGGTTTCCAATGGTGAGAAACCTGGAGCTACCCTAGGTTTCATATTTTGCCAAGATATTTTTTTCCTCCCTTAATTGTCATATATGTGGTTGTAACTTTAGATGTTGCTTCACTCTTTTAGTTAACTGCTCTGTCATTTAGTGATTCAAAGCTTTAGTGTCTTGTCTTCCCAGAATGGCAAATGGACCTCCCTGGAGTGGCTGGGGCATTCAAAGTCTCTATCTTGTGAGTAATGATGATAGTTATCAGCAGTGATAAGCTTACTTTGGGGATGTTAACTTTTTTCATTTAATCTGTTTTCTTCCCTGGAATTGCTTCTGCTTATAAGTTTATAAGCAACTTATAAGCAACAATTGTGATGAGTTTTTCTGACTTTTTCTTAAAAACCTCTAGGGTAATGTGTTGGCGCAAAACTCTCCTACCTTAATTAGTTTGCTGAAACATTAATCTATGTATTTCTTTGCTAGAGGACTCAACTTCTGTAATTGTTTATAGGCCTTCGAGCCATCTGTAGAGTTGAGAGTTAATATAGTCTGGCCACTAGATTAATTTAAAGAATATAGTCTGTAATGAGAAAGCATCCAGGAAAATAGGAATTGTACTTTATGATTCAGGAAAGCAGCACACGGGTGTGTACTGTATTGACTACCTTTAAGCAGTTGTTAGACCAGTCATTTTATTCTTATTGTCCTCCAAATCTGCCCACTTCATCTCCTTTCTGTTACTACTGTTCGGTACCATTTCCATGTCTTAAAAATCTTGACTATTTTCTCTTACTAGGGATTTATTACTACTTTTTCTTCCTTGAAAAGTTATGAACAAGCCAATGAAAAGTAGTTTTCTAGGACATTTCTTCGCACTACAGATGATACATGTTACATGCCACTCAATCTAGCCTGATCCTCACTCTTCCATATGCATCCTGGCGACAAGGTGGCACTTTGTTATGCACCAGCCTCTTGCGTGATTCCTGCTTCCTCCTATTGCCCATGAAGGGCTTTCTTCACATGTATGTAGACAGCACACCCACCCATGAATGACTTCCTATCCACCTGTATAGACCTCACACCATGAATGGCTTCTGGCACACCTGTGTAGATATCATACCCACTGAACAGCAGTAACAGTAGTAGTTCAATCTTATTTCCTTACCTTCTCCCCTGTACTGCAAATAGCAGTTACTAGGCTGCTCTTTGTCCTCGAGGTATGCACCTCTGGAATGACTGCATCTTCTGGAATGGAAGGTGATCCATGGGAAATCCTGATAGCAGGCTCTGGGTCACTTGTCATTTGGACAGGGGATTTTCTGGATTCCATACACTCTGGGCAGGAAAGAAAGAAAAAGTGGACCCGAGTGGAGACCTCTGCATCAAGAGAACTGTGTCCAGAACCAAGCTTGCTTGCCTCTAAGGGTGATGCCGATGCTGCTCCAACCTGGAGGCATATACGCAGGGACCATGTGACATTTGAACTAAGACCAAAGAGAATAAGATTAGTCACATGTAGGAGAGGTGGGGTTGCAAAGTGAAGAGAGAAAGATTTCCAAGCTGAAGGATTATGTGAGAAGTACTTGAAATAGACAGAATTGGGTGGCTCAAGGATCAGAAAGAGGCAGCATGGCTAATTTTGTTGGAAAGGTAGGGAGGAGCCAGATTTGAATTTCAAATTTTATCTGAAGTGCAATGGAATCAATGGAAAGTTTAAGGCAGGGAATGGCATTATTAAAATCATCTTTTATAAGCTCTTGTTTTTTTGGTGACTAGAGAAAGTAGGCTGAGCTAGGATGCATGATAGAGATAGAGAGAGACTGTGGGTTAGAAAGCTGTAGGGGCTGTAAACTTGGTAAAAGTTGGTAACCCAAGGAGAAGAGACAAGCAAAATTTTCTCAAAGTTTCTGGCATGTGCAACTGGGTTGGTGGGGGATATTGAAGGGGAATCAGCATTCAGAAGGATGTTAGAATTTCAGTTTTGTGAAGGATAAATCTGATATGATTCCAGACCTATCGGAAATGTCAAATAGGCGGCAGAGTAAACCAACATAGAGCTCTGCAGTGTGGTCTGGTCTGAATGCACAGAACAGTATTTAAAGGAATATGGATTTATTTCCCAAGAGGTAGTATACTGAGAAAAGAGATCAGAGTCCAGAAACAATCCCAAGAAACTGCAGCTTTCTAAGATGTAGAAAGGGAAAAAGAGCTGGCAAATGAAACAAAACAAAATAAAACAACATCAACAAAAAAAAAAAAAACCCTGAGGAACTATCTGAGAGATGGGAGGGATGCCAAGATCCTACATCACGGGAGACAAAAGAAGAGAATGTTTCACCAAATAGGAAGCGGGGAGTCCTTTATGGTGCTGATGGCAAGTCCAGTAAAGTGAGGAAGAAAAGTTGTTCATTGGATATCACAACAGAGATGTCACTGGTGACTTTAGATTTTGTTGAGAGGTAGCACTAGAGAACTTATTCCGGTAAGTGGATACATGAATGAGAAAACAAGCATAGGTAGCATTTATAAAACAGACTTTTCATAAATTTCATTATAAAAGGAGGAAGCAGAAGTTATGTTCAAGCAGACAATTTTTTTATTGTGGTTTTATTTTAGTTTTTGTGGAGAAACCCGGTGCATATTTTCATGCTGACAAGAATAATTTAATCATATTTGCAGGAGGAAGTTGAAAATGCATGAGGGAACCTCTGTAGTTGATACCACAGGATTTCTGAAAGGAGCCCTATGGAGAGGGTCGGCTTGAATAGGAGGAAAAAGCTTTTGCCCTGGAGGAAAAAGCTGCATGTAAACCCTGGTAGTTTGTAGATGTGGCAATGGACGGGTGAGAGCATCCTGAGCTTATGGCTTGCAGTTCTCAGTGATTACAAGATCACTTCCTAAAGAAGGGCTGGGCAAGAAGGCTGGAGCATTGCTGAGATTGCAGCATTAATTTCAGTCTTCGTGGAGAGTGGGGAGAGAATTGACCATTGAGAGTGAACTGCGGTTGTGAATGATGAACCTAAATTAATTGTGACATCAATTTCTCAGTTGTATAATTTCCCGTAAGGAGAACTGGGAGCTTGATAAGTGGGTACAAAGAAAACACTAGAAACCAAGGAGTTTGGGATGTTTACAAATGCATGATTTAAATGATGGGGTAAAAGAAGGAGAGAGCGACAATGTTTCCTTGCATGGAAAGGAAGCAGAAGGGTTAAGAATGAAGTTCGCTTTGTGAGACTGAAGCTTAGTTCTGTGGAGGTTGTATGTAGGATGGAATGATAGAAAGCTATGGTTGAAAAGTGGAATATTTTGATTAATGATTTAGACCAGAAGCAGTCCAGGGTGGGATGGCAAAGGAGCGTGGTTGTGATACAATGAAGAGAAGATAACTTGTTTCGGAAAGTCATTGAGCCTGAAAGTCATTGTTGGGGCAACTTCACATGGATGCTGAGGCAGCCTGGAATTACAGCCAGAGGCAGCACAGATGAAGGCTCCAGCCACGAGGAAGTGTCTTCACCAATGTGGAGTGTCTCGGAGGTCTGGAGATGACAGCGATGGGGAGCTTGAGAGGGGCCAGTGCAGGGTGGTCCCAGACTCAAAATAGCCAAACACGTGACAGAGAAAGAGTAATGGGATAAAAAGCACAGAAAATACAGAAAGTGAGACTTCTGCTCCTACTTTCTGACCTTAGAAAAAAGAATGGAAGTGCTGCAGAGAAATGGTATCTTCAGAGATTCACAGGTTTTCTGTAAGACGAGGGAAATGGAGGGACTATTGTGGCAAAGGGTTGACGATGTTGAAGATGTAGCCAAGTGGCTGATGACTAAGAAGCTCTGGAGAGCATTAAGTCCATGTTTGGGGAGAGGGGAGAAATGTAGGTTTCTTAGGCAATAAAGGGACAACAGTAAGGGATGGGATACCTAAGGTTTTCTCTCTCTTGGAAGACCCTGGTACCCAGGCTAACAGTTACTCTCTGGCCTAGGAGGGATTTCTGTCCTACGGGTCCATGGCCTTTTCTGTGGGTCCAATCATGCTGACAGCAGCTGTAAGCGCAGCCATGGTGATGGGGTCCAGCCATGTGTTGGAAGGATATTGGTTGGGAGAAAGCCTTACTGATTGATGTGATTAATGCTGTGTTTTTCTTACTTTTTATCTACCAGTCTACCTGTGTCCTTGAGGCTCATGATCTTGGCAGCCTTGTGGGGTTGAGAAGGGAGTGCTTGGTGTTTTGTTAATGAACAAAGTCCGCCTAAGTGTTTCTCACTAGTACTGTTGACTTTTTTTTTTTCTGAAATGGAGTCTCACTCTGTTGCCTAGGCTGGAGTTCAGTGGCGTGATCTTGGCTCACTGCAACCACCACCCCACAGGTCAAGAGATTCTCCTGCCTCAGCCTCCCGAGTAGCTGGGATTATAGGTGTCTGCCACCACACCCAGCTAATTTTTGTATTTTTAGTAGAGATGGGGTTTTACCATGTTGGCCAGGCTGATCTTGAACTCCTGACCTAGTGATCCACCTGCCTTGGCTTCCCAAGTGCTGGGATTACAGGCGTGAGCCACTGCACCCGGCCAATGTTGACTTTTTAAAAGAATGAAATTCCCATCATTTATAGTCAGGTATTTCCTCAGTCAGGTCCTTGTAAAATGGAGGCTTCACAGACTGTTTCAGGTAGCAATATTACAGAGCCTACATCACTGATGAAACATTCTCTGTAATGTACAACACTAGATTTGGAAGTAGTCACTGACAGGAGTTTTACAGGTGGTTCTCCTGCACATTCCTTTTCTCTACTAAGTTACAGCCCATCATTCATGTCATTCATTTGACCCGCCTCACCTCCAGAAAGCTTACCCTGACTTTTTTACTCTACTGTAGGGTTTCTATAATCTTTATTCACCTTAACACAACTTTACACAGAACCTGACACATGCTGGGAAGGGTAACAGATCACATTCATCTTAAATACATGTTTATTTTGACTTTCTGATCTCTTAAACTGTGAGTTCCTTGAATTCAGACTGTGCTCTGACATCAATTTCAGACAACTGCTGTGAAAATTGAATTAAATATTTTAAATTGCTGTGTTGTGAAAACTTTGGACATCATCAGGGTCTGGGTCATTGCTCCACGCATTGTTTTAATCACCCTGACTACAACTTGCTGATTCCCTAACATTAAGATTCCAACATGTGTTCCACAGGACCATGGCTTCTCTGCTGAAGAAAGCAAATGCCAGATGCAACTGTATTCAAGGCCATGGATACAGGTCTTTTTAGGAAGCAGTTTCTACTCTACACATGAAACTTGTTTGGATTGGAACCCAGTTTTAAAGCATTCTCTGTGTAAACTGATGAGCGCAGGCTTTTGGCACTGTCTCCCTGTGTGCTTGATGTCCAGATTTACTGTCTGATCTTGGATATATTTCAATTAAATGAGACCACTAATAGAGGAATAGATATTTGTGAAACAGTATGACAGTGATAGCAATTATAAAAACAAGAAGCACTGCACAAATGCCTTATACAGTAATAGTTGCAAGACTTAATTTGGAGTGGCTTTCCTTTATTTGCCCAATAAATTCTATTTAATTATTTGCTATGGCATTAGACTTCCAAGGGGAGCTAAGGCATGATCTCCACCTGTTTTAAATACTGTGCGTCTCCATTATAAACTTACCCTTGTGAAACATTAGTCCCAGTATCCATGTTAAAGCTAATGTTTAACTGGAAAATGCATCAATTAAATTTATCTTTTAGATTTTATGTAAAACACTTGCATGCTGGCACTTTGCATACCATTAACAGAAACTAGAATCCTATTCTTCTTTTCAAAGTTCATTTTCTTTTTCAGTATCATGAAATACTAAACTGAACTTGACCCCAAACAGGCTCTCAGGTTCAAACTGGATATGAACAACATTTAAGAGTCATGTGTGAGTCAATTTCATTGAAAGAGAAGGAACATTAAAAAACTTTTAAGTCCTTCTGAATTGCTTATACACACATTCAGCAATTCAGTGACGCAATAGGATGTGTACAGACTTGGGTAATCAAAACAGTTTTAAGTGGACATGACCTTTCTTGTCCATTTTCCTCCCTCACACACTAACCTGCTATATTTATTTTGCAGCCACTCCAAATTAAGTCTTGCAACTATTACTGTATAAGGCATTTGTTGCCAAATATATTAACTGGACAAATGGGTCACTGTCTGTCTGCATTTTTCTTACCCAGTCACAATTCATCAAGAAAAAAAAGAGTTTGGCCGGGATTCTGAAACTAGCACACTAAGCTATAAATGTATACTTAAGTTTGCATGTTAGAATACATCTTAGCAACACCATAAGAAGGAGGGAGGGTAAGAGGTGGGCACTTGGAAGTAAAAATGTGACCACAATGAAATTGGGATTACAGCATTTGAGGAATGGTGGCAGAACAGTTGGCATCAGCTCTTGTCTGCAGCAGTAATCAGGGTAAAGAAGCAATTTTCCATGACCCCAAACTCAAAATGGAATCTTGCTTTGAGAAACTCATGCTTACCAATTTAGAAGCATGTAACATGCTATAGAGTTTTTAAGAATACTAATTTATCTCAGATTAGCGTATTATAAAATAAAAGTGGACAAATATCATATATAAATTATTTTTTCATGTCTTTATAAAAATAGGCCATGGCCTCATTTTAGGGACATAATTTTTAATGCCAAGTGAAAACTCTGTAGAAATTCTAATTACAAATTTTCATACAGTTTTACAATTATTGTATGTGTGACATATGCATGCGTTGAATTTTACTATTCGCCATGCTTTGTGCTGCTTAGTGAATACGTGAAGTTGCATTAAACAGTCTTTGCTTTTGGGAGACCAAGTTCAGTGTGAGGGGCAGACACTAAAAGTAAATATTCCAAGAATTGGTGAGAGAATGAATACCAGAATAAGGATATTGTTTTTCTTTCTGCTCTCTGGAGCTCCTGGTCTTTCTCCTTCTCTCTTCTCTCTCTCATTCGGGATTTTTAGTTACAGAAAGGAGGTCATGGAAAGTTCGACATCTTACCCCATTGCAGTTGCTGTAACAGAATATCATAGACTGAGTGGCTTATAAACAACAGAAAGTTGTTTCTCAAAGTTCTGGAATCCTAAAGTCCAAGTTAACACTGACAGATTTGATGTCTGGTGAGGGACTGCTTTCTCATAGATGGCTGTCTTCTTTTTGTATCTTCACTTGATGGAGGAGGCAAGGGGATGTCTTTGGAGGGTTTTTTTTTTTTAAAGAAGAGAACTGATCCCATTCATAAAGACTCTGTCCTTGTGATCTAGTCACCTCCCAAAGGCCGCACTCCCTAATACCATACAATCTTGGTGTTAAGATTTTAATTTTAAAATTTTGAAGGGACATAAATATTTAGCCCAGAACATTCCATCTGTGATCTTTTAAAATTCGTGTCCCACTTCCATGCAAAATACCATCCCAATGGCCCCCAAAGTCCAAACTTGTTCCATGGTCAACTTGAAAGTCTAAAGTCCAAAGTCTTATCTAAATCTCATGTAAATTATATATGAGTGAGACTTGATGTATCCTAAGGCTAATTCTTCTCCAGCTGTGAATCTGTGATCACAGGCATATTGCGTGCTTCCAAAATACAATGGCGAAACAGGCATAGGATAGGTATTTCCATTTCAAAAGAAAGAAATAGGAAAGAATGGAGTGACTGGTCTCAAGCATGCCCTAAAAGGCTCAAGAATAATCTCCTTTGGCTCAATGCTCTGCTTTCCACTGGCACAGGTGTTCTGTCTACTGTTTACACTAAGGTGGGTGAAGGTTTCACCTTTGCAGCTTTTCTATACAGGAATTGAGCCTCCGAGGATCTGGGTGGCCCTACTCTCATGGCTTTGCTGGAAGCAGCTTGTGCTGCTGTTCTCATGAGTTGGGGTCTGTTGATGGCAATGTAGGATTTTTCTAGCATGAACATCAAAATTCTTTGTCTCTACCCATTTCCAAGTTCCAAAGCTCTCCTACATTTTAAAGTATATGTGAAAACAGCAGCCTACTCCAGATACCAATTTTCTGCCTTAGTCTGGTCAGGCTACTATAACAAAATACCATAGACTGGGTGACTTGTAAGCAATATGCATTATTACTACACTTCTGAAGGCTGATGTATTAGTCCATTCTCATGTTGCTAATAAAGACATACCCAAGACTGGATAGTTTATAAAAGAAAGAGGTTTAATTGACTCATAGATAAGCATTTCTGGGGAGGCCTCAGGAAACTTACAATCATGGTGGAAGGGGAAGCAAACATGTCCTTCTACACATGGCGGCAGCAAGAAGAAATGCTGAGTAAAGGGGGAATAGACCCTTATAAAATCAACTGATCTTGTGAAAACTCGCTCACTATCATGAGAACAGCATGAGGGTAATTGCCCCTTGATTCAATTACCTCCCACTGGGTGCCTCCTACAACACATGTGGATTATGAGAGCTACAATTCAAGATGATATTTGGGTGCAGACACAGCCAAACCATATTATTCACCCCTGACCCCTCCAAAATCTCATGTTCTTACATTTCAAAATACAATCATGCTCATCTAACAGTCCCCCAAAGTCTTATTCCAGCATTATCTCAAAAGTCCAAGTTCAAAGTCTCATCTGAGACAAAGCAAGTCTCCCTGCCTATGAGCCTGTAAAATTTAAAGCAAGATAGTTACTTCTTAGATTCAGTGGGGGTACAGGTATTGGGTAAACAAACCCATTACAAATGAGAGAAATTGGCCAAAATGAAGGGGCTACAGGCCCCATTCAAGTCTGAAATCCAGTGGGTTAGTCAAATCTTAAAGCTCTGAAATAATCTTCTTTGAATCCACATCTTGCATCCAGGTCATGCTGATGCAAGGATTGGGCTCCCACGGCCTTGGGCGTCTCCACCCCTGTGGCTGTTGAGGGTACACCCTCCATCCCAAGTGCTTTAACAGGCTAGCACTGATTGTGGCTTTTCCAGGCATATGGTGTAATCTGTAGGTGGATCTACCATTCTGGGGTCTAGAGGACAGTGGCGCTCATCTCACAGCTCTACTAGTCAGTACCCCAGTGGGGACTCAGGTTTTCAGTCCCACAATTCCCTTCCACACTGCCCTAGCAGAGGTTCTCCATGAGGGCTCCAACCCTGCAGAAAAATTCTGCCTAGACCTCCAGCCATTTCCATATATCCTCTGAAATCTAGGCAGAGGTTCCCAAACCCTAATTCTTGACTTCTGTGAATCCACAGGGTCAGCGCCATGTGAAAGCCACCAAAGCTTGGGGCTTGCACTATCTAAAGCAACTACATTAGCTCTTAGCCATGGCTGGGAGAGAGGGCCTCACATCCTGAGGGTGCACAAAGCAGCAGGGCCCTGGGTCTGGCCCACAAAATCATTTTTCCCTCCTAGACTTTCAGGCCTATAATGGGAGGGGCTGCTGTGAAGTCTCTGAAATTCCCTGGAGACATTTTCCAAATTGTGTTGGTGATTAACATTTGGCTCCTTCTTTCCTAAGCAAATTTTTGCAGCGGTCTTGATTTTCTCCTCAGAAAATGGATTTTTCTTTTCTATTGCATCGTCAGGCTGCACATTTTCCAAACTTTTATATTTTATGCTCTGCTTCCTTTTGAATGCTTTGCTGCTTAGAAATTTCTTTCACCAGATACCCTAAGTCTTCTTTCACAAGTTCAGAATTCATATAGTATGTTTGCTTTGAGTGTCATACTGCTTTATTGCCTAACTTAAATAAGATCTGTTTTATACCATTGTATATTCAGGCAGAATAAAGAGAATGTCAATATTGTTTAATGGGTATAGAGTTTTCAATTTGCAAGATAAAAACAGTTCTAGGGACATGGTCAAAATATCCACATGGAAATTTCTTCGCAAGTATTTTTCCTTTTTTTCCAAGTTAACAAGGCTAATATATATGTTTGGACTAAAGCATGCTGTGAGGCCTGCTGTATATTACTCTATGAAGCAAAAACCCAAGTTTGTGATTCTAGGGGAATATGAAACCACACATATACTTCAGCATTATAGGAAGTAATGCAAGGAAGAAGGTAACAGGGAACAACAGATTGAGTATCTGTGGGTCATTGATATGAAAAAAGAAATTCTTTGTTGTGTTGCTTAGACTCAATCCTATAAGCAAGGCCACAGGCAGAGAACAGATGTTTGTTTTGTTTTCACTGCCGGTTTTACCTACAGGCTCACATTTACCTCTCAACCCTCTCTCATGAGGAGGATTTCACTAGTCATAGTTTATAATTAAGGAAATCTGCCCAAGGACATTCAGATACAAATTTGCAGGATTTTCAAATCGTCATTTTTTTTATTACAAAATGCATAATTTTAACCATATTTCATGTGTTTGTGGGAGCATGAATGTGCATAAATCTTGATACATGCGTAAGACAAAAATGCACAATATGTAAGCACATCTGTACTGACCAAAGAATATGCTTCTTATATGTATTTCATTTGTCTATAAAATTATAATAAAACTTCCAGGACAGTATTCAATTGGATCCTAATTTTTTCATCAAGTGTTGCTTAAAATATCAACACCTGCTTTATTGCCAACCTAATAGGTCTTTGGTGAAAATTACAGAAATGTTTCATTCACTAATTTATCATAGTTTCTATTTTCTCACAACTGTGCCACTTGGTGAAAATAATAAGCAGATTGTATATTTTTTCTATTTAAAACGTTTATAATTCCCCAGACATTCCATATATATTTCCTTTAATTTTCAGGTAAGAGTTGTAAAATATATTTATTAAATAGATGTATTATATTATTAAAATGTAGTATGTTGCATGGGATTAAAATTTTTTTTTTACAAATGCATTAAAATTATAACTTTCATATATTATAGACTTCTTATGCACAATATTCATAAGCAAATCCAAAATAAATGATGACATGCATTTTACTCTCAAAGGCATTTGGAATGGGTATCTTTACAAATTCAAGTGGTGGAATCTGCTAAGAATCTGATTTATTGTGTATAACTCTACTTAAAATTTAATCATTACCATAATAAAGACATCATTATAGAAAGATAATCCAAATGGTAATTAAATTTTCTATTTTGTTGCTTCAAGTTCAACATGGTGGCAGAGCAGCTTGTTCCTTTCTTTGCTTTGTGACATTCCATTTCACTGTGCTAAACATTTGTAGCGTAGATTGATGTGGCTTTTGGCCTTGCTCTCTGAGCTGGATCTGAATATTGGTGGTTAGTGGCAGTGAAATTAATGAGCTTACCACTCTGCCTTATTCTCTACTTCCCTCTTTAAATAGTAATTGTATTGACACTATTCATGTTATTGTGGTTAAGCATTTCCATGAGAAAAACCAGTTGTTCTTCCGAGATTAATATTTCACCTATCAAACCAGTCTACAAATTTAAATGAGAAAAGATACAAACCAATAACACCAATATTGTAAGGTTGTAAGTAACATTGAGAAACAGTAAAAACAGGGCCGCCATGTAGTGAAGTGCAGATTGTGCACTGAACAATTCCAGAGAATGCCATCCACATAGAACAGTTCATCTTCATGTTCATTTTACTAATGAGTTTCAGCAACTTACAAGTAACTCAGGAAAGAAACTACAGTTGTGATAAGCTAAAATTCACCAATGTATGAATAAATACTTTAGAAATAGTGCATTAGAATTACAGATGACAAGTAAAGTCTTAAAGAAAAGTCATCTATTGTGTTGAATACTGGGTATGACGAACAGCTACTGAAGGTGATATAAAAGCTGGTGACTAACAGACCGAAAGTTTACACTGCATTATATAGGAGTGACGGTTCGCAGGAGGGTTCTTTTTTCTTCTACGCTGTAGAAGAAATACTTCCTGTCTTTGTAATTGAAGTAAAAATTTTCTTTATAGCTGGGGCCTGGGCTGCAGGCAAAGTGCATCAATTGCTCTGAGCTATTGGAATTAACTAAATGTGTTTATTTAGAGACTAATTCATCCTTCATGACAGATGGAGCACTGAATGTGACATTGTCTGTTTTTTGGAGCGTACTTTCTGGGCTTCAGGTTTTTATTTAGGCCATGATATCAGGTGCTCTAAAATTTTACTCCTTAGTGATAACAAATCAATTTTAAGCATTTTTCTTTTGTAATTGGAGGCAATTTCATTGAACCACATATAAAGACCATTATAATTAGGATATATCAACTTAAAAGAATAATAACATTTTGCAGAATTTGCCTTTCCTCTATTACATTCTTTTAAATTCTTAAACATCCATTTGGGTTTATTTGTTGGCTTTCCCCACTAAAGAGATAAGTAAGTTTGCATTTGTTTTGCAGCTGAAAATAGTTCAGCCAAGAGAAAAGAGCTGAACCCCGAGGGAGGGAGAATGAAGAAAGAGTCCAGGACATGGGGAGGTATGCTAGGATCCTTGGGAATCTCAGACTGGTTTCTCTAAAAAAGGTACCTGGACATTCCAGACCAAAGGCTCTCCCAAGGGTGAACACCTGAACTCCTATGGAGTGCTGTTACTCTCTGAAATGCCTGGGGCTATAACAGTCACAGGAATGACCCAGGAAAGAGGATAGAAATGAGGACTCTTTACACATTAGACCTGGAGGTCCCAAAGGACTGTGCCTCGGCCTTCTTTTTACCGCATGCCTGGGAATATTCCTTGCACCTGGTAGCTGCTTAAATGTTTTTAAATGAATGAATAAATACATGACTGCATTTCCACACACATTGTCTCATTTGATTCTGACAACAGGCTCCCTTGAATTTTATATATTTATTTATTTTGTAAGACTCTTGAACTTTTTATTTTTTTAATTATACTTTAAGTTCTGGGATACATGTGCAGAACGTGCAGGTTAATTACAAAGGTATACACGTGCCATGGTGGTTTGCTGCATCCATCCCCCCATTGTCTACATTAGTTATTTCTCCTAATGTTATCTCTCCCCAACCTCCCCAACCCCCAACAGGCCCCAGTGTGTCCATGTGTTCTCATGGTTCAATACCCACTTATGAGTGAGAACATGTGGTGTTTGGTTTTCTGTTCTTGTGTCCGTTTGCTGAGAATGATGGTTTCCAGCTTCATCCATATCCCTGCAAAGGACATTAACTCATCCTTTTTTATGTCTGCATAGTATTCCATGGTGTATATGTGCCACATTTTCTTTATCCAGTCTATCATTGATGGGTATTTGGGTTGGTTCCAAGTCTTTGTTATTTATTTTCATGCATGTTATGAAACACCGAGAAGGCTGACCAATGTGATTAAGAGAATGTCTGACATCAAGTAGGCATCTAATTTGCCAGTATACTATGGACACATAAAGGTATGTGGAATCAAAAACGTGGCTGCATCTAACTTTGTGGGTGTAAGGGGGCAGTTGGGGTCAGGAGGAAGGATTTGCCGACTAATTCCATGTACACCTGGAGTCTTGAAAGGTAACCAAACATTCTTTATAAGTAAAGGAAATTGTTTCAAGAAAGAGGCTCCATGTCAGGGCACACCTAATCACCGAGGGAGATTACATTAAAATGCAGATAATTCGGATTCAGCAGGTCTGGGGTGGGATCTGCAGTGTTGCATTTCTCATAGGTCTTAGGTGATGTGGATGCTGCTGGTCCATGAACTGTACTTTGAGTGTCAAGACTCCAGAGAAGTCACATTTAAATAATCTATCACATGCAGATCATTGTTTCCAAAGTGATGAGCAGGTGTCCATGGGACATGCAAGGTGGCAGTGGGATGGAGATAGCACAGCTTCTTTTATTTTCATGTCAACTTCCAAAAGTTTCTATTTTTGTTTATGTTTAACATACATGACATATTTAAGTGATAAAGCATGTAGAAGACAAAATTATGTATCTAATTTTGAGTACATGTTCAATATTTTACTTACGAGGAGGTTAATGCTAAAAGGACAAAATGAGGGGTGTAGGCAGAACCGCTGTAGGGCCCAGGAAAAGGCAAGGCGTAGATTGCTAGCTCGTTTTTCAGATGAAGACACCGAAGCTCTGAAATGTCAGCTGATCTGCCCGAGTTCGCAAAGCTGAGGCCTGATACAGACCTTTTGACTCCAAGTCCAGTGCTCTTTCCTCTCTTCTGTGCTTGGGCACTTGGCGAGAACAGAGCCATAAAACAAATCAAAGCGCAAGGGGAAGAACTTCACCTACAAATGCACTTTTCTTCTGACCTCCAATAAAACACAAGCAGTAAGAGAGAGTTGCAAAAGCCAGATTGTCTTACATAAGCATCTCATTGGAGATAAAACTTTCCTTGCTGGTGTCATTAATCACCTTAGCTCTTCCCTTCCTCTAGGAATCCCTGGTGACAGAGCAACCGCAAGCTGTTTTGTATCTGTATTGCAGCTATCTCAAGATCAGTTAGTATTTTTCACAGAGTTGTCATGTAGGAAGACAACAGGGGATGCTGACAAAACCAACCACTGAGAGGCCACAGTGTACAGCTGGGTAGCCTGTGAGGACACTGGCCTGGCCTCCTCACATCTTACGGTGTCAGTCTGAGCTTTGAATATGACCATTTATGATTTTATGGTAATGAAAAAATGAAGCCAGAAACTGGGAGGCAGGGGTAGAGAGCGACATTAGTCAGGGAAGTACTTGCTTTGTTAGCTGCTTGCAAACAAGATGAATTCCATTTTATTTTTTTATATTTTTATTTTTTGAGATGGCGTTTCGCTCTTGTTACCCAGGCTGGAGTGCAATGGCACAATCTCGACTCACCGCAACCTCCGCCTCCTGGGTTCAGGCAATTCTCCTGCCTCAGCCTCCTGAGTAGCTGGGATTACAGGCATGCGCCACTGTGCCCAGCTAATTTTTTTTTTTTTGTATTTTTATTAGAGATGGGGTTTCACCCTGTTGACCAGGATGGTCTCCATCTCTTGACCTCGTGATCCACCTGCCTCAGTGAATTCCATTTTAACATTGCAGAAGGCCTTTAGCAAGTCACCTCCTGAGAGTCAGACCTTACAGAGGTACTGGACTTGCCTGCCCAGCAAATGAAAAACAAAAAATACATGCAACATTAACGAACAATTAAAAAAGCATTTGGAATGCATGTGTGCACTCTCCTTTGCCTCTGTATCCAGAACTTTCTCTTTTGTTATTTTTTTGTTACTTTCTTAAGCCCTGCAGGCATTGGAGGTTTGAACTTGCAAGCTATGTATGTAATTCCTTCCTTGGACCTCACATTTCTGACTGAAGACTTCTCAGAGAATAGACTCTCATAGTCCTTTATCACTCTGTGTATTGAATCATTCTTGAATAACTCACCAACATTATTATGAACCACTCTAATTTACTCCTGTTGATTGATGATGGATCGATTGATTCACTCACTCAGTTACTTGATTATTAACTTTAGCCAGCAAGCCTTATCTGGTACTTGCCAAGTGCTGGTCACGGTGAGAAATGCGGGAGAAATAGACTAACTGCCGCGCTTCAGCCACGAAGAGTCCCATTCTAGTGGGGTGGCTGATAAGCAGGTCATCACCGTCCAGTGGGATACCTGCTGGCATGGAATAGAACCAGTGATGGAGAGAAACTGCTTTTTGATTTCTTGGGTTTGTTAGCATTGGGAGATAATACTTCCAAAGGGCTTTGTGATTTCTGGGGACACCAGCAAATGCAACAATAGAGGAGAGGAAAGTGGGACTTTCTGAATATTGAGCTGGTTATAACTTTATTATATATAAATAACTATATGCACACATAATACCCTTGCCTGTATATACATGCATATATGTATGGATCTGCATACATATATAAGGACACATAATACTTATATAAGAAATCTAAAGTAGTCAATCTCATAGAAGCAGAGAGTAGGATGGGGGATGCCAGAGATGAAGGAGAGGGGCCTATGGCAAGGTGATGGTTAAGGATGAAGTTTCAGTTATGAAAGATAAATGAATTCTGGACATCTGGTATTTAGCATAACACCTATAGCTAACAACATACATGTATACATATCTGCATAGGCACATATGCACATATATATGTACATCGGTACATATTCACATATACACACATTCACATATATACACAGACACACATGCACATATATACTTAGACATGCAAAATACACATAAATACACAGCACATACATAAAAATGTATTAAATTTTTTTTATGGCAAGGATATTCAGCCTAACATCTAGTGTCTTTGGAATTTTAAGAATACACTACAGTATTGTTAGCTATGGGCTCTGTGCTCGATAGCAGATCTTTAGAACTTCTGTATCCTGCACAACTGAGACTTTGTTCCCTTAACCATCACCTCCTCTTGTCCCGCTCTCCTTCAGCCCTGGCAGCCTCCATTCTACTATCTGCTTCTATGAGTTTGACTTTTCGATTTCACATATAAGTGAGACCATATAGCATCTGTTTTTCTGTCTGGTGTATTTCTCTTACCATAATGTTCTCCACGTTCTTCCATATTGTTGCAAGGATGTCTCAAAAATTATTTTTTCCCAGATATCCTGAGAAATTAATATTTCCTTCTTACGAATAGATTAAAATGTAGAAATTCTGATAACTTGCCAAAGTTACTCTGAATCCATACAGTTTTGGCTCCAAAGCCAGTATTTCTGAAAGCATTTCCTTAGAATGAAGACACGACACCCAGTTCCCAGCACCTTACTGCTGTGTTGGGATTCAGGGGAGCCCTCAGTTCCCCTGAGAACACGTTTCTCCAGGTTCTTGGTCTATCACTCCCCAAGAATGGGAGAGGAGACCACGGTGCAGTGCTCAATAAATGCCAGACTCAAAAGTGTTGTAGAAAGTGATTTATTTAGTAGAGAAAGAGAAACAGGAGGAGAGAGAAAGAAACAGCTAGCCCTCACACTGAGCGAGAGAAGGAGAAGCCGCTCTCACATTGAGTGAGAATGTTTCCAGAGAGGGAAGACCAGAAGGAAAGCTCCTCTCACACTGGGTGAGAGAATCCAGAAAGATGGAATCCAGGAGAGGAAAGCAGCTTCCACACTGGGTGGAAGCCACGAAGAGGGTGTGGAAGTGGGACCCCAGAGGGGAAATCCAGGAGGGGAAAGAGAGCTCCCACTATGTGGGAGGGGATTTCAGAGGGCTGGAAATCCTGTGTGGGTGAAGGAGCAGGGGAATTTATCCTGGGAGAAATTCCTACCTCCCCAAGTTCCTCTGGCCAATGAAAGGGGTTCCTTTAAACTTCCGCTGGGGTGACTGACTTTTAGTTTCTTCCCGCGCCAGTGAAATTTAAACATAAATCATTAAATCTCCCAGATGGAGAGAGATGGGGTGAGGGCATGGCGCTGGGAAGTTCTTGCCCTTAAAACTATACCCCCTTGTGGAACCGGAAAGAGAACACATTCCCTCATTACCGTAAATGTTCTAATTGAGTTGACAGAAAAGCAGCATGGTAGTTGCTCTTGTAAGCTTTCTTGGATTACGTGAGCTACTTGCTTTCTCCCTTTTGCACCCAGATTCTTAGATTCTGGGTCCCAGATCCTTTCTGAGATTCTGGGTCCCAGATTTTTTTCTTAGATTCTGGGTCACTGTAGAAACATAGCACAGTTCTTTTTCCGCAAGCTAATCTCTCAGCAAGGTCATGCCAAGGAGTGCCTGTCTAGGTAGCAAATGTTTCCAAGTTAGTGATTCTTCTTAGAGCATTTGAGTCTTAGATAATTCAGTTTCAAAGATTCAGAAATCACATTTTTTAATGTCAAGAGAGCATGCATTGTATTTTGCCATGAGTGGCTCGGTAGCTGTCAATCTGACATGTTGAAAAAGTATTTTCATAGGTAAGAATGGAAACTAAGAGGCGTTTCAACCTAATGACATTTTCAGGGTTTTACATGCAAAATGTATGCACTCTCAGGTCTGAGGTTTGAGAAGCGCACTTATTAGAAGGAGAGGGAAAGGAGGGGCTCAGTAAGGCATCAAAGACCTTTCCATTTTCCCAGCCTATGGAGAATACAGTTTTCTTCAGCATAACTCATAGACCACCAGCTTGCCCCAGGGCACCTCAAGCTGTTTCAATCCAGCCTCCAGTCCTCCTCCATTTGGTGAAAGTGTAAGTGTGGAAGAATAGTGTCACTGCAGAAGGTTCCCTGATCGTTTGGGCTTACAGTGTCTTAGGTATTTGTGATACATGATGCCCAAGTTGGGGAGCAGAACCATCCACACCAGAAAGTCGTACTGTCTTGGAGAAAAGTCTTGGGATCCGGACTGGCGTCACTTCTAGCGGGAAATTGTGGATGAGATGCTGGAAGCCCACAAAGGCAAAGGCAAGTCGTCACTGGCTGAGAAAACAAGGGATAGTGAGAGTTCCCTGGGAGGCACGGTGGGAAAGCTCATAGGATGCATGCCAAGACACAGCTCCCGTGGGCTGCGCGTCTTCTGACTGGTGGCCCTGGCCTGGTCTCTTGGGGATGACTCTTCCTTTTAAAGCACATTTCTCAGATTTATCCCCAGCTTCTGCTCCACGTTCCCTCAGATCCCCACAGTTCATCATCCTTCCTCTCCCCCAGAGGTACTTCCTTCCTTTTTTCTGCATCTTTCCCATATGTTCTTTCTTTCTTTTTTTTTTTTTTTTTTTTTTTTTTTTTTTGAGACGGAGTTTCGCTCTTGTTACCCAGGCTGGAGTGCAATGGCGTGATCTCGGCTCACCGCAACCTCCACCTCCTGGGTTCAGGCAATTCTCCTGCCTCGGTCTCCTGAGTAGCTGGGATTACAGGCACACGCCACCATGCCCAGCTAATTTTTTTTTTTGTATTTTCAGTAGAGACGGGGTTTCAACATGTCGACCAGGATGGTCTCGATCTCTTGACCTCGTGATCCACCCGCCTCGGCCTCCCAAAGTGCTGAGATTACAGGCTTGAGCCACCGCGCCCGGCCCCTGTTCTTTCATAATAGATCTTGATGGTCCAAGTTTTCTACAATTATAATGAATGGGTTTTTCTTAGCAGGAAAGACTTTTTCTGCAAATATCACCAGGAGTATGGAGAATGGGAAGGAGGGAAACATTTTCATTTCTTTTATATTTTTTGATTAGTCATTCAAACATATTAGTATCATTTTGTTCACCTGTGGAGGCATCTCCAGCTCCTCTAGATGAAACTGAGGTCTGACCCGTCTGTGGCACTGTGCTTATCACATGCTTCTCTTTTAACATCTATCTTATTATTTTGCATTTATACAATTTTGTGTTTTCCATAGTAGTCTTTAAATTTCTTAAGGGTAGAAGTGCTCTGATTTCACCATAGTGCACTGAGGGTTAAGCAAGATATTAGGAAAATAGAAGTGCTTAATAAATTCATGGAAAAATCTCTTAAAGATCATAAAAATACTTCAGTTCATTCAGAGGTTATTGAGCATTTAATATGTATGAAGTTGGTATATGCGAAGTTACATAATTTCCCAAATTGACCAGGTTGGGGAATTTTTGGTGTCTAATCAACTGAAGCTTCAGCTTTGCCATTGCATAAGACAAACTGTTCTGGGATTTATTTCAGTTCCTATGTGACATGAAAAAGGACCCATATTCAAGTTACTGCCACAAATTAAGTGAACTGTAGTAGTTGGTGTAATCTCTGGGTCCCATGTCCTCTTCTGAAAATTGGTGAAACAGAGAATTATTTCTTTGTTCACGTATAGCACCGAAATTCTATGCTTTTGTGTATAAGAATGGTATGCAGATGCTCTAAGAAGTGGGAATATTTTACTATAAAGCTGCACCATGCAGGTTTGTGAAAATAGCAATTGTGTACACATATACAATTAGTAATAATTCAATAAAATAAAAACTTTTCTCTCACTTTTTCAAAGAAACCTTCTTAGTGACAATGCAGAATACTGTCAAAAGCAATTCCTAAATTGATCAGACTCTCTCTCAGACTCAGTACCTTTAGTAAAATTCAGTGAAATTTTTCTGCTCTTACTTTAGGAAGAAGAAATTGGAAAATTACTGTTAGCTGACAAAGAAGGAAAATAACAGTGGATCTTAGTCACAAACATACCACCAAATTGTGGTGTTTATTTCAAAAGGGTCAGAACCATGTAGTTCTGAAAGTTAGGCTTTTTTTTTTTTTTAAATAGAATCTGCAAAGACAATACTCTATGTTCACAGCCTGCATCTCAGTGATGCATATGTGGGCACATTCCTATCATGTTAATGAGGCTTTTGCCACTGTGTGGCCCCAGTGACAGTTGGATCCACAAACAGCAGTTCATCAATTGATTGCAGGTGTTTCCCCTTGGAAAATAAAAACTGCATGTTCATACCAGGAGGTGAGGGAAAATCGATTTTCAACAGCCGCACAATCTGCTGAGTTCTGAAATATGGCTTTGGGAAGCAAATTCTCTTGCTGCTGGTTTCATACATAAATACATTCTATTTATGAAATATAGAGGCAAAGAAAGTAATAGTAAACTGAAATTTACAATACAAACTGAAAATTAACTACAGTACATCTAGAAAGGAACAAAACCTTATTTTCAAATTAATAGAAAATAAAGTCTGAAAATATTAAATGTCAGTATCCATAATTATTCTTTTGGAAGTCACTGATATCCACATTATATGAAGTTCCTCTATAAAATATTCTTTACAATTTGACCAAAAACATGCCTAGTTTAAATTTAGGTGGCTACCCAGTAATGTATGTAATCTTATATTTACCAAGTTTGAGATTTCATTGTATATTTTATTTGATCTCTCCAATAACGCTTGACTCAGTCATGCCTCATTGGGCCTCCTGACTTTTTCAAATGTGACTTTCTTCCTGGTAAACTTATTTAGACTTTTAGTGGAGACCTACTTTTTTCTTCCAATTGATCTGCCTGCCTTTATCCTTTCCTACTACAGTCTGCTGTAGATGATTACACCAACACTGTCTTTCATCAGCATTTTTCACACTTTGGACCAGCTGTCTTAGGTTCTAAAGAAGAATACTATTATACCCAGGAAACATAATTTCTAAAGTTGAAATTTGTTCCTGGGAAAATAACAACACATAATGGGCTACATGTGGATGGTAGTTTCCATGTTCAGTGCTAAATTTACAAATATATTCCTGTTGAAATACCAGTTGAAAGACCAGAAACCTAGTTCTAGTTTCCAGGTTTCTAATATGTTAAACATAAGAATTATGTATTTACAAGATATGTTCATTTTCCCAAATATACGCATCTCAACTTCAGCACTACTGACCTTTGGGACCAAATAATTCTTTATTAAGGTGCTATCCTATGTATTGAAGAATGCATAGCAAATCACTGGTCTCTGCAAACCAGATGCCAGTAGCAACCCTTTCCCTCATCCTCAGAGTTATGTCTCCATGTGTCTCCTTGCGGCAAAATTATCCCCAGTTAAGAATCATTGATCTAGAGCCCTCATGGAGGAAAATATTCCTGTTTCCTCTCTCTGGGCATGTATTATAACAAGTGGCAGTAGGAAATCAAGAAACAGAAACTCTTTTGCTCATTTCCTCTGTCAAATTTTGAGGACCATGTCAGTTTGAGAGAGAGTATTCTGAGTGACTTTTAGTTAGGGCCAGGAGACATCTCTTACTGGCTTTTTTTTTTTTTCTCACTATTTCTGTGATTTTGAACAAGTTTCTAAAACTCTACTTTTGATTCCTTATTTACAAATTAGAAGTATTGACAGAAGAGAGTGTTCTATGTTCTTTATAATATAGTGAATCTCTGAGACCTATTTTATTCATTTGTTTTAAGGATAAATTGCAATACATGCAAATAAAATCAAAAGTTTACGATTAAAATGCCTGTAGATATGCAAGCGCTACCTGCTCATGTCATTCCTCTTTCTGGCAACCTGTTACCTTTCCATCCCTTGACAAGCCCAATGTAAAACTCATTCTTTCCAGAAGCACTTTCTCAGTTAAGCTGTCCATTCATTCCAAAGTGTGTAACTCTTCTTTTCAAATTTTCTTCACAGCCAGTTTATGAGCCATTCAAGGAAATAAGTCTCATTACTTTGGAATCACACCTCGTTTGGAACCCCAAATAGAATTACATGACTTGGTCGTTCATTTAATTCACTAGATTTGGTTTCAAAAGACTTCCAGTATTTCCAACATGAAAATCAATGTTCAAAAGATGAAGATTTGTCACCTTTGCCTAAGGTGGAAAGATTGTGCCATAGGCTGTGAGGAGAATGGCAAAGGGTACATTTCATGTGGTTTTCAGGTACAGAACCTTGAGAGACTGAGTATCTTGGTAGTAAAAATAATCACTTTAAAGGTAGATTATTATTATTTGAGTTTAGTTTGAGTTTGAACAACTTATTGCACAAATTTTTTGTGTCACGTGTGTGTAT
This sequence comes from Saguinus oedipus, assembly GCA_031835075.1. Taxonomy (NCBI): domain Eukaryota; kingdom Metazoa; phylum Chordata; class Mammalia; order Primates; family Cebidae; genus Saguinus; species Saguinus oedipus. The sequence goes on along the minus strand of CM063169.1, from coordinate 11,073,191 downwards.
GAGGTTGTGTATCCTTACAGATCTGTTTTCCTGTTAATTTGTGGTTCCTGTCCTCAGCTTGCTGCTTCTCCTGTTCTGCATGCTCTCTCGGCTTAGCCACCACCTTAATTAAACCCGACACTGTTTTTAACCTGTGCTTTCTCTTCCACAGTTCAATGTGGCCAAGGTGAAACACACATCCCCTTGATAGTTTCACTTTAAAGCCATAACCAGGAACCTTAAGTGAGCTTTCAGTGCTGCCTGACAAACTTCTTCTGTTTCCCTAGTTCATGGATGTATTTTTCTTTGAACCTAGACTGTTCTTTCTTGTCTCCTTTCCGTTTTCTAAACCCTTCCTACTTTCTCTCTCAACATTACTCTGAACAGATAATCTTGCTTTCTACCATACCGCGACAAATGAAGTCATCAATCAAGAGAACATCCACAGACCCCATCATGTCTTGAGCCCCCTCTGCCTGCAGTGGTACCTCCTGTACTCTTTCTTTTCTGTTAGTAGCTGAGCTACCCCTGCTCCTCCCCAGAATCAATCCTTCCACTGTGCATGAGTGCCCACCTAGTCTGGCCTGTAGAAGGGGGCTGCTCCAGGGCAGCGTCATGCATCTCCTCTTTACTGGATCATTCTCACTGGCATAGAAATGTATTTTAAAAACACCAATTCCTTGATCCTAGTCCCCTTTGCTATTAGCTTCTCAGACCTCTGTCCCTCAGGTTAGCAAACCTTCCTGAAAAAGCACTTTACACTCTTCCCATCCTCTCTGACATTCACTCCAGCCAGGTGTATGTCTTCACCACAACACCCAAAATGCTCTTGCTAAAGGCACCACTTGGCCTCATGTGGCTACGTGCACAAGGAACTCTTCAGTCTTTATGTTACTCAGCCAAGTAACAGATTATATAGCTGTTCATCACTTCCTCCTCTCTGAAATATTTACTTTGCTTGGTTTCCAGATTCTCTTTTCTTTAGATTTTTCTCCTTTACTTGTTGCTGCTTCTCAGTCTCTTGCTTGTTCCTTTTCTTCTTTCTGGTTTTTCAATATTAGAGTACCCAGGGCTTATGCTAAATCATCTTTCCCTTCCATAGCTATTGACATGGTTTGGATCTGTGTCCTCACCCAAATCTCATGTCAAATTATATTCACAGTTTGGAGATGGGGCCTGGTGGGAGGTGATTGGATCACAGGGGTGGAGTTCTTATGAGTGGATTAGCTACAGTCCCTTGGTGTCATTCTCCTGGGAGTGAGTGACTTATCATGAGATGTGGCTGCTTAAAAGTGTGTCACCTCCCCTTTGCCCTCCTGCTCCAGCCACGTAAGATGTGCCTGCTTCCCCATCACCTTCTACCATGATTGTAAGTTCCCTGAGGTCTCCTCAGAGGGAGAAGCCACTGTGCTTCCTGTACAGTTTACAGAACTGTGAGCCAATTAAACCTCTTTTCTTATGCATTACACAGTCTCAGGTATTTATAGCAGTGCAAGAATGAACTAATACAGCTATCTTTACCTCCTGGAGGGTTTTATTCAGTACTATTTCCTGTGATACCATCTGTATGTTGAGGATTCCCAAACATGTATCATCAGCCCAGAGTTAGTTCTGAATTCCAGCCTTGTATGTCACACTCTCCTTATACATTCTTCACCTGAGTACCAGACGGGCAGTGCAGAGTCAGCAAGTCAAAACTGAACTCTCGATCTTCTTATTGTTATACCAGCCCCACCCCTGGTTCTTCTTATCTGTGTTAATGGCGACTTAATTATTCCAGTTGCTCTGGTCAACATCCTTGATTCCTTTTTCTCATACCCCTTGTTAAATCCACAGGAAATCTTGTCAAATCTATCTGCAAAATATGTCCAGAATCTGGACTCCTTCTCACCACTTCCACTGCTACCACCCTAGCCGAAACAATCCCTTATTTTTCTGAAATATCTCAGCAGCTGAGTAACTGGAATTCATAATTTTACTCTTGTTCCTTGATGCTCTGTTCTGTCATTAACACATTATCCACAGTGATCCCTTTAAGTGTCCTGTTCAGTAGTGACCCTCCACTGCTCAAACTATTTTCTTGCCTCTCAGAATAAAAACGTTCATGTTTTCAATGGCTTGCAAAGACCTACATGATCTGGCGTCACCCCTGCTTTCTGCCTACTTTAACATCTGTGATCTCAATTTACCCCTGCAGTTCAAAACACTGACCTTCATCATGTACATCGAACACTCCAGGAACACAGCTGCCCGTGGACATTGCCTCATCGTCCCTTAGCCTGGAATCTCTTATGACATTTGCATAGCTAACTACCTCAGCTCCTTCAGGTAGTTCCAGAACTCCACCTTCCTGCTGAGCATGACCCTCACCACTCTGCAACTGTGACCCATGCCCACTGCATCTCCCTCTCTTGCCTGTGCTCCCAATGGTCAACTTTTTTTCCTTATTTTTATAGTATGGGTTTTCTTCTCATGTATCATCTAAATATTATTCTAATCTAGTTATTTCTCATTGCCTGCCTCCCCCAGGACAGTATGAGTTTCATGAAGGAAGGGAGTTATTTCTTTCTTTCCTCTTTTATTCCCTGATTTATTTCAGGGCTTAGAATCATACCCAATTATACTCATAAGAGTCCAGTAAATATTTTCAAAGTAAACAATAATTAAATGTCTGTGAAGAGTTGCCTGTTAGATATGAGTGATCATTGTCTTTCAGGGAATTCAAACTTGCTTGAGGTAAGGGATTTCACTTTTCGCTTATGTTTATCAGAATAATTAGACCATATTTATTCATGCAGAAGGTGCTCAATAAATGCTTCCCAGATGATGCACATTTGCAAATATAGTGCTTCCAAAGCTAATTTCAATGTGGAGTTTTCTATAAGTCATTTTTCTACAAATTTCTCTGAACACTGAGTCAAGGTGAAGTAGACTTATACACATGACACAGTGATCTAGGATGAAGTAATGCTTCCGTTTCTTTTACCGAGTAGCAGTTATAACAAAGGAAATGTCACAGTGACAATATGCACTGTTGGTAGATAGAAACTGGTGCAAATAGCTTGAAATTATAAACACTTTGCATCGAATTATTCAACAGCTTTCTCAGTGCAGGCAGTGATCACTAAATTACATTAATAAGCAGGTAGGAAATTGATGAAACAAAACTTGATTATTTTTAGAAAAGCAGTAGAAAAATGGATCACAATTGTGTCAGATTTGTATAATCCTAGAAACCCAAGAGGCAGCCAGGACATGGGAACTATGCACAGTGTTGATGGACTAAATCCCAAGCGAGGTAAATGGGCAAGGTAACTCTTAGCTGTGAAAACTGAGAAGATCAAAACCACAGTTTCTTAGACCCCATGAGGATGAACAGAAACAGACATTTTGTCACCAGTCTAGTTTTGAAGGCTTTTACTTTTCATTGAAAAGAAATTTTGCAATGAATCACTCCAGCAGTACATAAACAATCCTCCTTAATCCTCTCTCCACATTGTCTCTCATCCCTCTCTGGAATCTCTCTCCCTTATGCAGAGGTAACCACGTTGTATTATTTAGAGCGGGTCTCCTAATCAATTTATATGCATTTGCAGCTACATATTTGTGTGTGTACATAAATGTATGCACCCCCACACAAACACACATGCATGTGTTTTATACATAGTGAGTACAATAGATGTATCAGTTCAGATGTATTATTTTACCCAATTCTATGTTTTGGAGAAAGGTATTTGTTACTACCTATGAATCTATCATTCTTTCTTAAGGTTTCTTAATTTTTAATTTTTGTGGGTAGATAGAAGGTGTATACTTATATCTCATTCTTAACAGTGGCTATATAATACTTCATGGAAGAAGTACACCACAGTTTATTGATTCTTCTAGAGTTGGTTGATTTCTGAGTTCTGGTTTTTAAAATTTAGATATATTGCAAAAGTGAACATTTCACATGCGTGTGGTAGTGCTTCCATGGGCAGGATTTCTGAAAAGCACAACTACTGAGTCCACAGAATGTGGATTTTGCATTTGATACTTGATGCTAAATTGCCTTCATGAATATTTCACCACTTTATGTTCCAATCTCTTATGTTTGAGTTCCTATCTCCCTATTCCCTCACCAAGACTAGATATTACCCATTCTTTCAAATTTTCCTAATCTGTTGGGGAGACAGAAATTACTTCTGGTTATGTCAGGGCACTTTATTTTAAACTATTTAACATTAGATGAATTCACAAGTTAAAAAAATATATACCTAGTAGTAGATGCCACTGTTTTTTTCTTTAGCATTGACTACTTTTCCTCATTTTACTTTTTTTCCCATTCACTCAAATGTTTACCCCAAGACAGGGAATCATTTAGGCTGAGAAAAAAGTGAGAAAGAAAGAAGGAAAATTAGCACTTTCTACTCCTCCCCTGCTTTTACTTTTTTAGAAAAGAGAAGAAAGAACTTAATAATTTAGAAATGCTAGACTGATTATTAGATTTGGTCCCATGTTATAATTATTAGGCCCTTCTGTTTCTGTTTAGCTTTGTGTTAGTACTGATATTAATCTACCCCACCAGTGATGTTAATTGTCAATTTAACTGTATTTTAATTGAGATGTTAATTTAATTGTAATTTAATTGAGGCAGAGTTAGAGAAAATTGTGTTTTGTTTTGTTTTTTTCTTACTTTCTACGTGTTAGTATTGAGAACTCTTATTTTTGGGAAGTCCCTATATATTTTCTGGTTTCTGCTCAAAACTCAGTCACTCTGTTAGAACCAGGAACTGGGAGGATTCACATAGACCTACTGTAGACACCTAGTAGGCTGGTGACTTTTCAAGGTGTGTTTCAGTTTAGCTCATTTGCCTAGGTTATCTGGTTTATGCCACATATAGTCTACATTTACTTTTTAAGCCAAAAACAATATTTTAGAATATCTCTTTCACTCAATTTTAATATATATGCATACACATTCTCTCTATATATACATACAGTATACATATAGTCATCTTCATAGTTGTGTGTGTGTGTGTGTGTGTGTGTGTGTGTGTGTGTGTGTGTGTAGTAAAATCAAATCATGTATTGTGTTTTGGCTTCAGAATCAGGTTTTCGGGTTCCACCACGGGACCATGGGTGTTTACATGGGTGGAATGCATGAGGAAGGTAATAATTTTCCTTGTTCTTGTCCACAACACTGTAAGAATTGCCTTCCTCTTGAAAATAACTGCTTAGTGTATCTGTTGGTTTTACACATAGTCTTCTTATCTACCATTGCACAACAAACTATTGCAAGACTCATGTTTAGAATAACAACGTTAATTTATGTTGCTCCCGAATCTGCATCTTTGTCAGGGCTTGGTGGGGACAGCTCATGTGCATTCTACAGGATGTTGGCAGGGCAGGCGGCTCACGTGGATGAAGGATCCACAGCCATGATGACTCCTTCATATGGCTGCAAGTTGGTGCTGGTTTTGGGGTCCTCCACATGTGGGCCTCTACCCAACCCTTCCTTATTTTCAAGAGAAAGGCAGTGCTTACAGTATTACAGCCAAGAATGAGGGAATTTATTACCTTTATCATCTCTTCTGCCCCTGTAAATAGCCATGGTCCAGTGGTGGAACATGAAAACCTTGATTCTGAACCTGAAACAAATACTTGATTTTATAATGTCTATGTAAGTTTAATGAACACACATGTATATTAGAATGGGAGAGAGAGTTCCAAAATATGTTTATGTTCCCAATTCTGCTTAAAAGGGGACTGGGTAATCTTGCACCGTGAAGTAACCTGAAACACACCTTGAAAAGTCACCAGCATGCTGGTCATTCTGCAAGGCCTGCCAGTGTCTTCAGATCTGGGTACGAAACCCAGCACAGCCTCACTTCTGCTATATGCCATGTTCAAACAGTCTCACACTCCAAAGGTGAGAGCATAGATTCACTTCTAGATGGGAAGAAATTCAAACAAACTAGGGCCAAGTTTCTAAAAGCCTCCATGAAACAAAATCCTTATTTATACATTTATTCATTCATTCTCATAAAATAAATCTTGGGTGTGTTTTGTAAAACTTTTTCTCCCAAAGGTGGTCTTTAGTTTGTAAAAATAAGAGCAGATACTTAGGAAAAGCTGCTGCCAGCAACAGATATAATTCTGCAGACACAGATATAATTCCTGAAATTCATCTGTACCTTCCAAAAGAATCTTCACTCCCATTGAGTGGTCATCGCCCATGTGAGTAGATGAAAATAAAATTCACTTGATGCATTTTTTAAGAAACATACTCTCAGTACATGCACTTGGTTATGATTTATTTTACTGATCTGTTAAAGATTTCATAGTTGATGAAGTGACGTATTCTTGGTCAGTTAGTGACATCCTCTTGAAATACTGAACAGAAGATTTTATTAGTGACTTACATCTTGAGTCATTTTTATCTGTTCAGTGTACATTAGGGAGATTTCACCAGGGGATTTGGGTGACAAATTTATTGAACATATGAAAAAGGGTATCAGTCTAAGAGCAGTTCATTCTACAAAGCATTCATACTGACAGGCTTTTAGTCGAGTTACAAAGCCTCAGTCGGTTCCAATATATATATATATTTTTTTACTTTTATGTTAGTTGAGTCTATGTAATAAATATCATAAAGTGTAAATATACATGTGAGCTAATATTAAAAATTGCTTCATTCTATCCCAAGAAATTCATCTCAGGAGGTGCTGCATGCTTCTCAAACTCTTTTACTATGACAAAGCAAATGTCACTTTTTTTTTGGTGGCATGGTTCATTTCAAAAGTACCCTGAGCACCTATGCAATGCTATGCTCAGAGGATAGGACTAAGGATGGCAAATGGCATTTTCAATGAATTTTCTGAGTACATTAATATATTTTTCCTGGCTTGTGAATTCAGAAAACTTTTAAAAAATTAATACTACTCTTTCACTTTGGGGCGATTATTAAGTGAGATAAGGATGATGTGACCACAGCATGAAGATGTTGGACAGTCAATCTGGCAACTGAGACAGCTAAGTGGCTCACAGGCAGGAAACATGTACAGAGGGGACACTCTGGAAGCAGGGAGGATTCATGCTTCAGGCATAATGGAACAGGACAGTGTGAGATTTCATCACGCTACTTAGAATAGCATGCAATTTAAAACTTATGAATTGTTTATTTCTGAAAATTTCCATTTAGTATTTTCAGACTGCAGTTAGTTAATCTTGAGTAAATGAAACTTTTGAAAGCAAAGCTGAGGATAAGGGGGACTGCTATATCTATAAAACGGGCTATGTTTTGTATAAGATAATGGTGTCATAAATTTTTCTACATTATAACAAAACCATTAACGTTAACGAGTCTACACCAACCACACAAAAAATCCATCACTTTGGTACTTTGACACCTTGACTCTTTCATTTATAGAAATGTTTTGGATTTTAGAAACTTGCATTCCCTTTTTGTATTTTTGTAATTCTTGGCAATAACACTTCTGAACCCTTTTTAAAATAGAATTTGATCTCCATAAACAGGCTAGTATCCCAAGCCAACTGATGAAATAATCATAACAATACAGCTACTTTCCTTAAGATGATAACTTATGTAAGGAAGACTATTGCTTTTTCTTACCTGCTAAAATTTAGTATTCTCTCTGTGTAGTGTCACCAAGAGCTGGACATAAAGAACAGTTCTGTAACTGTGTCAGGGCTGGGAGTACCCAGGCAGCCCATGGTGGTTGATCAAGACAGCTGTGCTGGAGTCAGAGTGACTTCTGTGCGGATCCTCATACTGTTATTTACTTGCTGTGTGCTGTCAAGTAAGTTACAACACCCCTCTGCTGCTCTTCTGTAAAATGAAGCTAACAGTGTATTATGGCAAGGGTTAAATAGATCATCCTTGCAGAAGAAGCTGCTGGAGTGCCTGGTGTGTAGCAAACACTAAATGTACGTTTCCTTCCCTTCTCCTTACTTTCCGAACACATTTTTCTCTTATCTTCTTTTCTATTGTCTCTTAACTTTCAAGCCACACCATTAATTCAGTGTTTCTTAAGGATCAGGATTTTTTTTTTTTTTTTTGTCTTAAAGCTACCTCCAAGCCCAAATAAGTGGAAAGTAAATTCAAAAAACAAAACTACAGCTTTACAATTTGTTTAGTTTTATGCCTAAGTGAGGCATAGAAAATCACACTGGAGGAAAGGTTGTTTGCCTAGATCTGTCTGATTCTAAAGTTTGTGTTCTTAACCATTAGCTTATGCCACTTCTTAATAACTAAGGCTAATAAGAATTATACTAATTCTAAATTCCTGAAATTGTAAGACCTGTGTGGGAGAATTTGACTCCATTTATCTAAAATCATTTGATCCATGATAAAAAGAGAAATTTTCCCTGTAATTATAGCAAAAAACATTTCTTGAACTACTTTTTGAATCAGGTTTTGTTAATAAGATACACCAATTATTGAATACTCATTATGTGCTAGTATCTTTGCTGGCCTTTTTGGTTAAGATTTTTATTTATTTTTGCTGGACTTTTTTTGGTTAAGATCATTATGTAGTTTTTAACTGGCAAATAAAAATATATGTGTATAGCATACAACATGAATACTTTGTTGCTACATGAATACGTTGTGAAATAGTTAAGTGAATATACATTTGCATTAAATTGCATACTCTGTGTGTGTGTGTGTGTGTGTGTGTGTGTGTGTGTGTGTGTGTGTGTGTGTGTGGTGTGGTAAAAACACTTAAAATGTACTCTCTTTGCAATTTTAAATTATAAAATACATTGTCATTAACTACAGTCACCATAATGTAGATAGATCTCTTAAACATATTCTTCCTAACTGATTTTTTTGTCTTTTGACCAGTATCTTCCCCTGACCCTCAGTCCACCAGCCCTGGAACCACCCGTCTGTTCTCTGCTTCTCTGAGTTTGACTTTTTAGGTTGCATACATGAGTGTGAGTATGTAGCGTTTGTGTGTCTGTGCCTGGCCTATTTTACTTAGCGTGACGCCCTCCAGGTTCATCCGTGTGGTTCATTGGTCCTTCTCATGCTTTAGCTCCCTTGATTGGCACCTCAACCTTATGAGAGAATTATTAGTATTATTCATTTTTTATGGTAGAAAATTTAGGGGTAAAAATGTGAAGGGCCTGGCCTGAGAGCCTGTAGAGACTGAGTAGATTTGTTAGGTCAACTCAGGCTGCTTTTTTTTTTTTTTTTTTTTTTTTTAATACTTTGGGTTCTTATTTCTCTTGGACCATCTAGCACAATATCATGGGCATTTCTTTCCCATTTTTTTTTTTTTTAAACTAAGTGCTGTACTATCACTGAGTGCCTTAAGTAATGATAAAGGACACATCCCCAACCTAATTAGAACACTGGAGACTAGAGCAGTGGCCCACCTGGGGGCAGTGCCTTGAAACATTTTGGTTGTTGTAATTGGGAGGGACATGCTCCTGGTGTCCAAGAGGCGGAAGCAGGGCCGAGACGCTGCTGAGCATCTCACAGTGCACAGGACAGCTCCCCATGGCAAAGAATCTTCTTGTCCCCATGTTAACAGTACTGAGGGGGAGAAACCCTGCTCTTCAAAGTAAGTTTTTCAATTCCCTAATACAGCTTTCTCACATTGTCATAGTAAACAGGACGGAGGTCCTAAACAATAGACTACAAAAATAATTTGGTGGCTAAAAGGGATTTTTAGTTTATTGGTTGGGAAAATACTATAAGTTGGATCTTCGCTCCACTGCTTTCACAGTCAGTGGCTATTTGTACATGTAAATAATTTTCATCAATTAAATTATAAGGAAACTAATTAAGACATAAATTATAACTAAATGTTGATTACTAAGCATCCAATTTACCTACTTACCTTCTAATTATGTTTGCATATTTTTAAAAACATTTTTGATTAAGAATGTAAGTACAACTTGGGATGCATACTTTTTTTATAGACATAAAAACCAAAAGTTTCTAAGGTCCAGGCTGTCTAATTTCTAATTTTGTATATAGTCACTAATTAATGTTCCATATCAAGAAGTTCAAAATAAGAAGGAGGTATTCCAAGGACTACCGTAATTTGGTCCTTTCTTATAATAATTTTAATTCTAATAAATTCAATTTTTCTCTTTCCTTTCTTTGGGGGGGTATACTAAATACCCATACATTTAGTCACTTTATAATTTTTCCTTCCTCTTCCCTAGTAAATTGGAAGTGGGCATTGCAGAGACACTTGACATTTTAAAACCAGGCTTTGACTGCCGGGATAATAAACAGGTCTGTTACTGACTGTCCCCACAGTCGGTGAAATATCCTGGTGTGTCTCAATCTATACCATGTTATAATTTCATGATGAATAGCTTTACAAAAGGAGACAGATAGTTGTCTTTCAGAAGCACAGGAAGAAAATCAGAAAGTACCGAAGTGGCGTGAACTATCTCTTCACAGAAATAAAGCAAAAAGCCCAAGAACCAAATAGAGATTTTGATAGGAAGCTTACAAATCAATCTTTTTATTTTTTTAAAGTAAGCTACTTATAGTACAAATAGACAGTGTACACTATGACATGTGTTTGTAGCCTGGGAAAATATAAAACATATGTTTTACTGCAGAACATAATGCATTTAGAAAATAAGAGTGGTCTTCTTCTAGGGGCCTTGCGTCTAAAAAGCCACTTCTTATTTTCAATGCTGACTTGTATGTAATTTTGGCAGAGCATTCACTGTTTGCATTTATGTGGATTTCTAGCTTTGATTAGGAAACAAGTTATTGAAGGACTACTTATGGTTACACAATGACTGAATTTTCCCCAAACACTGGAAAATAAAAATGTGGATGGAATTCTTGTTACCACCTCAACATCATTCAGTTAAAAAGTGAGTTGTCTTCTCCAAATATTCACTCCAAAGATGAAAGAGCTGAAGCTATCCAGTCGGGGTGAATAATTTCCCCAAGACCTCACTGGAGCAACAGCAACACAACTGTAATATTGATTTCTAAGACATCTTCCTCTGCCATCTCTTCATTCTCTGAACAATATTTATAAAGCATGAAATTACTATCACCCTGGTGTTAAATTATGTACTCAGGATTCAGTAATAAATGATTAAAAAGACAGAATTCCTGCTTTTAAAGAGTTTTTAAGATAGAGGGAGATGGAATATAAAAGTCTCCCTTGCAATAAATTCTTTTTTTCTTTTTTCTTTTTTTTATTTTGAGATGGAGTTTTGCTCTGTCACCCAGGCTGGAGTGCAATGAGGTGATCTTAGCTCACTGCAACCTCCTCCACCTCCCAGGTTCAAGCAATTCTCCTGCCTCAGCCTCCCAAGTAGCTGGGACTATAGGCACACACCACCATGCCCAGCTAATTTTTGTATTTTTAGTAGAGACAGGATTTTACCATGTTGGTCAGGTTGGTCTTGATCTCTTGACCTTGTGATCTGCCTGCCTTGGCCTCCCAAAGGGCCGGGATTGCAGGCTGCAGTAAATCCTTTGAGTACACAGGATTCACAGTGCCCTGCTGGAGATACAGTACGCTGTCACAGGTTTCCCACAAGAACTGACCTCTACAAGAAACAGAAAGAACTGAAGCAGGGGAAGGAATGGAAGCTCCAGGCATAGGGAAAATGACAGCAGGGGAAAGAAATCACGGCTGGTCCAGGGACCTGTGAGTAGCTGAATACTGGGGCTCAAGGTTAGCTAAGGAAGTGACAGACGAGGCTGGAAAGGTTTGCTGGGGACAAGTCATGAAGGGTTTGTTTACTATTCTGTGTCATTTGGATTTTATTTGCAGTCTTTGTAAAAGTGACATGAAGAGATTTTCCTGTTGGAAGGATGACTAGCTACATAGTAGAACTAATGTGTAAGGGTGGCCCAAGGAAGCAGGTTTCTTCATAGCTTTTGCAATAAATGGGTGAGGAATGACTGAGGTCTCAACTGGATGGTGCTGGCACATGGAAAATGATGGGTAGATACCAGAGGTATTGCAGGGAGAAAATCTGGGGAAAAAAAGGTGATTAGTTAAGTGTTACTGTAGAGAAAGAGATGAAAGAGAAAGAAAAAGACCTAGGCATATAAATTGAGCAACTGGATAATGGCACAATTTTTTAAAGGTAGAAAAGATGGAAAGTGGAGCATGTTTGTGAACTATTGTCTTTGTATTTAGTGATGTGAATATGTACTTATATTTTAGCCAGTTAAACTTGAGCTAAAAAATCCAATCTATAGGAAAGCATGATTGGAGAGAGAGACTTGAGGCCTAAACATAATTAATGAAACGGTCAGACCATTTGATTTCACTTGATGTATAATGATGGGAAGGAAGGGAGGTGTAGCAGTTTGGCCACCTTCTTTCCTTTTTGTTTTTTATAGTCATTCTCAGCCAGGCATGATGGCTCACTCCTGTAATCACAGCACTACAGGAGGCCAAGGTGGGAGGATCACCTGAGCCCAGGAATTAAAGACTAGCCTAAGAAACATGGTGAAATCCCATCTCTACCAAAAAAAAAAAAAAAAAAAAAAAAAAAATGGCCAGGCATGGTGGTGCATATAGTCCCATCTATTTGGGAGGTTGAGGAAGGAAGATTACTTGAGTCCAGGAGGTTGACACTGCAATGAACTGTGATTATGTCATTGCACTCCAGCCTGGGTAACAGAGCAAGACCCTATCTCAAAAAGGTTCTTGCTAGGACACCTTCCTTCCTAGCTCTTTTTGCTTCAGTGCTTCTCAAAGAAAGGATGGGATTTCTGAAAATACTTAGGTAGAATGAAGTGGGAAAGTAGGTGTGAATTCAGCCCGAAGTTAATTTTACTGACAGTTCTCTATGTGCAGTTGTGTTAATGACCAAAATCAGCCAAAATAACAGCAAGTTATACAGGTTTAGAGAAAGACAAAATTGTTGCCTACAAGATAGATTGTCACCAAAAAAGGATTCCCAAATTGCCAAGTGCTGTTTTCATTTGCTGCCTGCTGTCATTCTAACTTACCCCATCTATTGGGAATTTCTAGAAGGCATCTTAACTGACTTCTATGGTGCTAACTGCAGAAAACATACTGAATTTCCTTCTTCTTTTAAAGACATTATAGCCTCTTCTTTCCTGAATAAAATCTCAGTCTGAGTCAACATTCTGACAGACGTTTAAACAAACATGGGGCATTAAAATGCAGTTTTAAAAAAGAAAAAAAGAGAGAACTAACTAACTGTGAAATGCCCTGTCTATAAAAAGAACCAGAAGTACCTACAGTATTGTGGTTGTTGAGTTTGGGGTGGTATGTTTATGCACTTGAGTGATTTTTGCTTTAAATATTTATTGATTGATGTGAATTCAAACCAACCGCTTAAAAGTTAAAGTTTGGCAGTTGGGGCCAACTACTGTCAGTAGCTGGTGGCTGGCACCCAGAAATGGCAAGGATTTCACTGGGGGTTAACCATTCACTTGAGTACATAGGTCCTTATATGAGAGCTGTTAGCATTCTGTTTCTGCTCTCCCTTGAGCCTAGGATGACAATCATGATAAATTATATCATACTGTGAGGTGGTTTGTAATGAAAAATAAAATTCCGAGAGGGATCGTAACACAACCTCTACACTCAGGCTCTGATACAACACTTAGAAATGTGCAATTGTCTTTTCTCTCCTCTTTCTCTTTTGTCTTTGTTAAAAATAAAAACCAAAACCAATACACTCCCACCCAAAGAAGAAACTCACACACACAAAAACCACACACAGGTTTAAGAGAACTGAAATGTGTACTGGAAACAATACTCTTTATCTCGCTAAAGATTAGGATTTCTATTTTATCTATGGATATCTATCTAGATATCATGTATGTATGTATCTGTCTTTCTTAATTATTCACTTTTAAATGGAAAAGAGATAGTGGAAAATGAACAGATTGGGGATTTGAAAATTATAGATGGGATAAACTGTGGAGTTAGGGAAGCTACAGGTGTCTTAAAAACTAGGTAACAGCTTCCTCCATGGACTTGGACAATTGTGCACTTATACAAGATTCTCTTTGTAGGTATACCACAATGGTTAACATTTTGATAAGATCTTTCTTGTATCAGAAGGGCTAATTTACTTTATTATTTGAATATATTGGCACTTTAGCATAAACTGGATCACCTTTCTGTTTTTAATTTAAGCCTACTCTTGGTGAAAGTAAACAGAATTCGTCCTTTTAAAGGGACAATGCAATGCCATATTACTTTTCACTGTTAAATTTCTTGCTTTCATCATTTAAATGGTGTAATGTTTTTGTCTTCATTCTCTCCAGCGTTGCTGGAGACCTTGGCTTTTTACTTCCCTGACATAACTTTACTCTGCTGGAGCAATGCTCACATTGCTCTGGAAACACTGGAAAATCTCAAGTTGCAGTTAAGTCTACTCCATGGATGAGTATGAGTCCACAGGCCACCTCTCAAACTAAAGATTCCCCAGCCAGATAACACTAAAGAGTCTTCAACAAGGCAACATCATTACTCTGTGTGCTTAGAAGAAGAGGGATTATAAATGTCAGCTGTTGCTCTCTGACTCCTGCTGATTGATTCATTGATTTACTCATCTTTCCAATAGGCATGTGCTGTGAGTTGACTATACTGAATGACACTGTGGAGGTTATAAAGAAATAAAATATTTGGGTTTACTCTCAACTAAAATTCTAATTCTTTCTGCCATATATTCTTATGTGAGATCTCAGCCTGCTGTATCCAAGTCACCTGGTACCTGGACTAGGGCATTTTTCTATCAAATTAACTTTAAAGGTGTTTCAGTAATTAATAATGATCAAAAGTTATAAATATTGGGAAACTATGAAGGATGAGGTGGAAAAGGCCACTTGGGAGAAAATTAGATAAAATAGGCATATATAAAATTAAGCCATTTGTTATGGGCTAAAATGTGTCCCCCACAAAATTCATGTTGGGGTCAGTACTTCAGAATGTGACTATATATGGAGACAGGCTCTTCATAGAAATAATTAAAATGAGATAATTAGGGTCAACTCTAATCTGACAAGATGGGCATCCTGGTAAGAAGAGGGAATTTGGACTCAGAGGGAAGAATACATAAAGACACGGGGAGAGGATGACCATCTACAAGACAAGGAGAGAGGCCTTTCCATAACGAACCAACCCTGCCAACATCCAGCTTCTGGATTCTGGTCTCCAGAACTGTGGAATAAACTTCTTCTGTTTAAGCCACCCGGTCTATGGTACTTTGTTATAGTAGCCCTGGCAAACTAATACAACATCAAACTTGGAAAGTCATTCAAATGCATTTACTGAGCAAATCACGTGTACAAATCATTATCGTAAATGTTGCATAGTAGAAATTAATTTAGGCTGAAGTTCCTTGAAATTCACTTCTCTGACAAGTAAAACCACATTTTGGGTATCTGAGGAACACACACACATCCAGGAACATAAAGCCAAGTGGGGTAGGGCTTTAATTATGGGTAATTAGGAATTTTTAAAATTGGAACTATCACAATAATGGTAATGATAATAATACAAGCTGCCTACATTGAGTGTCTTCTCTGTGCCAGATATGGCAGTAAGCATCACACCACCTCTCTTTAGTAGAGATTTTTATTACTTTCAAATAAGAAAACTCTACCTATCATCTATCTGTCTGTCCATCTGTCTGTCTCAGTCATCTATCTGTCTGCCTGTCTGTCTGTCTGTCTGTCTATCTATCTATCTATCTATCTATCTATCTATCTATCTATCTATCTATCTATCTATCTATCTATCTGGAACCTGAAGCTTCTATAAGTTGTCTTGTTTGCCCAAGCTCTCATAGCTGGAATTTTAAAGATAAATTCATCTAAGTTCTAACCCAAAGCTCTCATGGTGGAAGGGACATGGTATAGGCACTTAACTGTTCTTGCAAGGAGTGTCAGACACTTTCAAAGGATTCATCTGCCCCAAGAAATGTCAGCTCTGTTCCGCAGGCCCTATCAGTGCCCCTGGATAGGTACTGGGTTTGAATGTTTACTGAGAGTTCTGAAATCCATACTAGCCCATCAGGATGGAAACTATCCTGGGAAACTTCAGTATTTAGGCCTAAAAATATTATTCTGGTCTAAATACTCCAAATTATTTCAGAATTTCAGATTATTAGAAATTTACCCTTTTTCCTCCCCAAACGTCACCCAGTTACTTGAAGAGGAGCTCACAATAGACCTCTCCTTGCCTAACACTTCTAAGGCAGTAGGGAGGAATTCTTGCTAAGGTCTTTACAAGGTCACAGCCAAATATATGAAATAGACAAGAGGACCACATATAAATTTGCATAAAAATATGCCTTGAATTTGCATTTGAATGCATTTTAATCTACATGAAAGTCTATTATTCTAGTAGAATATAAATTTTATAATTGTTCTTATTTAAAGCTGTCATTATCTCTCACACCTTGTCCAACCCCCATCCCACTTTCAGTTCTTCCCATGATGTCTGCATGCTCAGAGATGACTTCTTTCATGACCCAGTCAAGATGTCACAGAGGTACTGGCACTTTTACATAAAAAGCTCAAACTAAGGCAGCCTCCATTTTTTTCTCTCACCAGAAAATCCACTATACACTTTTCTTTCCTCTTCCTGTCTAGTTTTTTTCTCTCTCAAGTGATTTTAAAATCCACCACTCTCAAAACTTGCACCAGACAAAGTTAAACAGGCAAGGGAGACTTCATTCAAGACTATTGCAATTGGGAGAGAGACTAAACTCCACACCGTTAAAATGAAAGGTGGGCAAGGCTTTAAATACTGGAGTGAACCAGTGGAAAAGTATTGAAAGACAGGACAGGGGAGGTTGGTTAGTGTGATCAGGCCACCTCTGTTTCCCGACTGGTGCTGATGGAAGTTTGGCTCCTACTCTTTCACAGAGACTGGGAGATAGGGGCTCCTCCTTGATGATGCCATTTCAAAGTGATGGCTCTCAGCTCCTTGAAGGAGACATTCCTGGGTTGTAAAACTTGCAAAAGGAGATTTATATCTTAAAGAGACAGAGTTTCTAATTACAAGCTTTCTAGAGTAAAGTTTTTCTATGAAAAAGAAGGTCACGGGCCTAGAGTCAGGAAGAAACCTGATTAAAGTTGAATTAAACTGGGGACTGTTAAGGCTGTCTTGGTCACTGCAGAAAGAATATAGTCAATTAAAAGTTATATATGCAGCCATCAAGCCCCTTCCCCATTACTGCCTTCTCTCTTTAGCACCCCTAATATGTAGAAATTTATTGGTTTATTTGATCAATGTGGAGGGAAGAAAAAGTCAGAATGGGAGGTTACAGCAGGAAGGTGTGGAACTCAGAGCAAGTAGCTGCTTTTCCATCCAATGTAAACAGAAGATTGCTTTCCAAGTGTCCCCAGGTGTCAATCAGCTGCAATCAAGGGGGCTTCCTCATCTTAGACATTAAAGGAAGTTATTGTTTCTCTCTTCATTTTAAGTCCTTGATAATCTTTGATGATGGTCATAACGATGTCAGCTAGCAATGAGCCACTGTTTCATAGAAGGCAATGGTTTTGATGTTATCCCGTAACACCCTTGTGAGTAGGGCATGAGTTTCATTCATATTGTGCAGAAAAGCATAGTGAGATGCCAAGAAGTGCAGTGGCTTTTGTAGTCATCCAGATAGTGACGTTTTGGAGGAAGTCAGATATTTTATAGTTTACCTCTACCACTTACCAGCCCTGCGACCTTACCTTAGTGACTTATCAGATTTTCCTCATCTATATAATGAAGATAACAATAATATAAAATCTGAGGGTGGTTGGGAGAATTTTTTGAGAAAACAATCCACGTGCAGCTCACAAAAACTTCCTGAGCATGTAGAAAACACTTGAAAAACATTGACAACTATGACTTATGGGATAAATCTGGGTTCCTCCTGATTCTGAAACTCACGCTTTAGAATATCATCTATGTTTCTGTAACCTCATCAGTCACCTAAAGTGTTTGAATTAAAATTTTCTATTAAACATGGAATTCCAGGAGCATAAAGGGATGCATGATGCTTACAGATGCCACCTGTTTTTTTTTCCTGTCTTAATTTTCCAGATTTTAATTTTTTAATATCAATTACTTGCAGAATCTAGTCTTTTAGAACTGCTCTGCAGATAGTTAAATAACCTCTGCAGCTGCCTGACACTGGTTGGATTGTTCTTTTCTCTATGGTATTCTTGATAACAAGGAATAATAAATATCATTTCTTTTACACAATGCATTGTTCTCTTTTCTAATTCCTTTAAGTCATTCTTTGGAATTTTATCTTTTATAATGGTGCATTTGCAATTGTAGTATTTACATTTGTTTGCTCATACCTTCAGAAAAGTTGTGAAGGCCATATGCAGTACAAATGAAGAGTCATCCATCACATGCCATGGACCACTGCTGACTCCTCAGCAGGGTTTCCCTGTACTTGACTTATAGGACATTCTCTTGTTCATTTGCCTTCTATCTTTGTCATTCCTATGGCTTCTCCTTCATAGAGAGAGAGGTTATTTCTTTATTATTTTATATTCTACTTGCTTCTTGCAAAGTTACACATAGATTTATTATTTTGTATAGGAGTGGTTTATAATTGTAACTTACTTTCTAAATTCATAATTCTCATTCATGCCCATAGAACATAAGATTGACAGGATGTTTTTCTATCCTTGATCTTCCGAACATTGTGCCTATTTCTGTGAAGGTACCTAATAATCCAAACAGGATTGTATTTCATGGATAACTTGAACAATATATATCCATTTTATGCCTTCTCTTACAAAAAGGTGTGCTTCCTTTAGATGGTGATCTCTCAGGGGAATGAAGTGACTAAGGTATTTATTTGCTAATCTTGAATACAGGCAGTTCAAAGTATCTAAAAGAAAACAGATCTCCACATATATTATTGGAATAATTCTGAGATGTTTTGTTCTTGAATATGTGACACTGTTAATGCATTTTAGTGAAGTGAAATGAAAATTTAAATGGGGTTATCAGAGGCTAAATGCTGTCACTCAGTGTCAGTGTTGATATTTTGGGCATTGTTCCAGCAGATCATAATCTGGGAGATAATGACTCTAGTTCTGTTTTTCCCAGCTGTTCTTACTAGTGGGAACAGCTGCCATTGTTACACTTGTAAACTCTGTGCTTGGCAGAACTCTTGATGGAGACTGAAAATTCATTTTTGTTTGTGAGTTTCTTTTCCTGCTTGGTAAAGTTATGTTCAGATTTAAAACAGGAGCAACACAGCATTCTCTGGTTGACAATAATGATGCCTAGGAGAAATTGAAGGAATTCAATTGCACTGAGCATGCATTACCTTGCATTTTACCTTTATCCTGGTTGAATGAATCATTTGTGATACACTTATTTGAATAAATTTGTCTTACATTAAAAAAAATCCCTCAAGGACAAATGTAGATGACTGAGTCCACAGCCTGTCATGTTGTGAGACATAAGATGAACTAAGAAATTTCTGCTACATTTTGTGGATGATGATTCCTCTTCAGGAATTCACCTTCTCTCACCTGGCTCCCTTCGTGCCCAATGCCAAAATTGGAAGACAGTTGGACTTGATTAGAGGTGCATACAAAAAATGCTTTTTCCTCTGTGAAGCCTGTCTGCTGTGTAGGGATTGAACCGGCAACTTTGGCCTCATTAGCATCGTGCTCTACCAGATGGCTCCTGGAAGAATTAATATTTGACATGAAATAATTTTTCTGAATGATCAAAAATAAAAGTAAATGAATTTGAATCAAAGTGTCTTTTTCACATGAATCAAACCATATCCAAAGGATCTTCAGATTTCCTGTGTCATAAATCATAAAATGGTATTAGACATCTCACCAGATGTCAGATGAACAGCTTCAGGAATATCATGTCATAGACTAGTGGGTTTATCTTACTGTGGGTTTTTTAAATTGTGATTATCATTTTAAAGAGATAGATGTTTTGGCAGAGACTTTTATGAGTTTTAAGCCTTTAGTTGTATATGAAAATACTTCAATCCTATGTTTGACTACTTTTTCAGGGCGGAATCTTGAAACTTCCGACGAAAGGAAAAACGTCCTAAATCCAACATGTGGACATTGGCTAGAGTTCCTTTCTCTTTTTGCTTTCTTTCCTAGATTTTCAGCCCCAAAATAACACTTCAAAATCCAGTTTTGGAGTCCTTTATAAATGCCAGGCTTTTGTCCACTAACTGATGGAATCTTCAATTTGCATTAATCCTTCATGTCATCATATTGTAGAATATCTCCTATGAGCTATCTCCTATCAAAAGAGAAAGTGGCTTTTCCTTTTGACTTGTCTGTTTCTACTCATGCAGTTTCCTTTGCTCAATGACTAAAATTTTAAATCTAGGTCATGATTGCTTGTCAGTCTCTTTCACTAGACTGTATGCTCCTTAAATACTGGAATTGTCATCTTTTATTCTTCATTGCTTGGTTCAGCTCTTGCTACACTGTGTTGTTGAATAACATCATTGAAATAAATGAATATGCATATTTTAACCTTTGCTTTCTCTGGTATTCTTCTGATTATAGAAACTGAATAGATGATCAAAAAAATTGAATGCAGAATCAAGTTATAAAAATGTGTAGAATAAAAGGTCTTGCCTTCATTTTCATCCGTCATCTGCACAACTCTTATTGCTGCCCCTGTGGGTAACCACGGTCATTAGTTTCTTTCTTTTTCTTTTTTTTTGAGACGGAGTTTTGCTCTTGTTACCAAGGCTGGAGTGCAATGGCATGATCTCGGCTCACTGCAACCTCTGCCTCCTGGGTTCAAGCAATTATCCTGTCTCAGCCTCCTGAGTAGCTGGGGCTACAGGCGCACACCACCATGCCCAGCTAATTTTTTGTATTTTTAGTAGAGACGGGGTTTCACCATGTTGACCAGGATGGTCTCGATCTTTTGACCTTGTGATCCACTTGCCTCAGCCTCCCAAAGTGCTGGGTTTATAGGTGTGAGTCACTGCACCCAGTCCATTAGTTTCTTCTTCTTCTTCTTCTTTCCTCCTCCTCCTCCTCCCCCTCCCCCTCCTCCTCCTCCTCCTCCTCCCCCTCCTCCTCCTCCTCCTCCTCCTCCTCCTCCTCCCCCTCCTCCTCCTCCTCCCCCCCCTCCTCCTCCTCCTCCTCCTCCCTCCTCCTCCTCCTCCTCCTCCTTCCTCCTCCTCCTCCTCCTCCTCCTCCTCCTCCTCCTTCTTTCTTCTTCTTTCTTCTTCTTTCTTCTTCTTCTTCTTGAGACGGAGTTTCGCTCTTGTTACCCAGGCTGGAGTGCAATGCCGCGATCTTGACTCACTGCAACCTCTGCCTCCTGGATTCAGACCATTCTCCTGCCTCAGCCTCCTGAGTAGCTGGGATTACAGGCATGTGCCACCGTGCCCAGCTAATTTAGTTTCTTATGTTTTCTTTGAGAGTTTCATTTTGCAGGTATACATATGCACACATGTACATTCTTATTTCCTTTTTTGTAGATCCAGAAGGTATGTGTAGCATCTCATACACATTATATCTTGATCTTTATTTGAAGTATCTTAGAAGAAAGTATTTCCATGTTTGGATACAGTTCTTCCATTCCTTTTCTTTAGGTGGTATCGCATTGCATTGTGAAAAGTTGACCTTGTTTATTAACCATCTGAATTGTTTCCTCTCAGTGGCCATAAAGGATGCTTCAGTAGAGTCTTACATCATTTCCTATTTGTGCAGTTAAATTCCCAGGATATAGTTTCTGGGTCCATTTTCATGATGATGACATTGACAACTTGCCCAGCAATGTATGAAAGCACCTGTTCCCCTATAAACTCATAAGAGGGTGTATGAATCTGTGCTGTTATAACAAAATACCTGAGAACAGGTACTTTATACACAACAGAAATTTATTTCTCACAGTTCCGGAGGCTGCAAAGGCTGAGATGAAGGTGCCAGCAGGTTTGGTGTGTGATAAGGGCTTGCTCCATAGATGGCACCCTCTCGTGTGACATCCTCACGAGGCAGGAGAGCAAAAGGGCAAAAAGGGGTAAACTTTCTCCATCAAGTCCTTTGATGAGAACACGCAATTCCACTTGTCAGGCCAGAACCCTCCTGACTCAGTAACCTTGCAAAGGCCATACCTCCTAATATTGTGGCATTGGGGGGTCAAGTTTCATGAATTTTGGAGCAATCAATGTCATTCAAACCGTAGCCCAGAGTCAGTTATCAAAACACAGATTAAAAAAAATATATCTGGAGAAAAATGTATTTGAATTCAACTTTAGTTAGCATTTCACTCATTATATGTAAACCTGAACATATCATATGTTTAGGCATCATTTGCATTTTCTTTTTTGTGAACTTCTGCTCATTTTCTTCCTATTGGGATTTGGGTAGGTTTCTCATTAATTTAATTATCCAGGCTTGATCCTAGTGGGAAATTTGAGCATCTCTCAGTCCCTTTCCCTGTTCCCTGGCAGTTAGCTGCACTTAGCTTGATTCTTTTTTGAATAAACTTTCTATATGAAGAAAATTTTGATTCTCATGTGGTTAAATTCATCAGATTTATGGCTTTCGAGTTTTAATCTTTGTAAAGAAGACTTTTCTTATTTCACTATTATGAAGAATTTAGCCATGTTTTATTGTAGTAGTTTTGCAGCTTAATTCACATATAGATTGTTAATCACTGGAAATTTATCATGGTGTATAGAGTGGCATATGGATCTAACTTTATGCTTTTTCCAAATGTCTGCTTAGTTATTCTTACCACTTCTCAGTAGTCCCCTTTTCCCTACTGATTTCAAAAGGTGGAAACAACCTTTACCTAATACTAAATTTCCTTTTTTAAAAAAGAAAATTTTTTAAATTGGGATTTTGCTAGGTTTTCTAGATTTGAAATTATGTTTGATGGTCTATTTATGCATCAATATCATATTTTTTATTATTAATGCCTTATAATATTTAGATATCTAATAGGACCAGTGATTCTTCATTGTTCTTCTGTTTCAAATATTTATTCACTACATTGTTTATCCATATTAATATAACCACTGTCCAAATTCTGAATAATTGTGGCATTTTTTTAGGTACATTTCAAAGGAGTGAATAAACTTACAGATAAATAATTCTTGTATGATGTTGAGTCTTTTTTCCATAAACACACATCTTTTATTCGATTTTTAAGTTTTGTTTTTCAGTGATGTTTTAAAATTGTTTTTATATAGATTTACACAGGTCTTATTAAACTTGTTCCTAGGGACTTTATAATTTTAATTTTTTTGTATAGGACCTTTCATTCCATTATATTTTCTAACTGGCTATTGTTTGCACATATAAAAACAACTGATTTTTTAAAAATATTAATACCTCTCTTGTTTTCTGCAATTTTTATGAACTTACTGTTTTCAGTCGTTTTTGTTATACTTTGTGATTTTCAGGCATAATCAGATCAGGTAAAATTAACAGTCTTTTTACTTTGGATTTTTATGACTAATTCTTTCCATTTTATTTTTGCTTAGTTCCTCATTTACAACATTAAATGCTGGCTTTTATAGTAGTTATGCTTGTTTTGTAACTGACTTTAGAGAGATTTTTTTCAGCATTTTGTTGACTTTTGGGCCTAGACATCCCTCTCTCACTGTAGATGTCTGTATATGAGTGTGTCTATTTATATATTGATGCACTTTTAGCATCTACATAATTCAACTTAATAATTGTGTCAGTTTAAGTCCTCTCAGAAATAAACACTCAAAAAGGATTAGACAAGCAAGACATTTATTGAGAGAAATTCTTTAGAATAAAAGAGCAGGAGTTGATAGGCCTGTGTGTGGCACTGCAGGGCTGAGACCTGTTCAATGCGAGGTGGAAGGAAGGGAGATCTGACAAGAAGGGTCTCAGACCCTAGTGCTGTTCTCAAAACGTTTGGTCACAGTGATGAAGGTTCTCAAGCCAAAATTTCCCATCAGAGGGTTCTGTGGATCTGCAGGAATGGACTTCCCTAGTGTCCCTTCTGTGTCTGCCTGGAAGAATCCTAAGGGAAGTGTGGCCAGCCTCCGTGTGCCTGCAGCAGAGACCCTGAATGGGGTTCGGCTGGGGATGCTTGTTAGCCAGGCTTGCCGTGCTCCCTGCAGAAATGAATCTATTGAATCAGAGCTGAGAACTGCATTTCTGTGGCTTCCACAAAATTATACTTGCAGTTAACTGCTGGTTGTGTTTATTTTTATGCAGAATGCTTGCATTTCTGTTTTAGGGAATGCTCAAATTTTCCTGAGTGAAAGATTAGGGTCCAAGCCTTTCAGGTCTTAGGTAACCATCATTTAATATTTGATACAAGCATTGGTGGATTTGTTCCCCATCTAGAATGCACATTTAAAAGATCAAAAGAGAAGTAGACACTTGCAATAGAAACTTTTACATCTAAAAACAATTTAGGAGTCACTTACGGCTTCTTCAGTAACAGGATGAACAGAAGGAGAAAAGAAAATATACAACAAATTTTGAGCTGTAGTTTGGTAGAAACATAAGTCTTAAAATCTGATAAGCAGCTTATAATAGCAGAAACAACGTGAACTTTGGAGTTAGATAAGCCTGGGTCCAAAACCTGGTCATTACCACAAATTATTTAACACTATGATCCCAAGGTACTCTTTCTTTTGACATGGGTAGAAAACATTTCCCAGCATCCCTTACACTGAGTATGGACATGTGCCTAATTCTGTCCTAAAAGAATGGGAGTGGAAGGGCTGTGTGCTACTTCTGGCCATAAAACCTTCAACATGAGATTCTCCCTTTTTCTAACTGGATTCAAATGATGATGGTGCAATAGGGGATCCAGAGCCATCAAATGGAAGGAACTCACCCTAAGTGATGGCCTGGATGAGAGTGCAGTCATAAAAACCCATCCAGTAGCTCACGTAAGTAAGAAATGAGCATGCATTATGTTTGAACCATTCAATTACTGGGTCTGTCTATAACTTAGAATACTGATACGTGGCCTAGTGAGAATTCAATGCTAATGCATAAAGAATATTTAATTCACAGTAGATGCTCAATAAATATTAATTCCTACCCTCATTGGTAGTGTAAGCCAAAAGGTACTTGAAAATGTATACGTTTTAAATAATAGAAATAAAGTTTAAGTAATCTAAATTCAGTCTATTTTCAAGATTCATATCATAATCAAGTTCTTAATAATTTGTTATTTTCTAGCACACCACTAGCTGTAGAAAAATAGCAGTACAGGAGGTATAGAGTTGGCGTATTTTGCACAGCTTGTTCAGATGTAGGAGGATCATTATTCACTCATACATGCAGGATTTAAAAGAAACTCTCATGGTGCACATATGAATTCTCCAGATGTAGAAATAATATTTTGTAGCTGATCTTTTACTGAGTGAGTTCTGGAGAAAAGATATGACATGCAGTTTTTGGCACTAGACGATATCTGGACAGCAGCAAATTCAGCAAAATTAAAAACAATATTTTTTGAACAACTTAATTGTATCGGTCACTGTTTTAGGCATGTAAGCCATACGACACTCAGAAAAGAAATATACTTGTGCAATCTAAGAGATGAAAACAAAGATCTCCAAATCCTTGATGCTGACCCCAACTCTGTTTCTAATGCTGATACTCCAGCCCTAAGTGTATGCCTGCATGGGGTTGAGGTCTTGTGCATAACTACACAAAATAACAGAATGACACTCCTGGAGAGGCTGGTAGAAAGCAGTTTATACACGCAATCTCATTGGAGCCTCACACTGGCACTTTGAAACAGGCACTTCCCACCATTTATAGATGGTATACCTGAGGTTCAATAAAGGTAAATAATAAATAGAGCAATGCACCCAGGAGTGAAGAGTTAAGCGTAGATTTGATTATGAATCTGATTGTTCTCAAACCTACATTCCTTCCCTAGACAACACTAATTTATCTGGGATTAACTGTATAAGTTTGAGTCTTTTTTCCCACAAACAACTGACATTTATCAACTGAAAACCTAAATTTTTTTTTGATGATTGGGCATCCTTTCTAAAACTCAGCGTCAGCTTAGGATGGGTTGTTGTTATGCATGTAATCTCTCGATATGTTAACATGTTATCTCTCTGTTGTCACACACTCTGGGCAGTGCTATCAGGGGATACCAAAGCACTTTTGCCAGCTGTTCTAGGAAAGGGGGTGCTAGATGAGCAGCCCTTTCCACTTAGTTTGTCCTCTTTTCCACATTTGCTGTTCTTAAGAAAGGCATGAAAGGGCCCCGTTGTTTCTGAAGTATTATTTTAAATCACTATTCTTTACCTCCAAAGAAGTGCTCACTAGACACAGAGAAATGACTAATATCTTAAATCAGAACACCTAAATTGATTTCTGATACTGCCACTTACAAACTGTGGGTTTTTTGTTAAATTGCATATTCTCTGACCTTCAGTTCTCATGTATGACAAACGTGAATATTAATAGCTATGTCATAGAATTATTGCATCAACTTAATGAAATATGTAAAAAAGTGCTTTGTAATATAAAATTGCCATGCAATTATTTGCTAATATTTTCACCACTAAAAAGTAAAGATTTCAATGCTGAAGTTCTTCATATAGTCAGAACAAAAGCTCACATCCTTGGGTATTTACTAATTTATTTTCTATCTGGCTCAACTTACAGCATAATTCCCTTCCACTTTTTGTCTTGATGGGGTATATATGCCTGTTATATGTGATTGTGACTGTGTGTGTGTGTATGTGTGTGTGTGTGTATGTGGCGTGGTGGGTAGTGGCAGAGGTATCCTTATGCTCCATTTTCATCTACGTATTTGTAATTGGAAGGTACTCTTTTGCCTTCTCTTTCAACACAATGAATAACTCCTTTATTGAGAATATTTTCTTTAGCTATCTTTCCAATCTTTCTAACTATTTCTCCTCTATCCAGTTAGGAGAATGCATTGATCCAAGTGTCCCTTCCAGCTCTGAAACTCTGATTCCATTCTATCTGTTGAACTCCAAGTTGTCCCTGTGCCTTTAAAGTTTATGGCCACAGTTCACTGAATCAAATCACAGAAGTGATGAAGGCTGACCCAGCATTCTATGCTATTTTCAAAGAGTGGATCATGGCTGTTTTATAATGAACATTGTGCCTACATTCTATTCTGAAGTAATGACATTCTTCATTTAAAATTTGAAAATTGCTTCCAAAATCAATAATCACCTGGCACCTAAGGTAATAGATCTTTTGGACATGTAGAAGATAACGATATGATCTCTTTTTTAAAAATACAACATGAAATATTAAGAAAGGTTTAGAAGACACTTTTTGAACACATATGCAGTGTGAGTAGTGTTATGGTCAGATGCTCAAGTTTATGAAAGTTCTCCTTATGTCCAGATGGATAAACTATTTGCTGTAAATAAATGTCAAAATATGGGATAATAAAACAGCAGCTGGTGAGGGTTTGGCTGGAATGTGCATACGTACACACAAATACAACACATACACAAACATATATACACAGACATACATATTAGAGACAAATGTTATTCATTAATGTTATCTCCCAAACGTGAAAAATAAAAATAAATGTATGTATTTAGGCAGTGTTTTGTGCACCAAATCATGTTCTGGTTGCATTCTAACTTTTGGAGACCTTATGTGAAAATAGCCTCTTATAGAAAGTTCTATTTAGACAGAAAAGAGCTGGCTGGCCAATTTCAGGGTGTCAAGGGCAGCTCATCAGTCTCTTCATGTTAGTATGCCTGCTGCGATAGCTTCTGTTACCCTAAAAACACTGCTCTGAGAGCCACCTGTGTTGGTGCCAACTCTTCCATGGGAGTTTGGGTCAGAGGGCACATTCTGCTTATTCTTGTGCCAACATGAGGAAAGCTCTATAGGAACCTTAATATTCATGTCCCAAGGACTGAACTGAATCCACAGTGGTATCCCCACAATCCAGTAAGTGATATTCAGAGAGAAAATGTATTAGGTTGGTGCAAAAGGAGTATGAGCTTTTTGCCATTACTTTTAATGGGGTAAGTAAATTACATGGCCATCATCAAGGTTTGCTTAAAGATGTTTAAAATTACTGTAACTTGGCCTTTAAATGGGAAGGAGGTAGTTTTCTCATTAAAAGAGTTCGAGTCCACATTAGTGAATATTGCTAATGGGCTCTTATTAGTCACAAATTATGAATTTTTGTTTATGAGAACCTTAGAAAGATTGAGGTTACATAGGACTGCTTGGCCATGGAATGGTCCTATACGCAGGCATATCCACATTTTCAGAAGAGAAATATACTGTTTCTCTAGTTCTCTTTCAGACAAAAATGACAATGAGGAACTACATGGAAAACAAACTTCTCATTAGTTTTCTTTTTTGGAACAATTTAGAATATGAACTCACTTTTCTCTGAGAACTAGACTCACAAGACTTGCTGTACAGTTGCCATCTCCATGAGAACACTTGAGGCCGTTCCTGTCTGAGTGTACTTCGCAAGTCTATTCAATGTTGCTAGCTATGTACTCATCTGGATGGGCTTTTACTTGAAATTGGGCTGGGGAATGTTTTGTTCTGTGAGTATTCTGTGTGTTCAAAGCATTTGTTTTTGTATTTTTCATTCTGTCTGGAGAAAAGAGGCCAGAAGAGTTCAAGAGCTCTTTTCCTAACTTTCTCTAATGGTAATGTCCTCCAAACCAAAACACAACGGATTTTTAATGCTCTCTGTTCTAATCACTGCTTTTGACAGCCTCTAATTATAACAGATGCGCCCTTCTAAAAGATCACCATGTTTTATGCTAGTCCCTTGAGCTGTTTTAAGATCCCTTGAACCTACAGAACCTTTGTAATTTCTTACTTGTAAACCATTAATACATTCTGAGTATTCACATTCCTAATTAATCCACAAGAAGGTTCAATTGTGAGTAATGTACATCATGGAACCTGTGGTGTATATATTATAAACCTACCTGATTTCTTTTTTCATTTTGAGAATGAAATGAAATTCTCAAATTACTAGAGAATCTGTCATTTCCTGGCAGTTAATCAGATGCCACAGAAATTCCCATCTCAGTTCCAGCTATCTTGCTTATGCCACTTACTTTTTGACTTACAAAAAAAAAAAAAACTATGATTACCATTACAATCTTTGAGATATGGTTGATGGTGAAGTTAACAAACTGATTTTCTCTCACACTACTTTTCATTCTAACTGGGCTGTTAGCTATTGGTTCAGTAAAATATATGGAGAGCATTAGGACAAATAGCTAATGCATGTGGGGCTTAAAACCTAGATGACAGATTAATAGGTACAGCAAACCACCATGGCACATGTATACCTATGTAACAAACCTGCATGTTCTGCACTTGTATCCTGGAACTTAAGATTATCATACTTTCACATAGGCTTCAATTTATTATCAAGAATATTGCATGGAAACCTCATTAAACAAATGTGTGTTAATTATTATATCAGAAAACATAGCTGCCTCCTTTTCATTCAGAAATAACACCATGTACCTTAGAAGAGTAATGTTGAATCTTTGATTTTTAATATGACTCAGATCAATAGGCATTTATCCAAATTATTCCTCTCTTTGCTTTTCAGGCTTATTTCTTTTTCTCCCACTTTTACCTCTCTGATTACTGTCTTCTTAGTTCCTTTAATGGACTTTATATCTGACTACTTTTTCCCCAATTTTTAAATTGTGACAAAACACAAAATTTATCATCTTAGTGATTTTTAAGTGTACAGTTCAACAGTATTAAATACATTTGTAATGTTTGCAACCATCACCAGCATTCATCTTCAGTTCTCTTTTCATCTTGTGAAAGTGAAACTGTATCCATTAAACAACTCCTATTTCTTCTTCCCCCAGCCCGTGGAACCCACTATTCTATTTTCTGTCTCTATAATTCTGACCACTCTAAGGACCTCATATAATTGGAATCATACAGTCATTTGTGTGTGTGAATGGCTTATTTCACTTGGCATGATGTCCTCAAGTTTCCTGCATGTTCTAAAATATGTCAGACTTTTCTTCCTTTTTAAGGTTGAATAGTATTCCATTGTATGTATATACCACATTTGTTATTTATTCATCTGTCAATGAATACTTGGGTTGTTTCCATGTTTTAGCTACTGCAAATAATGCTGCTATGAATATAGATGTACACATATCTATTCAAGACTATGCTTTCACTTCTTTTGGGGATATATATCTGGAAGTAGAAATGTTAGATTACACAGTAAGTCTGAATTTAATTTTTAAGGAGTCACCATACTGTTTTCCACAGCAGCTATAACATTTCACATTCCGCCAATAGTGCATAAGGGTTCTGAATGCTTCATATCCTTGCCATTACCTGCTGTTTTCTGTTATTTTGATGGTAGCCACCCTAATGATGTGAGGTGGTATGGTTATGGTAGTTTTTATTTGCATTTCCCTGGTGACTAGAGATGTTGAGCATCGTTTCATGTGCGTATTAGCCATTTGTATTATTTCCTTTAAAGATACATCTTTATGATGAAGAGTCTTTACTTTTAAGTGATTACTGGTACACCAAGTAATAACATGTAACAAATTCTTGAGTTTTGTCATCTAGTAATTTTGACTAAGAGAAACTAGGGCTGGGTGTGGTGGCTCACGCCTATAATCCCAGCACTTTGGGAGGCCGAAGCAGGTGGATCACAAGGTCAAGAGATCGAGATCATCCTGGTCAATAAGGTGAAACCCCGTCTCTACTAAAAATACAAAAATTAGCTGGGCATGGTGGTGCATGCCTATAGTTCCAGCTACCCAGGAGGCTAAGGCAGGAGAATTGCTTGAACCCAGGAGGCGGAGGTTGCGGTGAGCCGAGATCATGCCATTGCACTCCAGCCTGGGTAACAAGAGTGAAACTCCGTCTCAAAAAAAAAAAAAAAAAAAAAAAAAAGAGAGAGAGAGAAACTAAAAGCAAACCAAACAATTATACTAGTATTCATTTATCTAACCATCAGCAGGAATGAACTACTTAAAGGCTGGCTTCCATTTCATACAGGTTACAAATAACTATTTAATACTTTTTCATAGATAAAGCCCTTGACCTTCAAGAGAGCATTAGGGGGAAAATATTTAACATCGTTTATTCTTCAAATAATGTTTTTACTAGATATGCCTTTTGGCTCAAGCAACATTGACATCTATGTTTTATCGACGAAAAGGCATATGAAACAGACAATATACCCATTAAATTTCTAAGGCATATGAGATTAAAAGATAAAATCTTTAGATAACTTCTAGATTAGGTACAAAGAAGCTAGATTTGCTACTCTCCAAAGTGTGAAGGGATCTATTGTATAATATAAAGAAATAATGTAATGCCTTTTCATAAGAACAGAATTCAAGCTTTCCTCAAGTTTCTTATTTCATGAAAGCATGTAAAATGCCAATCCATGAAACAGGCAATTCTTTCTTCTCCTATCCATTTATGCAGTTGTTTTATAGATTTCTAGCCAGATGTTGCACACAGAGGCCAAGAGGTTATCCAAGATGTCTTACCTGCTCTGTGGGAAGTAGATCTGAAGTCAAGTCTCTCTTCTTGTTCTCCTCTGCACTTCAGTGCTGCAGCTGCCTTGGGATACTAGTGCCATGGCTTCCTTGGCCTTGAACTGTTCCTTCCTCTGAAGGCAGAACTGATCAATCTCAGCCTGAGATGCTGCTTTGGTCAGCTTCAGCATCTGATTCTCTTGCTTGTAGGCCTCTGACAACTCATCTGTCATTGATGGGCATTTAGGTTGATTTCATGTCTTTGCTATTGTGAATACTGCTGCCATAAGCATTCGTGTGCATGTGTCGTTATGGTAGAATGAAAACTGGCACAAGACAAGGATGCTCTCTCTTATCACTTCTATTCAACATAGTATTGGAAGCCCTAGCCAGAGCAATCAGCCAAGATAAAGAAATAAAGCCATCAAAATAGGAAGCTAAACTATCTTTATCTGTAGATGACATGAATGTATCTAGGAAACCTGCTGGTCTTGGCCCCAGAGCTACTCCAGGTAATAAACAATTTCAGCAAAGCTTCATGATACAAAAATCAATGTACAAAATCACTAGCATTCTTATACACCAACAGTCAAACCAAGAGCAAAATCAGAGAATCTCATTCATAATTGCCACAAAATGAATAAAATACCTAGAAATGAAGCTAACCAGAGAGGTGAAAGATATCTACAACAAGAATTAAAAAACAGTGCTCAAAGCAATCAGAGAAGACACAGACAAATGGAAAACATCCCATGTTCATGAGTAGGAAAAATCAGCATCACTAAAATGGCTATATTGCCCAAAGCAATTTACAAATTCAACGCTGTTCACGTTGAAATACCAATGATATTCTGTCCATAACTATTTAAAATTCATATGGAACCCAGAAAGAGCTTGAATAGCCAAGGCAATCCTAAGCAAAAAGAACGAAGCTGGAGGCATCATGTTACCTGACTTCAAATTATACTACAAGGCCACAGCAACCAACATAGCATTGTGCTGGTACAAAAACAGGCACATAGGCTAAGGGAACAGAATAGAGAGCCAAGAAATAAGACTGCACATCTACGACCATCTGATCTTCAACAAAACTGACAAAAACTAGCAATAGGGAAATGACTCCCTATTCAATAAATCATGCTGTGGTAACTGGCCAGCCATATTCAGAAGACTGGAGCTGGACCTCGTCCTTATACCATATACAGAAATCAACGTAAAAGTTTTAAATATAAAACCCAAAACTATGAAAATCCTTGGAGACAACCTAGGCAATACCATCCTGGACAGAGGAACAAGCAAAGATTTCAAGACAAAGGCACCAAAGCAATTGAGGCAAAAGCAAAATTGACAAATGGGATCTAATTAAACTTAAGAGTTTCTGCACAGAAAAATAAACTATCAACAGAGTAAGCAGACAACCTACAGAATGGGAGAAAATATTTGCAAAGTATGCCTCTGACAAAAGTCTAATATTCAGCATCTATAAAGAACTTAAACAAGTTTGTAAGAGCAAAACAAACCACCCCATTATGAAGAGGGCAAAGGACATGAACAGAGACTTCTCAAAAAAAGACGTACATGTGGTCAACAATCATATGGAAAAAAGCTAAATATCTCTGATTATTAGAGAAATGCAGATAAAAACCACAATGACATACCATCTTACCCAGTCAGAATGACTATTATTAAAAAGTAAAAATGTAATAATAATAACATGCTGGTGAGATTGCAGACAAAAGGGAACTCTTATATGCAGCTGATGGGAGTATAAATTAGTTCAGCCACTTTGGAAAATAGTATGGTGAATTCTCAGAGAACCAAAATTAGAATTACCATTCAATCCAGCAACCCCAGTGCTGGGTATATACCTTTGTCCAATTTTTCAGTCTTTTCTTTTTTTGAAGTTTGAGGTGTTCTATATATATTCTGGATATTAATCCTTTATCAGATATATGATTTGTAAAAATCTCCCATTTTGTGGGCTGCTTTATTATTTAATTTATACTATATTTTGATGCACAATTAAAAACAAATTTTTATTAATTCCAGTTTTGTTGCCTGTGCTTTTGGTATCACATCCGGTTGCTATTCAACTACGCAATTATATGCTGAACAACTTAAGTTCACGTCTTTCATCAATCTCAAACATCTCTAATCCTCTAAATTGGACAGATTTGCCCCCAAGTCTGAGGAGGAAGTAAACAGAGCAATAATACTCTGTTTAATCTCAATCTGAGTTAATGGCCTTATTATATTTTGGCTACTTAAGAGAAAAAAACTTAAGATGTAGTTTCCTACCACCTCTAACCAGCCCATATCTGATGAGAAAAAAAAAATTGGTGCTTCTCCTGTATCATGATAGTGCTATTACAAGGTAGAATAATTAGGACAAAATTTACCCTTTTTCATTTGATGACTCTTACGACAGGCGACTGAATCACAGTGACTTACGACAGGTGACTTTGAATGGTTGAATATCGTTTCTAATCCTCCAGGCTGATTGATTTAATATGTCTGTTTGATCAATGTGTCTCCTAATTCAGCAAGTCTTGTGAAAAATCTTTTAGATCAACTATCAATGTAGATGTTTACAGTTTGGAGTTGGAAGGAAAGATGTCTAGTGTGTATGGATACTGACTATTTTCAAAACCCAAGAACAAATAAGCATAAAATAAATGTTAAACTGTGGAAGATTGACTTACTAGATGATATTCTCATATGCCTCTATCTTTCTCTTTATTAATCCCCTCTGTATATTATGGATTTTTTATGAGAAGAAACTTGGTAAGCTATTTTAAATACCCATAAAATATTTGCCAAAAACATGTCTCTGTGTTAGCTGGATCAATAAGCCAATTTAACTTCCTCAGTCCCTTTGATAATGCAAGAAAAATAAACCCTCTAATAGCTACTATTTCAAAGGTGTATCCCAAATCTCTTGGGATTCTCCTATTCTCAATAAAATCTAATATTTTAAGTCATATTCACTTTCATCTAGATTTTTGTAATTTCTGTGTAAATTACTTTTAGTTATCTTTTCTCATCTTAGCCGTCTTTTCCTCATACATAGATTGGTTTTTCTAAAACAAAAATTTCTGCATTTCTTTTCTCAATATAAAATCATTAAAGTTTTACCACATTTCCCTCATAATCTGGTGCTAACTCTTTAGCTTGACATCTGGCATAAGCCTACATGGCTCCTTCTACCACAGTGTTTTAACAACTATACTTTTCAAGCCAAGCAACCCATATCTGTTACTGTTCTTACAAGGGGCCAAGGCCTTTATGTTTCTGCATGTTTACAATTGAGTTCTCTCTACTTGGACCCCATTTGCCGCATTTGCCATTTTCTTTAATGTCGAACTCCAACTCTCTCTTGAAAATCCAACTCAGAGGACATGCTCTTTGTGAAGTCTGCTGAGGGTTTACCATGAAGGGTGACATACTCTCTTGTGAGCCCATAGCATGTATAACACTAATGTCACACATTGTCCATTGGATTTCATCTATATATTTATTTTTGAATTCCTTAACAGATTGTGTGAGACCCTCAAGGTCAGGCCCTTATTGACATCTTTATTTATACCAGAACATAGCACAGTAGGAAGCACCAAAACAGATGGTCAAGGAACATCATGTGTACGGAGAAATAAATGAAGTGCAGGGTTTATAAACCATCTATACTTTACAAAGAAACAATAATATGAACACAGACTTCCTCTTCTAACAAAAGTTATTTTTTGCATTATTTAAGTTTTGGTGAAATCAGTATCATTGACAATTAAAATGTTTCTTATTTCAATTGTCTGGTGTTGACATGAGTACTGGAAGAAACTAAGACACTTTGAAGCATAAAGTAAAACAATTTGTTTGGAAATGAAGTATTTGTAAAATCAGAAACACTTTGAGAATCTAATGATTAAGAGTTCCAATAGAAAATATGATTTTAAGCATAGTGTTAAACAGTAACTTTATAAAAGTAATGGAAGCATAAACATAAAAATACCAAGAGAACCCATATATACTATTTTTGATCTATACAAAATTTCACCCTCCCAACCTTTTTAATAAAGTTCAGGTCTTTGAAATAATTTATGTAAGTGAAGTTCAAATGGAGTTTATTTTATTAGTGATATTTTTTCATCTGGATCACAAATTTCCAAAGGATAATCTTCAGGTATATAGGAACAGTGTTAAGTGATTTGTGATATTCATGGTTATGAAATGTATACATTAACCTTTGATATATAACATGGTTTGGCTGTGCCCCCACCCAAATCTCATCTTGAATTGCAGCTCCCATAATTCCCACTTGTCATGGGAGAGTCCTAGTGGGAGGTAATTTAATCAAGGGAGTGGGTTTTTCTAATGTTGTTCTTGTGATAGTGAATAAGTCTGATGAGATCCAATGGTTACGTAAAAGGCAGTTCCCCTCCACAAGCTCTCTTGCCTGCCACCATGTAAGACGTGTCTTTGTACCTCTTTCACTTTCTGCCATGATTGTGAGCCTTCCTCAATCATGTGGAACTGTGAGTCCATTAAACAAATTGCCCAATCTCAGGTATTTCTTCACAGCAGTATAAAAATGGACTATTATAGTATATAAGGTTAAATGGCCTACACAGAAAGATAAAGATTGAATTAAGAAATATCAGCATGATTTATCATATAATGTGATAAAGAATGCTATAATTTATTTGTTGTACCTATTTACTAAGTAGACATAATGCATAGCAATTGGGGTGTTTCTAAGCAAAGGCACTACTATTATATAAACTCTTAACCAGAAACAATCTTTTCTCAAAAAGATAAAGCTAATTTATGGAGATTCAAGTAAAAATATTTTTTATGGTGAGCTCATGCACAGTGTTGAAATACAATGGATCATTAATATGATTGGTATTCATAGTGATGATTTTGGAACACTTTAGAATATTAAAATGACTTTGGAATTACATGATTTTTAGTCAATTTTACTTTAATTCTATAGTTTTTACTTTTGTGATTCTCATATACTGAATTTGGCTTATGTATTAATGTTTGGATAATCAATATCTTCAGATTAAATAAAAATGATGAATTCTCGACATTGGACTTTAACATCTTATGATTTAGGCTTTATTTCAGACGAATGAGAGAAATTATGTAAAAACGTCATTGCTTCTAATAAATTGAGTCAGGTCTTTCAGAAAGATATTAAGAAAAATAAATTGTGACACTAACATCTGAGAATCCCCATATTAAATGCAAATTTTATAAAACTATTAATAAGAAATATAGAAACTAGCTAAAGTTCACTGTACAACTTCATAACTGTGCAAGTGTTTATATTTTAGCCATGGTGGTGAACTAGACATTTATTTCCTTACATGTATCTGTTATTAAATTATTTCATTTTGTGAAAATTATATCCATAATCATTTTTGCTTAAAACTTCATTTACTTTTTAAGTATGTACATTTATGGTGGTGTGTGAATAAAGGTTACAATTTTAATAACATTCTTCATGAGCTCAAAATAAGGAAGATGATATATCAATTTTATAGGACATAAAGATGTATTACATATTCACAATGCACAAAATAATTTGAGGCATTGGTAGTGTAAGATTTTTGCTCTTTTAATATTTCTTAATACAATTAAATACAATTTAAAATTACACTAAATAATAAATATTTCATTAAGATATTTTTAGATTTTATTAGTTTCAAAAAACTAGATTTAGTTAACACAAAGAAAATGGAAAATGTCTATTTTTCTAGATTTGCTTTTCATAAAATAATAGTCTTTATCAACATATTTGTTCTTAAAGATGTTTTCTTTCAGAATTTATAGGCTTATTTATCATATTTTCTATTAGAATGAAAAATCACCAGAATTATAGAATGTTAGCCACACAAAAAAAGAGTTACATGTTTTAAGCTGTAGAATTTTATAAAGCAATAAGGGAAGATAGGTTGAAGCAATACATTTTACTGAACTTTCTTTACACAAATTATTTATTTATAGAGAATGATAGATAACCATTCTTTCAGCTCAAACTAAAACCATATTTATGATGATAATTTCAAACATCCTATACATGAATATTTACTTAATAAGTGGTTATAGATATTTGGGAAACAGCTGCAGAAATAATTACCACAGGAAAAAACTTTAGGTCAGAGAGATTATTTTTACCTTATATAAATACCAGAAAAATACATTTAGTTTAAAGGTGAATGTGCTGCTCTAACCAATGTTTTAGAGGGAAGACTACAGAATGTCTGAATTCTGGAATTTTTGGAGGACAGCATAACAATAAAACTTACTGAACCATTGGTTGAAATTTCAGTAG
Organism: Saguinus oedipus; assembly: GCA_031835075.1. NCBI lineage: Eukaryota > Metazoa > Chordata > Mammalia > Primates > Cebidae > Saguinus > Saguinus oedipus. The sequence continues at coordinate 11,035,429 of CM063169.1, read as the reverse complement.
AAGCTATGCAGAATTTAAAACTTAAGAGATATGTACATTTCCTTAAATGCTTTTCAGAAATTCCCTAGCAAAAATAATTTCCTTTTTTAGTTGAAAAACCATTAGGAAGTTTTAAAAGTGGCAAGCCTAGTGAGAAAGTTTTGAGAGGATATATAGCTTCCGCAAATGGTTATATGAGAAGGAGACAGAAATACTTTCATTTGCAGTTAAAATAAATTTATATCTCTAAATGCCAATTAGCAGGCCCCCATTGACTCTTGGTGATTCATTCCATAATGAAATCATAAATGTTTCTGTAGAGTGATCCTACACATCTCCCCAGAGGGTAGCAAAAGTATCATGAGACAGATCTTGGAAGTCAGCCATGGCCCACCTGCAGCAGCGGGGTTCTGATTTCCTTAACAGCAGTGGACAGGTGCAGGCAGGAACGCATAGGGCATCTGGCTTACACATCAGGTATTATGTACATCTGGAGCAATGTCAAAGCCATAATTAATACAAAGGCATCTTCTTCACTGTATTTTGGAGTCCCCAAATCCCCAGAGTAGAACACATCATCATTTTCTCCTGAAACTTAGCTCTTTGATACCACGAATAATGCTGAATTAAAAGAGAACTGACACAATTGTTACTTTCCAAAAACTTTGAAAAAATACTGTTGGATATAAACCCAGGCAATTAAGTTCAGGCTTTCTAAAACAAATTCAGTGAGATGGGAAAAATAAATCTAGTCATATAGATTTCAGGAAAATATCTAAGATAAATATGGTAAAATAAAAGAAATTTAAAATGAGCAGAATCTATCAAAGGTGTTCCTTCATAACAGTTATATTTTCATCATAAAATATGTGATAGTTTTGATATTAAATGTCTTTATCTTCAGGAAGGCTCTAAAATTGTAGCTATGGAATCTAAAAATGCAAAGAGCTTTTTTTCCCCTGGAATTCTGGTTATAATTCCTCTGGTGATAAATGAAATATAGTAAATCATTTTCATTAGTACAGTTCTTTTACAAGAATTGGTTTATCCACACTATTTTATTTTCACTATTGTATTTAAACAGTAAGATGTCACATATTATCTTCATGTAGTCAGGATCTTTGTATATCAGTTATTTGTTATTTTATGATTTTTGTTACTTATAATAATTCAGGTATATTTTAGTAGATACTACAATTAGATAAATTTCAGCAGATACTCCAATAAAGATTGGAGAGAAGTGGACTCTCTTTTAAACTGAGGTAAATTTTAGTAAATGCTATAGGAAATTCAGGTAAATCTTAGTAGATGCTACAGGAAATAAAAAAGATTGAAGGGAAATGCACTCTCTTTAAAATAGTTTTTGGAAGTCTATAATAAAAATACATTTCCTTCATATATTTAACTTCTCAACACTTAGAAAATGTTTGAGGTATTTAATGTTCTTAAAACATTATTTGACATTTTTTTTTCTTTTTTAGAGATGAGGTCTTACTCAGCTACTCAGAGTGGAGGGCAGTGGTCCTATTGTGGCTCAGTGTAGCCTTGCACTCCTGGGCTTAAGCGATCCTCCCAGTTTAGGCTCTCGAGTAGCTAAAACTAAAACCTGAGCCACAACGCCAGACTAGTTAAAAAGAGAATAGTAGAGGTAAAGTCTTGCTGTGTTGTCCAGACTGTTCTTGAGCTCCTGTCCTCAATCCAGCCTCCCACCTCAGTCTCCTGAATTGCTAGGATTACTTGTGGGAGCCACCATGCCCAGACCCATAAACATTAAGATGAAAAGGCATAAAAAGAGAAGGCACATGGATATGAGGAATAAATAGAAATTCTAAACCGTGCCTTTACAGAGCTAATATTTGAATTCGAATCAACAGAAATACAATAGCAACAGTGGAAATGTGAATCAGTGACAGCACAACACGGAGTTCAGAGGAAATGATGAAGAGAAGAAAGATAAAGTGAGGAAGTGGATATGATCATTGAAAGGTCACAGGGGATATCATGAACATACAAATGCATAGAATTCAACATAGAAACGTATTCAGCTCAAAGTGATGAACTGCAGTAATAAAGAGAATTCCCCGGACTGGAGGATAAAACAGCCCTTGGAACAGAAGTCAGGCTGGCCCAAATGTCTCCACAGCTAGGAGACAGGATGATAGAGAAAAGCTTATGTTATTTGGAGGGAAAGAAATGTGACCCTAAACTTCTACCACAGAAAGCTGTCATTTGAATATCAAGTATGAAGACATTTTCAAACAGGATTAAATAATCCTGTTTGTAGTCAACTAAATAAGCAACCCTGTAATAAAAATTTAGTCAAGCAACAAAGAAGCAAGACATTTAAAAAAGTCATGAAATTAGATGTGGTAAAGTGACTGGGGTTGATAATTCAACTTATCTAGATAAAGAAACAAAATTATAGATCTAAACAGAATATAAATGTGACAAAACACGACAAAATAATAATCTAAGAATTAAAATAGGCAAGTGGAGACAGGGAGGTATGAGGAAATATATGACTACTAAAAATCTCATTTTTATAACATCAAATCAATCTTACAGTAGTTAAAATCTGTGGGTTAAATAAAACCATAATAACTTCAAACTCAATACAGATATTAGAATCTCTTTTCTTAATCTTAAACAGATTTTTAAGGAAATAATATCTCCTGTGGTAAAGAAACATCTATATCAGAGTATGAAATCCCCTCAGTATCAATTGAGTTTGCATTTCTTTTCTTAAATTCAATTAAGTTTGAATTTAATATATTTTAAGAATGTTTAATGTAATCTTATTATTTTTAAATTATTTCTTGCTTTGCTCCCAGCCTCCTCATTCATTACCAATATGTGTCTCTATCCACACATGTGCTGCTTTATGGGATTATAGATGTCAGATCATCACTCAAGCCATTTCTAGGTGGTAAGGTTTCATGGCTTTCTTTTTTTGTCTCCCTTTTTATAACCTGACATTTTTAAAAGAGTATTTATTATTTTCATAAATCAATATACTCTTTTCCAAAATGTATTAAAAGCACATCACAGTAGATAAATGCAGAAAATAAACAGATAATGGAAAAATTAGCATCGCAAATACTTAATGAAAATAAGAGGGTGGTGTGGGGGAGGTTTAACCTCACTGATAATGAAATAAAGAGATCAAAAATTCTTCTTTTTTAAAGAACTGAAGTAATAAATGCCTATAAAGACAAGGTCAGATGGGTACTGGGAATGTAAACCTGTCATATTTCTTAGAGGAGTGTGGAATTTTAAATTTTAAAACGTGGGGTCAGTTTATGACTTTTATCTCTGTACTTCAGTTTAAGAAACAATCTACAGAAACAAACTGAAATATAGACAAAGAATTGAGGTTTGTAGAGACTCTTCCTTGTATTTTTCATAATACAAAAGGTAGATGTGATTTATTATTCCCCAAAGATACATTTTAAATAAATTATGTTATACACTTGTGATAAACTAGTGTACAGACATGAGAATATTTCAGTAATATTTAAGGAATGGAAAACTACATGCAACGTTGGGTTACAGTATATATCCCAAACTGCATGTTATCATGGTTGCAAAATAGGCCCTTTATAAAATATGTACTGATGTATATGTGTGGATGTGGACTTGGAATTTAACATGCCAGTGTTTTTCAGTCATTTCTTTTGAATTGCTTAATAATGAAAATGATTTTTATACTTTTTGTAACCATAAAATTCTTTTAGTAGTTTTTTAGTGCTTTTCAAAATGTTCACCATGACCTTTATTATTTCAATAATCAACAAGAACACAACTAGAAATTATCTGATAGTTTATTACTTTGACATACTGTATGAATGTTTATCTTGTTCATTTTGAGATGAAAAGTTATGTATGTAGTAATTATTTAATCTATTTGGGGTTATTTTGAGGTAAAACATCATGTATATAGGGATATTCTTTTCTTCTTCCTTTTTTTTGAGACAGAGTGTTACTCTGTCCTCTAGGCTGGAGTGTAGTGGCTAGAGGCTGGCTCTCTTCAACCTCTGCCTCCGGGATTCAAGCTATTCCCCACCTCAGCCTCCCGAGTAGCTGGGATTACAGGCCTGGCTAATTTTTGTATTTTGGTAGAGATGTGGTTTCAACATGTTGGCCAGGCTGGTCTTGAACTCCTGACCTTCAGTGATCTGCCCACCACGGCCTCCCTAAGCGCTGAGATTACAGTCATGAGCCACCACACCCTGTCAGGAATATTCTTTTCTTACATCCATTTTTGATGGCTTATTATGTACATGAAGTTCTGTTTTACCCTTTTAGGTCTTATTAATTTTTACAGTTTAAGAAAAAAAATCTTACAATTACAATTTAAATACTCTAATTAAATATAACTACTAAAACCTTATAAACTTAGAGAAATATATATTTTTAAGTGAGGCATTGTTTAATGAGTTTAACTATCAAAACCATGCTCAAAATTAATAAAGCATTAGTTTAGAAGCTAAACTGCTATACTCAAAGTCAAAAGGTGCCACTTTTTTTTCCATTTCTATGAAACTGTAAAATTTCCCACTATTTTCATTTATAAAGTGGTTATTATAGCTCTTTTCACCTGCCTCCCTAGCAGGGATGCTGTGAGGATTAATGAGATCATTCCTATAAAGAATTTGAGTTCCTTGGAGATGGGAGATATAAAAAATGTTATTATTATCCCATCATTCATATATTAGCTCCCTCACTCTTTCAGGACCTGAAGGTAGAACCAAAAAGAAACAAATTCTGATCCACTGTGAGAAATATTTAATGAGATTTTTTTTCCATGTTCAATACCCAAGCTTCTCGGAACTTGGTATATTAAATTCATTTCAAAGACCTTTTTGGCATACCAATTTGATGTTTTTTAATGTATAAATCTGAGCTGCTTTGGTTTAAGTTTAAAGTGAAATCAGATGTGCATTATTTTCATTTGTTTGAAATTAATACTTTTGGCTGTATTAATTTACATTCAAATTTTAAAAATTGACATCTAACACTAAACTATCACTTAACGAAAAAAGGGCCATACAGATGCCAGTCATTCAATTAAATTATGAGTTTCATTCTCTGTTTTCTAGTACTGTCAATACTTCTTTTTTGGTGTTTCCTTTTATGTGTTCAAGCCCTCTTAGCAGCAGTTGAATTACCTCTCAGCCTTAAGAACTGAAACATGTCTTTCTTAAAAAGCAAAATAAAGTATTAAAACCTGCATTCGTGATAATTTATTCAGATGGAACTATAACTTTTCCCAAAGGTTTGTTATTTTACAATTTTTGAAAAAATATGTATATCCAAACTCTGACACTACAGCCTACTCATCTAAGTGCAAATATTCTTTCAAATTGTATCACTTCAATTACCAGCTCATCAGCAATTTTATTTAATTATCTGATTGACTTTTTTTTTTTTTTGAGACAGAATCTTGCTCTATCCTCCAGACTGGAATGCAGTGGCATGATCTCGGTTCACAGCAACCTCCACCTTGAGGGTTCAAGCGATTCTCCTGCCTCAGCCTCCCCAAGTAGCTGAGATTACAGGCGCCTGCCACTGTGCCTGGCTAATTTTTGTATTTTTAGTAGAGACGAGGTTTTGCCATGCTGGCCATGCTGGTCTCTTGATCTCAGGTGATCCACCTGCGTCAGCCTCCCAAAATGCTGGGATTACAGATGTGAGCCACCTTGCCCAGCTGACTTTTAAGGTGTAATAACAAATATTAAATTTATCAAAAAATATTGGCAGAGGTTTAGATTATTTTTTTACTTGTTATTGCCTTCTGAGAGAGAGTTACATATAATGATTAAATATATTGCTAAATAAGACATCCATTTTTTTAAATGTTGACTGAAACTTCAGATTTTCTCATTAATATTAAACTGCAAAATTTAGAAAATTCATTACTTTATAGCAATATTTTTTTATTAAAATTATTTTCAAGTGCTAATAAAGTTTCATATGTTATTTCAGATATTTTCTCTAGCTTATTTTCTTTAGTTTAATAAGAAAAACATCTTAAAGTACCCTCAAACTATTTGAATTTTGTTTAAAAATTTTATGTAAAATGTTAGATTTTCATATGAAATAAATTAAATTTTATTGCACTATTTGCTTTCTGATAATTTGTTTTCGAGTTTGTGTAGATATGCTTTGCAACTATAAGTGTAATAATAACTTAATATGGCAATAATGGAGCTATGTTAATATTATTTTTAGGTTACTTCAAATATTTTATAATGCTATAATAACATTTTGATAACATTTTATCTTCTTTGCATCATCTACATGGTTTGTTTGTTTAAAAAAGCTTTTACTTTTGTAGTAGTCCATCATATATGTGTGTTTGTGTATATATACACACACACCACAATTTCTCCACTCATTGATTGATAGGCATTTGGGCTGGTTCCATATTTTTGCAACTGAGAGTTGTGCTGCGATAAACATTGTGTGCAAGTATCTTTTTTGTGTAATGACTTCGCTTCCTCTGGGTAGATACCCAGTAGTGAAATTGGTGGATCAAATGGTGGTTCTACTTTTAGTTCCTTAAGGAATCTCCACACTGTTTTCCATAGTGGTTATATGACTTTACATTCCCACCAGCAATGTAGAAGTGTTCCCTTTTCATCACAGCCATGCCAACCTTATTATTTTTTGATTTTTTGATTATGGCCATTCTTGCAGGAGTAAGTTGGTGTTACAGTTTTGATTTGCATTTCCCTAATCATTGGTGATGTTGAGCATTTTCTCATATGTTTCCTGGCCATTTGTATATCTTCTTTTGAGAATTTTCTGTGCATGTCCTTAACCCACTTTTTGATGGGATTTTTTTTTTTTTTTTTTTTTTTTTGCTAATTTGTTCGAGTTCCTTGTAGATTCTGGATGTTAGTCCTTTGTCAAATGTATAGATTGTGAGGATTTTCTCCCAATCTATAGGTTGTCTGTTTACTCTGCTGACTGTTCCTTTTGCTGTACAGAAGCTCTTTAGTTTAATTAAGTCCCATCCATTTATCTTTGTTTTTGTTGCATTAGCTTTTGGGTTCTTGGTTGTAAAGTCGTTGATTAAGCCAGTGTCGACAGGGGTTTTTCCAATCAGCCATTAAAAGGAATGAATTAATGGCATTTGCAGCAACCTGGATGGAACTGGAGGCTATTATTCTAAAAAAAATAACTTGGGAATGGAAAAACAAACACTGAATGTTCTCACTCAAAAGTAGGAGCTAAGCTATGAGGATGCAAAGGCATAAATATGATACAGTGGAATTTGGGGACTCAGGGGAAATGGTGGGAAAGGGGTGAGGGATAAAAGACTACAAATTGTGTTCAGTGTACACTGCTTAGATGATGGGTGAGCCAAAATCTCACAAATCACCGTTAAAGAACTTATTCATGTAACCAATACCACTTGTTCCCCAAAAAACTATGGAAGTAAAATAAATAAAGAAAATTGGCTTAAAAGAAGACACATGCACTTGTATGTTCATCACAGCACTATTCACAATAGTACAAAGAATCAACCTAGATGCTCATCAGTCGTGGACTGCATAAAGAAAATGTGGTGCATGTACACCATGGAATACTATACAGCCATAAAAAAGAAAGAAATTCTGTCTTTTGCAGCAATATGGATACAGCTGGAGGCCATTTTCCTAAGCAAGTTAAAGCAGCAACAGAAAACCAAATATTACATATTCTTACTTATAAGTGGGAGCCACACACATTGAATACATATAAATATCAAGATGGTAACAATAGACAATGGGGATTATTACTAGAGGGAGAAGGGTTGGAAAACTACTGTTAGGTATATTCTCACTACCTAGGTAATGGGGTCATTTGTACACTAAACCTCAGTGACAAACAATTTAACCATGTAACATACCTGAACATGTACCCCTAGAACTTAAACTAAAAGTAAAAAAACTTTTACTTTTGAAAAAAATTCAAACTTGAGGATTGTAGAATTATGAACATAAAATTATTCAGCAACAATTTGTTAAACTGTTTCTTTTTTGTTTCTCTTATACACACATGCACACACATACAGGCAGAGTTTTCAATTAGTTGTGTCTCTGAAGAATAATTGCATTCTCCTACATAGCCAGAAGAGCACAATTATACCTATTAATATGAATTTAAAAATATTATGTAATTTGTAGTTCGTATCCAAATCCTTCAATTAGCTCAAAAAATATATGCAGGTTTTTCTTTATCCAAATTTATTCCAGGTTTACATATATATTTGATTGTTAGTCTCTTTATTCACTTTGGATTAAGAACAGTCTTACGACTGTTACGACCGGGCGTGGTGGCTCACGCCTGTAATCCCAGCACTTTGGGAGGCCAAGGCGGGTGAATCACGAGGTCAAGAGATAGAGACCATCCTGGTCAACATGGTGAAACCCCGTCTCTACTCAAAATACAAAAAATTAGCTGGGCATGGTGGCGCGTGCCTGTAATCCCAGCTACTCAGGAGGCTGAGGCAGGAGAATTGCCTGAACCCGGGAGGCGGAGGTTGCGGTGAGCCGAGATCACGCCGAGCTGAGATCGCGCCGAGCCGAGATCGCGCCATTGCACTCCAGCCTGGGTAACAAGAGCGAAACTCCGTCTCAAAAAGAAAAGAAAAGAAAAAAGAACAGTCTTACCTTTTTTCATTTTTCTTACACCGAATTTTTGAATCTCCAGTCAAGTTGTCTGCAAAATATCCCTATAAAATTTAAGTCCCTGCATTCTGAATTTATCTGAGTATTTCTTTGCGATAGAAATGTGTTAAAGATTAGTTGCAAAATAAGAATGTAAATGTTATTGTATCATTTTAATGATTGCACTGATTAGTGATGTAAAATTTGATCACTGGGTTCAGGTGACAATCATGGATCTATTTATTGTAAGATTGAATTTCCTTCTTTATGCTTTTCAATTCATGAGTTGTCTGTACGATGTTAATTTCAGACCGTGGGAATATTCCAGATTCTGCAACTATATTTCCCCCAATGACTTTAGCACCAATGGATAATCCTTGTCTGAATCAATGATTACATTTGGGTTTGTAGTAGAATTAAAAAATTAATTAATAATTGTACATGTTTATGGACACTAAAAAAATTAATAAGCACATAATTGCTCATGCTTATGGGGACTTAATAACATTTCAATACATGTAAGGTACAGTGATCAGATCATGGTAGTCAGTATATTCATCATCTCAAACATTTATCATTTCTTTGCGTTGAGAACATTCAGAACAGTTAGATAGGAGAAATGCATTCCAGTATCCTACAGCTAAATAGGATGACTGTAGTTAACAATAGTATATCATTTCAAATGGGTAGAAGGAGGATATTGAATGTTCCCAACACAAAGTTTTAAAAGAATTTTTAAGCTTTTTTATTTTTTGTGCAATGTGTTATTTAGCTTGAGGCATGTTTTTTACACAATTAGAAAATTTTTAATTCAGTAGTTTCAGAAGGTTTATATTTGTGATGCAGGGAATGCTAAGAAACAAATCTTGCTATCTATGCAGTGTGCATGCTTATTTCTTCTTCTGTAAAAATATTTTGTGGGGGTACAATTTACACACAACCGAATGCATCTATTTTAAAAGAATTGCTTGAGGAATTTTGATGAATATACTCAGAGAACCAGCACTAAACATGTTACAGAATATTTTCGTCACCCCAAATAATTTCCTCATGTCATTTTGCAATTGATCTTCCCTTCATCACTAGAAACTCCCATTCTGCTTTCTGTCCCCAAAGTTTAGTTTGTCTTTTCTAGAATTCACGTGAACATAACCATACAACATGTACTTCTTTCTCTCAGCATAATATTTTTGTTGATGTATATGTTGATAAGAGTATCAGTAGCTTATTCCTTTTTTATTGATGAATAGTATTCCAATGTAGGTACATACCACAAGTTGTTTATCCATGAACACATTAGTGGAGATTTAAGTTGTGTCTAGTGTTTGGCTACTTTTTATAGAAAGTGTTAATGGATAGATGAAGCTGTGGATATTGGCATATCAGTCTGGGTGAATATACGTGTTCATTCTTTTGGGAAAATAGCTAGAATGAGAATTACTGGGTTGTATGGTAAGTGAATGTTTAACTTTATAAGAAACAGTTTTCTAAAATGCTTGTACAATTTTACACTCTTTAGAGGGTTCCAGTTGCTAGGCATACTCACCAAAATTTACAATTTTAGGCAATCTAATGAATATGGAAAGTATCTTATTGTGAATTTAATTTGCATTTATATGATGACTAATGGCATTTTCACGAGCTCGTGGTCATTTCTGTCTTCTTGCCTAAAATTGTCATTCACATCTTCTGGTTAAGTTTGATTGTGTTATTTGCCTTCTTATTATTGAGATACAGTGTTTTATTTCAATACATTCTGGGCATCAGTCCTTTGCTAGCGATATGAATTGCAAATATTTTCTCCAGTCTGTAGCTATTGTTTTCATTCTGTCAGCAGTGCCTTTTTGAGCTTTTAATTTGATAAAGTCCAGGTTTCCCAGTCTTTTTCTGTTTTCTGTTCTTGGTATTCTATATGGGAAATCTTTGCCTTCTTCATGTTCAGAATGATTTTCTTCTGCTTGTTGTTGGAAGATATAACATTTATGTTTAGGTTTATGATCCATTTAAAGTTAATTTTCTATATGGTACAAAAGGAGAGTTCAGGATTATTTTATTTCATTCTTTCTTACATATGGAGCCAGCAGCCTCTGGCATTCCTGGCTGTGTCTTTTGATGTGAGTTGGCATGAGGAGGGTCCAGGCTTCAGTGCTCCCAGCCTGCTGCTCTGGGGATGGGGACTGGGAGGAGGCAAGGTGCTTGCTGAACTCCTGGCCACTGTCATCTGGAATACCATTTCTGAAACACAGAGTAGGGGGCATAAGAAATGCTGGTGGTCTACTCTTGGGGAGACACTGCAGCATTTGTTTGGCAGCTGGAGCGAGAATAAGCCACGTGTTTCTGGCCTAATGTGACCTAATAGAGCTTTCGCCATGCTGTGTTGAGGGGATGTGGAAGGAGTGGATAGCGGTTCAGCTGCCAGAGACTCCATCATTGTTTGTACCAAGATGTAATAAATTGTCTTGATTATGTTTTTAAAAACTTGTTGTATAGGTTAATTTTTCAGAAATTTAATTTTATTTTTTAAGTAATTGTAACCAATTATGGTTGTTTCACTGGGGAGAAGGCCCGTGGAGATCCTCATTCTGTCATTCCAGAAGTTGTCTTCCACATGTATTTCTTTGTAAATTATTATTACTAATTTGTTGAAGGTTATTTTGTTAGTTGGGTTACAAATATTTTCTAATCAGTGGTTTGTGTTTCATATCTTCTTATGGTCTCCCTTTTACTAAAATTTAAAAAATTACAACTTTAATGTGCTTTGCAAATAGCATTAAAAGATCATTTCCTTTCTCAAAATCTTAATTATGCTTTCATGTTTATATATTTAATCTTGCTAGATTTGAAATCTATATGTCATAGATGAATCAAATTTTATCTTTTTCCATACATAAAACAATGGTTACGTCAACATTTATTAAACAGTCTATTATTCTCCCACGGATATGCAATTGACACTGTATCGTAAATCAAGTTTCTACATGTATTTTATCGGTCTCCAGACTTCCCTTTATTCCATTTCAGTAATTTATTTGTCCATTTTCAGTGCCAATTCCACTTTATCTAAATTGTTTTAATTTTATAATGTCTTGATATTTGAAAGGGCAAATTCTGACACTATGTTATTGTTTTTCTCTTCCTTTGTAAAAAGGAAGAGGAAAACATTATTATACCATCATCTCTTTTTATCACATTTCTTCTCCTCCTTCTCTAACTTCTTTTAACTTTTTTCTTTCTTCCTCATTTTTCTCCTCTTTGTTCTTTCTCTCAGTTCTTCTTTTTCTTTGAGTGTCACTCATAATGTTACTTATTTCTCTCTTTGGCTCTTTTAAAATATATATTTTATTAGTTTTCCATAGGGTTGCATTTTTTTTTATTTTTTATTTTTATTTTTGAGATGGAGTTTTGCTCTCTTGCCCAGGCTGGGGTGCAGTGGGGTGATCTGGGTTCACTGCAACCTCTGCCTCTTGGGTTCAAGCAAATCTCCTGCTTCAGCCTCCTGAATAGCTGGGATTACAAGTGTGTGCCACTACACCTGGCTAATTTCTGTATTTTGAGTAGAGATGGGATTTTGCCATCTTGGCCAGGCTGGTCTCAAACTCCTGACCTCAAGTGTCCCGCCTACCTCTGCCTCTCAATCCATACGATTGCATTTCAAAGAACCAGTGTTTAGCTTTACTGAAACATTATTTTCAATATCATTCAAAATTAATTTTATTCTAAAATTTTCAATAATTTTTCCTTCTACTTTTATTTCTTTTCCACTTAGTTCGGGTTTTATATAGTCTTTTTCTAACTTTATAATTTAGGTGCACAGCTTGCTAATTATGAGACTTTCTTTTTTAAACTAAGTTACAAGTCTCTTTAGAAGAACTGTTTTAGCTGCATTCTAAAGCCTTGATGTATATTATTTCCCTTATCTGTCCCTTGTAAATATTTTCAATTGTCCGTTATAATTCCTTGCTCTGACTTATAAGCACTTTCAATTTTTTAAAAAATTTCCAAATCATAAGACTTTTATAATTATATTTCAGAAATATTCCATGGAAGAGTGAAAACGAAGAGCAGTTTTCTTTATGTCTTCATTAGATAAGGCTTGCTGTGCCAGTCACAAATATATTGCCTCTTTACCCCAAATCCAGGCTCCGTATCCCCCTTAGAACATTCTTTTTTTATCAGATGGTGTTAAGCTACATTGGAAGCTATATTTGCACGGTGGTAAGCTATCTTAGCAGATGCCTGAGGGACACAGAAGGATGAAGGGCTCTTCTTGCTGATCCTGGTGAGCACCTCTTAGCAGGCTCCTGCAGTATGTGGGGGCTATGTGTGGGGCATGTGCTCTTAAGACAGCTCACCCAGCTCACCACCTCCTTAGATGGCTTCGCAACAAGATAGTACCATGACACTTCCTGAAAGTTAGCTTTTCTTGGCAACTCAGATGGAGGTTTCCCAGTGGGTTCTGCCAACACTCAGTGACCTTTGCTATTCTGTGACTCTGTTCATGCCCTCTCAGACAAGGTCTTGATCTTAGCCCTCTGAATTTTTCCTTCTTTAGTTACTCTAGCTCAGGTGTAGAGGTAGGGGGTACTTCTCTATCTGCTATTCCTATACTCTTTAAAGTTAACTTTATCCATCATAGTCCGTCAGTTATAGGTAATAATTAGTAATATGAAAGTATTCCTATTCTAGTTGTCATGTGCTGTCTGTCTCTTGATTGGAGTCTGACTAATACAATATTAGTATTTTTTATGGCTTGCTTTCACTACTTAGAAAGGGAAATTACAATTTTCCACTCTAATGATAGATTTGTACCATCTTTATAGTTCTTTCCATTTGTGCTAGATGTATTTTGTGGCACTAATATTATAAGTGTATAAGTTAAATATTTTTTCTTTTTCTGGTTAATGAATTTTTAAAGCATTATATAGTTATACCATATCACCTCTCCTAAGGTCTATTTTATATGATATTATTACAGCTGCATCAACTGACTCTTGTTTAGCATTTACCTGGAGTAGATTTTTTCCATCCTTTATCCTTAGACCTCTCGATTCTTTATTACTTGATACTTCAGAGGATATTGTTTGTTAAATCAAGTATAGCTATCTTTATCTTTCTTTCCTCTACTAGTTTTGAAATTTTCCTCATAAAATTGAGAAATAAATAAAAACTAAAATGTTCTTACAAAGGTTGTTTTAGGGGGAAATTATTTTAGTAATCAGAGGTAAGAACATTTTTACTCATGATCTCTGCCTGTGGTGGGTCCCCTAGATATTATGGTACATAATTAATAATGTCCTGTTTTGAAACATGAAAACTCTTTGTTTTAAATTCAATTATTTTACTCACATTATATACCTTTGCCAAGTAGTTTGGGTTTGTGCTATTTTTTGTGTTATATGCGCAAATTAGACAACATTATTGTTATATATAATTATTGTCCATATTTATATGTTTATCAATGACATACATATAAAGCCTTCTGGTTATTTGACATTGACTTTGCCTTCAGTATTGTGGTAATTGGGGGGAGGGCACTGCAGGGATTTTAACCATAAGTGCCACAATCAGAGAGTTTTTTGTTTTTTGTTTTTTTTTTTTTTTTGAGACAGAGTTTCGCTTTTGTTACCCAGGCTGGAGTGCAATGGCGCAATCTCGGCTCACCGCAACCTCCACCTCCTGGGTTCAGGCAATTCTCCTGCCTCAGCCTCCTGAGTAGCTGGGATTACAGGCATGCACCACCATGCCCAGCTAATTTTTTGTATTTTGAGTAGAGACGGGGTTTCACCATGTTGACCAGGATGGTCTCGATCTCTTGACCTCGTGATCCAACCGCCTCGGCCTCCCAAAGTGCTGGGATTACAGGCTTGAGCCACCACGCCCGGCTAATCAGACAGTTTTTAAAGTTGAACATTGAAACCACCTTGAGCATGTAAAAGGAACATGGCAGCAGGAAGGTTAATTTATAGACTATTTACTTTGGTAAGAAATAATAAGGCTTTAAGTTAATGGCGTGACAGGTTTTAAATGGGATAAGATAAATGTGAGAGATACATGGGAAGTTTTGGGGTGAATGAACTCTTTTAGGTGATCAGGGAAAAGAAAAGATTTCAAGATGACTTCCAAGTTACTATAAATTTACCTGGACAGGAATTGGTACAGAGATTAGATTTGAATGTAATATGTAACTAGTTAATTTCTATACTTGTGTTTGCAGTTCTTCTGAAACATCCAGTTGGAGATGCATGAGTAGGGGGTTGGAAATACAAGCTGGAGGAGCATAGTGGACTGTAGTTATAAATCAGAAATCATCTATACAAAAGTGGATGTGATCACAGGTCACTGGCATAAAGCCTGGGAGATCGACTTAGTTGTGTGCAGGGATCCTTATCCCTTAGCTCTGAGTTACTGCAAGGATTGGAGAAAAATTTGTCTTCAAGTAAACCTTCCAGTACTAGCATGAAGGATGATACTACCTTAGCCATTCTGCTTTAAAGTTTGGACATTTACAGAAATGTAGCTTTGGAAAAAGACAGTCCTGTGAATGCCCAATTTTTCTTATGCTCTCATTTTCCCCTCCTTTTTGGTCTTGACTCTCAGTATTTTCCAAGTTGTAAGGTACAAGTTTTTCTGTATATTTAATAGCATTCTTATAAAGAAATAGTCTTTTATTTTCGAGGAAAATGTTTCCTAAGAAGAGTTCTTGAAAATACATATAAAATCATAGCAATTTTACTCTCATTTAAGTTTCCAAGTGCTGTAAAGAAAACTGTTAAACTCAAAATGAAGAAATCAGATATTCAGATCTTCTGACTGTAGTAATTTCTCACCTTTCACTTACTCAAAAAGCTTCCTGTAATTTTAAGTTTTTGCCAAGTACATGTCTTTCAACTATAAACTTTCACACCTACAAAATAATCCAGATGGAGAATTTATGCTTTTTGAATACTGAAGCAGATCTATACCGTGTTACACAGTGAAGGCATTCAAGACAGCATTTAGTTTGATATGAAGCTGAAAAGTTTAACAAAATTCTTTTTCCCTCACATACTTTCATCCTGAAGCAAAACTAGCCAGGATCAGGGCTAGTTAATTTGCTATTTGGGGAATTTCTTTCATCCCATTTTTTAATCCTGTTTAGAAATGATGCTTTCTTGAACATGGACCATTATTGAACAAATTGCTGAAGTTTACTAGCTACAAGTGTAAAAGGATTTATAAATTGGATGGATCCCAGAGTAGTAGCAGGAATTGTTGCTTCTAGAATGGAAAACATTTTTCTACAATTAAGGACAAAGTTCAAATATGTCTTTCTCTTTTCTGTTGTACTGATAGCATTATATCTAGAGAGATTTTTAGTATTATCATTTATAGGTTGAAAACGTTTTCAAATTATGTTTTTTTCCACAAAATAGATTCCTATTAAGACATATATACATTTAATTTTACTTTCATCAATGCCTTTTGTTTATAGAGGCTTTTTGTTGAGAGAATATTGTTTATTTTTCTAAATATATTAGAAATAAAATTGAAAGATGAAATGAAATTTAATCAGGTGGTGCTCAAAGAATCACATTTAAAAACATAGATAAGCATCAGCCTGAATGTATTTACAGTGAGTCACTACCTACTTGTTAAACAAGGTAATGGTGTAATTAATAATGGTGTTTTATGAAGACTATTCCAGCAGTTATATGTAGGATAGATGGATGGGATCACATAATTTCAGACAGCTACTTCCAAAAGTTTACTTGCCATATTGGCATGGAATTCTGCTTTTGTATAGAAGTCATGGCCTCAGGAAAAACTGAAGGCCTGACTCTGAGAAAAAAAAAAATTCAAATTCCCAAAGAAAAAGATACAGATAAAACAATATAAATAACAAGCAGGCAGTGTTGGAAAGGAAAGTGGCAGCATTTAAGTTATATGGAAGGGTGACCCAATGATTTATTTCAGAAAAAGCCAAAGGACAGAGACATTAAAATAATAAAAGAAAAATAAATTGGAATATTATGGGTAACTTTAGAATAGCTAATACCTAAATAATGAAAATTCCAAGACTAGAAAAAGGACTAGCAAACAGAAATATCTACAATTAAATAAGTAGAGAAAATCCTACTGAACTAAAAAAAAAAAAAAAAAGACATTTTGGTAAAAGATGTCAAAAGGACAAGTCAGGAGTAGAGAATGTTAGATATAGACAAGTATTGAGCATTCCTATTTTTTTTATTTGAAATTTAAAAATATTCCATGAACCCTGTGAGTTTACATCAGGCTGCCAGGCCCCTTGGCATACAGTTTGGAAACTATGAACTTGAATGATTACAGGTCAGGTTATCTGAGTTTAATATTTAGGTTGTGAGTATGCTCTCTAAAAACACTACCCATATCAGCTTATCACTTGTGGACCAGTCAGATAACAATGCCTAGGTGTATTAGACAGGGTTCTCTGGAGAGACAGAAGTACTCCAATGCAGGTGTATATGAAAGGGAGTTTATTAAGGAGAATTGGTTCACACGATCACAAGGTCAAGTTCACAATATGCCATCTGCAAGTTGAGGAGCAAGGAAGCCGGTGGTGGATCAGTCCGAATCCCAAAACCTCAAAAGTAGGGAAGCTGACAGTGCAGCCTTCAGCCTGTGGCCAAAGGCCCGAGAGCCCTTGGCAAACCACTGGTGTAAGTCCAAGAGTCCACAAGCTGAAGAACTTGGAGTCTGATGTTCAAGGGCAGGAAGCATCCAGCATGGGAGAAAGATGAGGCTGGAAGACTCAGCAAGTCTGCTCTTCCATCTTCTCCTGCCTGCTTTATTCTTGCTGTGCTGGCAGCTGATTAGATGGTGCCCACCCAGACTAAGGGAGGGTCTGCCTTTCTCAGTCCACTGACTCAAATGTTAATCTCTTTTGGTAACACTGTCACAGACACACCTAGGAATAATACTTTGCATACATCAATCCCAAAGTTGACAATATTAACCATTAAAAGTTCACCCCTTGTCAACTTGAACCCACACACATCTCTTGAAATCATACATAATCTTCAAATAAAGACAATAATAAAGTCATGATTATGCATAACCTAATATAGCTATCTTTCGTACAACCAGAAGCGCACTAATCCTAAACCTAATTGCTATTACACGGAGTTAATAACACTTAAATGCTGATATGAAGTCCATACATCTTACGTCACATGATAAAGGGAAAAGGAAGGAAATAAAATGAAGATATTTTCTTAGTACAAGTGTGTACATGCACAAATATATTCTTAGCAAAATAAGGAGGAAACACTCATGACAATTACAGTCCTCATTTCTGCAACTGGTCAAGTGGTTATAGCTGATATTGATGACTACCTTATTCTACTCCCCTTCTGTATTCCCTTGGCCTTCAGCAGGCACCTCAGCAAGTCGTGGCTTTTATCTGGTGAAGTGATGCAAACCTTCATTCCTGAAGAGTCTAGGCCATTTGTAGTTCTCCCTGGCTTGGGCTGTTGTAGTTTTCCATTGACCTTAATTACAGGGCATGGTAATACTAAGAGACACAGCTTAAGGGATCTCCTGTATTCCATGCATACTCTTCCTTACCTCCATCATGGCATAGTAGACTGATTTCATCTTTATAGTTCAGGTCAATCACCCCAGCCAACACTGTAACACCCTCCTTATCTTGTTGACTTAGAAGTAGGAGGAGCCCAAAGTGGCCAGGTGGCAATCTTATTTTCCAGTTTAATAGAATCGTGTCTGCTGGTGGCGGCATTCCTCCCTCTGGAACTAAGAGGTCTAGGCCAGTAGACTGTTATGTCATGGGAACATGAAGCAAAAATTTTGCGGTGATGGTAAGTGGTGCCACTTCTACTTCCACCCATTGATTCCTGGACCTGTGCATCCTGGCTATGCAGGAAACAGTACCATATACATCAAACATTACTCAATGTAGACACATTGCAACTCTGCAATGATGCTTGGTCCCCTAATGTGTGCTTACATTATCTTCATCTTGCAGATAACACTCATGTATAATAAACATTTCAGGATGACCAGAAATTCTATAACAGTATATTTCTCCTGGATTTTCTGACCATTAGGCAAAACTTAATAAAATAAATAATAATAAAGATCAAAATAGAATCAGTCCTCCACTTAGAATTAAAAGTTACCCTTTTATTATTTTTATTTATTATTTATTTATTTTGAAATGGAGAACTGCTCTGTCACCCAGGTTGGAGTGCCGTGGCATGATCTCGGTTCACCGCAACCTCTGTCTCCTGGGTTCAAGAGATTTTCCTGCCTCAGCTTCTCAAGTAGTTAGGACTACAGGTATGTACCACTACATCCAGATATTTTTTTGTATTTTTAATAGAGTTTCCCTATATTGGCTAGGCTGATCTCAAATTCATGGTCTCAAGTGATCTGCCCACCTCAGTCTTCTAAATTGTTGGGATTACAGGTGTAAACCACCACACCCAGCCAAAATTACACCTTTAAAAAAGTCACTTGGATGAGACAGCTCTCAAGCATCATTTTGTTCAATAATGTGTAAGTTAAACTTAAGTTGTCAACCCAAAAAGCTTGTTGGGAAGTAGGGAAGTTAACAGATGTGTGAATTTTCCTCGTTCCTTCACTGTAGAGGAAGGTGAGAGCATAAGAGGACAACTCGTACTAAAGCAGAGGTGGACAAACTATTTCTTGGGCAAAAGTCAACCTTTTGCCCACTTTATAAATAAATTTTTGTTGGAACCCAGCTGCGTTCACTCATTTAAATATTTTGTAGGGCTCCTTTTGAGCTACAAGTATAGACTTGAGTAATTGCAAAGGAAAATATACTGCTCCAAGTATTCACCATCTGAAGCTTTACAGGAAAAGCTTGCTGA
Organism: Saguinus oedipus; assembly: GCA_031835075.1. NCBI lineage: Eukaryota > Metazoa > Chordata > Mammalia > Primates > Cebidae > Saguinus > Saguinus oedipus. The sequence continues at coordinate 11,015,925 of CM063169.1, read as the reverse complement.
CTCTGCACTAATGTGTGTGTTCTTTCATGAACTATGCACTATAGAAGCCTATTTCTTACTCATGTGGGACCTAGAAGAAAGGCAAGTGAACCAGGAAAATACCAGAAACTAAAAAGATAGAAGCAGCCGCATTAATCAAAGATCACAGTACCAATGAGTAATGCTAACATCGTTTTGTCTTTAGAATGTATCCTCTACTGTTATTCTAATAGAGGTATGAGCAATTCTCTGTAAATTCACTTCAAACACAATATTAAAGCCCCATGGTAAAAATATATTAGGGAGAGAAAAAAAAAAACATACAGTTCTGCAGTATAACCCAAATTCTACCACACATCTCTGAGCTACATTTCTTCCCCTGAATCTGAGAGTAGACAGGATTGAGTTTCAGCTTCAGTATCAGCATCAACACAGCCACGGCCAGCCTATAGACAATCTAGAATTTCAAGCGGAGTGGGTATATATAGGCAAGATTGCATCCCAAAAAGATGAAGCTAGTTTGAGAAGACATCAATATGTAGAGAGGAATAAAAATTTTGGAAACTTATGATTGATATTCAAGTTCCTAACATGTAGTGGCTACCTTTGGGTGTCAAGGTAAACAACTTTTGAACTGGCTTTAAGAAAAGATTTCCAGTATGGCTGATACAAGATTAATGCCTTCTTTCCTAACCCACCATTCCTGTTATGATTTTGAGTAGAAGTTTCCATATCACAAAAGAATTTTGCCTCAGCCTTTGAGAGAACATCTTATCAGGAGAAATCTATTTTTCAAAATTCTTAAGCAATGGTTTTGAATCTCAGCACTCTAAATTGGGTTAACAAGAAATATTTTATTTTTTTCCTAACTCAAGTTAATTTCCAATTTTTAGACCCTGTGAAGTGTTCACTGACTGTTCTGGTAGAATATTTTGTAATAGACATTCTGGGGAGTGCTCCTCTTGAGGAAACCTCTCTTCATCAGGATTTACAGTAGTTTCTGTATCTTAGATAAGCAAAATAGTTACTTGTGGAAGATAATTTCTGGATTCTGGTTATCCTATTAACATCATTCAGGCCAGGCGCGGTGGGTCATGCCTGTAATCCCAGCACTTTGGGAGGCCGAGGTGGGTGGATCACAAGGTCAAGAGATCGAGACCATCCTGGTCAACATGGTGAAACCCTGTCTCTACTAAAAATACAAAAATTAGCTGGGCATGGTGGTGCGCACCTGTAATCCCAGCTACTCGGGAGACTGAGGCAGGAGAATTGCCTGAACCCAGGAGGCGGAGGTTTCGGTGAGCCGAGATTGTGCCATTGCACTCCAGCCTGGGTAACAACAGTGAAACTCGGTCTCAAACAAACAAAATCATTCAAATAAACTGACCTCCATTTTAAATAAAATGATTTTAAATAAAAGGTCTTCCATTATTTTCCCTTTTGATATTTTCATGTCTGGCTTAAAACCAAGATTCTAAAATCAATAGAGAATCATTAGTTAAAAATATAACCCTCAGTATTTAATGGGGACAGAGTTTCAGTTGGGAAAGATGAAAATTTCTGGACATAGATGCTGGTGACGTTTGTACAATGTGAATGTACCCAACACAGCTGAGATTAAAAATGTTTAAAATAATAAATTGCATGTTACATATATTTTATCACAACTAAACACTTAATATTCAGATTAAAGAAAGGACTTAGGTATTTTTACAATGAGTTATTACATACTTTAAAGTATATATTGTTTGTATCAAATAAAGGTTTCCCACTTTAGTGGGAAACTATCTCAAATCTATTTTATGAAGCTACTAGATACCTGACACTCAAATCAGATGAGGTATTTTTAAAAAAAGTAATAAAGCATTCTCATTCACTGTCATAAATGTGAATATCAGAACAAATATTAGCAATCAAAATCTGACAGTGTATGAATCAAATAACCTTTCATGAATAAATTTAAGTTGCTCCATAGGTTTAAGAATGTATTAATATTAGTCATTAATATATTTTGCCATAAAGATAAAAACATTTGATGAGGTCACTAGATTCTGTCAAATCAGTCACACATTTATGATTTCAAAAAAAATCAAATTTTAACCAAGTTGGAATTAAAAAAACATTTCTTAATGTGATAACCAATTCCAATGCAGATCTTCCAGCTAATGTGTTACTTAAAGTTGAAACATTGGAAGAATTCTGGTTAAAATTAGAATCAGCACCAGGATGCTTGGCAGCACCATTCCTCTTGAATGCTGTTGTGCAGATCTTAGTAAGAGGGAAAATAAATAAATAAAGCAAAATGTATACAAATTGACAAGAAAGGGAAAATAGCCCATCTTCACGGACAACATAATTTTGGCCTAGGAGGGAAATCTAATAAAATATTCAGAGTGATTTAGTTAATGCACTTAATGTACTTAATAAGGTGATTAAGTTTGCTAGATATACAATCAATATAAAAACATTAATTGATCTCTATATCTTAAATACGACATTTTACTTAATGTAATTTTATATAAAGATGTTATTTAAAGAGAAACTAAAATTATGTCACTTAGGACATACTTGATTTAACCAACTTGTGCCCAGTATTTGAAAGAAAACTATAGCATTTTATATTAGAATATATTAAGAAATACTGAATCTTAATATTGTAAAAAAAAAAAAAAGCAATTCTTTTGAATTTAACATGTAATCGATATAATTCCAATAAAATATTTAGTATTTATTGCCTGACAGGGAAAAATTATAAGAGTATCTACCTCTTCAGAATACCAATTCTATATACATATCATAGGCCAGAGAAGCTTTTACCTATGTATTCAAGGAGACACACGCAAGAATATTGTTTTTTTGTTTGCAGACGGGGTCTTGCTCTGACACCGAGGGTGGCATGCAGTGGCTTGATCATGACTTACTGCAGCCTCCACCTCCTAGGCTCCAGTAATACTCCCACCTCAGCCTTCTGAGTAGGTGGAACTACAGGTGTGCAGTATGACATCTGGCTAATTTTTTTGTGTGTGTTTATTAGAGATGGGTTTTCCATATGTTGCCTAGGCTGCTCTTAAACTCTTGGGCTCAAGCAATCCTCCTGCCTTGGCCTTTCAAAGTGCTGGGATTACAGGCATGAGCAACCACACACAGTCACAAGAATATTCATAAAGGAATATTTCCAAACAAAGAAAACAGCAAATATGTTAAAATTAGAAGAAAGTATGATAGGTAACATAAGTTATGTCTTACATGACAATAAAAATAAGCTAACTTGACCTACGCATGTGAATATGAATGAATCTTACAACATTCAGCAAGACAGTATATAGAAGACATGCTGTGTGATAAGATTTATATATAATTAAATGACATTCAAACAGAAGTAATGGTCACTAAAGTTAGGATGCTGATTAGTTGTAGATAGAAGAGAGAATGGGTCTAGGTCAGGTAAGGGATTTTATTTAAACTGGGAATGCTAGATTTAATAGGCTAGGGTTCAGTATTTATTGTGTCATTTTGAAATCTTTAGTATCTCTTAACTCTTTAATAATTAAGTAAAACATAGTACAAAGAGAAAATTAATAAAGAAAAGGCCAGGTGATAACAAGAGGTAAACCAGGAAGACTGCAGTTTGGACAAAGTTCTCTGAGTGATCTACTCTGACTCAGAATGATGGAAAGAGTCTGGGGGAGCAGGGAAGAGTCAGCAGATTTCAACACAGAAAAGAAACATAAGGGTGGGCAAAGTATGTCAGGGAGGACAAAGAGACTACATGTAAAATGTAGTTTTAAGAGAGGTGGCTATTCCTTCCCTGAAACACTGATAAGCATAGACATCCAGTGAAACCCAGCTCTTCGTTGTGTGTTAGATATTAAAGATAGATAAGACAGAGACTTGGTCTGAAAGAGCTTATTATAGTTTAATAGAGAGACTGACATATACAAATGATGGAACACATATATGCATGTCCTGTGGTACTGTACACAATGTGACAAGTAATTTTGCTAGGATCTTTGAGCAATGGTGGGAGCCCATCCTCCTCACAGGGCATTTTAATTAATTGACATAATACTGAGTTTTGCATGGACAGAACTAAGAGGTCGTTTTACTTGGTTAGAGTTTAAATTACACAGGTTAGGCATTGTGAATGTTTGGGGAAATTGTAATGGGGGCACTTTCCACCGGAATGGAGAAGAAGAGACTGCAGAGTTGGTTGAGATCTGGATATGAAGTGCGTCAAACTTATTTTGGAATTTTGGCAATGGGAAAGCTGAGATATGGCAGTCATATTTGGGTGTGGGATGGGGGAAGATGATTCTAGTGGTAATATACAGGATAAATTAGAGGAATGAGGGACAAAAGACAAGATTGGTTGAGAGGGCATTGAAATGAGATGCTGGTGGGATTATGTCGGTTTGACCCATTGAAGCAGGCTGGCATTGAGCAATGTAGCTGAGTCAAAAAACATTTCAGAGGCACAATAGAAAATAGAACCGAGAAAACGTACATGCAGAAGGCAAAGTGGTTTTCAAACTTCTGACTTGGACAACCGGGAAGATGGTTTGTTAGATCAAGAGACAGAACCAGATTATAAATGTTTTAAATTTGACGTATTTTGTTATAAGTTCACAGCACAATAAGTTACCACAAAGTGAATGTAGTGCTATCACCATCTCCAAAATAACCCTTGGTTTTTAGCGTGTTCTTTCTGGGTAGACAGATGCACTCCAAAGGAGGCTGACTACATGAGTGAACTTCATGATAGTCTGTCAGGATATCTAGAAGACTCTTAGTTAAGAATAAAGACCCAATAGGTTTCTAAGGTACTCCTACTTGGGACATCTATTTGATTTTGAAACACTAGTGGCTGGGGTGTGTGTGTGTGTGTGTGTGTGTGTGTGTGTGTGTGTGTACATGCAAATACAGATAGAAAACAAGGGAACAGAAGACACAAAACATATGTAGTCATCAGAATACAGCTGCAAAACTAAATTGAAGGGGTTATTTCTAAGATATTTAGCCTGAATAGAAAAGATTGCAGAATGCTTCCTCAGATACTTGTTTTTCTCTAAAAGAAGTAGAGGTAAGGAAAGAGGAAGAAATGATGGGAGGAAGGAGAGAGGAAAGGAGGAAAAAGGAAGTTTCTTCAGTAGAGACATCGATTCCAAAACAAATAGGTGTGAAAAACTGGTTAAAAAAAGCAATTTTAAAGATTAGAGAACTGAAGCTTGTAGAGGTAAGGCCCATTTACAAACATCAGAATCAGGCAAGAGAGGAAATATTTGAATCCAGAATATCCTAACATAGAACACATACTCTTTTTTTTTAAAAAAAATTATAGATTCAAGAGGTGTAGAAGGTTTGCTACATGGGTATATTGCATGATGCTGGGGTTTAGGTTTCTATGGTTCCCATCATTCAGATAGCTAAACACAGTACCCACTAGGTAGTTTTTCAACCCTTACTGCTTCCCACTCCTCCCCTTTTGGAATCTCCAGTGTTTGTTGTTTCCATCTTAATACCATGAGTACGTTTGATTTAGCTCCTACTTATAAGTGAGAACATGTAATGTTTTATGTTTTGTCTCTGTGTTTAGTCATTCAGGATAATGACTTCTAGCTGCATCCATGTTGCAGAAAAGGGCATGATTTTATTAATTTTATGAATGCAAAGTATTCCATGGTGTATATGTACCACATTTTCCTTCCCAATCTACTGTTGGATACTTAGGTTTATTCCATGAATTTGCTATTGTGAATAGCGCTGCACTAAACATACCTGTTCAGGTGTTTTTTTGATAAAACAATAACTTTTCCTTTGGGTTGATACCCAGTAGTGGGATTCTTGGGATAAAAGGTAGCTCTATTTTTAGAAATATATATTCTTGATCATTGCATTAAATCATCCTCTCTAGCTTAAATATGTCCTCAAGAAAGACATTTAATTATATTCTTCTTTGGACCTTAGATCATTATTTTATGTTTGTGTGCTTGTCTTTTCAATTACAAAATTTACATTCATTAATTGCATATATACTTAAACAGCAAAACAGTGCCAATACAAATTAAAATAATGGTGAAATACTATACTCCTATATAAGTGGCTAAAATCTAAAACACTGCCAACACCAAAAGCTGACAAGGACGTGGAACAACAAGAAGTCTCATCCATTGTTGGTTGGGATGCAAAACACCACTTTAAAATACTATGGGATGTTTTGTTAAAAACCAAATATACTCTTCCTACCATATGATCTAGCAACTGTACTACTTGGCATTTACCCAAAGAAATTGAACCTTGTATCTACACAAAAACCTGCACATAAAGATTTATAGCAACTTTATGTGTAATTATGAAAATTTGGAAGCAACCAAGATGTCCTTCCATGGGTAGTAAATAAGTTGTGCTATATCCAAGCAATGGAATATGTTTTAGGGCTAAAAATAAATAAGCTATCAAGCCTTAGAAAGATAGGGAGGAAACTTAAAAGGATAATACCAAGTGAAAGAAGCCAATCTGAAAAGACTAGTATAATTCCAAGTATATATGAAAGATATATTTTAGAAGAGGCTAAACTATGGGGACCATAAGAAGATCCATGTTTTCTAGGGGTTCATGGGAGGAAAGAATTAATAGGTAAAGAACAGAAGATTTTTAGGGCAGTAAGTGTGCACACTATGATACTGGAATGGTAGATGCATGTCATTATCTATTTGCCAAAACCCATAGATGGTACAACACAAAGAGTTGTACATAGAATACACGACACCTAACATAAGCAGTGGAATGTGGGTGATAATGATGTATCAATGTAGGTTCATCAGTTGTCATAAATGTATCACTCTGGTGGGGGATGCTGATAGTTGGGGATGTGGCAATGGGGATAGGAGAAGGGGGTACATGGGAAATCTCTGTAGCATATGCTCAGTTTTGCTGTGAACCTAAATCTGCTCTGAATAATATAGTCTACTGTTTTAAAGCAGCCAGTAAAAACTACATTACAAATTTTCAGCATATACTTGGTACAATGAATTAATATTACCTGATATAGATTATTTTAGATTTCATTTATTACTCAAGAAGCTAAGATACTGTCTATCTTGGTTACATTAAGATAATTTGTCATTGCGAGAAAATATCCAAGTTTTTGAAACTTTCTTTTCAACATTGACAGATTAACATCTTAGACCTTTAATCTTTTATTTGGAATGTCTGTCATTTTTGAAAAGATGAAGAACCTTACACCTCAATGCAGAAATACTTTGTCTTTTGGGACAGGACTATGAAGAATACATGACATTTATTTTCAGTTGGTGAAAGGAAAGGTCTGAGTAACAGCAGACGAAGTTCAGTGATAAATCTAAATATCTTTTTTATCACATTTTGGACTATTTTTCTTAAGTTATTTTTGTTAGGTCTGCATCTCACAAAGCAAAATTATTTCTAACACCATTAAAATGTTCCTCACACTTCAAGTGTAAATGCTTATTTGTTCTTAGTGTTTCTTTGAACAGAACAATTGTCTGAAAATAATGTGTGGCATGTCTTTTCAGAGAAAGGTTAACAGAGAATAGACTCAAAGCACAGCACAAAATTCTACTCTCTGCATTCTTCACTTTAGAAAACAGTTTAAAGTAGTTGAATTACTTATAAAAGTACATAGCAATGACAGTTTCCTTTTAATGTACCTAGCTTCTTGAAGTTTGTTTAGCCAGTTGTGGCACTACTGAATGATGGTCTGTTTTCTTTAACATACCAAAGAGAAGTGTAATCTTCCAGAACAAACTACTATTTAGCTTTTAAACACTTTATTCTTCAGTAACTGTCAGAGTTTCAGGTAAAGGCCACAAGTGATTTCTTCCTCTGTTACGCCTAAAAAGTTTCATACACATTGAGCTAAGCTTCTCCAAAATTTTTAGGAAGTTGAGTTAATGTTAATTGAAAAAGTATTATATAACAAAAGGACTTTTTCATTCGATTGAATGCCTGAAACTGAAATTAAGGGACATCCAATATTTATCACTTAATCACCAACATTCAGGCTTTGGGTGGATAAGAGCCCAAAGACAGAGAAACTGTACCTGATACATATTATTTTTAATTCATTTAAATTGACATAGGGTGATATGTATCTTCTAGGGTATGGCAATTAATTGTTAAAATGTTCAATAAAATGAGAAAATAAAAGCATATAAGCTGAAAGCTTCTAGTGTTTGATGTGTTTAATGGTTTGAGCCCCTTTCTTATTTTGTGAACAGTAATTAATGAGCAATTTTGAGAAGACATGGATATATGTTTTACCACCATTGTCTTCTCATTGAAAAATCTATGGTATGAAGTATAGATATTTTGATTCCTTTAAAGCAGAAATTGTTTACATATTTTGACATTGCCTTCAGTAAGTGGTTCCAATTTTTAAAATATATAAAATAATGCTTATTTATTTGAAAGTTTCATTTTTTTAAGACATTTGTTTCTTTTGTTTTACAACATAAACAGCCTGATGACTTGGCCTTGTGTCAAATGCTTGACAATCTCAAACTTATTTCAGTGTATTGGATCCTAATTCTGAAAACTGAATGGCTTTTCATATCATTTTTAAACTTTTAACAGTGTGATTCTTCAAAGTCATCCACATTACACTGTTTTTATTCAACAATGCCAACTCTTAAGAAGAAACTTTATATTAATCAGGAATGAATTCTCAAGTCCAAGTAACACATAAAACCTAAGTTATAGTGACTTGATAGTAGGGTTTATTTTTCCCATATAACAAGAAGTTTTCACATAACAAGCTTTTTGGTGGTATTTGTGGAGCAGTTAAACATTCTTAGGATGTGTAAAGCTTCCATTTTTGTTCTTCTTTCTCAACATTGTTATGGCTATTGAGGCTTCTTTGTGATTCCATATAAATTTGAGGATGTTTTGCTTATTTTTATAAAGAATCTCAATGGGATTTTAACAGGAATTGTATTGAATCTATAGATTACTTTGTGTAGTACGGACATTTTAACAGTATTATTTTTTTTTAACTCTATCAACATGGGATATCTATCTATTCATGTCTTCTTTAATTTCCTTCACCAGTGTTTTGTAGTTTTCATTGTACAAGATTTTGCTTTATTGGGTAAGTTAATTGTATTTAAGTACTTTGTTATTTGTCATGCTTCTGTAGATAGGTTTTTTTTTTTAATTTCCATATTGGATTGTTCCTTGTTAGTGCATAGAAATGCAACTGATTTTTGTATGTTGATTTTGTTTCTAGAAACTTACTGAATCTGTTTATAGTTCTAACACATTTGTGTGTGTGTGTTTAATCTTTAATTTTTTTCTCTATATACAATCATGTCATCTATGACCAGAGAATTCTACTCCTCCTCTCTAATTTAAATGCCTTTTATTTCTTTTCTTGCTTAACTTCTCTGGCTGGAATTTCCAGTACTATACTGAATAGAAGAGACAAGAGTCCTTGCTTGTTCCTGCTCCAAGAGCAGAAGTTTTCAATTTTCAACCTTGACTATGATGTTAGCTGTGGGCTTTTCATATATGACATTGACTACATTGAGATAATTTCCTTATATACTTAGTTTATCAAGTTCTTTTATCATTAAAGCATGTTGGATTTTGTCATATGCCTTTTCTGCATCTTTTGAGATACTGATTTCTACCTTTTATTCTGTTAACACAGTGTATCATATTGATTAATTTTTGTATGTTGAACTATCCTTGCATCACAGGAGTAAATTCCAAGTGGCTAGGTGTGTGATCCTTTTAATTTACCATTGAAATGGGTTTCTTGGTATTTTAATGAGGATTTTTGCTTTTATATTAAAAAGTTATTGGCCTGTAGTTTTCTTTTAGTTTGTGTGTCTGGCATTGTTATCAGAGTAATGGTTGCCTCATAACTTGAGTTTGGAACCTCGATTTTTAAAAATAATTTCAGTGGACTTGGTATTAGTTCTTAAACTGTTTGGTAGAATTTTCCAGTGAAACCATCTGCTCCTGAGCTTTCCTTTGCTGGGAAATGTTTGATTACAGATTCAACTCAGTTACTAATATGAGGTCGGTTTAGGTTTCATATTTCTTCATGATTCAATCTTGGTAGATTGTGTGTTTCTAATATTTTGCCCATTTTTTTCTAGGTTATCAACTTTTTTGGTGTATAATTATACAGAATAGTCTCCTGCAATTCTTTTAATTTTAGTCGCTTCAGAAATAAAAAAAAAAAATGCAATAGACTATTTTTTACACTGAACACTTAGTGCCTCCTCTTTTATTTCTGATTTTATTTTCATCTTCTCTCTTCTTTCTTAGTCTACATAAATGTTTGTCAATTTGATAGTTTTTAAAAAAGATACTTATCTTCACAGATTTTTTTTCTACTGTTTTCTTTATTAACTTTCGGCTCTAATCTTTATTTTCTTTTTCTGCTATGTTTCGGATTAGTTTGTTGTCTTCTTTTTTTTAGTTCCTGCATGTTTACAGTCATATTATTTATTTGATATCTTTCTTCTATTTTAATGTATGTGTTCATCGCTATATACTTCCTTCCTAGGTAGTATAGGGAGTTCTGTTGTATACGATAAGTTTTGGTATGTTATGTTTTTGTTTTCAAATATCTGAAGGTATTTTCTAGTCTTCCTTTTGATTTCTTCTTAAATCAGTTGGTTATTCAATAGTGTGTTGCTTAATTTCCATTTATTTGTGAATTTCCAGTTTTCCTTGATTTCCAATTGATTTTTAGTTTTAATGCATTGCAGTCAGTAAAGATACTTGATATGACCTCTGTCTTCTTACAATTTATTATTATTTTGTGACTTACTATGTGATCTCCTTGGAAGATGTTTCATGTGTACTTGGAAAAAATAATTATTCTGCTGCTGTTGGGTGGAATGTCATATATATGCCTGCTAGGTTTGTTTGGTCTCTAATGTTATTCACGACTTGTTTCTTTATTGTTTTTTTTTTTTCTTGATATCATATCCATTACTAAAATTGGGTTATTGAAATTCCTGTTTTTGTGTTCTATTTCTTTTGCTGGTTTTATCAATGTTTGCTTTATAAATTTGGGTGCTTAGGAGCGATTCTTGGTATCTTGTGTGCTCTCTGGTTGTACAAATGCCAGGCTTGATATATCATTGACTGCATGGAAGGGATTTGGGATAAATTTTTCTAGATATTAAATTTATTCGGGGGAAAGCAAACTTCTATGAAGTTAGAGGTGCTATCAGTACACTTTTATACATAGAAGAGAACAAAGGCATTTTTCTTTCCTCTTATGACTGACATAATCTGGGAACTGACTGGAAATGAAAGCATATGGTGGAAAAGGGGTGCTCTCAGGCTTGCCGTGCTGTTTGTCTCACTGATGAGTTCAGGTTATGTGACCAGGCATACTGCAGCTGCTTCCTGGGAGCATAGCTTTGATTTGGGACATCTGATGATTCATTTGCCGTGGTTTGACTGTGGTGATTGTTTTCAGAGTATATAGTTCTTATCAGAGACAATTTTTTAAAAACTTTTTTGAGTTTGAAATATCAAAGGCTTCTTGTATTACATACTGGAGAATCAACCAAAATAATATTCACTTCTTCTTTCCACTTTTTATTCCACTTTTCTTGAAAAATCAAGTTTGTTTTGACCCTAAAAACAAGTGCCCTTCTTTCTTTAACAGATAGATTTACAGTTTATTAGAGACTAAGAAATAGTGACTAATGAGGGCATTTTATATTCCCCAAATCAACCCTAGTGTATGCAGGAACATGTGTTTATATATGGGTTTTTAATAACTTGATTTAAATGTTATGTATTTAGTTATTTCCCATTTACAAGCATTTTATTAGAGATATCCCATGGCCATTTTACTTTTGCTCTTCACTAAAAATAATTCATCAGGCTGGGCATGGTGGATCAAGCCTATAATCTCAGCACTTTGGGAGGCAGAGGTGGGTGGATCACCTGAGCCCAGAAGTTTGAGACCAGTCTAGGCAACATGGTGAGACCCTGTCTCTATAAAAAGTACAATAAATTAGCTGAGTATGGTGGTGTACACCTATAGTCCCAGCTACTTAAAAAGCTGAGGTGATAGAATCTCCTGAACCCAGGATATTGAGGCTACAGTGAGCCATTACTGTGCCACTGCACTCCAGTCTGGGCAATAGGGTGAGACCCTGTCTCAAAATAATAATGATAATAATAATAATGATTGAGCATTATTATCATTATATTATTATATTGATCACATGACAGATCATTATTATCATCATGCCATTATAATATGATAATCACATGCCAAGTTTTAATATTTGATATAAACAATTCCATGTGCAACCAGAGAGATTAGGGCTTTTAGTATCCGTTTTACTGAAACCCTTTATTATCAGTTGGTGGGACCACAAGATGATAATGTGGTTTCACAACTGCTGGCTATGATGACCAGAAATGCAGGGAAATAACATTGCACAAATTTTATATGGTTTATACTCTAAAAATGTTACCTGTTTCAATCATACATAGAACAAAGTCCAGTGCAACAGAGTCTTTGAAAAAATGCTTAGAAAGGTAACTTTTAAAATAATTTTTTAGAAGTCTGAACATAAGCATGTGCTTGCACATATTATACTTGTATAAATCCCTAACAATGGATTGTTCTGGAAGAGTTATGAAGGTAATTACCAAGATTCACTGAAATCCCAGCACAAGATTAAACTCAATAAGAGAAAAAAAAGAAAAATATGAATATTTAATTTTGCTTCACCTTCAAATTGATGATCTTTTAATACCCCAATTAAGGAGGGTTTCCCTCAGTAACCTAATCACTCTTATCCTACATGCTTTCTTTTGTAAATTAAGGTAGGATTGTAGCAGACATTATGGTTAAATTAATCTATCAATTCAAAACAGCTGTCTTTCTTACTGTCCAATCAAATTTATTATTCATAGTGAAGCATTTAAAAACTAAAGAAAATTATAAGCTATAAATTAATTACTTAAATGCTTCTAAAGAGTGTGCAAGTGTGTGTGTGTGTGTGTGTGTGTACGTGCCTGCGTGCATGTGTAGTTGATATGCTGAGAAGGATCAATGAATAAGTAGAATTCAACAAAAACATTCCTCTTGTGATAGATGTTGACTGGAAAGAAAGCAGAGAAATGCATAAATGGAAGAACCATATTACGTGAGTTGATCTTTGAAAGGGTAAGACACTCAACAGGAGCTCCACTGCATGTATCTACCGTGATCAGACCAACTGCAAGTGTCATTGAGCACTTGTGTTTGCTAGTGTGCTAGACACTGTGAACAAAATAAAATGAAGTGAGGTTGAATTTATTTCTGCAAGAATCTTACAACCAGCTATCTTTATACTAAAACACACAAGAAACAAGAGGATGAGAATATATAAAACAAAGTGATAAAATATGGAAAATAAATGATTGGGGTACTAAGAGTTGAGAAAGAGGAGAGATCAACATTCTAGATATTATTAAATCTTTATAGATGTTAGGAAGCGATGCGTGCATCTGTGTTTAATTGATTTTATTTTTCAATAATCCATGTATGTTAACATGATTGTAATTGTTTTACAGAAATAGACTAGAGACAATAAGGGAGAAAGTAAAAAATGTAGAAGTCAGATTAAAGTAAGTCACATACAAGGGCTTGATGTGGCCCAACAAAAGCGAACAGGCAGGAAGATGCATGCTGTGTGGTTCAATACAATCGTAAAATTCAGGCTGCAATAGTGGCCAACTGATTGATAAGCTCTTCTTACAACATTACAAGACAACAACATGACGTGTGAAAACACATCAACAGCATCAGTGGGGCTCTTCTATTTTTATTACATATTAAGAAGAATTCTCTGTTCTAAACTCATATAGAATAAATAAAACTATAAGACGGTGTTTCAAACCCTTCAACCTTGCATGTTGGTTGTTTAATGTATGCATACATCCTCCTGTGAATTAGTCTGTGGATATGAGGTGAGGTGTATGCACTGGGGCATATGAAGATTTTTCTGCTTCACACTTAAAAATCAGATTTCATGAAAAATGAAATGGAACCATTCCAAGGTGACAAATTGTCAGATCCTTATTTTTGCAAGTAGGAACCATTTTCTTTTACTCCTGAGATTTTCTTGAAGTGCTTACACATCATTTTGTGGTTTGGGACAAATGGCATGCCAAAAGTTTGAGAAATTCTGCTGTCACACATCCTATATAGCTATTAATTCCTCTTTTCAAAGTTGGAGGTCTTGGAAACAGCCATATCATTGCAAGTTTCTACCCTGGCTCCTTTGGGCCAGCATAGCTCTCACCACCACTATTTCCTTCTGTATTTCTCCTGGGATTTAAGACATCATTAAATAAATGTGTGTGTGTGTGTGTGTGTGTGTGTGTGTGTGTGTGTGTGTGTGTGTGTGTGTGTATGCATTTATGCCACACATTTTCACCGTCTTTATAATTCTACAAAATATATAGAATTCAAATTTTACCTCAGTTTCAAACTGGTTTGTTAATTGTATAGTTAGGCTTTCTACTACTTTGTGCTTTGCAGTTTATATCCTCTCAATTTGTGTGCAAAATAACAATACTTAGATATGTTTAAATCCTCGAAGAAAGGAAGAACTCTCACTAATTAATTATGTTACATGCTTTTGGTCTTTCTCCTCCTGTGTGTACTTTTGAATTTACAGAATATCTTAGGATCACTGTTTTAACATTATGATTTCTAATAGTGCATTTGTAGGACAATCCATGGAAATATTTAGATATCTACATTCATGTTATGGAGTAGTTTTTGGTTTTGCAACTACCTTGGGGCATTTGTATTTCCATAGTTTGTTTTCTTAATAAACAGCTAATAATAGGGCCCATGTTTGTCTTTGGTTTTAACAAATGAAATTGAAAGTTGCCTTTTGCTTTTTTTTAAAAAAAACTTAGAAGTCTTAACAAACATCTTTCATTTTAAAGCATCTACATTTTTCTCAAAATGTATTGTTTTTCCAAGTTGTAACTCATTTATTATTTTCTGCTTTTATTGACCTTTTTTGGATAAGTCAAATATCTTATCAAATCTTAAAATTTTTTATGTAATCAGATCAAAGAGACTGAAAATAAAGTTTATAAATGATGACTTTAACAAGGTGCCTCTCTGATTCTCGGTTCTTGAATAAATCTATGACATGTTATTTCAGGTACTTATGCCTGTGATTATATATGACACATTTCTAGGTGATCTTTTGAGGTAAAATTGAATTTATCTTATTTATTTTTAATTTAACATTACTATCATATTTTATTCATTTAATGTAATTAATTGTAGGTAATTTTATCCTTATTTTAATTATCAAGAAAAATTCTGACATAAACAGCACGTTTATTTACCAATATCAGTTTCACTAAGGAACGTATTGAAAACATTAGTAGTGAAATTTAATGTCACAATTCTGGTGACATATAATTAAGAGTGGGCATAAGGATATAAATTACCAAGATAAAATACATAATTTTGATCTGTTCTTTGAGCATGGAAAATTACTAATAGGTGACAAAAGGGGATGGTGTGTCTTATGTACTGAGTCAGAAACAAACTTAACTGTATGGATTCATCACATTCAGCTTCGCTCTGCCAGCAGGGTCCAGTTGACACTTTTTTTTATTGCATTATAGGTTTTGGGGTACATGTGAAGAACATGCAAGATAGTTGCATAGTACACATGTGGCTGTGTGATTTGCTGCCTTTCTCCCCTTCACCCATATCTAGCATTTTTCCCCCATGCTATCTCTCCCCAACTCCCCCCTCCACTGTCCCTCCCCTATTCCTCCAAATAGACCCCAGTGTGTAGTGCTCCCCTCCCTGTTTCCATGTGTTCTCATTGTTCATCACCCGCCTATGAGTGAGAACATGTGGTATTTGATTTTCTGCTCTTGTGTCAGTTGCTGAGAACGATGTTCTTTTATCTCATTTCCAGCTGGCCCCACTAGGACGTGTGAGGTAGCAAAAGGTAAATAATTGAAACAGTGATATTAGTGAGAACTTATGGATGGGAACAAGGTAGGTATCACCCCAAACCTGTGAGATTAATTTTCTTCTTATATCTGGTGCTGTGGAGGCTTATCTTAGCCGCAGATGTATGTTTAGACAATACCTATGTATGTTTCCAAGCACATGTTTCTTCATAGACCATGACATGACAATCCCAAGAGGATTCTACAAGCTACTTGGTAAAAATAATTCCTCTTAATGACAACTCACTATCAGTGATAGTTCCATTATTTGGAGTTCTTGAGAAAATCTTGCTGAAGACACTTTGAAGGACACAGATGTTGTAAGCGACCTTATTTGTGAGGTTACTCTAATTAGACAATTCTGAGGAAAAATTATGTGTGAAGGTTTACAAGTATCCACAAAACAGTAAAAAAAAAAAAAACAGCTGAGGGAATTATTAATGCATTCCTTCAGCTGATGTCTCAAAGAAGCAGGTGCAGGAACTGACTATGTAACATGAACGAGTGTTTGTGAACATGATTCCTTAAATAAATAACACTGTTCAAGACATAAAAGAAGAAAACAGATCATTTCTTGCTATAGAAGATTGAGGGTACCAGTTATCACTAAGACGCTGTCTGTCCACTTGTAGTTTTCATCTTCATGCATTGAAAAGAAAACGTATGTTAAAAATGATACAAGTTTAAACATAAGTTGCAATGTCTAAGGGTCATTTCCAAAATGGTCTAACTTTACATATAAAATTGTCAGAAGAATTCTGAGGTTTGCAGATGGAACTCACATTAGGTGAATCCTAATTATGTAAAAGTACTCAGAGGGGAAATGGAAGGGTACCATGTTTTCCTAGTCTGACCTATGAAAAAGAGATCTATAATTTCCTTTAGTAAGTTTAGCTGATTTTTATTAGTTTCTCAATTTTTACAGCTAAAGAGTGAGATAATTTTATTTTGGGGTATGCTCGATAAAATGAGAATAAAGTTCAAAGCCATTGAAATTAATGGTCATTTTTATTTGGCTAATAAATACTTATTGATTACCTTTTTTTACCTGCCACAGGTTTTGCAAGATATTAAAGATGTAAAATTCAATGACTCATAAGCCCTAAAAACGCAAAATTTAGTGGAAAAATTTGAAAGCAAAAGTTATACATAATAGTGATTAGAGAGTGGTGGCATTGATACTGATTATGCTAACCGAGAACTCTAGGTCACACCATTCACTAGATACTTTTTTATATTTGCCATTTCAGCCTCTTAATTGCCATAAAGCATATGCAGAAACTTTATAATACTTGAGTTAGGTCCTTGATGAAAAAATATCTACCCTACCACTTGATTAAAAGCCCAGGATAAAAGATTAAACTCAGATTAAAATAGATATGTGGAAATAGTCAAACTTACTGAACTTTTTTTTACTGAGCTTTAAAGGAGAGCCAATTGGAGTGAGAAAACATAGGATTTGTGAAGTACAAAGGAGGCCACCTTGTGTGATTAAGTCTGGTCTTTTGGGCCAGAGCAAAAGGCAGCTCTGCACATAGGAAGAAGTGATATTTCTGGCAAGGTTCTCCATTCCTCTCCCTACCCTCCAACCCTCCACCTTTGTGCAGATGAACACACACATGCACACACACACACACACGTGTGCACTCACACATGCACAACACACACCTAGGTCACTCAGAGTGCCTCTGTGTCCTGGGAAGGAGTAGAGTGTAGGCACAGGGAAGAATTGTGTTGTCAGAGAGCAAACCTCTTGTCAGTGGAAAACATCTTTGAAGATGCCATCAAAAGAAGTAAAGTGAGGCTTCTCAGGTGGAGATGCAGAGCAGACACGTTGAGTGGTCCAGAAGAAGCTGAGGTCCATCTGTGTTTACACACTGCAGTACAAAAGCACAGTACCACTTTGTACATTGGCTGTTTGGCTGACTACAATTTCAGTGGCTTCCAATACACAGATTAGTTCATAGTAAGTAGATACTTAATAAATGTCTGTGGAATTAATGAACACGTGTCTGAAAGTGCCATATTGTGCATACTTCTGAAACATGGCTTTGATAAAGAATATTATTTCTCCCCCATAGAAGTGGTTTTGATTTATTTAGGATTTTCAGTATAATTGTGGATTATATATCCTTTGTTGAAAATAATCTTTGTTTTAAATTTATTAGGCTGGACTACTTTAAAAATGCATTTCTCTTTGTGACTAGATGGCAATAATTTAGTTGTGATGTTCCTTGGTATAATGCTCTTCATGTTTCTTATGCTTTGAGTTATTGTGATTCCCTGATCCATGAGTTTACAATTTTTACCAACTATGGAAAGATTTCAGCCATTATTTATTTGAATATTATCTTGATCTACTCTTCCTTGGGGACTCCAATTATACATATATTCGATCACTTGAAATTATAACACAGCTCACTGATAGTTCATTTATTTCAATCTTTTCTTTTTCGCGTGTACCATTTTGCATGGATTATATTAGTATGTCATTGTGGTAGGTAGAATAACAGCACCTCAAAATTATTTGCATCCTAAACACAGAATCTTTGAATATGTTATGTTACATGGAAGAGGGAATTAAAGGTGAGAACAGAATTAATATTGCTGCTCAGATGATATTGAAATAGGGAGATGATCCTGGTTAATCCTGGTGGGACCAATATAATCACATGAGCTTTAAAAAGTAAAAACAAAGCAGAGCAATAGATCGAAGATGTGCAGTGTGAGATGAACTTGGCCCAGTGTTTCTGGCTTTGAAGGTCAAAGAAGGGTCCATGAACCAAGCAATGAGAGCAACTTGTAGAAGCTGAAAAGAGCCAGGGAACAGACTGTTCTCAAAAAGCTCCAGAAGGATTTCCTTCAATACCTTTATTTTAATACAATGAATAAGATCTCTGTTGAATTTCTAACCTGGTGAAGTATAAATAATACATATGTATTTGCATTTTTATACTATTTAATTTTTAGTAATTTTTCACAACAGCAATGAAAAACCAAGCGAAGCTAGTCACTAAGTTAGTTTACTAGTCTTTGCCCCTTCCATATCTAAGTTATCTGCCTTCCATCTCAACTGCTGTGGTTTTTAGCTCAGACATCATATATTTTAGCTCAGAAGTTCAATTTGTATACTTTAATACCATCACATCTCTATTTAAATAAACATTTTTACTCTATTTTCTTCAAGATATGAGATATGGTAGTAAACATTGTAATGTACTGGCCTATTAATTATATCATCTTTATCAATTTAGTTTGATTAACTGGTTTTATACTGATTATAGGTAATATATTTATATACCTTGTAAATTTTTATTGGATACTGAACAATGTGAATGTATTGTGGTGCTGTATTTCCATATTTCCGTCATTCTAGAGCTTCATTCTAAACATGGTTATGTTGCTTGGAAACAGTTTGGTTTTTTTCACATCTTCCTTTAAATCTTTTAGATGGGCCTAGATCTTCACTTTCTATGGGGATAATTTTCCTTCTACTGAGATAAGACCTTTCTTATTCATCTCATGTCAGTGCCTTCTGAATAATGGTTTTCACTCTGGCTGTTGGGTAAAGACTCTATTTTTAGTGCTGATTGATCTCCAGGAACTGTTCCCTTTAATCTTTTGAAATGCTTTCTTCCTGATCTCAGGTTGTTTCCTCCTGTGAATGCACAGATGAGTAGTAGGCAACTAAGGTCATGAGGCAGACTCTGCCCATCTGTGGTGCTCCTTCCCTCTGCTGCTTTGTGTCTAGACACTACCCTGAGAACGCTATTCACCTTGATTTTACTGGAACCCAAGTTTTGTTGCCTCAGTTCCTGGATTTGACTGAATTTCCCTTTCCATCATTGTGGTCTAAAACTTTCCTCAAGCAATAGGCAAAAGAAGTTTTAGGGGTCATTTTGTTCATTTCCCATTTGTCAGAAATTACTATCCTTCCTTTTCTTGTTATCTAAGTCCTGAGGGCTGTTGTTTCACACATTTTGTTTTCCTATTTAGTCATTTCAAGTGGGAGGATAAATCTGTTCTGTTACGCCATCTTGCCTGGAAGCAGAAATCTCACATGACATTCTGGTGCACACATCTCCTCAGTATTTTTTCTAGATATTTATACTTACACATTCGTCTTTTTCAGATTACTTTAAATGTTTTATTCTGTTCAAAAAGTTTTTCCTATTATTCTATATTTTGGAAATGAAAATCTTTGTTCACAACTCTTTTAGCACATCTCTGATTAATCCCTTAGGTTAAATTGTGAAAATTGAGTTAATATTTTGATGAAGTTGGTACATGTAGTCAAATTAGCACCACCAACAAAGAAAGTCTTTTTTTTCCTATGGTTTTCGTAAAAAAAAAAAAAATAGGGCTTACTTTTTTGGTCTGAGAAAAAATTAACTTTTGTCTTAGTTTGTGTTTCTTAGATATTGCTGAGATGGAATTTAACATAAGTGTGCTCGCGTATAGTTCTTTTTGAACTGCGTATGTGTTTCTTTGCTTGTTTCTCTATTAGTTGTATCATTTTTTGTGATTGTTAGTGAAATATTATTATTTTTCACTCTTGTCACCCAAGCTGTAGTGCAATGGTGAAATCTCAGCTCACTGCAACTTCTACCTGCTGGGTTCAAGTAATTCTCCTGTCTCAGTCTCCCAAGTAGTTGGGTTTACAGGTGCCTGTCCCAGGTCCAATCAATTTTTAGTAGAGACTGGGTTTCACTAAAACACCATATAAGATATAAACCACTATTCATGTGTATTTTGTATGGTTGTTTATACCTGAAAATAGTATGCTACTGTTTTTTTTTTAATTTTTATTTTTTTAACAATCTCTAGGACTAGTGATTTTGAGATGCCTTGGACCCATGCAATCTCTGGAACTATAATCATGTGCCTATGAGCATCAAAAGATACATTTTGTTAGCAGGTGAGAGTGTGAGATTCAACTGGATGAAGACAGGCCCCCAGACCGCAGATTTAATACATGCTAGCAAGATGTTTGAGACACCGTCATTATTCATTATTTTAATATAGAATCCACAAACAGATTAAATGAAGCCGATAAGCAAAATACTTCTTTTGTACTCTTCATATTCTTACTAATAAAATAAAATCTCTCACTCAAAGGATTAGGTTGTTCTTCATTTAAATAATTTCTGCCTTGTATTAAAGGTACCTAAATTAGGGTTATAAACAGTATCACAGTTTAATGGGCTTTTGTTCCCAGGTATGTTATTTTATGTGTTAAAAATATTCTGAGATGAGATTCATAGAACTCACCAGACTATTAAAGGAATTATGGCATAAAATATGTTAGTAACAATTAGTAGATATGGATTAAGTTCAAATACTTTATTATCAAATATTTTAATGCCACATATTTTATGATTAACAAGTATATGAACCTCTCATTTTTATTCTAATAAGTGGTAATTTTTTTCAGTGCCTGTTGTATTCGTTTTGTATTGCTATTGTAACTTATCAACACTAAGTTAATGGCTTAGCATAACAAAAATTTGCTATTTTAGGGTTCTGAAGATCATAAGATAAAATTCAGTGATAAGGATCATAAGATAAAATTCAGTGATAGTGGGTTAATGCCAAGGTGTGAACAGAACTGGTTTCTGCTGCAGGCTCTGGGGGAGAATCCATTGCCTGCTTTTTCCAGTTTCTAAGTGGTTGTTACACTCCTTGGCTAGTGGCTCCTCCACCATGACAGCAAGAAGCTTATTAACTTTCAATCTCTCCCACTGCTTCTGTCACCATCTCCGCTCTTTCTACCTTCCCTTCCCTCTGCCTCCTTCTTATAAAGGATCCCTGTGATTGCATCAGGCTCACCTGAGTAATCCAGGATAATCTCCCCATCCCAAAGCCCTTTATTTAATCACCTAAGCAACTTCCCTTTTGCTGTTTAGGGTAACATTTACATGGGTTCTGAGGATTAGGACATAGACATCTTGGGAGGCCATTATTGAGTCTGCCACATTAGTCATACAAATTGCAGCTGTAAAACTGAAGAAATAAGAAAGAAACAATGCTCTGAGTAAAACAAGCACCAACGCCTTCCCTAACATACCTCACTGATGATGCCAGGCTCTCTTCTTGAAAGCTCCCCAGGGCTTATGGAGACACCAATTGCAGGACGGCAGCTCTATTGTTTGCCTCATCTGCATCCAGTCCCCTTTTCTCTCAGATTTCCATGACATTCCAGTTTCCTTCAGGTGTTTAACCCCCGGCTACATATTCAGAAGCATTGGCCCATTCCTAGAATAAAACAATAAACTCATCATATTAATAGTATTACCAAATCCAGTTTGACTGCTACTTTTTCCTATTAACATTCTGCATCATTGAAATGGGGCTTAAATTTGCACAACTTCTCCCTTAGCGGAGATTTTAAAGCTTGATAAAATCACTTGGAGGAGCTTGTTAAAAATGCAGAGATTCTAATTCGGTGGATCTGCAGTGAGGTTAAGTACCTGTATTTTTAACAAATAAACTATGGTGACTTTGGTGCAAGAATTTGAAACAGATTATGTATGATATATTTCTACAATCTGTGAAACTCACAAGTGATGGTTATGAGACCTTAAACAGTAAGATTCCCTGCCTTTGATTGGCAGGATGAATTCCTGAAGATCTGAGAATAAGTTGAAAAGTATCTTACTATGCTTCTATGTATCTGCAAAGTACACAATTATAAAGTTAATATGAATTATACTAAAGTTCTATGAGATGTAAAAAAAGAAGCATGGAGAAGTCCTGATAAAAAGTCAAAATAAAAGATATAGAACAATGCAGATTTAGAGTGGGGAGCTTTAGTGGTGTTACAAGCTGAATTTTACTCAATACGAATTATAGGACGCTTTCTCAGGGTGGAAAGAAGCCTGGGAGCCTGGAACCTGATTTTTGTTAGAAGTAAAGTTGCTGGTACAAGCTCTTGTTTTTTTTTGACCTTGTATTTCTTCATTGTTTTTTTAAAAGAGTGAAAACTACAATGTGCATATGGGACAGCTATATGTCACATTTCTCCTACAGACAGTTCTCCTATCAGAAAAAAAAAATTCTTCATTTCTCTTTCTTGATACCACTTTCTTTTCCTTTCTCCTCCCTTCTCTTCCTCTTCCTCACCTCTTTCTGTGATTAGTCTGTATCTTCTTCCTTTCTTTCTTTCTTCCTCCCTGTTTCCCTTTCCCCTTTCCTTGGTGCCTTTCACACATTGGTTAGTGACACCTAAATGAAGAGAATCACACAGCAACAGAGGTGTTTCATTTGACAATTACATGTCTGTGGATGATTAACTCCTTTTCCTAATTCTTATCAAATTCTTTGGGTCTTTGTGTGAATACATATCTGTTTTTTTTTTTCCTATCTGCTGCTTGATGACTGAGATTGAATTGTTTCCTATTTTCCCCACTCTAAAAACATGTCAAATATGACAAAATGCAGTAAAGTCATCATGATGAATTGCATAATTACACTCTTTTAAACACATATACTGTTACAGGTATTTTTCTTATGGTAGAGAATATAACTTTTCAAATAGGCTGTATTTTTATGCTTTTACTTTCTACTGAATTTTTGTTTTCTATTTAAAAATATTATAGTAACTTAGATATTCATTTATTTTCCTCGAGAAATATTTTTTATTGCCTGACATAAGCCAAATGCTCTAACAGGTTGCGTATATAATGTCTCGCCGAGGAGATAAATAAATAACTGTGCGATTACAACAGAGTAATATTGCTTACATCGTGGTATAAACAGGCACAGGATTGTATGGACCACTCAATACAGGTGCTTAGCCCTTTCTCATGGGGTGATTTAAGGCTTGTGTGAACAGATGACATCGATGCTGATTTTTGAATACAGTAATCAGCCAGGTGAATGTACACTGATCAGCGTTCAAAAAGTCATTCCAAGGTGAGAAGCCAGTCTGTACAAAGACACACAGGTGAGACAATGCACTACCCCAAGTGTATTGTAAAGATTGCTGGTGACCCGGCGAGTAGATGAAGAAGGCAAATGATTAGATTTGTGAGTTAAGTTTGGAGCAAGATCATGAAGCACTTTGCAAACGATTTTAGGGGATTTGTGCTTTATTCTGATAGCAATGAATTTTAAGAGCTGATCATTTGTAGAGGACAATATGGGTAGAAGTGAACTAGGTATGCAGTGGTAATAACGAAGGTAAAAAAGGATGGCAGATTACATTTAGCAGAGTAGCAAAAGAAATGGAGAGAAATGGAGATATGGGAGATATTGAAGAGGGCTTGGAGCCTGCACACGTGCTTGGGGAATTGCTGCAGGGAGTAGCAGACAAGCCTAGGGTGACTCTGGGCTTCCCTGTCTGGGCTTCTGGGTAGATAATGTTGCCCTTTACCAATGGAACATAGGAGAATGGGAAGAAATGAGGATGAGCTGAGAGTGATAAGTTTGGATTCTTGAATTCACAGTTGAAAGATACTTATTTTTCTGTTTTAATATATTTACCTTTATAAATATAACCTTATTAACATAAAATGTGAAATTCCCAATGAACCGTTTTCCTATGATTTGAGATTTTTAAAAGGCCCTTTTCACAAAAATTAACTTTTATAATCAACATGTATTAAGTAGTAAAAATTTAATAGTCTACATAAATGTTTCTTTCATTTGGTTGTAATAAAATAAATAAAATTTGTAATCTTTCCGGCAAGGTAGCAAAACACTCCAGGAGATACTAAGAAATATTTAGAGAAATGGAGGTTGAGATCTGAATGGAGCTGTAGAGATCATCTAGTCCAACTATTTATTTTATAGATAATGCTGTCCGTGAGGAAAATCCAGGAGTTCTGACATTAACCAGCTATAATTCCATGTATGTGTCCTCAATTCATTTTAAGAAATGTGATGAATATGTTACAGTTATTTTGTTTGCATGGTACAAGTGTTTGTCATTTCCTGCCGTCGAGCTTTTTCTTTATTTTAAATCCCACTTCTTACCCTGGGCTTTGGCTGGGATTTTTATTCGTCTGCAAGATCTTGCTGCTTCTATTTTTCTAACTGGGAGGCTGAGAGACCTTATTCTGTAACGAGGAGATAGTAAATATATTTTCATTGCAGGTCATATGATCTTGGTCTCTAAAACTAAACTATAACCACTGTGTGGCATAATAATAAGCTACTGGCAACAGATAAATGAATGAATGTGGCTATGTCCGAAACAAGTTAATTTACAGAAACAGGAGCAGGGTGAATTTGGATGGGCTATATTTTGCCAAGCCTTGTGCTAACTCAACAGAAGTAATGCGACATTATATCATTTCCATTCTTTTTTTTTTTTGAGACGGAGTTTCGCTCTTGTTACCCAGGCTGGAGTGCAATGGTGCAATCTCGGCTCACAGCAACCTCCGCCTCCTGGGTTCAGGCAATTCTCCTGCCTCAGCCTCCTGAGTAGCTGGGATTACAGGCACGAGCCACTATGCCCAGCTAATTTTTTGTATTTTTAGTAGAGACGGGGTTTCACCATGTTGACAAGGATAGTCTCCATCTCTTGACCTCGTGATCCACCCACCTCGGCCTCCCAAAGTACTGGGATTGCAGGCTTGAGCCACCATGCCCGGCGATTCTCTCTCTTTTTTTTTTTAACCTTCCTTAATCTCACCATGATCTGTTCACACATATATAAACTTCACTTTAATTGCTGTTTAAAGTTAGTTTTGCTTTAAAAAATGCCTTTTTTATATGAGCATGTCTTGAGTAATTACCTTGTTCTCAATACGGCGATAAGTGCTGTGCAACATGTATAAACTCATTTAAAAGTTACAGCAAATCTAAGGGGCATATGCTATTAATATTATCATTCGCACTGTAAAAATGAAGAAAACGACATGGGAAGGCTAAGCAACTTCCCCAGGTTTACCTACCACGTAAGTGCCTAAGAGAGGAAGGGCGTTCACGCAGCACTGACTAATCTCAGCAATTATACTCTCTCTCAAGGTTTTTTACATGCCTGTAATTTTCATCCCAACTGTATTCACTCAAAATTAACCATTTTAAAAAATCCAGATTAAATACCTCCACAATCCATGTCTATTTTTTTTGTTCTGTTTTGCTGCTTTGTCTTTTGGCTCACAACACAGTGCCAGGCTCATAAAAGGGACTTGATATGTATTGATTGAACAAATAATTGGTGTTCACTGCAGTAAATCCTCCCCTGATACATCAGACAGAGCTGGTGTCTGTGTCCTTGGTGTCCCCAGATGACTTTGTCCTTATCTTATAATGTACCTGCCACATTTCATTATAATCTATTCTTCCTCACATTTTGATATTGGTAAACACAGGGATAACATCTCAATCACGTTTGTATGTGCAAGAACACAATCAATACTAATACGAACTAAATGCATGCAGTTAATAAATGTGAATTTATTGTATCAGAAAATCTTAGAAAATACGATTAAATTATAACATTATATACATTTACATTACTATCCACTTAAATATTTTTTCTGTTATTTTATTCTATGTAGTCTTGAACTTTGTCCAGTAGGATTATTATTTATTTAATTGATACTACATATATTTAATTGATATTACATCAATTAAATATCAATTAAATATTAAATATTATGTCAATTAAATATTAAATATATCAATTATTTATTTTAATTGATATTATATATTTGATTGATATTACATCAATTAAATATATGTAACATCAATTAAAATAAATATTTATTGTAAGTAAATTATATGAACATTTATATTTTATTAATATAATTTATAATAAATATAAGTCAGGCAAATATGTAAATATTTATATAAGTCAGACAATTCTGTCTGACATGACTGAATTCTTGAGGGCAAGCCTCAAGTCTTATTATCACATATCTAGCACCTAACCTGTCAGTGCCTGAAACAGCTGAAACTTTATATCTATTTACTAAAGGAACACATGCATTGGTTTTTATTTCTGAATATATATATGTTATCCAGTTTCACACCTCAAGGAGGTGATAATTTAGCTGTGAGAACCATGCATATACAATAAGACTTAAATTTTAATGCATGTATTATATACGCAATACCAGAAACGTAGCAAGAAAAATAAGCTGTTTATTTTACAAAATGAGAGGTGGACAAAAGCAGATTACCATGGATTAAATGGTCAAATAAATTTTCATGTAGAAGGTAATATTTGTGCTCAACAATAAACGAGAGATGAAATTTGTGCACCAAAAGAAAGATAAGATTATATAAGGAAATTTTCTTGTGTTCTGAGTCTGCTGAGAAATTTTTAGCTATAAATATACATTTAGTTTTATCAAATATTTTTACTCAATTTGAAGTGATTATGATTGTGTTACCCTAAATTGATATATCCCAATCTTGCATTTCTGAAATAAAATTCACTTACTTATAATGAGCTTTACCTTAATATTACATTAAGGATTTTTGTTTCTGACTAATCAGAAAGATTATCTTGTAATTTTCTTTTCTAGTAATGTTCTTGTAGGTTTTAGTTATTAATTTTATGTTGGCCTCATTGAGTGAATGGATAAGACTTCCATCTTTTATATTGTTCTCTAGAAAAGTTTTATGTAAAATCAGAATGATTTCTTCCTTAAATGCTTAGATAAATTCCTCAGGAAAGTTGTCTGGTCCTGAAGTATGTTCACACGATGATTTTAATTAAAGATTCAAACTTTGAACAGAAGTAAGATGTTTTAGGGTTTCTGTTTCTTATTATTTTAATTTCAGTAAAATTTGTGAAGATATTTTCCTATTTTGTCTAAACTTGCAAATATATTGACATAAAATTGTTCATTATATTTGTATTATATTTTTAATATTTTAGGAATCTGTAATTTTTCCTATTTTGCTTTTTATTGTATTGTAAAATTTTTTTTTCCTCAAATAATCTTGTTATGGTTATATAAATTTTATTATTATTTAAAGAACCACACTTTTACCTTTTAGTATTTTTTGATTGAATGTTTATTTCATTGGTTTCTGATCTTAATTTTATTAAGTATTTTATACGCCTAATAATACCACGCTAGACATAGGGGCAAAGTTTAAAAGGGCCAAAGAACCCATATGGTTTTGATAGCTCGATGATTATTATGTTAGATGTAATTAATTAAATAAATTGAAAACTTGGGCTGTTTGGGACAGAGTTTGTTACACAAATGGTGGAGTTGTGGGGATAACAAGGTCTCTGTTGTGGTTACCAGAATGTGGGTGACAGAATTGAATAAAATGAGAAGAGAAGAGAAGGGACAGAAATGGAAGGGGGAAGGGAAGGGGGAAATGGGTAGGGGAAAGGCAGGGAGGGGAAGGGGAGGGAAGAGAAGAAAAAGTAGAAAAGTGAAGGGAGAGGAGAAGTTTGTCAGGACTGGTGATGATGAACTGTGTTGGTCAGCATTCCTCTGTGACTCTCATATTAAGTTAAACTTCTTGTGTACAGGGACTGAAGCACACTTGTCATTGTGTTCTTTACATATTTCACAGAGTTTCTCACATAGAAGAAGCTCAATACATGTTTAAAGAATAATGTAATAAAAGCATTTAGTGGAACTCCTTTATTCCACTGTGTCCTAAGGAAATTAATTGCCTTCCTCAATGTTACAGACCTGGTCCGTAGGCGACTCAGGACTAGCACGACAGTCACCTGAGAGAGGATACGTGCCAAAGGTGAATGCCATGGTAGGAGATTGGGGATGTGAACTTGGCAATGACAGTGAAAATGCAGAGTCATATTTTGAAAAATCAAGTAGGCATATATTCATATTTTATTGATGGAAAAGCAGTGAGTAAGCCACAGAAATGCAATCTAATAATATTTAGATTGTGTGTGTGTGTGTATGTGTGTGTGAGACAGAGTGTATGTTTGTTGTTATCGAATTTGTTGTTACCAAATCTTGGGCTTAACAGTATTTATCTGCAATGTCCTTCATTGCTTTAAAAACTGTCAGTGAAAAACAATCACCAATTAGTCAAGCTCTGGTCCTCTTTTTGAATATACAACTGGAGTTTTATAGTTCTTTAAACAACGAAATGAAGTGACCTGTGTAAAGACACTGTGGCACCAGGAGCCAAGGGAAAGAAAAGAGTAGCAGAGCATCTTTTTCTTATAAATTAAACCAAAGCGAGGTGTGTCCTGGCTGCTGACCCACGTGTGTGGAAGTCTCTGGTGGACGAAGGGTGCAGGTGCACTGTCAATCACACAGCCCGTTTGGCCTCCCTTCCCTTTGTCTGGCTTTACATGCAAACTTTATCTTTTAATGAGATCTCGGCCATTAGAAATCCTTTCAGGTTGTGCTAAGGTTTAAGTTCTTTAGGTATTTTCCTTTTTCAATTACTTTGGCCTCTATCAGCATATTGAATTTTAGGTGTTACGCAAGGTAACTCACAGTTAGCAGTGAATTACTACGGCCACTCTGCCCCTTCACGAGTAAATTATGCAGGCTTGTGGAACCAGAGTACCATGAGTGCTCTAAGAAACTCCTTGGCAGTCCACTTAGTTTGGGTTGGCAAAAGAAAGAAAAGGGAGAGAAATTGGAATAACGTGTCAGGGAAAGTAATAATGGAAATGAGAGAATGCTATATTTTCAGTCTTTTAACAAAGAATACAAAATGGGCAAAAATATTGCCATATTTACATTAATATGCACAGGGCCTTGAGTTTTTTACTTGTATAATGTAGAGAGCTCAAACAAGGCACAGACTTAGCATAATTTTATATCAAAAATATGTACTGGCTTATTATTCCTGTTTATATTAGCATTATTAAGTACTTTATGAAGTCCTTTATAACCATGCTAAGGTGGTGAGAATCTCATAAAACTAGATGAGCAATTTTCAGCTTTTCCTTTTGGATGCCTGGAACTTAGAATAAACCAGTCACAAAAACAGAAGGACAAGTCATAAGGAGAAAAAGCAATACTGGAAGATAATATTAGTGTAGTGCTAAACCAAAGACATGCACATTTATTTAACATGTATAGATTTCATGCCATGGAAAATCAGTCATTAGTTAAAATTGGGGAGTTGGGGAAAGACCGGTCTGTAAGTGAAATTTTGTAACGTTTCTGAAAAAAAGCAAATAAAGTGGGATAAGCAGGCCTGAGAGCAGGACTGGAGATAAGATGAGAAGAGGCATTTGTCATATCAATGAAAAATGAACATTTACTTTTACACAGATTTTTTTTCATCTTTAAGAAGACATTTTCATATATGCTTTCAATAATGCTCCACTATTGTGTAGATTGACATTTTAAGGGAAATTCTTTTCTGAACCTATTTGCCAAAGACATAAGTTGTCTAAACTTCCTTTTTTAGGTAGGGTAAATTTAGTGAGGAGCCCCTGTGGCCAAGCATGTGGTTATTGGGCAGTTCCGTGGTCTCCAGAGGTGGGAACTGTAATTTAAAGTGTTTCAACTCAAACAAATCTTATATTTCTTGAACGTCATAGCAACTCATGGGATGAATTAATAAAAGAAAATAAAAATATGAGAGTAGACCCAAAATAATTAATAGGTGTTAACTGATTGGTTGTATGAGAACGGTATGGGAGGTTTGGTGCAAGGGGTTTCATGTTTGAGGAAATGTCAATAATTTGAATTCTATTGAATGTGAGCTGCCATATTTAGGGGCTTTTGTTTTCAAAGCATTTTTAAAGTTTGTAAGGAAACACTGTGTCTAATAGCTAGAATTGAAATCCAAAGGTAAATATTATATTTTCTATTATGAGGTATTCCAGAAAGAAAAAATGGTTTCTTATTCTGCTCATTTTTTTAGTATTTGGAAATAGGAATCAGCCCATGAATGAAGAGTGACATTATTGGGAAGATAACACCCAGATGGAGGAAAGTCCCAGGTGCCTGTTAGGAAGGAGAACAAATCATCAAACATTGTGTAACAGACCAGTTGGAGAAGTCAACCCTAGTTCTTCTGCCTGGCCCTGCTGCGAGGTGGTGAAGTACAGGGAGGGAAGTATTTTCTGAATCTAAGCAGAAAGAGAAGGGGGCGGCTTAACACACAAAGATTCAAGCACTTGCACAAGTTAGGTGGAGCAATTTGTAGGGTTCTAGCATTTTTTGTCTGAAAATAAGAGGGGTAGTCAGGGAGAGAGTGTGAGACCAAGAATGTGAATAGAGGAGGATTGGAGGAAGAAGGGAAGGAGATGAAAGAGAAGAGACAGCCCCTGCCTTTGAACTTTTAGAGACCTGTTAATAATACTGGTTAGGGCTTTCTGTGTTTAGAAAGAAGTCTAGAGATTTTATACACCACCTAAGAACCATGCTCACACCTGAGTCCCAGCACATTGGGAGACTGAGGTGGGAGAATCATTTGAGCCCAGGAGGTCGAGAATGCAGTGAGCTGTGATTGTGCCACTGCATGCCAGCCTGGATGACAGACTGAGACTGTGCCTCAAAAACAAAAAAACAAAAAACAAACAAACAAAAAACTCCCACATACTGTCTATTTGGGTATTCTAGGTTTCTAGGAAAGTCTATTAACCAAGGAAAAGAAAGGTAAGTAAATAAATTTAATAGTCCACAAAACATCTGACTGTTAAAATAAGATATTCCTTAATCTTGTTGTGGAATTTGTTTGTTGCTACATGTATCTTATGGAATGTATTAATTAACGTGCGTTTTTTGAAAAGCTTACTCTTGCAACAGACTGACATGAGCTGTATCTCAAACAAATGTAGTTTGTTGCTACATGTATCTTATGGAATGTATTAATTAATGTGCATTTTTTTGAAAAGCTTACTCTTGCAACAGACTGACATGAGCTGTATCTCAAATCTTCAATATTCACTTGAAGAAATACCACAGACTCAACTAATTCATAAAAGCTTTCCTGCTTAATGAGAGTTATTCCAATTATGTGACAAAGATTTAAAGCTATGGTCTGAGACCCTGGGCAGTGTTGAATCACCCTGAAAGCTTGCTCCAGTGAGTGGTGCCCAGAGTCCAGTCCATTGCTGCCACTTCCATGGTGGGGTTTGAACAAGCACCCAGGTAACTCCAAACCACATTGAGTACTGCTTTATCAGAGAAAATAATAATAATAACAAGAAGTACATAGGCCAGTCCTATGGCTGCAAACCTGGAGAATCTAACTCAGAGAGTCTGGAGCTTGGACCAGTAATTGGGGCAAGGTTTGGTGACCACAATCTTCTAGACAGAGAGTTCTTGGTCTAGTGACAAAATGTTCAGAAATTATGACCTAAAAATAAGATATATTAGGATTGATGTTGGTTGCAGATACCTGCTAACTAGAAACTTATTTATCTAAAATTTTGTAAAGATTCCTTTTTTTCTCAAGGGAGAGAGAGAGAGGATCTCACTTTGTTACTCAGGCTTGAGTGCAGTGGCCCAATCACATCTCACTGCAGCCTCCACCTCCTGGGCTCAAGTGATCCTCCTTGCATGAGCCTCCTAAGTAGCTGGAATTACAGGTGTACATCACCATGCCTGGCTAATTCTCAAATTTCTTGTAGAGACAGGGTTCTGCTGTATTGCCCAGGTTGGTCTCAAACTCAGTGGGATTACAGGCATGAGCCACTGCAGCTGGCCTAGTTTTGTGAAGATTGTTTTTATTGTATTAGTAATTTTAGCTGAGCCAGCAGCAGCATTGGGAGGCATAAGGAGTTAAGGAGAGCTTTTCCGTGTTTTATGTGAATGAAATCAATTCCAGTTTCTGTTTTGCCTTTTATTTGTGACTGTGGAACTGAAAGAAGGAGAAAAGGTTAGAATTGAAATATAAGTCAATTGCCAGGAGGACCAGGACAAGACAGAATAGGGAAATACCCTCGATTGTTTCCAGACCTTTTATGTTATGTTTTTAAGCATTTCTCATTAAAATTAACTGTATAGACTTATGTATTTAAACAGGGAGAAAGCTCCCTGCTTTATGTGCCTTACATTTGAGAGCTGCTTATTCTCTTCTGCTCTAAGCAGTCCATGAAGTAATTTGCCAGTGGAGAGCTACTGTCTTTTTTTTCTTTTGCCAATGCCAATTAGACATAGTCTTAATTGCAGATATACATGTTTTTCTACATGAATTCTTATTGTTGAAAAGTAATATAGAAATTAGTCTATTTTTATGCTGATGGAAATGAAAAGTTTGGGAAAAATTGTGGGTTGCTGACCTTTAAATCATCAAAATTCTGTAGGTTATATATTACAAATAAAAATATTGAAAAATCTCACATTTCATTTTTGAGGCTGGACAGGTGAAATCCCCAGCCTCTCTCCCCCCAACCCCTACCCATGCCCCCCACATGCAAAAGTGTGAGTTTTTATTTCTGTGGTTGTCCAGTAATGAGAAAGTTCTACTGAGATCAGTACTGAGTTTTAAATGCCTGGCTGTTGGTGGTAAGGTAATTAGGTGTTTCTGAGTCCAATTTATTATGAGGGCAAACTCATTTTTCATTCAAGGGAGTTTGTCCTGTTATTCACACTGCATGATGAATTCGATTTTTATTAAAATATCAATACCATTGGGAAATGTGTCTTACGTGAGAATAAACAACTACAAAAACTCCATTCAGATGCTACATCTCTTGGCAATCTTTACTGTAAAAGATTTTATCAATCTTTTGCATATAATACCCTCTATTAGATATGTTCCATCAGTGAATATCTTTCTCTGTCACCTGTCCCTGGTGCGTTAGGCTTTTAAACTCTGCCTTTAGGTTTATTGGGAATTGCATGCCTCATTTGGCGCCTTTGCAAAACTACCCGTGATTTATTACACATCCTAGGGCAGAGTTAGCTGAGCACAGTGTTCAACCCCCAGAAGGCTCTGGAATCTCTTCTGATCCTTAGCATTTTCTAGATGGCCAGATTTAGAGTTTAATACTAGTTTCCAGACATTTTATAGATTTATGCATTTCTCAATAAATTTAAATACACTAGATCCATTTATTCAACCTGGCTCCATGACCTCGGTGAACAGAGAGAACTAATAACTTGCTACTATCCAGGCCAAGGTCAAAACTCCACTATGAATTATAAGATCTCAAGCACCCAGATTTGCTTAATAGTTGTCTAAGGTCAATTTTATTGATAATGCAGCACAGTGTATTTAAAAATAGTGTGCTACAAAACCTGGGCCATGGAGAGGAATAGGATTCTAAGTAAAATGGGCTTGAGAAATGCTGTGTAAAATACACATGTAACATGTACCATAGCATGTGCCAAATACACATGTAACATGTATCATAGCATGTGCCACTACTGCCCAGAGATGTACTTGCATTTTATTATATTGAAGACCATAATAAATACTCTTATAAATTTTAAATCCATTCTATCTTATTTAACTCTTGCTTGTTTAAATGTATTAAACTAATTTCTTGTTTTCATCTGTAAACTCTTTATATCTGCCTGAACTCTTATCACTAGGACAGAATGGGGGAGATGCTGGCATAAAAACTCTTTTCAAGTTTGATATATCAGGTGCAAAATTTTCCGTATTGTTTCCTGCAGTTGTTCTACTATTTTAGAGATTGTGTTTACTGACGTAGTTGGTATACTGTACTCTGTGATCTTGCAGTGCACTATTTAATAATAGTCAAAATAGAAAACTAAGACTGCTAGACTGTTTCACATGGTGGTTTTTGTGTTTTGTCCATTATCACTCTATCTTCCCCTATTCCCATCACCGGCAGAATGGAAGAACATCTGTAGAGATTCTCTATTCTGGGACCTTCACTATCATTTTGATGTTGTGATCTGCAGACCTACCTAATTGTTGCTGACCTGCTAATTACTTCTGCCTTATTTTGGACTTGAGGCTTTAATTCAAGCTCTCCAGGTTCCAGCCTGCTTGTGATGTTCCTTTCCTGGACACTGGCCCTGTGAGATTTCAGCTTGGTCAGCCAGTTTTTACAATTGTTTAATTTATTGTAATAGGTAAATAAATAATCTATATCTACATATCTGTACATTTCTATATCCATAGCTCTATACCTTCACATAGCTCTATATCTCCATATGTAAAGTCTGTTACTGGTGCTGCTTCCTTGGTTGAAGCTCTTTTAGGAACTTCTCAAAATAGAGGCTCTTGTTGCCCGGGCTGGAGTGCAATGGCCCCATTCTCTGCTCACTGCAACCTCAGCCTCCCAGGTTCAAGCAATTCTCCTGCCTCAAGTAGCTGGGATTACAGGCGTGTGTCAACATGCCCAGCTAATTTTGTATTTTTAGTGGAGATGGGGTTTCTCCATGTTGGTCAGACTGGTCTTGAACTCCTGACCTCAGGTGATCCATCCGCCTCGGCCTCCCAAAGTGCTAGCATTACAGGCATGGGCCACCATGCTCGGCCCAGAACTTTTAATCTTAGTTTACTGTTGGACTAAGCATAGAACTCTCATTGTCCAGCACAGAACTCTCAATTGAAAAAGCACTGGACTTCAGTCTCCCACTGAGGCTGCTACTAAGAGCCAGGAAAGACAATGCTCTGGTTTCAGAAAGAGAAGTATTTACTTTCAGATCCGCATGGTCACAGTTTATAAGACCCTCGATCTGTTGACATTGAAGTGCCTTACTATGCACTCCCATCCCGGAGTGCAGACTGGTGAACATAGGCAGTGCTCATCTCTCCGTAGGGCTTTTTAAAAGTGGCAAGAAGCGGCCAGAAAAATCAATAATCTGAGTTTTCTTAGTATTTTCTAATGTTGCTGCACAAGTTGAAATGTGATCTGCCTTCTCAGAAACAGCACCAACTTCTTTTGTCCACGTTTTAAGGTATGAGAAGCTTTCAGGTTACAGTAGCCCACACTGTGAAATACCCCTCCCTACTAATTCCACCAAACAAATGCTATTGGTTTAAGTCCTGCGGCTTGTAAGCCCCTACTTCCAGGTACCTAAATCTATACTAGTTGGGGTCAGGCAAGGTGGTTTATGCCTATAATCTCAGCACTTCAGGAGGCCAAAGTGATCAGATCACCTGACGTCAGGAGTTCAAGACCAGCTTGGCCAACATGGTGAAAACCCATCTCTACTAAAAATACAAAAATTAGTTGGGCATGATGGCACATGTCTGTAGTCCCAGAAGCTTGGGAAGCTGAGACAGGAGAATCGCTTGAACCTGGGAGGTGGAGGTTGCAGTGAGCTGAGATTGTGCCACTGCACTCTAGCCTGGGCAACAGACCAAGACTCTGTGTGTAAATAAATAACTAAATAACTAACAATACTAGTTGGGACTAGGTTTACCTGTGAGTATTAGTAATAGCAATAGCACACAGCACATTAAGATGGGCTTAAACAAGATGTACATTTTTGCTCTTATGTTCAAGATGTCTGGTAGTGATCTGGGCCATGACTGGTATTTTTCACCCTGAAGTCAGAAACTTAAGTACCATGTGTGAAGTGATGAGCTGGAAAGCAGCAAAACTATGGACTCCGTAAGCAGCTATTACAGCTGCGGAGCAGATACTGCCCTTCACATTCAGTAGGAATTCTTCTCTCGCTTCACCCGTGTCAGCACGGACATATGAAAATGACAAGAGCACAAAATGTGTTAGGAGTTTATATTCAACTCTGGGTGATTTCTTTTATATTTGCATTACAAAATTGATGATGTTTAAGAAAACAGAGTTGTAATTGGCTTTCACTTTGTGTGTAGACATCATCATTACTTCTGTTGCTTAAGCCCATTTGGAGATTAAAAAAATAAATAAAGAGGAAATCTGGATTTCAACATCAGTGTGAGGTTCAGTTGTGAGAAACAAAGGTCATTTATAGAAAGCACTGTTTACCTTTGATTCCCATGGGAAACCTCTGAGCCAAACAAGGTAATGATTACCCCAAATTGGAACTAAATGTTAATGCTTCTTGTTAGAATGGAGGTTTCAGTTCAGGATATCTAGAGGCCACTGAGAATTCTTTTTATGTGTGGCTACACAGCCTTTTCTGAAAGCACAAATTAACGAAATGGAAGCAGCACTTTCAGACTTCCCTAGCATCAGTAAGTAGACACGAGCAGAGTTCAGCTTGAAGATGGAGATTAGTTAAGCAGCACTAAAGGACATACTAGGGAACAGAGACCCAAACAGCGGTGGCATAGGGGAAGGATTATATTTATACTGCAGGCATAGGGGAAGGATTATATTTATACTGCATGCTGAATTAGTACAGCCTAGCTGTACTAATTGCCATTTTTTTGAACTCTTATGAATTACCAGAACAGAAAGTAAATTCAGAATATTAACTTCCATATAATCTGGTGAATTTAAAATCTAAAAATTCCATCTAGTACAAAACACTGGGATAATACTAGATAAAATATAAAACTGCAAGAAAATACAGGAAATCTTCAAATTTCTCAAAATAAAATGAAACAGGACTAATTCACAGAACTAAACTGGAGCTGAGGCTGGTGATGGTTTGAGAATTGAGCAAACTTGGCCTCATTGTACATTTTTAGCACTAATTTTTGTTTCAGTTAAATAAACTAGGTATAACACAGATTTAAACACCACAATTAGTTGCATTCTAATGTTAGCAAATGTTTTTTTCCAAGTGCACACAGAACCTCATGAAAATTGACCAAACTTTAGTAGAGATCAAATAATAATTTTCATATAAATCATCTTTCATTAACGAGAAATTGGTTCCAGAAGATCTAGTTTAAAATCCTATATATTTGGACATTAGAAATAAGATAAAACTGCACAAAAAACTGTTCAAATAAGCACATAAAAAGATGAAAGTAAAAATATAAAATGCATCCTTATTTAACTTTATAGGGGCATGTTTAGACGTATACACATTTATTATCATTAGAATGCTATTAAGACAATTTTCATGTGAGAGTTATTTTCTGATGCTTCCATCAACCCTGTCTGAATCTGTATCATTACTTCCCTTTTGAAGACGATAAACAGAAGTTCTTCAAAAAGTTAAGCCCTTCATCTAAGTTAATGCAACAGTTATTATTGGGTGAGGATTTAATCCTTTTGCTTTTCCACCATTTTTTTTCTCTGTTTTAAACATGTCTTCTCACTTTCTCTCATACTCAGAATCCCATTCTGTCTATTTCTTTGTTGATTTCAAACAGGCTTTGCTTTTGCAAATCTAAGCATTAAATTAGTTTGCTTGAAATAACGCCTTCACATTCACATTCACACATCAGCAGCTGGGCCTAGCAGGGAGAGTATTAGTCCTGAGATAGGGAGATAATTTCCAGTCCAGGCTCTGCTGACTCTGTGACTATGGACAAGTAATTCACATATAATTTCTCAATTATACAAGATAAACATGGACACTCACTTTGCTGGGTTGCTGCAGATTAAAATTCTGTACATAAAGTACCTGATTTATAGTAGGACCCTGTTAACTATTTTGTGGTGCAAAAAGTTTAAGAATCACACATGAGACCTAGTTTTAAATTCTGATGCCATTCCTGATTGCCTATGTCTTCTCTGGCCATTACCTAAATTCCAAATGTTTTCTTTCATTTTAAAGTAGGAGTGTTACTCTTATTGCTCTGAGAATTGACAAATGAGATACTAAACAAATTGTAGTTAGTATTGCCATTGTTTGTGTTGCTTCTGTAGTTAAAAAATGACTTGATGGTTGGGTGCGGTGGCTCATGCCTGTAATTTCAGCACTTTGGGAGGCTGATGAGGGCAGGTCACCTGAGGTCAGGACTTCAAGACCTGCCTGGCCAACATGGTGAAACCACATTACTACTAAAAATACAAAAATTTTCTTGGTGTGGTGGTGCACACCTGTAATCCCAGGTACTTAGAAGGCTGAGGCAGGAGAATCACTTGAATACAGGAGGTGGAAGTTGCAGTGAGCCGAGATTGTGCCACTGCACTCCAGCCTGGGTGACAGTGAGACTCCATCTTAAAAACAAGAACAAAAAAAATTAAAATGACTTGACAACCAAACTGTTGAAAACTTGTAATTACAGGATTTCACTCTATTTAATGACTTACAAGTAGCATATACCTACTGGAGGTTAGGAAAACAGACTTAAAAGTATTCCAGTGGACACATCATTCTGCATGTGTCTGTTGGAATAAATTAATGAAAGGGAAAAAATCCATTCTTTCGAAAATGAAATTGAACTTGAGTAAATTCAAGTGTTGCTCATCATCCCTGCTCTGTACATTCACTGAATAGGAATTGATAATTTTCAAACATGAGATATTGCAGCAGCAATATTAATTAATGAGTTATGAATGTATCAATGCCAGTGCTTCTAAACTGCCTAAATGAACTGCTTTGGATACAGGACTGCAACACTAAATGACCTCAAAATAATATTTAGAGATTTGATAGAATAGAATATCTTGAAATATGCCTGGTTATCTTTCTGATCAATCCTATATTAATTTTATTTAGTTGAAGAGCTTATTTGGATAGCTGAGTTTCTTTAAGTTCCTCTAGAATAAATGTTCAACAAATAATGGACCTTGGGACAAATGTGTCTCTCTGCCTATTTCTGCAAATAAAGTTCTGTTGACAAAGAGCCATACCTCTCTGTTTATGCATTGTCAGAGGCTGTTTTTCTGCTAAAACAGCCGAGTTGAGCAGTACCAACAGAGACCGCAGGACTCACCAGACCCTTCACAGTCAGCCCACCCCAGCTCTAGGCTTAAAATTCGTGAGACGATCCATCATTATCATGTTTAACAAATGACCTTTTTCTTTTTTACCTTTTCTTTCTTTTACTCTCTTCTTTTCCCAGAAGTATATTTGAAATGAATTTCATTATTTTGTCATCCATTTGTATGATTTAACTTATAATTTTTATTACCAAGGCATAATTCTATTATACTTTTCTACCATGTATAATAGAATTCTTCTTGGGGAACAAAACTAATTTTCAATAATGTCACACTTCCTCTTCATTGGAGAGTGTACTGTGAAATTTTTTCTCAGTCATATAGTTTCATACCTTGTTTTCAACTTGCTTCCAGAGGTCAAATGTGTCTTCCAGTAGTTAGCAACAGGATGAGTGGTCACTGCACGCTGTTAGCTATTGAAGATTAAGAGCATATATATTGAGAAACGCTTTATGGTTACAGTATAACTTTGAAACACTTATCTTTGCAGTTGCAAAATATTGCTAAAACCAACTAAATGATGGTCTAAAATGGTTAATTCCATTTTGTCCTGATAGGATTAGTAAATCAAAAAAATGAAGGTGTGCTCATTTGTTGCCTCTCCCTGCTCCCTTAGGGTATGCATGTGCTGCAAGATTAAACAGTATAGTCAATTATTTTTAATTGTTTATTTTTGTAACAGTCTTATTGTTTATACCATGGCTATTTACTATACAAGCACCTTATTGTACTTCAATGTCTTATGCCTCTCAGACACTACTTTATTTTTCTAAGACATTGAAGGACTGTGGCAATCCTGCTTTGAGCAAGATGATTGATGCCATCCTTCCAATAGCATGTGCTCACTTCATGTCCCTATGTCTCATTTTGCTAAGCCTCATAATATTTCAAACTTTTTTCATTATCAGTATATCTCTAATGGTAATCTGTGATCAGTGATCTTTGATGTGACTTTTTAAATTGTTTGAGGCACCATGAACCGTGCCTGTAGAAAATGACCAACACTGCATGTTGCATGTGTTCTGACTGCTCCGCTGACTGGCCACTTCTCCATCTCTCTCACTTTCCTTGAGCCTTTCTATTCACTCCTTTCTAATCACTATTGATATGCAATAGTGAAATTAGTCCAACTAATAACCTATAATGGCTTCTAAGTGCAAGTAAAAGGAAGAGTCACAGGTCTCTCACTTTAAATCAGAATCTTAGTGAGGAAGACATGTCAAAAGCTAAGACAGGCTAAAAGCTAGGCCTCTAGCGGCAAGTTATCCAGAAGATTTAGCTAAGATCATTGATGAAAGTAGCTTCACTAAAAACCAGATTCTCAATGTAGATGAACAAAAATAGCCTTATATTGGAACAAGATGCCATCTAAGACTTTGACAGCTGGAGAGGAAAAGTCAGTACTTGGCTTCAAAGCTTCAAGGGACAGCCTGACTCTCTTGTTAGGGACTGATGCAGCTGGTGATTTTAAGTTGAAGCCAATGCTTATTTAACATTCTAAAAATTTTAGGGCCCTTAAGAATTGTGTTGCATTTGCTTTATAAATGGAACCACAAAGCCTGGATAACAACATATATATTAACAGCATGATTTACTAAATATTGTAAGTCCACTGTTGAGTATTACTGCTCAAGAAAAGATTCCTTTCAAAATATTACTCTTCAAAAATGCACCTACTCCCCTGAGAGCTCTGATGGAGATGTATAAGAATATTAATGTTTTTCATGCCTGCTAGCACCACATCCATTCTGCAGCCCATGGATCAAGGAGTTATTTTGACTTTTGAGTCATTATTTAAGAAATACATTTTCTAAGGCTTATACCTGCTGTAAATAGTAATTCCTTCCTCATGGATCTAGGCAAAGTACATTTAAAACCCTCAATGAGATACCATCTCATGCCAGTTAGAATGGCGATCATTAAAAAGTCAGGAAACAACAGATGCTGGTGAGGC
This sequence comes from Saguinus oedipus, assembly GCA_031835075.1. Classification (NCBI taxonomy): domain Eukaryota; kingdom Metazoa; phylum Chordata; class Mammalia; order Primates; family Cebidae; genus Saguinus; species Saguinus oedipus. Next base: position 10,974,409 of record CM063169.1, on the reverse strand, counting down.
TATGGAGAAATAAAAACACTTTTCCACTTTGGGTGGGAGTGTAAATTAGTTCAACCATTGTGGAAGACAGTATGGTGATTCATCAAGGATCTAGATCCAGAAATACTATTTGACCAGCAATCCCATTACTGGGTATATGCCCAAAGGATTATAAACCATTCTACTATAAAGAGACATGCACATATATATTTATTGCAGCACCTTTTACAACAGCAAAGAGTTGGAACCAACCCAAATGCCCATCAATGACAGGCCGGATAAAGAAAATGCAGCACATGTACACCATGGAATACTATGCAGCCAGAAAAAAAGAATGAGTTCATATCCTTTGCAGGGACGTAGATGAAGCTGGAAACCATTTTCCCCAGAAAACTAATACAGGAACAGAAAACCAAACACCACATGTTCTCACTCATAAGTGGGAGCTGAAAAATGAGAATACATAGATACTGGGAAGGAAACGTCACATAGCAGGGCCTGTCAGGGGGTGGGGAGAAGGGAGGGGAGGGAGATTATTAGGACAAATACCTAATGCATGTGGGGCTTAAAACCTAGATGATGGGTTGATGGATGTAGCAAACCATAATGGCACGTGATACCTATATAACAAACTTGCACATTCAGCACATGTATCCCAGAACTTAGGGTAAAATAAATAATTTTACAACCCTCTGGAAAGGATCCACCATTCTAGATGCCATTAAAAACATTTGTGATCATGGAAGAAGGTCAAAATCCCAACATTAACTGGAGTTTGGAAGAACTGGGTTTCAAGACTTCAGTGGAGGAAGTCACTGCAAATGGGGTGCATAGTAGGAGAATTAGAATTAGAAACAGCCTGAAGATGTGACTGAATTGCTGCCCTCTCATGATACAACTTGAATGGATGAGACGTTGCTTCTTATGGATAAGCAGAGAAAAGAGTTTCTTGAGATGGAAATACTCCTAGTGAGGATGTTGTGAACATGGCTGAAATGACAATAAAATATTTAGAATATTTTGTAAACTTAGGGACTAAAGCAGTGTCAGGGTTTGAGAGGATTGACTCTAATTTTGAAAGACATTTCACTGAGGGCAAAATGTTACCAAACAGCATCTCATGTGACAGAGAAAGCATTCACAAAAGAAAGAGTCACCGTATAAAACTTTGTTGTTATCATAAGAAATTGCCAGGCCGGGCACAGTGGCTCATGCCTGTAATCCCAGCACTTTGGGAGGCCGAGGCGGGTGGATCACGAGGTCAAGAGATCAAGACCATCCTGGTCAACGTGGTGAAACCCTGTCTCTACTAAAAATACAAAAATTAGCTGGGCATGGTGGCGCGTGCCTGTAGTCCCAGCTACTCAGGAGGCTGAGGCAGGAGAATTGCCTGAACCCAGGGGGCGGAGGTTGTGGTGAGCCAAGATCGTGCCATTGCCCTCCAGTCTGGGTAACAACAGCGAAACTCCGTCTCAAAAAAAGAAAGAAAGAAAGAAAAATTGCCACTGCACACCCAAACTTTCATCAACCACTACCCTGACCATCAGCAGCCACCAACATGGAAGCAAGATCATCCATTAGTAAAAGAATTATGACTTGAAGTCTCAGATAAGCATTAGCATTTTTTAGCAATATAGTATTTTAAAATTAAGGTATGTACAATGGTGTTGCACATTTAATAGACTATAGTGTAAACACAACTTTTATATGCACTGGGAAACCAAGCAATGTGTGTGACTCCCTTTATTGTGGTATTCATTTTATTACCGTGGTCTGGAAGCAAACTCACAATTTTTCTGAAGTATGATTGTTTTTGAACATAGGAAAATCAATTTTTGTACTCTAACAGGGTAATTATTAAACTTGTTTAAAATTGGTTTCAGAATTCAGCTTATGTAGACAGTATCGGTTTAAATGGTGGGAGTTAAATGATCAAATTACACAACCGTGTATTAGGAAATGCAGGTTGCAGCTTCACAGGTCCTTTAGTCTATGCTACTAATGAAGCAATTTGCTCTGCGTCCAGTCCCATTTCATTAGCTGTCATCCACGATTAACGAATGCCGTAGAAGGGTCACTCCAGATCAGCACCCTTTCTTTGCGGAGATGCCCACTTAAAGGAGAAGGTTTTTTTTTTTCCCCCCCTGCTATGGGTGATGCCACAGGTGAAAGTCATTCCATGGGAGATTTTTCTAAATGTTTTCATTAGGTATCATTGAAAAAGACAAACCTCCCCGGCTAAAACAACCTATTTTTATGGCTAAGAGCTTATTTAACACAGGACTAGGCTACCTCTATACAACCTCCAGAGAGGAAGAAAGAAATCAAGCAAACAAACAGAAAACAATTAAAAAACAAAAAACAAACAAACAAACAAACAAAAACAAGCAAACCTGGGAGTTTTCAAGGAGCACTTAATACTTAAGGAAAAGAACAGTGGTTTATTGACTCATACTTTCCCCCAGAGCTCCTTGCTTGAAGGGAGACATTGTAACATTGTACTGCCTACAGGCTTTTCCAGAAAGGTTCTTAATTAAGTTTAAGCCCCACCCAAACTCTTTCATCTCTCCTTCTCTTTCTTATTCTTTTTTATATAACTGATCTCTATTTTGTAAGTCTCTTTTGGAAAAAGATAGTTAAAAAAAAAATGCAACACATCACACAACATGGCAACCACCTTGTAAAATGTAACATTACCAAAGAATGGAGTTTTTTTTTTTTTTTTTTAGAAAAGAAAGCTCTGTTTAGTCATATAAGTGACTTACATCTTCTCTAACATAAATTTAGTATTGTGTGTACTCGATCTGTGTAGTCTCTTTAACAGAAGTGCATACGTATCACTATTTGTTTTTAAAAATTAAATAAAAATATACATCATGGTATTTCAGGTGCATAAGAAATCATACATAATTTAAAATAATCTAATAAGCTCAGTTCATAGATTAAAGTCTCCACTGTATGTGAAATTGCACTTATGTAATAAATATTTATTGAGCACCTAATACATGTAAAACGTTGCTTATAAATTAAAGAAGTTCACATTTATTCAGCAGTTAATTTAACCAAAGACTTTACTACAAAATGTTGATTTTTTTTTTTAAATGAGAAAGTTTGTCTTTTTTTCATTTGAAATTCTTTATCAACATTATAGACATCTTTTGGATGAACCAAATGTAATTTTTAAAATAGAAGTTGTTGAGTTGAATGGCCTAATATCTTTGGGAAATGTCACAAATTTTGGGGCCACCTTAACAGCCTAAGGAAGCAATGGGGTATTGGTGCTGCTAACTCTTTGGGGAAACAATTTGCAGAGGCTCATAAAGCCATTTGAAAATTTTTATTGCAATAAAATCCTAAGCAGTAAGTCATGAGTGAAATGACTGAAACAAATAGAGGTTTGTAACATACTGATGTTTACTGAGTACTTGCTAGGAAGTCAGCGCTGATCTAAGCCCTCTCCATGACATATCTCATTTAATCTTTAGACAATTGCATATGGCAGGCTCCATTAATGTTACCAAGTTGCAGAGACAGAACAAGGATCAGCTTAGAGTAGTTTCAGACCTAGGAATTAAATCTCAACTCCAAAGCTCATGCTTTTTACCTCATGTAAAATATGGCAAGCAACTGAAACAAAAAAGACTTGCTTTTTGGAACAAACATTTGCAGCTGACCTCTAATCTAAGAGGCAGATTTGCAATCAATTTCATGTTCTTTGGAGAGCAGCTGCAGCCACTAATCAAAGGGCATGTATTTGCAACCGTAGGAAGGAAGTGAGTAGACCAGTTGGTTTTTAGCAGCAGGTGCACAAATAAAAATTAGCATTAGCAATTTTAGTTTTGAAAATTTAGAGCGTATATTTGGTGATCTTTCCATTCTTATGTCTTTTTGACTTAAACTAAAAAGCATGATGTTTTAGTTTATATTATAGACCTTTAGCAATTGAAAAGCTCTTAATAGAAATATTCTATGCCCATTAATAGAAATAGTTCTCTGTTAAAAACATTTGAGAAAGCCACTGGAAAAGACTCAGTTTATTACTAAAGTTGGAAGTATTTCAAAGAAATTAATGTGTGTTTATAGAATAAATTATAATAGAAATATTTAACAAACAATAACAGTTCAGGCTCTTGTTTATCAGAGTAGATGTTGGCTTAAACAACATGTATGAATGTGTGAATTTGACAGATTCTTAAATAATTAGAGATATGTGGGAATTACAGATTGAATTATGTCTCTCTCATCACACAAACACCCAATTCATATATTAAAGCCCCAACTCCCAATGTGACTACATTTGGAGACAGCGACTTTAAGGAGGTAATTAGGGTTAAGTGAGTTTGTAGGAGGAGGACCTAATTCAATTGGATTGGTGTCCTTAAGAGGAGGACAGCAGAGAGGCCACTATATGAAGGACAACTGTGTGAAGACACTGTAACCAGGCAGCTGTCCACAAGCTAAAAAGAGATACTTCACCAGAAACCAACATTGCTGACAACTTGATCCTGGTCTTCCAGCCTCTCAAGCTGTGAGAAAATAAAGTTCTGTTTGTTTAAGCCACCTAGTCTGTGGCCTTCATTACTGTAGCCTTAGAAGATAAATACAGTGGGAGTAACTATGTTTAAATGTGATTTTTACTTTAATTTTTAAAATCAATGATACATAGAAAGAGTTGATGCAGTGAAACTGTTACATGAGTTTCTTAAATAACAGTATGACAGTAATATTAAAAAACAGTCCTGGGTTCTCAATTTCTAGGAAAAAAATTCTACATTTAAAATATTTATCCTGGCATATACCTTTATACTTGTAAGTAAGCCAGGTTTGTTTTTTAAAAATTTTGTTTTGCATAGTAACTACTAAATTCAAACTCTCAAAGATTTTAGTCTCCTCTCTTACACTGGGATCAAACACACACATAGACTTCCCCCTTCCTTTGATGGTATTACCATAGCCATGTCATACTTTTAAGTTAAATCAACACTAAGCATTTATATTATTATGACTATTGAATAATATGTCAGTAAATCATACTAATAATCTATGATTATATATTCCTCTTTTAAAATGTATTTTCTCTAGCATTAGCAATAGTCCTGTTTATTCATTTTAATTATAATTATCTAGTATGTATCAATCATCCATTCCCTAAATCTCTTTCCAAGATGTATCTCAACTTGCAATATTCCCAAATCATCATCATTTTTTCCTATTGGAATTATTCTTCTGAATTTAACACTGTCTGCTCACTCTCCAGGCCTGCTACCGGGCTGGGCTAATATCTTAGTATATCCCTTCACATTCTTCTGATAATTTCTTTTAATTTTCTCCCAGCTGAGTCTTCTGTTGCTGAATTCTATGTTTTCCCTTTCCTTTTCTCTCATTTGTTCCTTCATTTTAGTAGACTAAATCTTATAGCAGTTTCTTGAGAAAGAGTGTATGGAGGCTAAATTTGTGACTTCTAATGTCTGAACACATCTTTATTCAACAATTTCATCATGTTTATAATTTCATCAAATAGGATAAAATTATGAAACGCCACTGTTGTGGATTCCACTAGACCCTACTAGACCAGAAAAATAAAAATGGAGTCACTCCTGCTAAGTGCCACAGAACCAAATTAAAACTTTAAGGAAGTAGGCAGATCCCAAACAGACCAGTTTTTCCTGAGAACAAGAAATTCCAGTCTACCTGAGCCACCATGATAAGGAACTCCCCTCTGTTTTAACTTCAAAAAAAAAAAGTACCCTGATGTTAATCAATAGCTTTTCTACTAATGCTCTGTCTTCTTGTTCCCACCTTACGAGATCCACTGTTCTGCCGTTGTCCAGTGGGAGTCCTGAGGACCTCTTGTAGAATGGACACTGCACTGATTCATGATTTGCAAATAAAAAACCAATCAGATCTTTCACTAAATTTGTTGTAATTTCATCTTTTGGCAAGTATAAAAAAACTTCTCTGGAAGTCTTTTTAAATTTATAGTTTAGAAACATTTCTCTGCATGTTTCATAGTTACTGATGACTCTAAAGACATCCTGAATTTTAATCCTTTGCATGTAACTGATTTCTTTGGTAATTTAAGAATATTCTTTGTACCTAAGATTCTGAAATTTTATGAGGATAAAACATTGTTTTGGTTACTTTTCAGACCATGGCATTTACAACTGTAAAGTCATGTCTTTAGTGGGATATTTAACTTTTCTTTATTTTTCATTTTTTATTTTTTGTTTATTTATTTTTTACTTCTATGGTCTATCAATTTTATTAAGTAAATGTTGGACTTCCTGGGATGTTCTTGACATTTTCTTAACTTTATTCTCCTTTTTTTGTCCTAATATTGTGAAAATTATCTCCCTTTTTTTTTTTAACTTAAATATGCTATTGATTTTTAAAACTTTGTTTTCAAATTATTTATCTTCCAGGACTTTTTTTCTTTTGAATGTTACCTCTGTTGTTTATGAATGCAATATGCTTTTTTTACCTTTTAAAGATAATAATTACAGATGTTTAATGGTACCTTGGCTCTCTTCATTGTTTTTGGTTTCCTCTCAGTTCCTGTGATTGTCTCTTTTGGTTTACACATGTCTCTGTGTTTCTGGACACAGGCTTTTCTTAAACATCGAATAGCGATTATCTGTGTGTTGGTATTTAAGGTTAAGCACTAAATATTTTATTGAAATCTTGGGAAGATATTTAATTTCTTCTTCAGTAATCATATTAAGGTTTGTATTGCCCCAATGGTTGGTATCTCCATGTCATGTCATATGTTGTGAGACATATCACCTTCTCCAGAGTAGAATTTAAATATGTTTTCAGCAATTAAGCATTTCTTAGACTACTGGTAAAATATCTATAGATACATAAGAATGCAATATCTCTAATAAGATAAAAGTTGGTCCTCTCTCATGAAATAGACTCCAGGTAAGCAGGTAGTACAGGGCAGGTACAAACCCCTGTTCCACAAAACTTACCTATATCTCGACCAGAGGAAAGAAGGAAAGAATGCAGAGTAAGCAGCTGTCTCATAAAAATGTGATTTGCCAATTGTACACATCATTTCTACTTGTGTCCCATTATTGAAAATGGAGTCACATGGCTTTACCAGCTGCAATGGAAACTTTGGAGAGTCCAAAGTTGGACTCTCCAAGATGGGTGACCATGTGCTCAGACAAAACTTAGAGCAACAAACATTTCTTTACTAAAAGGAAGAAAAAGAGAATAGATATGGATTAAAAATTAGCAATGATGCCCACAAGAGCCAAATACTGGGAGTTGGAGATCTTACAATTCAGGATATAGATTTTTATTTAATTTTGCTTATTTCAGTACCATGTGTCTGACAGCTGTGCTTGATTTCATAGTCAAGAATTCTTGTTTTCTTGGCTCACTCCTTTGATTTTTAAAGCTCCAAGTTTCTGCCTTAGAGTTGGGAGTTGGTTGTCTAGCTCAGTAACTTGGGAAAGATGTCCAGTTGCTTAACTCTCAACTATAATTGAGAAGACTCAGTTGAGTCTCCTCTTTCTAGCCCTATGGGAAACTCCAGAGCAATTTGGAGCTTCCAATTCTTGAGCCATCCTAGGAATCCGTGGTGTAAACAGACTTCTTTTCTGGATTTTCATCAGAAATTTCTGGCCAACACCTAGGTACAGCTTAGGTTTAGCTTTCTCTAGCTCACTAAGTTACTCACCCAAACTTTGCAGCTGTTGTTTTCTTTCCTATTCCCCTTCTTTTTGTAGATATATGACTTAAAAAAAACCCTGTATTCTATTTTTAGCAGAGTTTTTAATATTTGACAGAGTATCATTATGTTGCTATCTTGGTAGGAGGTAAAAATAATACAGTGTAACATAATGTGACATACATTCTTCTCCCGACTCTTTTCCAGTAAAATCAGACAAGAGAAAATAGAGAAATTGGGACCTAAGGAAAATATATTCATTTCTTTCTGACAACATGATTACATTTTTGACCCTAAACACTTTCCTTTTCATATTAGTTGTGTCTGTGTAATTTTGTTGCAAAACCATGTAGACATGAGAGATTGCTAAATGATTCTAAATGCTGATATAAGTTGAATGGAAAGGCAGAAACTTCCACTTTCACAATGCTGAGGCTGTACAAGCTTAGGAGAGGAGACTCAGAGGGTTATAAGTGAACATATGGCTGCTGGGGGTAGACTATTGGTGGAGATCACAGTAGGAAGGCAGGAAGTCTAGTGGGGCCTGGTGCAATGGAAGAGGTGGTTTTCAGAAGGCTGGGGTATAGAATCCTGGATCCAGAAATGGTTAAAGGTAGATCCATATCATGGATCCATAACTTCAAATCTGCAATTAAGACAAGCTGTAAACTTCACCATGGACTAGAAGCAAATGCTAGGAAAACAACCATTTGCAAATCTGATACAAGGGAACCACTCTCATTCTCAATATAAATAAAAAGGGAAGACACATTCCAGTACTGAAGAAATTTGGGTACTTGCAGATTGACCCTAAGGGAGCAGGGTAATCAGTTCAGGGATCCAGAATTTAAGGATATAATGGAATCAGACTTGAGAAAGCAAGGAAAGCACCCAGTGACTAGACCCAGCACATGTGTTCATTTAGGGACCTGTGGTGAAATCTATTTGATGTTAAGTCATCAAGCTACTGAGCTAAGCTTCTTAAAAATAAGGTTGATACCACGTCTTAAGAGGCTTAGTTTATAGATAGATATTATATGGATTCAGAAGTAAAAATTACAGGAAGACAGAGGGTTAGAGTCAAGGAAATTATATATTTTCTATTTACCTGGAGACACTCCTTATTATCTGTGCCTTAGGATATAATGTATCACATCAATCATTGTTACATAAAACCCTGGAGGAAAAGGATCCCATACTCTAGTTTTTAATTACACTGTTCTTTGTCCCTTTCTGTAAAATGTAAGGCAGTAGGACCTCTGGGCCAGCAGGAGATGCCCCAAACCGGGACTGTCTCCATGTTTAAGGAGCAAATAACTATCAAAGTGATTAGAAGTTTTGTGATGAGACCCAATAAACACCAAGGGCATAAAGGGGTTTCATTCTAATATTTTTTTTTAAAGAATAAAACAGACGCAACACATTTTCCTTTTTTTTTCTACACATCAAACTTGTCACCAAGTTTGCTTGTTTTTAATCTTTAAAACTTTCTTAATTATGCCCCTTCATCTCGATTTCTATAGCGACTTTCTTAGTAAATACTCTCATCATCTATCTTTGTGTTGCTTCAAATGACTTCTGCCTTATCTCACTATTTCTAATTCATCCTCTGGTAAGGGAGCTATCTATCTGAAATCTAAATATAGCTATGTTGTCATTGCAATGCTAAAGATATTTTAGTGGCTTACTGCACAATAAGTCTAAATTCCACATGTCATATGGTCTATTTAACCGTCTGTTCCATATTTACCTTTCTAAACTTTCTCAATCAACTCTAGGCTTACAAAACCTTGGAAGTCCATGAATATCCACTGCTACTGAAAACCTTCAAGGCTTTTTATCTTCTAGCCCCTCTGTTCTGTGCTTTTACCACCACTTGTCCATCCCAAGAATTGGGATGCAAAGGGAAAGGTCTGGGAATAGGGAAGACAGCACCCTTTCTACTTAATGCCTCCTAGTGACAAAGAGTATTTGAATTGCTTGTTCTCACTGATTTTGTTACTGTGTGTGTGTGCATGTGTGTGTGCGTTTGCCATCAGAATTCTTGGAAAGATAAAGATGATTTCAAACTCTGGAAAAAAAAATGCCTTTCCAACCTGTCTCCCCTTAAAGAAAAGAAGTTGTTGAATATTTTTACCAGATTCCTGTACTTAAAACTTTAAACTTCTTTATCAAGTATATATAAAGTAAATGCTTAGCTAAAATATGGTATATGTCCAATCTAGCACAGAATGTCTTCCAGCTTCTAAGTTCCCTGGATCCTAGCCAGATAGATTGAATGGGAATTTTAGTAAAGGAAACAATTGCTGCAATGAATAGACCTAAGGTAAAAACAGTGACATAAACATATACTGAGTTAATTAGTAATCTCTGGAGAAAGAAGAGAATAGTGTTGAAGCAGAAATGTGAGATATGCATGGAAAGACTGTTAGGCAAAGAATGACCTTTGAAATGGAGCTACATGTTAAGAAGGTTGTAATAGACTATATGCTCCATGCAGTATGTAAGGAAGCAGCTCGGAAAAGAGATGTGTAACAGGCTCAATCTACAGTCAGGCATTTCAGTCAAATTACACAGATTGGTAAAATCTCATAATGAATTTCATTGTGTATTTCTTTTACTTTTCCTGTGAAGATATAGCATCCTGGAAAAAAATAGGAATACAGTTCCTGAATCACACCTGTGGCTGTCAGAATTGGAGGCCCCTGAAATCCCAGACTGCCCCTTGGTCAGGGCAAAAGAAAACAGACTGGTTTTACCAGAGCCCATGCTGGCGTGTGGTCCCCACGGAACTCTCTCCCTTATTTCCCTTTCTCAGGCATCCTTCAGAACAGAGTGCCCCACCTGCTAAAATGTCTTTCTAGTGCCCTACCTGCTGAAATGTCTTTCTCACATTTTCCAGAAGGCTATTTCTGAAGGGATACAGGATGCAGGGCAACTCAACCAGAGAAAGCCCCACTCACGATCATCAGATTTGCAAAGAAGCCTCATCATGGACATCTTTCACTGGCCCATTGGGATGCTGTTAAAGAAAATGTCTTTAAAATTGAATTACATGATGTTTATTAAAGTTCTTACCCACATATAGCCATGCAGCAATGCAGACTTTTTCCTCCCTAGGAAACTATTTCTTTGAACAATTTGAGTAACTGTATAACTTGTGCATTGTAATTGACAATAAATAAAAATGGAAAAAGAAGAGACTAAGAGATCAGCCTTGAATATTCTGTACACCTGAGTTCTAGGTACAGCTAAAAAGCTTACTAGCTGTATCACTTGGAACATTAGATGTGAACCTTAAACCCACATACATAATAGAAAATTTATGTCAGAAATGAAATCCAGTTAACTTCCAGAAAATGAGAATTTATTAGCTGGATGCTAAGAATCCCTCAGGAAGGAGCAGAAGGCTGATGAGCAGCCTTGAAGCAAGCACAACCGACGTGGCTCTTAAAAGAGTTCTACTGTAAGAACACATGCAAACAAATGTTCATTGCAGTACAGTTTACAATAGCAAAGACCTGGAACCAACCCAAATGCCCATCGATGATAGACTGGACAGGGAAAATGTGGCACATATACACCATGGAATATTATGGAGCCATCAAAAATTATAAGTCCGTGTCCTTTGTAGGGACATGGATGAACCTGGAAACCATCATTCTCAGCAAACTGACACAAGAGCAGAAAATCAAACACCACATGTTCTCACTCATAGGCGGGTGTTGAACAATGCGAACACATGGACACAGGGAGGGGAGCACTACACACTGGGGTCTGTTGGGGGGAAATAGGGGAGGGACAGTGGGGGTTGGGGAGTTTGGGAAAGATAGCATGGGGAGAAATGCCAGATATAGGTGATGGCGGGGAAGGCAGCAAATCACACTACCACAAGTGTACCTATGCAACTATCTTGCATGTTCTTCACATGTACCCCAAAACCTAAAATGCAATTAAAAAACAGAGGCTTAGTCACAGACATCTCACCTGGGCACTGACCCTGAGGTTAGTGAACTCTGAGTCTGTGCTTAGGTAAAAAAAATCATGCTTTAGGCATACTGAGGCAGGGACAGGAGGGATCAGAGGAGTGGAAACTCTAAGAGCTATCCTTCCTCTCTACAGTAGATGGGACTCCTAAATTTAGCCTCTCCCCAAGGCTGGGGTTAGGCAGAGAAAATAGAAGCTGGCAACCACAACAAACAAAAGCAGAAAGCACTAAATAATAACTACATGAAAGATAAAGCTCTGCGTGCTCACTGAAATAGAATGGTGTATCTATAGTTGCTCCAGAGTTGACAAGTAGAGTCAAGAGCTGAGGTGCAATGGAAGATAATTACCCCACATTCTAAGGAGATCCCTTCTTTGGGCTTTACATAGAGATTAAGCCGACTCCCAAGTAGTAGATGCTGTCAGTTACCTGCAATCAACTGATGAAGTCAGCAATCCCAGTCCTCAGTTTTGAGTTAGCTGCTGTTGGCTTGCAGAAGTCCCCTTCTTCAGAGAATTACCCTCAAATTATTGAGGTTGGCTGCCTAGGAGATCATGGCCAACCCCACTGCCTTCTCCACCCCCATTTACCCCTGCTTCTGGAGTAACTTGCAGACAAGGGTGAATGGACTCATCTGGGGTTCCAATGTCCAACTCCTTTTCTTCCAGATGGGAACAATGCTGCTGTGTGACACATCCTTAGAGTTTCCTGTGGATCAGGCCCTTAGAGTTTCCTGTGGCTCAGGCCCATCCCTTAGATCCTCAATACATCTTGAGCTCTCAAATCCATAGATGACAGGAGGATGGAGGCAGCAAACCACCATGGCACGTGTATAACTGTAGTAATCCTGCAGGATCTGCACATGTACCCAGAACTTAAAATATAATAAAAAATAAAAATATATAAAAGTAAATTTTAAAAAAAAGATCCTAGGATATGTTTACTTCCCAGCCTAGGTAGCCAGCTAGACAGATGAAAATATAGAGAGATAGAAAGGAGAGATATTTGCAAGCACATGACACTTTACATCTAAGACATAGAGAGATGGAGTCTTTGGTCTTGTGAAATATTGAGAGTACATTTATTCCCAACTTCTCATATTTCTGATATGGAAACAGTTTCAGTTAAACACCAACAAAAAAACTCAGAACTACCTAGGCAAATTTGTAATGAAACATCAAGGAGAAGCTGGATATATATTGAGAAACTTGAGATTTTAGAAGTAATTTTAGATCTACATAAAATGATAACAGAATTACAGCTTTAAATATACTCCACAGTTTAGCAGTGTCAGAGTATCTAAACACGAGGAGATATTACAACCGTTACTATATCAGCAAGAATGACTGAGGCTTCAAGTCACCCATGTATCGCAGAAAGCAGTCGGGAATGAGTCTCAAAAAAGCAGCCTAGACTCTATGGAGAAGCATCTTTTTGAAGCCACATGTAGCGATTAAAGATGTTTCTTGAAGACTTGTGAAGTCATACCAAGAAATTTGTAAAACTGTAAGTGAATTTCACAGGGAATACTGGAAAGATGAAGTACAATACCCAAAGAATTATTGAATGAGTTTTGAGATGAGGCAGTTCATGTAGGCAGGTGTTGCCTGTTTTCCTAGAGACCATACCTAAGAGATTTACGGAATTAGGGCTCCTAAGGGAAGGTACCAGTAAGGTAAGACCCATTTAAAAAGGAAGCTGCCACCTATATTAAACAATTTTTTGCCATAGTGTTTAGGTAACCATGAGGAAACTAATAGGGCAAAAAAAAATTCATTCTATAAAAAACAAAAAAAACTGAAAACCCTACTAGATTAGAAGAGCCCAAAGAGTTGTAAGAATTTAATGCAAGGTATAATTATTGATAGAATCTGGGCCGGGCACGGTGGCTCAAGCCTGTAATCCCAGCACCTTGGGAGACCGAGGCGGGTGGATCACGAGGTCAAGAGATCGAGACCATCTTGGTCAACATGGTGAAACCCCTTCTCTACTAAAAATACAAAAAAAAAAAAAAAATTAGCTGGGCATGGTGGCGCGTGCCTGTGATCCCAGCTACTCAGGAGGCTGAGGCAGGAGAATTGCCTGAACCCAGGAGGCAAAGGTTGCGGTGAGCTGAGATCGCGCCATTGCACACCAGCCTGGGTAACGAGAGCGAAACTGTGTCTCAAAAAAAAAAAAAGAATCTGGATTGACAGAACAAATAAATAACAGCCCTAAAGGATAATATTGGAACATTTAAAGAACATTCAGTATGACCTGTATGTTAGATAACATTACAAATTAATGTGAGATGTCCCAAATGTGACCATCCTAGTATGAATATTTAGACATTCCTTATTTCCTAAGGGACACATATTGAAATGTTTAGATGTGAAGTGTCATTGTGCCTGCAAATAATTCTCAAACATGTCCTTAAACACAACAAAAATGTACTTATACTAAGAAAAGATAGCAATGTGGCAAGAATGGTAGAAATTTCTGAATCCAGAAGAAAATAATAGTTTTAAATGTATTGTTCTTTTAACACTTTGTAGTATTCAAATTTACCAATATTAAATGTGAGAAAATTTGGTGGTTCATTTGGAGAAATTCTTTTTTTGTCCATGTATTGCATTAAAAGAAAAAAGTTGAGTCCTGCGTGAGAGGTGATCTGATGCAATAATAGCTCCAGGTGGCAGTTTTCAGATAGGTATGAATCCTGGAATTCATAATTCCACATATTTTATTATAGGAGATGTTTAAGATTACATCAGCAAAAGAAATGTCTGTGCCAGAAAACAAAGAAAATATAGTAACATGGTTGGATACCAAATACAATAAATGGTGAAATGGTGCCAGTACTATTAGAGGTACAAAAGAGAAGACACAAATGAAAAAAAGCATGAACATGGGTAATATCTTACATTTTTTATTTTTTATTTTGAGACAGGGTCTCACTCTGTCTTCCAGGCTGAAGTACAGTGGTGCAATCATAGTTCACTGCAGTCTTGACCTCCCAGGCTCAAGCTGTCCTCCCAACTCAGCCTCCAAAGTAGCTGGGACCACAGGCACATGTCACCATGCCCAGTTAATTTTTATATTTTTTGTAGAGATGGGATTTCCTCATGTTGCCCAGGCTGATGTGGAACTCTTGGGCTGAAGTAATCTGCCTGTCTTGGCCTTCCTAATTGCTGAGATTACAGATGGAAACCACTGCACCCAGCCCATCTCTTCTAAAAGGAGTAGAAAAATTCAGAAGCAGATGGAAATAGGCCCTAGTGTCACAGAAAACGCTGCGTACAGACACAACTGTTTGGCAGAGTCAGACTTGTTCATGAGCCCTCAATAGCCCTTCGTGTTCCAGCTTTCAGAAGACTTGAGAGCAGCTCCAGTTCTTAAGGGTGATTCCTCAGTTTCATGGACATGAGTTAATAGGTATGGCAGGGCTATGGGGCAATGGCCATGGTTGACAAAGCAAAGAACTGAAATGTCACTTCCCAAAGGAAATGCAGGCTTTCACTACACATTTCTGAGAGAAATTGAGCAAGATAAGGAAGTTGGAACTGATATTTGACTTTTAACTTCTTTAGACCTTAAAGTTAGAATTTTAAACTTTCTTTGGGATTTGAATTATTAAGTCAATAGGAATTAATCTAGTGAGCTGAGATTTTCCCTACAGAATTTGGTAAGTTAAGCTTTGTTTTTAATTTGGGACATCCTATGTTACATAGATCGATCTCTGTATTGTCATTGTACCTAACCTGATAAAATATATCGGACAGTCAAATTGGGCATGCTTTGGGACAGATATTAGACTAGAGGGTAAATCTTCAACAGTTGGGTAAAATATGTTCCTGGAGTAAATTAATGTCCTGTTCTGACCAATTTCATGGCTTCAAGAACAAATGATAGCAGGCCGATGCTAGTTCCACGAGCATACCCATGGCAGGATGTTAAATTGAAAGAGCAAGTCTTCTTTCCTTTTTTAAAAAAAGTATCTATTTTAACATTTAAAAGAAAGACTCAAATTCATTCCAACAGCTTTATCAGGCTTTACCACAAAATGCATTCACACACACTCAGGTACTTGGAAGGCTATTGCAGAGCTCTTTAACTAATCAAGTCAGGGTGAAGTGATCACCTTCTCCACAACCACACTCTGTGCTTGTCATCTGCATTGATGTCTTACCCTGGCTCAGGCTGTGGGGGTAGCTGCAGTAGAAGCTTGCCTTGGGATTATGAAACCAGTAAAACTAGCATGATGCTTGCAGCCAGTTTTACCATAAAACATCCTATTTATTGAATTGAAGCATTCTGAATGGGCAGGCTGAGCCCATTAATCATCTGATTAAGAGAGAGAGAGAGAGAGAGAGAGAGAGAGATTGCTTCTGTAGTGCTCCAGATTGAAAGCATGAAATCAAAGGTAAAATAAATTTTAGTAGCCTGTTCCTTCCTGAGTATTCAGCAACCCTGGTTCAGGGATTTTTCCATTTGCAAGAATTTTAAGATGTTTTTCTGGCTTTTTCTTTTTTGCCACTAGGTGTTTTTGATAAATTTGCTGCAATCTAGGAGTGTTCAAGCATTTCTCTTAGAGTTGGCTTTGGCTCAGTTTAGGCTTCAACAGCCTTGAAACATGATCAGGGAGTGTAAACTCATCCTGGCATATTATTTTGTAGGTCTCTTGCTGGTGGAAGGGAGACTTCCCTTTCAGATCATCAGTCTTCTGCCCTGAGGTTGAACATAGCACATGGCTGGTTTAGCACAGTCTTTATAGTTGGTGTTAGCTAGTAGTGAATGAAAAGCTTAAGAAGACTTTGCAAATTTTTGGCTTTCTCCTCTACTCCCCACTTTACCAAAGAAGAAGAAGGGCAAACAATTTCTTTATCTGATTGGCAAGTCCGGGAGAAGTTTCTCAGATATGCTTTTGTTTAATCTGATTTTGGGTTTGCTTGCTGCAGAGAGAGTGTTTTTCTATCTGTTGTTTACCATGTTAGTTCACTGTGATGTGGGGTAGTTGTGTGTGTTTAGAGAGGGAGAGTGTAAAGTCGTTTACATCAGAATTAAAGAGGTAGCAAGTCTTGCTGGCTTTAGTTCCAGAGGCATGCTTTCCATCAGATCCTCAGCAATAATGATGACATTTTTATTTCTGCATCTCTTATGTATCTTTGTTTTTTAATTTGTTTTGAACTCAGAGAGGGAAAGGGAGATTTGGCCTTCCAAGATCTTAATAAACAAAGCACAGGGTCCATATGAGATTCTTCTTGTCTCCCTATTCAACATCTCTAGCAAAGCCTAGTGATAGGTGAAGGTCGGGGAGGCCTTTACAAGTGCCAGTTGTGGAGATTGGGGGATCAGGAATGACAGAAAGAAGGGGAGACAACCACTTTCTCTCTGGATATATCCTTACACACCAGACTGATCTGACAACATGCTATCTAACCAGGGAGAAGAATGCTGGAAAGAAATGTCAGCTTTAAAATGGAACAAAAGTGAACCAAGCCTCACTGCTACTATTTGGGGAGTGTGTTTCCGTTGGGTAAAGTGACACCATGAGAAATATTTGGGTTCAGTGATTGTTACTTTTATCCCACTAAAGGGGGAGAGCCTTAGGAAGAAGAAACTCCATGCAAACCAGTATGAATTTTTTCACATCAAACATTCCAGAAATGAGTATTTGTATTATAATCACTGGCAATGACGTTTCTTTCTTGGTGAGATCTAAGATAATGGTGTTTCTTTTTTTGTTTTCAATTTGATAGGCAGTTTCTAACATGCCCCCTATAATCCCTGCCTCCTTCAGGTTGAGACCCCTTGAGTTTGGAATAGAATTCAAGATTCAATTATAAAAAGCCTTTGACTTCCCCTTTGGGAGCTTTCTCTCTCTTTCCCTTGGATTGCTTTCCTGGGGAAAGACAACCGCCATGTTGTGAGGGAGGGCTGTGTAGAGACCCACCTGGCAAAAGTGCAAGATCTGCTCACAACTGTTTGAGTGATTTTAGAAGCAGATTACTCCCCCTACCCGCAGTCAAGCCTTCAGATGAAACCACATCTCCAGCTGGCAGCTTGATTGCAGCCTCATGAGAAACACTGAACCAGAGGTAGTGCATTAGTTTGCTAAGGCTGATATATAAGAAGATACCACAGACTGAGTGACTTAGACAACAGAAATTTATTTTCTCATAGCTCTGGATGCTGGAAACCCAACATCAATACGTTTGTAGGGCTGGTTTCTTCCAATGCCTTTCTCCTTGGCTTCTGGATGGCCTTCCTGCTGCCTCTTCATATGGCTACCCCTCTGTGCACACATGCCTCTGGCATCTCTGCATCTTCCTATACGTACATCAGTCATATTGGATTAGGGCTTCACCCTAATGACTTTATTTTCCCTTATTTATCTCTTTAGAGGCCCTATCCCCATGTACCATCACATGCTGAGTTACTGGGACTTAGGACGTTAGCATATGAATTTTAGAGGGACATAAATCAGCTCATAATAAGTATCCTACTAGCTGGTTCTGGATTTCAGATCTACAGAAGCTTTGAGATGAAAAGTATTTGTTGTTTCAAGCTATAAGATGTGGGGGTTTATTATATAGCAATAGCTTACTTACATAATATAATTTGTATCTGTTGAAATAAGGAATTAACCTCTCCTAATGATCAACCCAATTATTTTCCCTCTTGTGAGGCAGAAGGAAAGCATTTTCCTGTTCTTCCTTCAAAGTAGATGATTTTACTGAAAATACTAACAACTCTCAAAAATGTATCTTCTGTTTTCATCATTAAACTTTTACATCTTTGGTATAATGGAGGAGCTCTTCCAGACCAGGTTCTTGAAAACTTCTCAAAATAGTTGTATTGTGGGTTTGGACCTCCTTATGGAATGGGAATACCTATATTCATAAATCCTTGACTAAAATGAGTATAACTTTCTGTTGTCATTATTATTCAAATAATTGACTTTCACAAAATGCAAAGTTATATAATATTATATGATACTAATACTATAAAGAGCTACTTGGGTTGATATATTTTCTGTATCATTTTATAACTTTCTTGAGAGGATTACCTGAACTCCTAGCACAAAATTTTACAAATAACAAGTTTCAAAATTAGTAGGCATTACCTTTGAATTTACTCATAAGGTTAAATATTTTCTCTTTCTTTCATTTAATAATGTATTTATAATCTTGGATCTTTCAGTTGTCACTGCAGCTAGTCTTCCAAATTGGTATTACACAGAGTAGACACCTAACGCATCCAAACCCTTCACTTTTGGCTTCTGCTTGGCTTCTCGCTTCTGTGCACAATGCAAACATCTGAAGCACTGTTTCCTGTTTTCCTTTAAAGCTTGGGTTAATCCTAGAAGTAATTAGTTTTCTCATTGCAGATATCCCAAAGCAGTCTAGAGTATCCACAAATAATTTCAAAGTGAAGAAATAGCTGACTATTCCTTTTATTAAAAAAAAATTTTCAGGAAGAAAGCAAAGATTATGTATCTGTATCTGTATTTACATCTGTATCTATCTATTTAATTTTATTGATCGTTGTTGTCTGTTTCTTCTCAGAAAGAAACAAAAGGCTGTGAATTGAGACTGTTGCTTCTCAGAAAGAAACAAGCAGTGTCAATTCACAGCCCTAGCAAGTGGAAGTATAGGGGTCTTCACTGCAGAAGCCTTGACTCTTGGATGAGCTCCTTTGGTGAAACTGGAATGAGGAGGTCATTGGAAGGTGCTGAGTAGCTGAAAATATATCAGCATTGAATACATTCAATGTTATAATATCTGCCTCTTGACCTAACAAAGTGTAATGCTGAAAACAATAGGCTCTGTCTAAATTATATGTTTTCCCTAATATTTTGTGGAAACCAATACTCAACAAAGATTTTCTGACCACTAGCAAACTGGCCTCAGAAATTTCCCTGAATGTTTGTGTTTTTATTTTGTTCTTGTTTACAGTTTGCAAAATTTCACCAGATGATCTCTGGTACTATACAAACACTTCAGTTGGGAAAAAAAAAAAAAAAAAAAAAAGGGACATGAGCCCGTAAAAGCTGCATGGTACAGAAAATACCAGGCGGCCCTGTTGAGAGACTTATTTTTTATGGAAAAGTCTTTTTGTTCAGTTTTTTCTCAAAATTAAAATTTTGATACACTCATATCTCATGTAGATAATAGATTTTCATTCTGTCTAGAGTGAGAAGGGAGAGGCAATGGAAGAAACAACAGGGTTCAGATTAATAGGAGATGACAACTTGACCAAACAGGAGGTGGCAGCCCTGCTGCCTCCACGGCTCAGTGGCTGTGACAGTCAATTAAGGATCAGAGCGGCCAGATGTAATGGAACGCAGCAGCAACTCGCTGAGCACTTCCTGGCTCCTCTGCAGCTTCTACCATTTGTATTGTTTGCAGAGACAAAAACACTAATGCATGCTTTGCTAAGAAATGTACTTAGGTTAGAGAGAAGGGAAGCGGGTGGTGGAAAGGGTCATGAGTCCAGAAAACATCCAGTTTAATGACCAATGGGGACAGTCTCCTTAACTCACAGCATAAAAAATGAAGTGAAGATTATCAAACTCTTTAACAGCAGATCCTACTTTTTTATATGACATTGTAGAATTCAAAGCAATTTTTAAGCATCATCTGGCATGTCTCATACATACAACATTGATTTCTTTTCTACATCTGCAGTAATTAGGCATTTTTCCTTCTTAAATTTTGTCTTTCACAGTTCTGCTTTGATATATATCAAGCAGGATAAATAATATTTATTTTATTTAATATTTATAATTTTTAAATATTTAATAATAAAATTATAGAATATATAAATATAAATAAATCTTTATTTACCAATATATCCATTTAATTAAAACTCAAATGCTTCATCTCTCTAGATCCATGAACTAGGTACTGTAGCTATTATTGTAATCTCCTGCATAAATTTAACTGTTAGCACATTGATGTTATTTTTGCATATTATAGTTTTGTCTACAATATCTATAATACAGTATCCTCAGGGATGTACTCACTTCCACAAAATGGGGAATAAAATTAACAATACAGTTAGTTAACAGCCTATTACCCAAATAATTTACATTTTTACCCCTATACACATGAACACATCACATCCACCTACCACATACTTCAAATTCAAACTTAGTTCAACATATTTAAATTAAATATTAAATGCTTGAATAATCTTTGTAAGTTTAAATATTGTTAACATATTAAAATTTGAATGTAGAAATGGAAAATATCAACTGTCAGGCAAAACCAGTAGCTGGCATTGTTGATGTATTTATTATGTGGTCACCTGAAATTAAATACAAGAAAATAAATCTCAAAATGACGATTCATATTTACCACGTGTGCAATGCGGAAGGCAGAAAGTGTTAAGATACTAATGCATCAACATATGCATTCAGAACCGATTCACTAACATGTGCTCCAACTTGAAGTTTCTATGACTTTGAGGCAGATGTTTCTGAACACACATTTATTTAGACATTAAGTATAATGAAATGAAAATATAGAAACATTTACTCAAATGCATCAATCTGTGAAAATGCAAGTAGTAAAGACACATTTAAATAAACCTACCCAGATTTATTTCCTTAAGTGAGTATTATCATGAGATTATAGAATTTAAGATTTTAGTCTAAGTCAATTTAGGAATCATGTTTTAAAGCTCATCTTATTACTCTACAATCACATCTATTTTCTTAATTAAAACTTATTTATTTAGCAATCTGATTACTCTTCTTATCACTAGACTAGGTTCTAACTTTTTTTTCCAACAAATAAAAAATTTTCTTCCATGTAATGAAGATACAGCACTTTTGAATTTAACAAAAAAAGAATATGCCTCAGGCTTTCAGTATAATTTTAAAAGTAAAAATTCACACAAGTTATTTTGAATTATAATGATAACATTGGTGTAATTAGCTTCTGAAGGTTTTAACACAAATTCAGATGTGTACATTTCTATTCAACAAAAGTTTGAGTTTCTCTTATGTTTCAGGGATGATTATCCTGAAATAAGAGACAAAGATTTCTTAAAAGGCATGATCTCTGTTCACTTGGAGATCACAGTTTAATATAATAAATAAAACCTAAGCAAATATCTGATAAAATAGGAGTATTTAATAGCACAAAAAAAGAAAATAAAATAGAGTGTTGAAAACAAAATTCAGAAAAGCCAGTTCATTTTTGCAAATATGCTAGTCTGGGTTACTCAGGGCAACCATCCTTTAAAACACAATAAAAATGGTCTTTTTAAAGTGTTGGCAAAGAGAAAATATTGACAAAAACTATCTTGCAAAATTAAATAACAGAGGAATCGAGAGAGAGAGACCAGTGTAGCTGCTTCTGTCCTGAGGAATTTTCAAGGCTTTGATGAAATTGATTCTTAGTTTTGAAATTTTAATGCACTATGGAAAACAGAGTTGAAAGCTTGTAGTTTGTCCAGGAGAGGGAGAGTCTTTGGACAGTCTCTTGGCATTAATTAAGTAATGCAAACGGCATATCACTAGGATGAGAATTAAAATAAAGCAACCGGAAAGAGTAAACTGTAAAGAAAGTTGTTTAGAGGTTGAACAAAGCAGTAGGAAGATACAAAGGCAAGCTGAGAGTAAAACCATAAAACAGCCTTTAGTTTTAAAGCCCCAAGTCATAATAATTAGAAACTTTAAAATAAACTATGAATTTATTCTGTACTAGAAGGGACCAGGTACTCAGCAAAGGAAATGCAGATGTTCTCTTGAGGAAATTATCTCAACATAGACTTTAAATGTTTACACAAATAATTATTCAAGGATTAAAACGTGTGTGTGTGTGTGTGTGTGTGTGTGTGTGTGTGTGTGTATCTCAGAAACAAAAGAAATAACACTCCAATGATTGTGTATGAGCAGGAAAAACAGATCTGCAAACACTTCAAATATTGAAAATATGGCAAAAATATCCTAAAATAATATTAATATGTTAAGCTGAATAATGATAAAAAAGACAAAGTTGTAAAACCTTTAAGGAAAAAATTATTCAAAAGTAAAAAATACTTAGCAGACTGAAAAAATAACCAAATAATTACCTGGTAATGAAAAATATATGATTTAATTTTTAAAATGTCAATCATTGATTTTACAATCAGATACAGCTAAAGAAAAAATCAGTAAACTAGAAGCCTGATCAAGAGACATTGTCCGGAATATATCACAGGAGACATACAAATATGGAGAGTAGGAAAGCAAGATTAGAACACAAGAGCAATGGAAGTAGAATGTCATACACGTTGACATTGAGACTTGGAAGTAGTCAGGAGGAGAGTAAGAGAGGTTATGTTTGAAGCGAAAAAGGCTGAGAATTTCCTTTACTGATTAAAAACAGCACAACTTGCTGATTTAAGAAATGCAATAAATCCCCAAAATTATAAAGAAAAATAAACACAACTCTAGACATAATTTTAGTGAAACTCTAGAAGACCATAGTCAAAAAATATACTGAGAGAAGGAAAAAGATTATTTTCAAAGACACTGCAATTCAACTGACATAGAAAACAAAGAAGAGTGAAATGGTATTTTTAGTATGCTAAAAAAAAATGATGAGCAACCTAGAATTTATAGCTTAAACAATATATTTCAAGAAGGAGAGTGAAAAAGATATTTCCAGGTAACCAAAATTTTAATCATAGCACCTGAATATAACAGGTGCTATGATTATTGTAACACCTAAATATAATCACGTGAATATAATAACACCTTTAATCACAACACCTGAATATAAATATTTTATAAATAACTCATATATAAACAAATGAAAAATAACACATGAATAAATATAAATTACTCATAATTATATATCATTATACATTATATCACACACACAAAATATGCATATGTAAGATGTGTGTGTGTGTATATATATATATATATCTCTGCAAACACTTCAGATATTGGAAATATGGCAACAGTATTCTAAAATAAATATTAATGTTATGCTGAATAATGCTAAAAAAGACAAACCTGTAAAAAAAAAAGTATATATTTAAATAAAAATAAAAAATATATAAATATGTATATATATTATAATATTATATATATAATATATAAATATATATTTGTTAGGTTATGCTGAATAATGATAAAAAAGACAAACCTGTAAAAAAATATATTTATATATTTAAATAAAAATAAAAATATATATATAAATATGTATATGTATAATAAATATGTATATGTATAATAATATAATATATAATATATAGATATACATATTTATATTTTTTATTTTTATTTAAATATATAAATATATTTTTTTACAGGTTTGTCTTTTTTATCATTATTCAGCATAACCTAACAAATATATATTTATATATTATATATATAATATTATATATATAATATATAAATTATATATATATTTATTTTATCATTATTCAGCATAACCTAACAAATATATATTTATATATTATATATATAATATATAAATTATATATATAAATATATTATATATATTTATATATATAAAATATATCATATATATAGATATATTTTATATTTTTATTTAAATATATACATATATATTTTTACATATTTTTATATATTTATATATTTATATAAAAAATATATATTTATATATATGTTTATATATTTAAATATAATGTATATATGTATTTAAATAAAAAAATATATAAGAATATATATATATTCTTCACAGTGACCCTATAAGGTACCTACTTTCATTATCCACAGTTTTTTAGATGAGGAAACCAGACTATACATAGCTCACTGATTTGTTCAAAGCCACATAGTACAAGAAGCCAGGGCAGAGCTTGAAGACACTCTACTCCAGAGTCTCTTCTCCTAACTGCTATGACAGCTACTCCTTGCCAAAGATCAATCATCTGGCAAGTTTGCCTCTGGTAGTAAGATTTCTAAGAAACTTATTTCAGAAAGAAGGAAAATGATCCAAATAAATCCAAGAATGAATTACAAGCAAATACAGTATAGGTATACAGATTTATACAAATAATTAACTGAATAAATTAATCTTGTTAAAATCTTATTAAAAAAAGGAAAATTAAATAATATAGCAGCACTAACATATTAGTCCATTCTCACATTGCTGTAAATAAATACCTGAGAATAATTTATAAAGAAAAGAGATTTAGCTGGCTCATTGTTCTGTAGACTGTATAGGAAGCATGATACTGGTGTCTGCTTGGCTTATGGGGAGGTCTCAGGAAGCTTCCGATCATGGCAGAAGGTGAAGGAAAACTAGCCATGTCACATGGCAAGAATAGCAGCAAGACAGCAAGGGGGCAAGTGCTGCACACTTTGAAACAATGAGATCTCACCAGAACTCACTATCAAAAGGACAGCACCAAAGGGATGGTGCTAAACCATTCATGAGAAATCTGCTCCCATGATCCAGTCACCTCCCACCATGTCTCACCTCCAACATTGAGGATTATATTTCAATATGCAATCTGGATGGGGATACACTTCTAAACTGTATTACATATATAATAGGAAAGACAAATATAGTAAAAGGTATTCTAGATCTTCGTATTATATATTGCATTAAGGGATCAAGAGATACAGAAAAAGTCCCTTTCTGGGTTAAGATAAACAAAAGAACATTGACAGAAATTCAAGCAACAACATTTTTTCCCACTGTGCTTACTATGAACCAGACACTGGTTTGGGTACTTCCGAAGCATTATTATACATTTTTCTTTACAACTGCTCTACAAGACAGAGTTGCCAAAGGAAATATGGTTGGCTGTTACTCAACATCTCTAAAACTCATTTTTCTAAACCTTAAATTTGGCCTCATAAAAATCTAATGTCTTTGCCCCAGTGTATGTTCTTGACATTTTTGTCGAGAGAGATCACTGAAAGTGTGCAGATTTGTTTGAGTTATCAATTATGTTCCATTGGTTTATATGTCTGTTTTTATGCCAGCGCCAGGCTGTTTTGATTACTGTAGCTCTGTCTGCACATAAAGATTAAACAAGATTATATAGGTTTATCTATTATATCCAGCACAGTGCCTAACATAAACAATGCTCTATAAATACTTTAGATATTATTGTTGTTATTGATATCTTTATCCACAACATATCAGCATCTTCTAAATTTGGACTGTATGTATGTATGTAAAGCATAGTTGAATTTTGGTTATTTCATGGTAAAAGAAGAATTTGTGTGTCTTGCCATGAGAACTCAGCTTCCCCTGACATCACTGCTTCCCTTCATAGAGGTTATTTTATTGTGTTGCATAATTATTTCATTATGAGGTGAACATTTTGTTTAGTGAGAGAGGGAAGGATTTTTTTTTTCTAGAATATCTTAATTATTTCACTGCCAAACTGTTTCAGAAGTCTAGAATGCACTTCAGATGTGTTTGTTTGTTTGTCTGTGGACACAGACATTGGGCGTTTACAGTGGTCCTTTCTGTAACTAAATTAAACACACACTCTTCAGCTCTCATTATTCTTGTTTTACTGGGAACATTTGATGCAATGGGACACCTCTTTTTTTTTTTAACCGATTTTTGTTCCATGGCCTGTGTGAGGCCATACTTTCATCAAACTTGAAATTTTCAGTCTTCTTTGCTATTTCTTTCTTTCTGAGAGTCTGATGAATCTAGTCTTATGTAGGACTTTGTCTGAGGCTTTTTTCTCTCATAAATTTATAAACCCTCCTTATACAATTGCAGCTATTTCAAATACCATCAAATAATGATATGTGACCTGTGTACAACCAGAATAATAGCTTGGGGATCTTAATCTGTGATATTCTTATTCCTAAAATTTGTGATTCCTGGTTTTACTGCTGTTTCCACATTGAGTCAAGTCTTCAGGATGCAGGTAATAAAGCAATGTGACTCAGTTCCAAACCCTAATGCATATCGAATGGGCACACTTCAGAAAGCCTCACAGCACTCTAAGAGATGCAGTGTGAACATAGCCTCATTATAATCCTTCACCTTATTAATCCTCCCTTAGGACCTAATCCATTGTTCAAAATGTACGTTTTAGATGGGGGTGGGGGCAGGGAGTGATAAATGTTAAACGCAACAATGATTTTGAACCAGCCCATTTGTTCCATAGAACTGATGTTTATAGTTTCTTTTGAAAAAAACCTAGATATTGACACCCCACCCCCAATCTTAAAACTTGAGAAAGATACATTTGTCTTTTCTGAGTTCCTTTCTCAGGAAACCAACCATAAGCTCTCCCAGATAGTATGAAGGAAATAAAACTCACCAGATCACTGCACCTGAATAGTGAGATGCCAGACCCTTCACCCATCATGGTTGCCTAATGGCCACCTGCTCCCTTTGACCAACTCCTCTTCTTTACCCCTCCCTAATTCCTTTTTTCACAGATGGTTGCAATTCTTCCCTGCCATATAAACCTCCTAATTTTAGTCAGTCAGCGAGATGGATTTGAGACAGATCTCCCATTTCCTTGGCTACAGCACCCAATTAAAGCGTTCATCCCTGGCAGTGCTCCTGGTCTCAGTGATTGGTTTTCTGTGTGGTGAGCAGTAGACCCTAAAGTAAATGTCTAAAATGTTGCAGTAATAAAGTATAGATATTTCAGTAATTTTTGCTTTAAATTTTCTTAGAGGTCTCCTTTTATTTTAGCAAATACTGTTTTTTTGTTCTTCTTCATATTTTCACTCTGCATGGTATCTTCTTTGTGGGCTTACTGACCTCATGGTAAGGAGAGAATGAGAGGCTGTAGGTACATCCAGTGTTCTGTAGAACTTTGCTCTTCTGTCCTGTGGTGTGGCACTTGTGGTCTGCCCTTTAGACTCATGATGACTGAGGGATTACTCAATACATCTGAGATTTCATGCAATATGCTGGTTCCACACCTGCATTTCATGGTCAGAAATACCTTGCACTAGATCTCACAGTTAGACACAACTTCTTTGAAAAATCATAGGACTTTAATACTTCTTTAGTCTTCTCTCTCTCTCTCTCTTTTAAGACAGGGTCTCACTCTGTCACCCAGGTTGGATTGCAGTGGCATGATATGATCTTGGCTCACTGCAACATATGCCTCCTCGACTCAAGCAATCTTCTTGCCTCAGCCCCTCCAGTAGCTGGGACTACAGGCATGAACTACAATGTCAGGCTGCTGTTTGTATTTTTTGTAGAGACAGCATTTCACCATTTTGCACAGGCTGGTCTTGAACTCCTGAGCTCAAGCAATTCACCTGCCTCAGCCTCCCAAAGTGCTGGGATTACAGGCATGAGCCACTGTGCCTGGCCTCCTCTAGTCTTCTTAACACCTCTATGGACCATCGCAGGGGCTTGTAGAAACTTCTACATTCCCAGATTCCCATCTTTGCTATAAGAATGGTAATGTGTAAGACTCTAGAGGGGCCTTAGCCTCCTCTTAGTTTATAATTTGTACGTGCTGATGTTCCATTTCCCACAGCCCAGCCATGCAGCTCCTCCTACCCCTTGTACCCTCCCCATGGTATGTTTTTGCTATAAGGGTGTGCACGTTCTGACCCAACCCTTCTTCCCTATCTTCATTTTCCCCCATCCCCTAGAGATCAAAGGTCAGGTTTTTCATGATCTCTTCTTTGCTGTAGGATCTGATCCTCTTCTTCTCTGAATCTATATTCCTAGAGATTTGGTGGCAGAATTCTGTGATGAAAAGTTACCTATTGCCTCTAAAGATTAAAATCTACTCCTTTGTACCTGTTCTGTGACATTGCTGCTGGGACTCTAAAAGTTGCATTTCTGACTGCCTTAATAAGAGAAAGCAAGAGTTGATTTGAAGACAGGAGGAGGAAAAGGAAAATAAATTTTCTTCATTTTTCTGGCTTTTCTGCTCAGTATTGTCCCAGCAGTATCATTTTACCGGGGCAGTTGATTTCAGATTCCAGGTTTTTTTGGCATTTCCAGGAGAAAGCCTCCCTGCGCCCCTGTAGAAGCACCAACACCACCCAGGTAGCTCCCCTTTCCACAGATGTCTGAACCTCACTACTTTGGGACCTCTCTTCTAAGATCCCATGTTCTGTGAAATGCTAAATTATTTCCTTTTGTTCACCAAGTGCTAAGACTAGTAGCTGCTTCTTATAGTTAATACCTCCAGATTCTTCAATGTTACCTTTCTGTTCTCTGAGCTTGCCAACCCTATGTAATTAGTTCCCCATAGAACCCCTTCTGTTAAGATATCCACTGTGCTTTCTCTTTTCATAGCTGGATTCCAACTGTTTTTTTTTTTAAGTTGCCTAAAAAGTAGAATAGTGGTCACAACAGATGCCTATGTGTTAATCTGCAGGACTTGTGATTATGTTGTGTTACATGGCAAAGGGGAGTTAAGGCTGTAGATGAAATTAAGGTTGCTTATCATCTGATCTTGATGTGAGGAGGTTATCTTGGATTATCCAGGTGGGTACAAATTTATCACAAGGGTCCTTAAAAGTGAAAGGGGAGCACAAAGGGAAAGGAGAGGAGAGGGACAGGGATAGTTGACTACGGAAGAGAGGCAGGCTCAGAGAAATGCAATGTTGCTAGGGTTGAAGACGGCAGAAGGAGCCCATGAACCAAGGGATGAGGACAGATCCTAGAATCTGGAAAGGCCAAGGAGACTGTTCCCCGCTGTGGCTTCCATAAAATAACACAGCCCTGAGGACAACTTGATTTTAGCTCTGTGAGGCCTATGTTGAACTTTTAGACCATAAAGCTGGGAGATAGTAAATTTGCATTGTTGTCAGCCACTAAGCTTGTGGCAATTTGTTGCAGCAACAAGGGAAAATTAATGGGATAAATTATTGCATAGAAGAATGATTAAATACATTGGTTTATTGACTACCAATTTTTATTACATTTTCTTCTGGAATTTAGATGATTATATGTAATTTTATATTAGATATTTGTCCCTTAATATTCAAGGATAGACATTTCAAAGTCAGCATCTACCAAAGTAATGTATCATATTTTCTTCCAAGCCTGGTCCATTCCCATGTCCCTAATCTTATCCATTTGTTCATGCCAGGACCCAGACCACAGCTTGAGTCTTTTTTTCTCCATTTTTTACTCCCCTTTCCATGTGGTGAATTACCAATCCAACTGAGTTTTCCTCTGTATAACTCTTTGCTTATTTCTGCCTTTAGTGTCATTTCTGTAACATAGGTCACTATGAACTTTGCCAGATTTAAAGCAACAGCGCCTGCATTTACTTTCCTCTCCTCCATTCTCCCCTCTCCTGTCCACAACACTGCTAGGGAGCTTTCTAAACAGCAAGCCCAGACATATTAGACTACTGCTCAAAATCTTTCCATGGCTTCCCATTGCCTTTCGGATTAAAGTTCTTTATGATCTCTATGATCCTTTCCCACATCATATTTGAATGTATCACAGTATTTCACTGCATGCTATTGTTATTCTCAGCATCGAATCTGCTAACGCACCATGCTCCCTGGTGCCTCTGAGCATCATTATGCATTTCCATGCCTAGGAACATTTTTCCATCGGACAATCCCGTCTTCTCTGCTGGCCTAACTTCTGCTAATCCATTAGGTCTCAAATTGTAAGTCATGTTCTCTGTGAAGAGTTTCTTAACTTCCCAAGACTGACACATGTGTCCCTTTGAATGTTTCTATGACAACTTTTGAATCCCTTTTACCTAATCTAATTGTGCTGCCATTCTTTATCACTGTATTGTCAGCCTTCTCATGCGTTGCCATCATCCTGTATCTCTTAACATTTAATGAAATGGTACATAAGAGACACTAATAAATATTTGTTGAATGGATGAATGAATGCCTTATAGTGTATATAATTGAACTCAATTCATAGAATGGAGAAGATCTGCCTTCCATCATTAATGGTTATATTAATAAATGATACTATCTCTCTTCTTGCCTGTGTAAAGTTGAAAAACAAAACGTTTATCAGTCAAGGTATGTAGTTATGTACAGCATTAACTTTCAATTGCTGCTTAACTGACAGTCGTTTTTTGTCACAGGGTGAACTCCAAAACTGGGGTACAGTCTGGAAGGCCACATGAGTTCTTGCCTTCATACAGGAAGTAATTCAAGAAAGAGTTGACAGCGTAAAGTGAAAGCAAGTTTATTAGGAAAATAAAAGACTAGTAAGAATGTCTACTTCCTAGAGCAGACCCAAAGGCTGCTTGTTGGCTGTTTTTATAGTTATTTCTTGATCATATGCTGTTCTAGTCCATATTCACACTGCTAACAAAGTCATACCCAAGATGGGGCAATTTACAGAAGAAAGAGGTTTAATGGACTTGCAGTTCCACAAGGCTGGGGAGGCCTCATAATCATGGTGGAAGGCAAGGAGGAACAAGTCACATCTTACATGGATGGCAGCAAGCGAGGGGAGCCTGTGCAGGGAAATTCCTGTTTTTAAAACCATCAGAACTTGTGAGACTCATTCACTATCACAAGAACAGTGCAGCAAAGACCCACCCCCATAATTCAATCACCTTCTACCAGGTTCCTCCCATGATATGTGAGAATTGTGGGAGTTACAATTTGATATGAGATTGGGGTGGGGAGATAGCCAAACCATATCATATGCTAAAGAAGGGGTGGATTATTCATAAGTTTTCTGCAGAAAGGGATGGGAAATTCCAGAACTGAGGATTTTTCCCTCTATCAGACCATATAGGGTAACTTCCAGGTATTGCCAGGACATTTTCAAACTGTCATGGTGCTGATGGGAGTGTCTTTTAGCGTGTTAATATTATTATAATTAGCATAGAGTAAGTGGGCAGTGAAGACAACCAGAGGTCACTTTTGTTGCTACCTTGGATTTGACAGGGTTTTGCCAGCTTCTTTATAGGATCCTAATTTATTAGCAGGCTCTTTGTGACCTGTACTTTGTGAAACCAGTCCTGAACTCCTATCTCGATTTCAAATAGCAGTGAAACAGCATTAATATTGAGCTAAATTTCCAAATGAAGATCATATTGTCAATAAGGCCAATTATAATTCAAAATACTACTTAGATTCTTAAAAATTGCAATAAAACAACCTAGGATTGCACTAGTGAAAGAAATACAATTGTCAAATGAGCAATTGTAAGGAGTCATAAATTTCAAAGCATATGGAATTGTGTTAGTTTCTTATGACTGCCTTAACAAATTATTGCAAATTCATTGGTTTAAACAACATAAGTTGCTATTCTCTAACAGTTCAGGAGGCAAGAAGTCTGAAATCCAGTTGTCATCAGGGTCAGTTTTTTCTGAAAGTTCTGAGGGAGAAATCATCCCATCCCTCTCTCATAGCTAATGGCATCCTCCAGTCTTCATCTTCACATCTTTTCCGTGTCTCTCTTTTTCTTAGAAGGACACCACTCGTTGGTTTAAAGCTTACGTTAAATCCAGAAGGATATAATCTATAGATACTTAATTAACTATATTTGCAAAGGTTCCATTTCCAAATAAAGTCACATTCTCGTGTTCCAGGTGGATATGAATTTTGGGGAGACAATAGTCAATGCACTACAGCAATAATTTCAAATTCTTCACAATTCTGAAATTTTAACATATGGATTTCAGAAGGACCTGAAGTAATGTTAGAAATAATTATGTTTTAAAATAAAGTTCAAATAGTATACATGTTTTGGTCAAGATAACCTGTCCAGGACTTTATCTTCATATATATAAAATAATAAAATAAATTACTCCTAAATATTCTTGGTACTCTTTTTGTTTCATCTATGCTAGCTAGAAAAATTAAAATCAAAGTCAAATTTTTACAGTAATGCACAAATTCTTTCTAATAATAGTAGGAAGATTATCAACATGTAATAAAATAAAACATAAATTTGCAATTATAGAAACAATTTCCCTTTCAAGCTGAGTATAAGAGCCACTAAGGAAAAATTATTAGAATCATGGCTGATTATAAAAATTAATATCATTTTGTTCATAGAATAAAGGTCTTGTGTTGAGGTAGGTGTGTAGAGATATGTGAACTTTATTTCCAAAGGGGTAAATACCCTAACACCAATTTTTAAAACTGCATCAGTAGAGAGCATATAATCTATTTTCTAATCCATGTTTATCTGTGCAAGTCTTGACAATGGGGTGAATACAGAAAATTCTCTACATGAGTAGAATTCACACAAATGCTAAGTCATTTCTTCTACAAATTATGGAAGTGAGAAGATGTATGTCTATCTTTGAATAAGACAGAGTGCTTATGTTATAAATCTCATATCTCATGTTTATGCACTTATCAAAACCACTGAGAATGTTCTATTTATGATTATTGGAATGAAGTGCTAGGAAATATCAACTCCAGTATTTTCAAAACAGTCTTCTTCACACATCAAATCTTTACATCATTTGAAAAAAAAACCCACTAAATTTTGGATCTAATAACAACAAATTGGGGAAGATAGAAAAAAAATGAGGAAACTATTTCTTTTAATAAGCTAAGCTTATTAAAATATTATAAAATATGAAGCTAATACTATAATTATTGCCTATTATTTTGAAAGCCATCTAAGTTAATTAATTCAAACTTAATTATTTTAAATTGTCTTATTTTAATACAAATGGAAGATAATTCAAAAAAATACACTGAAAGTGGGTTGACACTGAGTTTGAAAGTCAATTTGGCATTATAGGATGTATGTATCCTACCATCACCTTCTTGAACAATGTGGACATAAGTCTGGGATCCGTCCTCAAAAGATGATTAATGGTCCTTCCATGAACTCTAGTTTAATTACCTTATAAATATGATTTCAAAAACTAGTACAGAATTTTTGTGAGATATACGTTTATGGCCTTATTAAATTTAAAAGCACTGACATCATGCAAAGTATGTTCTCTAACCACAATGAAGTAATAGTGGAACTCAATAACAAAGGAAAATTTGAGTAATTTGTAAATATGTAAAAATTTGGAAAATAACTCCTAATTAACCACTGAGTCAAAGATTAAAAAAGAAGAAAAATTAGAAAATATACTGAGATGAATTACTAACATAATACAATACATAGTTGTGCCAAAGAAGATTTCTTCCTACAGCTGGGCCCAGAAATTTTGAGGCTGACACAATTATAAAATTGCTGGCAATTTCATAAGTAATTGAAAAAATAATCACAAAGTTGTGAGAATAATTATAATCCCATGATCAGCCTGATTGGAGAAAATAATAGAGGAAAATGCTTTCTCTAGGAAAAATAAATATTAGAGCAAAATAAATCACATTGAAAAGAATATTGTCATATTAATAGTGAGATTAAGATGGCCAGCAAATACAAGCCCTTGAACAACATGGATGTGAATTATGAGTCTGCTTATATGACAATTAAATGTATTGAAAAATATTTTAAAGGTTTGTTACAATTTGAAAAAGAAAACTTGCATATTAGCTATTGTATTAGCCTGTTCTCACACTGCTAATAACAACGTACCCACAACTGGGTAATTCATAAAGGAAAAGAGGTCTAATGGAGTCAGAGTTCCACATGGTTGGGGAGACCTCACAATTGTGGCATAAGGCAAAAGAGGAGAAAGACACATCTTACATGGTGGCAGGCAAGAGAGTGTGTACCTTTTATAAAACCATCAGTTCTCATGACACTTAATCAGTATCACAAGAAAAGTATGGGGAAAACCCACCTCCATGATTCAATTACCTTTCACAGGGTTCCTCTTACAACATGTGGGAATTATTGGAGCTACAGTTTGAGATGAGATTTGGGTGGGAACACAGCCAAACCATATCATTTCTCCCTTAGCCTCTCCAAATTTTATGTCCTTATATTTCAAAACCAATTATGCCTTCTCAACAGTCCCTAAAGTCTTAACTCATTTCAGCACTAACTCAGAAGTCCGGAGTCCAAAGTCTCATCTGAAACAATGCAAGTCCCTTCCATCTATGAGCCTGTAAAATCAAAAGCAAGTTAGTTACTTCCTAGATACAATGGAGGCACAAGTGTTTGATAAATATACCCATTCTGAATGGGAAAAATTGTCCAAAACAAAAGGGCTACAGGCCCCATGAAAGTCCAAAATGCAAGAGGGCAGTCATTGAATTTTAAAGTTCCAAAATGATCTCCTTTGACTTTGTCTCACATCCAGGTCACACTAATATAAAAAGTCAGCTCCCACTGCCTTGGGTAGCCCACTTTTTGTATCAGTGTGACCTTTGCATGATGTCAGTGCTTTTAAATTTAATAAGATCAAAACTACCTGTGGCTTTTCATGGTATAGTGCCCTCCTGGCTGCTTTCATGAGCTGGTGTTGGGTGTCTGTGGCTTTCCCAGGACCATTGTACAAGCTGCTGGTGGATCTAGATTTGTGGTGGCCCTCTTCTCACAGTTCCACTAGACAGTGCCCCAGTGAGCACTCTGTATGGGGGCTCCAACCCCACATTTCTCTTCTTCACTCCCTAGCAGAGGTTTTCCATGAGTACCCCGCCCCTGAAGTAAACTTCTGCCCGGACATCTAGGTGTTCCCTTATATCCTCTGAAATCTAGGCAGAGATTCTAAAACCTCAGTTCTTGTCTTCTACACACCTACAGGCCCAACACCATGTGGAAGCTTCCAAGGCTTGGGGCTTGCACACTTTGAAGCAATGGCCTGAGTTATACATCGGCCCCTTTTAGTCATGGCTGGAGGTAAAGCAGCTGGAACGGAGGGCACCACATCCTGAGGTTGCCTTGAGCCTGGCCCACAAAACCATTTTTCCCTCCTAAGCCTCTGGGCCTGTGACAAAAGGTCTCTGACATGCCCTGGAGACATTTTCCCTATTTTCTTGGTGACTAACATTTGGCTTCTTGGTACTTATGCAAATTTCTGCACCAGGCTTGGATTTCTCCCCCAAAAATAGGTTTTTCTTTGTTATTGCATTGTTATGCTGCAAATTTTCCAAACTTTTATGCTCTGCTTCCTCTTGAATGCTTTGCTGATTAGAAATTTCTTCCTCCAAGTACATTATATCATCTCTCTCAAGTTAAAAGTTCCACAGATATCTAGGGCAGGGGCAAAATGTCACTAGTCTCTTTGCATAGCAAGAATGACCCTTAATCCAGTTCCCAACAAGTTCCTCATCTCCATCTGAGACCATCTTAGCCTGGATCTTATTGTCCATATCACTATAATCATTGTGGTCAAAGCCATTCAACAAGTCTCTAGGAAGTTCCAAACTTTCTCACATCATCCTGTCTTCTGAGCCCTCTAAACTGTTCCAACCTGTCCCATTACCCAGTTCCAAAGTTGCTTCCACATTTTTGGTACAGAAGTACCCCACCCTACTGGTACCAATTTACTGCATTAGTCTCTTTTAATGCTATTAATAAAGACATACCCCAGGCCCAGGTAATTTAAGAAAAAGAAGTTTAATGGACTCACAGTTCCACATGGCTGGGAAGGCATCACAATCATGGTAGAAGGCAAATGAGGAGAAAAGCAAGTCTTACATGGCAATAGGCAAGAGAGCATGTTCAGGGAAGCTACCCTCATATAAAACCATCAGTTCTCATAAGACTTATTCACTATCATGATAACAGCATGGGAAAAACCTGCCCCCATGATTCAATTACCTCCTACTGGGTCCCTCCCATGACACATGGGAATTATGGAGCGAAAATTCCAGATGTGATTTGAGTGGGGACACAGTCAACATTATCAGCTGTATAGCATAGAAATATTGAAAAAATTTAGAGAAAGTTATTCATGAATACATAAAATACATGTAGATACCAGTCTATTTTGTCCTTGTAGTAAATTATCAAAACTTATGCATACAAACACAGATTGTATGTGGCGTCATTCTCAGTCAAGAGAAATGTAAACAAATGTCAGGATGCATTGTTAAACCATAAC
The DNA here is from genome assembly GCA_031835075.1 of Saguinus oedipus. NCBI lineage: Eukaryota > Metazoa > Chordata > Mammalia > Primates > Cebidae > Saguinus > Saguinus oedipus. The sequence continues at coordinate 10,937,945 of CM063169.1, read as the reverse complement.
TGCACAAAATTAGCTGGGATACATCATAGTGTACGACTGAAATAAGTTTATAGCCATCTCCTGTTGCTATTGTGGTGAGATCAAGTATTGCAAGTATCTGCTTTAAACACCATGTGATGCTAATCATCTCCATGTGAACAGTGAACAGTTCGTCTCTCCAGTACATTCCATATCACAGTAAAAAGTGGTATCTTGTTATTCTTGTGTATTTTTATTGTGTGTAGAGCAATACAGTAACCCTTGAATAAAACAATGACACCCATAAAAAGCGCCACTAGTGATGCTAAAAGTGTTCCCTGGAAGGAGAAAAAAAAGTCATGACATTATAGGAAAAAGTTGAGTTACCTGATATGTAGTGTAGATTGAGGTCTGCAGCTGCAGTTTCCTGCCACTGATAGATAAACAAATGCAGCATAAGGGCTATTGTGGACAAAAAAAGAAAAATTGTGAAGCTGTCATTGCAGTTATGCCAGCAGGTGGGAAAACCATGCACTTTTGGTGAAATGCCATTTTATCTTGTATTGAACATGCAGTTTTTCTTTTTTCTTCCTTCCTTTTTCTTTTTTTTTCTTTTTTTTTTTTTTTTTTTTTTTTTTTTTTTTTGCATACGATTCCTGCAAGAAAAGCACACCTATAGACTTGAGCACAATTTCAGGAAAAAAATAAAAATAAAAAACTCATTATATGACAACTTGAAGAAAGGAAGGTGAAAGATCTAAAGTTGAGAGTTTCAGAGCATGTTAATGCTAGTAAAGGATGGCTTGATAATTTTAGAAAAGGGATTGGCTTTAAAAAAATGTGAAGATAACAGGATAAGGAGCTTCTGACCAATAGGAAGTAGGTGAATTTCCAGATGCTATCAAGTAGGAAGGATATTAACATGAACAGGTTTTTAAATGCAAACGGAAGTGCCCTATTCTGTGAAAAAATAAGCCAGAAAGGATGTTTATCAGTAAGGAAGAGACGTGAGCAGCAGGATGTATGGCAAACGGTGATAGGCTGACTCTACTGTTTGGTGCAAATGCCAGTGGATTCATGGTCAGGACTGCCCTTATCTAAAGAGATTATAACCCCTGTGTCTTGAAGGGAAAAGATAAACTCCAGCTACCAGTCTTTTGGTTGTACAGAAACAAGGCCTAGATAATGAGAACACCTGTCCTGGATTGGTTGCTTCCACTGATGTTTTGTACTTGAAGTTAAGAAGTACTTTACCTGTAAGGGACTGCCTTTTAAAGTTCTTTTGATATTGGACAATGCCCCTGGCCATCCAGAATCCCAGTGTTCTATAAAAAGAATTATCAACACTGTGGGAGAAAACCCTAATAGAATATTATGAAAGTCTGGAGGGTACTATACAATAAGATGCCATTGTTATTCCATAAAAAAGCTGGGAAAAACATGAAGACCAAAACAAGAATTCTCTGCTGGAGAAAACTGTGTCCAGAGGTATATGACTTCACCAAATTTATGATGGAGCCAATCAAGGAATTTTTGAAATAAATTGCGAATAGGGCAAAATGGGTAGGGGGTGGCAAGTGGTTTCAATATACGGATCTTGAGGAAATTCAAAAGCTAGTAGGCACCACACCAGAAGAATTAATTGAAGGTGAATTGACGGAGATGAGTGCATCCAAACCAGTGCCTGGTGATGAGCAGAAAGATGTAGAAGAGGAGACGCCAGAAAAAAAATTGATATTAGATGATCTGGCATAAGCTTTCCAATTATTCAAGACAATTATTCAATTATTTTGGCTTTGTTTTTTTAGGGCATTAATCACTCTATGATACAGGCACTAAAACCTAAAGCAAATGGTGTAACAAGGTTTGGTGCCATATAGAGACATGTTTAGAGAAACAAAAAAAGCAAAAAAAAAAAAAGTCAGAAATTATACTCTTTCCATAAATTTACACCAAGAGTGCTACTCTCTTCTGTCTCCCTTTCCACCTCCTCCACCACTTCTGCCTCTGAGAAAGCAAGACCAACCCCTCTTCTCTCTGCTCCTCCTCAGCCTGCCTATTCAACATGGAGCAGAGAATGAAGACCTTCATGATGCAATTTTGCTTGCTAAATAGTGAATATATTTTCTCTTCCTTCTAATTTTCTTAATACCATTTTTTTCTCTAACTTTGTTGTAAGATTACAGCATATAATACATATAACATATAGAATATGTCTTTATTGACAGTTTGTATTATTGAGAAGGCATCCAGTCAACAGCAGGCTATCCCTCTACTAGTTAAGTTTCTGGGGAGTTTAAAGTTATACACAGATATTCAACTGCACAGTTAGCATTCCTAATTCCAGATTGTTCAAGGGTCAACCATAATAAAAGTGGTGTGATTCAAATAAATGCAAGTTTTTCAGAAATATAAGAAGATATAGAGATTTTAGTAAGAAAAAAAAACCAATATTTGAAATAAATTTTAAGACGGTTGTCTAGCAGACTGAGCACAATAAAGTAGTAAATTTTTGAGTAGTAGAGTGAACAAATGATTTGCTAGAACGCAATACAAAATATGTGGAGAGAATCTGTAAATACTTCCCAGTATTTATATAAATACTTCCCAGGAGGTATTAAAAAAAAAGTATTTTTTTTTTGTATTTAAAACTTTCACTAACTGCTTTGCAGAATAAACAAATAAAAATAAATCCACAGATATACACATAACAAATTCCCAGCTGCAAGACAAAATATAATTTAGAAAATTGTTTTAAGCAGAAGGAAGAGACGGGTTAATTACCAAGAAGCAAGAGTCATTGGCGTTCCATTTCTCCTTGGTAGTATTGGATTTGTAGACAGAGGGGCAAAGCATTAAAAAAGCTGAGGGAAACTAAACCTTCAAGATCTATTCTGATACTCGTAAAAACGTGAGGGTGAAATTAAGCCATTTATAAAAATACAAAAGATGAAATTTACCATTTTACACTCTCACTAAAAAACTATTATTATCATTTGCAAAGAGGAAGAAAATTAGTCCTAGAGACGAGGATAATATGTCAAATGAAAAGTAATCAAAGATATTAGTAAACCGAATTGGTTTATTTGAATACATTTTAATTAACGTCAGGAGTTGTCACCCGGAATAGTGCTGTTTCCCTAGAAGGCATTTGGAAATGTGTTAGGTCTTCGTTAGCTGTCAAAATAGGAGAAGGGTGGGTGCTGCTAGTCCTTAGTACCTGCAACGCAGGAAATACTTTTGAGCATGGTGTCCTACTAGCCTGAATGCATATAGTGTTCCTGTTGACACACGTGACTGTAAATAATAGCAATTACCTTAAATATAATTACAATTTAACATATATATATATATGTAACATATATATGTCCTAAAACTCCTTCCTTACCCACTCCCTTGTTGTTTCTTGAAATTTGACTTCTAGTTTATATATATAATAATAGCAATTACCTAAAATATAACAATTTAACATATATATTTAACATATAAATGTTATATTTAACAATTTAATTTATGTTATATATAACAATTTAACATATATGTTGTATTAACAATTTAATTTATGTTATATATAACAATTTAACATATAAATGTTATATTTAACAATTTAATTTATGTTATATATAACAATTTAACATATTTAACATATATGTTGTATTAACAATTTAATTTATGTTATATATAACAATTTAACATATATATAATATATATATGTTAAATTGTTATATTTAAGGTAATTGCTATTATTATATATATAAACTGGGAGTGAAATTTCAGGGAACAATAAGGGATTGGGTAAGGAAGGAGTTTTAGGCCATTTCTACCTGTCATGAGCATGAGGCAGAGGGCCATATATTCATGTCTTACAGGATTGAAAAGTCTGAGTGTATTTTTTAACCCAAGCTGATATGGAGGGATCTAGACAGGGAGGTAGAAAATGGAATTCAAACAAATGCAGGACCAGATATTGTAGGAAACAGAAGATGCTTGCTTTTCCATGTTCAGAAGGAAGAGAGAAGCAGATATATAATAGATTTTGATTGCATAAAAACAAGTTTAATTAATGATGGTTTCTGCCGAAAACATAATGTTTTATATTTTCTTCTTTTTTCCTTTATATTTTAATATTTCTAAAGATGACAGGTAAACAGAGACTTAACTAAATATTAAAACTAATATGGAGTCAGCCAAGCACTATGACTCACACCTGTAATCCCAGCACTTAGGGAGGCTTAGGCAGGTGGATCACCTGAGGTTAGGAGTCGGAGACCAGCATTTAAAACCCATCTCTATTAAAAATACAAAAACTAGCTGGGTGTGGTGTTGTACACCTATACCCAGAGGCTGAGGCCAGAGAATTGCTTAAACCTGGGAGGTGGAGGTTGCTGTCGCACCACTGTACTCCAGCCTGGGCGACGGAGCGAGACTCTCTCCCGAAAAGCAAAAAACAAACAAAAACAACCCTAAAACAAATTAAGGTGGAATTTAGGGGCAGAATAAGTATCTCCAAATTATTAATTTATAACGTCCAAGAGTAGTTATGAATAAAAATCGACAAAACATTTGATAAAGACTGAATATACATCATGAAAGTTATAAAACGTTAAGGATATAGAAACAGTACTGCATGAATGGAGAGAAATCCCACATTTCTGAATTCGCATTTGGAAGATGTCAGTTCTTTCTAAGTTTATATTAAATGCTGTCTTATTCAGAATCTCAGTAGGATTTCAGGCAGAGTTATGAATGTAAGTATTTAAATATTTAAAAATTTAGATATTTAATTTTCAATACTAAAAATATTTAAATATTTACAACATGATTTTAAAGATCCTATCTGCTCCGTCTTTGTGTGTTTTGATGTTGCATTGGTTACACACTGCCATTACAAGTTATCACGAACTTGCTGACTTACAGCAACAGAAAAGCATAGGATCTCACAGTTTTGGAGGTCAGAGCTCTGAAACCAAGGTTCACTAGGGCCATGTTGTCTCTGAAGCCTCCAGGAGAGAATCCTTGTTTGCCTCTTTCAGCTTTGGTAGCCCCAGACATTTTGTGGCTTGTTGCTCCATAACCCTAATTTCTTCCTCTGTTTTTGCATGACCTTCTCTATTTGTCTATGTCTTCTCTTCTCTTCTAAGGATGCTTGCTATTAAATGTAGAGTCTATCCAGATAATCCAGGATGATATCATCTCCCAATCCTTAATTAAATCTGTAAGATCTATTTTACAAATAAGTTCACATTTACAGATTCTGGGATATGGACATATCTTTTTAGGGACCTCCATTCAGGCCGTTACAGGTAACAACCAACTACTCCATTTTATAAAAACCAGACCTGATCTATTTACTCAGTGAGACCTCCTCAAGCTAGCCTGGATAAAACAATCCAGAGCTGGCTAATCATATGATTCTGCTCTTCCAGCCATGTGACGTGTTCACTTGACTTCCACCAGCCTATGTTTAGGGTCACAAAGAACAAAAAGAGCTAATGCCTGCAAAAGATGATGAGAAGTTAAAAAGATCAAATATTCTCAGCCTAAAGCCCTGGTTCCAAAATTCATTGCCTGCCTACATGAACAGCATTGCTTTGCCAGTATTTACGTCAAATGTTTTTCATATATTTTTTTAAGTTTTTTAACAGAGCCATGCTCAATTTTTGACAATCTTGTGACTGAAATAGTAAATGTTCATTGCTGGCCTTTATGTAGAAATATGAATGTTATCATTATTGTAAAATTTTCAAATTGTTCTCTGCTTTAGGCAATAGTTTTTGGTATTTAATTATGAAACAAATGCATTTAGCTATTTAAATATAGAAACAATCTTAGAAAAATAGAGTTTGATTGAACAAAAGGAAGTATTAAACTAAATATCACTACTGTAAAATTATCAGCAATACGTAATTCAACTAACACCATGGCATTCAACATATTAGAATTCATATAAGTACAATTAAATAGAGCAGAGCAATAGATTATATAATAAGCAATAAAACAAAATAAGCCCATTTGCCTTCAAGGTTCTTCCAGGACTTAAAGGCTGAAACACATTCGTAGACAAAAATATCCCAGTCTGAGAAGATGAAGCAAGAATCTAGCTGAATATTTAGTAGAGTTAAAATATATCTGAAGCCTAAGGAAATGTCATTGAATGAAATAACAGTAACTGCCTGTGGAATAGAACATGTTTTTGTCTGAAATAGATTTTTAGTAAGTTTTCTTTCATCGTTTCAGGAGCAGTTAGCGAGCAATGTGAAAAATGGCAAAAGCTGGCAAGCATACACACTTACATCACTGCTCTTTCCCAGTGCCCATCACACAAAGTTAACTGTCACCACAGTGGGAGCATGGATTAATGTATAACTTACTGTGACCTGACATCCTCATCTATCTTCAACTGTCCTGCTAGCCTGAGGCATGCTGAATGGAACATCGCCTAGAAATGATGCAATTCACTCATGCCACGAAAACCTTTCTATCCATAGAACATTTGACCAAAGCCCTGGGGCTCTTTAGGATTAAATATGAGGAAAATCAATCAATCAATCAATCAACAAGAGAATTATGGAGTTGAATGCATAGTTATGAAGCACATTTGATTTGGGGAGCTTTTCTTGGTGTTTCAATTTGGACATCAAATAATGTTTACTGGAATCATGTGTTGGAATTTTCCACCTCTGTGATGCGTTTTAAAGAGAAAAAGATTTACAACAAGAATAAAACCAAGATTTGAAGAAGAATTCATTTATTAAAATATTTTTCCTTTCTTATTTGTTTTCTTTCTGGTGAGTCTAGGTAGGGTTAAATGACAGGCTGAACATTTTGTTTTCATATTTGATGTTCAGTTTTTCATCTTGAATATACTAAAGATAATTTTTGAGAAAGTATGAAGTGGGTTTCTTCATCATCATGTGACAGCAAACACCGTATGTATTGGCAGTGAAACAAAGATCTGGGTAACTTACAAACATTGTACTTTCTAGCTACATAACTGACTTGAGCTCTTGACCTTCCCTGAATGTTTCAAACTTCAAAAGGTACATCACTTTTCTGTGTCATTAGATAACTCAGTACACACAAAATAGTACACAAACACATTTTATATAAGTTTTGCTATGTTGAGTGACTCCAGAAAGATTCTTAATGGGGTCAGTTTATTCCACACATATCAATTTAATTAAGACTATGCTTATTATATGTCGTAGGCACAGTAGGGATAAAAGCTGAGCAAAATGGACCTGCTTTTGAGAAGCCTACAACTGCCAGGGATTATGGAACTTGGTTATAAATATGGTGAACTTTCTGAATGTTTACCTTATAGTTGAGGCAGCTGAATTTGGGTGATAGCACAGTACATAGCCAGCATTATAAGATGAATGTGCTCACACTAGAGATGAAACTTATACACTTTACCAGTGCTCTTTACACAAGTCCAAAGAAAACTGAGTAGTAACAACTAGAGTAAGGGTAGACGGGGGAAAGAGGACCAGATAGAAACTCAAATAACGCATACACAGCCTACAGAAGAATATTTTTAGCTAAGAACTGTGTATTAAAGAAAAGCATGGACATTAATTAACCAAGAGGAAATGGGAGGTAATACACAGCCTGAGATATTCATAAGCTTTACTACAGGAATGAAGCAAAAAAACCCACTATATTTAGTAAATAGTAAGGAAACTCCATATAGCTACAGCAAGGTAGCTATACACACATAGGATGGGTTGGTAATAGAAGACAGACCAAGCTGTACTTGAAGGCCTTGGAAATTCAACTGAACAACAGGTCTAAAAAAAATCACAGAATTTATCAAATTCTATTGAGTTTATATTTAGTTGTGTATATTTATTTAAAAATTAAGTATCAAAGCTGAACATAGAACTTAACCATTCATATGTATCCAGTCTTAGAGAGTGGAAAGCCCTTCTAAGAAATATAGTTAATTAAAAAACAAACCATACTAGAGAAAAAATAGATCAATAAATTTGACTGCATACGAAGTGAAAACGTTTGTGTATAACAATGTTAAAGTCAGCATGCATTCTTGAATTCATTTGAGAGATGTGGATTTGGAAAGAGAATCCTGGCTAACTTTACAACAAGAAAAAAAAGCAAAGCAAACTGCAAACACAATTTCTCTGTCTTAACCCTTTAGAAAATTTAGGTGTTAAGACAAACAACCATTCCAAAATCTGGAGAAAGAAGACTGCTTATTGGTAAGCATGACTGGAGCTTTTGTTGGCCTGAGACAGGCACTGCTAAATTCCATATAAGGTGAAAAGAAAAATCAGTTAGAAATATAGACTAAATGGCTAAAGAATAAATATGGTTTAGTGTGAGAGTGTGCAGCCACTGAGGACCACAGGAAAGGGGACTTCAAACCATCATTCAGACATTTCCTTCACTAAAACCCACCAGGAGCTCACAGAGAAGATGAGGCAGAATTCTAAGAAATCTTCCCCCAGGGGGATAAGGAAGAAAATGACAGCCTCTGTTGAAACTCCACCTTGACTAGTGTGTCTCTGTTTCTCTGAACTAGGCAGAATTATAAAATAGCTCCCCAAATTTCCCTTTCACTTAGTATACATACCCTGCACAACTCCTGGAATTGAGAATAGGATGGATTTTACTACTGTGATTAGGATATATCCTGCAGCAAGGCTGACCTTATGATATGGTTTGAGTATGTCCCCACCCAAATCTCATCTTGAATTGCAGTCCCATGATACCCATGTGTCATGGGAGAGACCCTGTGGGAGGTAATTGAATCATGTAAATGGTTACCCCTATGCTGCTGTTCTTGTGATACTAGTGAGTTCTCATGAAATCTGATGGTTTTATATTAGGCTTTTCCCTGCCCTACTTTGCTCCTACTTATCTCTCCTGCTGCCATGTGAAGAAGGTTGTGTTTGCTTTCTCTTCCACTATGATTGTAAGTTTCCTGAGGCCTCTCCAGCCATGCTAAAGTGTGAGATAATTAAACGTTTTTCCTTTATAAATTACCCAGTCTCAGGTATGTCTTTGATAGCAGTGTGAGAATGAACGAATACATTTTATAATGAGAAGATTATTCAGGTGATTCTGAACTAATCCAATAAACCATTTTACAATCACAGACATTCTGTGCTCAGAAAAATTCAAGGTGTGAGAAGGATTTGACACACTGGCTTCAAAGATAAAGACGACCACATGGTGGGAATGCAGCGTCCTCTGAAGACTGGAAGAATGATTCCGCCAGCCTGAAAGCCAGCAAGGAAAATGAGACCCCAGTCCTCCAACCACAATAAACTGAATTCTGTTATCTGCAAGCAAGTGCATGGAATTGGATTTTTCCACAGAGCATCCAGGTGAAATCTCACTCTGGATGATTGAATTTCAACCTTGACATACCCTGAGAGGAGAACTAGAAGACAGCAGGCCAGACTTCTGCCCTACAGAACCATTGAGATAATTTTTACTTTGCTTTGTTTTAAGCCACTGAGTTTGTGATAATTTGTTATGCATCTGCAGCACACAAATACATATCTCAATGGGATAAAATCTTAAATTTCAAGGGGAAAGGAAACAAAAACTACCCTCAGGAAACTGGAAATTTACAGCAGCTCAGGAAAGAAGATAAGAACAACAACCACAGGGCCAGGAATATGTGCTAGGTCCAGTGTTGCACCTGGAGGAGGGGCAGGATCATTAGTAAAGGCTGCACCACTGACACCCAGTTCACAATGCCTGCCTAACTGAGGCTAAGTATCAAATTCAGGGCATGTATTGGTTCTCCATCACTGCTATGCCAGCAAGCATAGAGACAGAAACTTTCAAATATACCCACAAGGCACAGATTCTCTCTTCAGAGTGGTACAAAGGAGAAATCTAAGAAGGGAACACCACAAGGGGAGCAGATGTTGGTAACCCCACTTGCAGAATAAGATATACAATCAAAAGGTAAGGTGTCCAAGAAGATTTTGAAGCCTCTGTTGCACCATGATTAACCATAGCAACAGCAAACTTAAATGCAGTCCAATCCCTATTTAGATGAACACAAATCCCCATGTGAAAACCACTTACCTTATTCTCTACTATTCTATACACAATTGTCAGATTTCAACAGTAAATGGAGAGGCATACAAAAAGGCCTCATGTACATTGTTAGAAAATTGGTTATGTAAATTATATATCTCATTTTAAATTTAGGCATTGTAAACCTTTGGAAGTCTCATGGCTATGTAAAATTACTTTATGTGTAAGAGGAGGTTAATAGGATGAGGATATTTGATCAGAACACTCTTATATTCTGTAATTGAGCTATGTACATTTGTTTGATTCAAGGTGAAAAGGTGAAAGATACCTTATGGTACCTCAAGTGTGTAAACTTTAAAAGATAATTTGATTAATATGAACTGATTTCAAGAGTGACTACAAAGAGAAGAAATGAGTAATAAGGACCAAAGAGGATCATGGAATATTAGACAGGATTCAGTTCAACTGAAGAACAAAACTTTCCAGGCTATTCTACAATGAAATGAGAAATCCACTATCAGGGAAAACCAAAGATGCCTTAGATCTTAACATCAGAAAGTCTTTGATTCAGTGCCGTACTAGTTTTTAGCAAGGTGATAAAGTTTGGATCAGAATCTGAAATAGATAATGTCACCAACTGAGATTCATATGTAAAATATCTGAATTAGGGAACACATATAAAAATACCATTTTATTACTTTTAATTACACATATAAAATTGTTACAATATTATTGAAAGGTTTGAAAAGAAAATAACTTTGAGGACTTCCATTAAGTAATAAACTATGTACCAATGGAGATCATTAGTACATTTGCAAGTGGGCCAGCACACAGAATTTGCCCAGATGGAAAAATAAGCTCTACTTAATTTTAAGTAATATAATTTAATAAATAGAAATAAAAATAAATAACTTTATGAACTCTTAAATGATAAGACTCTTTTGGAAGCAAATTAAATGCAGAAATGCTTTTGGGTTAACTGTTGAATTTTGATCATGAACAAATGGAGTGATGAATTTTTAGTAAACAATACCTATCATAAAAATATTTGCTTTGCATTTTAAATCTATATTGTAAATTTTAATTCAAACATTTTCTTTTCCTTCTGCATCTTGTATCAACCAGGTTGCCAGCTGGCCTAGAGGCTGGCATGTTTATATGTTTGCCATGTAGCACTTACATAACTAAAATATAACTTACAAGAAAACATGTAAAATGTTTTGCCTTTTAAAAACTTTCCAGACAATTTATATTAAAAATATAGTCTTTATTCTTACTGACATTTAATAGGGTGGTGGGTAAAATAGGAAACTTTTATTCCATATCATTGGTATAAATTTGAACAAGAAGAATTTTAAAAATAAAAATTCAATGATTTAGTGTAATAGCACAAGGTGTATTAAGCTGTTCTCGTGCTGCTCTGTAGAAATACTGGAGACTAGGTAATTTATAATGAAAAGTGGTTTAATTGACTCACAGTTCCACATGGCTTGGGAGGCTTCAGGAAACTTACAATCACGGCAGATGACAACCCTTCACAGGGTAGCAGGAGAGAGAATGAGTGCTGACTGAACAGAGATGCCCCTTATAAAACCATCAGATTTTGTGAGAACTCGTTATCATGAGAATAGGATGGGAGGAAACACTCCATGATTCAATTACCTTTTATTGGGTCCCTCCCACTATATGTGGGGATTATGCAACAATAATTCAAGATAAAATTTGGGTGGGGATACAAAGGCAAACCAATCATTTCACCCCTAGCCCCTCCCAAATCTCATGTCTTCACATTTCAAAACACAATCATACCTTTCCAACAGTTCCCCAAACTCTTGGCTCATTCCAGAGTTAACCCAATTGTCCAAGTCCAAAATCTCATCTGAAATAAGCCAAGTTCTTTCCACCTATGAACCTGTAAAATGAAAGCAAGTTCGTTACTTCTAGATGCAAAGGAGATACAGGCATGGGTAAATATACCCATTCCAAATGGGAGAAATTATCCAAAACAAAGAAGGTACATGTCCTGTGAAAGTCTGAAATCCAACAGGGCAGTCATTCAGACTTAAAGTTTCAAAATGATCTCCTTTCTCTCCATGTCTCACATTCAGGTAACATTGATGCAGGAGGTGGACTTCCATGGCCTTGGACAGCTCCACCTCTATGCCTTTTCAGGGTACATTCCTCTTCCTAGCTGCTTTCAAGGGCTGCTTTTGAATGCCTGGGGCTTTTCCAGGTGCACAGTGCAAACTGTCCATGCATCTACCATTTTGGGGTCTGGAGGATGGTGGCCCTCTTCTCACAGCCCCACTAGGCAGTGCCCCTGGGGACTCTGTGTATGGGCTCCAATTCTACATATTCCTTCAACAGAATCCTAGTAGAGGTTCTTCATGAGGGCTTTGCTCCTGTAGCAAACTTCTGCCTGGACATCCAGGTGTTTCCATACATCCTCTGAAATCTAGGTGGAAGTTTCCAAATCTCAATTCTTAACATATGTGCACTTGCAGGCTCAACACCATGTGCAAGCTGCCAAAGCTTGGGACTTGCATCCTCTGAAGCAATGGCCCAAACTATACCTTGGACCCTTTTAGCCATGGCTAAAGTTGAAGCAGCTGGGATACAGGGTACCATATCTGCACAGAGGAGGGGACTCCTGCACAGAGCTGTGGATGCACAGAGCAGGGGTGCCCTGAGCCAGGTCCATGAAACTATGTTTCCTGCCTAGTCCTCTGAGCCTGTGATGAGAGGGGCTACCCTGAACGTGTCTAACATGCCCTGAAGACATTTTTCTCATTGTCTTGATGATTAATATTCAGCTCCTTGTTACTTATGCAAATTTCTTCAGTGAGTTTGAATTTCTCTCCAGAAAATAGGTTTTTCTTTTCTTTTGCATCACCAGGCTGCAAATTTTTCAAACATTTATTCTCTGTTTTCTCTTGAACATTTTGCCACTTAGAAATTTTTTCAGATACATTGAATCATGTCTCTCAAGTTCAAAGTTCCACAAATCTCTAGGGCACAGACAAAATGCCAGCAGTCTTTATGGTAAAGCATAGCAAGAGTCACCTTTGCTCCAGTTTCCAAGAAGTTCCTTATCTCCATCTGAGACCATGTCAGCCTGGACTTTATTGTACATATCACTGTCAGTCTTTTGGCCAAAGTCATTCAAAACTCTCTAGGAAGTTCCAATCTTTCCTATATCCTCCTGTCTTTTTCTGAGCCTCCCAAGTGTCTAGAAAGAAACAAACTTTCCCACATTTTTCTGTCTTTTTCTAAACCTTACAAACTCTTGCAACTTCTGCCTGTTACTCAGTTCCAAAGTCATTTCCACATTTTTGGGTATCCTTATTGTAGCGCCCCACTCCCAGTACCAATTTACTGTATTAATTCTTTCTCACACTAGAGAAAAACTGGGTAATTTGTAAAGGTAAAATTGGATTAATTGGCTCAGTTCCACATGGCTGCAGAGGCCTCACCACACTTAAAATCATGGTGGAGGGCATCTCTTCACACGGTGGCAGTACAGAGAATGAGTGCCAAGTGAAGGGGGAAGCCCTTTATAAAACCATCATATCTTGTTAGAACTCACTCAGTATCACAAGAACAGCATGGAGAGAACAGTCCTCGTGATTCAATTACCTCTCCCTGGGTCCCTCCCACAACATATGGGGATCATGGGGTTACAATTCAAGATGAGATTGGGGTTGGGATACAAATCCAAACCATATCAGTGGGTTTTATAAATTGCATCTTACAGATGAGATTAAAAGGTGTAATTTTAACATACCAAATTCGTATGTGTCAATATTTAAACAATATGTTTATCTGGAGAATATATTAGCTTATATTTTAGGTTCTAAATACAGGCTAACTCAGTATAATTTTCTTGGATTATATATTCTAAGAATTATAATGTTATTAAAATGTGTTCAAAAGTTGATTTGTAAAACTCAATTTTATTTTATTAATTGACATTTCCAATAAAGGGACTCTAAAAGGCAGGAAAGAGTTAAAATTATTCTTTCTAAATTTAATTTTTTAACATGAAACTAAGTATTTTTGTATTCAAGTGCTGGTAAAATAGAAATTATTATTTTATATTGCCACCAACGGGCTATGGTATATCTACAGAAAAGCAGACTTACACTTGATATTTTAAAAATGAAAAAAAATTGTTATTCACTTACATGGTTTACACAAAATTCTGTCTAGAGAAAAATAAATGAGCAAAATGCAATTTGTAAGTCAGTTTAAAACTTTTCAATCTGCAATTGTGTATTTGTCTTTTGAATATTTTTATTAAGCGAAGACGTAAGAATGACATGGAGAAAGACAGAAAATCACACCTCCTTTTATAACAAGGGTAACTTCTCTACATTTATTAGATTGCCAGTTTCAAAATACCATGTGTAAACAGGAACTACCACTTGAAAAGAAAAAATCTTTGCAGTACATACTGTTGCCTTTTATGAGTCAGACTATATTTGACTACACAGAAACCATATTTGGTACCAGAAGACAAAGTCAACATATACATTTGATGCTTTCATTGTTGGAATGTTCTTTCTTGGTTATTAATTTAGCTTTCTATTAACAAGGTGTATGACAGAGTTAATAACTTTTACCCAAAATAATAAACATTCTCCTCAGAATTTTCTCTTTTCCCTCTTTACCAAATAAACTCCCTTTCTGCTCTAGAACTCTGACTTAAGTTTCAAATTTCTTGTATAGAATTATTCAATGCCTTATCTCTTCTCCAGTCTTTAGTCTTGTGTACTTCTGAGCAATGAGAGCCTCCTTCATACTGTTACAAAGCATTTAATTCCAGATTTGACTGACCTCTGCCAGATACATTTTAGTTATTAGTCCCTATTTTTGTTGTAGCACACTGCTGAGAAGTCCTATTTTTCAAGTAAAATATGAAGGCAAACGTATGAACTAACACTGGGAATCTCAAAAATCTTTCATTTTATCATTGGTATCAGAGGCAGTATTTCTAGGCTGGTCACAAAAATAGCCTAATACCAATTAACTCACTCAGCCTGCAACTGCCACA
Organism: Saguinus oedipus; assembly: GCA_031835075.1. NCBI lineage: Eukaryota > Metazoa > Chordata > Mammalia > Primates > Cebidae > Saguinus > Saguinus oedipus. Next base: position 10,922,917 of record CM063169.1, on the reverse strand, counting down.
GACACCCAGAACACTGTGTTGTTTGAATTTCCATATTAATTATGTCAGTGTACAGTTCTTTTATTACTTAACTTTTTCCCATGCGGTCTTTAAAAAAGCATATATTTTATACCTTTTCCCCAGATTTATTTTCTTATATAAAACTTTGAAATTATATATGAAATATCCAATGCAGTTATTACTCAGATATCCCATCACGATTATTTGTCATGCTTTACACCTCCCTAAGTATGTAGTGTGAGGAAAAAGACAATGCTTTTGATATACACGTATTGATATTTAATATACACAAAGATGAATACACACAATACCCCCAATAGCAAAATATACCCAGGCAGAGAAGAAATTTACTAATTTTATCTCAAATTAATAGCTAAAATAAGATGGCATTTATCAAGAGTTCTGTGATTTCTGTTGTATTATTCCAAATGGGAAACTTATGAGAGCATAAATATTAGGGAAGCAAAGACATCTGAGCTTCAGTTTCTGATAGACTATAAGAGCATGGAAACAGAGCAATCTAATTTTTGCCCGAGTAAATGGAAAACAAACTCTTCTATTAAAATTGCTGATTGAGCTCACTCCTGGTTTGCCAAGGTGCTCTCTGAGCAGTCTTGAGGCTTTATGATGATTATAAAGAGGTGCTTTGCAAATCTGGATATGGAATGAGAAAGTGGAATTACTTATCTATTAAGATGGGTGCTGGTGACAAACGTGTTTTCCAGCCCAGTCAAAGGATTTCCATTAGGTCCATATTTCTCCTGAAGAAATTGGATGCTGTATGTGCAATTAGGGATAAATGCACCAAGCAGGAGTCCTCAGTAATATCCTTCAGTTGGCATGCACTTTTCATGAGGCATTTAAATCTTCATTACACACACCATTTTTATACAACATAACTTTAAATAAACAGAATCAGCGGTCTACTAAATGGAGACTCTGTGCCCCACAAAAGATTTATGCATCAACAACTTATTTAGAAATGTTTTCAAAAAATGGAATACAGAGAGAATTTCTGTGTGAATGATATTTAGACTGAGAGAGATTCTTAAACAGTTGCTAAGATGCAATGCAGCTAATATTAGGTCAAGCAAATATTTTGCAATGTAGCATTTTTTTAATTTAAAATAAAGCTACTATATTGCTTTATTACGAAATTCCAATTTCAAAAACATCATGACAGATCATTTGCTGGTGCTTTATCCTGTAGTTTCTTAACCTCTCTGTTTTGTGAGGACTCTGGTTTCTATAATACATCTATTTTTCTTCATATTCTATCAAAAAATTGTAACGAAGCAGAGATATTATTATATTTGGGGTGATGGAGAGCGGTACTTGTTATTTCTTAGTGAGGGAACACACAGAATCCCTCCTGTTGAATGTAGCATACTGCTGAGAAGTTGTATTTTAAAAAGTACAAGTATAAAACCGAACATCTGAACTGAAACTAGGGCACTCTAAAATCTTCCATTCTATCATTGGTATCAGAGGCAGTGTTTCTAAAGTGGATACAAAAATAGTGTAATACCAAGTGCCACACAATAGCATGAAGGCCCAAAGTTATTTCATGACATATTTCTCTAAAAGGTGTTTTCATGTGGAAAAAATGGAATTGATGCAGTACATGGAACTGAATTTTTAAAATGTCTTGTGGAGAAAAGAAAGCATAGTTAACTTTGGTAATCTTTAATACTTTTCCTAGAAATCAAGGCAAGAATTCAAATTGCATGCCTTGCCCAGGAAGTTATTTTAGTTTTAGCATTTTCTGAAAGCCACCATTCATTTACAATGTAAACTTTTACTCTTTCTTCTTTAGATCTTTAAAATTTTCTATTGTATTAAATGTTTTAGAAAAATAGCTCTCCTTGGGGAAATATATATTTTTGTCTACAAGTAACTTATTTAACAAAACAAGTATAATTTTTTTTAGATATTTAACAAAAGCCAACCAAGAACCCAAGCCTCAAAACTAAGACCTGCTCTGACCACTTGGCTTCAGTCTCTCAAAACAATTATATTACTTCCTTACATGACTAATTTTGTTCTTCCTTTTTATAATTAAAGTATTTAAGAATGTAAAATTTTCCCACTTTTTGTTTTAAATTATAAAAATACACTGAATAACTTTTTTTTTCTTTCTAAAGCAACATGAGGCCAGCACTTTTATATATTTAGAGAAGGGTAGATTAAATTTCCTGTTTTTGCTTTTAATAAACAATTTAATTCTGTGATATTTAACACTAGGAGTTTCATTATTCAATATTTTTTATGATCTACTGTGATAAAAGTGATTTTCATATGTAAACTGTTACCATTAATATGAACAATTTTATCATTTAGGCTTTGAATAAACTTCATTATTTTTCTCTTCTGAGTGTTTCAAGTACATTATGAAATATTTTCATCTCTGGATGTTTTCCTTAACTGAGAAAATGCTACAGGAATGGCCTATCTCATCAAATATGAATGTCTCTATATTGTTTCTACCTAAATAAATGTTTACTGTAATATATGTCACTCTCCTGAGCACGTGTTCACTGTTTCAAATTATACCACTATGATGAAGCATAATAATTCAAAATATTTTTATTATATCTTCAAAATTCATCTCGATTCACAGTATTTGTAATGAATAGTGTAGTTGTTAGTGTAGCAATTAAGAAACATATCACTTTATGTCAGTATCTAATATGATGCAAATTTATTATGGATTCATTTTTGGTAAAGTGAATAAACATGTACATTAGAAAAATGGCAGTCAGATGCACCTGTAGAATTACAGTAATATACATACATATGTATATATGTATATATACATACTTAGAGAGAAGTTCTTGCTTTGTTGCCCAGTTGACCAGGCTGAATTGCAGTGGTGTGGTCATGGCCCCCTTTATACTCAAACTCCTGAGTTCAAGCAATCCTCCCATCTCAGCCTCCTAATTAACTGGGACTAAATGCACACACAACCATGCCTAAGCTTCTAAAATTTTTATAGAGATGGAGAGTCTCCCTATGCTCTCGAGACTAGTCTCCAGCTCCTGGGATCAAAAAGTCCTCCAGTCTTGTCTTCCCAAAGTGCTGGGATTACAGATGTGAGCCATTGCAACCAGACTGAGTAATGTCTTATATTTATAATTTTTTTTCTTTTATTGATTATCTTAAATTCTAAATTTTACAAGGAAAAATGGTATTAATTAAATATAATAATGTAATTATCATATTTTGAAAAGAACTTTTCATGCTATACTCTACCACAATCATTCTCTAGCAGCCTCTCATTAATTTTAACTTCTCTTTTTGATAAATAGAATATTGTGGTATAGGGCAAAAGAGGGACCTAAACTATATGGTAGTTGCCTGCGTTGCTAGATATTTTGAACAACTGTCATCCTCTTTTCTAGATTTTATTCATTTGAGTAAATTGCCAGTGAACAAGAAACATTGTTTTCATAGCTATTGTTTAGAACATTACTTTGATGCAGTGGTATGGTCCAATAACATTTCCAGCTGAATTATCCTAGATACTGGAAGAAAACCTCAAACACCAAGTGACTCTGAATAATTCACATGGCTTATTAAAATTGATTCCCAAGTGAATCAAAACTGAAGAAACATAGGCAAGTTAAGACCCTTAGGCTAGTGGTGGACACTTACTCTATAGGAATGAGAAAGGGACAAGTTGGGTCAAAACTGTACTGTACCCTGCTAATCAGCTACTGAAAAACTATAGGTTTTGTATGCATTTCATGGGGAAGTATATATATGGTCAGGATAAACCATCAGGTGTGTATGACCTAGAAGTGAACAAGCTGTCAGCCTAGAGGTGGCATGACAATGACTTCATCTTTTCCTTGTTTTCTGTCCTTAAATGATACTCATGTTTATTTGATCTTATTTTCTATTAATTGTACCTTTCTTTAGCATGTCGTACTGGTTATTTTCTTAAAATCAGTATTTATCACTTCTTGAGTGTTGTGTCTGTGTCTCACAGGGAGCACATTAACTCATAAATGCTTAACATTCCTGTGATTCTTGCTCATATCTCAAAAATCATTGGTTACTCTTTAGGCTTAATGTTTCTTATGAATTTTAGTCATCCCATCTTTTTTCTTTTTTAGCAAAACTGATCATTCTCAAATGAATCGCATTATTTTATCATTGGTTGTCAAACATGTCTTTAACATAAAAAATTCTGTCAATCAATCTTTAAGCTTGTATGTTAATTGAGAAAACTTAAAAACTATAGGAAATAAGCAAGAGAGGATGGCTGCAGGTTATAACAAATAGCAGAAAGTATGAGGTAACCCGTCAATCACAATTTGCTGCTTCTTTTAGCTCAGTGTCTGGCATTAAACATGCATTCAAAAAATATTGGTTGAATAACTAAATAAGCATAAGATAATTACATTAGAAAATCCTGCCTAACATATCTACACAAGTTTATCTTAGGGCTAGTAAATACCATACCAGCCCTTTCAGAAATGTATAGATGTAATTATTGAACTTTAGTTACTATTTCTGGAGGTATTATAGAAAATGTCTCATAAAATTCACAAAAGGAAAATAAAATTACATACACTGTAGCCTAATATTTGCACCAACCCTGTTGAATTAAAGCCAATTTCTCTTGCTTTAACGGCATTTCATGTTTACTTGAATGGTATGTGAGGAGTTGGGCAGTAGCAGCACATAAACAATTTGTTTAGGTTTCAATAAATTATTTGATTGAATTTTCCCTAATACCATCTCAGCAAAGAAGGGAATATTTGGACTAGATTCTAGTATTCTTTGGTTGATTTGTACTATATAATGCCCATTCACAAAAAGTGTAAACTAAAGGCAATAGTTGGTGTTGTAAAATTCCAACAATGTATTAATCACCTGAATAGACAGAGGATGTTTATGCACTGCATTCGCAGATGGCACAACACTCACACAGTTAGTGGATAATTTGCCTAGGCCAAATTCAATCACAATATTCACAGCTGGTCATTTTGTTAGAGGAAGGGCTTTAAAATTTGTAAATGATTTTGCAGAGTAGCACCAGAAAGGTTAGAGTGCCTGTTCTTGAAGTTGCTGAAGTGGACAAGAAGAAAACGCAGAAACTGTGAAACTGTCTTAACACTGCTCTTGGCTTTTAAACCACTCTGACAATATCTTTTCACTGGCATATTTAGAGCATTCAAATTTACAGTGGCTAATGATAATTGATATGGTTGGATTAATATTTATCATCTTCATATCTGTTTTTTAATTCACTTCATTTGCTCCTGACTTCCCTGCATTCTTCTGTTTTCTCTGGTGTTAATTGTTTTCTATTATTTCATTCAATCTTATATTATCTTTATTCTTAAAAAAAAACCTCTTTCATTGGTGTTCTTAGATTTTACAACATATATTTCTAAATAACCTAAATTCGTTTTTAAATAACTTTATATTGTTTCAGCCACAGTATAGGTACCCTGTAATAGTATATTCATGTTCCTCTCCCATGACATTGCTATTGTTCATTTCATTCACACATAAACTACAACCATCGGATACCTCTTTATTATTATTGCTTTATACAAAGAGTTATCTTTTAGATCATTCGAAAGAAAAAGAAAAGAATTTTGTTTTATCTTCATATATACTTTCTCCTACACTCTTCCTTTCATTACGAAGATCCAAGTTTTGACCTACAACATTTTCTTCTATTCAAAGAGCACTACTAGCAATGGGTGCCCTCAATTTTTATTTGTTCAAAAGTCTTTATCTTTCACTTTAGAAGGCTGATAATTTCACTGGATATAGAATTCTGAATTAGGCTTTTTTGTTTTGTTTCAATACATTAAATATTTCACTCCACTCACTTCATACTCAGTTTCTGATAAGAAATCCACTGTAATTTTTACTCTTGTTCCTCTATAACATGTTTCTTCCCCTCTGCCCCCTCCACCACTCTTTCCTTTCCTATGGTTATCTTTGTTTCTGGTTTGAATATTGTACAGTTTGAATATGATATTGGAGGCATAGTTTACTGGCATTTATCCTGCTTGCTGGTCTTTGAACGTCCTGGATGTGATGTTTGGTGTGTGTCATCAATTTTGGAATGTTTCAGTCATTATTACTTTATGTATTTCTTCCACTCAATTCTCTTTTTCTTCTCTTTTGGTATTCCAGTTAAACATTTGCATTATAAATTTAATTGTTCAATTTTCCATTTCTCTTCATACTTTACCCATCTGTTTTTGCATGTGGTCTACTTTTTCCTTAAGAACACTTAAGGTATTACTCATGGTTATTTTAGATTCTCTTTTTGATAATGCCATGTCTGAGTCATACCTGAATCTCATTTTGATTATTACTTTGTCCAGACCATTTTGTTTGTTTGTTTTGTTTTTGTCTTTTGGCATACTTTGACATTTTCTTCACTGAAAACCAGACATATTGTTGCAGATAATAGATATTAGAGTAAATGTGTATTTTGCGTGCATATGTATGTTAATGTGGATAGAAGGTTGGTTGTATTCAACATTTGTTGTGGCAATAACTACCAGAGACTTCAGATGCCTTTAGTATTCTTGTTTTTATGTGCTCTCTAAGCTTTGAGAATGCCCTATGTATTGCTCCACAGAAGGAACTTATGTCTTGAAATTCTTTCAGCTGTATGCCACTGTTATTATTCCAGAGACTTGTTGGGTGGGGTGGTAGGATATTGATAGCAGCACGAAGCAGACAACACCTACACAGATAGAGACAGGTTCTCTGTAAAACACAACCTCCAAGCTAAAGAAAGTTTAAAGCCTGAAAGCCAAGCTACAAGACAAATCCATGGATGAGTTGAGCCCCTGTATTCCTGTTAGGCACGCTTTCCTCTGATTGATCCCTACCCTTTACCTATTCTACATATGCCTACCCTTCCCTAGTTGTTGTTTTTTTTTCCACACTGTCATGACCACCTTTGAGTAGAGCCTTTGTTTTAACTTTTTTCATACTCATAAACCAGACAGCACACACTCCCCTATTCTGAGTCCATAAAAGCCCCAGACTCCCCAACACTAGGAGAGAAATCACCTGATTCTAGGTGGTTGACCACCTGCATGTCCCCTCTCTGCTGAGAGCTATTTTGTCACTCAATAAAATTTTTCTGTGTCCTCCTCATCCTTTAATTGCCAGCATATCCTCATTCTTCTTGGGCATGGGACAAGAACTTGGGAACTGCCAAATGTGAGGACAAACTATAACACAGGTAGGCTGGGGCATGCTTAGCCCAGCCACAGGCTGAGCTGGTGAGCTGAGTTGGTAGGCAAGTCAGGAGCATCCTGGGTAGGCCAAGTGGGCATTCTGTCTCCTGTGGCAAGTAGTGTGGCTGAGTGATGTCTGGGTGGGGCATCGCTAGCTCGAGGACCCTGGCTTACAAGTGACCAAGAAAAATCCTTTGTCATTTCAGGACAGGGAAACTTGCTATAATTTTCTGATTAATCTTCAGTCTTTTAGTGGACTTGCGTTCACTCTCAGGACTCTTGCCTTTATAAGCATTTATGTTTCTCTTCCGGAGAGAACATATGACTTTCCCCACTTATGCTTTTCCTAGCTGCAGCATTCTCAATATATTTCTATGAAAGCATGTCTACTCTTGACTATAGTTTTTAGTTTTGAAAATATTTCCTCCTCATTTGATACAGAAAAGCTGGTGGCCGCTGGAGTGGGAAGACATTTCCTTCCCCTAGTTTTGATAATATTTCAGAATTGTACTATGGTGAAGTATTTTACCCCAAAGAGTAGAAACATTTATGGAGAAGTCTCTGGTTGGGTTTCACTGTGTTTACTCTCCCCTCCCTTGAAAGAGTCAGAAGGAGATCCTTCATGAATATTTATCATGAGAATCTTATGAGCTTCTTCAGAGAAAACTCCTTAAAGTATAGTGGCTCCCCAAGTCTGAGGTCCCTAAGAGTATCTTATTCTTGGGCTGGTCCACACTCAACCTCCAGCAATTCATCAAAAATGTCTTTTAACTGTTCCTACCATTTTAAGACTCTAGCTGCTTCTGCTTCAATGAACAGATCTTGTTTGCTATATCTCTCAAGAAGGTGTATGGATTATTTTGGAAGAAAAGCTTGAGATGTAAGAATAACTTGTGAATTGCTCATTGTACTCTTCATCTACCTAAAATATGCCTAAAGTGCCGGGAATGTACATTGTTTATCTTTATGTCCTCAAAGTATTTTATGCCGACTTTCACACATAGAAAACTTTCAATATATATTTGATTGATGTGAGTATTAAAATTAATCTGGAATTTCTGTTTAAAAAACATCTGCAGTGGTCTCACAAGACAACATTAAATAATACTAACATTATCTTCTTACAATGGCTTACTGCTTATGAAACTTTCACAACCCTTAAATCAATGGAGTTTGGCAATCATAGTATGAGGTAGACAGGGATTAATAATTTCATTTAATTGATAAATTAGGCTGAAATTTTCACCTCAGTTTTACCAAGGTAAAAATTTAACATTATTGCATTTTAAGAATGTATTTCTCAGTGCAATAAATGTATTAATTAGAAGAATTTGTGATAAGACAAAAGTTATATTTACTGAACTCAACCCTTGACATGCATACACACAAACATTCACAATTATGTATGATTCATTGCAAGGCAATTATGTCATTTTATTTCTATTATTTTACTTCTATATTTATCACCTTTGACATGTTTGAAACTGGAGATACATCTAGTAAGTCAATACTGTATCCTTATAACTTGCTGAGTTCTGAGGCAGTCTCTTACAGTCAGATTTATAGTCTATTTTACAAGAAGAAGGAGCTTAGATGAGCACTTACAGAGGATTTACTGAAATATGTGGTAAGACCCTTAGGCTAGTCTAGAGGCTTTCAACACTTTACACTGAAGACCACATTTTTAGATCAGATTAGCAGCTGTGATTACAGAAAATATTACATAACTTGGGACGTATTCATTTGACCTTTAAAGCATTTTACACAAATTCTGACATGCCTCTCTGTTTTTTTTTGAATTCTCAATGATATTTTTAAAAAATCTTCAATATATGCCTCACTAAATACCTATTTTTTTAAAAAAATACAAAAATACAAAACTACACTTGTACTTTACTTTTCTTTCATTCCATGCAATTTGTAAGCAGTGTTTTTTTCCAAGTACTTCAATGCTCTTGATATTTTGCAACTTTGTTTAGTCATGAGCTTAAGAAGCGTTTTAAAATCTCATCATTGTTTAATTCAAGACTTCAGTATATAATTCTCTTTATCCTGGAAGAAATCTATAAATTTATAGATTATAATTCAGGTATATATTTACAGATTATAATTCAGGTATGTATTTACACATTAATCACAAGACAGAGTATATTAATTGCATTTTAACACATTTTCCTTTGTTGCTTTAGTTGAAATGGCATTAGTAATATATTTGTAAATGGAATCCAAATTCAGCGTGTGTATTCGAAGTGAATCAGAAATTTCACCTATAGTGTTTTGATTTGGGGTGTAAAACAACATTGTCACACCCAAATTTTTTCCTGTTATAAAATGAGGTTTTATACTGATGACCTTAAGTGGTGTATTCTGTAAAATGATTTCAGAGGGCTCAAATTTTACTTTAAATGTAGTATAGATTTGTTTATAAAAGGGAAAAAGCAGTGTCTAGTTATCTTTACATCACTAGGGTGCTATATTATGCGTTCTAGTTATACAGACATTTTTTTTTTTTTTTTTTTGAGACGGAGTTTCGCTCTTGTTACCCAGGCTAGAGTGCAATGGCGCGATCTCGGCTCACCGCAATCTCCGCCTCCTGGGTTCAGGCAATTCTCCTGCCTCAGCCTCCTGAGTAGCTGGGATTACAGGCACGCGCCACCATGCCCAGCTAATTTTTTGTATCTTTAGTAGAGACGGGGTTTCACCAAGTTGACCAGGATGGTCTCGATCTCTTGACCTCGTGATCCACCCGCCTCGGCCTCCCAAAGTGCTGGGATTACAGGCTTGAGCCACCGCACCCGGCCCACAGACATATTTTTAATGTAATGGAGTGACATATCTAAGTTAACTCAATTTTAATTTGGTCAACTAAGTTCCCTTACATTCCTGCTCAATGTGATGTTAATTGATAGCTGGAGGTTATTCCATAAATTTCTTATTCTCCACTATTTATGATTTTGCAGGAATACTATCATCCTTGGTGTGTATACAGTTTGGGAATATTCACAACAATTTCATCCAAAGACCTGTTTTTACCTTTAAAGTAAAACCTTAATATTGATAAATATTAGGAAGTGTAAACAAGTAGCCAAGAAGAGGAGAACATATCATGAAATAAAACCGTTTTCAGGGATTGATATGGCTTAGGTGTGCACCCACCTAAATCTCATTTGAATAGTATTTCCCATAATCCCCATGTGTCATGAGAGACCAGGTGGAAATAATTGAACCATGAGGGCAGTTTCCCCCATTCTCATAGTGAGAGAGTTCTCACAAGATTAAGTAGTGAGAATTACCCGCTTCGGTAGGCACTCATTCTTCCCTTCCTGCTGCCATGTGAAGAAGGAAATGTTTGCTTCCCCTTCTGCCATGATTTTGTTTCCTGAGGCCTCCTCAGCCATGCTGTAATGTTAGTCAATTAAACCTCTTTCCTTTATAAATTACCTAGTCTCAGGTATGTCTTTATTAGCAGTATGAGAATGCACTAATACAGGGATGTGTAGGCTGAGTTCCTTTTGTCTTGCTTAAGATGTTTCAAAAAAAGGTTTTTAAAAGGATATTATTTCTTTTAATTAGATCAACTTATTGCTGACTGCATTTTGGCCAACCTAGGTAAATAACTTTTACGTTTTTGAACATAAAGAATTTAATAAGTAAAAGATATTATCGTTACTGTTTGTTTTTATAAACTGCATGGCAACAAATATTAAGAATTGCCAATGACAATCTCTTGTGAACATTTTTTCTTTAAATCACTGTCTATAGAAGTTTCTGCATGGAATTTCACATTAGCTACTCTCATACTCAATGTTAAGAGATTGGTTAAGAGAGGAAGATTGGAATATATTTTTCCTACACACGACTGAAAATTATTTTAAAATCTTTCAAAAACTGTTTGGAATTCAAGACTTCCATTATGTTAAATTTAACCTTGAAAATGAAAAGAGAATAATATTTTAAAGATGACCTGAAAGCCTTTCAGGTGCAGGGGTCAAGTTCAGGCCCCACAGAGCCAGGGTTTCCACAGCTGCAGATGGTGCCATCACTCGCACTTCATCAGCATCCAGATCTGTTAAACACATGCGTTACATGTAACATTGACACCAGCCCTCCGAAGGGAAATAGAAAACCCAAATATTTTTACATTAAAGATTATGTTTTTGAAAATATGAGTTGTCTAATATGTTATTTCAATAAATGGAATTTTAAAATAATAATTCTTATTACATAGGTTAAAAACATATCATCCCTCAGGAGAAATTTGGGGTATAATTTACAAATAAAATTAAAGACTATGAATAATTCCCAAAGTTAGAGTAGATTTGTTCTGGATATTTAAGTACTATTTTAAAAATAGGTCACAAAATTACTGGAACATGCCCATTTTCTTATTTTTGCCTGATGCCTAAGATTTCCATTTTAATGTGTTTGTGATAAAATTTACCTTAAATATTTATTTTTATAAATAAGATCCACATTTTTTTGTAGAAACTAGAAGAAAATTAAAATTCATATAGGTATTATTTTGGACAACCCTAGCTATTATAATAAACTCCAAATTTTAAAACATAGAAAATCATTTATAGTTTCTGTAAGAATTCAGTGCATGGGTTCCATGTCAACAGATGGTTTTTTTCCACATGGCGACTTGGGGATCCACGTTCCTTGTATCTTCTGGCTCCATCATCATCTATAACCAACTGGCAGTAGAGGGAAGAATATACTGAAGGCAAATTCACTGGGTGAAAGTGACATACTCATTACCATTTAGATCCCATAGGCAAAAAGGGGTTACAGTTACTCTAATAGCAAGTGGTAGGGGAATATAATCTCTGACTGTGCATCCACTTTCTTGTGATGATCATGTTCAATAAAATGGAGGGGAATCCCAACTTTTGGTAAGCAGTTGGCCGACGTCACCACATTCTATAATGTACATTCTTATTTGCAGCCAGTGATATCCTGGAGCTGGCTCATTTCAGCTCATAAGACCCAGTTGTTAAATTCTCAGGAATTTTGTTAAGACCCAGTTGTTAAATATAGCTATCATTTAAATTAGAATATGTAAGTAACAAATTTTGTTAATGACAAAGGTGGGACACAATCAGAATTCATCGCTTTCTAATTATTTTAACACAGTGTACTGTTACCTATGCTTTTGAGGTCACTTACATCTAGCATTCCTGTTCAATCATTCCGCCTCAGCCTCCCCGGTAGCTGGGACTATAAGTTGCATATAACTATACCTGGCTTGTATGTTGGAAATACTATGTAATGTTATACTTCTGCACATTTCTTCTCCTCTCCTCAGATTTAGTGATGTCACATTGGCTATGGTAGAGATGTTTGTAACATGAAAACTGGAAACAATCAAACACTGAAAATCATTTTTTTGTTGTTTTTGAGAACCTGCTGTAAAACATTTACCAGCATACCACAAATGCAGTATTTCAAATATATCTACATCAATGTCCATGTCTGTTTTCACTTCTGTATTTATATTGGTGTTAACCATTTATTGTTCTTCATATGTCTCTAAATGCTACTATAGTTAAAATACATATTCACAAGCTGTATTATTACAACCATGCGACATGGACCTTTGCTTGCCAGTACACCTGCATTGTCATATTTAATGACTATGTACTAATTGTTGCTACTTGGTCAATTTCCTAGCATTGGAAAACTAGGCTGTCTCCAGATGTAAGACATGTGAAAGTTTATTGTTTAATTAAGTGGGTTGAGATACATATATAAAGATACACATCTTTTATACTCAATTTAGTTAGTGGAAATATCTTCAAGTATGTTTGAAACAACTGTGGCACATGAATCTGATTTTTCAAATTTCTGTTATATGAATTCTAAATATAGACCAGTTTTTCTCAATGTGTGAATTGAGATGTGTTGTTAGTGTAAAATATGTTCAGGGTTTCAAGTGTTTATTTTACAATTACATATAATATTAATATTTTTATATTGGTTACATGTTGAAATTATGTTTTGAATTATGCTAAATAAAATATATTACTAAATTTAATGTTGCCTGTGTTTTACATAAATGTGCTTATTAAAAAATTCAAATTACATATATGACTTGTTTTACATTTTTATTGATGAGCACTTTAGTCTATATCATGTGTGTTGGCTCTCATTCTTGATGTGTTTGTCCCAAACAAAATTAATAGTTATAATTACCCTTAACTAAACAAGTACAACTTACTATTAGCAGTCTGCAAGGCACAGAAATATTTTCTAGCCCAAGGCATGGATTTGCTCCATCTGGACTGTCAATCTCATATGCCTCTTCTTCTCCTGGCCTGTGTCACTGATGAATTGATATCTGTCCTCAAGGACACAGTCAAAGAAATACATGTCTAGGTGCCTGAGAGTGGTATGGTGTCTAGCAGTTTTTGATGACCCTGAAATTCTTTGTTTAGTCAGTATTTTTGTTTCTGCAGAATTGGAATGCTGCCACTCATTTGATACCTGAACTTATTCACTGGTTATTCAACCTTAAATAATTAGCTTTTCCAGTTCTAGGAAAACAAGACAAGGGTGCTTAAATCTCCCTTTGGCTAACTACTGCCATTGCAATGTGATTTGATGTCATGATCTGTGATTGCCAAGGAATAAAGTATACAGTAAAAAATGGCAAAAATGAATCTCCAATATTTGTTAAGGTCATGTCCAGGTTACAATGAACAGTCTTTTATGACACAGAGAGATTAATATGGTGTCTCAGGCATTTCAATTGCTAAATCCAAAATATTTATCACATAAATTTGTGATTGTGTATATACATTTTCAAATTACTGTGCTCTGCTAGTCTACTAGTTGGAAATTGGTCCTTTGGTATATTGCAATCTTCTTTATTTTATATTATTATTAATTCTACAAATATTTCACTATGTCTATTAGTTATTGACATTTCTTCTTTCATGTAGCCTATTTATAGTTTTTTTCTATTGTAAATATATATTGTAATTTTTGAATATGCATTATATACTGTCTATTAAATATTTGCTCAAATAAACATACCAAGAGTCCCGGAGTGAAGTCCTAACTGAAATATAGTCAAATGATGTATTTATTAACTTGTGCTCCAAAGAAGATGACAACATCTTCATTACTTTCTTCATATATCTATTTTCTTACTTCCTTTTGAAATTATTTCTACATATAGACAAGTAGTTGTACACTTCAAAATTGCTTTGTACTCCAGTTTACATCTGATAATATTTACAAAGTAGTATATAAAGAAGAACTCCAAATCCGTAACACTATCTAATTTCTGAGACATCTGCATTACAAAATTAAAAAAAAGAATATAGAATCTATATCATGCAAATATATGATATAAATATATGTATATAATTATATTTATGAAATACATTTTGTATATGTAATATGTACTTCTAAATATAGATTTCACTATATATAAGTTGTATATTAAATATAACAATGTGTGTATGTAATACCTTTAATGCATTCCATACATATTTATAAATGTAATTAATTTTAATACATAAATTATATATTAAATATATTTTTATATAGTATATGTGTATATAATATAGGTATTGATTTTCTTATTTTGTAGCATGCAAGAGTAAATGTAATAAGTCTACAAGGTTCCAAAACACTTTAAATTATGCACATTTATATTTGATCACAGACCCACTGCTATCAATGTATAAGGAATAATAAGGAATTAGAAAAGTGCAAAAAGTCTGGATGTAAAGACATATCCCAATTTCCAAGAAGAGAGAAAATTGTATTTAAAAAATAGAGACTGTATTAGTCTGTTCCCACACTGCTTATAAAGACATATCTGAGGCTGGGTAGTTTTTAAAGGGAAGAGGTGCATTTGACTCTCAGTTTCACATGGCTGTGGGGAGGCCTCACAATCATGGCAGAAGGTGAAGAGGAAGCATGACACCTCTTACATGGCAGCACACAAGAGAGTTTGTGTGGGGGAACTTCCATTTATAAAACCATTAGATCTCATGAGACTTATTCATACCATGAGAACAGTATGGGGGAACCTCTCCCATGATTCAAATATCTTCATCTGGACTTCACCTTTGATATGTGAAGACTATTACAATTCAAGGTGAGATTTTGGTGGGGACACAGACAAACCATATCAGAGACCAAGGGTGTTGACTATTTTATTTTAAAATATTAGTAGGGCTGGGCGCGATGGCTCACACCTGTAATCCCAGCACTTTGGGAGGCCGAGGTGGGTGGATCATGAGGTCCAGAGATCGAGACCATAAGGGTCAACATAGTGAAACCCCATCTCTACTAAAATTACAAAAAATTAGCTGGGCATGGTGGCGCATGCCTATAATCCCAGCTACTCAGGAGGCTGAGGCAGGAGAATTGCCTGAACCCAGGAGGCAGAGGTTGCGGTGAGCTGAGATCGCGCCATTGCACTCCAGCCTGGGTAACGAGTGAAACCCCGTCTCAAAAATAAAATAAAATAAAATGTTAGTATACAGATTCTTTACAGACTGTAATTTACTAAATGTTTCATTTATATAGCAAAAGCCAGTAGTATAGTCAAGACAAACTGAAGTCTTTAGAGTTTGAGAGTTGAGTTATTATGTACTATCTTTAACAAGGGATGCACACAGAATTTTATAACTTCTTTTTGGACAAGAGGGAATCATGTGGACCTGTTAGAAGTGAAGTCAGACAAAGTTACTGCTGCTGGTTGAAATTAAATAAACCAGCAGCAGTAACCACATAAAAGTGATGTAGATAAGCCATAAATCTCTGTAGTAATTGTTTCAGCCAATATGTTTAATAGATCATTTAGATAAAGGAATAAAGCACAAATATTAAATTAGGAAGTGATATAATTATCAGTTTTTATTTTGTAATAAGTATTTGAGAAAGAAATAAGCCTACATTAACAGGATATGACTTTTGAAAGCTTAATGTAAGTTTTGCAATTAGATTGTTGTGACAGGCTGTATTAACACTCCATGATAGATGATGTTTGGGTCCATTTGTGCTGCTATAACAAAACATCACAGACTAGATGGCTTAGAAACAACAGAAATTTATTTCTTGCAATTGTGGCACCTGGGAAGTCCAAGGTCAATGTGCTATCAGTTTTAGTGTCTGGTAAGAACTGGCTTCCTGGTTCATAGATGGCAACTTTTCACTGTGTGCTCATAGGGTGGAATGAGCAAGGAGTCTCTCTCAATTCTCTTTTACCAGTGTAGCAATCCCATTCACAAGGCTCTACCCCTAGGCCTTATCACCTCCCAAATGCCCTATGCACTAATACCATCACTTTGGGGGTTAGGATTTCCACCTATTTTTTGGAGGGGAGACATATTCATATTCATATCACAGAAGATAACCAAGTCATAATTGCTGTAGACATACTGCTTTATATGGAAAACTGGTCTTTGCCAATGTGATAAATTAAATAATTTGGAAATAGGGAGATTATCCTAGATCAACTGGTTGAGTCCAATATAATCACAAGTTCCTTAGCAGAGAAACGTAGAAGGAACAGTTATAGAGAGATTTGAGGATGAAAGCAGAGGTCATAGAGAACAGAGATGCCACACTGCTGGCTTCTAAGGTAGAGAAATGATCTTAGAGTCAGAGAATGCAGGTAGCCTTTAGAGGCTGAAAAAGGCAAGGAAATCGATCCTCCACTAGAGCCACTGGGACAAAAATGCAGCACTGCTGACCCATTTTAGATTTCTGACCTCCAGAACTGCAGGGAAATAAATTTGTGTTGCTTTAACACACTGTGTTTGTTACATCTGCAATAGAAAATAAATCCAATTAGAAATCAGGTGACTGAGTGTTGAATGGGATTAGTGTTCCATTTATTCTTATGAAAAATTTCAAAGTTCAATAACCACTTATTAAACGTACTATCCCAAATATTTGGCACAAGGAACACAGCAATAAATTAGGAGGAGCATCTCCTTTCAAGCATCTGCCAATCAACGTAGGACTTACATAGGGTGCACTAAGCATAGTGATGCTGTACAGTGAGGACAAGGCCACCAACAGGAATTGGGTGAATATAAGGGACCAGCTGTGTAGAAGAAGATACTGAATTCTGGAAGTATGTAGGAAATGATATAGAAGGTAGTTTTTCGAGCTAATGGAATTGCATAGATGCAAGGAAAATGTGGAGTCTGTCATTCCTTGGGCATAGGTTATTTTGTGGTTAGCAGCCTGAGCTGAGACTGGAGAAAAGGACAGTGGTATTTGCATGTTGTCATTTTCTGTGTTGTGGGTGATGAGAGGTGACTCAAGTCTTCTTGAGAGAGAAGGAAGAAAACTCTGATTTATATACATGTTATAGAAAAGAATTGAGCACTAGAGATTGCCTGGTGTCAGGGAAGCCAACCTGAAGGCTGCAAGCAGTTGTTCAAGTCAGAAATGATGAAGGCCTAAGTTAAGGCAGTAGAATGACAATGGAGAGAAAGGGGCAGCTTTGATAACTGACAGGGGAAAACACGGAAACTGGTGAGTAAATACGTATAAATGAATGGCCTTATGGGATAATTCAGTTTTCTGGGGTAACTGGTGATCCATCATAAATGAATTTAGGAATAGTATAGAAGAGGGTATATGAGGGAAATATGATAAATTCAGGTTTTAAATACTTTACCTCTATTGAGGTATAATTGATGTAAAACAAACTGCACTAATTTAATGTATGCAGTTTGATGAGTTTGAACATATGTGTATACCCATGAAACCACAACCACAATTCAGGATGTCGATGTCTAATACTTCCCAAAGTTTCTCTGTGTTCCATTTTTAGTTAGCTGTTTCTATGGTAGGAATACTTATCATTAGATATACTCCCTTAACAGAAATTTAAGTGTGTAACACAGTATTGCATTCTATGAGTACTTGCTATACAGCAGACTTTTAAAACTGACAAATTCAGTTTTTAATATACCGTATTAGTCAGGGTTATCTAGAGAGACAAAACTAATATATATGTATATATCATACACACACACACACACACACACACACATATATATATACAAACTTACATATATATATATGTGAGTTTGTTAAGTGCTAACTTAACATGATCACAAAGTCCCATAATAGGCCATCTGCATGCTTGAGGAGCAAAGAGTGCCAGTTGCAGTCTCAAACTGAAGAATTTACAGTCCCATGTTTGAGGGCAGGAAGCATCCAGCACCAGAGAAAGATGCAGGCTGGGAGGCTAGGCCAGTGTTGCTTTTTCACGGTTTTCTGCCTGCTTTATTATATTTACTGGCAGTTGATTATATTGTGCCCACGACATTAAGGGCAGATCTGCCTTCCTTAACCCACTGACTCAAATGTTAATCTCTTTTGGCAACACTCTCACAGGCACAGCCAGGATCCAGACTTTGTATCCTTCAATCCAATCAAGTTGACACAGTATTAACCACCACCACAATATCCGAGTAAAGTTGTTTGATGAGCAGTTATATACATGTGTCTGGATCTTTGTGGATGTATCATAGAAGTCATGGCTGAAATATTTGATGCAATAAAATTAAGAGAATGGATATAATTGTCAAAAGTAAAATATGTATGGATAGAAATGGCAGAGGAAAAAGGACACATAACTTGATAATTCCAACAAGTACTGTGTGGAGAAGTAAGAAAACCCGTAAGGTAGAAAATTTCAGAGGACAGGAATATAGTGAAAATCAAAGGTTTCAAGACTTTCATTATGTAAAGAATAGTAAAAAGCCATGAAATTATTTTAGCAAGACAAAAATATATAGACACTGAGGACATGGATGACTTTGCTGCTGATGGTTTTAGCAGCTTGGTAAAAGTGGAAGCCCTGAGTCACTGGATGGAACAGTGGTTCATGACTAAGGAGATTCATGGAGCGAGTGCAGTCTAGTCTGTCAAGAACTGTGGCTGAGAAAGGGGAAAAAAAGGGGGAGAGAGGTATTGACAGCACAGGGCATAATCCAAACAGATTTTTTTTTTTATCATAGGGAAGACTTAAATAGACTACTTTGAAATAACCAAATAATTTGAAATAATCAAATAATTTTTATCAAATGATTTTTCAAAATTTAAAATTTAGAAAGGAAAGAAGCAAATTCCCCAGAAAAATAGAAAGTAGACATGGCAGGATTGATGTTGACTGTAAGAAGACAGAGTCTGTCATTTGCAAATGAGATAAAGAGGAGGGATGGTTGTTTCTGATCCTTGTTGGTGGGAATGCAGTTCATGCCTGGGATCTTCAGTTTTCTCTGCAAAGGAAGCAGTGAGATCACCATGTAGATGAGGGTAATTAGGAATACCCTGGAGTAGTAGTCACTGAAGATACATGGAGATTTAACTGAACAAAAAGGTGAGTGAAAGGATTACCAGATGACAGTAGTGTCTTATGAGGCTGGGGATGAAAATGCAGTTATTGTTCCAAAGGGCAGAGTTGTGGAAAGCATCTGATAATTTGGCTATTAAGAAGAGAGGAAGAAAATTTGGATATTGGTTTAAGGCAGCAGTTTTGTAGAGTGGTTGTACCAGGATTAGATTTGACTGAATGTAACAGGAGAACCTCAAATAACAGTTAAAAAAAAAAAACAAACTATTCAGATTGAGAGAATTAGATGATCTGAAGTTTCCAGCTGGAACTCTAATGCTAACAAAGTTATAGGAGAGAGCTTTTTGCCATCTGGAAGGGGCTGCATCTCAGTAGAATATCCATCTGGGTTCTTGGAAATGTGGTCTGTGAAAAATGTCCATCATTGAATTGGTAAGAAGCTCAACATGTGAGGTGGTTGCCAAAAAAAATTGAAAGTTTTTCTAGCCAATAACAATAGGATTTGTGTCTATTTAAAAAAAAAAAACGCTTTTTTTGTCTCATTTTGGCAAATTATGTCAGAATTTTGAGTTCTTTTGTAGACAAGCATCATAATTTCACACAGAATTCTGGCTAATGAGGACATTTTCAAGTAAAAGTGGCTGTAATGTTGAAGGGTTCTGGGAAGTAGAGACACACCAGGGAAATTTACTACAGAAAAGAGAAAGTATACAGAAAACATACAGAAAAGAAAAAATGATTATTTACTGTTAGATGCTGAACTGATAAAAGATAAGATTGATTAGATATATTCCCTATAACTCAAAGGACATATTCAGAACCAATGGACAGAAATTATGTTAATTTAGGTTTAAGTATAAAGAGGAAACTTCTAGCAGATAGCATAGCTCTCACATTGAATAAGTTCATTTGTCAGGTCATGAGCTTATTAGCACAGGAATATTTCCTTGTATTTCCCTTTCTTTCATTGACAAATAATGATTGTACATATTCACGGGTTACATGGTTATGTTTCAATACACACAATGTATAGTGATCAGATCAGAGCAATTAGCATATCCATCGTCAAAACATTTATCATTTCTTTGTGTTAGGAATATTCAATTTCAAGTAGAGTCTTATGAATGTCAATCAGTCATATAACATACAGTAGAAAATTCCTGAAATGTTAAACTAGTGTTTATTTAAAAGTATTTATTTTCTACCTCTACCCAAGATTCTAAAAGATGTTATCATTGTCCACAAAAGCTTCTGAAAATAAATTGCATACCACAATGCCTCTAAATGGATGCTGTAAAAATATTCCAGGCTGAAATTTAGAGATGTGAGTTCTAGTGCAGATTTTTACTTCATAAACTAATTCTGTGAGTAATTTATTTAAACTTTCTGCATCTAATTTCTGTTTTCTCTTTTGCAACATGATGTTCTTGCTAAAGAACGTTAATATATGAGATCCCTTCTATCCTATGAAGCTATACTAGTGTAGAAACAATCAAGTTAACAAGTTCTTTCTTTATGTGGTATTGATATAACTTATTTTCTTTTTAAAAATCTTTATTTTTATGGGTACACAGTAGGTGTATATATTTGTGGGGTACCTGAGATGTTTTGAAACAGACAGGCAATGCACAATGATCACATCACAGAATATGGGATATTCACCTCCTCAAACATTTATTCTTCATATTACAAATGATCCAATTATACTCTTTATTTTAAAATGTACAATTAAATAGTTATTAACTATAGTCTCTTAATATTAAAAACAAAGCTACACACATACACACACACACACACACAGACATACACACACACACTTACATGTAACATATTTTTATGCTGATTCTTTCTCTGGACTATTAAGCCTGTAAAGGTAAAGCAGGTGTTGACATATTTTCTTTCCCAATAGTGCTTAACACAGTAACATACACACATTGGATCTTCAATAAATATTTACTCAGTTAATGAGAATGATGCCCTGTCCCATGTATACCATAACCACATGCAAGTAGAGTATATGGTAAGATAAATTCAGTTGAAAAATACTCTAGATTTTATTGTCGGGGCAGAAGGAAGAAAAATCATCGTAAATGCATTTAAACTTACACAATAATAAAACACTTCGTATGAAGACAATTTGGTGAGCTACTTGGCCATATGAGCTTGCATATATTTGTGGTGGACAGTGGAAACATTTGCTAGCTACTCTTGGATCAAACAGTGCCCACTCTAAAAAGTAGGAACATATCTTCGTTTTATCCCAAACCCTAAAATCCACACTAGAATACGAGAGGATGCTATGTTTTCCTTCTTCTTCCCTAATGGAGGACAGTGTTGAATACTAGTCACAGCACTGAGTTTAGAGTGAGATAATTGTATATCTCATCCTAGATTTCTTACTTTTCAAATTCATAATTTTAAACAAAGCAACACAACTCTGGTGAACTCACCTTCCTTGTCTATTTAATGATCCCTCCTGGAATTTTTCTCAGAATGAAATGAGTGAAACTTCCCAGCCCTATGGCTGGCACATGCTGTGCACTCAATTCATGTCATATGGGAACAATGAAATGAAAGACAAATATTAACCCACACATTTTAAGGATTGGGGTGTGACTCTCCAGCCCTGGCCCCTATAAAGAGCTCCTGACCCTGCGGAAATGGCTTGAAATACAGGTGTACTTTAGAATATAAACCAGTACTTAAAAATATGTAACATGCCTTTTATGTCTTCCTGTAATATATATGACTGTTTTTCCAGGTTTTTTAAATAATTTGCCCTCATTTTTGGAATATAGATTATATTTTCCCTTGAGGCCATTAACAGAAATAAATGTTGTGAATTCTTTATGTTCAATTTATCCTTTGCATTTTAGTACCTTATTACAATTTTTTTTAATAAAGAGAGGTTATCTATTTTAAAAGTTATTTTAACATTTTCTTGTATATAATTTTTTTTTTTTCAAATTCACTTCAATTTTTAATGTCAAGGTATTTTTTCTTTTTTCTTTTTTTTGAGACGGAGTTTTGCTGTTGTTACTCAGACTGGAGTGCAATGGCACGATCTCGGCTCACCACAACCTCCGCCTCCTGGGTTCAAGCAATTCTCCTGCCTCAGCCTCCCGAGTAGCTGGGACTATAGGTGCACACCACCATGCCCAGCTAATTTTTGTATTTTTAGTAGAGACGGGGTTTTACCTTGTTGACCAGGATGGTCTTGATCTCTTGACCTCATGATCCACCCGCCTCGGCCTCCCAAAGTGCTGGGATTATAGGCGTGAGCCTATAATAGGTGTGACCGCACCTGGCCCAATGTCAAGGTATTTTTTAAAGAATATTTAGAGTTATCATTTTCTAATCTATGTCTAAAATAAAGTCTTTTGAGAAATCTCACAATTTTAAATCTCCCAAACCACATTTTTCTATTTAGATTATGAATGTAAAATGTGATTGTTATTTGCTTTCATAGATACATCATCCTTTGCACAATTCATTCTCAAAGTCACTATATAACCACTATACAAATATATAAATGTGTATTTTACACTTCAAGCCACTGTATAACCGCTCTGTAATTGGTGAATAGACTTCAGGAACTTCCTTGGTTTCCACTTTGTTAGACACCAAGGTAAAGAGAAGGAAAATCTAACCGGTGACTCTTTTAGGAAAAACAATATTTTTAATACCTGAGAAATAGATTATTCCCATACATATTTATCTTTTCAGACAAGTATTCCAAATGTTTCAAGTATGTCTTCTCTCTGGAATAAAAATATGCTTCTGTCAAAGTTTTCACAAATCCCAATTTGGGGTACGTAAAATGAGACATTTGATCAATTAAATAACTCATCTGAAAATTTAATGGAGTATGTAATGATGAGAGTTGTTCAAATGATCACCTGTTCGTGCATCAAGCTACTGATGGTATATTGAACCACAGCTTTTTATTTCCATATTTTTGAAAATTCTCTACTCTTTAATACAATGCAGTGCTTATGGAGTAGTTTAGTTTTCAAAGGTTAATACATTTGATTCAGATTAGATTTCACACATAAGAAACAATCTCAATTATGTAATCAACTAACATCTTAAAGTCCATAGTTCTTGAACTCCTATCTTTATTGAATAGATGCCTAATGATTTTTATTTCATGGAATATTTTTTCCTATGTAGCTATATAAAACATGGACAGAATTAACAATTCAAATTTGAAGATATTTTTATATTTTAAAGGTAAGCATTAATCAATCCTGATAAATTATCCTTAGAGTTTTCCAAATATCATGCATTAATCTACTAAAATTATTTCCTTCCTGTCTACCTACGGCAGTAGAGAGCCTACCTGATTATATTTAATTAATGTAAAACTCTTTGTTCATTCTCTACATAATTATTTCTATAAACATATTTTAATCTACATTCAGAAGATGAGAAAAGAATAGAATTTTCACATGCTTGATTTCTTGCATTTGACTTGGTAAGAAACAATAAAATTCATTCTTCACTGATTTTTCAAACGTGTCGTTCCAGCTGGGATTATTCCAGTAGAGGACGGTGTTTCCGAAGTCATGGCAGGAGGCCTGCAGTCATACGCTGCTGCTCCAACAGACTTAATAGTTGTAGTCAGCTGAAGTTGAACAACCAAATAAAAGTAAAATGGGGCTATAATACATACCTCACTAGGTTGTTCTGAAATAGTTACATGAGAAAATGCACGTCAGACTCATGTACTCAGGAATACTGTATTGAGCATTGACACTTCCATTTTGTAAACTACTTATGTACATTAGGAGGGAAAGATGTTTAAATCCTTAATGTTCTAGAGAACTCTTTTATCTGGCCTAGGAAAGCAGGTGGAAACTCACTAAGTATACGTCAACAAGCATCTTGCATAAAATACAGGAAGTTATTGTGGTAGTCTGAAAAATGCCCCCTCAAAAGATATCCAAATCCTAACACCTAGAACTTGTGAATATGTGACTTTGCATGGGAAAAGGGGCATTACATAGGTGAAAATCTGTAAAGCAGGCATCTTGAAATGGGAATATTATCCGGGATTATCCAGGTGGGTCTGATGTAATCACAGAAGTCTTTATTCTAGGTAGACATGGTGATTAGAGTTAGCAGGAGGAGATGTGATAATGGAAGCCAGAAATTAAGGTGACACGGGAAAGGGGTCAAGAGTTAAGGAGTACAAGCCATGTTTAGAAGCTGAGCAGGATTCAGGCTGGGCATGGTGGCTCACGTCTCCAATCCCAGCTCTTTAGGAGGTCAAGGCAGGAGGATCACCTGAGGTCGGGAGTTTGAGACCAGCCTGACCAACATGGAGAAACACTGTCTCTACTAAAAGTACAAAATTAGCCAGGCTTGGTGGTGGGTGCCTATAATCTCAGCTACTTGGGAAGCTGAGGCAGGAGAATCACTTGAACCTGGAAGGCAGAAGTTGCTGTGAGCCGAGATCGTGCCATTGCACTCCAACCTGAGCAATAAGAGAGAAGCTCCATCTCAAAAAAAAAAAAAAAAAAAAAAGGCTGAGCAAGAGTCTCCCCTGGAACTCTCTAGAAGGAACCAGCCCAGCTGACACCTTGACTTTAGCAAACTGAAACTAATTTGGACTTCTATCTACTTTATGATAATAAATCTGTTATTTTAAGCCACTAAGTTTGTGGCAGTTTGTTATAGCACTAACGGAAAACTAATATAGCTTTCTGGAAGTATTCTCTCAACACAATGGAAAGATCTAGGGCCAGTTTTTTAAAAAGAGTGATTTATACAAAAATTGTTTCTCACACTTCGTTAGTGATTTTATGTCAACCACTGACTTTACACACATGCAAACACACACACAGGCACACACGGAGAATCTGGGTGGCTCTTGCTTTCCTGTGCTTTAGGGATTGGCAACCTATGGAGGACAAATCTGGGTGAACACCTACCTGTCTTTTCCTGTCATGTGCTGAGTGTTTCTTACAAATGAACATTGTGATTGGTTTGATTATAGGGAACACTAAGTTTGAACCACAACTAAGTGAAATGTTATACCTCGCCTCAAAACAATAAGACTATTCTCATTAGAACAACTGTTTTACAAAAAAATAAAACTAAATTGTACTTAATGTATTTTAAATTTCCTTATTAAAAACATTGTGAAACTCTATTTTTCCCTCTATTATTCCATAAGTCTCTGTATAATATTCTTGACTTTGCTTCAGGTCTCCTTAGAGATAAAGTTTGCTGATTGAGTTACAAATGGATCCACATTCAGGCACCTCACTCCAAGAACATTCGTAGCATGCGTTTTTCCTGTCTTTGCCTCAGTACGTGACAGTCCTCTATGCAGGTGGACAAATCAAACACAGCAATACCCACCAATACTCTAAGAAAGTATCGGAATACCTTCCTGAGGTGTTTGAAACTGCAATCCTGTTGAAAATCTTGCCTTCAAAATGATCATGGAGAATGAACGGTCTTCATCGATGTTTAAATTCAGCAGTGAGTTAGTGAGGGAGACAGTTTTGAACATGAATGAATTTGAGCACAGCTCCTTTCTGAATAAGCACATAGCTGAAGCTGCATCTTCCAAGGATCACTTTCAATCAAAAGGTTCCCTATTTTTAGACTTCAGGAAAGGGAGAAATGATGTTGCTGTCCCTCCACCATTCTAAATTCCTTTTTAATGCTTTCTTATAAGGCTACCTTCAGACTAGCCATATAAAGGGTAATGCAGGCTGAGGGATGAATTCCTAATGTAGAAAGAAGATCTTTTGAAATTGATGCCCTTTTAAAAAATATTAAATAAGCACCCAAGAAAGTTTCAGGAGTTACTGGTAAGGAATTTAAACCCTGAGCACTCTCTGTTTGCAAATCATCAACTATCTCTTCTGAGCCAAGATCATTACACTAGTGGTATTATCAGAAATAGGCCATGTTCTTTAGGGCTTAGCAATATTGCTGCACATTCAGCTGCAGAATATAACACTTAAAATATATTTTTCAAAAGTGAAACATAGTTACTAAAGATTTTAGGTCATTTGCCTGCTTCAAGTGAATAAGGACATTTTTATCACCTGACAAGTCTCCTATGGTACTACAGATAGAAGCCCAAATCTCTGCGCTTATTTTTCCTTATTATAGAGCAGCATTGTTCAGCATAAAAGCCACATACCACACATGTGTATTGAGGAGAGTTCAGACTTGGTATGAAATAAACTAATGAAAATGCTTTATTATTTTGTATTTATCACATATATGTGCCTAAGGTATGCCTGTCACAATGCAAGATGTTAGAGATAAATGAATGATGAAAAAATGATCAAAGGAGATGATCCTGATTGTTGTGGAGCGTGTAGTCTGGGATGGTAGACAGCTAAATAACATCTTATTATGAAGTGTACCAATTGCCATTTTATAGAAACTATTAAGTACTTTTGAGGCAGAGAAAAAATATATCAATTGGAGAATAATATTTCAGGGTAGATTTCAGTGAGGAAGTAGTAAGTTTGAAGCTTATGTAGATTTCATGTTACCATGTTACGTATGGTCTTATAAACTGTATTATAGCAATAGACTTAGTCATAAAGAGTACAGATCAACTATCAAAGAACCACAGACACGGTCAGATTTGTGACTTAGAATTAAACCCTTGTTGAAAATGTGAAAGGATTGTAAAGGAGTAACACTGGAAAGACATAAATTGGAGCATTTTACAATACTGCAAAATAAAGATGGTAATTTTATTCAGGTAGTGGTAGTGACATTATTGTCAATCCCCACTAATCAAATTTATGTTATTGTTTGTTCCCACATAACTCAACATAACTCAAGAAATCTCCAGAGCCTCGTTGTCTGTTTTTCGTACTAAATTGGCGCATCTTGTTTCTTCTTTCTATAGCATAGTTCCCGCTAAATCTACTAGTTAAAATTTACAAATACATTAAAACAACTCAAGTGCCATCTTCATGATAATACACTCTCTGGTTCCTGAAGATGAAGTCTGTTGCTTCCTTTTGTGAATCATCATTGTAATTTATACCTCTTTTGATACATGTAGTATACTGTGACATATATTTCTACCCTAGATACTTGTCTTACTTTTTCCTTTAAGTTTATGACAGAGGTAGCATGTATTTCCTTCTATTTTCATATTTTACCCAGCACATATAAAGATAACATGTACTAGAGAATGTATTAATACCTTTAAAGTAGCTAATTAGTTAGTATAGTTTAAAAGTACATTGGTTATATGGACACAGGGAGGAGAACATCATATACCTGGGCCTGTTGGAGGTCAGGGGGTCAATGAGTGGGAGAGCATTAGGACAAATGCTGAATGCATGGGAGGCTTAAAACCTAAATGATGGGTTGATAGGTGCAGCAAACCACCATGGCGTGTGTATACCTAGGTAACAAGGCTGCACGTTCTGCACATGTATCCCAGAACTTAAGTAAAAAAGAAAATCTACATTGGTTAAATGGATAATTTTTAAAGTTCATGGAATTGAGCAAATTATTTCTTATCTGATAATGTTTCAGACTTTAAGAATAATGGCAATAGTAGGTGTGATTGTCTAGAACTCTGAAGGGCATTATAATAACCATTTTGGAAATAAACGTCTATAAGGAAATATTTTTAAAATTAAAAATTATAAAATTTTGCATACTTTATTTTTGAGCATTGAAAGTTAGGCATCAAAACCACTTGTAGGAATGTCAGGGAGCAGCTCTCTGTGAAGAGAGCTATTTGGAAATGGTATGGACTTTTTCCTTAATATAATGGTTAAACTTAAGAGTCCAGGATTTCGGGGCAGATGGTTTTTCATTGTTTCCTTACATAAAATCACAAACAATTACAAATAAAAGGGATGTTTGTATGACTGATATTTATTTTTTTGATCAATGTTTCAAATAAAGCTAAAATGAGCACTGTGGAATCAAACAGAGATATTAGAGGCTACATTTAATTTTATTTCTTGATTTAGGGCAAAGCTGAATTTCCTAGGAAATACTTTATTTCTCAACTGTAGAGAAATTATAGTCATTGTGTTGATATGAGTCTACTTTTATTTTTCTGAGACAAATAATATTTTTTAAATGCACAATATTATCTGTCAAACAGCATTTTAAAGTTTTAACAAACTTGGCACACTTAAATTTAGATAAAATAATCTAAAAAATGATAACTTCAGATTTTCAAAAATAAGCAAATCTTATAAAAGCCAACTGACTAATGTTGGAAGCAGCTTTTGCTAGATAATAATTAAATTTTTCATATTTTGAAACATAACTCCTCAAAAACTCATCAAAATGCACTTCATCATATCACTTATATGCAAGGTATCACTTACATAGATACCATACAATAAAAATATTTTAAAATTAAATATTTGTGTTTTGTAATCATACCCTGTCATTTTATGCTGGCATGTTTGAAAACAAAAAGCTATACATAATATATCTATTCAATGTAAGACCTGTTATCTATCAGTAAGATTATTTTTTAAATATGAAATTAATTATATATTTAAAAAATGTTCCACATTCAAAAAGACTTACTTTATTAATTTTTGGGAAAAAATCTATAATCAAATATTGATTTTGGTGTTTATTATAGCAAATAATAATAATGTTTTTAAAATCAGAATCAAATTAATTTTAATAGTATTTAAGAATGGAATTTGGCGAGATTTTCATGGAATAAGTACATGACTGTAATAGTGATATATTATTAAGCTTCAAAATGGTGACTGTTCTAGGAACATTTAGATTCCAAGCAAGAGCAATTTATGTCTTTGACATTGAGAATAAAGAATAATACTAACTGCTACTGGCTTTTTAACCTGTATTTTAAAATAAAATCTTGTTGTTAATAGCTACTTGGAATAAACACAGTAGTTTTGAAAATCATGAGGGGGCCTTTGCCAACTAATGCCATGTAGCTTATGCCAGCTTTTTGATTCTTGTGTTAAAAAATCTATTTGAGACATCTTGCTCCTCTCATGTTGAAACGCTGCAGATCTCCCGCTGCCATCAAGCTTTATCTTTATCATAGAAATTCTTCCATGCCGTTCATCTGTATAGAGAGGCCAAACCTATTTTAAGGGGCCCCAGAATCTTTATTGGAGGAAAACGTATTTATTACATTTGCATATTTATTACGTGAACAGCGAGTGCTGGTGCATAGGTCAGAACATGTGAGTTAAATGTGTTAGTGCAGAAATTAAAACTATATTTCATGTTGTTAGCATCAATATATCATTATAATGCTCTTATAAAATGTACGTGAATAGGAGACTAAGTATTTTTATTTTTATATTTCCAGATATGTAGGGATCTATTTGTAAGAGAAATTGGCATATCAAGTTTGTAGATGGATGACACTAATTATACTAACGTCTAGAAAAAGTGTAGGGGGGTGTAATGGATTTAACTAGAAGAAGGCATTAATCATGGTACACTTTTTGAAAACTGGTTTATTTTTTAAAGATAGGGTCTCACTATGTTGCCCAGACTAGCCTCAAACTTCCTGGGCTAAAGCAGTTTTCTTGACCCAGCTACCCAAGTAGCTGGGACTATGGGTTTGTGCCACCAGTTCCAGATAAAAGCTGAAATTTTTAACTTAGAAGAATGTTTATTGCCAAATAGTCTGAAATATAATTTGTAAATTAATTAGTTGATACATTGCAATAGTTATTAATTAATGTAATCCATATGTTACACATTTGTTTCACTTTAAAAAGCTTATTTGTATGTAAGGGAGGATATTGGGAGATTTTGTAGCTGCCAACTTCATAGAAATTAAAAGGCAATTAAATGGAGTCTAGGATTTCTGGCTTCCACTTTAGGATATGGAAATCTGCCAGGAGCCTAGCCCGTATCCCTACAATGAAACAACACAGAGTAACATCCAATTTATGATTCCTCAAACATAGCAGAGAGCTGAGACTGCTGAGGAGATTACTGGAAGAAACTCTGAGAGACACAGTGCCTATCAGGAGAGAGAAGATGTCAACCTTTTTTTTAGAGACAAGGTCTCAATCTGCTCTGTGTCCAGGCTGGAGTGCATTGGTACAATCATAGCTCACTGTAGCCTCAAACTCCCAGGCTCAAGTGATTTCCTCACCTCAGCTTTCTGAGTAGTTTGGACCATAAGTAAGTGCCATTGTGCCTGGCTAATTTATTTTTATTATTTTTGTGGAGATAGGGTCTCACTATATTGCCAGACTGGTCCAAACTCTTGGTCTCAAGTGATCCTCCTGCTTTGACCTCCTAAAGCACTGGGATTACAGGCATGAGCCATTGCACCTAGCCTTGAAATGTAATCACCTATTGTAACTACAACAGGACTCCAGTGACAAGTTTACATATAGTCACTGATAAATGGGCAGAGGCTGAGTGCGGGCTGCAGGGATGGTGCAAAGTTGTTGAGGACAAAGAAATCTGGAGACTCCTTATCATTTTGCAGGCTTTTCTCTACAAACCCTACCAGGTTTTCATGAAAAAAATCCAAAGTCCTGTAATAGGTATCAATTATGCTTCAGACTTGAGGCAGGGAAAGTATAGCCATATGGAAGGGACAAGAAACTACACCCTCTGGGATCCTTTCTGTTTTCCCTGTTTTGTTCACCCATTGTGAACAAAAGCCTGAATTTGTGTGTGGAGGGAAGAGCAAAACTGCTTACCCTTGGGCATTGGTGAACTCTCTTTGACACAGGGAAAGGAAAAGAAAAAACCCTCTCTTGGGGGAAGAACAGAATTAAGTACTGAGCCCACAGTGGCAGTCCAGAAAAGAGCAGGAGAATAGAATGTGCCACATTCCCATGGCCAAGGACTTGGTACCTGCCAGGAGGAGGCTCTTTAGTTAATTAGATCCCATTTGTCTATTTTGGCTTTTGTTGCCATTGTTTTTGGTGTCTTAATCATGAAGTCCTTGCCCATGCCTATGTCCTGACTGGTATTGCCTAGGTTTTTTTCTAGAGTTTTTATGGTTTTAGGTCTTACATTTAAATCTTTAATCTACCTTGAGTTAATTTTTGTATAATGTGCAATGAAGGGATCCAGTTTCAGTTTTCTGCATATAGCTAGCCAGTTTTCCCAACACCATTTATTACATAGGGAATCCTTTCTCTATTGCTTGTTTTTGTAAGGTTTGTCAAATATCAAATGATTGTAGGTGTGTGGCATTATTTCTGAGGCCTCTGTTCTGTCCATTGGTCTATATCTCTGTTTTGGTATCAGTACCATGCTGTTTTGATTATTGTAGCCTTGCAGTATAGTTTAAAGTCAGGTATTGTGATGATGCCTCCAGCTTTGTTGTTTTTGCTTAGAATTGTCTTGGCTATGCAGGCTCTCTTTTGGTTCCATATAAAATTTAAGTCTTCTTTTTTTCTTTTTTTTCCTATTCTGTGAAGGTCAATGGTAGCTCGATGGAGATAGCATTGAATCTATAAATTACTTTGGGCAGTATGGCCATTTTCATGATATTGATTCTTCTTAACCATGAGCATGGAATGTTTTTCCATCTGTTTGTATCCCCTCTTATTTTCTTGAACAGTGGTTTGTAGTTCTCCTTGAAGAGGTCCTTCACATCCCTTTTTAGTCATATATTTTATTCTATTTGTAGCAATCGTGAATGGAGGTTCACTCATGATTTTGCTCTCTGTTTGTCTGTTATAGAAATGCTTGTAATTTTTGCACATTGATTTTGTATCCTGAGAGTTTTCTGAAGTTGCTTATCAGCTTAAGGTGATTTTGGGCTGAGACGATGGGGTCTTCTAAATATATAATCATCTTATCTGCAAATAGAGACAATTTGACTTCCTCTTTTCCTAACTAAATACTATTTATTTATTTTTCTTGCCTCAGTGCCCTGGCCAGAACTTCCAATATTATGTTGAATAGGAGTGGTGAGAGAGGGCATCCTTATCCCAGTTTTCAAAGGGAATGCTTCCAGTTTTTCCCTATTCATTATGATATTGGCTGTGGGTTTGTCATAAATACCTCCTATTATTTTGAGATATGTTATATCAATACATATTTTATTGAGAGTTTTTAGCATAAAGTGCTGTTGAATTTTGTCAAAGGCCTGTATATGTCCTTAGTACCTGGTCCATTTTCTCTCAAGTCAATCTGGAAGCCACTTATGGCTTAATTGGGCAATTTGCATGTGGGTTTGTAGGTTCCATTCTCAAGGGCTGTGCCTCTCAGACTGAGGGCATCCTGTTCACAGAACCAAGATCAGGTAGATCTGAAGTGCCAAAGGAGTAATATCTCCGGTAGAAACTATCAACCAACAAAGAACAAGAGTTGGTGGATATATATCTTAGTATTTTTGCTTATTGGTAGGCCATTGCAGACATGTGTTTCATAGAGTTTCTCAAAGGGTTTTCCATGGGGCTGACCCCTCAGCACCTGCACCAGCTCATTGACCTCAGCCTTTTGTACTTGCTTGAAGTCTTTCTTCCCGGTTCTTTCTTACCCATTCCTCCACTGTGCTTCCTGGAATTCCCTCTCCAGTAATCTATTTCCAACAAATTTCTTGTGCCAGTGATAGCTTTGGGGAAACCCAAATGAAGACACGCAGGAATTATAAAAATGTGTGTGTCTGTATATTAATATATCTCTCTATACCAGATAACTGGAGTGGAAGAAAAGGATATTGTATTTATATGTTTGTGTTTGTTTTCTACGCCTGCTGTGCACAGTTTCCACAATCTTAATGGTTTGAAATAATGGAAACATATTCTCTTACAGTTCTAGAGGCTGTAAGAAGTTCAAAATCAAGTTGGCAATAGGGCCAGCACTTGCTGAAGGTTCTTGAGGAGAAGGTTTCTTGCTTCTTCCAGCATTTGATGGTAGCCAGCAGTCCTCTGTGCCTCTTGGCTTGTAGTCAGCCCTTCAATGCCTGCCTCCAGCAGGCTACTGTCATCACGTGGTATTTTCTCTGTGTGTCTGTGTCTTTGTTTTCTTCATGGCCTTCTTATAAAGGTACCAATTATTTGGCTCCAAAAGTCCAATCTAATACTATAGCCTTTACATGACCAATTACATATGCAAAAAACTATTTCCAAATGAGTTTACATTCACAGGTACTGGGAATTAGGACTTTAACACATCTTTTAGGGGGACACAATTCAACCCGCAGCAGTATGTTAGGTATGTTTCATCATCATAATATATAATTTTCCATATTATGTTGGATATGGATGCATAACCCACTTCTCTAAAAGTGATTGCAGTCTACCTGGCCTCAAAATGTTATCCATGTTCACATTTCAGAGTAAAAAATATTACAAGTGACTTTCTGTTGTTACTAACCAAACACATTCAGATATTAACAGCTTAATGACTAACACATTGTTATTTTTCAATATTATTCCTTTATTCAAGAAGTTAGTAAATAAATGTATACATCTCTATTACCCATTTTTGTATCCCCATAGATTTGATATCAGCTATCTGTGTTGGACCCTCAGCATCACAACATATTTTGATTGGGATTCCAAGAATGCAAAGCCTTCACTTTTCTTTTCCAGCCCTTTTCTTAGTGTTAGGTTTGCAGTGATTCAACTTGAGAGATGATGTCTCTTAATTTTTTTTTTTTCTGAGTCAAGAGTAAACTTGTTTCTATTTGCAGTGAATCCCCCAAGCTTGGTGTTCTTCCATAGTATAGCCTGCTACATGTATAAGCATGCATTAAGGCCCAAATGTGTCATCTCTATGACACTTCATGGCATAGAAACCTGAAGCCAACCACATCACACTCATGCTGCTTGTTGTACCATGAATAATGAAATCCTTTTTTCTCTGACCCAGGAGTTTCATGTTTTCTGCCAGCATCAATGGGGACTGTAACAGGTTAACATGTGCGCTTGAAAAGAGGGTAGCATTCCCAGACTCTTCACAGTTAATGGCAATTCAATCAAGAAATGCATTAAAGATAGTACAGTTATCATTAAATTATAACATCTGCAGAGTACTGCAATGTTGAGTGACTTATAATTTGACTTTGTGTTTTTTTATATTGTTGGAGAGATTAAAAGATTGAACAACTATTACTTTTATAATAAAAAAATTTAAAGATTCATCAAGATGGCATCTTCATTTGGTTTGAATTAGTGTGTAATATATAGTTTAAGTAAATTCATACATATTTTAACTTAATTCATCCTTCAGATTTCTACTTAATTGTCTTTTCTTTTTGGAAGATTGTTTTAATCTTTTGCTATTTTTTTAACTTCTTAATCCATATGTCAGTTTTAACTATATATTCCATGTGCAATATTTTGATAAATTAATGATGGTGTGTACTATTTCGCTGGAAACCCCATACAAGCAGAGCTTTCTTTTCCCCCTTTTTAAAAACTCTTTCTCTCTCCTTCCCCCTCCTCTTACTCCTCTTCCTCAATCTTCTTTTTCTTAACATTTTTCTTCAGAGCCTAGCACAGTGCCACTACCTATAGTAGGTATTCAGTATATCTTTATTAGTTAACTAAATTACAAAACTTGGAGGCAAACATCTGGATGCAAAGACATTCATATCTATTCTCGATTCTCCTGCATACAGCTCACCATGATTTTCCAATTACTTTTGGTGTTATGATAATCTCTTTATATTTTATAGATTACAGAATTCTCTCAGGCTGAAATTCCATACCCAGTTCTTTAAAATACATACTTTTATTGAAGGACTTGCAAGATACTTCCTGATCTGAGCATCTGAGCTCCTAAATATTCATCGCCATCTTCCTATATTCCCTATTTTTCACACTCAGATCTTGTCATACACAAAAGTGCCATGATCTTCCTCAGTCTGTGCCTTTGTTTGATTTCATATTTCAACAGGCTCAGTGTAATCACTTTCCAGTTTTTATATTAGGATCATTTCTTTAAGGAGCTGCCTCTGAGGGCCCAGCCCTGGCCTCTACATCATGACTGAAGAATTCCTTCCACAAACTAATTTGCTCCTTTAATCCCCTGTGCTTCCACTACTCTAGCAAAATTTGCATTGCTAAAAAACTTTGCATTTATTTGTCAATTTAATCTTCAAAACGGAAGCCTAAATCTAATTAATGGCAAGAACTTTGCCTTATTCATTGTTGTTATGGCTCTTAGAATAGTACAGGGTGTCAGATAAGTAGCAAATGCAGAATGAAGGAAGAGTGCAGGGATACCCATTAAAGGATCCCAAACTGAACAGCAGCCAAATAATATATATTTGGTTCATAATATTCTTTAAATCATATTCTAAAATAAGTCAAATTTGTACTACATTTTTCAGAATAATTACTGAAATTAACTATAAACACTATTTTAACTTGCCATATTTATTAATATGATTAGCCCAGTGAGAATTATTGTCAGGCTTTTAACATGTAATAGATAAATTTAACTGAATGTTAACAATATGCTAAAAAATATTTTGAGTGTTATATGTACATAAAATGTTTCCCCATAAAAAAATCTTATGAAGTTGGCATTAATAACACCTCTGCTCTAATGACAGGAAAACTGAGGCAGAGAGAGGCTGCATAAGTTGCCCACATAACTAGAAAGTAGCAGAACCATGATTAGTGAGTCTGGCTCCAGAGCTGACAGTTCTGACTTGAAGACTACAAATTTTCACATGCACCTCAGGTAGCATATTCTATACTCTCTCCCTCTTGTTTGCCTCTATGTACCTGCTCTGAACTCCAGAACTGTGCACAGAGCCATAGTCATGCTGTGGTAGACAGAAAAAATTTGAGGAGTATGATGAATAAATTATCAAGATCCTCCATAAATATGGTAAGAAAATGTGAACCTAATAGTCTAGATATGGCTGAGTAGCAGAAATAAAATGAGACCATCATATTCCTTGAGATTTTAAAATATCTATCTTTCACCAATATATAAAATCCTCATCTCCCAGGCTATAGCATCAAGCCTTAATAGACATTTCTCAAAAGAAGTTGTACAAATGGCAAATAGGTATATGAAAAATATTCAGCATCACTAATCATCAGTGTTGAAGGCAAAACCCCAGTGAGATGTAACCTTACCCCAATCAAAATGGCTGTTACCAAAAAGACCAATGACGAAAAAAAAATCCAAACAAGTTCTTATGAGCATGTGGAGAAAAGGTAACTCATACATCATTAGTGGAAATGTAAATTAGTACAGCCATTATAAAAAATACTATGGAAGTTCCTCACAAAAGCTAAAATTAGGACTACCATATGATGCAGTAATATCATTACCAGATATGTATCCAAAGGAAGAGAAAACAATATCTTCAAGAGTTATTTGCACATTCATGTTTATTGCAACATTATTCATGGTAGCCAGATATGGAATCAATCTAAATGCCCATCTACAGGATGAATGGATAAAGAAAATGTGCTATTTATAGACAGTGGAATACTATTCAGCCATAAAACAGAATGAAATCCTGTCATTTGTGGCAACATGGATGAACTTGGAGGACATTATATTCAGTGAAATAAACCAGGCACAGAAACACAAACATAGCATGATTTTACTCATTTGTGGGATCTAAACAACTTGATTTCATACAAGTAGAAAGTAGAATAGTGGTTATCAGAAACTGGGAGGGGAAGTACTTTAAGTTCTGGGGTACATGTGCAGAACGTGCAGGTTTGTTACATAGGTATACACGTGCCATGGTGGTTTACTGCATCCATCCCCACATCGTCTACATTAGATAGTTCTATATCTTTCTTTTATTTAGCTTAAAGGCTTTTTGAAATGAGGCAGAATATGGGTTAAAATGATAAGCCAATAGACTGAGAATGAGCATAAGAAGTAATAGTAATTAAGTGTCAGATGCTTTTATTGAATTTAGGTGCTTTTAAAATAGAAGTGAAAAAATATGATTTGCATTTGCAAATGAATATCTTCAGTAGAAAATATTACCTAGCACCAAGAGACATGTTAATGTTAGGGTTAACGATTTTTAATATTTTTGGATGTTAAAAATCAGGTTATTGAACATTTTAACAACCATTCATATTGTCTTATATGAGAAAGGCAATCTCAAATTCAATCAAGGATAGAAAAGTGGCCTCTTTGTGAGATCAACTGTGCTAGTCATCTGAAAGGTCAATGGCGTCTGCCCTTTTGCAAACCACTTATAAAGCATGGGGGGCCATAGCATCTGTGGGCTTATCTTCCTTTTGCTTCTATAAATAAATCATCTTATTAAGAGCATGGAAAGCAAAGGGTTTTTATGGCAGTAAGGAAAGGATGATTTAGAATGCTGTAAAAAAAAGTAAAGTAGGTCATTTCTAAGGTGATTATAGAAGTAAATAAAATGGGGTATAGTCAGAAATATTACTGAATTTAAATTCTCAAACATCTTATTTTTATAATTTTTTTTTATTTCTGTCATCACTGTGATGCAGAATATGTTTTATCAGGCCACCATTCAGGATGCTGAAGTTTTTCAGATTACTTGAGTAATTTCAGATTGATGGTGCATTTTTGGTTTGATAATAAATATAAATTATTTTAAAATATGATGATTTTAATTTTTGCATTTTTTCTCTTGTAAAAAACATGGCCAGGCACAGTGGCTCATGCCTGTAATCCCAGCACTGTGGGAGGCTG
Source organism: Saguinus oedipus (assembly GCA_031835075.1). Taxonomy (NCBI): domain Eukaryota; kingdom Metazoa; phylum Chordata; class Mammalia; order Primates; family Cebidae; genus Saguinus; species Saguinus oedipus. The sequence continues at coordinate 10,884,748 of CM063169.1, read as the reverse complement.
AAGCGGGTGGATCATGAGCTCGGGGGATTGAGACCAGCCTGGCCAACATGGTGAAACCCTGTCTCTACTAAAAATACAAAAATTAGCTGGGTGTGGTGGCACACACCTGTCATCCCAGCTACTCGGAGGCTGAGGCAGGAGAATTGCTTGAACCCAGGAGGTGGAGACTGCAGTGGGCCCAGATGGCCCCATCGTACTTCAGCCTGGCTACAGTTCAAGACTCAGTCTCAAAAACAATAATAGTTATAGTAATAATGGTAATAATGCTATGAGAAATAGATAGAAGTTACGTAAAAGTAACTTGCTTATAGGTTAATCATTCAAAGCTTGATTAGAACATGGTGTCAAGTTGTTAAAAATATCTATTGTGAAATAATTTTAAGTATGTATAAAACAAAAAGATCAATATTTCCAGGTTTCTTATGATATATAATGTGATTTTCTATTCTAACAGTTTGAATATGCTCTCCAATTTTAGTTGAATAATTCTCTGACAAATATGCAATCTTGGCTTGACTTACCTCCAAATCGTATTATCTGAAAGAATAATAACATGCTTCTGCAGTTTTCTTTCTATCGTGAATGTGTCCACATTTATTGAAAGTTAAAATTGCACTAGGAATTTATAATCACCCTATAAATGTCCTTATATTCAAAGATAAGTGATACAGACTTATCTTTGTTATTACTAAAATTTTGATCTGACAGTATACAACACTTGGATATGTAGAGCTTCAATGAATACTTAGAAGTATTTATTTTACATGTAATATAACAAATGCTCAATAATTGTTATTATTCATGAATGCAGTACTACAGAAATAGTACTACTGACATCTTTTAAGATATTCAGACAGGCCGATTGAGGAGGCCTTAATGATGACGTCAATAGCAACATACAGGAATAGTGAATTTACTCCTTAAATAACAGAGCTGGGCCGGGTGCGGTGGCTCACGCCTGTAATCCCAGCACTTTGGGAGGCCGAGGCGGGTGGATCACGAGGTCGAGAAATCGAGACCATCCTGGTCAACATGGCAAAACCCCGTCTCTACTAAAAATATAAAAATTAGCTGGGCATGGTGGCCCGTGCCTGTAATCCCAGATACTCAGGAGGCTGAGGCAGGAGAATTGCCTGAACCCAGGAGACGGAGGTTGCGGTGAGCCGAGATCGCGCCATTGCACTACAGCCTGGGTAACAAGAGCGAGACTCCGTCTCAAAACAAAAACAAAAACAAAAACAAAAACAAATAAAAACAGAGCTAGCATTCATTTAATTTTAATCTGTGAAGGATCTTTTTGTGATCTCATTGTGGACTGTGTGTGTGTGTGTGCGCGCGCGTGTGTGTGTGTGTATAGCAAAATGCTTTTTATTTTTTGTGCATCAATATAAATTCTAATAATGGATTCTTCTGAATATAGTTGTATTTAAAATAAAATTTATAAAAACCCAGAGGCAAACAAACATTTTCAGCATATAAACCATTTTATTCTCTAAGTTTGTATGTTGTAGCATTCTGTTGACATTGTCATAAAAGGAAGCAGTCCTATGTGTCTGTGAAAACAGAGGACAGATTCAGGATGCCGGTAAGTACTCCAGAGACTACCTGCAACTGATCAGAAGGTAGCTGGATTTCCACAGCAATTTCATCTTTGACCTTCTAACTTGGCCATTGTTTTTGTGATTCTGTGCAATGGGCACCTGTTAACTTGGAATTCCGTAGAGACCTTGGGTCTCCTTTCACTGACTTTCAATCGCACATCAGATTGTAGCAATTTTTAGCTACTATTAACCCAGTCTGGTTTCAAATTGTTGACCTGTAGGTCAGAGGCCCATTACTAATCCCTGGAGCAATTCAGTCTCTTAGTTATTATGTGTCATTTAGTAGACTTGATTCATGTGCACATCTCTTAGCAACGTCAATAGAACTTCTGTGTGAAGATCAAGAGTGATGAAGGGCCCAGATTTTAATGAAAAAATACAATAGAAGAGCTGGGTTAGTTTTGTGATTTTGAGACATGACATCTCATTGATTACGAAGAGGGATCTATGTGTGCACAAAACCCAATGTGGCTATTGCATACATGAGAAAAACATACAATTTTAGAGAAGTATAGAACATGAGGAATTTTTCTCGTTTTCCAACACAATTAATGTATATATGTAAGTGAGCTGTGCTGCTTTTAATCCTCATTTTGCTTTTACAGTAATCACTTTTGCAGAAAAGATGTTATTTATTCAGGTTAAACAATGCAGTGCATTATGATAGCTTTGAGACTATATTTTTATGCAATATGCATTTTGTAGTTATAAGGATTTTTTTAAAGAAATGCATTATATTAGATCTGTTTGTGTAAGAGGAAGAAATCAGTTATTAAAACATAGAAATATAACAGGAAAGTATAACAGGAGGGACAGAGAATAAATTAATTTATAGGAAGGGCTGTATTAGAGAGCAATATAAACAACTGCTTTCCATTTTCATGGAGGATACAGAGTGTGGGTGCAGGGAAGGAGAAGTTAGATCTGAGCTAAAATATGTTAAAGAAAAATATGGTTATATTCCAGTCAATTAAATAATGACTATAATAACAACAGACATTTATTAAGGGCTTACTATGATGTCAGTATAACTAAAGCACTTAGCAATGCATTAACCCATTTAAGACTCAAAAAGCAAAATTAAACAGTCACTAAGCATTACCATGGATTTTCTTAATCTTAAAGAAGAGGAAGGTGAGGCACAGAAAGGCTAAATCACATACTGCTGGCCAGTCCTAGTCCCTGGTTTGAACCCAGGCAGCCAGGCAGTCTTCAGAGCCTACACACTCAACCACATTCTCGTTGAGTAAAGTTCCGCCTGCATCCTTTAGACTGTAACTGAGAGTTACTATAGAATCAGTCTCCTCATTTCTTCCAGATATGTATGTTAATCCCCATTCCCCTATTTCTATTACTAAATAATATCATAGTTCTTCTTGTCTTGTAACTTTAAATTCTCAGTCATCTTCAGGTCCTTGTTATCCTCCATGCCCTGCATTTAATCATCCATAAAGTCCTGTCCCTGACAACTGCACATCTTCCCTTCTTTTGCTTATCCTCTTGCTTCCCCTCTGAGCTTAATCTCCCTTGCATTTCTACCAGAAGATTGCAAAGTATCACTAGGTCATGTTAAAGTGATTCATCATTACTCAAGATGAATCACTTTAAGAATCAATTAAGTTTGTGGAATTATCTCTTTTAAACCTCCCAAACCCCTCTATTACCAATGTAATAAATAATAAATCAAGAATTTAGCCTGAAGTTTGGTTTTCACTGTGACCTTCCAGACCCATCTTCCACTGGTCTTCCACACAAGCTGCTACACATTCTTGAGTCAAGCTGTTATTTACATGCTTACAGTATGCCTCCATATCTCTACCCTTGTTCTCTCACTCATGTCCCTCTTCCATGTGCAATTCACTTGACCGTCATGTGACTCCCCAAAATTCTTGCCTTGCTTCCACAGTCTTCAGTGACTCCCTTTCCAATCTCAGCAATCATTTGACCTCCAAGTGCTCAGTGATTATCATCCTTACACTGCCATCTACTTTTGCTCACTTTGTGGTCTTTTAATGGAAACATACATGCTGGAGGGAAATTGAATTATTATGTACCTTTCTCAAAACAACCTGTGCACTTAACTAAAATCTCAGATTCTTAGGCCCTCCTCTCCATCTACTGAATGAGAATTGTTGGCACCTTCAAGTCATTTACTGCAGCTGGGCTGCCTTATCTTAATTCACCCAAAGGATGGCAACAACCGCGGTGACTCCTTAGCAATTTATTAGACGGTCATTCAGTGTCCCTTCATACCCATTGATTATGAATGCAGTTCACTGATTTCATTGTGGCTGATGACAGGGTAGGTAATAAAAGCAGATGGCCCATGTTTCCACTACAGTTTTTAATTTACTGCATGACATATCACAGATCATCTAATGGATTTCCTATTTGAAGAAAGTAGTTAATAAGTCACATTTCATTTTTCCTGTCCCCTCCCTTGGTTTCCTTATTAGTAAAATCACACTTAGAAACTACATAGTAAAGTGGACCAAAGAAAGCATCATTTTTCCACATAAGACCAGTCAGTGTTTCTATTCATAGTTGAGCTTCTCTATTTAACCTCTCATTCCCAGAACTCACAGTCATGATATTTCCCGTGGTTTCTGTGGACAAAGATGTCCTTGAGGCAAAGTGTTCTTAGGGTTTCTGCTTTGGCAGTCTTCCAAGGGCTGAGTCCTAATCTAGAAAAAAGAAACATGAATATGGCATCAACTTGAAGGACCCATGTCTAGGATGCTTACCTGTGTTCATACAAGGTATGTGTGCCTGATGGTTTCCTAATCCACAACAAAGTACCTTTTCCCAATGCAGGTAAGAAGTTAACATCACATAATTCTTAGTGAAGCTCCTTTTCTCCTTTTTTCACTTGAAAATGGATAATAGAAACTCCTTTAGTCTACTTAGAACATTCAACAAAGTCTCATTGTGCTATCCTCTGTTTACTTTTAGCTTTCTGAGAATAACAAAAGGAAATATTGGGAAGAGGTAGCTTGTGAGGGCTTTTTGGCAGTTAAGAAAACAAATGTAAGTTTAGCACATACTGCTGCACAAAGGATGAAAGGTTACCACATTGGTAGCTAGATGGTTTCAATAGTCATTGCTTTAGAATTGTCTTCCGACAGAAAGGACTTTTCTCTAATGTAATACGTTGCATCTTAGAATTTTGATTTCTTTGCAAAATTTTAATAAAAGAAATATAGCTATAGTTACCCAAATCATAGTTTATTGTATCCACTTTATAAAAATGAGTACATTCTTGGCTTTACTTGAAAACAACAAAAAATATTTTTATGAGAAAATGCTTTCACATCAGACAAATTTTCTAGTGAACATAGGATGCACAGAAAAGGTTTTTTTTTTTCAGTCTGAAAGAGGTTATTAAAAGATACTTTAGTGAGTAATGAATAAAGGACCTAGCATGTTTACACCATTGTTCATATTGACCTAATGGAAAGCCAGAGGAGAAGGCAAAAGCCTACCCCCATAGGTATCATCAGTCACCGAGGAAGTAAATCTTTCTGTACCTTTTAGTAGACTGTAAGCTGCTTTTGGTAGTAGGAGGGCTTGATAAGCTATAACTTTATTTGCACCTTACAGAGTAATACCATACACCATCAAAACAGAAATAAAAGTCACTTTGACTTGAGCACTTTCACTAAACATAAATAGTTATTTTATTTTATCAGGCTGGGATTTGAGATGCACTCATTCATTATAGTTCTTTTTCTTTTATGGATTATCTCTTTTGTTCAATTGAATTAATTCATATTTCAGTGAACATTCTGTTTTATTTCTAAAAGTGTGATGAATTATAATGATACTTCTGTAATTTAACATGTTTTATGCATTTTAATAGCAGAGGCACAGTAGTTTGTCATGAACAATAATATTGCCTATGCTAAGAAGCACTAAATATGTATCTTTCTCTACATAGAAATGTAGCATGTGTGCATTTTTTAGTTTATTTTAGCCTGATGAAGAAAGATGTATATTATTTTTCTTTGTATTAATTTTCTCTTCTATTTAATGTAGCAACTTCAATTGTTCTCAAGCCAGCTATATCTTTTGTCTTATTTTTATTTAAAATATTAATCCACTAACTTAATTTTTATCTTTTCCCATTTTTTGAAATTTAATAAATGCAGTCACAGAATTTTCTCTCCTTAGCCTGGGAATGTAAATAAATATACAAAAATATAATGAATGTGAATAGAATTGAATAGAAACATTAGTCAATAGCAAGGATTGAAGAAATAACATGTTATAAGGCAAGGGAAAAAAGCTAGTTTCAATTAGCCTAATATGACACAAATTCCTAATATATATCACTTCTCTACTTAATAAATTATATTTAGTAAAGTTATCTTTTATGTAACCATTACCCATATATTCAGTAATTTTGTTTGTAAGTAAATTATTTTGTTAACAAAAAATAAAAAGGTCAAGAATACTGTACAACCTATTATACTATAAACTTCATATAATATAGTCACACTAATATTGTAGAATACTGATTTAATTTTATTTCTCTTAAATTTTTTTCTTAATTACTCATTTTATATTATATTTTATTTTTTTAAACTTTTTTTATTGCATTTTAGGTTTTGGGGTACATGTGCAGAACATGCAAGATAGTTGCATAGGTACACACATAGCAGTGTGTTTTGCTGCCTTCCTCCCCTTCACCCACATTTGACATTTCTCCCCAGGCTATTTCTCTCCAGCTACCCGCCCCCACTGTCCCTCCCCTATTCCCCCCAATAGACCCCAGTGTGTAGTACTCCCTTCCCTGTGTCCATGTGTTCTCATTTTTCATCACCCGCCTATGAGTGAGAATATGCGGTATTTAATTTTCTGTTCTTGTGTCAGTTTGCTGAGAATGATGTTCTCCAGATTCATCCATGTCCCTACAAAGAACACGAACTCATCATTTTTGATTGCTGCATAATATTCCATGGTATATGTGCCACATTTTCCCAGTCCAGTCTATCATCAATGGGCATTTGGGTTGGTTTCAGGTCGTTACTATTGTAAACAGTGCTGCAATGAATATGCGTGTGCATGTGACCTAATAGTAGAACGATTTATAGTCCTTTGGATATATACCCAGTAATGGGATTGCTGGGTCAAATGGAATTTCTATTTCTAAGGCCTTGAGGAATTGCCACACTGTCTTCCACAATGGTTGAACTAATTTACACTCCCATCAACAGTGTAAAAGTGTTCCTATTTCTCGACATCCTCTCCAGCATCTGTCTCCAGATTTTTTAATGATCACCATTCTAACTGACATGAGATGGTATCTCAATGTGGTTTTGATTTGCGTCTCTCTAATGACCAGTGATGATGAGCATTTTTTTATATGTTTGTTAGCCTCATGTATGTCTTCTTTTGTAAAGTGTCTGTTTATATCCTTTGCCCATTTTTGAATGGGCTTGTTTGTTTTTTTCCTGTAAATCTGTTTGAGTTCTTTGTAAATTCTGGATATCAGCCCTTCATCAGATGGGTAAACTGCAAATTTTTTTTCCCATTCTGTTGGTTGCCGATTCACTCTAGTGATTGTTTCTTTTGCCGTGCAGAAGCTGTGGAGTTTGATTAGGTCCCATTTGTCTATTTTGGCTTTTGTTGCCAATGCTTTTGGTGTTTTGTTCATGAAGTCCTTGCCTACTCCTATGTCCTGAATGGTTTTGCCTAGATTTTCTTCTAGGGTTTTTATGGTGTCAGGTCTTATGTTTAAGTCTTTAATCCATCTTGAGTTAATTTTAGTGTAAGGTGTCAGGAAGGGGTCCAGTTTCTGCTTTCTGCACATGGCTAGCCAGTTTTCCCAACAGCATTTATTAAACAGGGAATCCTTTCCCCATTTCTTGTTTCTGTTAGGTTTATCAAAGATTGTATGGTTGTAGATAAGTTGTGTTGCCTCTGATGCATCTATTCTGTTCCATTGGTTTATATCTCTGTTTTGGTACCAGTACCATGCTGTTTTGATTACTGTAGCCTTGTAGCATAGTTTGAAGTCTGGTAGTGTGATTCCTCCCGCTGTGTTCTTTTTGCTTACAATTGACTTGGCTATGTGGGCTCTCTTTTGGTTCCATATGAAGTTCATGGTGGTTTTTTCCAGTTATGTGAAGAAAGTCAATGGTAGCTTGATGGGGATAGCGTTGATTCTGTAAATTACTTTGGGCAGTATAGCCATTTTCATGATATTGATTCTTCCTAACCATGAACATGGAATGTTTCTCCATCTGTTTGTGTCCTCTCTTATTTCATTGAGCAGTGGTTTGTAGTTTTCCTTGAAGAGGTCCCTTACGTTCCTTGTGAGTTGTATTCCTAGGTATTTTATTCTTTTTCTAGCAATTGTGAATGGCAGTTCATTCTTGATTTGGTTCTCTTTAAGTCTGTTATTGTTGTATAGGAATGCTTGTGATTTTTGCACATTGATTTTATATCCTGAGACTTTGCTGAAGTAGCGTATCGGTTTCAGGAATTTCTGGGCTGAGATGATGGGGTCTTCTAGGTATACTATCATGTCATCTGCGAATAGAGACAATTTGGCTTCCACCTTTCCTATTTGAATACCCTTTATTTCTTTTTCTTGCCTGATTGCTCTGGCTAGAACTTCCAGTACTATATTGAATAGGAGTGGTGAAAGAGGGCATCCTTGTCTAGTGCCGGATTTCAAAGGGAATGCTGCCAGTTTTTTCCTATTAAGTATGATATTGACTGTTGGTTTGTCGTAAATAGCTTTTATTACTTTGAGATACGTTTCATCAATACCGAGTTTATTGAGGGTTTTTAGCATAAAGGGCTGTTGAATTTTGTCAAATGCCTTCTCTGCGTCAATTGAGATAATCATGTGGTTTTTGTTTTTGGTTCTGTTTATGTGGTGAATTACATTTATAGACTTGCGTATGTTGAACCAGCCTTGCATCCCCAGGATGAATCCTATTTGATCATGATGGATAAGTTTTTTGATGTGCTCTTGCAATCGGGTTGCCAGTATTTTATTGAAGATTTTTGCATCTATGTTCATCATGGATATTGGCCTGAAGTTTTCTTTTCTTGTTGAGTCTCTGCCGGATTTTGGTATTAGGATGATGTTGGTCTCATAAAATGATTTGGGAAGGATTCCGTCTTTTTGGATTATTTGGAATAGTTTCAGAAGGAATGGTACCAGCTCCTCTTTGTGTGTCTGGTAGAATTTGGCTGTGAACCCATCTGGACCTGGACTTTTTTTGTGTGGTAGGCTCTTAATTGCTGCCTCAACTTCAGACCTTGTTATTGGTCTAGTCATAGTTTCAGCTGCCTCCTGGTTTAGGCTTGGGAGGACACAGGTGTCCAGGAATTTATCCATTTCTTCCAGGTTTACTAGTTTATGTGCATAGAGTTGTTTGTAGTATTCTCTGATGATGGTTTGAATTTCTGTGGAATCTGTGGTGATTTCCCCTCTATCGTTTTCTATTGCATCTATTTGGTTGTTCTCTCTTTTCTTTTTTATCAGTCTGGCTAGTGGTCTATTTTGTTGATCTTTTCAAAAAACCAACTCTTGGATTTATTGATTTTTGAAGGGTTTTTCATGTCTCTATCTCCTTCAGTTCTGCTTTGATCTTAGTTATTTCTTGTCTTCTGCTAGGTTTTGAGTTTTTTTGATCTTGCTCTTCTAGCTCTTTCAATTTTGATGATAGGGTGTCAATTTTGGATCTCTCCACTCTTCTCATGTGGGCACTTATTGCTATATATTTTCCTCTCCAGACTGCTTTAAATGTGTCCCAGAGATTCTGGTATGTTGTGTCTTTATTCTCGTTGGTTTCAAAGAACATCTTTAATTCTGCCTTCATTTCATTGTTTATTGAGTCAACATTCAAGAGCCAGTTGTTCAGTTTCCATGAAGCTGTGCAGTTCTGAGTTAGTTTCTGAATTCTGAGTTCTAACTTGATTGCACTATGGTCTGAGAGGCTGTTAGTTATTATGTCAGTTATTTTGCATTTACTAAGGAGTGCTTTACTTCCAATTATGTGGTCAATTTTAGAGTAGTTGTGATGTGATGATGAGAAGAATATATATTCTGTGGATTTGGGGTGGAGAGTTCTGTAAATGTCTATCAGGTTTGCTTGTTCCAGGTCTGAGTTCAAGCCCTGGATATCCTTGTTAATTTTCTGTCTGGTTGATCTGTCTGATATTGACAGTGGAGTGTTAAAGTCTCCCATTATTATTGTGTTAGTCTAAGTCTCTTTGTAAGTCATTAAGAACTTGCCTTATATATCTGGGTGCTCCTGCATTGGGTCCATATATATTTAGGATCATTAGCTCTTCTTGTTGTATTGATCCTTTTACCATTATGTAATGACCTTCTTTGTCTCTTTTGATCTTTGTTGCTTTAAAGTCTGTTTTATAAGAGATGAGAATTGCAACTCCTGCTTTTTTTTGCTCTCCATTTGCTTGGTAAATCTTTCTCCATCCCTTTATTTTGAGCCTTTGTGTATCTTTGCATGTCAGATGGGTTTCCTGGATACAGCACACCGATGGGTTTTGGTTTTTTATCCAATTTGCCAGTCTGTATCTTTTGATTGGTGCATTTAGCCCAGTTACATTTAGGGTTAATATTGTTATGTGTGAGTTTGATACTGCCATTTTGATGCTAGCTGGCTGTTTTGCCTTTAGTTGATGCAGATTCTTCATTTTATTGATGCTCTTTAGCATTTGGTATGTTTTTGGAATGGCTGGTTCTGGTTGTTCCTTTCTACCTGTAGTGCCTCTTTCAGGAGCTCTTGTAAAGCAGGCCTAGTGGTGACAAAATCTCTGAGTACTTGCTTGTTTTCAAAGGATTTTATTTTTCCTTCACTTATGAAGCTCAGTTTGGCAGGATATGAAATTCTGGGTTGAAAGTTCTTTTCTTTAAGGATGTTGAATATTGGCCCCCACTCTCTTCTGGCTTGTAGGATTTCTGCCAATAGATCTGCTGTGAGTCTGATGGGCTTCCCTTTATGGGTGACCCGACCTTTCTCTCTGGCTGCCCTTAGTATTTTCTCCTTTATTTCAACCCTGGTGAATCTGACGATTATGTGCCTTGGGGTTGCTCTTCTTGCGGAATATCTTTGTGGTGTTCTCTGTATTTCCTGGACTTGAATATTGGCCTGCCTTGCTAGGTTGGGGAAATTTTCCTGGATAATATCCTGAAGAGTATTTTCCAGCTTGGATTCATTCTGTTCATCACATTCTGGTACACCTATCAAACATAGGGTAGGTCTCTTCACATACTCCCACCATTCTTGGAGACTTTGTTCATTCATTTTTGCACTTTTTTCTCTAATCTTGGTTTCTTGTTTTATTTCATTGAGTTGATCTTTGACTTCTGATATTCTTTCTTCTGCTTGGTCAATTCAGCTGTTGAAACTTGTGCATGCTTTGTGAAGTTCTTGTGTTGTGTTTTTTAGCTCATTCAATTCATTCACATTCCTCTCTAAGTTGTACATTCTTGTTATCATTTCCTAGAATCTTTTTTCAAATCTTTTTTCAAGGTTCTTAGTTTCTTTGCATTGATTTAGAACATGTTCTTTTAGCTCATGGAAGTTTCTCATTATCCACCTTCTGAAGTCTGTTTCCATCATTTCATCACACTCATTCTCCGTCCAGCTTTGTTCCCTTGCTGGTGAGGAGTTTTGGTCCTTTGTAGGAGGCGAGGTGTTTTGGTTTCAGGTGTTTTTCTCCTTTTCGGACTGGTTTCTTCCCATCTTTGTGGGTTTATCCACCTGTCATCTGAGTAGTTGCTGACTTTTCAGTTGGATCTCTGAGTGGGTGCCTAGATTGTTGATGATGACGTATTTCTGTTACTTAGTTTTCCTTCTAATGGTCTAACCCCTCTGCTGTACGACTGCTGAGATCCACTCCAGGCCCTGTTTGTCTGGGGTACACCTGTAGCAGCTGCCGAACAGTGAGGGATGCTACCAGATTTTTCTTCTGCTGTCTTTGTCCCAGAATGATGCCTGCCAAATGTCAGTCTGATCAGTCCTTTCTGAGGTGACTCTTTGGATATACAGGGGTCAGGGACCTGCTGGAGGAGGCGATCTGTACTTTATAGGAGCTCAAGTGCTGAGCTGTGAGCTCCACTGATCATTCATGGCTGTTAGGCAAGTATGTTTAAGACTGCTGCAGCAGAACTCATAAAACCCCCTTTTTTTCCTCAGATGCTTTCTCTCGGGGAGTTAGAGCTTTCTTTATGAGTATCCATTGCACTGTCCTGCCCAGCTAGGAGGCAGTCTAGTCACTATTTGCCTGCTGAGGCTCCGCCCTGCTGCCATGGGCTCCGCCCTGTTGTTGTGGGCTCCACCCTGTTGGTGGAGTCTCTCTGTTATGGCAAGTTGCCTTGGCAATGGCAGGCTGCGTCAGCAATGGGAGTGTATCTCAGTAGGGGCGGAATGCCTCGGTAATGGCGGACGCCCCTCCTCCACCGAGCTGCACCATCCTGGGTTCAGCTGTGCCTGCCGTGAAACTCTCAACCCCGAGCCTTTCGAATCGCCATTTTGTTTGGCCCTGTGTGGGTGGGACCCTCCAAGCCTGATCACCTGGCTCCCTGCCTCAGAGCCCTTTTTTGTTTTTAAAAGTTGAACAGTTGACTCTCTACCAGGTGTTTCAGTCGCCTGCTGATAGGACACTGAGATCTGTGTGATTTCCCATGCAGTGACTCACTGCGCCAGCTCAAACGTCACTTCCTGGGAATTTCCTGGTCTGGCTCACTGTCCAAGTCCCATTTAATCAGATGGATATGCTAATCTGCCCTCCCAAATCTCAGATTGCTGGTTGAATAGGGCACCCAGACCAGTGCATTTTGTGCAGAGTGCTGCTACGCTGTGGCACTGGCTGAGATGGCCGTGCCAGCCAAAACAGCTGCGCTGGCATCCCGTGTCTCTCCTACACCTGGGAATTTCCCCATTCTGTGGGCAACAAAGATTCGTCTGGAAATGCGGCTTGCACACACCCTCTGCGTCTTCACTGAGAGCTGCAATCCTGAGTTGCTCCTACTGCACCAACTTCTTTTTCCTTTCCATCCTCATTTTATATTTTATATATTATTCAGTTTTTCACTTTAAAATGATTATCATCTTAATACAGTGTATCATGAATCAGAGTATAATAGCCAATGTTTTGATTTGTCATAAGGCATATACATTCTAAAATTGGCTATAACAATAAGCCAAAATATTTCAACTTAAGTAATGTAAAATACAAAACTCTGCAACTAAAGTAAAATTGTCAGCTATCAATTTTCATATAGTATGATGCATGGCTAAATAACAGGAAACTTTTAAAATAAGACATTTAAAAGACTTAATGAATTTTTTGCTCTAGTTTCATTATATACCAACATGTTTGTCAGAAGCGCCAAAATGATAAGTGTTTTTAAATCCATAGTAATAGGAGCAGAGCACATGAATCAAAGGAAACAAACTATCTGTTCTTTGCTACTGAGACTATGCTCTGGCCTTGGCTCACTTGAGCAAGAGCTGAAAACCCCATAACCAGAAAATGAAGTCAAGAACAGCAAAGGATTTAGGAACAAAAGAAAACAAGGAACGTCTGAGGAAAACAAGGGTGGCACTCTCCCAAAGACAGGTGACCATGCTGACTGTTCTGAATAGTTTCTATGATTGTCATTTGAAGAATGTGCTGCTTTCTTAGTGTGGACATTAAAAACAAAACTCTATGCAGAAGTAGAAATTACACGAATACAGAATGTTGTTGATCTACCTAAGAATTTATTGCAATTCAAGTAATAGTCATGAAATGGACTTTCTTGAGGGCATCCATTTTCCTGTTTCTGGATGGACCAGCAGTATTGGATACTTCAGATGAGGTTGTGAATTTCATTGTTTTGTTTCGTTTTATTTCATTTTACGGGGGGCAGAAGCTCTGGCTGACTTCCAAGGTGATTTCACTAATAAATACCTTTAATCTGGCTTTCTCTGTTTTGCTTTGACTTACTGTTTATTCTGAATCAACTCTACCACTAGCCTTCAACAGACCAGAAGACTTCAAATCCACTTGACCTGTTTCTCTGACTTTGCATCTCCAGGTGCTCGGCAAATCCACTAAGCTCTTCCTTCAAAAGGTACCAAGAGCATGACTACTTTCCACCACCTTCTGCTACCAGTAGGTGTCTCCCCAACAATGGTCATCACCAAACTGCCAGGCAGTTTTTTAAAACTTCAATAGCTCCCAATTTCTTTCAAACTAAAAGCCAAACTTATTCACATGGTGGGTGGAGGGGGAACCTCATCTTTTCCATATCTTGGTTCATATGTCATTTTCTCAATGAGACCTGACTTGACAAATTTATTAAAGATTTCATCTTAGCCATTTGTTTCCCTGAGCAGCACTCCCAATTCACTGTACTTTGTTGTTCATTTTTATATCTCCATAGCATTTATTCCCTTTTACTTTACTATACATTATTTATTACTTCTTTTATTTTTTTCTCTCATGGCTGAAATATAAGCAGAGATTATTTTCTGGTTGGTTCACTGATGTATCCTAAATGTCCCAAATAGTTTCTGTCACTTAAAAAGTACCTGGTACATATTTGTTGAATACATTATTATTTTTCACATATTATGAAGATGTTTTGGTCCCTGGCCTTTAGTATTTTTCCAACTATGTTGTAAATTTTATCCATACATATTTTAATAAAGGTATACTTTATGTAGAGTAAAATGTATGACCTTAAGCACATATTTCAAAGATTTTTTTGACAGATGAATATATCCATGTAACCTACCACTCTATCAAATTATAATGCAATACAAATGTTAATTTCATTTCTATCACGATTAGGTTAGAATATTCTAAGGCTTATGTAATCATGACATGAAATCAAACAGTATGTACCATTTTATATTTTTTCACTCAGTCTTACGTCTGAGCCTCACTCATGTTGTTGCAGGCATCCGTTGCTTATTCTTGGTGTAATTTATACTTTTCTTATTTTCATTCTACTATACAAACTGCAGCTTGCAAATTAGAATTCTCACCTTTAGATTTTTTTCCAGAGGATTAATTTGCCTTTCTACTCCTGGCCTTATAGATGTATGTCATTTAACATTTTTGATACAAGCAACATGCTGATTGACAGGCACACAAGGCCAGTGCTTGAGATGAATACAGTGGAGCGGCTGGAGAGTTTGCTTCTATGATTACCAATTTTCCCTCTTGTTTACGTGTGTTCCATCTCTTAAAGCAGTGATGGATGAAAATGTGTATGGATCTATCCAATCTGTCCTAGTACTTTATATCCTTTGATTGTCTTAAAAGCTCCAGGTGCTATTTGCTCTAGGAGCATCAGCTCTTCCACTTCTGTTTCCAAGGCTTCCTGGCATTATTCATTTTGTTAAACAAATATCATTCTTGACACTCATATTTCTAGCGACTCTGGCAAATTTATACAAAAGGAGCCTATGTAGTTCCAGTAACCTCACTTAAAGTAATTCTGAAAATTAATTTTTCATGCAACTTTTGCCATTTGTGGTGAAATGGATTCAAACTAAGGGGATTCTATCAAAATTCTGGACCTGGAGCTGGTCTCACTTAGCTGCAGTCAGCTTTCTGTGCACAGACTTGAGGAATAAGACATTTAATAATTTGAAGATTAACATCTAATGATAGAATTTTATAAATATTTCTTTCTCTACCTTAAAACCCTTTCTCACATGTAACCAATTCAAATAAATCTTATTTTTAAATAGGCCATTATGTCATGAGTGGCAAATGTGATGATGCAAATAAGTACACCATTTGAATGTAAATGAATTGGCATAATTTTAAAATTAACTATAATTATGGAAATTGACCTTTGACATTGTAATATCAGTAAAAGCCTTTTGTTTAAATTAAAAAAGGATTTATAGATTTCAGAGATATGGGAATATTGATCTCAAAATTTAAATTCAAGTTTTAAGAAATGGTTCATAGATGTCTGCTTTTACCCCTTCAGAGATGGTGACACAAACATAAAATACTCTGGGCTAATTGTTTTAGTAGTAAATTTATGGATTTCACAAGTTACCTAAAAGGTATTTAAACAGAGGAAAGCATTTCTATTTTCCAGCAGAATTGGCCAAATGATTAGTTTAAGTTGTCATGGATCAGAACAGAGAAAGGGCTAGACCGGATGTTCCGCTGCTGAGAACACATATTCCAAATGCTCTAAGAAGTGTGTGTTGAAAGTAAGTCACACAAATTTCCAAGGACCGTTTGAAAACAAGGGCTGCAATGGAAAAGAGAACACTGGTTATAAACTCAAGAACAAAGTGGGAAGTGAGGAATCTAGAGAAGCTGACTCAAAACTGCCAGATTAATTGGAGTAGTTGGAAGTTTAGAGAAATCATATCAGAGGACAATAAGAGACAGCAGGAAGATGCTCAGTAGTGAGCAGATCAGGAATGTGTGCATAAGTTCCAGCAGTAAATTCTTTCTCAAACACCAATATTCAGGTGGACATACAGTGTAGTATATAAGTCAGCAGACCATGTGGCTGTTTCATGTGTTTTTCAGTGACTAAAAAAATTGGAAAATAGTATATAGGGACTCCTTTTCATTCCTTGATAATATCTTCCTTAGAATTTTAGGCCCAGAGCTGACAGTATGTTTCAGCAACTCATTAATAATTAAAAAATAAATACAGGGAGAAGCTCCTCTTAGACACAAGCATAAAAATGAGCCAGATGTCAGTGGACATGCATTCTGATCTTTCTCCTAATCCGTTAAGAAAAGGGAAAAATCAGGTAAACGATTTTCCAGTGCAAAGAGCTGCGTTAAGTATATTCATTTTTCTCTGTTTGTCTTATTAAATTGTCTTTTTTGAAAACTGATAGACAACATATCTATTCAGTTACTTTTTTATATATGCATGCCATAAGTGGCAATTGCAAGTAAAACATTTTAGTCTCTCATATTTAACATAAGTTCAGTTAAAACAGAAGTTGTTATCAGTTATACATATGTACTTCAATTTATAAATAAGCAAGAATACCCAAGTTCAAAAAAGGACACTAGCTTTATTTGAGACTTATAAATATAGTTTTCCCTCAATCAAAATTTATCAGTTCTAAAAGTCAAGTATACATTCCATTATCTGTGTCTGTTTTCATAACATCATGTTGACATGTCATTAGTAAGAGCGTAGACTTGAGAGGGTGACTTTGTGACAGATTTCATTAAAAATAAAATATTCTTTAAGATTAAGGGCCAAATGGGGAAAAAAATAAGACAAGTGAAGTAAATAGCCTGTCTTGAAATTGAGAGGACTTTCTTCTTAATAACTCGGTTTTCCCGACGAGATGCAGACCTCTGCTTTGTAAAGACCCAGTGTTTCCAATGCAGTAGCCTCATGGAATTACTCTGCTCCTAGGTATTTGTGGCAATGAATAGCAATGTACGTGTGTATGAAGAAGTAAATGGTGTGCACAGAATGGCCTTTTAAATCACTGCCTACAGTTATTTTAAAATATTGACTTTCTTGTAACAATAAATCCACTTTTTGGGTTCTCAGCCACCATCTGAATTGCAATGTGATGTAAATGAGGAAGCAACTCTCTGTGATTGGCATTCACCTTCTCACTGCCAGCCTCTCACTGGGCACCCACACATGGCATGCCACTGATTTGTATGCAGTGCTAAATCATCCTATCTACCAGCTAGCTCTGTGGCAGATGTATTTGACCACAGCCTCTGATAGCATTCAGTAAGTAATTTCCTGTTGAGCTGTTTACTCAAGTGCTCGACTTTTTGACTGTTTGCTAATGGCTCTGCAAACTGAGGCTGTAAAATCTACCCAGTGTCATTCTTTCTCCCGTTCTTCATTATTCCCTCTTCAGGCTAGTTTCAGACAATGGATTTTCTTCCTGTAAGAGAAATAGTTTTGATGTTTCAATTTTAATTTTTCAATTAAACAGAAGCACAAAAATGGATTACATAGTTTAAACTACTTCAAATTGTTTAAAGCTTCTACAGTTTATAAAGATCATCTTGATTTTTCCAAAATATCGACAATAAATAAAGGGTAAATTATTACAATGTAATCTTCTTAGGTAAGATTGTTAGTACATGTTCATGAGAAAAATTGTGTTATGGGAATAATAAAGGCACATAGATACATAAATAAAGTTATGGCTTTCGAAACATTGAAGATGTGAATATCCATATAGAAGTAAAGACAATAACTAAGTGTTGGAGATTTTCTTTCTCTAGGGTACACTGGAGTAAATTTGTTACTGTGGTGACATAATTATTTTAAATTATTCCTTTGAAAAGTGTACAGAATTCTAGACTTGCTCATTTGTAGCATATGTGTTTTCTCTTAATTTCTTTTCATTGATCAGATTCGCCAGAATTAGTTGGGGGTATTATAAATTGAAATAAATACAATGACATTAAATATAATATTTAATTTGCTTGTGACATTCTAAAACTTTAAAGATAATGTTCAACAAGGCGATTATTTTTTAAGATCCTTTACAATGTACTAAGAGATGCATCTCCAGGAAACCAGATTTGATGTGTGCCTAGGCTATCTTCTGAATGAATGTCTCATGAGAAAAGGCTTTAATGTCAAGTTTAACTCCTTATCATTTGCACCAAACTCTTTAATTGAGAACAAATTAATGAGATAATGCAACAGATACATTTTCAAGGATCTGTGACATAGCTGGGATTCTCTGAAATAAAACTACAAACTTATAGAATGTCTTAGAGATAGGTTTTCTCAGATGACAGGCACTGCAGGAGCTTTAGTTATGAACAAATAAAAACATGGAAGGTGCTGACTAAAGAAATGACCATTAGTTTCCTCTTGATGTGTTCAGTCATTCTTGTGAATTCAGTTGTATTCACTTATATTCTCAGTTTTGAATGCATAAAAGAGCAATACACTGCTTTATCCATTATTTTTTATCAGTGCTTAAATATGTGAGGTATGCAGGTCTCACAACAAGATCAACGCCTGTTGCAAATTTCATACCTAGCTTCCATAATGTAAATGAGACATTTTCGAAATCTATCAGCCATACTGAATACTTTCTATAAATGAGTTAACGTATTCAAAGTTCTTAGGAGCACCATATGGCTCATAGTAACACTATGTAAATACTGGCTGTTACTACTTTAGGTCAAATACTGAGGTAGGTGGATTTTCTCAGTTCTCTTGTCATGTTCATAACCTAAAGAGAGATGAGTAAATACTCTCCATTTTTCTAACAACTAATAATTTTTTCATGGATGTATTCATATTGTTTTCTATCATATCCATTAAATCTTTTGCTTACTTTTTATTTGGTTGTATGTCTTCTTATTAATGAGTCCTAAGAGTTTTTTATATATTCTGAAAATGATTTGTTTCATATTAAAGTATTGGGAATATTTTCTCACATGCTGTAACTTGCCTATTTATTTTCTTTATAGTCCTTTTCAAAGAGCATTTTAATGAAGTCAAGTTTCTCAATATTTTCTTTTCTTAATTATGCTTATTGTGTCCTACCTTAGAAACAATTACATACTCCAAGTGTGTCAAAATAT
The DNA here is from genome assembly GCA_031835075.1 of Saguinus oedipus. Lineage (NCBI taxonomy): Eukaryota > Metazoa > Chordata > Mammalia > Primates > Cebidae > Saguinus > Saguinus oedipus. Next base: position 10,865,585 of record CM063169.1, on the reverse strand, counting down.
TCTATATTTTTTTTCTAAAAGCTTAATAGTATTAGCTTTTTCCATTAAGGTAAGAATCTATTTTGATTTTACTTTAGTGCATGGTGTGAGTAAAGAAAATCATTAGTTTTTTTTGTTTCTGTACTTATCTACTTGTTCCAGTACCGTTTATTAAAATACCTTTTATTTAACCATTGAACTGCCTTGGCACCTTTGGCAAAATCAGTTCACTATGTATTTGTGTATTTATTTCTGTACACTATTTTGTAACTTTAATATAGCTGTCTACCTTGATTTCATTACCACACTGCCCTAATTACTGTGGCCTTATAATCATTTAGAAACCAAATTGTATCAACCCTCACACTATGCTGTTCTTTTTAAAATTTGCTGCGGTATTTTTGAATATTCCTAATTTCCATATGCATTGTCAAACCAACTTCCAACACCTACAAAATGTCCTGCAAGAATTCTGATTGGGCTTGAAGTAAACTGATCTTATGATACTCAGGCTGTCAGCCTGTGGGTAAGGTATATGTCTGTCTCTACGTATTTTAGTTTTTCTTTTATTGTTACTTCAGTGATTATCTGTAATTTCAGTATAGAGATCGTTCATATTTTAGGTTGAATTTATTCCTAAATACTTTGGTTTGGCACTATTGTAAATGCATTCTTATTTCATTCTCCTATTGTTTGCTGCTAGTATATAAAAGTACAATTGCTATTAGTTTATTAACCTTGTATCATTCAACAGTTCTACACTAATTTATTAGTTCAAGTACTTTTGTAAATTTCTTAAGGTTTCTCATGTGAACAATTATGCCATCTGAAAATAGAGACACTTCTACTTCTTTTCCAATCTGAATGCCTTTCCCCTCCTTGGATTATTGCAGCAGCTACAATCTCCAGAACACTGTTGGATATAAATTATGAATGAGTAATTTTGTCTTTTTGGGGAATTGAGGGAAAAGCATCACATATTTAATGTCTAATTATTCTCTATTAGATTGAGAGAGTTTTCTTCCATTCTTAGTTTAGGAAGGATGGAAAAGTTTTACTTAATTTCTCACATTTATGAATTTTAAATAAGGCTTGAGTTCCATTTTATATATTTTGATATGTTTTATTTTTAATCCAACAATTAAAATATTTTCTGATTTCTCTAGTCTTTAACCCAAGTATTGTTTAAAAGTGTATTTTTAAATTTTGAAACAGGTCCAGGTATTCAAAATATTTTCTAAAATCTTATAGTTATTGATTTTTAATTTCATTTCATTTTGGTCCAAAAATATACTCTCTGTGACTTCAATTTTTTTTTAATTTGAGGGAACTTATTTAATGTGGATTAATATATTAGTCTATATTATTGAATATAACAGTGGGCACTTGAAGAAAATATTGTTTCTGCAGTTGCTGGGGTCAATGCACATTAGATATTAATGAAGCTATCAATATTTCCCTGATATTTTTGATACATATTGTACCAACTTTTTAAAGAAGGGTGTTGATATCTCCTACTATGATTGAGGACAAAATCTTTAATGTTGTCCACTTTTGTTTTACATATTGAGACTCTTTAGTAGGCAAGTCTACATTTATGATTGTTTGTCTTCTTGAAAACTGATACTTTTGTGAGTCTTGATCTTTATTATAATCTTTGTCTTGATGACTAGTTTATATAATAATGTGGCCACTCCTGACTTTTCATATGTATCATTTACTTGATAGCTATTTTACCTATTTACTTTTAACTGATTGATAGATTATATTTGTATTTAAATTCATCTTATGATAGCATATAATTGTGTTGTGCATGTTAACCTATTCTAATAATTTGTTTTAATGGAAATATTTACTTTATTAAAATCTGGTATGATTGTTTTAATCATTGCATTTAGGTCTACTGATTTGTAACTTATTTTCAGTTTTTTCTCTATTTTCTGTTTTCTCTGTTTTGAAGTCTGAATAATATTTAGAATTATATTTTAACTAACCTCTCGACTCTTTATCTATTGTTTTTACATTTTTTAGTAATTCTGCTAGAGATTACTGTATGCTTTCTGATTTTTTTCTACAGTCCTTTACTATTCTAACATCTCACGTGATATTTAGAAAAATTGAAACCATGTGGGTTTATTGACCACTGAAGCATCTATTATCTTACGTAGTATATCAATATACATTGAAAACCCCACAATAAAATGTTATATATTTTTCTGTAAAGGATATCAGTATTTTAAACAAATGGAAAACACAGACTTTTATATTTGTCTATATGTTTACATTGCTGATGCTTTTTATTTCTTTCTGAAGATAACACATTTTCCTCTGGTATCATTTCCCTTCAGCCTTAACAACCACCTTTATAATGTAGTTCTGTTGGTAGCAAATTTATCTTTGTCCTTTTTTACTTACAGTTGTCTCTATGTTACCATCATTCTTGAAGGATATCCTTGTTAGACAGAATTCTGGTGACAGTTTTTTTCTTTCAGCATTTATTATTTATTTTTCTATTAAACTTCAAGTTCTGGGGTCCATGTGCAGCTCATGAAGGATCGCTACACAGATATACACATGCCATGGTGGTTTGCTGCATCCATCCCCCTGTCATCTACATTAGATATTTCTCCTAATGTTATCCCTCCCCAATTCCTCAAGTCCCTGCTATCCCTCCCCTAGCTCTCCAAACCCCCAACAGGCCTCAGTGTGTGATGTTCCCTCCCGTGTCTATGTGTTCTCATTGTTCAACACCCACTTATGAGTGAAAACATGTGGTATTTGGTTTTCTGTTTTTGTGTCAGTATGCTGAGAATGATGGTTTCTAGCTTCATCCCTGTTTCTGCAAAAGATGTGAACTCATCCCTTTTTATGGCTGCATAATATTCCATGGTGTATATGTGCCACATTTTCTTTATCCAGTCTATTATTGATGGGCACTTGCGTTGATTCCAAGTCTGTGCTATTTTGAAGAGTGCTGTAATGAACATACGTTTGCGTGTGCCTTTATAATTTATAATCCTTTATATACCCAGTAATGGGATTGCTGGGTCAAATGGTATTTCTATTTCTATATCCTTGAGGAATCGTCACACTGTCTTCCACAATGGTTGAACTAATTTGCACTCCCACCAACATTATAAAAGCGTTCCTATCTTGCCATATTCTCTCCAGCATCTGTTGTCTCCTGACTTTTTAATGATTGCCATTCTAACTGGGGTGAGATGGTATCTCAGTGTGGTTTTGATTTGCATTTCTCTAACAACCAGTGATGATGAGGGTTTTTTCATATGTTTGTTGGCTGCATAAATGTCTTCTTTTGAGAAGTGTCTGTTCATATCCCTTGCCCACCTTTTGATGGGGTTGTTTTTTTCTTGTAAATGTGTTTAAGTTCTTTGTAGATTCTGGATATTAGTCCTTTGTCAGATGGGTAGAGTACAAAAATAAAATTTTTTCCCATTGTATTGGTTGCCAGTCCACTCTAATGATAATTTCTTTTGCTGTTCAGAAGCTCTTAAGTTTAATTAGATCCCATTTGTGTATTTTGGCTTTTTTGCCATTGCTTTTGGTGTTTTGGTCAAAAATTCTTAATAAAATGCTGGTAAACTGAATCCAACAGCACATCAAAAAGCTTATCCATCATGATCAAGTAGGCTTCATCCCTGGGATGCAAGGCTGGTTTAACATAGACAAATTGGGCCAGGTGCGGTGGCTCAAGCCTGTAATCCCAGCACTTTGGGAGGCTGAGGCGGGTAGATCACGAGGTCAAGAGATCGAGACCATCCTGGTCAACATGGTGAAACCCTGTCTCTACTAAAAATACAAAAAATTAGCTGGGCATGGTGGCGCGTGCCTGTAATCCCAGCTACTCAGGAGGCTGAGGCAGGAGAATTGCCTGAACCCAGAAGGCGGAGGTTGCAGTGAGCTGAGATTGTGCCATTGCACTCCAGCCTGGGTAACAAGAGAGAAACCCCATCTCAAAAAAAAAAAAAAAAAAAAAATACACAAATCTGTAAATGTAGTCCACTGCATAAACAGAACCAAAGACAAAACCTCATGATAATCTCAATAGATCAGAGAAGGCCTTCAACAAAATTCAACAGCCCTTATGATAATTACTCTCAATAAACTAGGTATTGATGGAATAGATCTCAGAATAATAAAAGCTATTTACAACAAACCCGTAGCCAATATCATACTGAATGGTAAAAACTGGAAACATTTCCTTTGAAAACTGGCATAAGACATGGATGCCCTCACTCACCACTCCTATTCAGTATAGTATTGGAAGTTCTGGCCAGAGCAATCAGGCAAGAAAAATAAATAAAGCGTATTCAGTTAGGAAAAGAGGAAATCAAAGTGTCTCTGTTTGCAGACGACATGATGTATATTTGGAAGACTCTGTCATCTCAGCCCAAAATCTCCTTAAGCTGATAAGTAACTTCAGCAAAATCTCAGGATACAAAAATCAATGTGCAAAATTATACAAAAAGAGAATCCTTTCTAACTCATTTTATGAGACCAACATCATCCTCATACCAAAACCTGGCAGAGTCACAGCTAAAAAAGAAAATTTCAGGCCAATATCCATGATGAACATTGATGCAAAAATCTTTCATCATTTAAAGGAGGACCTTTACATAATCATAAAATTAGATTTACCTAATGTTGAAAGTTTTTAGTCATTCTGTTTTCAAGGACCTTTTTGCTGACCTATTTTCTCTCCCTTCTCCTTTGGAACTGCAATTTTCCATAGTTTAGATCTATTGAGGTTACTAGTAGAGTCCCTGACTATTTTTAATTCAATCTTTTTTTTTCTTTTTTGACTTAAATAACTTATATTGATCTATCTTCAAGTTCGCTGACTTCTCTGTCATCTCCGTTCTTTTATTAATCAATTTAGTAAATTTTATGTTACTTTTTTTCTGCGTATTTCAGCTGGTGATGTTTCTACTACTAGATACAAAGAGGAAATCTATGAGTGGGGTTAAGCTGGTCAGTTCAGCTGCCTTCCATCCCTTTTCCTGCACCAGTGATGAGTTTAGAAAAGGGCTGGTGTTTTCCCGATCACAATCCTCATTTCTTTGAATTTCCTTTGCTGTCTTTGGGAAAAGAGTACTCTTCATTTCTGGCCTCAGGGTTGTGATTATAAGATCCTGAACCTCAAAAGTAGTGATTATTTTAAAATGTAATAGTCATGCCACATCTCTGTTCTAAACCTTCTAACAATTTTCTGTCTCATTTGGAATGTAAGCAAATAATCTAGCAAAGTATTTCATCACCTGAACTCTTTTTCTGTACTCCTCCCCACCACTGTGCCCCTTGATCACTGGTCCAGACACACTGGCTTCTTCAGTCTTTCTCAATCACATCTGACACGTGCTGACTTCAGAATGTTTTCCATGGGAACTCAGGAGTTAGTGACCAGCCTGAGCAACATGGCCAATCCCCATTTCTACAAAAAAATTGAAAAGTTGGCCAGGCTGGAAGTATGGACCTGTGCTCCCAGTTAGTCCAGAAGCTGAGGCAGGAGGATCACTTGATCCCAGTAGGTTGAGACAGCAGTGAGCTGAGATTACACCATTGCACTCCAGCCTGGGCAACAGAGTGCGACCAAGTCTCAACATAACAACAACAGCAATAATAATAATAATAAAATAATAATAATGTTTTTGGTTTTATTCTGCTTGGAAGGCCCTTCATAGAGGCTTCTACCCCTCATCCTGAATTATTTTTCTTCTCATCACTAGGTAGACACCCCCACACACACATACACACACACACACACACACACTCTCTCTGTCTCTCTCTCCTTCTCTCTCTCTCTCTCTCTCTCTCTCTCTTTAATCCCAGATAGAATATAACCTCCAGGAGAACATATCTTTCATTTGTTTTGTTCTCTGCTCTGTGCCAATATCTTGAATAGTATCTGATATATCATAGACACTAAAGATATTTTAATTTAATGCATGGAGTCTGAGATTAAAGCTAGCTGCAGAATAAAGAGCAAGAAATGATAATTGATATTGTCATTTGAGGCCTGAATCAAACCGTGTCTGAGGCTAGGCCATTCTTTTTATTTTTCAAATTTTGTGTCAATATATATTTTTTAAATCATTTTATTTATCTTTTTAAGTAAGTATGAATTAGATTTCTGTTACTTTCTTCCAGAAAATATCTTAAAAATCTTTTTTATTATAATTATTAAATACAATTGCTTCAACTTTTTATTCTCTTTATGGAATGACAATTTCCATTTTCTGCATTAGGAGTATTCCAGACTAGACAATATCAGGAGAATATTTTTTTCATTACCTACAAACTGATATTTGAAGTTGTCAGAAATTTGCCATGACTATTGAATAATGAAAGCAAAAGGGTATGCATTTGGTAAATATGTGTAAAGTTTTTTTTGAATTTGTGTCTTCAATGAACTCCATAAGAAGGTGAAACAATTATGACAACACATTTGTATGAGTATGTATGTAGCTTTATTCTCTCAGAACAAAGACTTGTGTGCTTCACTAAAGAAGGTGGGAGGAAGCGTATGGAATCACAAAAGAAGCCTTTTATAAAGTTTCATATTTGAGCACTCTAACTTAGTTCTTCACAGAAAGATACCACGTGCAACTAAATATAATAAAAACGATAAGCCATGCAACAAATCTAAATGTGGTACACGAAGATCCCATAAGAAGTGCTATTTAATCTGAACCTTTAGAGATAAGCAGATTTTTCAAAAGAAAAAGGATGAGTGCACTGAGCAAGAATAAAGAAAGGAAACAGCAGGCTGTATGTGAGAAAGACAGTAGAACTTTGGGGATGATTTAGCAGGTGATGAAAGATAATTTGGAGTCAGATCTTAAAGAAACTTGACAGCCATGCAGGAGACTGAACTACATTCTTCAGGCAATGGGGAGCTCTCAGGGAGTTGTGAACAAAGGAAACCTCGTTCCAATATGCATTATAGACTGTAGTATGATTGGAAACTTGCAGGAGTGATCGGAGAAGGACTCTATCAGAGCCTACAATCTGGCAAACATTGAAAAATGTCGATCTGACCTAGAGGTGTAGCGCTCAGATGGGAAGAAAAGTGTTTATTTCATTTTTCTAGTGTACTGACTTCAGGTATTGGCCATTTTAAAAAAGTAGCAATTTCTTATTTTTACCGTTTTTACATATATCATCTCTTGTTTATGTGTTTTTCAGACCAAAAGGCAAGATTTTTTCTTCCCTACACATTGTAAACTTTTATTTATTAATTAACACAGCAGAGTTGTTCTCTCTGGGAAGGCATTCTTTTTTCATTCTACACAATTTGATTCACTTTCGTGCCTCCTACAAAAGGAAAACATAGAGCCAACAAATATAATTTGAATTTAATTTCCAAAGAAATCCAGTATTCTTCGAACACAGAATCACACTTTAATTCATGCAGGCAACTCAGTTAAAAAAACATGATATTGCTAAAATTAATTGGAAAGTCCAGCACACTGTAGCATGTATGAAAACAGCGCTGAAGTAGTTCATTATATGACAGAATCCTAAAGAGACACTTTTGTATCTACAAACTATTATCAGTATTGTCTGAGTTTCTGTAACTTAGGTTTATTTATTTTTTACGTAGTTATTGAATCCACCACCTTGTTTGGTCATTTCTTTCTTTAATAAATATCTTTTTTAATTTCCCCTATTCTTATGGTCTGGCCGTGATGAAGTACATAGCACCTTATTTCTGAATAATTACTACAGTTTTATTTTGCCAGCATCTCTATTTTTTAACCAATTAGTTGCAGATACACATCTGATATTCCTGAGGAAATGATTTGTGTCCCTGTACTGTTCCTGTTTATTTCTTCTGTAATAATATCATGAGTTAATTGAACTGTATTTATAAATTCTTCAATAATCAGTTCTCCTCATTAACCTGTTTTCCCAGCCATTTTTGCCAATCCCTTTTCTAATACAGGGAGTCATGTATATTCACTGCTTATATGTATTTGCCTTTATTCATCCTACTACCTCAACATGAAATGCCCTGGGTCCTTCTGGTTTCAGTTAGAGGAAAGGGTAACTTTCATAGCAGAATAAACAAGCTGCGGTTTGAGGAAGAAATCATGTTCCTTCACTTACATGCATGTCTCCTGGCGCCTGGGAGGCTCTGCTCCATATGGACATTCAGTGACTCAAGTTTCTTTAATAATCTAGTGTCATCAGTACCTAGGTTCTTATCTTAATCTGCACAATCAAAGCTGGGGTACAGGCACATCCATGTTGTAACAGGAACGTGAACTCAGGGAAGATCACACAAGTAATGTTCTGTAAAGCAACAAGATAGAAGTTGTACATATCACTTCTGTGCAGAATCATTTGATGAAGACGTGTGTATGGCTGGGTAACTATGAACAAAAGGAACCAGAAATATGTACGCAAGTTGCGCGGCCACACTGCTTGCTACGTACTAGTACCCCATTATGATGGCAGGTAATAATGCCATAATGATTATGTCCCCCAGACATATTCCTCTTTAACTATTAAATGTAGGTTCATTTGAACATGTTCTAAACTTATTTCTCCTCGCAGTTTTAGGCATTTCTCTCTGGCCTGAGTTTAAAAATCTTGAAAAATTGGTCAGTATTTTACTTTTTAAAAATCGACATTATTGAGGTATAATTTTCACAATAAATGAGTGCATTTTAAGGTACATTTGATGAGTTTTGGTGAATGTAAATACCAATGCAATTTCTTCCACAATTAAATGATAAAACATATCTGTCATCCTAAAATTCCCCAGCTGATCTCACACCTCAATATCAATTAACTCTTGCTCTGCTTCCTATCACTATATATTAGTGATGCATGCAGCATAATGTACACATTTTAGAAAGTCTGGCTCCTTTTGATCAGAAAAATGATTGTGATCAATTTATAATCCATGAAATTTGAGGGAACTATAACTTATTAATTCAATAAACACAATTACATTAAACATCTACCTTTTACAAACCAGTATACTGGATACAAAGTTGTCAAATCTGGTACTTTAACTGCTAGAAAGATGTAAATAATAGATGACTGAGGACCTAGCTTTTTCCTTAAATATTCAAACTCACTTGTTCTGAAAAATGGGATTCTTTATATTAAAAGATCTCCATACCATGAATAAAAATCCCAAATAATTTAGGTAAGTAATCTCACGGAGGTAATCATAATTAATTTACTATGTCAGCCAAGTGATCAAGGTTAAAATTCAATCATGTTAAGTTGTGACCTGGCGAGGTGGCTCACACCTGTAATCCCAACACTTTGGAAGGTCGAGGTAGGTGGATTATTTGAGGTCAGGAGTTTGAGACCAGCCTAGGGCAACATGGTGAAACCCTGTTTCTACTAAACATGCAAAAATTAGTCAGATGTGGCAGTGAGTGCCTGTGATCCCAGCTACTTGGGAGGCTGAGGCATGAGAATTGCTTGAACCTGGGAGGCAGAGGTTGCAGTGAGCTGAGATCACACTACTGCACCCAGCCTGGGTGAGAAAGCAAGACACCATCTCAAAATCATTCAATCAATAAATCAATCAATCATTTTGGTAATAGGAACCTTTGAAATAATATGAGGAGAATGGCACTTTACCTCTGTGACCTTCCTTCCCAAAACATGACCGCACATTAATTATGAGAAAAACCCTAACCAAATCTCACATTAGTCATATTCTTCAAAATACCTGACCAATCCTCCTCAGCATGCCAAAGTTACCAAAAACAGGAAAACCCTGAGTTGTCAGAGCCAAGAAGAGGCTAAGGAAACATGAGGACTGTGATGGTTAATTTAGGATGTGTTGACTTGACTGAGCCACAGGGTATGCAGACATTTGATCCAATACTATTCGGGGCATGTCTTCGACAGTGTTTTTGGATAAGTTTAACATTTGCTTCAGTAGACGGAATACCACAGATGGTCCTTCCTAATGTATTGGGCCTCAACCAAGCAACTGAAGACCTGAAAGAACAAAAAGGCTGAATAAGACGGAGTTCCTCTTGCGTGACTGTGTGAGCTGAGACACTACTTTTCCAGCCTTTGCTCTAGGACAGAAACAGCTCTTGTTGGGTGTTGCACCTGCAGGGTTTTGGACCAAAATGTACACTATCTGCTCCCCTTGTTCTCAAGCCTTTGGCTTGGGCTGAAATTTCATCATCAGCTCTCCTGGGTCAATAGCTTACTGACTGCAGCTCTTAGGTTTCTCAGCCTCCACAATTGCATTACCCAATTCTTTATACTAAATCTGACATGATTTGGATCTGTGTCCCCACCCAAATCTCATATGGAATTGTAATCCCCAAGGTTGGAGGTGGGGCCTAATGGGAGGTGTTTGGATCATGGGAGTGAATGGTTTGGTTCTTCATGAATGGTTTAGCACCGTCTCCTGGTACTGTTCTGGTGATAGTGAGTGAGTTCTCATGAGATCTCGTTGTTTAAAAGTGTGCGGCACCTCCACCCTCTCTGCTTGTCCTGTTCCTGACAACACCTGCTCCTGCTTTGCTTTCCACCATGAGGAAAAGCTCCCTGAGGCCTTCCCAGAGGCAGAGCCTGCCATGCTTCCTGTATGGCTTGCAGAACTGTGAGCCAATTAAACTGCTTTTCTTTATAAATTACCCAGCTCAGGTATTTCTTTACAGCAGTATGAGAACAAGCTAATATAATCTCTATAGTATATTCTATTGATTCTTATTCTCTAGAGAATGCTGACTAATGCTATGGCTAAACACAATATGATATCCTGGACAGGATTCTGAAACAGCAAAAGAAAATTAAGTAAAAACTAAGAAAATATGGGTAAAGTGTGGACATTAATTAATCAACATGTATCAATATTGGTTGATTAGTGTGGCAAATGCACCATGCTGCTGTAAGATATCAATGACTGGGAAAACTGGGTGTGGTTATATAGAAACTCTCAGTACTAGCTTGCAACTTCTTAGTAAATCTAAAATTTTTCTAGAATATAATGTTTATAAAATAAAGTCTCTACAGGTAATTGTAGCAATTGACTTACTGCCATTGAGAATACAAAAATGAATTTAAAAGTTTACGAATGAAAAGCTAACTTAAAATGTGTATGATTGACCACCCTTTTATTCTGAGAAGAAAACCAAGGCCTCAAGTCATACATTTAGCCATTCTAAGATTATAAGAAGCAAAGGTGGCACTTGAAACCACACTTTTTCACTGGAAATCTGTTGTTTCTAGCTCTAAATAAGCTTGTTTTCATATTTAATTAAAATACGAATCGTTAAAAAGAAAAATAGTTATTCACAGATATACTCCTATCTTTATATTTGCTTAATTTGCATATTACAGAAACATATGAGGATGTAAATTTGCACATAAACTCCCACTTCACAAATAACTATAAATCCAAAGTGAATTTATAAATTAAATATAAACCTAATGGCAAAGCAGCTAAGTTTCAATCAACAAAATTAATGTAATTGCATAATTTGCCAAAACCAAATTGCTAAACACAAGATAAATAGCGTGAATTTATACTATTGTGGGTCCTTTGTTACTGAATTCTTTCATCTTTCTTTTGTTTTCCATTTAAGCTACACTGAAATTTTCATTGATGTTTTACTATTTGGCCTTCACATTTGGTCAGAACATAACTTCCTTACTAAAACCTCCTTTATTCGTGAGCTCGCCATGTAAGAAATTTCATGGAGCTTAACTTAATGCAGAGACCATAAATACAAACAAGTGTAAATAAGGACAGACACTGATAATTTTCAGACAGACACCATGCCCCCAATGGACTTACCATCTAATAACATCCATACGTAAAATGTGAAGATTGCCTCACTTAATTGTGCTGGGTTGTAGGCAGCTTGGAAAGGATGTAGTCCTACTGAACCTGCCCATTTCGGCAGGACTCAGGCTATTATTAAGCACTGGGAAGGCCAGGCTGAGAAGTCTTACCTTTTTAATGAATCAATAGGGATTCACGAAAGACTTTGAAAAGTGCTTCTGAAAGTTAAAAATAGAAATATTGCAAATCATGTGGGTTTTTTTTGGCAGAAACTAGGTATACAGAAACCAGAGTGAAAGATAACTTAATTTCAGACACAGGAGGATCGGTGAAATAGCAAAGTAAATACAATCAACCCATCTTGGCAACTAATTGTAAATAAAGATGCTAATGTTAGTATTAAGCTTCATGTCAGGATGCTTGAAGAATGGTTGGATGTTGTATTAGATTTCTTTCACGGTTTTAAAAATCACAGTAAAACTAGAGGCTTAAAACAACAAAAATGTATTATCTCACAGTTCATGCAGGTCAGAAGTCTGCATGCTGCATGACAGAGTTCTCTAGGGTCTGTCTCACTGGGCTGAAATCCAGGTGGCTGCCATGACTGCTTTTCTCATATGGGTTCAGGGTCCTTTTCCAAGCTCACTGTTTTTGGCAGAACACAGGGTTGTATGATCAACGTTCCCATTTTCCTTCTAACTGTCTTTCAAAGACCTCTTTGAGCTTCTATTCCTTGCTGCAAGGCCCCTGGGGGAAGTTCATAACAGAATCTTTGCCGTTCCCCATACAAGCTGGAATGCAATCTCTGATATCCTCTTTCGTGATCAGCTGGAGGAAATTCTCTACTTTTAAAGAGCTCATGTGATTAGATCAGGCCTACCCAGCTAATCTCTCAATTTTGAGGTCAACTGATTTGGGACCTTAATTACTTCTGCAAAATCCCTTTGGATTTTACATGGCAACACCCCAATTAGTGCTTGATTGAATAACTAGGAGAAGGGGTGTGTTCAACAGGATTGGATGTCCTGGAGTTGGGGATGGTAGAATCTTAGAATTCTACCCTACAGTACTTTTTGAGAAATAGAAAATTTGGATAGGTGAGCAGACATTCTCAAATAGTAGCTATAATTTTCAAACACCGTAGCTAGACTCAAATGATTACAGAGCTTGCATAGATAATGTAAATGAATAAGGAGGACTGAGTGTTAGGAAATTATAACAAAGGTAGAGCAAGAGAGAGAAGACAGAATTATGGGGAATAGAGTGTTATGAGATTACCCAGATACAAATTAGAGTTGTCCTGAGAGAATGAATGCCCAGCTTGCCAGACCTCTGGGCCTTTTAAAAGAAGCCAGAAACCCAGGTTTTTATGTATCTCCCGATTTACAGATGTTGGCAACTATTTCAAAAGATTTACAACCTTGGGCAGGCCAAAATTATGTGAGCCAAACAAAACATATCTCAGGGCAAAATCCGGCCTGTAGGCTGCCAGTTTTTGACCTCTGCTCTACAATAATACGATTGATTTTTAAGAATTGCTTATTAAATCACTCTCATTAATGTGTAGTCATACCTCAGGCTGCTGTTCAGAGTAACTCAGATTTTTTTTCTAACGAACTAAGTGACTTGCAAATTGCACTTTCATACTTCCCTAAATTAATTTAAAATGCCCTGATTATATGTATTTTACAAGGTTGTTGCTATAGAAAACTGAAATTCTACATCTTGCTATTTTTAGAAATTCTTGTGAGATTTCTGGATATTTAATTGGATTGGCATTGCTAGTAATTGTTGATGAAAGTGGAATCGTAGAATTTGTATGCAGTTTAAATAATATTTCTGAATAGATGGACCAAGAGGAAAAGAAATAAACTGTAGCTATAGTTGTTTGTTCTGTTTTGTTTCAGAGGATTAATCCATAAAAGGGATTTGGCACACACTTCCTGACACCTGTGTTAGGTATACTGTATACATGGTAACACTGCATATAGTCAAATATATCTATGTCTCCACATGTGTACACATGTCACTTATACAGATATGCAGGTTAGAATGTAGGCTGTCATATCACAGTATTAAAAAGAAGTATCTTTCTGTCAGATTTGCTAAATCTGCCACCTTTTCCTGACTTTGGGCAGTGCCATTAAACCCTCTGGATTTCATTTTACTCATCTGTCAAATGAGTCTGATAATACTATCTACTTCTTATGAAGGAACATAATAGCACACATGTAAAGAGTTTAATACAGGGTCTAGCCTATAGTAACCCTCAATAATTATTAGATAATATCATTGAGTATAAACATGTGTATTCATGTAGATACATAAATGCTAATATAGACAGATATATTTGTTCTAACAAAATGTCATTTAATACAGTGCTAGAAAACACAACTTGACCTGAATATCTTGTTTATATGATTTTTGCTACTTTTCTGAGTAACATAAACATGACTAAGTTAGTTATTTTAATTAATGACTAGGGCTTCAAACAGAATAGCTGAAGGAGAAATGATATTTTCAAGGTCATTGAGAGTGATGTTTATTGGAAAACAAATGGTGAGAGCATCATTCAATCATGTGGAGTTCATAATCGGAAATTGCGTGCAGCATATGTGGATGGGATCCCTGCAGACCATGACATCACCAGACAACATTCCAGCTGCAGGGAAATGTCTTGGTGTATCAGAATCACAAATTAAAAACTTCCATTACTGAGTATCACATCCACTGAGTCATTAGGAAAGATTTAAGTCTTAAATGTCAATAACTAGACATTCAGGATATTTGCTTTCCCAGTCAGTCAGTAAAGCACTGTATTTGCCCTTGAGAGGGAGCAGATGGCTTAGCACAAAGGTGAAATAAAAGACTATCTTAGATAATCTGCGTCTTTGGCGCAATTCTGAAACTCTTTGAGGTCAAAGTTTTATGGTGGTAAAATCTCAAGTTCAGAAGACCTTTTTCTGTTTTGTTTTCCTTTACTGCCCTGTGTGATTCTTTTCAATGAGTCCATTCATTTGTATAAATCCAAGATCTCTTTTTCTTGATGCTGCTATCATTATTTTTTTTTACCCATTTCCACACCTTAATCACCTGCTATTTGGATTATTTCAACACTATTAGAATCGATTTCCTTGATTCTACCCTCTCCACTTTTATATACCCTGTTCTCTCTGCTATCAAAATTATCTTTAAGAAATGTAGTGATTATCATGCCTGTCTCTAGGATTTTTAATAGCTCTTCCTTGTCAATAATTATTATCTAAAATGAAATAGAAATGTACCTCTCTTGTCATTTCTATTTGTATTTCAGCCCTATCAGAAGGATGAATTTATCCTGAAGCTTTCCAGCTCTTTGTGTTTAGACATCCCATATTAGTAGCTTGGAATGCATTTGCAGTCTATGACACACTTGCCTCTAGAAAGCTTGCTGTCCCTAAAGCCTAACTCATGGCAAAGACACCCTTGGTAAATAACCTTGCAAGTGATATAGTAACTACCATCTATCACTTTGTAAGATGCTAAGGATCATACACTTGGCTAAGTGCTTCACACGAGTTGTCTTTATGTGAGCTTGACAATCCTTCTATTGAAGACATTATTTCTATTTCTGTTTTGTCAATGAGAATGTAAAATTTTGGAGATATTAATAATCTGCTAAATAATTCATGGCTAATAAGTGGCAGAGCCAGGTCTTACATTCATGTGTTTCATACTAAGGCACCTGTTGCTACCGTAGAAACCTATGCATCTATAAAGTTATTCTGCCTCCCCTGCTTGCTCCTTAATGAATGTGTACAGGTCTGTCTATCTCTCAAATTAACTGTCTACCCTAAAAAAAGAAATGGACTTCTTCGTTCCTCCCACGACTGGAAAAATTATGCTCAATATATTTGAATGAATTAAATGATCCACATCTCTATATAATCACATAAATTCAATCTGAAACTGTCATATGTTGTCTTTTTTCATCCTCATTGTTAGATATGCAACAGATATTATTGATCCATTCAGTAGACAAAAAAACTAAGGCTCAGAAACAAAAGGTCTTGTCCAAATTCACATAGTAACTGGTTGAGCAAGGATTTGCGTACAGCCATTAATTCTCTTTCATCTACTCTGAGCTTCCTTTTATTGCAATATAAAGATTACACACATTGGAAATAATCTAGATATTAGACCAAAACTCTGAGCTGTCATTAACATGTTTGGCTACATAAAAGATTGGAAGTATAACTGGCTCCTTGAGACTCACAAATAATACAGTTCTCACAAAATAATACAATCAAGTACACAAAACTCTTAAAAATTATCATTTCCTACGTTATTTTTTATTTATTTATTTGGTTATGAGGATAGCTCTTTTCTTTCAATACTGGAGAAATACTGTGCCATTTCCTTCTAGTTTCTATGTATTCTTATAAGAAGTCTGTTGTCTTTTGAATCATTTTGTCCTAAAAGGTAAGATGTCATTTATTTCTCACTGCTTTCAAGATTGTTTCCTTGTCTTTAGTTTCTGGAAGTTAGATTATTAGGTGTCTTAGAACTGATTTTTTGAGTTTGTCTTATTTGGGGTTCACTCAGGTATTGAATTGTACATTTTTCCCTTTTGCCAAATTTGAGACGTTTTCAGAGATTCGTTATTTCCATGCATTTTTAGTCCTACTTGCTTTCTTCACTCCTGAAATGAAAGTGACACGAATGTTAGATGGTTTTTTTAGTCCTACAAGTTCACGAGATTCTGTTCACCTTATTTTAGCATAAGTTCTCATGGTTGTTCAAATAGAGTAATTACTTTTCTCAGTTTTTAAAACAGCATTTTTATTTTTTTATTTGTACAAACATATATGGTGCATAACGAATTTTGTTTCATGTATGGTTCAAATCAGGGTATTTAGGGTATCTATTATCTGAAACAGCACATTTTTGTTAAGTATAATCACCCTACTCTGCAGTCAAAAACTGAATTTATTCCTTATAGCTTACTATATGTTTGTATCTTTTAACCCAATTCTCTTTATCCTTCCCAACCGCCCTCCACTCACCCTTTCTAATCTGTGTTGTTTCTCATTCCACTCCCTACCTCCATGTCCCCAAACCTTTTAGCTCCCCAATGTAAGTGAGAACATGTGTTATTTGTCTTTTTGTGCCTGGCTAATTTCACTTAAGGTAATAACCTCCAGTTCCATTCATGTTGGTAGAAATGACATAACTTTATTATTTTGTATGGCTGAATAGTATTCCATCATGTATGTATGCTACATTTTCTTCATTCATTCATCCATTTACAGACAATTAGGTTGATTCCACATGTTTGCTATTGGGAATAGCGCCGCAGTAAATATGAGTGCAGGTATCCCTTTGATATACTTATTTCTTTTCCCTTGAATAAATATCCAGTAGTGGGATTGCTGGATTGAATAGTAGTTACAGATTTAGTTCTTTGAGAAATCGCCATACTGTTTTCTTTTGTGACTCTACTTGTTTACATTTTCACCAATGGTGTGCGTAAGAGTTCACTTTTCTTTGCATCCTTTCCAACATCTGTTATTTTTTGTCGTTTTAATAATAGCCATTCTGAATGGGGTAAGATGATGTCTCATTGTGGTTGTGATTGGCATTGTGGTTTCTGATGAGTAGTTATGTTGAACACTTTTTTATATGCTGTTGGCCATTTGTATTTATTCTTTTGAAAAATGTTGTCTATTCGTGTCTTTTGCCCACTTTTCAATGATTTCTTTTATGGAGTTGTTTGAGTCTATTACTTTCATGTTGGAAGAATAGTTTACAAATAATTTTGCCTATTCTTCAGGTTGTGTCTTCACTCCAGTTATTTTTAAGTCCTATTTGTTTATTTTTGTTTTTGCTACCTGTGCATTTGAAGGTTTTGTCAAAAATTATTTTCTTAGCTCAATGTGTAGAATAATTCTCCCTAGGTTTTCTTATAGTATTTTTGTATTTGGGGGTCAAGCATCTAAGTCATTAATCCATTTTTTGCACTAATTTTTGTATATGGCAAGAGATAGGAGTCCACTTTTGTTATTCTGCATGTAACTATCCAATTTTCCCAGTACCATTTGTTGGAAAGAGTGTCTTTTCCACAGTGTAAGTTCTTACTGACTTTGTCAAAGATTAGTCGGCTGTAAATATGTGGCTTTATTTCTGGGTTCTCTGTTTTATTCTTTAGTCTATGTATACCAGTGTCAGGCTGGTTTTATTACTGTAGGCTTGTAATATATTTTGAAGTCAGGTAATGTAATGCCTCCAGTTTTTTTGTTGTTGTTCAGGATTCCTTTGGCCTTTCAGGCCTTTTTTTGGTTACATATGAATTTAAGGTTTGCTTTCTTTTTCAAATTATGTGAAGAATAAGGCTAACATTTTGATAGGGAATGTGTTGAACCTTTTGATAGCTTTGAGAAATATGGTAATTTATAACAATATTAATTCTTCCAGTTCAAGGGATGGGATTTTTCTTTTTATTTGTTTGGGTATTCTCGAATTTCTTTCATCAGTGTTTTACAGTTTTTCTGCAGAGATCTTACACCTTATTGGCTAAGTATATTCCTATGAAGTATATTTGTATTTTTTGTAGCTATTGTAATTGGGATTGCCTTCTTCATTTCCTTTTGGCTAGATGACTATTGGTGTACAAAAATGATACTAATTTTTGGACGCTGATGTATCTTGCAACTTTGCTATATTTATATATTAAATCTAAGCATTTTTTGGTGGAATCTTTAGGTATTTTCAGGTATAAGGTTATATCATCAGCAAAGAGGGATAATTTGACTTCTTCTTTTCCAGTTTGAATGCTTTTTTTTTTAATCAGCCTGATTGCTCTTGCTAGGACTTTCAGTAGCATGTTGAACAGGAGTGGTGAAAGCAGACATCCTGGTCTTACTCCATTTCATAGAGGAATGACTTCTAATTTTCATCATTGAGGGTAATGTTAGCTGTGAGTTTGTCACATATGGTCTTAATAGATATTAGGCACATTCCTTTTATCCCTGGTATCTTCAGAGTTTCTATCAGGCAGGATATTGTAGCGATGATTTCTCTAATGCTTTTTCTGTATTTATTTAGGTGATCATATGGTGTCTGTGTTTCATTCCATGGATGTGATGAATCATGCTTATTGATTTGCATATGTGGAATCATCCTTACATCCCTGAGGTAAGTCCCACTTGATCATTGTGTCGTATCTTTTTGACGTACTGTAGGAGTCAGTTTTCTAGTAGTTTGTTGAGGATTTTTGCATGTACTCATTGGGCATATTGGTCTGTAGTCTTTCTTGTTTGTTTGTTTGTTGTTGTGGTTTTCAGTTGTGGCTTTGTCTGGTTTTGATATCGGGATGATACTGGCTTCATAGAATGTGCTATGAAGAATACCTTTCTCTTCAATGTTTTAGATTACTTTGAAAACAATTAGTATTAGTTTTTCTTTATATGTTTTGTAGAATTTGGCTCTGAATCCAACTGGTCTTAGATTTTTCATTGTGGGGAGACATTGTTATTACTAATTTAATGTCACTACTTATTATTGGTCAGTTCAGGATTTCTGTCTCTTACTGATTCAATCTTGATAGGTTGTATGCTTCCAGAAATGTATTAGTTTTATGAGTTTTAAAGTTTTCTAGTTTGTCAGTGTATAGTTGTTGGTCTGTGATGCCATGGAATACTCTGCAATCATAAAAAGGAATGAGATGATGCTCTTTGTAGGAAAATGAATGGAGTTGGAAGCTGTTATTCTCAGCAAACTAAAATAGGAACCAAAAACTGAGCAATGCATGTTCCCACTTATAAGTGGGAGCTGAACAATGAGAACACATGGACAAATGTGAGGAAGAATAGCTAATTGATGTTGGGCTTAATACCTAGGTGATGGGTTGATCTGTGTAGCCAACCACCATGGCACACATTTACTTATGTAACAAACCTGCACATCCTTGCACATGTACCCCAGAATTTAAAATAAAAGCAGAACATAGCAGAGAGGGAAAGCATTGAACTTGTGTAAGAGAAACACAATTTCAAAAAAAGGTGGGGGCTTAAGTAAGTGAAAAGGGATAAGATTTAAAGGCATGAGAGAGGAGACTTAAGTTTGGGGAAAGAGTTTCAGATAGATAGGATAGTCTCTTATGTACAAAGTCAGTCATAGCAGTGATACTCAAAGAGAATAATATTACTGGGGATGTATCTATATCATTTATCTTTCAAGTTATTGATACTCAAGACCATTTTGCTGTTTATTTTCAAAATCATGGATGCTAAGAACTTGCCCTGGGAGTCAGATTAAAAAAACAGGGGAACTTCTCCTTCTCCAGAGTCAAAATCCAGACTTGCTATGAAAATGAAACAATGTCACAGTAACACAGTTTTACATCCAAGAAATAAAATGTTCTTCAAGAATATAAACAGATATTGCCATATTTATAATGCACTGTAAATGACAGAATTCCCATAAAGTATTTTTATTTCCTTTGAAATGGCCCTAAGGAAAGAACAGACATTTCTATATTGTGCTCATTAACAGCCATTTGCCATATTTAGCCTTTGGTAGACCAACAACAATTAGCTTCTTTTTCATTCTTGACAGTTTTAAATGTTGTGAAACATGGTCATTCATATTTATTAACTACCTAAGCTATTACTTTTCTCAAAAGAATTTTTCTATTTCCTTTCTCTACTCTATGATTTTGGTCAAAAAATGAACCCCATTAAATGCAAGAACAATAGAGAACCTTATTGGTTATTTCAATGGCAGATAAGTTAGTCACTTTAAGGGAATGAAGTGCCAGTTCAGCTGTGAAGTGGTGTGATGTGATGCTGGAAGCTTCTGAACATATTTTATGCTTGACAGTAATAATATTGAATTAATATGTCTCTGCAAGGCTTAGAAAATCTGGTTCAAATTTAGCCCAATTTATCAAGGTTTGGCAGAGTTATAAGAATTAGCAAATCATGCTGTGACTTAAAATTAGCATTATGAATATTTAGGAGCTGTTAAAACTATGGGCTAAATATATAAAATGTCACTGTCACCATATAAAAACATAGTTTCAAATGTTAAGAGAGGAAGGCTTATTAGAGTCCAATATGGTACCAAGTTTAGCATTTGATTTTACTTTGGAGATCAACGTCTACATAAATGTTTTCTTTTAGTAATAAAATGTCCTCCACATCTGCTGCAAAGATGTGAGCTCAGGGTCTCTTTCTGTCCTCCAATCAGTCTTCCTTTACCTCCCTCTGCCATTTACGGAATACAAAGTGACACTTCATCCTTCTAACAAGCAGAAGAGTCCTTCCAGAGACTCTCTTCTCCTCTGTCCTACCATGGGTTCCATGGAGAATCTAATGGTTATATTCAGCTGTTTGAACCACACATGATTAAAAGTGGAAGTATAATTTTTTGAGAATTAAATCGATGACATATATTTGTCTCCTGAAAGTCCACTACCAACGTTTTGTTATCCAAAAATTATAAAATTTTATTTCCATTTTACCTCTTTGGACTAGAATTTAAATAAAAAGAAAATACCAACATGAGTAGGATGCTTTTCTTTTAAGTGAAATTAGGTCAAATAAACTGAATGGTGTGATAGATGAGTGGTTATATCCATACAGAGCTTGTTAAAAAGTAACTTATGATAGGTAATAGGGACTGAGAACCTTGAGGAAGGATGATAACCTAATTTTTAATGAAAAAATACCTTTAAGTTCAGCTTTGTTCTTAGAAAGTCTCTTTGTGTGTTTATGAGGGCAAAAGTGAGGCTATTAAAATATTTATAGCCAAAAAAAAGTTTTATTTTGTTTCATTGTGATAGGCTGGCCATTTTAAGCAAAGCTTTTTCTCCTTATCCAATAGGAATTATCTACATAATTTGAGTTTTCATTTTATATTGTAAAACATTGTTTAAATACTGAAGTGATATTTTAAGTACAAAATAAACACTCCTGGTTATATTTCATACTTAAAATTTGTAGTTGGCATTCATTGAAGATGAATCTTTTAAAATACTCTTCCTTTGGAAATACAATTGGTGAGCACTTTTGCATCAAAAAATATAAAAACTAAGTAAGATCAAATAAAATAAAACAATACATAATACACTACTAGAAATGTGGCTTTGAATAAAATAGAAAAAAATCGATACTAATTGTACTAAGAAAATCTGATCTTAACATGATATTATCATGTTAAGATGTTTTAAATTTCTGAAATTATCAAAACATAATGAATAAAACCCAGTTGTAATGAGTGGATAGCAACATGTGTAAACAACAAAACAAATACCAAAAAAAACCTCTTCATAATCTTTTCAAGTAATAGTCAAAACAGTTCTGATACATTTTTTTAAATGTGTACCGGGGGGAGGCTTGGACTTGACTGATGTGGAGGAAGTGGGTTTTCTTACCCTGGATTAAAATGTGCCACATTATAGAGAAGAGAGACGTGGTTTCTCTCTAATTGCTATGTTATGGAGAAGGGAGAAGTGGGTTCTCTCTATTGGCCCTGGATTAGGGTGGGGTGTGCCATGTTATGGGAGGGGAGGAAAAAAATCAAATCAAGTTAAAGAGAAAATTTTGCAGAAAATGGCACCAGCGTTGCACTGTTGACTAAGTCTCTCTTGGTTAAATGTGAGAGCTGACTTGAGGGCTCTGAATGCTCAGAGGGAGGTCTCATGACAGTGTTCCTGTTGTTGAGGCAGAGGATGGACAGAAAAGGAGTGGGGAAGGGAACGCGAATGCAGTGTTTGTACTGAATGTGTCCTTGATTGAAGTAGAAACTGTTCCTTTCTCCAAGAGGGGTGATTATTTATTTATACACTGACATGTATTGTATGAACATCTTGTCATCCACCCTGGGACTGTCATGTGCTATAGTTCCTAGGGATATCAGAAGTTCATGATATCGTCCTCTTGGAAACTCAAGTCCAAAACAGCTTTACTTTTAATGGATCAATATTTGTGATTACTTGTTCTTGATTTTATTCTTCTAAGATGAGTATTGCCTGCATTTTGCCAAAAATTAATTTACACATTTCTTTCTTTCTTTCTTTCTTTCTTTCTTTCTTTCTTTCTTTCTTTCCTTCTTTCCTTCTTTCCTTCTTTCCTTCTTTCCTTCTTTCCTTCTTTCCTTCTTTCCTTCTTTCCTTCTTTCCTTCTTTCCTTCTTTCCTTCTTTCCTTCTTTCTTTCTTTCTTTCTTTCTTTCTTTCTTTCTTTCTTTCTTTCTTTCTTTCTTTCTTTCTTTCTTTCTTTTTTGAGAAGGAGTTTCGCTCTTGTTACCCAGGCTGGAGTGCAATGGCGCAATCTCGGCTCACCGCAACCTCCACCTCCTGGGTTCAGGCAATTCTCCTGCCTCAGCCTCCTGAGCAGCTGGGATTCCAGGCATGCACCACCATGCCCAGCTAATTTTTTGTATTTTTAGTAGAGATGGGGTTTCACCATGTTGACCAGGATGGTCTCAATGTCCTGACCTAGTGATCCACCAGCCTCAGCCTCCCAAAGTGCTGGGATTACAGGTGTGAGCCACTGTACCCAGCCCTAATTTACACATTTCTTTAAGTTGTATATTATTTTTTATTATTTCGTTTGCAACTCAATGTTAATTTAATTTTAAAGATGTCTGCCATAATTGGAGGGCATGCTATAAACACTGAAATAATATATTACAACACACACAAACAGGGTGGAGTCAGAGCAGGTGTATAACAGAGCCCAGCACTGGAGAACTTGATGACTAAGCGACATCTAAGCCAAGGGGAACACTTTTTATATCATATGTTTATATTATATTTAGCAGTTTCCTCCTTTGTTTTAGTGACACAAAAATAAACCAGGAAACCTGCTAACAAATGATCTAAAAGGATATCTAAATGTTCCACATCAATGGCTTTACCCCACAAATTACCCAGATTATCTATTCTATGTGTAAAATAGAATATTATTTCGTCATTAAAAAAAGAAGGAACTGTCAGATGCTACAACATAAATGAGCCTTGAGGACATTATGCTATGTGAAATAAACCAGTCACAGAAAGATAAATATGTGTGATTTCTCTGTATGAGAATCTAAAATAGTCAAACTCATTGAAGCTAGAAGGAGAATTGCTTGCCAATTGCTAGGAGGAAGGGAGAAGTGGGAAGTTACTGTTCCATAGGTAGAAAGACCCAGTCATACAAAATAAAAAATTTCTAGAAAACTTCTGTACAACATTATGTTTCAGGTTTATAATTCAGCACTGTTACTATTAATAGAAATGTATTAAGAAGGTAAATTTAATGTTGTGTGACTTTTATAACACACACGAAGAGAATGATGAAAATCCAGATTTTTTTTTTTTGTTTGATGACATAATTGTAATTTCTATGCTTTACTGTCTACATTAGCTTCCAAATGAACTTTGATCACTTTCAGGGTGTATCTCTTTCAAGCCTAAGTATCACACCAAATGGCAAAATAGACAAGAGATGGTTTTAAAACTGCAGAGGAAGGGGTTAGACAACTGCTCTCTGTGATCCACATGCATTCCAGATTAGAAACAGTGCTAAAGTGATTGTTTTCCTAGTGTTTACATTAGACAGAATCAAAGCAGGTACATGGTAAAACATATTTCCATCAAAAATATACGAGGTAAGGTTTTGAACTTGTGTACATGTATATCAGTCTTTTAAAATTTTTTCCATTACACTTTTTTGTTATTTTAATCAAGTTCCCAAATTTCTTTGACTCAGTCTGAAGACCTATGCCATGAAGATTAGAAAACAACACCCTCAAAAGTTTAAAATTAATAGTATCTTCCAGTCTAATCTAATGTTGCTTGGCATGTTTTACCACCTTGCAATTCAGTGACTCCTGTTTACAAATGTCACTTTCCATCAGATACAAGATATACCACCAATTGTCTAAACTATTTTTCTTTTTCCTTTTTTTTTTTTGAGATGGAGTTTCACACTGTTGCCCTGGCTGGAGTGCAGTGGCATGATCTTGGCTTACTGCAGCCTCCGCCTCCAGTTCTCCTTCCTTAGCCTCCTGAGTAGCTGGGATTACAGGCACCTGCCACCACACCCAGCTAATTTTTGTATTTTTAGTAAAAATGGGGTTTCACCATGTTGTCCAGGCGGGTCTCGAACTCCTGACTTCATGATTTGCCCACTCACCTGTATGCTGGATTACCAAGCCTGGCTCTAAATGATTTCTTAATGATATTAAATCCATCTTTCCTTTTATTTGCTGTAACTGATGTGAGGTCTTGCTCATTATCATATTTGAGAGGGGACTGTTGCGCTTCTGGTGTAAAAATGCAAAGAAAATATTGTCAGTGGTTTAGGATCAGAAGCTTAGTCCTAGAGAGTTCTTATAGTAACTGGTTGCCTGGCTTTGGGTTAATATTAGCTGAGAGTGTTTCCTTCTACAATAAAAGACTGTATTGTTGAAGAAATGCTTGTTGCTCTAGAGTCTAATTCTACCCAGCACTCCCTGTACTGTATAGTCTTTCCTGATAAATCCTACCTTTTAATCCTTTTATAATTGCTATTTCCTTCTTTCCAAAGGGTATTTTCTCATGTTGAGAGGTCAGAATTGTGCCAGTTAATTTAAGAAATGTGTAGCCCTTTACACAATATTTGAAAGAGAACATCCCTTTAAAATGAAATTCTTGCCATTCTTTAAATTCTTTTCAAATATTTCATGCTACATATTTACATTTTACTACACGGCTTCCTCTGGAAAAGAAATATGGTTGTGTAGTTGCACAGCTTGCAAATTTAACATGAGATTTCTCTGTGGAAGCCTGTAGATGCATGGAAATTAAATACAGTAAAATTATGTAGGAAACGGATGATCTGTACATTCATTTGAAATACCCATAGGTCCTTCCCCCCTTCCAAACTTGGGTAGTTTTAGTGATATGCTGCATTGATTTTCTTGTATGTCACATTACATTGGGTTTGCATGTCTCATTATGCAATGTTATCACTTTGTGGTGCTGTGGCTTTCGTGGTGACACTGTGAGCATAATGTAATGTGATGTGGCATGGCTGCGAAATGCCATTAAACTATGACACTCTAGAGAGTCAGTGAATTATGCTATGTCACTACCACAGCTTCAGGAGGCTCAGAAAACTGCGGGGGGTACTCGCCTTGTAGCATTATCTGAATTTGTTTGTCTACCTCATTTGAGTTGTGCAAAGATATTTGCTCTCGGAATTACCAATACTACTAAAACCCAACACCCTGTGAATTTGCTGCTAGGAAACACACCTGTCTTTAAAATGGGTTGCTGTTATACTTCTTCACTTCAGCAATTATGGAACAATAATGAAAGACAGTATCCTGTGATCTGATGCAATATTTTACTCGCATTATGCAAAGACGAAAAAGACTGACCCTTCCCTGTCATGGCAATTACACAGGAAGGTTTTCCCAGAATAGTACAGAAACAATGCAGTGGTTTGTGATGATCATTTATACTGGGGTTGGCTTTGCAGTCTCTTGCTTTATCATGAATGTCCTAGTCCAGGGACCTTCAAAGTAAAGTAACCATGGGTTTTCTTCCTTTCGATGGTACACTGCAATGATGTGTTGCCAACAGAACTTGCATGCTGTCAATAGCACTAAGTTGGAAGAAGACATACAACCTTCTGTACTCATCTATGATCTCGGCATCTTAAATAAAAAGGGAATATTCCCTTAAAATTAATTTTTATTGATAGCCTTTTATCATCAAATCCAGTGTGAAAACTACCATTTGCATCAAAGGAAATGATGGCTGTGGTTTTATTTAGTGACTGGATAACTTAAAACCAGCAAGAACAACATTTGAAGAAATGAAATTTGGTTCCATTTGCAAGACATTTTTTGACAAACATAATATGGTCTGACTAGCACAACAAGCATATGTGTCATGATTGTAGACGTAGAACACTGGCACTCGCCTGATTAACCTATTTCCCTATTGTTATTTTCAGTCCTGGTTTTGAACCAGATCCTTATTGCCGCTGTGACTTCACCCTGTTAAAAGTTATTTGGGAGGTTTTTCTACCACATTATCCATCTGCATGTTTGTCTTAAATACAAAAGGAACAAAGTGTTCCTAGTGACATCAACAGTATCAGCCTCGTGCATTTGTATAAAACAAGCCAATTAGTGTTAATGTTGCCCGGATTGTATTATCTTCTAACTCTAATAAGGATTCAGAGCCCCTAAAAGCCATGCGTGGTTTCCAGACCAGGAAAATCACCAAACCTTATTTGAAAACCCTCTTTTCATTTAAACGTGAGGAAGGGAAGTATGTGGAGGACATGCTCAGGCTCAGAGGGAAGACATGTCCCTCTGTGAGGCTTGCTCTCCTCTTCAGACAAGGTCATCTTCATTTTGCTCACAATTTTCTCTTCCACATTTTGCCTATATTTACTATGTGCAGAAATGTAATGCTGCTTTGTGTATGTTTTTTTTCCTTGCTGATTACCAGGTTAAGTGACTTTCTTTTACGCTTACACATATAATTCTATAGTGATATATTTTTTGAATAAATTAAAACGTCCTCTTCATGCTGTTGATAAAAATGTAAGGTGTAATGCAGGCATGCATTTTTTTAAAATGTAAGGTGTAATGCAGGCAGGCATTTCTTTAAAACTTGACCTTGACTTCAACATTATTCAATTGCAAAAGAGTTTTTTCCTAAGCCCATTTAATATGATGTTATATTTTGTCAATCTAATGTTTCATGTTGATTTTCATGTGCTTATAATATTTACTAAGACATTAATAATTTTGAAATATTCATATATTGCATTCAGATTACTGGCATGATAATATGTTGTAGGAGTACTGTCAATTAAGAGTTCCTGCTTAGTAAATTGTTTTAATTGGTTCTCATTTATCTCCAGAGGATATGAAATTCGTGCATGAAAACATAGATTTTGCAAATCCAGTTGTATATTTTTAGTAAAATAAGTACAAAATATTTTCACAACTGTGAATAGTCTTGCTCTCCTGTGTACCACTGTGTGTGTGTGTGTGTGTGTGTGTGTGTATGTATGTAATCAGATAACATAATCGTAAGATAGGTCTATCATGCGTAACTCATTTGGATCCATGACTCATAAAACCTGTTTATGTCCTAAAGTTTGTCTGAATGATCCTTTATACTTTAAATATCCAAGATTTTACTCTTACTTTAGGGATGCTATATAATCAGCCAGTCCTTTTATTGTTTCTAAGTTTCCATCGGTCAGTGTTCTGAAGATGGATTATCTTAGTCCTCTGCTCAGGGTCTCCCCAAATGAAAATCAGGATCTTACTGAGACGTATTTTTAATTGGAGGCTTAACTGTGGAAGAACACATTCCCACAACTATTCAGCATTGGCAGAATGTATTTTTTTGTGGTTATATGACTGAGAGTCCCAGTCATACAGGCTTACAGGCTAAAGGACACTCTCAAAACCTAGAGGCTATCTGTGATTCCATGAGCTGGGGCTGTTTGCTTCTTTAAGGTAAAAAGAGAATCTCTTTAGAGTGCAAAGAGAGTCTTTTGTAATTTGACATAATCAGAGTTGCATATGTCCTTTGCCATATTCTGTTGATTAAAGACAAGTTAGGTTCTGCTTCTACTCGAGAAGACTGGATTATACAGAGTGCGACTCACTGGGATTTACCTTAGAGTATGCACTTGACATACCCTTCCCCCATTACATCAGTGAATTCCATTAGTTTAAAATACACCAAGTACCGATTTTATTGGCATGTTCTGTTTGATATGGAAGACAGGTTAGTCTTAGCTCAGCATATTAGTCTGTTTTCATGTTGCTGATAAAGCCATATCTGAGACTGGGAAGAAAAATAGGTTTAATGGACTCACAGTTCCACGTGGCTGGGGAGCCCTCAACATCATGGCAGAAGATGAAAGGCACTTCTTACATGGCAGAGGCAAGAAAGAGTGAGGAAGAAGTGAAAGCAGAAACCCCTTATGAAACCATCAGATCTCATGAGACATATTCACTACCATAAGAACAGAATGGGGGAAACTGCCCCCGTGATCCAATTATCTTTCACTGGGTATCTCCCACAACATGAGGGAATTATAGGAATGCAACACAAGATGAGATTTGGGTGGGGACACAGAGTCAAACCATATCACTTAGTGTACTGTACAGGACATTTTTCGAAAGGAACCGAGTTAGCTGGAAATTCTGAGGCTTGAGAATAATGTATTTTGGGTCAATTCTTTCTTATTGGGATCTTCCACCAGAACAATATCAGTATTCTTTAGACTTTTTCCATTTTAATTGCATAGGATTTGAGTATCCTATATTATCCCATATAAAATAGTGATAATGATAACAATAATAATATCATTGGTATTATTTGCTCTGATTAGTCCTCCTGAACACTCATTTACTCATTATAGCATTGCAATGTCCAATTTCTGGGATGAGAAAATTAGAACTAAGAGTTCAGTGCATGCACCCAAAGTAGAAACCTGAGAATTAGCAGAATGAATTTTTTTTCACTAAGATCTGGCTGAAATCAAAGCACTCATACTCATGCAAGGTGTTGTGATGTGATGTGATATAAATGCTCATAAGAAAAAGAATTAGCTCTCTGTTTTATTTAAACAAGCTTTTCTGAAGGTATGTGAAATCTAGTTTTATTTTTGTTCTGTTTTTTTTCTTTTTGGATTTGGGAGAGTGATGAAGATGTGCAGTTCTAGAATTCTGGAACTCTCTACAGGAGAGTTGCTCAACCTTGAGCTGTTGACATTTGGTGCTGGATCATGCTTGGTTTTACGGGGCTGTTGTGTGCATTGAAAGATGTTTAACAGCATCTCTGACCTCTACCCAGTTGTGATGACCAAAAATATCTTCAGACGTTGCCAAAGTGTCTGGAGGGATGGGGTGGAGGAGTGTCAAAATCACTCTGGTGAGAACCCCTGGTCTGCACTAAGGTCTAGCCTCTTTAAAGCCGACATTTGTTCTTAGCCCTTCTCCCAGTAAATACCCATAAGATGATATTTCTCTAAGTGTGACATGCTGTCTGTCATTTTCCTTTCATTTACACTTTTCCAATGCTAATATTTTTCTGCCATTACCTATGCTAACTTGTCCTTTAGTGAATTCATATTTTGCTTGTCAGATATTCAATTGGTAGTTTGAACATGCAGGGACTTTAACAACTCAAAAAGCAACCATGTGAGAGAAAAGCATTGGGCCTTCAGAAAGGACCTCCCCGGACAGACTGGGAATGCCCCTTAATCTTGTTAGACTTATCCAAGAACTGATTTGTAACTCTTCCCAAAGTGGATGAGGAACTCCCGCTGTGCAAGTCCCATATCTGGCTTGGACTAGAAAACTCAGACTTGTGGCCTGCCATAACATGATCATCAGATCAATGTGTGGACTCACTCTTCTTATGCTGGTTCTGCAAGAGCCACTCCAGTTTCAACACATACCTCCCTGTTTATTTATTCATTTAGTTTTTGCTTAATAACACCTCTCTTACTCCCTAACTAGACGGTTTTTTCTCTAGGACTAATGGAGGAAATCTGTGGCGTTTTAACTTGATCTCTCTAAGAAGAACATAAATAAGTACCTTCCTTATGAGCTTGGGCCTTAATAACTTTATACTGTATCGGATCTAGAAAATAAACCTAATGTTTGTGGGTAGATGTCTGTCTGCAATTTAAGCTTTTAAAATCAAATTTAAATAAGAAAGTCAGGAAGTTAAGAAAAGGAAGAGTTTAAAGGAGTTCAGTATAATTCACAAACTTGAAACTTTCCCAGTGATTTCTTCTTGAGGCATGTATTGGAGGATAAATGAGATTTTGCTTAGAGTTTTTCTCATTTTGAAATATGAGCGTTTAGTTCTATTCTCTGTTTACTTTGTTCAGGGTATTTCCTCAATCAAAATAAAACAGCCCCTTTATTCCCTAATTCTATAATTAGTTTTGTCTTTTTGCTTTTGTTTTTAATTCATGTAAATGTTCTTTGATTTCTCTTTTTTGGTATGTTTATTTACTTCTTTGATATGTTAGTTCAGCAAAGTATCTCTTTAGAAAAATGAAATTAGATCCTTAACCTTATTAACCTTCTAGGAGAGATAAAAATCTATATTAATTCTTTGTTTTTGAGACAGTCTCGTTCTGTCACCCAGGCTGGAGTGCAGGGGCAGGATCTCAGCTCATGGCAACTTCTGCCTTCCAGGTTCAAGTGATTCTCCTGCCTCTAGAGTAGCTGGGATTACGGGTACACACCGCCACGCCCACTAAGTTTTGCATTTTTGGTAGAGACAGTGTTTTGCCATGTGGGCCAGGCTGGTCTCAAACTCCTGACCTCAAGTGATCCACCCACCTCAGCCTCCCGAAGTGTTGGGATTACAGGTGTGAGCCACCATGCCTGGCTGATATTAATTCTGAAAAGACTAGATATAAACTTGCATTTGTATTACCATCAAAAATATAAAAATTGCTAAGAAATAATAATGTTAATCAGAATAGATTGTGAATATTTACTCTAAAGAGAAAGCAAATAAAAGGAGTATGATTTAGTGATAGAAAAGAATCTGTGTGTTTAGGTGAGTGGGTAGGTAAGGGTCTTACAATTCTATCTCTGAACCTCGGATGAAGCTTCTCATCCCTCTGGGAAGGGTTTTTTTTTTTTTTAAGTTTGTCAACTTTATTTTGATAGGTTGATAAAACTAACTTTAGAAATCAGATTATAATCTGGTAAAGTTTTAATATTATTTGCCAACATATTCCTAATCCAGAGGGGTCTTCTCCCAATTAACCAGTATTCATTGCTTTTCCTCGTGTGAGTATAAGTTTTATGTACATGTACATAAAGAGCAGTAGAGTTAACTGCTGTGTAGGTTTTCCTTCTTTCATTATTTGTTCATGGCAATTGGAATCAAAATGTAAATTCTAATAAAAGGGATTTTACTTCCAAACACATGGAAACCTTGTATTTGCAAGGTTATATTCTGTTGCTTTGTGGAGCTGGCTCTTAGTTTTAAGAAATCTTAGATTTA
Organism: Saguinus oedipus; assembly: GCA_031835075.1. Taxonomy (NCBI): domain Eukaryota; kingdom Metazoa; phylum Chordata; class Mammalia; order Primates; family Cebidae; genus Saguinus; species Saguinus oedipus. The sequence continues at coordinate 10,833,782 of CM063169.1, read as the reverse complement.
AGACAGCATAGATTATCACTTCCTGAGATATCAGTCTGTCTGTCTTTTTCCTTATCCTCCTCTCCAGCCTATCTATGGCCTGCAGCAACAGGATTAGAGATTGAGCTTTCATGATATCTCTGCAATGCCCGGTGGTCTCAGAGGTGCTATGGTGCAAACAATGACCTCCCCTTTCAGCAGCTTAAAGCAACAGAGGTTTTATTCTTGCTCTTGCTGTGCATCCAGCAAGAGTCACCGGGATTTCTCTTCTGCCTCATTGCCACCCTGGGTCCTGTGCTGGTGGAACAGCCACTACCAGGAATATCGTTTCTATGGCAGAGTGAAAGAGAGGAATAAATTGCAGAATGTCTCTTTAGCTTTCCTACCACAAGTGACACTTGTTTTCCACTGAGTGAAGAAATAAACTGACCACTCATTATTTCTAAGGCACAGAGAGCACAATTATATCATGCCTGTTGGACAGTTAGAAATATTTGTCATAGACACTAATGCAACATGGAAAATCACTATCCACCCTTCAGGTCGCAAAACATTCAGTTCACTCTCCTTTATACATGCAGAACACACTAACCTCTTTTCCAAGGGAGAAAGCCTAAAAGTCTTATCCCTCCACTGAATCCAGTTCAGTGTCCAAGAGCTTTTGATTATGCCCAGTTCACAGGAGCATCCCCTAGGACCGGAGACTTATAAACTAAAAAGAAAAGAAATCTGCTATCCTCTCCTCTCCTTCAGACCTGGGTATACAATAGTGGAACAGGTGCAGGATGATTTTATCCTGAAAGGAGAAATACTTGGAGAACAGCAGAAATTAGCCAGACGAATCTGGAATCTCAGTGAGCTAGAGCTGCCTCGTTGCTCTACTGCAAGGGTGGGAAATGTTTGCTTATGAAGCTCCGGTTGCTCTTTGAAGATGCTTCCCATCCACTGTTTGTTAATGCTTTTCCTCTTCCACCCTTCTGCTTGAACACATCTGAACTTGGAGGATGTGGCCTCCCTGGGGGCTGAACAACTTTCTCAGCCTGCTTCACGCTTGTCACCTACTGAGCGGTCAGGGGTCATTTTATGTCTCAAATAGTCTATTTTAGTCCTGGCAAGTTGTAGTTTTGATAGTAAAACACTTTAAAAACTGAGTCAGCTTGTTGATTTCATTCTAAGATAGTCCCATATGACAATGAGCACATCCATCTTTCTATGGACTTTCCTACTCTCTCTCTCTCTCTCTCTCTCTCTCTCTCTCTGTGTGTGTGTGTGTGTGTGTGTGTGTGTGTGTGTGTGTGTGTGTGTTTCTACTTAATTCTGGGCAGCTAAGCTGATCAAGCCTTGGAGAGAGAACCACACAGTCTTTTTTCTGTGTGACATTTTGTCCAATTGAAATGAGTTAGTGGGTGCTTCTCCTTTGGTTTCCCCTTTACTCAGAGTCTGGTTGTGGATTTATTCTCTGCAGCTTGTGCACCTACTCTGAATATCACTTCAATGCCTGCAAACTGGCAATGAATGGATGCATTAGTCAGGCTTCTTTGTTGCCAGGAGCCAAAACTGAGTCTGGCTGATTAAGCAGAAATGGTGTCTATTAAAAGAATATTGGGTAACTCACAAATTTTTTGGCTTGGAAAAACCAAGCTTCAAGCTATGTTTCCAGGAATGACGCCAACACCTTTCCTGCAGAGTTCACCTGATGAGGCATTACTGATGCTGCCACCACCCCATGGAGCAATGTCGGTAGGCGCCATGACCACCACTGCTCCCTTGAAGCCAGGTCTGTCCCAGGGAATTGTCATCTCTGCCGGCCTCATAATTGGATGCCCTCATCACTACTGCCCTTGAGAACAAAATAAGTTTTTGATGAGCCTACTTCCTAAAGTTTTCTACTTTTGAATTGAAGTTCTTGAGATGTTTTCTGTTTTTTCCTTGAGGGGGTCAACTCATAAGTCTGAACATTAGTCAAACATAGCTAAGATGTTCAAAGTGTTCACAATCTCATATTCTTTCCAACATTCATACTGGAGGTTTAGTGGATCCTTATCAACACCAAAAACAAAAAAAGGCCAGGAACAGTGGCTTACCCTTGTAATCCCAGCACTTTGAGAGGCCGAGGCCTGTGAATCACCTGAGGTCAGGAGTTTGAAACCAGCCTGGCCAACATGGTAAAACCCCATCTCTACTAAAATACAACAACTAACCAGGCAAAGTGGCGGTGGGCATTGGTAATCCCAGCTACTTGGGAGGCAGAGGCAGGAGAATTGCTTAAACCTGGGAGACACAGGTTGCAGTGAGCTGAGATTGCTCCATTGCACTCCAACCTAGACGACAAAGCAAAACTCCGTCTCAAAACAAAACAAAACAAAAACAAAAAACAAAAAAAATTCTGCACATAGGTTCTGGAATGTCACGAGAATTCTATATTTTAACTAGGTTCTATGCCTAAAAATTTTTAATTACATTCATTTCTAGTGGGCATGCATACCTGAATGTGGTAGCACATGGCTAATCATGACATTCATATATGGAAAATCATTTTTGACATCCTCATTCTCATTTTATCTTTACTAAAACTCTTTGATGTTGTTGTTAGTTTTACTTAACAGAACAGAAAGTACCTATAGAGAGGTTTTAAAATGTTCTCAGAGTCTATTCCTTCTGTATAACAAAACTGGGAATTGAGTCCAACCTTTTGATTTCAAAACATGTTTACAGTATACTAACTTGCAAACATGCATTAATACTAGTAAAAGGGTAGGTGTGGATAGAGTGAGACAGGAAAAGACAAAACTTTATGTTGATAGGTGGGAGGGTTAAAATGAGATGTCAGGGTATGATGTGTGGATGCCCTGTGATGGTGAAGTGTTGAGAAACTCAGATTACCTGTACCCTAACGTAGGTCCACAGAGGGAAACAAAATGGGTATGGAAAGGGAAATAAAATAAAGTAACATTGTGTATTTCACAATTAGTTGGAAATTCCTAAGTGCTCTTTTCTGAAATCTCAAGTTACCCAGAAATTTTATACCAACACCGACATCCTATCCAGTCAGCTTCCTAAAACATACTTGACTATTTTTCTCTAATTCAATTTTTCTCCCTTACAGTGTTAATCAGTTGTCTAAATATTAGCATTGTCAATAGTAGCATTGGTCAGTAGTATTAAGATTAATCCAACTGTATTGTACAATTGAAAACATGATTTTAAAGCTTATATTGGGCCTGGTACAGTGGCTCACGCCTCTGACCCCAGCATTTTTGGAGGCCAATGTCGGAGGATCACTTGAGTCCAGGAGTTCAAGACCAGCCTAGGCAATACAGTGAGACCTTTTCTCTAGAAAAAAATGAAAAAAGCTAGCTGGGCATGGTGGCACACACCTGTAGTCCCAAATACATGGGAGGCTGATGGGGATGAATCAGTTGAGCCCAGGAGGTTGAGGCTACAGTGAGCTGTGATCGTGCCAAGGCACTCCAGCCTGGGTGACACAGAAATACCCCGTGTCTAAATAAATGAATATATACATACATAATACATAAAATAAAATGAAGCTTGTTTTACTTCATTCTTCCCACCTTTTTCCCTATAGCATTCTTGTTCTTGTTTCGCAGTTTTATTTACCGGCTATTGCTATCCTGTGTTATTCCCCAAATGAATCTTTCGTTTTTATAAAAGGCTTATCATGTTTCTTGAAAAATGAAGTGAAAAAAGATAAATAGTTGTTTCAGCATTAATTCATCTCCCGGATGATAAACAGTTCGCTGAGCTGAAGTTCAACCATTGGAATTTGCTTTTTGTTTAAGAAAACTGAGAACGTTTGCAGTTAGTTGGCCCCTCTGACCATTGTCAATTTTGTTTTGACATTGAATGATCCATTGATTCTGACCTGTCTGTTTCAGGTCCTACAGCATATATTGAAGTTTCTTCTGCCTTTCATCACCAGATGAGAGTGGCCGTACAATACCACTATCGGGCTCTGCTTCCAGTAGGGCTATGCGTTAGCTCATAAGAGATCCTGTTGCCTTTAACAACATTCTCATTACCAACCACTTTATCAGTTGAGAGAGATTGTACTGGTGAGTTAGGTTTCAATAAAGCAGACGCCTCCTTGACTTCAGAAAATTAATTAAGTTTCTGCTGTTTTTCAAAGCCACCCTGTTTTTACGCAAAGACATTACTGCATATTATGGTATGGAAGTTCCAATTTATGTGTCATATTGTACTCCTCACATTAGATTAATTTAGACATTGGGATTAGATGTGTATCAAATTATTACTTAAAAGCCAAATTGAATTTGGTCCTACAGAGAGTTCTTATCTGAAGGAGAAGCTTATTATTTTTATTATGTTGACCTTTTCACTATATGCCTGGGATTTTTATTTTTGTTTATTCCTTAACTATAATTACAGACTCAGGATGTCCTGAGACTTTCAGGAAATGTTTGAAGCTCATAATTAGATTTGCGTGTGTGCGTGCATGCGTGTGTATAACTTCCATGATGACATTTTATATTACTGTATGGTTTATATGGCTTTGGTTTTTTTTTAAACTCCTTAAATTCCCTAGTCTTCTTATGGAACCTCCTATGAGAGTTTTTCCCCAGTATCTATACTTCATTTGGCTATCTTATTTACCATGATGATACATTGTCTTTTTCATGCAGATGATATACTGATTTATCTCTTTCTAGGAGCTTTTCTGTGGCAATTTCAAAGCTGTCAGGCTGGCAGACTAAGATTAAAGACTAAAGGGCCCAGCATTTCCACAACAAAGTGTATAAAAACAGGACAACCAACAAGAGATCTTCCCTTGATTTAACATTCTTTTGGTGTGACTTTTTTCTTGTGTGAACAGCCCCTCCTGTAGAAGAAGTGCTAAACCAAGGTCAGGGAGGAATGGACTCTTAAGGCATTCTAGCAGGTATTATTCACTAGCTGCTTAAATGTTCTATTTAACTTTTAAGGAACATTGATCAACCATGACCACTGTTCTTTATGACTGATTTATAAGCGCAGGAAGAACCTGAGAGTATCACATTACTAGATTAAAAATCAAGGCATGAATAGGAAAAGTGTTCAGAAAGAAAAGAAACAACAGGACATTCAGTAGTCAAAAGTATCTCCTTTATCATTTTCTAAATGGAGGTGTTAGAAAGCCCTGACTTCCTGCTTTCTTTTTTATTCTTTCTACACCTTCCCTCCAAGTCATCAAATTCATTCTCATTGCTTTTAATACCATCAATATTTTCTGACACCTAATGTTACACCTTTAATCCTGGTATGTTTTCTAAGGTGCATAGTTACACAATGGCTTCTGTGAATAGTACATGGTAATGCCACAGTTAGTGCTCATGTGACATGTCATAAACGGAACTCTTTAGCCTTCAATTAGTCTAGTGTTTCCATCTCAGTCAAGGGCACATTATCCAACTAAGTGTGCCAGCAAGATTTCTTGGAATTGTCCTTGATACATTTCTCATCTAATTCACTAGCAACTTGGATTAGTTCTACCTGCAAAATATTTCCCGTATCATCTGTTTGTATTTGTAATGCTCATTCTCTGTCTTCAGCGTAACCATCTCTTATCTGGCTTATTGGTTTCCCAGTTCATTTTTACCTGACTTCAATCCTCTTGCTACATAATAACCAGATAGATTTTGAAAACCTAAAGAACCCATTACTTTACCACCTAGAACCCTGTAGCATCTTAAACATCCTGCCTTAGAACCTAAAGCCACTGCACGAGGCCAAACATAAAAGTCACCTTTTATTACTTCTAGAATACAAGCTGAAACTCATTAAGAGTCAGCAAAATGCAGTATTGAATTATGAGAGAACAAAGACTGACAGCATGGACTTCTGGCTGTTTCCAGGTATTATCTGTGTGTACTTCAGTACATCCCTTAGTCTGCTTATCTTTAAAATGGGAATGTTCACAGTGAAACTATATCTCAGAGAGTACCTGAGAAAATAAAACAAGTTCATTACAGAATCAATTACAGTGGTGTCTCAAATGTGATAATCACCAAAAGTCACAGATTTCACCTTTCAAGTGTTGCATAATCCAAGCTCTGCCTTTCTTTTCAATATCACCTCTTCTCACTCTCCTATTCATTCAGTTCCAGCCACATTACCTTTTGTTTAGTTCTTTACTTATTTAATTACGCTCATGAGCCAATTTTATCTCCATTTTCCTGCCAAGAAGTCTCAGTTTAAATAGCATCTTAAACATCCTGCCCTAGAACCTAAATTCTTTCACTCATTGTTGTTCCTTGCTCTAGTCTATTTTCCTTTAAAACACATCAAAATTTACATGTATGTGTTTAGTATCTATTCCCATCGTTGAATTAAAAGTTCCATGTGGGTAGGGATTGTGACTCTTCCATCCACCATTGGATACTCAGTACCAGATAAATGAACTGATTTACGGTGATGCTCAGTAAATACTGGTTGAATTATCGAATGAATAAATTTATTATTTATTTTTATTACTTATGGTAGTAAGTAAATGTGAATAAATTTTATGGTAATACACCTCATGATAATATGTTGTATGGTAACAAAGAGGTGTTTTTAATGTTTTCATTCTCTTTGAAGCAATATATTTTGCCTTACCCTTTTTCTCTCTCTCCCTTCTAGTTTCCCCTTGAAGAAGACATTAACTATTTACTTACGTCCACATGTTAGTCCCTGTTTTTCTTCATTAATTTTGTGTGTGAGTGGCTGCTGTACATTTCTTCCTTATCTATACATCACTCTCAAAAGAAAGAAAAACCAAAATAAATCTGCCATTGCTCTCATATTTTCATATGCGATAAAAAAATGAATAATTCTCTAACTATTCTTGACGTTACAAAAATGTAGAAATACAAAATAGAAAATTGATGAGTAAAATCTTCATAAATAGAGGTGTTCCTTCAGCCTGTAACTGTAATAATCCCACATAGGCAGAGAAAACAGCACATAAGGGAAGATTATATATGAGCAATGAAATGAGGAAGCTCTGCTTTCACAAGCACTTTTATCTCTGTCATTTTAGGACACATAAAAGTCAAAATCCATCTTTTGCAGCAGCTGAAAAGTATAACCAAATACGTGTCAGTTGAAGGAAGACCTGAATAGAGGCAAAACTTTTTTTCAGTTGTATTTTGTTCTGTTTTAATGTACTTAACTGATATTCCATTGGCTCTTTTCCTTTTTCCATATTCAATTTTTTTGTTTTCTAATAGGAGCAATACTGTGTATATAGAGATAGTATGTCATACTAGTTAAGATCAGTGTTCTCCCAAAATTTTACTTTTTTAATAAAAAAAATCTGTACACTACATAAAAATCAATCACTCAGGAAATCAATCAATCTATTTATCCATCTATCATTGATCACTCTGTGATTTATTCATTTTTATCAATTTATTTTACACATTCACTAACATAGTTAGACTATGCAGAAACCATAGTATTTTGAATGATGAGTAAATATAAAATAATCATCACCATAAAAACAAGATAGTTTATTTACTTTCAATAAGATAAAACTTTTTTGTTTTTTGGTAACTATTACAAATAATGATATTTTAGTGGGAACAATATAATTAAGTAAATTTTTGTTTTAAAGCTTTGTGATACAGAATTGGGAAAGGGAAAGTTTATACCTACTTTCAGTTTATTAATATATTTTGTTTCAATGTTTGTCACAATATTCAAAGAAGTGACTATATAAATATTTTTAAAAGTTATCTGAAGGCTTCATTTGCTAAATTGCTAATTTATCAGGCTTGTTTCTCAAACTTAATTACCAACAAGCCCTTTTTCTAGAATTGACCAGTAACAATTTCTTTTATTTGATATCTGTGATCTGTTTAGTAAGTCTAATTGGAAAGCCTCTTTCATTCTATTTTTTCTTCATTGCTTCTTTTTCTTCTAATTCATTTTTTTTTTTTTGTTTTTAGCAAATATATTCAATATTTTCTCAATTCCCATTCTCTCTTCAGCATCTACCTGTTGTCTAGACTTGCTATCTCCAAATTTTCTTTCTAATCTCTTTCTTTTCCTTTTTTTTTTTTTTGAGACAGGGTCTCACTCTGTCAACCAGGTTGGAGTGCAGTGGTGCCATCTCAGTTCACTTCAAACTCTGTCTCCTGGGCTCAAGTGATCCTACTACTTCACCCTCCCAAATAACTGAGACCATAGGTGCGAACCACCACACTAGACTATTTTATTTTATTTTTGTATTTTTAGTAGAGATTGGGTCTTACCATGTTGCCCAGACTGGTCTTGAGCCCCTGGCCTCAAGTGACCTGCTCACCTCAGCCTCCCAAAGTGCTGGGATTACAGGTGTGAGCCACTGCATCTGGCCTCTGATTTCTCTTGAAACCACTTCATTCAGTCTTTCATATTGGTAATTCCACTAATCTTCTTATCAGCCAACCAATTACCTAGTGTTGCTAAGTCCATGGCCTTTCCTAGTTCTCATCCAATCTGATGGATCATTGGCATCGTACAAGATTAATCATGGAATTGCCCCTGAAATGCTTTCTTCACTTGGTTTTTAAGACAGCTCACTGTCCTTATATTTCTATCCTCCCATCCTGACCACTTCTTCATCTCTTCTGCTGGTCTTCGTCCTAGCTCTGACCTCTTAATATTTCAGCTATCTGAAGCTAGTCCTTGCACTTCTTTTTATGATGAACAGCTTCCTACATCTACATCCCAACAACTGCCAGTGATGTGCTGCAGCCCCCTCATCTCAGCTCTGTCCCGTTCTCTCTCCTCACTTGTGTTCAGTGAAGTCACACTGATAACTGGCAATGGGCCATGGTGAGAGATTTACACCCTAGAAATTGGTGAGCAGCTCTCAGATGTGTGAGTTTGTGTTTGCAAGTGTCCGCAGTAGATCTCTCCTTGAATTTTACACTCCTCTGGGTACCTGACACATCCATTTATATATCTGATAGTTTTCTCAGGAATATCTTCCCCCAAACTGTGCTAGTAATATCCTCCCACACCAAAATTCCTATTCCTTGTCTGCAGCCTTCTAGGTATTCCAGCCAAGAAGCTTGGAGTCATCTTAGGTATTTCTCTTTATCTCACACTCCAAATCAGCCATCCAGGAAGAATTTGGCTCAATTCAAATTACTTTCAGAATCTGACTCCTTCCTGTTAGCCACACTGCCATCCCCATCACTCTCATCTGGGATATTTCCCCAGTTCTGCTCTTGCATCCAATTGGTCTGTTCTCCACACAACTGCCACAGTGCAATGGTCAGTTCTCAGTACCTTCCAGGAGTGATGGCTCTAAGTGCTCTTACGTGATCTGGCGTCCTGTGCTTTCTCTGGCTTCGTCTCCTTCATTCCTGCTGCTTCCTGCCCACGCTTTTCTGTTGTTTCTCCATCACACCAGGCATATTTCAAACAATTCTGGAACTTTCTATTGGTTTTCCCTCTGCTTGGGATATTCTACAAATTACTGACATAGTTATTCCCACACATCTTTAAGGTATTTCATGAAAAGCATTTAATCAGTGAGGTCTTTCCTGGCCACACTAAAATTTCAGTCCCAGCCTAAGTGTTTACATCTTTTTTTCTGGTCCATACTTTTCTCTTTAGTATGTATCAATACTTTGTATAATTTACTTATTTCTATTTTGATTTTCTCGCTTCTTCACTGGGATATAATATTCCATTATAGCAAGTATTTTGGTCTATTTTGTTTCTTTTTTCTTTTCTTCATCATTATCTCCTTGTCCTCCTCTTCCTTTTCATTTTTTTTTCTCTGCTATATTCCAGTGCTTGAAAAATTGTAGGCACTCCACATTTATTTGTTAAATTTTATATTCCTGCACACATGAATGAAAGGATATAAATGAAAACTTATTTAAATATTTGTTTAGAAGACTTTAATTTATTTTTTTCTTTTCTAACTCCTTACTATCATTCCCAGTAGAATACCTTTAAACAAGAAGAAATTCTAAGTATAGCACATTAATAATTACAAGTTTTTTAAAAATTATTTTTACTATGTTTTTTGGGGAACATGCACAGCCCAAGGATAAATCAAACACTTTTGCTAATTAATGCAACAATAGAGGAGATTGCCTTTTCCACTCTGCCTCTTCAGAGTTTCTTCTGTATTCTACCTGTGACATCTTCATTTTCTGTTCTTCTAGCCAGAAAGATTGAGTTTTATTAGCCCTGGTTGCTAATACTTCATTACTGGAACTGCCTTTGGGCCACAAAGGCAGAAAAGAGAGTGGGGAGGGGAAGAAGACCCCTGTCATATTCTTTTGCCCACAGTGACTCCTATTCCTGGGCCTTTGTCCAGAAAGACAAGTCTCCTCTAGGAGTTTTCGCTGTCATGCAATCTTGCTGAGGACTCCTCTTCTGACAAGTCTGGGTATATTCAGGGTGGTATGAACATAGATGGGACTCACCTTCAAATCAATTTTCTGCTTTCTTTTAAAGCAGAAAAGAAAAACAGCAATAAGAAAATTCTGGGATCTCACTCTATGAAGTTGCTTATTCAAGTTTTGACTCCACTCTCCAATTGACTTGATTCTGATTCCTTTTCAAAGTCTTCTGGCAATTGCTTTTTCTATCCCAGCCAGCATTTTTAAGTGTAAGGAGCTTACTCCATCTTACCCAGTGCTGGGTGTTCATGAGACTCATCCTTAAATTCAAACACTCCAAATTGTTTTACTCTGAATTACCCAGTGGACTTCAACATCGCACGACATGTTTTTAAGGATGGCACATTTGATGTCAAAGTATTGTAAAGGTTCAAGCATTAAAAAAATCTTATTTTTTGGCTGCACACAGTGGCTTATGCCTATAATCCCAGCACTTTGGGAGGATGAGGCAGGCGGATCACTTGAGCTCAGGAGTTTGAGACCAGCCTGGGCAACATGGCAAAACCCTGTCTTTGCAAAAAAATACAAAAATTAGCTGGCTATGGTGGCTCACGCTTGTCATCCCAGCTACTTGTGAGGACAAGGTGGGAGGATTGCTTGAGACCAGAAGGTCGAGGCCTCAGTGAGCTACGGTAGTGTCCCTCACTCCAGCCTTGGCAACAGAGTGAGACCCTGTCTCTAAAGTAAAATAAAAATCTTAATTTTACTGAAATCATATTATACCTGATAACTTGCACCAGATATAGTCACACACATACAAAAAAAAAACAGAACAAAATGAAACAGGAGAAAGTGGGGATAGCTATTAACTTCATAGAGTTTAGAACTTTTTCTCTATCATTGGGTGTTTTGTGTAACATAAAAGTATTATGTGGAAGAACTGTGAGCCCTCATGGCAACCTGAATATTAAATACAATTAATGCATTTTCCTGATATTTTAATGTAAAAATAATTGGGATTCCAATAATAATATTTGTTTCCTTCAATCCAATTCGTAACTTGCACACTCTTCCTTGAAATTGATCCATCCACAAGTAGCACTGGTCAAAAGCATACACTCTGAAGTCAGATAGAACTGAGTTCAAACCTCAATTGTACATTCATTGGCAGTGTGCTCAGACATAGATTCCCTACTCTGGATGTCAGTTATTTCATTGTAATAGGAAGATTGTGTAATGGCTAAATGATACAAAATATATGTATTATATTTCAGAAAACCTCTCACAAGTGCACATACTCTTTCTTGATAATACATGCACATACATATATTTATATGTGCATATTTTTGCATATAACATACCTATATTATAATTGGTATCATATACCTCTCAAAGTCATAGAAGCTTTATGAAACACAGTCCCATGTTTTTAAAATAAGTTTGTGTGTGATTGCTGAGCCTCCATCTCTGCTCATCTTGCTGGTTCTATGCAGGATTCTCTCCTCTCAATTCAGCATCATTGCCACTCACTTTAGCTTTTAGCTTTGCATGACGGGGAGAACCCTGAAATTATAGATTCCTTAAATCTCTTTACACTTAAATACTAACGGTGAAAGGCAGTGAATGAGGAGAGTTCCAATTAGGTAGCTTAGATCATTGGTGATAACTACTATCGACTTCTCAATTTCTTCTTAACCATTTTGGTGCTGAGACTCTTGGGGTCATCAGAAGCAGCTCCTGTTAATTTTGAAAATCCTGATTTCCCGAAATCATTCACCTGGCCTTCAGGTGCCCAACTTCTCCAATTGTTATGTAGTCTTTGATTGCCTATATTGTTTGTCTCTACCAAAACCAAGTAGAGTCATTATTGAATTTTCTGATCTTACCCTGACTGACAGATTTTCGAAAGACATAACACATGCAAAGATTCTGTTAGACGAGGGTCAACATTATATGAGCGTTAGGTTTTTGTTTTAATCTCCTCCTGCTTTCTTTTTTTTCTGGGAAAAAGTTCTCATTTCTCATCTGAATTACTATGCATTCGCTTTACTAATTTTCCCAAAACATAACAAAACAATGTGGAAAATAAAGCATACAAAAATAATTTGGGTACAAGATTGCATTCTTTATGTTGTTTAGTTATATCAGCTTTTTATAATTACAAACTTGTACATCAGAAAGGAGACTCTTTTCTTTGAGTAAAATGTATTCGTACATTTTTTGTTATTGTGGTTGTTTTTGGTTTTTGTAATGCTTGAGTGAGAAGGGTATTTTTAAAGTAGAGATGTCACTGCAATGATAGCACTTGTCATAAAACTGTCAGTAAAATAAAATGGAACTTCCTCATTCATAAAATAGTATTGGGTACAGCTCTGGCTATTTGACTTACCTCTTATACATCTCTTCACCAAGAGATATTAATGAAATATAAAATGAAGCTTACGTGGATTGAATTACCAAATAATTTATAGCAGAGAATGACCACAACATAAATGCCAGAAGATCTCAGCATACATGGGGCTGAATATGCAATGATTTGAAAGGTTTCAATGCAAATAATATTAATGAGGGAGCTAGATAATGACAAAAATGTAATTTAGTGTAAGAATTATTATCTATAGAGAAAAGCGACTCCAAGTACCAGATTAACCTTGTGACTTTTATTAAAAACCAGGGCCACTTTTCCTGCAGGAAACCCTCAAGATAGCCCTAGGCTACAACGAGACAAGTTATCTGATTCCCAGAGAAGCCAGAGACTAGGTCATTGATAATAAAATTTCTAATGTTTATTGCCTGGGGAAAGATTTTCAAAGATGGCATGAAGCCAAAAATAAATTACTTTTAAACAAATCCCTGAACCTTTGCTCCCAGTGCCTTCCCTGTAGTGACTTGTCAGATGTCTCCAGTCTCATGGCCCACTTCATACGGAGATTGCTACAACCAGAATTTATCTTGTAACTGGTAGGGAAAATTCTTCCTTTTGCCTTTCATTCAAAAATTTTCCAAACTTACAACAGCAATACCATTAGCATTCCTTAGGTCAGCAGCTAGTGATGCCTGTTCTTATGCGTATTTATTTTGGCCTAGAAATGTATCATGGGAAAAAAAATTAAAAAGAAACCAAATAAACTATTACAAAAAAGAAACATTATTTATTCTTTCTTTTCTGATGGAGGGTGCAAATATACAAATCACATAAATAAAGGCTGTATACATACAAGTTAGATCAGGGTATATTTGGGTTAATCCTTTTAAAAACTCATTAATTAGAGTCTAATTATTGTCTGATATTTTAGTTTTATATTTCAGTTTTAAAATGTGCCCCAAGTGAAATCAAACTGGAAAGAGATTGTATATTAGTTTGACACAGAACAGAATTTTTGTGTAGCTTTTTTATATACATGTACATAGATAATTTAATGTATTTTGTATAATAACCAAAATTCCCATCACGTGAGGAAGTAAACTTGTGTTTCTTAATGAATATGAAACTAGTGAATTAGGACTATGAAGACTATGCCAGTTGCCAAAAGCAAGATCAAAAACCAAAACCAAAATGCAAACCAACAACACACACCGCTCAGTTATCAAGAGGAAGTAGAACTGTATTCAGGAAAGACCAAAGCAGAAGCAATCAGCTGGTATATTGCAGCTGAAAATATTTTCAGGTATTCGAAAATGTAAAAAATGTGTTTCCAATTTATCTTTTCCTAGAAAGCTACATAAAGGTACGCTAGAGCAAAATGAGGAAAATCAGTTGCCTCAGGAGAGCACTGAAGGTAGATCCCCAAACATCTTACAGTCCGGCTTGGAGCAGGACAGTAGATTCCGGGAAAAGCTGGTGATAACACGTAAATGGCATAGTATAAATTAAGAATTCAGATAAGACCTGTGAAAATAAAAAAGTAAATTGATTAAACATAAGTGATATTAAGTAAACAAATAGGCAACTGTAAACTGCAGGATAAAGAAACAAAAGCTCTCAAAAATGACATGATAAAAAAATGTAAAGCGAACCAAAATGTGACTTTTAAGCAACTCATTGAATGTCATTATGACACACAATCTCACTTGACCTATACGTAAAACAAAATCTTTTGTGTGGCGTAGGAGAAGTGACATTGAAAGAATTATGAGTACTGCATCTAAGAGTTGACGTTAAGGTGCTCTTAATGTGACACATGGATTTACATCGAACAGCATTTACATATTTTAACTTCCTAAAAAAGTGTTGACTGTTCCTCCTTGTAGAATCAACAGTGGACACATCACAGACAAATTTACACATACACTTTACAGAGACTGAAGGGAAAGTGAAGGAAGAGAGGTAAAGCAGAGGGAGTATCAGTCGTCTTCTAAAGTGGGAATTTGAAATCATTTTTACCTCTTATGGAATAAAAAAGAGAAGCTGAAATACGGTTTTTGAATTTCTTGAGTTGAGCAGCCAGTGAACTATGAATTTTGATATAATTAAATTAGGAGGAAAGGGATAGAAGAAAATATAGTGTTATAAATCCACATACATTAACAGAATGTAGCAATAAAATAGGTTGTTTGAGCATTTCATAATTATTTAATAATATTTGCCTTTTAAGATTGGAACTGGGAGTTGATGTTAACTGGGCCTCATGCTCTTTATTAAAATTCTCTTGCTATTAGAATGTTTTAAAAACCATGTGTGTATATATTATTTCAGTTGAATTATAGAACAATTTTAAAACAAAAATTTCAGGTAAAGGGTGATATACTGAATATGACTACATAAGAATGGCAAGTATAATAAATTTATCTGTGCTATTCTGTAGTTCTACATATCATTCATTAATTTCCTATCAAATTTCCCAAAGCGGCTTCTCCAAAAAACAAATAATTAACCTAGTCTCCCAAGCTTTGATTCTCAACTCTTAGGTAAATTTCTTTTTGTCTCTTACTTAAATAAGACAGTAGATGCCATCCAGAAAAACCTGTTTAGGTTTTCTTCTTCTCGCCTCAAAATGCCTATTCAGTTCATCTACATTCATTCTCTTCTTTCTCCTCTCCTCTGGTAGATATGTGTTTGTCCTCAGTCTTAAGTATTCTTAGTTCAGTCTCAGCCACTGTACCTTCTTCTAAACATATCACTTCCATTCAGTCTTCCATTTTCACCTACTTTGTCTCCCTTCCTGTGTACTAATGTGTTCCAGTGTTGTTCATCAGATTAACATTTCATATTGTTTGTGTCTCACTTTCTTACTGCTATACCCAAACTTGCAATAAGAAAAATCACACAGTCACTGCCTAGACTTTTGTAAACCTTGAACTCATTTGATAACCTTTTAAAGTCTGACATCATGTCTATTAGTCTAGAAAATCCATGTTTCATATGTCAATGATTGTCCTCTAAATATGACATGAAAATAATTTTTTCTGTTTTGTCCTCATTTACTTCATCAGTTTCGACCAGTCAATCATGAGTCAAATCCCCCTTTTACATTACATCAACTCCTTTGTCTTTCGACCTTTTTGAACAGAGTTTCTCTACCACCATGTTTACACTTCTTTTTTCAAACTCTAAATGATGTTACTCTGTAAGTTTTTCCTCAAAACATATTTTTCCTATATGTTCTCTCTTTTGCTAATTTCCTGCATTCTACACAGCTTTACTTTTGCTGTGATCTGTCTTGATAATTACAGTGCTATGTTTGAATCAAAGCCATACATCTATTTATCTTATCTGTTATTTAACTCATTACATTTTGCCACCAAACTAATTTCTCCTTTTGACCATATATTCCTGTCTACTCTTTCCATCAACAAAACTTGAGACCTTATGGAACTGATCTTGTCTTCTTGGTGCTCTTCACTGCAAACTTTCCTTCACTTAACTATTTCAGCTGTTCATGTGCTCACAGTTCCTCGCCTCGCCCATTTATCCTCTGCATCTATTTTCAGCTTCCACATTTTTGTTTCTTCATGTTGATCGTTCATAATTATTTACTCATCACTCAATTCTAGCTCTCAAAACAGTCTCTAGTGAGTTAGGATATATTTCAACAACTCTACACTCACAATCTGATAGGACTTGAATATAAGTCATGAAGTCCATCATTTACGATGGATGCTGGATCTGGAATCCACCCAGTATTTCTGGGCTTCATTTTGTACTAACACACACGCACACACAAGCATGCACACACACATGCACGCACACACACAGGCATACACATATGTATATCTCTCATATAATAACTACCTAGTTTTATATATGTTACTGACAATATATGTTAGTTACTAAAAATATATATAGTTATATATGTTCATATATAGCAGAGTTATATATATTATATATTATTTGTTTTTCCTAGCTAGCAAACACATCCCCAGCACCCACCAAGACAACAAAATTTAGTATTCTGTTTCCTAGACCTGGATAAACTCTCTAAATTTGGTTTCTAATTGAACTCAGTCTCCCTAGTTTGCCTATGAAGAACAGTGCTTTCTTGCTAGGTTTGGGATCCCACACTAAACCAGCTCATGTTTGCGGCATTTCTGTATTGCGTTTCCTCGGGTTTGTAATCTGCATTTTATCTATCCCTATCCTCTGGCCGAAGTTCAGCTGTAGTTGGATAAATATCCCTGAATGGACTGTCACTCAATAGGCTTCTGATTTTCATCTACAGCATGGATTTCCCAGTACGGTCCTGTACTCACTGTGATTGTATCATTCAGGAACAATGGTGTCCCAAAGCCATGTTTGAGATTGTTGTATTTTTAGATACTATTCATACTACTTTTTGTCTGAGATCAGGTTTGATAGCTGGTTTGTTTCCTTTGCTTCTACCTTACCTTTGTGATATATAATCCAATGTAGCTTTCAGATCCTTTCCTTTCCCATTGTCCCAACTGTGGTGGCCCCATGGTCCAAACATAAATAGTACTGCTGTCCTAATTCAAGTCTCTATACCACTTTACTCTCTCTCCAACAGTAACAATTGATTAAAATATTTATTACTAGAATTACTCTTCTAATTCTCCCTGTACATCATTCTTAGAGTGGTTTTCCTAATCTTCCTAAACTATTGAGTAATATTCATTTGTATGAACTATTATTTCATTTATTAGTTAATCTCTTTAATACATATTAATTCACACATGTTTATTAACTTTAAAACACTAAACTGATACAACATCCTCTCTCTCAAACTTCTTCAATAGCACCTAATTTTCCTGAAAAGTAAAATTCAAAACCCATTTATTTAATGTTTTGTTTTATCCAGGACCTTCGGTGTATTTTTATCTTTATGTACTACCTATGTTTTAGATAAAACTAGATTTTTCATCTTCCTAGGATAATTTTACTTATGACATTTCTTCTGTAGTGTTCAATTCCTAGCCTCACATCTATCAAAACCTTATCCTGTATTTTCCAGATCAAATCCTATTTTAAGAGACAACTTTACCAAATATTTGACTCGGGGACTAATAAAAAACCCTCACTTTCCAAAGACCTTATTTACCTCCATTCTAGTCTTACTGCTTTAGTACCTCATAAAATAACAAAATAATTAATATAAAGTTGCTACTTCTTATGCTTCACAAATCTTAAGTAATTAAAGAATATTATTACATTAGTTCTGAGTAGATGTCCCCGTTTGTCATTTAAGCATCATGAACACAAATCTAGCAGTTGGCATGATAGTAAAAATAATATATTGATATTGGTTGAGCTTTGAACATTATTTATGTTTTATTAACATCACACATTTAGATGGTATACCCACCTTTTGACTATCTGTTTTCCAGTACGTTAAAAGAGAAATATTCAGCATAAGGATAATAAACAGACATGAAATTGGTCACTACAAAAACTCAAAGATCTATGCAGCAAATTACCTTGATGATCTCAGTATTACATACCTGCCTGTACTACATGCCATGTGAGCTTTTTGAAAATATACATAAGCACCTTGATGGAAAATATGTAAATTTTATCTCAGTAGTTTTAATGTAAAAGGTGAGGAAGTATAAAAATCCAAGAACTGATCATAAAATGGATTCATGGACATTAAAAGGGAAAAGAAGTTTTCATTTCTCATGCAACAAATTTAAGTAGAATATAAAAAAAATTAATGAGACAGAGAAGATTCCTGCTTTCATAACAGTTATTATTTCCATAAGGCAGGCACATAATATCCTATTAAAATAAAATGATGGTATTAGATACTGGTAACTGATAAGAGAAAAATGCAATAGTCTTATATGTGAACAAAAGGAGCAAAGAGGGAGTTACCTCCAATGGGTGGGTCAGAGACAAGCTCTCTAGGGCAACACTGGAGCAGAGAGTGAAAGGCTGAGTCCATCCTGAGAAGATTCCAAGCAATGGAAAGGGCAGAGGCCCTCAGGTGGGAATGAGGGTTGATTTCTAAAGAAAATAGAAAGAAAGCCAATGTGGTTTAACAAAAATAAATAAGGGGAAAATGATATAAAATTAAATTGGAAAGGGATAAGGTCATGTCGAGTCTTGTAGGCCATTTTAGAGAGTTTCCATTTTGTTTTAATGTTTTATTAAGGCATAATACCGTCCTCTAGCTAAGAATAGTATCTCAATGGCCTTTGACCACCAAAGACTATTTCTGCATAATATAAAAAAGCATATCCTAAAAAATGCAGACACCTTCATTTTAACTTTTTATTCATTATATCCGGGAAAAAATATTTATGTAGTTTCATTTTATTGGATTTTTTGCCATTCCAGAGAGTCGAATACTGCCTAACATTTTAATTGTACCTACATCTTATAATATTTCCTTTAGGAAACAGGTGGGGATATTTTTATAGACGGTTCATGTTATTGAACAAACTATTGTGCTTGCTAAATTAACTGTGTCATACTCATAACTACTTAGGTAAATCATATTCGAGAACCAAATGGAATGTGTCAGGCTGAGATGCAGAGATTTTCATTTTCCTCTGAGACGTGCCCTCCAGTATCACTGGTAGAAAGAAAGAACGGAATTGCATCTGCCCATGTCAATCAGTGTTTAATATAACTTAATTTGTTGATCGAGACTCTTTCTGCTCAGTTGCTGAACCTTTAAAAACATAAGCTCTAGGGAGTGAGATTTCTGGTGTATAAAATATTTGATGCACTATTGCTTTTTATACGATAGGGGAATTTAAAAAATACGGCCAACCTTTTATATGTCTAGCATTCTTTAGCAATATTCATTTAGCTATTACACACCCAAGCAACCCGTTGTCTACTTTGGTGAGTTCCTTGGCACAGCAAACCAGGGAATAAATACGTTTTTTTTGTACCAAAGATGTTGATTGCAATATGAATATGCCTTTTTTATTATAAAATTATAGATACTAGCAAAAATAACACTTTTAATTTTTGTTATATAATATAAATGAAATATAAGGATTTCAAGGAATAAACAAAGATTTTTTTTCACCTTTTGTGAAATATAAATTAAAGCACTTTTTAATACATTATTTGTTTATTTAAATATGTAGGCACATGGAACACCACAGTTTACTACTTCAGTTAGACCCAATTTAGCACATTTAATGTGTTACTTAGGATTAAGAACTTCAAATTGCCAATAGCCATGTATTTTTCTTTTTTAAGTTAGTTTTACTGCAAAAATAATTTTTAAAATGTTAAGTAATTAAATTACATATATTTTAATTTAGAAATTCTGCATCAAAATTTACAAAGTAATTAAATGATTGCTAGGGTAATTATTTACTTCATTGTTTAAAGATATTTAGATTAGAAAGCAATAAGCTATGCTATGATTTAAAGAATAGAAAAAGAAAAAAAAAAAAAGAGTAGCTAAGGCCTAAAACAGGAATGGATCATTTCTGTGTCCCCCCAGACAACTGTAGCAGGGTTAGGTGGGGTGTTCTTTCCTGCATCATGCACACCCAGGGACCCAAGCAGCTGGAGGCTCCCTCTTCCTTCATGATTCCACAAATGCCAGGAAAGGTGAAAGTGATCATGAGGCTTATACCTTAACTCCAAAAGCGCCTTCCTGAACGTGGCACCTACCATTTCTGCTCTCATTGTTTGCCCAAAGCAAGTTATGTGGTCACATCTAACTTAAAAAAGGTGTGGCTTTGTAATATTACTTTCTATCCCAGAAAGAACCATACATCTGTGGGGAGCAGTTCCGGAAACCACCACAGCTCCTGCTTATTCCTCGATGAATCTCAGCATTATATACAAATTCTTCTTGTCCAAAAGCTTATCTTCTGTTTTCCACCTTGTTTCCAGTATCTTCTCCATGTTGCCTCCCACAGTCTGTGTTCATCTGTGTCAAATTTCCCATTGTTTTCTGAACACACCATAGCTAGATGCAAGATAGTGATCTAACAAACCCCACTTACGTTGTGCAAATGCTTCTGTTCACTCTAATTTTAAAAATTGTAATAAAAATCCAGCTCAAAATGTTAAGCAGTTGGATGCTGAATAATACTGAGAGTAAAATGACAAGTCAGAACTAAATTTTTGATTCAAAAAAGTGGAGGCTATTGGCAACCTTAGGCCAGTTTTTTAAATTATTTAATTGACACATCATAATTGTACATATTTAAAAGATATGTGTGACATTTTGATACACGTATAATTTGTGTAATGATCTAATCAGAATAATTAGCATAATCACCTCAAACATTTATTATTTCTTTGTGTTGGGAACATTCAAAATGCTCTCATCTAGCTATTAGAAAATACACTATTAGGAAATACACTATAAATTATTGTTAACTACAGTCACCCTACTTTGTTAAAGAACACTAGAACTTATTATTCCTATCTAACTATAACTTTATACCTGTTAACCAACTTTTCTCTATCCCCTCCTACTCTCTAGCCTTCGCAGCCTCTGGTGACAACTAATCTATGTGAATTTCAGTAGAAATATTTATATCTCAAATGACAATGATTACATTTCGCTCAATTATGGAGCAATTTGTATAACTGTCAAGCTCCTTCCTGGATTAGTATGGTCAAATATACCAATATAGATTGTCTAGGTCCAACAGACAAGTGTTCAAATTATGGTTATTTCACTTACAACCCACATATCCTTGGGCAACATAGGACAATGCATAGCACTTAGAAAAACTCAATCAATTACTATAATTAGAATTACACTAGAAGTGTGTAAATTAGATAGCAGATCATAATCATTTTCTTATTTATTACAGTGCAAATATAGTGTTTTGCTCTATCCTGCATCAAATAAGCATTTGTTAAACGTAATGGAATTTGTCATTGTGGATGTAATTATATCATAAATTTGTTAAGGAACTTGTTTTTCATAGAGAATTATGAAATAATCTATCAGTCATATGTTTATTGATCTATCAATCTATTAGATATCTATCCAGCTACCCATCAACCTATCTATACTAGTTTAGGACAAAACAAATTTTCTTGAAGTATAAAAATGGCAGTGTTTGAAATAGCAGTAATGTGAATCTAAATCATAAACTTTATAAATTAAATGTGTTGCTTCTCTCCCTAAGGCTCTCAAATAATGAGAATATCATTAAACGATGATGACAAGAATAGAGCATAGATAAGAGCTCATTATTTCTCAAAAGGATGTTTTTCATAGTGACATTTTATTATGAAATTGATCTTTAGCAACTCAATCCATGTAGGTAAGTGTAAATTTCCTCATGCATTGAAATGAGAGAAAAAAAGAGCTAGCAATTACAGGGATATAATTACAGCATGAGCATTAGGGTAGTTTGCTTTGAGTCAGATTAACTATTTTGGTTATTGGCCAGTGTGATTCCCATGGTCAGCAACCAGAGAAATAGAGTGAGACCACTGAGCTCTTGATCCTTTGCTGTGTTATTGATGTTGGCCAATTCTCTTCTTCTTAGAGGATTGGCCAACTTAACTCTTTTTTCCTCTCTCTTTTATTTTATTTATCTATTTTTATTATATATATATTTTTTATTGTACTTCAGGCTCTAGGGTACCTGTGCAGATCATGCAGGGTTGTTGCATAAGTACTTACATGGCAAAGTGGTTTGCTGCCTCTATCCCTCCACCACCTATATCTGGCATTTTTCCCCATGTTATCCCTCCCCAAACTCCCCACCCCCTGCTGTCCCTCTCCACCCCCTGCAACAGACCTGTGTTTGATGCTCCCCTCCTTGTGTCCATGTGTTCTCATTGTTCAACACCCACCTATGAGTGAGAACATGTGGTGTCTGATTTTCTGTTCTGGTGTCAGTTTGCTGAGAATGATGGTTTTCAGATTCATACGTGTTCCTACAACGAACATGAACTCATCGATTTTTATGGCTATGTAGTATTCCATGGTGTATATGTGTCAGATTTTCCTTGTCCAGTCTATCCTTGATGGGCATTTGGGTTGGTTCCAGGTTTTTGCTATTGTAAACAGTGTTGCAATGAACATACGTGTACATGTGTCTTTATAATAAAATGATTTATAATCCTTTGGATATATGCCTAATAATGGGATTGCTGGGTCAAATGGAATTTCTATTTCTAGATCCTTGAGGAATTGCCACACTGTCTTCCACAATGGTTGAACTAATTTACACTCGCACCAATAGTGTAAAAGTGTTTCTATTTCTCCACGTCCTCTCCAGCATCTGTTGTCTCCTCATTTTTTGATGATTGCCATTCTAACTGGTGTGAGATGGTATCTCAATGTGGTTTTGATTTGCATCTCTCTAATGACCAGTTAACTCTTTAGAAGCTACACGGTATCTCAGTCTTGGAAAGAATAGTCAAAAGAAAGAATAAAATAAGGGCAGATTCTTTTATCTTAGAAATTACTGAGAAGAAAGGAAACTCCCACAGCACTGGTTACTCATCAGATGATACCACAAAAATAGTTTTGATGAAAATATTGCTGAGTAACACATAGGTGATTGAATAAGAAAAGTTACAGTAAAGAAAAAATACTGCTAAACAAATATCAATGTAATGAATAGAATATACTGACAATAATATTTAATAAATAATGAATTATATTTAAATAATAAAAAGTAAATATTTTACCAAATGTTCCATTAATCAAATGTACACCGAGTTTGTCTATTTCTATATACAAACTTTAAAAGTTAAACATATCTTCACCTTTTCTTTCACAATAATGATTGTATAGGATTGCTTTTGTAAAATTTCAATGCAAAAGGTTGATTTCATACTTAGCTTTTTTTTTTCTTGATAGCTTTTCCTTTGTTAGACCTTAAGTCTACAATTTGCAAAATCAATAAAAACACAGCTTTTCCTAAGAAAGAAAAGTCCTCCAGAGGTTTACACAAAAGTGTCCAGGGCAAGATTTCTGTGACCTTGAACTATTTGTAAAGTACCAATGGTGACTTTGCAGAGTGTCACATCAAAATTGGTTTTGTGTCTCCAAGGAAGGTTCAGCATGTAATGTCGGTAACAGCTGGGGTAAAGGCAACAATTATATGTCAGCTCTGCTTTCTTTTCAAAGAGAGCATTTTCCCAGGCTGACACATTGCTGGGGAGAAAAAGGACACATACAAAACTTTGTTTTCATTTTCAATTATTTTTGAGTATATGGAGACTGTGACAAGCCAACAATAGTAAACAAAAATGACAAGAATCGACACTGGTGACCATAAGACATGGAAGCTGCTATGGTTAGTACACATTTGGTTTGACCACTTTCCAATTTATGAGTTTAGAGAAGAGGAAGGAAAGAAATCTAGAATGTCATATCCATTTAATAAGGTTTTCCTAGCTATAAAAATACATGCTATACCAGGCTTTTGAAATTTCCACCTTTTAAGAAATATAGAAATAATTTCTCAGCATGAAATTATTACAAAACAGTTCAAGATTGACAAAACCAAGTATCC
The DNA here is from genome assembly GCA_031835075.1 of Saguinus oedipus. NCBI lineage: Eukaryota > Metazoa > Chordata > Mammalia > Primates > Cebidae > Saguinus > Saguinus oedipus. Next base: position 10,809,594 of record CM063169.1, on the reverse strand, counting down.
TCACCCTTTGCTAAACAGAAGACTGTGCCATTGTTCACACATTATAGGACCTTATTTGTGTTGTTTGAAAACTGGCCATAAAAAGATCATTGTAAAAGGAAAATATGAAAACTTAACTATGACTAATTGATGTTTAATCTACATTTTATAAAATGGAAAAAAATAAAAGCTGTTTTATTGAAAACAGTTGTGTGGGCTTGCTGGCAGAAGGAACTGCTATGTTATGTTATGAAATGATCAGAGGGAAAATTCTCTAACACTCTTTTCATAACACTTAAAGGAGGTATTCTAATATCACAGAAACCTTGGGGGAAGGTTGGAGACAAAAAGCAACATAATTAAGTTTCAGTTAAACGCCTGCCAGAAAGGGATTAAATCAATGGTACTGTTTTTTTTGGTAGACCCCGTGGTGGGGCTGAACCAACACAGTGAACACCAATCATGAGAGCAATTGCCTTTTAATCAGGATTTTCAACTATCTGTTTTCAAAATTTATCAGAGATTTTTAAATGTGGGCATAAAATGCTCTGGTTTTACTAATGGAAATTCAATGACATTTTAACTGAACCCCAGTTATTTCTAATGTTTGTTTAATGTTTGCCGATCAGGAAAAAATAAACTTTATTTAAATTTGAATTTTCCTTGGTTTATGATTTAGCTCAGACTGTGATGTCCACTGGGTCACATCCAGATTTGTTTGCTGATATTCACCATTTTCCATTTTAGCACTTTACCCCAAGCATGAATTCAATCTTTCTCAATCATTTAGGGAGGAATAGGTGGATATTAGACTCAAGGATGTGCCCAGCAGGAGGTCTGCATAAGTATGGGCCAAAGAAATTGTTGAGTAAGGTTAATAGTTAGCAGATCATTGGGACAAAAACCTGATCTTTCTTCTCCTTTTATACATTCAAAAACAAAAACAAAAAGCACACAACCACGAAAACTGGGGAAAGGAAAGAGGCCAAGTTCTGACAATTCTGAGTCTTTAGATGGGCCCTGAGCAATTGTGCAGATACCCTTAAGTGGCAGCCATGCGTTGGATGAGTGGGAGAGGAAGGATTAACGGGGCATGGTCATAAAAAATGCTTATGTTAATTTGAATTCAGTATTCAAAAAGAAATCTAGTTAGGAAGTTTTGTCTTTGCTTGGCTAATGCTGTGCCACTCTAACAATTGTGCCATTGTAGCTGCAGACAGAAATTCACGGAAATTTCGAAGCAGACAGTGTCCCTGAGTACATTTACAAAACATCCCTAGGACTGGCCACATTTACAGATACTCGCGCAGAAAGAGAGAAAGCTAAATATCACTATACATTGTAAATATTGCTAATGAAGTGAATGTGCTTTAAAAATTTAACTTGCAGTGTTTTAGCTATCAAGACTTAGAACACTTGCAAACATGTATTAGCTATGAGCTGAGATAAAGTTTGGACAGAAAAGGATGAAATTAAATCAAAGAGGGGTATATTAACATAAGCAGGCTGAAGTAACCAGGAACTAGAATAAAATAGAAGATAAATATCCTGTGCCTAAATCCTTCATTTCACTTAGCTACTGATTGTACCAATACGCTAAAATGATGAGATCGATATTTAATATAAGAAACATAAAGTAGCAATATATGTACAATATGCATTTAAAAAATTCATGTATGTTATAATGTATATATAATATATACATAATGCTATATGCATATCTTAGTTTATATGTGATATATTTCTACATATGTGCATTTAAATGTATCTTTAAAGGTTTTGATCTTCTTCATGAATTATTTTCCTTCCTTTAAACAAATCCACATTAAATAGCTTGTCCGATATTTTGTACAGAATGTCTCCTGAACCATATCTGTAATCACAGCCTGCAGGCCAAAAGTCCACAACCCAGGTGAGCCTCGCTCATTAGAAGTGTTGCCCACAGTTACTGCTCTTGACCCTGGCACTGAGGTTTTGTTCTCCAGCTGTTTGCAGACACAGTTCTTTGAGTTTCTGTGTGACATTTGCAGTCCACACTGATTGTGAGAGCCTCCCCGAATCCTTTGCTCTCAGCTCTGTGCATGTGCCAATAATAACCTCCAAGAAGGGATTCCCTTTACTCTATGTAAATTAGATACAGAGGAATTGGAAAGGCATTAGAAAATGTCATTGGCTCCGGCCTTTCCCCCCCACTTTTTGGAATAGAAAACAAATTATGTGAATGCCTACTGCCAAAAAAAAGAAGAGAGGGAGAAGGTTCAGATGAGTAATTAAGGCCACTGACCTAAGACCCTAAGAAGTGGTGACACAGTTTACTTGAGATGTGACAGGGAAGAAAATGAAAGTAAGTTAGTTTATGTCTCATGGAAAAGTAACATCTCAGACACATTTGTAATATTAAAATTCCCATATGAATGAAGGCCTGCATTTGTATCTTATTACTTCTTTCTACAGATTTCCGATTTATGCTAGTATTTAAATTTCAGTTTTCATCAAAGCTGTTGATAATTATCAAAATAGTAAGGTGTTTTAGGCACTTGCCAGGCATGTGCCAGGCATCATCCTGAGTGTTTTATAGATGTTTTCGCTTTTATCTTCATAACAATTCTAAGAGGTAAGATGTTTTTCTTTATTTTGAAGATGAAAGAAGCTGAGGCTTTGAGAGGTTAAGTCGGTTGCCAAAGTCAGAAACTCATGATCATCTGACTCCCAGGGGTGAGCTATTAAATGCTACATTATTTTCTTGTGTTTTCATATGATAACAATTTAAATAAGGCACATGGAGGTTTAAATAAGGGACACAAAGTACCTTTTACAGGTGTCACATTTGGTACTGTTGCATCTGCAATGATAAGAAGCTAACAGCTTTCTTACACAGCTTCTTATTAAAATTTCATGAAAGTAAAAATACCTTAATTCTAGATTTGATTTAGCAACAGTGGAATTACTTTTTATCTAAGTACATTAAACAACTGAAGTAATTTCCATTATATCTATATAAATTTGTCTTATTAAAAATTTGAGCATTTTTTTCTAATCAAATTGTAATCCTTCAGATTCAAATATCTTTGGGATCAGATCCTCCTAATATTTTTTGAATATCTGCTATGCACAGACATGCTAACTTCTTAAAAATTAAGAAAATGTTCACATTTTTTCTTCATGATGGCTTCAAACTGGAAACAGCCTCTACCACTACCAAGAATTCACAAACAAATTGTGGTATATCTATAAATAGAATACTCAGCAATAAGCAAACAAAGAAAAACACTGACACATAGATAAAGAAAGAAAGAAAAAAGTCACTGAAGTCACTGATGCAGACAACTGCAATCTCAAAAACATTATGAAAAAGGACAAAAGCCAGACACCATAAATTATATAATATTATGTGTTTCATGTAAATGAAATTCTAGAACAACACAGCTGTAGTGATAGAAAACAGATCAGTGGTCATCTGGGCTGTGGGTGGGGAGAGGTGGTCCATGATACAGGGACAGGAGGAAATTCGGGGTGATGAAAACATTCTATATTGTGATTGTAGTGGTGATTATGTGGCAGTGTGTATTTGCTAAGCCTCATAAACTTATACACTTGGAACTGGTGAATTTTAAGCATTATATTTCAATCAAGCTGCTTTTAAAAAACTTTACTATATTCCCACAAAATCCCAGTAATAGAGTGAGTACTAATTCAATTTTACAGAAGAATAAATGAAGTCAATTGCCCAAAATTATACAATTAAGAAGTGATCAAATAATCGGGTGAACCAAGCATTGCGAATAGCAAATCGAAAGCTCTTTCTGTTGCACCAAGTTCCTCAGTATCCTTTACCTATTTCCTCACTGCTTTTGGCATGAGGCCAGTCTCAGGCTCTCTGTTTATTCCTATTAGAGACTTACATGTCACAGACCCTAGTTCTGCATTTCATCCCTTTTCCTCTCAGTCCCCTTTCTTGGTATTTACATATCACATGTCTCCTATGCTTTTACTTGTTGATTGAGACAAACATGAGGGTCCTAAAATGAGTGAAAATCCATTGAATTAAGCAATAGATAAATATTTAATTCAATGTTTTTTAAGAAGGCAAATTGACAGTTACCTGATGTAAAGCAAAAGATTGTTTATTATAATAATTGCTTAAGGTCAATAAAATGAATAGTGTCAATTTTTTTCCATAACATTGACAATTAACATCTTTAATTTTATTTTGTAACGATAAAGCAGAAATTACAAAGTTTTATTTATTTATTTATTTATTTATTTATTTATTTATTTATTTATTGAGATGAAGTTTTGCTCTTGTTACCCAGGCTGGAGTGCAATGGCGCAATCTCGACTCACTGCAATCTCCGCCTCCTGGGTTCAGGCAATTCTCCTGCCTCAGCCTCCTGAGTAGCTGGGATTACAGGCATGCGCCACCATGCCCAGCTAATTTTTGTATTTTTAGTAGAGATGGGGTTTCACCATGTTGACCAGGATGGTCTCGATCTCTTGACCTCGTGATCCCCCCGCGTCGGCCTCCCAAAGTGCTGGGATTATAGGCGTGAGCCACCACGCCCAGCCAAAGTTTTTTATTTTTAACATAAGATTGTTTAAAAATAATACACTATTAAATGAATATAAATTTTTAAAAAGTAACCTGTGGTCTTACCTTTGGGAGGAGAGGGAAAAGGCTTCCATAAGAACCCTTGTCTCAGGAGACACAGGGAAAGCAGGGTTTAACTGTGGATACAGAAAGCATATCTTTATCTAAGTGACAGTTTCTATGTTATTTCCAGGTAGGAAGAACTCTAATTGATACAGACTGGGGCCAAAATATGGATATTTCTACAAAGAAATGTGTTTATTAGGAGTGAGGCGTGTGACAAAAAGGAAAAAAAAACTTTGAAATTATGGTAGCTCTGAAAAATTTTACTAAAATGTTTTTGTCTTTTTTTATATAAGATTTTGCAGTTACCTGTGGAGAGGTGCATAAGCTACGGGGTCAGCCAATTCCATAGCCACAATGCAGGCGTGGCAGCTAATGAGGGGTAGAACTGGAGAGAGTTAAAAACACACATGTCAAGAAAGAGAGGATAGCTAGGGGTTTGCTTAATTTGGGATATTTCAAGCTAAAAAGAGATATAAATTTCTATCTCTTTATGTGTGTAAATATCTAATTTTTTTATGTGTAGAAATTTGCAATATAAGTGGTAGTTAGGTTCTGAGTGAACCAAGTAAAGAACACTCCATATTGGTCAATGAAATTAAATGAGCACTTGCTTATTCTAGAGTTTGTTAATTAATGTATTCATATTCATTCTCTCTTCTAGAAGCATGCGGGGAATTATGCTATTTGCTGTAATACTGAGAAGTTCAGCCTTAACTTTTCTCCATGTCCAAGTAAAATTTCTTACTAAGTTCAATATTTATTTATTTATTTATTTTTTGCAAATTGACTTGACAAAAAGAAATCATGTATGAATGCTTTTGTGTTTGTGCCTATGTGTCCAAACAAAATGAAGTTGTAAAATGTGCAGAATTTCAACTCAAAGCTTGGGTTGAAAATCTTTTAAATTAATTACCTTTTTAATTTTGAGATGGGAGTCAAAAATAACTCTATTACCTGCGCTGGAGTCAGTGGTGCCATCATAATTCACTGCAGCCTCAACCTCCCAGTTTCAAGCAATCCTCCTGCCTCAGCCTCCTAAGTAACTTGGACTACAATGCACACCATCATGCGTAGCTATTTAAAACATTTTTTTTTTTACTTTTTTGGGGGGGTAAAGATGGGGATCTCCCTATGTTGTCCAAGCTGGTCTCAAACTCCTGGGCCCAAGTGATCCTCCCACCTTGGCCTTCTAAAGTGTTGGGGTTTTAGGCATGAGCCACCATGCCCAGCTGAAATAATTATCTTTATGCTTTTAGGTTTGAATTATTTACACTGGTTAAAAAAAAACATAGGAATTACATGCTATAGCTCTAGTTTACTCAGTTATAAAAACACTGCAGATTATCTTAACATTGGCAATAATTATAGGTACACTAGAAAAATTCGTATATAATAGGCAGCATTCTAGGGGCTTTATATATTAACAATCCTTACAACAAATGTATGATGGAGGCTAATATAATTATCCCCATTTTACAAGTGAGAAAACTAAGGCTCAGAAGTCATACAAGTTATGACAGAGCTGGTATTTTAGCCCAGGCAACAAGGCTCTAAAATTGATTGATCTAAAATGCTATTTCATATTGACTCACAGTAGTATAGAAACACAGTTAAAGATGTACTTTCTTGTGAAGTTATTTTAAAAGATCAATGACTATGTATGTAGTTAAAAATCCACGTAAAATCTTTATTTCCTATTATACCTCAAAATAAACATAAAACAGCATATGAATTCTGAACCCTTTTTGAAAATCTGCGATTTTTGGGCTTGAGGGCATTGAGAAATAATAAGTGGATGTATTCAGGGTCCCTCTGTAGTGATGGTAACCGTAGGTAAATAACAACAGCAACACTAATAATAGTAACAAATGTCTGACTCTAGAAAGTCACCATGGCTTGGAAGTTTTTTAAATCTATAACTAGATTTAAGCAACTGTTGACAGTGGATGGTGCCTCCATTAGGAATTGGAGCCCTTCACTCTTCCTTTGACCTCTGCTCTCTGGCCTGCTCTGACCTGCTCCTCTGCTTCTGAGACTCTCTCACGCTGTGTCCTCCAAGCCTGACTTACTTGGCCATGCTACAAGCTTTGAATGACTTTCTTAAATTCTGCCATACTTCACATCAAATCTCCTTTCTTGATTTTATCAAAATGTGTCACATAAAAAGTGGAATTTTAAAACTCTATGAAGGAAATTTCATATGGTTTCCATAGCTTCTTATACATCTCCACTAACTTCAAAGAAATATTACAGAGCAAGGGCAAAACGACTTCTCCTGATATTCATGGCCACATGCCATTGGCCTGAAAGTGATGGCATAGAAAGACCTCTTGTCTGGGATATGGATGATATAAATTCAAATGCTGAATTTGACACTGTTCGTGTTTGTGACCTCATGCCAGCAATGCACTTTTACAATCTTATATTCTTCTTCCATTGCATGAGGTGACTGAACCAAAATATCTTACATTTTTTGTTAAGCTCCAAATTCCAAGACTTTATGCTTTAGACTATCATCTCACTGCAGACATTGATTTACCCTGCTTTATTTTCTTGTCGTACTGGTTTGTCATGAAGTTAGCATTCAAGAATGGAATGGGCTCGTCCTATACTTTCTGTTCTTCAACCTCTTTTGCCTTCAGGTAAAATTCTGCAAAAATTATAAGACAATTGAAATTCCACACTGTGTCTAGCCATTCTCATATTCCCCTGAATGCAACAAACCACGTCATCCCTTGGGCGTTGTTTGTAATTATAATACATCTCTGAAGAACATTTGCTTTGTCCTGGAGCTATTTTTATATCTGAGTGTTTTACAACTAGATTGTGAGCTTTTAAAACTAGAGATATGACATATTAATGTTTTCAATTCCCCACAATATGTAGCAAGTGTCTTTTCTAGTGGGCTGGAAATGATTTTTTTATATTGCCTTTAAGAAAAATGAGACTTGTCACAAATGAATAACATTGCTTCTATTAAAAAAGATTACCAAAGACATACAACATAAACATTGTTACAGGTATAGATCATCTATACACAAAAAGTAGATAGATTTCTATTCCTAACTCAAGTTTTTAGAAGACATGGAATTGAGCATGAAGGAGGAGAAACTGGACTGAGTAAAGAATAAAAATTTATGTTCACATATCCTACCCCAAGGGTTTCTTTTTCTGATGCATGACGTTGGAATATTTAGATCTGAGAGAAAGGGAGATTTAAGCAATTGTAATTGCATGAGTCATTTGATGAGTTTCTGATTGAAAGCTAAAAGTAAAGAAACCGATAACACCAGAAATGTTGAAGCATCAGATGGTTCTAGAGTCTGAATTTTCATGACCCCCCAAAATTCGTATGTTAAAATCCTTCTCCCTAAGGTGATGATATTAGGAAGCGAGACCTTTTGAGAGGTGAACAGAGCCCTCGTGAATGAATTTTGTAAGGGAATTGTTCCCTTATAGAAGAGGCCTCAGAGTTGGTTCACCACTTCCACTGTGTGTAGATTTCCACCACATGTAGATGTGTGGACTTAGCAAGGGAGACTCATCTCTAAACCAGGAAGTGGGCTCTCACCAGACATTGAATCTGCCAGCACTCTGGTCCTTGACTTCTCGGTCTCCAGAACTGTGAGAAATAAATGTTCCTTGTTTATAATTTATCCATTTCATGGTATTTTGTTGTAGCAGCAAAGTGACTTAACATAGATGGAGATGATTTCTTGCTTGGTCTTTCATCAGGCTCTAGGTAGGCTACAGATAGAAGGCAAAATCCTGACTGATTAAAAATATATGCAAAGGTGAAATTACTTGTGGGTAGAATAAAGCAAAGATAACTTATCCCCTGCAGAAATCAGGGAGGAGACCATAATTACACAGACAGGGTATGTGGTAGATTATGAATAATAAATACATTCAAGATGCCTCTGAAAGTTATATATTTATTCATTCAAATTGTGTGAGTAAAGAATTATGATGTCAGATTTGGGAGTGAGCAAACTGTGACATCCTTGAGGAACGACTCGATTTTTTTAAAGGCACGAAAACCATACTAAGCATGTGGTTTTTATCAAACTACTGACCGAGGCATAAAAAAATCTGAGTAAATTATGAGAAAAGATATGTGTTTTTTTTTTGTTTTCCCCAAACCCAAATATAATATTTGAAACTGTTTGAAACTTTAACATTGAATCCATAACATAGAAGGTTTGTCTCTTAAATGATAAGAAAAGAAGCATGTTTTGTTCATATATTGAAGTTGATTTTATTGCTGTTTATGTCAATGAAATGAAAGATTTGTCTGTATAATGACAATTCCTCCAAGATGAAAACTGATTCATATTTAAAACAACATAGGAGGTGAAATAAAGGATATTGAAGGTGAGATTCAAGATACGCAGTTTGTAGCCAGGCATGGTGGCTCACACCTGTAATCCTAGTACTTTGGGAGGCCAAAGCAGGTGGATCACCTGAGGTCAGGAGTTCAAGGCCAGCCTGACAAATGTGGTGAAACCCAGTCTCTACAAAAAATACAAAAATTAGCTGGGTGTGGTGGCAGGTGCCTGTAATCCCAGCTACTCGGGAGGCTGAGGCAGAAGAATCATTTGAATCCTGAAGGTGCAGGTTGCAGTGAGCTGAGATGGCGCCATTGCACTCTAGTCTGGGCAACAGGAGCAAAACTCCATCTCAAAACAAAAACAAGCAAACAAAAAACACAGCACTTCCGTTTTTACACCGTGTGAACTTGGGACAAAGTGTTTAATCTTTCCAGGTTCAACTTTCTTAAATGTGAAAAACATACCACTGGTCTTATGATATAGTCCTTTGGAAGTGACTTTGGAGCAAAAGACAAGAAAGGAGATACAGGAAAATGCAAGAAAATATATTAAATGGAGATTATGTGTGGCCTGAGACTCCTTGGAACAGAACAATAGAACTTGGAATAGAACAACCTACGAAACAAGCAGATGCCTAGGAAATTGCAGTGGAGCATCAGCACTGGAGAGAGAACATCAGGAAAGAGAGTTGGCCTTGCCTGGGCATCTGGTGCTGAGTTTGAGTAAATTCTTGAAAGTTTAACACCAAACTTCACGCATCTCAAGAGTTCAAATATCAACTTGGACAAAGAAGGAGCTGCTAAAATTTGCAAGCAAGGTAAAGATTCTTTGTCTTGAAGTCATCTAGGAATTTCCCATACATCACTGACTTACTAACTGCTTATAATATTTTTTAAAAAATCATTCAGGTTTTGATTTGGTATTACACTCATATTGTTCACAGTTCAAACATATAAGTGTTGCACATATCATGGTATGATCAATATCTCTCTAAACCTTGTGCCAGCCAGCTGATTCGCCTGCAGTAAATAATTAGCATTACAAGTTCTTTGCGTAGTTTTCCAGATATTTGATGCATATACAAGCAAGTGATTCTGTCGCCTTTCTGTTTATCCACCTACCTGCCCTTGCATCCATTTATCCATCATCCATACATTCATTTGTCTACTCTCTTTCTTTTTCACCACTCCACACCGTACACACACACTGTTTTCCAAACCATGCACACTGTTGTATGTGCATGGCTTTCTACTTAGTATCCCTTGGTGATACTTCCATATTATTATCTAAAAGCATCCCTTTTAAAGTTGTTATATACTCTAATTTTTTTACACATATATAAAAGTCCCCTATTACTAGACAATTAAATTATTTACAATCTTTTTCTATTATGAACAGTTCTGAACTATTAACTTCATATGCTCATTATTTTGAAGGTGTAAAATTGTATCTAGAGGATAAATTCCTAGAAGTGACCTTCTACTGGCAATGTACAAAATTGTGCTTTATATCACTTACCACATATGGACTGCCACAAATTTAGATCTTTTGATCACTGGTAGGAAAAATGATATATCAATATATTATTAGCTTATATTTAACATTTTATGGTTTCAGTCTAACATATTTTCAAATATTCAATAGTATTTCCTTGGCTGTGCATAGTGGGATCGAACTCTTCATCTTTGGCTCTCTATAAGTGGCAAATATTATATCCAAGTGTTTGTGTTACTTATAGTGTGTTTTAGCATGCAAGAGGTTAATTTTTATGAACATAACTTCATGTCCTTCTTATAAACTTATCCATAGTTTGACTCAATATTTTACATTTTCATTTTTTAATATATAACCATTGATCCATTAGGGATTCATGACAGTGAGTAGCATGAGATATAGTCGTTTTCTTTAATAACTTTTATCTGTTTTTTTAACCTCTGCTTTGCTTTGCTTTCATTTCTCACTTTTGTCCCCTGTGTTCCTGACAGCTTTTACAGAGGTGGTGTTTCTTTCCTTTCCCTTCAAGTTTTCACTTTATTTCTATGATGGATCTTTTCTTTCTTTAAAAAATGTGTTTTGTTGGCATCACTTTCCATTCCTCTAGTTATCTTGCTATCTCTCCATGTTTCTTCGTTTTGCTATTTTTCCAATTGAAGGAATTATTTCTGATTATACTTTTTATTATCATTCTCATCATCTCTGTGACAAGAGTTTGTGTTGAGAACACTTAATCTTTTATTTTACATTTAATTTCCTTCTACTCATGTAGTGTATTTGCAAAGTCTGTGTCCATTCCTCTTTTTTCTAAATAGATTATTTAATGAATCTTTTATTACTGAACCTAAAAATGACATGAGTACAGTAGATGTACACAAAACACAACGAGGTCTTCATTTAACAACATAAATTCATATTACAGGTTGGATATCCAGAGTTGGTTTATTTGAAAAGAAATTCCATATTCCGTATCATGCTGTTTCTCATTGCAGAACCTTCTGTGTTCCCCAATCTTTCTTTGTACTATACTCTGAGAGTCAACAGTTCATGATGAAAAGTCACAAAGAAAACATCAGCACTAGAAGAAAGTGCTATTGATGAATGAAGCTCCAGGCATATAGGTTGTTATTTAAAGATCATCTCCCCATTTGTACTTTTTGCCACTTACTGTTTTAGAATATAACAATTGTTGGTTTCTCACTTGAATTTTGACTGATTCCCTCTTAAAGAACAGAAACTCAAATTCTTTTTAAATTTTTAATATCTTTAGCAGTAACTCTTTGAGGAGTAGGAAATGTCATTTACTCATCTTCTTTTTTTCCATTCCTCTTTCATTATACATCGTGGAAGGAGATAAATGCTACCACCAGCAGCAACTATTTGCAAATGACTTTTTGGGGGGGCAGGGCAGTTGCCTGGACATGTTCCAAGCTAATTGGACTTTTGATTGTTTTTGTTTGTTTGTACTCATAGATCTACTTTTTTTTTTGTCTGAGTTTGATCATGCATTCCTTCTTCCTACTAAAACAAGATAAAGAACTCATTGCAAAATCCAGAATACAAAGATTCTCTTTGACTGTTGTAGAGAAAGTATACATTCTATATGAATGGCTGATTTTTAAATTATTATTATTATTAGTCCTCACTTGATTCTGTCTCTCTTGTTTCTTAGGACTGGCCATCTAAATAATAACCTAGTGTTTTTGTAAGTTAAGTGTGTAATTCTCACGTTTAGAGAGTTGTGCCTCATTTGTCTTTGTTGGGGATCCATTAGATTGGTGTCTTCTGTACTGGTAGATTAGCTTCACTTTTTCCTGTGTGCTAGCTTTATCTGTGTTTTTCCCTGGTAGCTATTCCATCTGTTTTGGTGTCTGGCTTCCCAGTGGTCTCTTTATTTCACTGAAAACGGATTTTTTTCTTTTGATGATTTTTTTTGTTTTCAATGACTTCTGAGATGAAATAGTAGAAAACTAAATTTTTGCCTCCATGTTCATACTGAAAGAAACTCCTTACAACTTCTTAATTAAATTTACTAAGTAACTTATATCACTAGAGTGAATCGGCAACCATCAGAATGGGAAAAAAATCTTTGCAGTTTACACATCTGACAAAGGGCTGATATCCAGAATTTACAAAGAACTAAAACAGATTTACAGGAAAAAACAAACAAGCCCATTCAAAAATGGGCAAAGGATATGAACAGACACTTTACAAAGGAAGACATACATGAGGCCAACAAACATATGAAAAAATGCTCATCATCACTGGTCATTAGAGAGATGCAAATCAAAACCACATTGAGATACCATCTCACGCCAGTTAGAATGGCGATCATTAAAAAATCTGGAGACAGCAGGTGCTGGAGAGGATGTGGAGAAATAGGAACACTCTTACACTGTTGGTGGGAGTGTAAATTAGTTCAACCATTGTGGAAGACAGTGTGGCGATTCCTCAGGGACCTAGAAATAGAAATTCCATTTGACCCAGCAATCCCATTACTGGGTATATATCCAAAGGACTATAAATCATTCTACTATAAGGACACATGCACACGAATGTTCATTGCAGCACTGTTTACAATAGCAAAGAACTGGAACCAACCCAAATGCCCAGCGATGATAGACTGGACTGGGAAAATGTGGCACATATACACCATGGAATATTATGCAGCAATCAAAAATGATGAGTTTGTGTCCTTTGTAAGGACATGGATGAATCTGGAGAACATCATTCTCAGCAAACTGACATAAGAACAGAAAAAGAAATAGCGCATATACTCACTCATAGGTGGGTGAGAAAAATGAGAACACATGGACACAGAGAGGCGGTCTACTATACACTGGGGTCTATTGGGGGGAATGGGGGAGGGACAGTGGGGGGGGCTGGGGAGGGATAGCTTGGGGATGAATGCCAAGTGTGGGTGAAGAGGAGGAAGGCAGCAAAACACACTGCCATGTGTGTACCTATGCAACTATCTTGCACGTTCTGCACATGTACCCCAAAACCTATAATGCAATAAAAATTTAAAAAAAAAACTTATATCCCTGTGTTTTAGAAAATTCTACCAATATTTAGCAACATACGTTAACATTAATTGCATGGAGTATTTTGATTAAGAAATCTGTCTGGATGGATGAAACAACATGAACAACATTTTAATATCCTCAATGTTTCTTCTATATGTTATCTCAAAGTAACATGATGACATGAATGATCCCGTACCCCTCAAGGAAAGCAACTTTGTAATGCTGAATGGTAACAGACTAAGTATTTTGATATAGTCATTAAATTAGTCAAACATAAATTCAAATCCTTAAAGCATTCTTCAACATAAGGTTAAATACATAAATAAATTGCAAGGTTTCCAATGAGTCACCTTTCACATTATCTTTCAAAAAGGAAAGAGGAGAATTGTCTATAAGGATCAAAACAGGTCACTGCTATATATCATTTTTAGACATCTGGTCAACTTGTCCTTGCATGAATGAGACTTACAATAGATTCCCAGATTTCTGACAAGCTATGTTTTTTTCTACACAGCAATGAGCATTCATTGTAAACAAATACTGTTTGAAATTATTTGTATGATGAGAATCATTTTATGTGCACAGCATTTTTGCTATTAGTAAACAATGAATGAATGAATAAATGAATGAGTATTTGCCAAAAGCAGCAAAAGGGGAAACATAACCCTGTGGTACAAGTTGTGTGTGGAATGCAGAGACAGTCATAAACACGTAGAATGAGGCAGGTGAAACTGAATTGGGATCAAGATAAAAAGGCCCGAGTCTAGTCTTTGCAAAGCTCAGATACTGAACAAAGACACATATCCTCAGTGGAAACTATAGGTCAGACTTTTTTTCTATTTTGTTTTGAACTATACAGAGCCTTAGGGGTCCCACAAGAATTCTTTAGGGCTTGAGAAGGAGTTTGCAGAGTCAGAGATGCTCAAGAGCAAGCCTATCTTTTTAACATCATCTCTACATACCAAATGTGTAAAACTACACTTAAAGGCTGAACTCATAGGCGGGTGTTGAACAATGAGAACACATGGACGCAGGGAGGGGAGCATTACACACTGGGGTCTGTGGTGGGGAATACGGGAGGGACAGTGGGAGGTGGGGAGTTGGGGAGGCATAACATGGGGAGAAATGCCAGATATAGGTGATGGGAGGAAGGCAGCAAACCACACTGCCGTTTGTGTACCTATGCAACAATCCTACATGTTCTTCATATGTACCCCAAAACCTAAAGTGCAATTAAAAATAAATAAATAAATTAACTGAAATATCAAAAAAAAAAACACTAAAACTGAAGCTTAAAAATATTAAAATAGTAGTCTTTGCTGTTATATTAATTAGATTACCAGAATATTCAGTGTGTTCAGCAGCATTGCTCTAAAGCCATATCAGGTAAAAAGGAAGTTTCTTTTTAAAAAGGAAGAACTTTGTGAACATCTTAGTTTTGCTTCGGAGTTGCTCATGCAGCCTGCACGTGCGGAGAGGGTACTGGGCTTCTTAAAGTGAGCACACATCTGTCTTCCTCATCGCTTGATACTTTTGACACACAAGTGTTACCCTGGTGTCTTAAAACAATGACTTGAGAATAACAGCAGAATAAAAAGCAAGTTTAGTGAGGCTCCATCTTTTCATTTTATTTTATTGCTTCTACTACTTTCTTCAGTGACGTGTTTGAAGTTTGGAGGCAATTTATCTCCAATAGGATTTAAGCATGGAACAAATTGTGCCTTTTTGACACATGACGAGGATTGTAACATTGGAGAAATTCCTCATGGCTGATGTACAAATAAGAATTGTTCTCCACAGTGAGTAGCAGAAGCCTCAAAACATGGAAATGGGTGTAAGTAGATTGGGTTTTATTTTACTAAATGAGAAATGAAACATTTTAGGGTAGTTCATCAGTCAGAATTCTCTAGAGAAACAGGACCAGGAAGATTGTATAAGATATATATACATATATACACACACACCTGTCTCTGTATCTGTATCGGCATTTATATCTATATTCATCTATCTAGAGAGATATTTGACTAGAATTGGTCAATGTCATGATGGTGACTCGGCAAGATACAACTCTGAAGAGAGTCTGGAAGGCTGGAGGTCCAGGGAAGAGTTGCAGTTTGAGTTCAAATCTAAAATCCAGAGGCAGTCGGCAGTCTGCTGGCAGAATTTCCTCACCTTCAGGG
Source organism: Saguinus oedipus (assembly GCA_031835075.1). Lineage (NCBI taxonomy): Eukaryota > Metazoa > Chordata > Mammalia > Primates > Cebidae > Saguinus > Saguinus oedipus. The sequence continues at coordinate 10,793,930 of CM063169.1, read as the reverse complement.
AAAGTCCATCTTAATTACAAAAGCTTTCAACTGATTGGATGAGGCCCTCCACACTATGGAGGGTAATCTGCTTTACTCAAAGCCTACTGGTTTCAATGTTAATCTCATCTATAAGAATTTCTTCACATAAACATGTTTGATCAAATATCTGGGTACCATGGCCCAGCCAAGTCTGCACATAAAATTAATCATCATGGGCAGGCAATTGAGGGTTGTTACGTCAGCTGTAAGCTATCAACAGGGACCTATGGTCTTTTAGATTTTTTGTTGTTGTGTTGTTTTTCTTTTTGTTTTGAGATGGGGTCTTGCTATGTTTCCCAGGCTGGTCTCAAACTCCTGGGCTCAAGTGATCTTCTACCTCAGCCTTTCAAAGTGTTGAGATGACAGGTGTGAACCACCATACCTGGCCCTTTCAATATTTTTGTGCTATCATTTTTAATACATGGCTTTTATCTTCCAGGTTGCCTCATGGTCACAAAATGGCTTCTAACATTCATGCAACACAGCTCTGATTCCAGGCAGGGAGAAAGAGTAAAAGCACAATGAATGCTGCCAGTAAAAGTGCCCCTGCTTTTTTGGAGCTGTTCTTGATGCCACAAATTACCCGGCATCCTATTGATCGTACATATTTTACATGGTCACCTCTATTTGCGAAACAGCCTGGAAAACAGATTTCAGTAGGCATAATGCAACTCCCAACAAAACTGATGTTGTCAGAACAAAGGAAGAGGAGCATGTTTATTGGCCAACAGCAGCCTATACCACAGCAGCTGATTTATAATGAGCACTAATTTTGTGCTAGGCACTGTGGTGAACATTTTGTATATATTATCTCAGGTACTCTTCACAAAGCTCCATTAAATAGAAACAATTATTATCATCCTCAACTAGAGTTAGAAAAGCTTAGGCTTGAAAACAGAAACAACTTGGTCCAAGCCAAACGTATTCAAGAGGCACACCTGGAAATTGGCCTTAGGACTTCTGACAGCTCTGTTTTGCTTTATTGCTGCCATTTCTTTTCATTCCATTGATAATGGCTCTTCAGCTCTGTGGTTTTGAGTGCTTACAGACACATACCCTCTGCTGTCTTCAAACTCCCAACCACAGGCTCAAAAAAATCTTTCTGCAACTTCTAACTGCATATAAAATTCAAACCTGAGCAACTGTGCATCAAACATTCACTTACGTTAAGGGTATACAATCAAATTTTGTCTATTTATTATCTTAATTTATTTCCATTGAATGAAAAATAGCCCACATATGTTATTCCTGCAATATTTAAAAACATTCAACACATTGTTGTGTTAAATACACTTTTCGTGCGTGGAATCCACCTGCCTGGCCTTCTTCTGTTATATAAACAAGTATGCATTTTGTACTTCCCTGTCTAAGCCATTTTGTTCCCAAGTGATTCAAGCTACTGGGAAAATCAATGAATCTGAGGTTTTCTTTCTAGCTTTATTGAGGTATAATTAGCAAATAAAAATTGTATACATTCAAGATGCACAGTGTATTTTGATATATGTATGCATTGTGAAATAATTACCACAATCAAGCAAATTAACATATCAATTATCTCACACGGTTACTCTTTAAATTTTGTGGTGAGAATACTTAAAATCTACTTTCTTAGCATGTTCTGAGTATACAATACATTGTTATCATTAATTATAGTAAGCGTACTGTACTTATTTATTGTAATTACAACATCGTTAGGCTTCTATCTTCAGCTCAGCCAATCCTTTTGGCCCTCACAGTGTCCTGGATGCAAATCTGAGCTGGCTTTTGTTTTGTGACAACAGGAAATCACAATTGTTCTAGGAGTATGCTTCCATGAGTTGGTCCTGAGCGCCCACAGTGGAGTTCCTACATCTAGTCCAGAAGACCAGTCACCTGCAGTTGTATCTTTTAAAATGGGTAATAGAATGTGTTGTTTCAATTAATCTTGTTGCAGATTTTGTTTTTCTACCAGCCTGACATTGAAGACATTGAAGCCTCTTGCCTTCATCTCCCATTAGTGCTACTCGTTCTTGTTTAACATGACGCTTTGCTGTCACAGGTTCCACCAGCCAATGCCATCAATGGAAAGTGAATGCCAATCACAGCAGTTCTAACAACTAGCCATCCACACTACAGCCTGCTGAAAGTCAATTGTGTCCAAAGGACATAAAATTAATTCCCCATTGGTTTTTCCCAGAGGCTTCTGAGGTTTCACTTAATTAACCTCTAGTTAGATGGCAGATACTGGCTGTGTCTTACAACAGTCTTTTCCTTACATGAGTTCCTTACTTCCTGAGTGACCCTCCCTGTCTTTAATGTAGACCAAACCTTCTTCCCAGATGCTGAGCAGAAACTCAACCCCTGTTACACGACATGGCCAGCTACGCAACCTTCTCTACACAGAAACAATGTAATAGCCATTCTAGTTCTTGTCTTTGTGATGGAAAGGTGGAAGAGCCACTAGAATCCAGAGAGGGTGAGTTCTTTTCTAGGTGTTAATGCTGCCACAGGTTCAAAGGGAGGTGTGCAGGAGAGGTGCTTCTAATTAAATTCACATACTCATTAAACAGCAGGGGACTTGTTTCCAAATTTCTCTATTGGACATCTGACCTTAGCACATGGGGCTGTAACAATACAGAAAACTAGGAATTTATTCGTTCCCTAACTTGCCCTCTTTTTCTTAGTTTTACATTCTAATAATAGCAATTATTGTCTTATGTCCAAATCTAAGACAGAGAGAGAAAGAGGAATCCAAGAACACCACCTCATGAAGGTACAGGAATATTTCCATATTGTGTAAGGTGGAAGATTCCTAGGATGCCTTCCCTAGGATTTTCCATAGCAGAAGCCTTCCTTCAAATGGTAGCCTACACAAGGCTCTCTTTCCACACCAGCTGCACAGGGAAAAAAATTAAACGAAAACAAGATAACAAGAACAAGATAACAAGATAAGATAAGATAACAAGAACAAGATAACAAGAACTCTCATAAGATTATCATTCTCAACAAACTGACACAAGAACAGAAAACCAAACACTGCATGTTCTCACTCATAAGTGGGTGTTGAAAAATAAGAACACATAGACACAGGGATGGGAACATCACACACTGGGGCCTGTCAAGGGGTGGGGGGTTAGGGTGGGGTAGCAGTGGGTGGGAGGATTGGGTAGGAATAACACTAGGAGAAATACCTAATGTATATGACAGGGGGATGGAGGCAGTAAACCACCATGGCATGTGTATACCTATGTAACAAACCTGCACAATCTGCACAGGTACCCCAGAACTTAAAGTATGATTTTTAAAAAAAGGATCATAAGAAAGGTTCTCAATCTCATAAGAAAGTTCCTTCTCCTCGGCCCTTTGGTTTGATACTAACTGGGTGCCCTTGAATTTGATATACAGATGCCACTCCTAATGCTCAGAACTAGAAGAGATGTTATGGGTGAGACAGAATGGTGGGTAATGTGCTTCTCTCTTCCATCAGTGGGTGAACATCTTTTTGGTTATGGAACTCCTTAAACATGGAATATAGTTTTGGCTTTGATCTCCACAAACGCCTTTCTGTTTTAAGCAGCAACTTTATATTTTATTTTAGAGAGTCTATAAATCTGAGACGCTCTCTCATAGAACTCTAGTTGAGAGATTTGCCCTTGCAGTTAGAATGCACCTCTAACAGTAGGATGTATCAACTCTGTGCTCCAGCTTCTCTCCTCAGTTTCAATTCACACAGCAATTCATCCCCAAACTCTCTAGCTAGATAGAGTTGATAGTGTTCCACAAAAACCATTATTTCAATAAAAGATATAATTAGGATTGTATCATGGAGTTTGTTGTATTTTCCTTTAGCCAACAATCTTTTAGCAAACATTAAGGAACATGTGGAATTTCTATGGCAGACAGGCCTAGGGCATGGAACCTCAACTCTGTCTGAATAATACAGAATCTTGAAGTCAAAAAAAAACCAAAACAAATATTACACAGAGAGATCTCTGTTATTGGGCTCTAGTGGAAGGCACATTAGATGTGGAAAAACAAGCATTAACTAGCTCTGTTATTTATAATTTGGGTTCTTTTTTAGGTGCTTTCTGTGCCTTTTTTTTCTCATATATCATGAAGATAGTCATGCTTAGCCCATGGAGTTACTGCAATTTCCAAACAAAATCATGTGGCTCGTATACCAGAGGCACTCCGTGACTGGACGAATTCTTGTGTGAGAGCACACATCCCATGCTTACACTCTATATACAATGCTTATGATACAACCACTATAAAAAATACTCACAATACATAAAGGCCTTCAAACTCAGAGATGTGTTCTTTGCACAAGAGCCAACAGGTATGTGAGTGTGAAATGCAATGTCCTTTCCATAAAGAAATATAAAACAATTTTAAATAAGCTAACGTGAAAAACAATTCACTTCCTTAATCCTTTATCCTTATAGGCTGAAGTAACCTCAAACCAAAGCATAATTATGGGCATATACTAAATATAAATACAAATAAAATTCATAAATGTTTGAAGGAAATTATGTCCTGCTAGGATAAGGATAATGGTTTTTCTATGTTTGGTGTTTTTAAAAGTGCTTTCTTTACTCTGATTAAAAGTAATTGAAGGTGAACAGATGTCTTTTGACTCAATGACTCAAGGGGTTGAGCAGCTCCACCCCTTTGGCACTGCAGGGTAGCGCCCCCATGGCTGCCTTCACAGGCTGGCATTGAGTGACTGAGACTTTTATGGGTTCCCGGTGCAAGCTGTGGGTGGATCTAACATTCTGAGGTCTGGAAAATGTTGACACTCTTCTCACAGCTCCACAAGGCAGTGCCTCAGTGGGGACTCTGAGTGGGGTCTTCAACCACACATTTCCCCATTCACACTACCCTAGAAGAGGTTCTCCATGAGGACTCTGCCCCTGGAGAGACATCCAGATGTTTCCATATTTCCTCTGAAATCTAGGCAGAGGCTTCCAAGTGTCAGCTCTTGCCCTCGGTGCACCTACAGGCTTAGCACAACAAGGAAGCTGCCAAGGTTTTTGGGCGTGTATCCTCGGGAGGAGTGGCCTGAGAAATACCTGGGGTCCTTTTAGCCACAGCTGAAGCTAGAGAGGCTGGGATTCTGGATGCCATGTCCTGAGGCTGCACAGAGCAGTTCAGCCCTGGGCCTGGCCCACAAAACCATAGTTCCCTCCTAGGTCTTGAGGCCTGTGTTGGAATGGGCTGCTGCAAAGGTCTCTGAAATGCTTTAGAGGCATTTTCCCCATTGTCATGGCTATTAATATTCAGCTCCTCTTTATTTGTTCAAATTTCTGAAGCCAGCTTGAATTCCTCCTAAGAAAATGGGGTTTTCTTTTCTACCACATATGTGGCTGAGTTGCACATTTTCCAAACTTCTATACTCTGCTTGCCTTTTAAATATAACTTCCAGTAGAGATCATTTCTTTGTTTATGAAAATGACCACAGGCTTTCAGAAGCAGATTTGCTGCTTAGAAATTTCTTCTGCCAGATCCCTTAACTCATCTCTCTCAAGTTCGAAGTTCCACACATCTCCCAAGCAGGGGGCACAACACTGCCAGTCTCTTTGCTAAAGCATAGCAAGTGTGACCTGTGCTCCAGTTCCCAATAAGTTCCTTATCTCCATCTGAGCCCTCCTCAGCCTTGACTTCTGTCTATATCACTATCAGCATTTTTGTCACAACCATTCAACAGTCTCTAGGAAGTTCCAAACTTTCTCTCATTTTCCTGTCATCTTCTGAGCCCTCCAAACTGTTCCAACCTCTGCCCATTATCCAGTTGTAAAGTTGCCTCCACATTTTCAGGTGTGTTTATAGAAATTCCCCCACTTCTCTAGTCCAATTTTCTGTATTAGGTCATTTTCACATTGCTATAAAGACAGACCTGAGACTGGGTAATTTATTTAAAAAAGAGGTTTAATTGACTCATGGTACTATGGGCTGTACAGGCATCTGCTTCTGGAGAGGCCTCAGGAAACTTACAATCATGGTAGAAGATGAAGGGAAGCAGGCATAACCTCACATGGACAAAGCAAATGAGAGAGGGAGAAAGAAAAAGAGAGGGAGAGAGAGAGATGGAAAAAGAGTGGAAGAGGGAGAGAAAGCACAAAGGGGGAACTGCTACATACCCTCAAATAACCAGATCTCATGAAGTCTCACTCAATATCATGAGAACAGAAAGGGGGAAATCTACCTCCATGAGCCAGCCACCTCCCACCTGGCCTCTTCTCTAACATTGAAGATTACAATTCAGCATGAAATTTGGGAGGTGACATAAGCCAAACCATATCAGACACCATGCATTCCAAATTCCCGACCCAACCATGTATATGATCAGAAACCTGCTAGTACCTAGTTAACCAAATGAAAGTTAATATGTAGGACTGATTTTATAACCTCCACTGTTCAGGGATACTAAAAGTTCCCTTTTACAAATGAAATGGACCCCCTAAAAATATCACCCTTCCTTTTCTTCATAAATCGATTTCTTCATGATAATAAGATTTAGTTTTTCCCTTTCAGAATATTCTGCAAAATAAGATAGTTGGGATCTTGGATTGGTATTTCCTAAACTCAGTTCCTGAGAACACTAGTAGGTATGTGAACTTAATAAATATTCATACTAAACATGAAACTGTAGCTAGTTTGGAAAATGCTAGCTTTCAAAATTAGGCAAGTTTCTTTACATCATGACACCCTGAAATCACTAATAGGATAACTTGTGTTGTAAGGAATGTCGTATTATTTCACAAAAGTAAATAGGAGAAGACTTTAGCTCAGAGAGGCCATTTTATTTTTTCACCAAGTATTTTAACTGTACAATGTCTTTTGTCTTCAACTTGAGGCAACACAGCAGAGTAATTTAGAAGACCCCAAATCCTGCACCCAGAATGCCTAAGTTCAAATCCCAGCTCTACCATTTTCTAGCTGTGCCATCTTGAGAATTCACTCTCTCTTTTCTCTCTCTCTGTCTCTGTCTCTGTCTCTCTCTCTCTCTCTCTCTCTCTCTCTCTCTCTCTCTCTCTCTCTTTCCCCACACAGTTTCACCTCTCCCTCAGTTTTCTTATTGATAAAATGGGGATGAAAATACTACCGAACTACCAACTTCATGAGGTCACTGTGAAAATTAAATGAAGTTATGAAAGCAGTTAGAATAGCCTGACACGTAATAAATGATAAGTAAGCTATAGTTTATAGATAAAAACAAATTACATAGAGAAAAATCTTTATGTAAAATACAAGTTAAATATAATATTTCCCTTTATTTCTACCTGTTAGACATTTGAATCTTTACTGAATTTTAGTATTGCACATTTTATTCCACACCAAGTGAGAAAAAAATGTAAATATGAAGGGTAAAGGAAAAATACATTCTAGTTATGACTTAGAGAAATAATGGGACTATGGCATTTTGGGGACAGACAAGAGTAAATATGCATTTGTAGGTGGGGCTTGAACAGCTCTAGTCTATGTAGTCATATGTAGAAATATGAGTTAGGCAATATTATTGTGACTATTTCCAAGGTGAGCACTTTGAAAAATAGAGAAGCTGGGTTATCTAAGCATAAACTTCAATTATTTGACAAAACTGAGCTCTGAGTACAGGTATTCCTTGCTCTGAAATTCACTTTACTAACAGTTACATTCTTACTTTATTCTTGTAGCAACATCTCAAGCAATTGGTTTTATCTACACAAGTTGTCAACGAAAAACTTGTTGGCACAGATGAAATAATTCCCTCAGGACACAGAAATCTGGAAATCTATTCCTCTTACTCTCTTCACATCTTCTTCCCCTACCTCCCGCTAAGTAACAACAATTCTCTGCAGCTGGTCCTGAAAATTCAGTTCTAGAATTTACAACTGTATCTTTAATTTTGGACACACATGTCTTGTTTTGCAACGAAATTTTACAATAGAGTAATTGGCATTTAGATTGTAAACTGCTGTTTGTCACATTTAATTGATGTTTTGCTTGTTTCCACATTGTTGGGGAGTGAGGGTGATGTTACGGTGCTCTTGGGTGTTTTGAGTGTTCCTTAAAGCTATCGAAAAATGGGGCTAGTGAAAGCTATTTTTGGAGGTGCTGAAATAATTTCAGTGGGAAAGTGGTCCAGGCCTCAGATGTTGAAGACATTCCTGAAATGCCATTCATTGACTTGACTGCTTCTCCCCAGGCTGAACATGAACTGAAATAAGAAGCCACTGGTGCGTTCGATTCTTGTATGCGTGTCAGTGCTCAAGTTGCTCCAGATGATCTGAGCGGCTGTGAAAGCGGGCTATTATTTATTTATTTATTTTAGTGTTTCCAATTTCTCTATGAGAACAAGGACTGACCTGGTGGCGAGAGGGAGGTTATGGTGTTGCGTATTGCTTATCGGTGCAGTTTCCCTGCTTGAGACCCTCAGTTCAGTCTGTTTTCTAGCGATGCCCAGTTGTTAAATCTCCTTGCCGGGTCTCTGCCCTGAGTCTGTGTGTCTGACTGCCTACTCCATAACTTCACTTGGATGTCATGTAGAAGCTCTGAGTTCACCTGTACAAAGCAGAACAACTGATTTCTCCCAACACTCATGCCAATGTTTCCTTCCCCAACCTTCTGTATTTCAGCAAATGATGTCACAATATACTGCATTGCTCAAGTGAAACTCACATCACATGTAGAATCCTCATGCTTCCTTTGCTTAACATTGACGCTGTTACTGTTGGGATGGGAATGTCATTGCTATGGTACTTTGTGGTGTACTTTTACTTTTTGTAGTACTTCCAATTTCTCTGTGACAATAAGGACTGACTTGGTAAGGAGAGGGAATTACATATTAATAACATGTCATTGATTAGCCAACGCTATCAATGTCACCTTCACAATGTAGCAGAAATTCATTTACTTGTTGCCATTTCCACTGTTTTTACCTTACTCCGGAACATCACCATCCAACCAGAGAACCTCACCTGGTTTACTGCCTCATACCCAGCTTAGTCTCTTTGCATCTGTTTGACTACCCAGCCTCCTGTTCTCCACACAACTATCAGAATTATGCATAGCTTTGATCAGAGTCGAGGAAAGGCCATGGGACCTGACCTACTTACTATTTAGAGTATCGATCCATTGGAGTGACACAGGTTATTAGGAGTGAGCTTACCTAAGGAGCAAGTAGAACTCTTCTGGAATAATATCTCTTCTATATGGAGAAGTTAATTGGGTTTAAGCTTTAAAAACCTTTGGATGAAAAGATGTGTTTATCGCACATCACATCCTAACCACAGGATAGCAGCCTCTGTGCCTGTTTAATGTGACCCACATACGCACAGCAGAAGTCTCCAAGCTCAACTGTCCTCTACCCTCACTTTACAGTGGGAGAATAAATGAATTAAATCCAAAGATCGAATCTGCTACTTTCTGCAGGGCCAGAAGCTACCCTTGAGAATCCCTGCTTTATACATTGCTAAAATGCCATTCCATAGCCATTGTGTTCTCGGCCTCAAGGGAAGAAATGCTCTGACGGAGGTCAAAGGACAAAATAGAGTTCTCTAATCCACAGCCAGGTAACAAAAGAAGGAATCTGATCCTTTTCTGGAGGCAATAAGTTATATACATGGAACGTAATAGATGCCAAATTGCTTTTGTTGTGTGCTATTTTCTTCAAATTCATGTAGTTGGTATATAAAATAGAACTGGAATTTATTTCAGATTTTGAGGTGCCTTGCAAAGTGCAGAGTGGAAATGGGGTAAGACCAGGAACAGTGCAAAAATGGCCTTTGCCTGAGACTTTCCCTAGTCTGCTTTTATTTCTATGTCCATGAGAAGAGAGATCTTCAAGATTATGTATAATTCAAGTCTATAAACCAGGATTCAACAGATAGTTTTCAGGCTAAAGAACTTCTCTGCGGTGTTCATTTTGGTAATTTTAAAATCTAGGTTTTATGTGGAGTCATGACTTTGGGGTGTTTACATTTCTTTTCTCTTTTTAAAATTGGACTATATGTTCTTAATAGTTGGATGCAAACACAAAATTTTGAAGGAAGATGGAAGGCTAACTGCTAGTGTGAACATTCAGTTTTCAATGTCATGTCACCTTAATCAGACACACACCTGAATGACCACTATTCTCCCTGTCAACAGAAAAGGATAGATAGCAGGGTGGAGATCGTGTGACTATCAGAGTAAACAAAATTATAAGAAAGAGGGAAATGGACTTCATTGCCACATGTTCAATAATAAAGGTTAAATTATGGTATTTATCGCTCTAGCAATGTGATTCCAAAAGTACATTTATATGCTTCGATCAATTAAGTGTGTTCAGCCAGTCTTCCTCAGATTTCAAATGAAAGAATTAAAAAAAGTCTGGCACCATGTTCTCTAAGATTACAGTCTTTTATCAAAGATTAGCAGCCCGTGTTCCATTATCGAACACTCTGGAGTTCTCCCAATCTGTTGCCTTTGGAAAGAAGAATGACAAAATTCAAATTTCAAATGCAGCCAGAGAATGAATAAAGAGTGGAGATGATTCAGCCTGGAGAAAATATGACTGTTGGAGAATTACTGTAAAACAAGCCTCTCTGTTGAAGCTGTCAACACAAACATCCAGCACAACTCAGAAAGGTCGTGTATTAATCTGCTCTCATGCTGTTAAGAAGAAATACCTGAGACTGGATAATTTATAAAGAAAAAGAGGTTTAATTGACTCATAGTTCTGCAAGGCTGGATGGGGGGCGGGGGGTGCACAGGAAACTTACAATTATGGTGGCAGGCACCTCTTCACAGTGCAGCAGGAGAAAGAACGAGTGCTGAGCAAATAGGGAAGACTTTTTAAAAACCATCAGATCTGTGAGAGCTCACTCACTATCACAAGAACAGTATGGGGAAACTGCGCCCCCTGATTCAGTTATCTCCACTTGGTCCCACCCTTGACATGTGGGGATTATCACTATTCCAGGTGAGATTTGCTTTGGGACACAATCCAGGTTAGGCTTGTGAGAGAAGACTAAATGAATGTGGATTTTTAAATCTTTTGATTGGTCATAAAAAAGCAAGAAGACTACCTGTGTAAAGGCAAAAGAAGCTTCTTACATATTGAAATATATCATACTGATTTAATTTTTATTTGTAAATTGAGATAAGAAATGGCATGAATAAATGGCAACTTTTGAACAATTCCTTGTCTTTATATTATAGAACGAATCTAGATTAGAAGGTTACATAGATGTGTCTCAGAAGAGTACTATATTGAGCTAAAAAATCCTTTACTTGGTGTGCAGTTCTATTTACCGAGGCAGGTGGATTATGAGGTCAAGAGATCAAGACCATTCTGGTCAACATGGTGAAACCCTGTCTCTACTAAAAACAAAAAATAACTGCACGTGGTGGTGCATTCCTGTAGTCCCAGCTACTTGGGAGGCTGAGGCAGGGGAATTTCTTGAACCAGGAGGCAGAGGTTGCAGTGAGCCGAGATCATACCACTGCACTCCAGCCTGGGTAACAAGAGCAAAACTCGGTCTCAAAAAGAAATTGTGAATTGTTTTTAAATGTTTGTGTTTTCTAAATATTAAGCCCATGGAAACAAAAACACCAGGATAATTCTGTAATGAAGTATAAAACCTACTATTTTGTCATGTTTCATCTAAAGAAGATCATACAGTAATATGAGCAGTGACGACTGGGAATTGCCTGCTATTGATCACGAAGAACCCGGTTAGTGGTATTTGTCTTTAACAAACAATGTTTGAAAGATATAAATAAGTCTAAGCTTTGAAACGTGTTTATTGTAGTAAAGGTATGTGCTTTTGATAAGTTCCTAAAACAGAAATTTTAATCAAGGAGTCCAGTAGATCTATTAACTTTTGTGCACAGGGATCTGCCAATTTAATGTTTAAAGGCAACATGCTCCTTGCTATCAACCAAATGGTTCTGTTATTCCAAAATTCATATGTTGAAGCTGTAAAGCCCCAGTGTGATAGCAGTTGGAGATGGGCTTTTGGAAGGTTATCAGGGCTCGATGAGGTCGTGGGGATGAGTGCCTCATGATGGGATTAGTGTGTTGATAGTAAAAGCCAGCAGAGAGCTCACCATCTTCTCAGTGCACATGTGCTGAAAAACAATTTATCTGAGGGGGAGGCAAGAAGGACCATCTATTAACTAGGAAGTGACACCTCAGCAAAACCAAAGCATCCTGGTGCCCTGACCTCCACAAACTGCAAGAAATAAACGTCCATTGTTTAAACCACTCAGTCTGTGTAATCTTGTCATGGCAGCCCCTAACAAACCTCCTGAACATGCTCCCATGTTATGATCTATGTCCTGCATTCCAAGAAGTAGAATACAATTGAGAAACAGAATTTGGATGAGTTATTTATTGTACTAAATCAACTATTTATTTACATTCTTAGTTTTCCCCAAAAATGTTTGAGGTGATGAGGGCAACACAAGCTGTTGTTACAGTCTGCAGATGTTCAGCAGTGCACAGTGGCCTGGGTCCACTTTCCAACAAGAGCACATCCAAGAACTTACACACAGAGTGAGTCTGATGATGGAATTTTCCTACACTGCAGTGTTTTTACGTTTGGTTTTATATGCATCAATAATGTGTCCTTTCTTGTTGTAGAGGAGGCTCTGGTACCAAGAAGCAGAACTACGTTTAGGAAATGGAAGCTCTTCCATAGGGCTCCTGACTTTTGGAGCCAGTAAGGATGAGAATTAGTGGCCGTAGCCTTCACTGCAAACTTGCTTGGTGTTGGTTTTGTTGTTCTTCCTGGCATACACTATAATAACCCCTTCTTCTGATGAAAGAATAGAGGAAAATTTCACTGACTTTTGATGTTGAACATAAAACCAAATTATAAACATTAAGATTGCAGCTATAATTGGACCACCAGAAATGTCAAATGAATATCTCTGCCACCATTATTTGTGAAAAAAAATTGCATTTTATATATGTATTTGAGGATATGTATATTTTCTCAAGAAATTGCCTGTCACATATTTCAGTGTATCTATATTTGCATTTTTCATATCAGTGCCTTTTAGAAAGTTTGTGAATTTTTACCAAAGGTATTTATGTTATACATTTGAATAGGTTTAATTTCCCAGTATTTTTATTGTTTGTTTTTTTTTTCTTTTTGAATGGAATTATTTTTCTACTATATGTCTAATTTACTGTTGCTGAAAGTTTCTACCATTTTAAAATATAGTTCTGGTGTATTAAATCCAACCAATTTTAATTAACAAATTCTCTTGAATTTTTAATGTAGACAATCATATCGTTTAATGGTGATTTTTCTCATTTTATCCCAAACTTTTTGTTTTCTTTTTGATGCATCATTCTGTTGGCTATGTTGTCTGGTATAATTGGTATAATCTTGAATATTGGTATGATTTTTAGACATTCTTTTTTTTCTATCAAAGAATGCATCAAAAATTACTTTTTTCTTTTTTGGCTAACACCATTGTCAGGTTAATGACTATTATGTCCATTTCTAGTCAACTGCTTTATAGTGAATATTTAAATTTTGTGAAACATATTTGCATATATCAAGATGGTCACTTTTTAAAACTATTGAGGGCATAAATTGCATTATTCAGTTTTCTAGAAAGAAATAACCTTGTGCATCTAGGCTATCACTACTTGGTTAGGATATTACTTTTTTTCTTTTCCCCACCTTTTTTTTTTGAGATGGAGTCTTGCTCTGTTGCCCAGGCTGGAGTGCAGTGATGCAATTTCAGCTCACTGCAACCTCCACCTCTCAGGTTCAAGTGATTCTCCTGGCCTCAGCCTCCCAAGGAGCTGGAATTACAGGCATCTGCCATCACATCTGACTAATTTTTTTTTGTATTTTTAGTAGAGACAGGGTTTTCCATATTGGCCAGGCTAGTCTCAAACTCCTGACATCAGGTGATCCACCCTCCTTGTCCTTCCAAAGTGCTGGGATTACAGGCTTAACCCACTGCACTTGGCCAAGGTATTGTTTCTAAAAATGTAATACCGAATTAAATGTAACATATTTTTTAGAGAGAACTTTTGCTGTCTTCAGTGTTGCAAGACTTGTGAAATAAGTTAGATAATCTTCCTATGTTTTTCATTTTCAAGAAGTGTTGGCCTAAGATTGTTATTTTTTCTCTTTAAAAATTGGAAAGCACAGGCATAAAAGATTATCTAATTTTGCTCACTTTTTTTCTCAGAAGATAAAATCTGTTTTGTGTGTGTTCTTACTATAGTTTCCCTTCATTGTCTATATTAGTAGGCTTTTGAATTTTTAACCACTCTTTGTTTTGCTGATGATTGGGGTTTTTTAAATTTGTTTTACTTACATTTATTTTATAATTTCATGTTTTCTCACTCATTTTATTTGAGTTTACTATATTTTTCTCTACCTCTTCAAACTAAACATAGTTTAATTACCTTTATGTCTCTTGTTTTATAATAAAATTATTTAAGCCTATAATTTTCATTTAAGTCCACTTTTAGCTGAATATAACCACATTTTATATAAAGATGCTTTGCTTACATGAATGGAACTAGAGGCCATTATCTTAAGAGAAATAGCTTGGAAAGTCAAATACTTCATGTTCTCATTTATAAACGGAAGTGAAACAACGTGTACCCACGGACATTCAAAGTGGATTCACAGACACTGGAGAATCCAAACAGTGATGGGGTGGGAGAGGGGGTGAGGGATGAAAAATTATTAATACCTGTTTAAATGCAGTGTGTGCTATTTGGGTGATGGGTACAAGCCCAGATTTCTCCACTACAGAATATATCCATGTAACAAAACTACACTGGTACCCCATAAACCTTAAAAAATAATTAAAAATGAATTGCTGTATTAACATTTGATTCAAAGAATTTTATGGTTTTTATTGTTCCATTATTCTTTGACTTATACGATATTAAAAAGTAATTTGGTGTTGTTTCAAAATATTTGGGGATTTTGAGTGTTTTATTTATTTATTATCAGAGAGGTTATACATGCACTACATAATGTTTTACAAGCACAAAAAGAAATACTATGAAAATTTGTCTTCCTTCCTGCTGCCGAATTAGCTACATCTCTAGATGCATCCACTATTCTTGGGTGTCCTTCCAGATGTTTCCTATGTGCTCCAAGCACCATGTATGTATTCTTTTCTTCATACAAATAAGACATAATAGATCATTTAATTTTCAATTTAATAGTACATCTGGAAATACTATATTCTACATAAAACTGTAAAGAATTTCATTGTATGGACATAGCATAATTTATTTAATTTGCTTAATATTTTAAGCATGTATGCAGGGTTTTTTTGTTTTTGTTTTGTTTTGTTTTGTTTGTTTGTTTTTTTGAGACAGAGTTTCACTCTTGTTACCCAGGCTGGAGTGCACTGGAGTGATCTCGGCTTACCGCAACCTCCGCCTCCTGGGTTCAGGCAATTCTCCTGCCTCAGCCTCCTGAGTAGCTGGGATTACAGGCACGTGCCACCATGCCCAGCTAATTTTTTGTATTTTTAGTAGAGATGGTGTTTCACCATGTTGACCAGGATGGTCTCGATGTCTTGACCTCATGATCCACTCGCCTCGGCCTCCCAAAGTGCTGGATTACAGGCGTGAGTCAAATTATTATTTTTTCTTCAGAGGACTTCCCAGTTTTCCAACTTGTTGTATAATGCATATTTTCTATTGATTTTATGTCATCTTTTTTATATTCTGCATATTCCTCTCTCTTTCAACTCTTCAAACCCTCTACCTAATGAACAACTATGCCTCTTGCTTCCATGATCCTAGGTTTTCAAAAACAGCATCTCTTGAATCTCTTCCAAGAAAAAAAAATTTCCCAGCCCTCTAGACATAAATCCCTTCCTATCTCTTGTGTTATGGGCAAATGTCTTTTATTCTTTTCTCATCAATCTACAGAAAAACAAGACATGATTAATTGCTCCATCTAACTATTCTGTCACAGATGGAGTAGACATAGTAAGAAACATAAGTGTAATAGTTATACTTGAAAATACTTGTTCCTTGTGAAAAATGTTATCTTGTCAATCATTGGAGTTGCAATTTGTTGTAAAGTAAGATAGCTGAAATTGTATTATTATATTTAATCAAATATAATTGTGTGACCCCTGCCATTATCTGATTAAATCGAGCTGTAATTTTAATCCTATGAACCACTGTATGTGACTTAAGAGGTTGATAAAGACAATTCAATGGAATTAGTAGATGAGTAGGTGACAAATTTAGTTTGGATATTTGTCCCCACCTGTCTTCTGTTGAAATGTGATCCCCAATGTTACAGGTGGGACCTGGTGAGAGGTGTTGTTGCAGTCATGGGGGAAGATCCTTCATGACTTGGTGCTGTCCTTACCATACTGAGTGAGTTTTCTGGAGATCTGGTCACTTAAAAGTGTGTGACACTTCACCTCCTCTTTGTTCTTACTCTACCATGTAATTGCCGGCTCCCACTTCAACTTCTGCCATGCCTGAAAGGGGTCCTGGGATCGCCCCAGAAGCCAAGAAGATACCAGCACGATGCTTCCTATACAGCCTGTAGAAACATAAGCCAGTTAAAACTCTTTCTTTATAAATTACCCAGTCTCAGGCATTCCTTTATAGCCATATAAGAATGATCTAATATAGTACCCAATAGCCATTTCTGCTTCAGTTAGATCAGCTAGAGATATATCTATTCATTGAGGTTTTTAAAAAATCTATAAAATGAGCTAGGTGCTGTGGCTCACGCCTGTAATCCCAGCTCTTTGGGAGGCTGAGGCGGGCAGATCGTGAGGTCAAGAGATCGAGACCATCCTGGCCAACATGGTGAAACCCTGTCTCTACTAAAAATACAAAAATTAGCTGGGTGTGGTAGCACATGCCTGTGGTCCCAGCTACTCGGGAGGCTGAGATGGAAGAATTGCTTGAACCCAGGAGGCAGAGGTTTCAGTGAGCCAAGATTGCACCACTGCACTCCAGCCTGGCGACAGAGCAAGACTCCGTCTCAAAATATGTGTGTGTGTGTGTGTGTGTGTGTGTGTGTATGTGTGTGTGTAAAATGACGCTTGAAAGAACTTTCTGGTGCTAAAATACATTAAAAGATACTAAAGTGAATGGTATTTTTTCTTTGAAGGCTACAATTCTGATATATCTTTACTTAAATTAAGATGTTTATTATGTTTTAATTCCATTTAGAAGTTATCTGTGATAACCCCATGATTAGTTATATGATCTTTTCTACACATCTCATACTGTTCTGTGTAAACTTCTATATTAGTGAAAGTTCACCAGATAAACAGAGCTAATAAGATGTCTGTCTCTCTATCTATATATTCATTTATCCATCTATCTTTCCAGGGAAATGTAATATAAAGAAATGGCTCTAGTGATTATAGAGGTGGGTAAGTCCCAATATTTTCAGAGTAAGTCAGCAAGCTGGAGATCCAGGAAAACTGTTGATGTTGTTACATTTCAAAGGCCAGTGGGCTTGAGACCCAGGAAGAGCCAGTGTTTCAGTTGGGGTCCAAATGCTGGAAAAAAGCCAACCTAGTTCAAAGGCAGTTGGGCAGAAGAATTTCCTCTTATATGAAGGATAGTTAGCTTTTTGTTCTATTCAGACCTCTAACTGATTGAATGATGTCTACCCAGATGGAAAAGAGCAAGTTGCTTTACTCAAGTCTACTGATAGAAATGTTATCTCATCCAGAAACGTCCTCACAAACAGACTAGTAACAATGTTTGACCAAATATCTGGACACCTTTTGGTTCAGGCAAGTTGACAGATAAAATTAATTATGACAACTCTCAATAGGGAATTTATCACAGTTTGCCGCTAGAACACCTAGAACTCCATAAAGGCAAAGTGGAAGACATTGGGTCTCTGAGTCCTTAGTGGGAAGCACAGTGTTTGGTCTAAAATGAGCATTAAGGATTGCAGAATAAACTATCCATTAACATTGAAAAAACTATATATGACAAGTTGAATGATAAACATTTTGGTAAAAATGTGTATCTCCTTTAATAGAAAATTTTAAAGAATTCTCCTAAAGGAAAATATATTAGATGATGTTTTTAATTAATTAATCATATTTTTAAAAATATATAATTTGGCTGATTCCCTATTTCAGTTAGTCTTTGATCTCTAAAATAATGGAGTTACTCAACTATAACTCAAGTAACAAAGTGTCCAGACATACTTGCAAAATCCCTCTAAGAGAAATGAAACTATGAATATTTATGTACTTCCATTAAAATGTGTTTAATTCAAATATTAAAAATCTGAATTTATAAGAATTTTAGTGCTTTTGATATCTGCTGATTTATCTTTTAGTAACTTTCATAATTAATTTTATGTAAATATTTTTTCATTTTTTTCCCAGACATAAGCTCCACAAGGTGAAGTGGCATGCAGATAAAGAGTACGCCTTTTTTTCAGTGTCTGACATGAATACTTTTTGGATACCAAAAGAATAATTATAAAATTAAGAGGATTCTTAGTCTTCAATTTTGTTCATTGTTGTCTCATCCATCCCATTTTTTTCTGTGCTGTAAGACTTAGGTCAGTAATGTTAATAACTAAAAACTTAAAAAGTAATGTCCATGCTCAAACAACCTGTACTATTATCCATAAAACAATGAGAGAATGACAAGTTAACTAATATGGATCCTTTAAATTCTGTGAATGTGTTGTAAGATTAGAGTTATAATTTTTTCTTAGATTTAACACAGGGCTACCTCCTTGACTATAAACTTTTGTTGCTATGTTGGGAAATTAGTTTGGCCTTAAATTTTCTTCTGTGAATAATAAAACTTTCCTTGGAGACTGGATTCATAGGCAAATTCTCTTTAGGAAAACATACTTGAATTTGACACATCTATAAAACCATCACTCTTTGGGACTACTGGCTTCTGACCTCTGAATCCTAATAATTATCCTAAGGCCACAAATGTACCGCACACTGTCCAGAAGAGCCATTCATTGGCTCCCTCAGTCTCATTGCTTGTAGAAACTGTGTTTCACATATCCTGGTTATAGGTCCCTAGGCTATGTTCTTCCTACTCGGTTATCTCAAGCTACAGCTGCTCCTAGTTGGTGCCTCCAACAACAGTTTTAACAGACTTCATTTTCTGTGGGAGACTCATGCCTGAACTCAACTTTTCATGTCTAAATAGCATCTACATGCAGGTGTTGACATAATGTATATTCCTTTTATCCTTTATGTTTTATAAGAGGAGAAAGGTACCAAAAGACTTAGGGGATAATAATGACTAGACTGAATACATTTATATTGTATGTTATCTAAGAAAGAGGCTTTCCATTTTTATACAGTGTATATGAGCTAATCAGTAAAAAGGAAACAGTTGAAACAACATCTCTAACAATAATGGTTCATAGGGAATAATAATAAGAAAATGAGAATCGTTTGTGGAAAAATGCTATCACATAGGTTGACCTAAAGTTTTATATTAACTATTTTGATACACTTTGTTATTTCTGTCTTTTCCCCAAATACTCAGCATAAAAACCTATTGATTAAGCAAATGATTTGTTAAGACAGTGGCAGTAAGAACAAAAACAGCCTTGACAGAGTCTCATTGGAGTCTCTAAGTAGTGATACTATGGAAGCATATAGGTGCCAAGGACCCAAGACTGTAGTTCTTTTTTATTTTTATTTTTAGAGACGGGGTTTCACCATATTGGTCAGGCTGGTCTCGAACTCCTGACCTCAGGTGATCCACCTGCCTCTGCCTCTCAAAGTGCTGGGATTACAGCCAGCACAAACCTGACAAAAACAAGTAATAGGGAAAGGATTCCCTGTTTAATAAATGGTGTTGGGAAAACTGGCTAGCCATGTGCCGAAAGCAGAAACTGGACCCCTTACTGACACCTTACACTAAAATTAACTCCAGATGGATTAAAGACTTAAACATAAGACCTAATACCATAAAAACCCTAGAAGAAAATCTAAGCAAAACCATTCAGGACATAGGCGTAGGCAAGGACTTCATGACCAAAACACCAAAAGCATTGGCAACAAAAGTCAAAATAGACAAATGGGACCTAATCACACTCCATGGCTTCTGCACAGCAAAAGAAACAGTCATTACAGTGAATCAGCAACCAACAGAATGGGAAAAAATTTTTGCAGTCTACCCATCTGACAAAGGACTGATATCCAGAATCTACAAAGAACTAAAACAGATTTACAAGAAAAAAACAAACAAGCCCATTCAAAAGTGGGCAAAGGATATGAACAGACACTTTACAAAAGAAGACATACATGACACCAACAAACATATGAAAAAATGTTCATTATCACTGATCATTAGAGAAATGCAAATCAAAACTACATTGAGATACCATCTCACACCAGTCAGAATGGCGATCATTAAAAAATCTGGAGATGGGGCCCAAAGTGGCTCCGGCTGGATGTCGTGGCACTTGCGAAGGCGAGGCCAAGAGTTCAAGGCCAACCAACCTCAGCAACCTTACAAGCTCTCATTGATTGGCAAAAAAAAAAAAAAAAAATCTGGAGACAACAGATGCTGGAGAGGATGTGGTGAAATAGGAACACTTTTACACTGCTAGTGGGAGTGTAAATTAGTTCAACCATTGTGGAAGACAGTGTGGCGATTCCTCAAGGACCTAGAAATAGAAATTCCATTTGACCCAGCAATCCCATTACTGGGTATATATCCAAAGGATTATAAATCAGTCTACTATACGCACACATGCACACGAATGTTCATTGCATCACTGTTTACAATAGCAAAGATGTGGAATCAACCCAAATGCCCATTGATGGTAGACTGTACAGGGAAAATGTGGCACATATACACCATGGAATATTATGCAGCCATCAAAAACGATGAGTTCGTGTCCTTTGTAGGGACATGGATGAACCTGGAAATGATCATTCTCAGCAAACTGACACAAGAACAGAAAATCAAACACCGCATGTTCTCACTCAGAGGTGGGTGTTGAATGATGAGAACACATGGACACAGGGAGGGGAGCATCACACACTGGGGTCTGTTGGGGGGAAATAGGGGAGGGACAGTGTGGGGTGGGGAGTTGGGGAGGGATAGCACAGGGAGAAATGTCAGATATAGGTGAAGGAGGAAGGCAGCAAATCACACTGCCACATGTGTACCTATGCAACAATCTTGCATGTTCTTCAGATGTACCCCAAAACCTAAAATGCAATTTAAATACAGTATATAGATGCTTTAGAACCTAGGATATGTGATTTAAAGGTGGATATTTCAAGGTGTGGAGTTAGTAGGAATTGGGAAATTTTTATATAATGAAATACCTTTGGTTTTGCACACACAGTACAGAAGTGAGAATCTTGAAGAAGCCCTAATAAGCAAATTTGGTTTAATAGGCAAATGGTTTAGTTGGTTCAAATTCTTATGTTCCAGGAGCAAGTAATTCCAGAAACAATAATATAAACTCTTTTTCCTTGATCTTGGTAAAAGTATGTTTGGTCCTAGTATTGTTTAATACAGGGACAGGAATTAAGCTGGTATAAGTTCTTGGTCTTAAACTGACCTATTATAGCATCCTATAAGGTTTTACAGAGCTATGTAAAAAAACTAAGGACTTTTTTCCTCAGCTATTTACCATTACACACATTTTCACCAAAACACAAATTCACAGATGCAAGATTCTACCATAGTCAATATTTACTATACAGCTCCTAGTTTGAGAGGAATCATGATTGAACTCTGGTATCCCACTGGAGGTTGGCTTTTCCAGTGGTTTCTGGAGCACGTTAGTTAAATAATTATGTGACCCCAATGAGTTGTACTGTGTTTACTCTGAAAACCTTTCAGGGAAAATTTTTAACCACACTCATTGTATTTTCAGTTTTAACAAAGAGGTCCAGAAATATCAGATTATTAAGATGCTTTTACGGTCCATCCTTGATGAGTGGTAGAAAAATATATCTAGGTCTATCTTAACTTCAGGCTGTTTACAAAGTAAAAATTATTCCCTTAATAAGATTCTTCATTATGACTTAGCCTAAAGTCATTATATAAAGGCTCAACAGAAGTTCATGTCTTTGTTTTTGTCTAAGATTTAACTTAAGGAACATTTTTCTCATTGGCATATTCCTGAAGAATCAACAATATGCCTGTCATAAAATAATTATTCCTTGCATGTCTAAAGAAATTTTGGATACTACAGTAAACTATCATCAAACCTCAAAGACTTGGTATACAAAGAAAACCTCTTTATAAAGACATCTCTTTATACAAACCTCTCTGTGGCAGATGGGTAGCAAATTTTAAAGATCGAGTGCAGAAGTTTCAAGGTCATTCCACTAGGACAGGAGGGTTGAAAGTGGAACCGGTTCTCTGACAATTAGTGCAGTGTTTTTCAACTCTGCCATTCTGCTTCAAATACAGGAATATGACTTCAAGACCTGGGCATAATGAGGTCAAAGACATTTTCTCTGTTTAAAAAAGTAATTATCTTGATACCTGGGATGCCTTCCTAGACACTCTGAGCAAGGCTGGATATGAAGAAAAATAATTAAATTTCTTGCTAGTCACCAAAGCTGTCGTCAGCTACAGCCTTGTGGGATGGGAGGGTGAAAAGAGATTTGGCCTGAGGCCCTTAAGGTTGTGTTTTGAAATGTAGGCCCTCTCCAGAAGAAAGTCCTTGCTTCAGATCATTTCAAATGAGGCAAATAATTAATTTAAAAATTTTCAATATATCATGGATCTATATCTCTATAAAACATAATAAAAATAAACGACTAGAAAAAGAAAGTGAAAAAAGTACATAAAAACCCTAACCAACCTTTCTTTATTATGACATGCAACATACTCAAAATTATTGAAGTTTCTTTACAAGTTTCAAAATATGGGTTCTCCGTTTCTGTATTTATCTTGCCATAGATCTAAACAGTTCACAGAATAGCACTGGTCCTTCCGTCACACCCTGGGTAGTGCGGATTTAAGTCATGATCAGATTGAGGACTTAGAGGCTGATGTATTCAAGGAGTGTGAAGAAGCTTTTCACAAGCTCAGAATTAGATAGGAAAAAGAAAACAACCTCTCTTGACCATGCCTAATAGTTGACAAGTCTCCTTACATCAATGCTCTCCTTCCTCTTGGAATCTTACTACTGAATCTCTTAGGGTATTTATTATTTTTATTATTATTATATTTATTTTGAGAAAGGATCTCCCTCTGTTGCCCAGGCTGGAGTGCAGTGGTGCCATCTCAGCTCACTGCAATCTCTGCCTCCTGGGCTCAAAAGATTCTCCCACCTCAGCCCCTCAAGTAGCTGGGACCACAGGTGCATACCACTGGCTAATTTTTGTGTTTTGTGTAGAGACGGGGTTTCGCCATATTGCCCAGGCTGGTCTCAAACTCCTGAGCTCAAGTGATCTGGCTGCCTTAACCTCCCGAAGTGATGGGATTACAGGAATGAGCCATTGCACCCGGCTAGATTTTAAGTTGGTGGTGTTTTATGCATGTTTTATTTCTGTCTCTAAAATGTAATTTCCTTTAAAAGAAGATCTGTGTCTAAATCACATATGCATAAGCTTCACTCTTAGTTCAGCTTGCCTGTAAGTGATCAATAAACATTTTCTGACTCAATGAATGCACCCTTTGTCATAAATATAACCAAGTAATATAAAGGACATTATAGTCAAAATTCAGATAGTGGTAATCAAATACAGTCATCTTATTTTTAATTTATAAACTGCTCAAATCCTGCTAGAGATAAAATAATCAGAAGTACTTTTGAATTATAACTTGAATTGTGTCAGCTAAAATAATATGCTGAATTCTTAACCCTGAGTACATGGGAGGTGACCTTACTTGGAAATAGAATCTTTGCAGATAATATTAATAGAAGATGAGGTTATTTAGGTGGCCCCCAATCCAATATATCTGATTTTGTACAGAGAGAAGGGAGAGGCACAGAAGGAAAAGAGCCATGAGAAGTCAGAGGCAGAGACCAAAATTATGCCACCACCAGCCAAGGAACACCAAGGGCTGCCAGCAACTCTACCAGGCAAGAAGATTGTCCTGAAAACAAGCCTCTGAGGGGGCATGGCACTGCCAACACCTTGATTTTGGACTTCTAAATCATTAAGACCATGAGGGAATATGTTTTTGTTGTTTTAGGCTACTCAGTTTGTGGTACTTTGCTAAGAGAGCCCTAGGAAACTATGCATCAAGAAAATCTGAAAAAAAAAAAAAAAAATGGTGAGTTCCAAGTGGAACTTCGATAAAGCCTGGGCAACAGACAGAAGACCTCAGGCATGCCCCTTGGGTGGATGCGGTAGCCCAGTGGTTCATATTCTATGCCTAAAAAGAAGATGAAGTCCAATCACCAGATGCTGGAATTGTCCAGCATCAAAAGTCAAACAAACTTCCTCAGGTCCAGAGAGGAAAATACCAGGCACATAATTGTCTTGTCTCTTATAGCCTGGAACAATAGTCATCTTTCCCTATACAAGACAGAGAGACATGATACTCACAATTAGAAATTTCTGTGTCTCAGTGTGTCTCTTGCTATTTGCTATTGGAATTCTTTTTTTCTCAACATCACTAGTTATTTCCTGAAAGAATGGTAACACACTTTTAAAGAACGGTCTAATTGCCAAGTTTTTCCACTCTAACTGCAATTTCTCACCACTGATTTATTGTTCAAGCTATTCTAAAGAAAATAAGAAAACATTGTTATTTTACAGAATTTCAGCTAAAGTGGTTATCAAAATAACATTGAAATATGAAATCACTTTCAAAGAGTATGTATCTGTATAGTTTAAAAGCTTATGTATGTATTGGCAGTAATACATTAAGTACAGAAAGGTAAACAAATATCAAGTACATACAATTTTTAAAAATCAGTGGTATTGCCCATTAAGTAAAATGTAGCATAGAAAATGTAGGGATTCAAATATATGAAGTTGATAGTAAATGAATGTTAATTCTCAATCCAATCCTAGATTTATTTAACCATAACTTGTTTAAAAAAAAAGATCCTTTAGTCCATAATATAAACTGGAAAAAAAAATTAAAAAAAAATTGAAGTGGAAACAAGAATGGATTAAGATGAATGAGCAGGTTTAAAACAAAGCAGTAAACTCCCCAAACCACCATGGCACGTGTATAACTACGTAACAAACCTGTACAGTCTGCACATGTACCCCAGAACTTAAAGTATTTTTAAAAAGTGATAAAAGCAATCTATTAAAATATCAACTGTCCTTAAAAGTGAAAAGGGGACCTTAAAGTTGAACTCAAGAGCATAAGGTTCAGATGCTGTTATACCTGTAAAAGAAAAAGCAGTTATGTGCAATAGTTTTAAAGGTCAAAGATATATTTGGAAATAGGTCAGCAAGAACGAGTGGCAAGATGCCACACCGGCCCTGAGACAGGTGACTCAGCACCTCGGCTGCCCTGCAGACCATCTCTGGTGATTGATAAGCGCTGTGCAACAGTGGCTGTGAACAGGTCAGGAATGTGCTCGTTGAAGGTACCATCAACATTTGCAGCAAGGCTTGATGTATGCGTAAGGCGGCAGTAGAAGAGAATGTTTGTGCAGTTGATTCTAGGAACATTTGCTAGTCTCCAAAAGTCAAGTGTATCTAATAACAGATTGAATTGTTAAATACAGACACTCTTCTGGAAGAAGACTTATAAGACAAACGTAAGTTTTAGACGTGGTTTTCACCCTTCGTTAGAAGGGTATTCTAATTAGAAAAATAAGGAAGTCTGGCATTTCAATAACACTAAAAATCTGAACAAACTCAAAGCAAAAGAAAGAATGGTAACTTAAAAAAGGCACAGACAACATGGACACGTTGACCTATCTAATATTTTCCATATGGAAGACACCCCTCTAATTATGTTCTACCAACCATTTGTCAATCCATTTCATCTTCAACATACCCGTGAGGGTAGGTTTCACTTGAGAAATGAAGAAACAAAAACTCAGAGGGGTTAATTTACTTGTCCAGGGTCACACAGCTAGCAAAGGCTGGGGATTCGCTATCCAGGTAGCCTGTCTCAAGTTCAGTGGCCACTTCTTGTGATAAAATAATACTGACAATCTGATAGTTGCACGATTTCAGTGTTGTATATTTTCTGAGCTACCATTGTTTTATATATAGTCTTTTACTTCAATACTCACAGCAAACTTTTTTCTAGCTATCTGCAGTTTCAGTCAGAGACACATGAAAGGCTGGAAATACAACGTGTCCTAATAGGTTATTAAACAAATTGAGAACTAGGAAACACTATTAACAGACAAAATAATCAATCCTTTATCTCATTATGCTTTACAGAAGTTTTGTTTTGTTTTCTACCTATAGCAAAGCACAACAATACCACTAATTAACTTCCTACTGTGACAATGTTTATTTAAAAAGCAAATTGGCATTAGGCTTGTCCCAATATTAGATTCATTATTTAGATCACAAAGTGCTTTTTTCACTCATTAGCTTGTGCATATTCTTTTAAAAAGGCAAAGATAAGTTCTATACATATAGAAATATTGATTGTGGAGATAATTTCTATACTAGACAGGGCGGCTGCATTTTCTTGATGAAATAGAGGCAAATATGAATTAATAGGTGAGATTCGAAGGAGCAACAAATGTCATTGGCACTTTTAAACACAAGAAATGTACATATTAACCTCAATGAAGTTAATTAATAAATATTTGTATAAAATATGGGAGATTTTGAATATGGTTGAAAATCATATTAGGATATACACAATACATTAAGTTCTGAGTATAACATATATAAAGGGAATTCATCATTTTTAGATTTTAAAATTAAAAGTTAATTGGGATTGAAAATTAGCCCAGTTGGCTGAAACTAAATATAGTAGGTTGATCATACCTTATCATTGTGTGTTTTTCATTTGTTTTGTTTGTTTGAGACATGATTTCAGTCTGTTGCCCAGGCTGGAGTGCAATGGTGTGATCTTGACTCACTGCAACCCCCACCTCCCAGGTTCAAACGATTCTTGTGCCTCAGCTTTCTTAGTAGCTGGGATTACAGGTATGAGGCACAATACCCAGCTAATTTTTCATGTGTATTTTTAGTAGAGACAGGGTTTCACCATGTTATCCAGGCTGGTCTCAAACTCCTGACCTCAAATGAACCTCCTGCCTCAGCCTCCCAAAGTGCCAATGTGTTTTTTGATAGTTGACTAGGATTGCCATTGCTACTGGACTTTTCCATTGGGCAGAGCTAGTAATTTTATTTTTAATAGACATAATATTTTAGACAGATATTTCTAACTCAAAAGTGTTAAATTTTTACTTTTGTGAGTTTATATTTGTATCTTTTTCTTCTAAAAATCTTAATAATACAATTTTAATTTGCTCTATCATATAGTTATCCATTTATAATCATCTATTTACTTATGTACATAGAATATAATTTCAAGATAAAGTATTAATAATAAAGGAGCTTACAATTTCTTTGCATTTTCTTGAAACTATCTCACTAGGGACATATGGTTTATTTACTATGTTTTAAAATCAGTTGGTTTGATTGGGCCACCAATGCCAGGAATAGTTAGACTCAATTTGTTTATTTATGTTATTTTTTATTTTTATTTACTATTATCATTTAATTTGTGTGGGAACATTGTAGGTGTATATATTTATGGGGTACAAGATATATTTTGATACAGGCATGCAATGTGAAATTAGTACATAATAGAGAAGGGGTATCTGTCCCCCAAGCATTTATCTTTTGAGTTACAAACAATCTAATTACACTCTTTAATTTATTATAAAGGAAATGTGCATGTACATACCATGGAGTACTATTCAGTCGTCAGAAAGAATGGGATCCAGTCATCTGCAACAACATGGATGGAACTGGAGATCATCACGTTAAGTGAAGTAACTAAGGCACAGAGAGACCAGTATCACCTATCCTCACTTATTTGTGGAATATAAAAATCAAAACAACCGAACTCGTGGACATAGAAAGTAGAAGAATGGTTTTTCCAGAGGCTGGAAAAGATAGTGCAGGACTTGAGGTGTGGGAGGGGAGGACGGGGTTAGGGGGTTGGTTAGAAAGCTAAATTTAGGGTAAGCCATTTTTTAGTTCCTATCACAATCTTTGGTTATTGAATAGAAATGTTAAGACCTGATCAATCAAGTTTTAATTTAATCTAATATAATTTCAGGAAAGGTTATAACTGTACTGTAAGTATATAATTCTTTGAATAATGCAATGTAATATATATTTCCCCCCCGTAATGCATTTTCATTTGGAGTAGCTCCTCTACAGCAGAGGTGAAATATAAAATGGCAGCCATGGGCAGCTCGTAGTGCCTCTGAATATCTTTTGCTCTATCTCTTTCCTATTATTTCTCCTCTTTCCCCAACAGTGACTTTCTATATGCACATCCTATTCAAATACCTCACTTTTATCTACAGTTGGGAGGAGAAAGATGTTAAAGATAAGGGTCAACCTCATCATACTGTTTCCATGGATAAACCAGGTACCCCTGGATCCTGCCCAATCACTTAAGCACATCCATAAAATGGAGGGCTTTTAGGAATATCTACATCCCAGTGCAATGACGATGCACTGGTTTGTCTTTATCAGGAAAATTTTTGAAGTCCTACAGTTTGCTTTGGCAGTTTACCTAAAAATAATACCTTCAGTGTATAAATGTCTTCAGTGCTTAGAGAACCTTGCATCTTGAGTAAGCACAACGGACCTTTGAAGAAGAAGGAGGAAAGGGAGAGGCCCTAGAAGAGAGCAGAGATAGAGCTCAGGTGGGCAGTCACTCTCTGCAGAGTTCCAGGTGGATGGCACAGGTGGGGCTGGGATCCAGTGTCCTTTTCCAGACCACAGCATTTTTTTCAAACGGCTTTCCCCTGGAGTGAAACCGTTATGTAAGTAGCACAAGAATGTTCTTTTTACTAATAGGATTGAAAGGGATGGAAGAACAGAGCAGAAGTAAAGTACTGCAGGAGAAGGATTGGAGAAATTGAACTCAGGCAACCTGGGTTTTAGTTCAACTCCTAACATTTCATCATTGCGTGGACTTGGTCAGGTGACTTACATTTTTCTTCTTTCTCTGCAGCCTATGAGGTGAATGGATAAATAAAATGAGAAAAGAGTATATCAAAGCTATTCTGAAATATTGCTTGAGAAAGCAAAGAGAGAGAAAGGATAGAATGAAGGAAGAAAAGAGGGGGATGGGAGAGAGGAGGGAGAGCAAAAAGAAGGGATGAGCTGCACGGAGAATGTAAATTTTATTAATTGTGCCAGTACTTTTGGCATGCAAGAATTATCACCTTTATGTTAAACTTAAAATTGAAACTTTAAATTCTGTTTGACCATGAAGTTGGCTTGAGGTCCAGTATCAGTTGCCTATGTGGGTCTTGTGCTTCCTTTTATCACAGAAGAGTATTAGTCCCCCTTCTAGACAGAAGGAGGACTCTGTTTCCTGGTTTCTGATGGCAACAGCAGGCATTGGGTCTGGTGAAGACTGACAAGTGCATTCAAAGCTGGGATCCCCTGGATGCTTTCTTGCTGAGTCATGCAGACTATGGAGGAACTTCACAAAACCTCTCCAGGGTGAGGGCATTAGGAAAGAGTCCTCAGGACAGTTCTGTTTAAAAGGTGGCTTTGAGGAGGGCTCAGAAGGAATTCATGGTGAGTTTTCAATGCAAAGTGAAAGCAAGATTACTAAGAAAGTAAAGGAATATAAGAATGGCTACTGTATAGACAGAGCAGCCCTGAGTGCTGCTGTTGCCCATTTTCATGGTTATTTCTTGATGACATGCTAAACGATGGGTGGATTATTCATGTTTTCCCTTTTTAGATTATATAGGGTAGCTTTCTGACATTGCCAAGGCATTTGTAAATGGTTATGGCACTGGTAAGAGTGTAGCAGTGAGGAGGACCAGAGGTCATACTTGCTGCCATTTTGATTTTGCTTCTGCAAAGAACCTAGATGCCTTTGCTCCCCTATCCATCTGGTGACAATGCAGCTTATTTTATTCCTTTTCTGCTGTAAACAAATGTGGCTAGATTATTAGTTGGTTCTAGACTTTCTGACAAAGAAGGGGTTTTTCTCTTTTTAGGAATTCTCCATAGCAAGTCTAGAATTTCTCTATTTCTTTTTAAAATTGAAATATAATAAAACACTTCCAATCTCGCATCCACTTGCTACTCCCCTGCAGAAAGGAAGGGAGAGCCCGAGTCCTGAAGCAGAAGGCTTAACTCTGATGATGGCGGGGACTGGGGAGGAGAGGGAGGACATTCACACACTCAGCTGACCAATGTGTATATACAGGTGCCTGTCAAGTCCTAAAGTTACAGCACTGAAATAACAGGCAAAAATTTTCTTTTCTTTTCTTTTCTTCATATATATATATATACACACACACACACACACACACACACACACACACAAAACTGCATTATAGGTTCTGGAGTACATGTAAAGAACATGCAGGATTGTTGCATAGGTACACATATGGCATTGTGGTTTGCTGCCTCCATCCCCATCACCTGTATCTGGCATTTCTCCCCATGTTATCCCTCCCCAACTCCATACCCCTCACTGTCCCTCCCCTAGTCCACCCCAACAGACCTCAGTGTGTGATGCTCCCCTCCCTGTGTCCATGTGTTCTCATTGTTAAACACCCCCCTATGAGTGAGAACATACGGTGTTTGACTTTCTGTTCTTGTGTCAGTTTGCTGAGAATGATCGTTTCCAGGTTCATCCATGTCCCTACGAAGGACACAAACTCATCGTTTTTGATGGCTACATAGTATTCCACAGTGTATATGTGCCATATTTTCCCTGTCCAGTCTATCATCGATGGGCATTTGGGTTGGTTCCACGTCTTTGCTATTGTAAACAGTGCTGCAATGAACATACATGTGCATGTGTCCTTATAATAGAATGATTTATAATCCTTTGGATATATACCCAACAATGGGATTGCTGGGTCAAATGGAATTTCTATTTCTAGGTCTTGATGAATTGCCACACTGTCTTCCACAATGGTTGAACTAATTTACACTCCCACCAACAGTGTAAAAGTGTTCCTATTTCTCCACAGCCTCTCCAGCATCTGTTGTCTCCAGATTTTTTAATGATCGCCATTCTAACTGTCATGAGATGGTTTCTAAGTGTAGTTTTGATTTGCATTTCTCTGATGACCAGTGATAATGAGCATTTTTTCATGTGTTTGTTAGCCTCACATATGCCTTCTTTTGAAAAGTTTCTGTTCATATCCTTTGCCCACTTTTGAATAGGTTTGTTTGTATTTTTCTTGTAAATCTGTTTTAGTTCTTTGTAGATTCTGGATATTAGCCCTTTGTCAGATGGGTAGATTGCAAAAATTTTTTCCCATTCTGTTGGTTACCATTTCACTCTAATGATAGTTTCTTTTGCTTTTCAGAAGCTCTGGAGTTTAATTAGATCCCCTTTGTCTATTTTGACTTTTGTTGCCAATGTTTTTGGTGTTTTAGTCATGAAGTCCTTGCTTATGCCTATGTCTTGAATGGTTTTGCTTAGGTTTTATTCTAAGGTTTTTATGGTGTTAGGTCTTACGTTTAAGTCTTTAATCCATCTGGAATTAATTTTAGTGTAAGGTGTCAGGAAGGGGTCCAGTTTCTGCTCTCTGCACATGACTAGCCAGTTTTTCAAACACCATTTATTGAACAAGGAATCCTTTTCCCATTGCTTGTTTTTGTCAGGTTTGTCAAAGATCAGATGGTTGTAGATGTGTGACATTGCCTCTGAGACCTCTGTTCTGTTCCATTGGTCTACAGCTCTGTTTTGGTACCAGTACCAATGCTGTTTTGATTACTGTAGCCTTGTAGTATGGTTTGAAGTCAGGTAGCATGATGCCTCCAGCTTTGTTCTTTTTGCTTAGAATTTACTTGGCTATGCAGACTCTCTTTTGTTTCCATACGAAATTTAGGGTGGTTTTTTCCAGTTCTGTGAAGAAAGTCATTGGTAGCTTGATGGGGACAGTGTTGAATCTATAAATTACTTTGGGCAGTACGGCCATTTTCATGATATTGATTCTTCCTAACCATAAGCATGGAACGTTTCTCCATCTGTTTGTGTCCTCTCTTATATCTTTGAGCAGTGGTTTGTAGTTCTCCTTGAAGAAGTCATTTACACCCTTTGTTAGTTGTATTCCTAGGTATTTTATTCTCTTTGTAGCAATTGTGATTGGGAGTTTGTTGTTGATTTGGCTCTCTTTAAGTCTGTTATTGGTGTATAGGAATGTTTGTGATTTTTGCACGTTGATTTTGTATCCTGAGACATTGCTGAAGTTTCTTATCAGTTTAAGGAGATTTGGGGCTGAGACAATGGAGTACTCTAAATATACAATCAGGTCATCTGCAAATAGAGACAATTTGACGTCCTCCTTTCCTAACTGAATACCCTTTATTTCTTTTTCTTGCCTGATTGCTCTGGCTAGAACTTCCAATACTATATTGAATAGGAGTGGTGAGAGAGGGCATCCTTGTCTAGTGCCAGATTTCAAAGGGAATGCTTCCAGTTTTTGCCCATTCAGTGTGATAATGGCTGTAGGTTTGTCATAAATAGCTTTTATTATTTTGAAATACAGTCTGTCAATACCTAGTTTATTGAGAGTTTTTAGCATAAAGCGCTGTTGAATTTTGTCAAAGGCCTTCTCTGCATCTATTGAGGTAATTGTGGTTTTTGTTTTCGGTTCTGTTTATGTGGTGAATTATGTTTATAGACTTGTGTATGTTGAAACAGCCTTGCATCCCTTGGATGAAGCCTACCTGATCATGATGGATAAGCTTTTTGATGTGCTGTTGCAATCAATTTCCCAATATTTTATTGAAGATTTTTGTATCTATGTTCATCATGGATTTCGGCCTGAAGTTTTCTTTTCTTGTTGAGTCTCTGCTGGGTTTTGGTATTAGGATGATGTTGGTCTCATAAAATGATTTGGGGAGGATTCCCTCTTTTTGGATTGTTTGGAATAGTTTCAGAAGGAATGGTACCAGCTTCTCTTTGTATGTCTGGTAGAATTCAGCTGTAAACCCAACTGGACCTGGGCTTTTTCTGGTTGGTCAGCTATTAATTGCTGCCTCAACTTCATCCCTTGTTATTGGTCTATTCAGGGTTTTGACTTCTTCCTGGTTTATGCTTGGGAGGGTGCAAGTGTCCAGAAATTTTTCCACTTCTTCCAGGTTTACTGGTTTATGTGCATAAAGTTGTTTGTAGTAATCTCTGATGGTAGTTGGTATTTCTGTGGAATCTGTGGTGATATTCCCTTTATCGTTTTTCTACTGCATGTATTTGATTCTTCCCTCTTTTCTTTTTATTAATCTGGCTAGTGATCTATTTCATTGATTTTTTTCATAAAATCAGCTCCTGGGTTTATTGATTTTTTGAAGGGTTTTTTGTGTCTCTATCTCTTTCAGTTCTTCTCTAATCTTAGTTATTTCTTGTCTTCTGCTAGCTTTTGAGTTTTTTTTTTATCTTGCTCCTCTAGCTCTTTCAATTTTGATGATAGGGTGTCAATTTTTGATCTCTCCTTGCTTCTCATGTGGGCACTTATTGCTATATATTTTCCTCTCGAGACTGCTTTAAATGTGTCCCAGAGATTCTGGTATGTTGTGTCTTCATTCTCGTTGGTTTCGAAGAACATCTTTATTTCTGCCTTCATTTCATTGTTTATCCAGTCAACATTCAAGAGCCAGTTGTTCAGTTTCCACAAAGCTGTGTGTTTCTGAGTTCTAACTTGATTGCACTGTGGTCTGAGAGAGTGTTTGTTATGATTTCTGTTCTTTTCCATTTGCTGAGGAGTGATTTACTTCCAATTATGTGGTCAATTTTAGAGTAGGTGTGATGTGGTGCTGAGAAGAATGTATGTTCTCTGGATTTGGGGTGGAGAGTTCTGTAAATTTCTATTAGGTTTGCTTGTTCCAGGTCTGAGTTTAAGTCTTGGATATCCTTGCTAATTTTCTGTCCTGTTGATCTGTCTAATATTGACAGTGGACTGTAAAAGTCTCCCTCTATTATTGGGTGGGAGTCTAAAAATTATCTTTTCATAGAAAGTACATTTTAGTAACTGAGACAGTATTTAATTGAATAAATAAGAGTCTCAACGAGGCCAAGTGGTAGGGAAGTGGTCAGTTCCTCAGAGAAAAGGTAGGTTTTGTCATTGACTTTGTGTGGAATTGTGAGTGCATGGCGAAAATGAAATGCAGATTTTAGTGAGTTTATTGTGTCTTTAGTTTCTCTACGATTCTATCCTTTATTGCCTGTACCCAGGCAGGCCCACCCCACCTCCCTAGTGTGGTTTGCTGCTGACAGGTAGCAAGTGGTGATAAGTACTAGGAAAGATAAACAGAATACGGGAGGGGGCAGAGGGCAAGAGGCTGGGAATACGGAGATTATGGTCATTTAATCCAAGGCAGTCAGATGTGAGCAAATAATTGAAGGGGTGCAGGAGGAGAAGAGAGTCCTCTGGCATCCCTCCGCCCATTTCCAACTTCTGCAGCAGGTGCTTGTCTGCAAGGTGAGGCTCACCTTGGCTAATGGCATCTCACCTCCAGCTCTAGTTGTGACTCAGACTTTCTGTGCCAGGGCCTTCTCCATCATAGCAGAAGCCTTTATCCAGTCAGAGACAGGATCCTCCAGTGGCAGATTCAGGCAGACAGTTCTTGGAGCCCTTCTGAACACATCTCAGCAGGGCCTTGCAGAGAGGCCCCACTGCCTAGAGGGAAACCGGGCAATGTGCCCATGTTTAGGATTTTTCTCTGTGTAACATTCCACTTCCTCATTTGTTTCTCTTTCAGGGGAAACCCCAGATAGGGAAGTAAGTCTTGTGGCTATCTGGCAGGGGAGTATTCCAGCCAGCAGGAAGAGAAGGGTACAGAAGACCACCTCTTACATACTAGATACAGAAGGAGGCCAGTATTCTCGAAAGGTATATGAACAAGGGAAGCAGTAAGGGAAGTCCTCAGAAGTAATAAGGGCCATGTTCATAAGACACCTGCTGCATTCCTTTCAGAGAATCCTCAGGTCTGCAAAAACAAGCTCAGAGTATTTAGTAGTGGGAAGTAGTGTAAAACATTCACTTGCTAATAAATCATGTGCCAGGAAAAGAAGGCATGGCATCAGTCTACCTGGGTTCAGAGAGGAAATCAAACTCTACCTAATATTCATACCTGAGTATTATCTAAGCCTGCCAGAAAAAAAACATTGCCACCTTTTCCTTTTTCAGTCACTTCAAAAGACGGTACTCCTATGCCTTCCTGTCTTGTCATTTCTTCTTTCCAAATCATGTTTATGCTTTTGTCTATCTCTACTGCAAAAATTTTGCTTATTGGCAGCATACAAATCCAGCGATATGTACAACTTCCCCACCTGCCATTTGTTACAGCACGTGACTTGCCATGACACACAGAGAGAAAGAGACTAAGACAGCTCTCCTGGTAGGCGTATATTTATTATCTTACTATTGGTTTCTTCACAAAGCCTATCCTGAAATACTCCTCCACTTTTTAAAGAAGTGTGCTCAAACCTGTTTCATTTCTTTTTATCTTGGTGCATAAAGTAGTAAATATACATCACAAGGAAGAATACTGATGAATTTGTTTTACAGGAACCTTCAAATAGATATATTTATGCTCAAAGAAATAACTGTAAAGCTAAATTATTATAACAAGGGTTTCTACTTTAGAGTCTCTAAAGAATTGTAAAGAATAAACTCACTAAATTTTGATATGCTTATAAAATACACTATATAAAGTTATTTAGCAATCATTCATAGCTTCAGAACCCTTTTCAAAGATATGATGTAGCACCTGTTACATATTTATGTTCAAATATAAAGCCTAATACTCTTAGTTTTGGAGTGGCTGTCTAGCAAATAATGTGAACCATTTGGGTATAGATTTAAAACTCTGGAAAAGAAAGAAGCAATTGGATGGGACAGTTCATAATACAGGAGATTTTAAAATGCATTTTGAATAAATGAATGAAAGTGTGCTTACCAGCAACCCTTGCTATGTAGCTCAGATAAACCCTCACTTTTGTTCAGCTCTCCTGGTAGGCGTATATTTATTATCTTACTATTGGTTTCTTCACAAAGCCTATCCTGAAATACTCCTCCACTTTTTAAAGAAGTGCGCTCAAACCTGTTTCATTTCTTTGGTTCTGCAGACTGTCTTCTGCTCTGCTATAGGTCAAAGGCATCTGCTTTTAAACTCTCCCTGGATTTATGAATAATATTAGTAAAGCTAAAATGTTTCAATCCTTGCTCTGAAATTGCAAGATGGTGCCACTTTCTAGTTTCTTTGTAGCACCTAATACATAAGCTCTTGTATTGTGTTAGTATGTGACCATATCTTATATTTTTCATTAGATTTATTAAATAAGTAAATATGCATTTAATGTTGAAAATTAGGAAGTTGTTTTATATATATATAGGACAGCAAATGCTTGTACATATAGCAGATCTGGTATCATATATATACACATATGATATGTACATAAAACAACTTCCTAATTTTCAATATTAAATGCATATTACTTATTTAATAAATATGATATATATCATTTATGTCTTTGTGTAGATATATATTTCCTATCTATTCATCTATCTATCTATCTAGCTAGCTAGCTATCTAGCTATCTATCTATCATGAGATGACATTTCACTGTGTTCCCCAGGCTGGTCGCTCAATCGATCCTCCCACCTCAGCCTCCCAAACTGCTGCAATTATAGGCATCAGCCAACATGCCTGGCTGCTTTGAGAAGTTTTATTGAAGTTAAACATACAATAGTGAGTGAAATAAGATGATCTAATGTACAGAGTTTATATTCCAAATGGGACAAGAGGAAAAATGCAGAAGTAAATGAAGAAATACACAAGATTATCTGAGATCGTGGTAGTGAGAGGATCATAAACCAAATTATTTGAAGAACTGCATTTGACGTCAAACTCCATTTGAATGGGACTTGGCTAATTTCGATAGGTTGGTAAGAAAAAGTATCTGAGATGCAAGTATTGAAGATTTTAAAAACTTTGAGCTCAAAGATTCTATCTCATTTTTGGTCTTCACTATGAATATGTATATCTTTTTCATTTTTATTTTTCAGTGTTGTCTAAATTAGATATCATCTAATTATTTATGGTTCTTTCCAAAGCAAGTACTAAATGTACATATTATGCTATGAGTGAATGAATGAACTCCTTGTAAGTACAAAAGCATATTCTGATCAAAAGCAAAATGCAGTCCACAAGTGTTTTACAGGCAAAATTTTAGACAATGAAATGTAAAATTTTATTCTGTTTTAAGTGGTGAATTCTTCCTCTTGAAATATAAAACTATGGGAGACATTTTTCATCTCTCTTCTGTTTTATATACTTCAATATATATTAGCTAAAAGTAGTACTTTTACATATTTCAATAGTATCTCAATATTTGTTTTCCTTAACTTTAATACTAAGAAGTTTTGATGACATTACATTTTGTGACATATGTTAAATCTAGAATAACTAGTGTAAACTAGCCATTTATCAACTCACTGTTCCTTAGTTAAATTAAACTTAATCTATTATATTCTCATTTGCTTCTTTCATTCCTGATATGAAAATTTTCTTAGTATGCCACCTGCTCATACATGCCATCTATCTTGTCAAAGTGGAAAGGACAGAGTTTTTTCATTTAAGAGTGTGCTGTCCATCTTAACAAATTAGAAGATATTTAGATAGTAATCACTAAATGACACAGAAAATTCCCTTAGTAAATGTTGGCATATAATAATAACAGGAGGGCAATAACACCTTAGAATTTCTGCATTTTAAATTAAAGGAAGTCATTGAGCACAGTTGCAACACTAGCACAAAATAGCTATTTCATCAATATTTTGTTTCTTATATCTGAATATAATAGAGTAGTCATATAACAGACTATTTATAATTCATTGATCCATTCTTTTGGAAGCATTTGTTGATGTTTACTATGGGCTAAGGCTTACGTATATTTAAACTTCTTCATAGTTTAAATATGTGGATATCATACTGCTAATATAAATACTACATACTTTTGTGGATAGAGCAAAATTTCAACTGGCTGCTTCTTAAAATAGTCATTATTATTTGTGGCACATTTTGAAAAAGCTCTAATAATGGAATTCAAATAGACTATCATACTTTTTATAATATTAAATACCTTATTTAATATTTACTTCTGCAGTGCTCATTTCTTGGAACATAATTCTGAATAAGACATGATTTAAAGATGACTTTACAAGATAAGCATTCCTTGTGTAATGTTTTCATGCTAGGTAAATTTAAAACTGCTTTGCTTATATATACAGTAAAAAATTAATAAGATGGAAAAGTAAGCCACTGAGATGATTCAAATAGAAAATTACTTCGTAGTTTATTTAAAGATGCTTCACATAAACTAGACTTATTTTAAGTTCACTTAGGATTTAAATAAATTGCATAGGCTTTTTCACACCCCTTTTTATAAATGAATAGTCATTACTACTAAGATTAGCTCATTCAAAATGCATTACTTAGTTTTCATATGTTCATGTGTCATGTAATTCAAAGGCAACTATAACACTTCTCTGTTTAGCCAATCTATGGAGGAAACTGTTTTCCATATTTGGTAGTATAATCAAAATGGTGCCATGCAAAAGCACACTGCTATTTGCTGCTAAGAATGAAGGGAAAATCATACTGAAAATGACTGGTACAAACCTGCAGTGACAAACTTAAATCTGGTCACACAAGTGCTCTGACCATACAACATGTTTGCCATGTAGAATTTAGAGCAAAATTTAAAACTGTCATTTTAAAGAACAAATGGGCTAAAATGCTACTTTTAAAAGTGTTTATCCAATTAAAAGTATTTCTCCAAACTCTCAAATTATATTACCATTATGTACTATATAAAATGATGTCAAATATATAGTGTTGACTATATATAATAACATATATACATTAAATATACTTAACATGTAGATGTATGTATATATAAAATAGTATATATCACTATATAATATATATTATGTATTACTACTATATAAAATATACAAATATATTTTATATATCTGTGTTTTGTATATATTAATATATTCTTAATATATAGATGTGTGTATATTTTATAGTGTATGTATTAGTACTATATAATGTATATTATATATATAACTGCTATATATAACATACCAATACATAATATATATATATATATATATATATATATATATATAGACACATACACATACAGGGATCTATACTTTCACATTATTTTTGTAACCCATAATGGATAACAAGCGAAATGACACTGAAAATGGTGCAGTAGGTAGCTCCAAAAACTCATCCCTCTATGAGAACTTCAAAATATAAACCAAAACCTGTCAGAGTCCAGTGGTCAGAACTCTGGAAAACAGTCTAAAGTTTTCAATGACCAAGGAAACCCCTGAACCCAAATAAAGACAACTCAAAAATTGAAAATCGTGAAATTTTCCATTGCCTTGCCTCACCACATCATGTCCAGTTCCATGTTAATCTCGAAGACGGGAGCCCACATTTGTAGCATGGGATTCTAACCCCTGAGTCAGCAGGGAGCTCTGAAAAAATTATGCTTCCAGTGTCTGATCCTTCTGGGCGTTGCCTGAATGACTGGCACAAGCCTCTTGCCTTTGTTTTGCCTAATTTGGAACTAAGTCAGGGCAAAAAAGCAGAGGTATTCTTTAAAAATGTTCTAAGATAAAGGAACAACCCTCTGCTACCTGAGGTCAAACATTTTAGGTAAGGTAATAATAAGGCACTAAAAGCCAGAGAGGAAAAGCAAGTAGAAGATATCTTTGAGAAATGAGGATATTCAAAAGCAACCCAAATACACTGGGAAATTTAGCAAGCCATACACATGCCCAGGGAAAGATGTAGGCTCAGAAAGATCTGAGAGTACCTGAAGGTTCACCTCTACCTGATCTCTAGGCTTAGCACAGATAGAAAATGAAGGCTGAAGTGGCCTGGGTAAGTGTTGAAGATAGGACCCAGAATAAACGCCAAGAGGCAATGACTTGAAGTTTCTTTTTGTTTTCTTTTATTTCTCCTTCTCTTTTTTTCCTCTTTCTCTTGTTTCTTTTCTTTAGCTCCCCACATGCTAAAAAAATAAAAGCAAAACAAACAAAAATATCTGTCTAAATATTAGCTGGATAAAATATAAAGAAATAGAGACTACAGAGACTCTACATTGTTCCCTGTCTTGCTTTGTAATATTTCGTTGAAAACTGAACATTTCGAATTTTACACGATGATCATTATCTTCAGGGTTCATTTTTGGTGTTCATGGTGGGTTGTCACTGTTTATTTATTTAGTGAGTTTTCTAATTTATTTCTGTTAAGTCTATATTTTTGATATTATATAATGTTATATTCACATGAGAAATTAACAAAAGCTGCGCTGAAGAAGCACAGATATTGGACTTACGAAACAAATCTTTTAAATTAACTCTAAAATATTCTTATAAAGCCCAAAAAGAAATCATGGATAAATAGCTAAATGAACTAGGAGAATGAGGTATGAACAAATAGTGAATATAAATAAAGATATAGAAAAATGAACCAGATACTTTGAAACAAAAAAGTACAATAACTGAAATGAAGAAGGTACCCCAGAATTTCAATACCTGTTCTGAACATGCAGAAGAAATAATCAGTTAATTAGAAGAAAGTTCAACTGGAATGACCCAGACTGAGGAGCAAAAAGAAAGAATGAAGGCAATAGAAACTAAGTTTAAGAGACCTGTGAACATTATTAAGTGTAGTAAATACACATAATAGGAGTCCTAGAAGAGTGAAAAAAGAAAATGGCAGAAAATATATTAGAATAGAAATGGTTGAAAATTTCAACAATATGAAAATAAGCATGAATCTATAATCCAAAAATATCAAGAAACTCTGAAAAGAAAAAAACACCAGATTTACCCTGAGACATATTATAATCAAGTTATTGAGAAACAAAAATGGAAAGATTCTTTAAAGCACCAATAGAGAAGAGACATATAATGTAAAAGGACTCCTACATTAGATGAACAGCCAGTGTGTCATCAGAAAGCAGGAGGCTAGACAACAGTGGGATGACGTTTTTAAAGTGTTATAAGAAAAAGTAATGCTAACAGAAAATTTTATATCCAGCTGATTTATTCTTCAAATAGGAAAGAGAAATTAAGCCATATTTAGTTATGCAAAAGCTCAGGGAGATTATTGCCAATTTTCTTCCTTGAAAGAAATGTTAAAGGCAGTTCTACTGGATAAAATGAAGGCATGCTAGACAGTTCCCCAAAGCATTATAAAGGACAGAAAGAACTCTGGTATAAAAAAATACATAGGCAAATATAAAAGCCAGCATTAACGTATATTTGTATTCCGCTTTAATTTGCTAAATTAATTTTAGACTTAGTCTTTTTAACTAACAATTCTCCTCATTCTTCTGTTTGATTACAGATTTCTCAAAAAAAAATCCATAATCTTAGCTTCTTGAACTCAAGTGTAATTCTCCAATTCCTGCATAAAACGGTGCCTGTGCCTATAATCCCAGCTATTCGGGAGGCTGAGGCAGGAGAATTGCCTGAACCCAGGAGGCGTAGGTTGCGGTGAGCCGAGATCACGCCATTGCACTCCAGCCTGGGTAACAAGAGCGAAACTCCGTCTCAAACAACAACAACAACAACAAAAAAAAAACCACTGATTTTTCAATAAACACTCATGTTTCTAACTTACCAAATTCTGGCCTAACAAACAAATTAGGATTTATTCATTGGCTACCCCTTCTCTCTATGTAGAGGCTCCCATCCTGATAGTTACATCTTGAGTTTGCAACAATTCCGTTTTCCCCATCATTTTTCTCCAATTAATATAGAGTATTTGTCCTGCTACTCTGACTTCACATAGCCAGGGTTTTCCTCCTCTTTTCACTCCAAATGCTTCCTTAAAATTACCCTCTGTAGTATTTTATATGCAATGATTTCAAACCAGTGAGCAGCTCAATTTCCAAGGCTTGTAGCATTTTCAAGCTTAATTTAACCAACACTGGCAGATTCATAAGAAGTCCTGGTATTGTGTGTCTGTGTACCACCTTTGCTTATATCCGCATACTTCTCACATTTAGAGTGTTGACCTAATTTTCTGAAGGATTCACAATAAATTGAAGGCAGGAAGCTTATATGAGGTATTACCAAATATCTAGTGCTATGTGTCATTTCTTACTATTTTATACAGAGTATTAAAAAAATTGCATTTTTCAGGGAACTAAAACAATGGCCCAAACAGTTGACACCTAAAATGTCTTATATACAGGAGAACAGAATGGGATCAAAAAATTGAGACACATTTGCCTATTTCTACAAATAGCCTTGCATCCCTCAAGTTTCAACACATACAGTAACATCAGCAGCAGTGACAGTCATCAGCACTTTTCACTTCGATTTTAATACCAACTTGAAAATTTACTGTTATCAGACTAACAATCAGCAAGAGGGAATCAAACTAGCTTTGTTTTTTTTCCTGAGATGGAGTCTCACTCTGTTGCCAGGCTGGAGTGCAGCGGTGCAATCTCGGCTCACTGCAACCTCCACCTCCTGAGTTCAAGTGATTCTCCTGCCTCAGCCTCCGGAGTAGCTGGGACTACAGGCACACACCATAACA
Source organism: Saguinus oedipus (assembly GCA_031835075.1). Taxonomy (NCBI): domain Eukaryota; kingdom Metazoa; phylum Chordata; class Mammalia; order Primates; family Cebidae; genus Saguinus; species Saguinus oedipus. Next base: position 10,751,252 of record CM063169.1, on the reverse strand, counting down.
CTCAACTAATTATTGTATTTTTAGTAGAGACAGGATTTCACCATGTTGACAAAGATGGTCTTGATCTCTTGACCTGATGATCCACCTTCCTTTGCCTCCCAAAGTGCTGGGATTAAAGGCATGAGCCACCCTGCCCAGCCCTGAGCTAGCTTTTATGAAAAGCCCACTGCTTATAACTAACCCATTCTCAATCAGGACATTAATCCATCACGGGGACTCTGCCTCACGACCTGTAATCACCTCTTAGAAGGCCTCACCTCCCAACACCGTTGCATAGGGGATTAAGTTTGAGAGACACTTTCAAACCATAGCACTGGCCAAGTGCAAGCTCTTCCTGCCTATCATCCCATAAGGCCCACCTTTTTGTTACAATAGCCATTGTAAGACATAGGACTCTAAGTAGAGCTTGCAAGGTAAAACAAGGATCCTGCTATTCCTAAGTAAGCATAAGGATATCAATAAGTTGATATTAAAGACACTACTTAGGAGTATAATTTAGAAGATATTGAATGGGTTTGGCTGCTGATATAATTCATCAGAATGCCGAAGGATTTGTTATATCACACACTGATTACTATAATTGAGAGGTACTTTGGTCTAGTGGAAAGGGCACCAACCTGGAAATTTTCATGTTCAAAATCAGTAGATGTTGATTAGGAACCTAATAGAATTACACAGCAAGACTAAATCATCTCTGGTTCGAACTCTACAAAAGTCATGCACTCGGATGAACTATTTAACCTTTAAGTGCTACATAATATACGTTCCTGATAAGATAATTTGATTTACGCAAAATAGATAAAAATTAACTACAAAAAGCTTACATAAGTGGAATCTGATATGTAGTTACTTGTAATTTGTAGATACAATAATGCCATTTCTTTTTTGATTATAGTGTAAATAGTTGATGGCTTACAAATTGTTTTCTGTACCTTAGAGGAAATTTTCCATTCAGATAGATATTACATAAACAAAATCAATGATTTTCAATAGAGATTATATTGACATTTTTCCGTCTATAAATTATAAAGACAGATTACAAATTCATTTCTGTAAGAACATGCTTATAGTTGTATTAAAGCAGAAAAAAAGGTTTTAGAACATTTTGGTGTAGATTAACTTTTGAGGTTAAGCTAGCTCCAATTCAAAAAGTTTTAAGCAATTTGAATCAGATAAATTTACTTTGTACAATAACCTCAAAAATCAAATGGAAATTGAAGGTAATACCATTAAAGCCATTTCAAAGTGGTTCAAATGAATCCGCTTTTAGTAAGAAAAAATATATAAAGTAAAATTCTCTTTTCTTTTGTTGGCAGTGTCTTTATGACTGTACTATTGAGGTCATTTAAACTAACAGTGGCTAAAAGAGAAAGATAAGAGTGTTCAGCTTTTTAAAATAATGGAAAAAAATAGCTTTACATTGGATTTTGTATTAGAAATACTTTAGTCAAAGTTCACTTTGAAGGTAATGGAGGATAAACTAATCTCCCATAGAGAACTGACCATGTGAAATCATAGCATATGAACTTAGCAATTTTAAATGTACTGAAGCATAACCACAGAATCTAAACCTTGGCAGAGATCAAGAAAGAGGGAGAGAAAGCAATATTAGAATGAATGATAGAGAACTCTACAGAGAGGAAAAGAGGTGAGAGAATATCACCCTACCTAACATTTGAATTGATCCATTTGACAGTAAGTTTCAGCCCCGTGATTTTAGTAAATGTCCTTAAAGCTATTGAGAAGCAAGCTGTTAGCCTCACCTTAATGTCACAGAACATGTTCTTTTGCTTTTCATTGGGAATTTTCATTGTTAAAATAAAACAAGAGCCCTTTCAATGGCAGTACTAAGTCTTTTGCATTTTTGAATTTGTCACTATTCCTATAAGTGTCTTGCAGAAAATGAGTACCAATAATTTGAATTGATTAAATTTCTCACTCACTCAGATTAAACTAATGTTTATGTGGGGTAATGGGACATATTCAGGTTCATATAGGCTATTTAAATCCTAAAAGAAAATTAAGATTTTAGAAAAATTGTATGCTTCTATTAATAATATTGTGGAGAATATTGAAAAACTTACAATTCCATCACTAACAAATATTAACAAAATATATAGCTTTTCCTTCCAATATTTGACCTATAGAAAAAACAATTTCACTATAATATTTTGTTACATTGGTTTTAACAATAGTAACAACAAGAAAAATATTTATTAGTGTTATTTAAGGACTAGACAGAGGTCTTAACATATAGTATCTCATTTAACTCATACTATCTCATTTACCTCATTCTGTCACATGATGAGAAGAGTCATTGTTATCATTTTAGCACTAGCTTTGAGAGAGAGCTTAGGTAGTCCAGTTGTGAAAATTGAAGTAAATGGGCAGCTGGACCTGTTTTCAGGCTATTTTAATTTCCTTTTCTACCAAGCAAACAAATTGGAGTGCCAAGTATAAATCCAATATTTAAAAATACGTCTTAAGGAGACAGGGCTCCCTGATGTCTCTTTGTTACTCCCAGAGGCCTAATGGACAAGGCTGTGTGTGTGGAGTGAGGCCTTCCAAGACAGTGAAAAATCAGATCTTCTCAACAGCTGGAGAGGCCCCATTCACTCTCACAAGTCCAAACCTCTTATCATATAAAGACATTCTGGCTGGATCAGAATTGCTCTATTTTCTAAACGAATACCACATTGTTAAAGTTATTCTTTTCACTTGCCTACTGTTATAAGATGCTTTTTTTTTTTTTTGGTAAATGCAAAGATAATTTATTAGTGTACTTTGACATAGGTAAGCCTCAAAAAGTCGGTTCATTATAATTTTATAGTCCTCATGTTTGCAGACATAATTCAAACAAGATAATTAGCAACTCAAATAATACTGTGAGATACCTGTGAGTAATATTTGACTGATAGGCAAAAATACAAACGTGCACAGATATAGGTATCTAGAGTTTTAAACTTTTTACAGGTTTACAGGTGATTGCACATGTACTGTAGAGAAAAGTTTAAAATTATTGAGTTGCTTCTGTATATAAAACGCTACTGGAGATCTCAAGTTATTTGAAAGCATTCTTGTTTATCTATGGAAGATAAAATCTTCAGAAATATGAGACCAATCAGAAAATAAAACAGCTGACATATTAGACTTGATAGCCAGCATTGCTGATACTAAAAGGCCAGTTTATGTCTGACTCACATTCCAGACACATTGGTCAATGCCTATAATTGTCTATTTGGCAAGCTCCAGATGAAATATGGAAGAGGTGAAGATTAGCATTAAATACTGACTTCTTTCAGAATGATGTTCGAAATTCATCTCATGCAGCATACTTCCCTGACACTTTTGACAGAGAGAATTGTCTCCCCTTCTTCAAATGTTACTATTGATAAGTATATTTTCTTTTCAAATTTACATAGAATCTTCATAAAAGAAAGACATAAAAGCAGGGAGAAAATCAATATAGATAAAGGAAAAAAATATCATAGAATTATTTCCTATGTTGAAACTTTATATTGGTGCTCTGTCCTGGTAATATAGTTATGTATAGCCATTCATAGACACATACAAATATGTATAAACTTGGTTTGCTTCTTTATTTTTTTTACTTTGTAGGCATTGGAAGGGTGGGGATGGGTAAGAGAATATGTTCACATAACCTTATATTGGCCCAGCAGATGTCTGTTTGTATCAAGTCAAAGAGAGACTAGAACCTCAATTTGATCAATCCCAATAAACATATAAAGTATCTGTACTTGGGGCCCCAATCATCCATGGTAAAGAGAAACTCAGGGGGCTCCTGATGAGTAGCAGCTGTGCTCTCCCACTCACCCATGGCTTATCTCTGAAATGGTGCAAGGTTCGGAGAAGTGGTGAACACAGTTACAACCAATTTGGAAAAGAGCTTTAAGACAAGAGCATTCGATGCAAGACATTTGGCTCAATGGAGTTTAGAATCTACTTGGAAATCATGTTTCTGATCAAGAAAACCGCAGACAAGGGACATCTTGTCAGAACACAACATCCTATGTGTAAGACGTCTCAGCACAAGTGAGAGATTAGGAAAATCCTCAATGATAAAATGACATTTGAACAGAAGTCCTGAAAGATGGGAGAGAGAAAGCAATTGGAATTACTAATGTGTATTGGAGAACGCATTTAGGCAGAGAGAATAACATTAGTAAAACAATTGTCACTAGTTCCAATGCCCTGTGACTTCCAACTTTATTCAATAAAAAAAAACCCACATAAATTACAATAATACATATCAAAATCTAGCAAATGGAGGGCTTGATAGAAAAAAAATCCTTTATTTATTAATATAAGTATCAGAAATGATAGTATTTGTAAGTGGAATGCTGGCAGGGACCATAATCAATTTCCTTATTTATTTTTAAGGCAACAAAAGGGGTACCACTTCGATGGAGAATAAGTAGATGCCTTTCTTGTTAAAAGCAACTAAATCACTATGGAAATGAGTAATCAATTTGAAAGGACCCTTTTACAGAGTCACCATTGATCATTTTCTTGCACTTTACCTCATGGATCTGCATTTACTTGATGGAACTTACACCAAGACACACATAAGTTTACTACCTAGGACATTAAGAAATATGCCGCTGAAGTAAAAATAAAGTATTTTAAGATTCAGGTTGTAAAAACAAACATCAGAGTTTTAAATAGGCATGATTCACAAAGTTTCAAGGAAAGACAGAACTACAAAACACTGTCCAGAATTAATTTATAATAAGATCTTTGAATAGTGTTCGCCTTTATTTAGATTATATGTTGAAATTCTTGCTTAAAGCTATGTTTTATTCCTCTAAGAAAGTCTAATTTATTTTCAGTATTTGTCCTCTAGAATCTATTTGTTTGAAAGTGACAAAAATATATGTTTCTCTTATCAGTATTTTATTTTCTGAGACTGTGTCTATTAAGTCTTCAGATTTTTATACACCTATGTATCTTTGCTCTTTAAAATACCATCTACTTGTTTTATGTTGAGTTCAATAAACTATCTATGCCCTGGGGAAAAATTCTTATATAAATTAATCCCTTTAACAGTGTGTAAGCCATATGCATATATCATTGTTTAAATAATTTCTGGTGTTAAACTTATTCTAAATCTATGGAAACTTCTATCTATGATAGAAGAGCTCAACCTGAAAAATTTCATGATCTGTGTAAAGGAACTGATATAAAGGCAACAATGCCAAAAATTACATTGTTACATCAGAAAATTAAATCATAACAAAAGGGGAACTTTTATTTTTTGATTTAGGTAATCTGAGTTTCTAATTTAAGGGAATGAAGCAAGTACATTTTTATGTGTTTAAAGTGAGAAGTCTAGAATAGGTTACTTGGGTTAGAATGATAACAAATATAAATAGGACTTAATTTTCAGGCGTGTGTGTCTGTTTGTGAACGGAGTACGTGACTTGGGAACAGTAGATGATGTTTGGTATCTTCACAATGCTGAGCCCACTGGTTGCTCTCCACTAGGGAGAGACGTAGAGCACAGCCAACTTGGAAGCAGAACTAATAGTGGGAAAATATTTTTGCTATTGGAGAGAACATGCAAGTTCACCAGTGCAGGGAAGAAACAACCCTCGTCCTCTGATGTGGTACGAAGGTCTTCCTTGAATTTCTTTCTAGGTAATCTAGCAGGAGGTACTTGCTTGGCAGTAATATTTCAGTAGTATGTCACTGAAATTTTGCTCATGTACATATTTCACTTCCATTAAGTATCCCAGGAGATTATTAAGCCCCCTCCTTGATCACACTTTGGTAACAGAAAGTAGTGTGATCTTTTAACCAGTGGAAAGGCAGAGTTGGGATGTCTGTGAAAGCCAGGCCCAGCATATGTGTGCTGAACTCCTCACTACTTACACAGAGTTAATTATTTTTATGGACGCTTATTCAGCAAATGCCCACATTCCTTACAGCCTCTCCTGTCTTATCTCGATTGTCTCTTTCTTAAACCCCACAAATGGTAGACAATGGCCTCCAAATTATCCAAGTTTGAAGAAGCCTCTTCTGTCTCATCGTGATTGTCCCAAATTGTAACTCATCTAGTATTCGAGAAAATACAAGTCATTGTGGGAAGACCATTTAAACATTTATTTATATTTTTAAAATTTATATTTTGGTATATATTTTATAATGTCCAAATATATTGAAATTTCATAGGAATTAATGTATAATATTAATAGATGCATGCTTATTTATTTGTTTTAGGTATTCATGTGATCACAGTTGAGATTAACGAGGATACTCAAAGTTCAGGTTTTTTTTTTAAAAAAAAATTAGATTTAAACATCTGTTGAAATGCTAAGTGGAGAAAGAGATGCAAAGGGAGTCCATAAATAGAATTTGATTGCTACATTGCCTAGTATTTCCTGCATCTGATTCTCAGTATTTCTACTTTATATAGTAACTCTCTTCATCCTTGTTTGGCAAGGATAATACTGGTAGATACTGTATAGATATGATTTGATGATGAAGATTCCCCTGTGTATTTTCTAATTTTGTTAAAGTAGATAAATTTAAAGATATATTTTAGAAAAGACATAAAATAAATACTCATTTCCTTCTACTGGCATTTTTCTCAATTGCCTTTTTTAAATATTTCTTCCAAGCTGACATATTTCTAGGAAAAGATCTACTTCAAAAATTTTATGTTTACCTTAGGGAAAACAGATCTATTAATTTTATGAATCTGCCCCTTGAAATTCTGGCAAAATCTTAGTTCTCAGGAATTGGTACTTTCAAATGGGATATTATCATCATCTCTGCATCACCATTTATTCACCTGCTGTGGGTGTGGAGTCGGGGGAGGGTAGACCTCGTCAAGTCAGTCCTTTGCTCTGCTCTATGACTCTGTGTTCTCAATTTTTATTTTTAAGTTTCAACTTTTATTTTAGATATGGGGGTACATGTGTAGTTTTGTTACAGGGATATGTGGTACCCAGGTGGTGAGCATGGTGCCTGATAGGAGATTTTTCAATCCACGCTACCCCACTTTCTTCCCTCCTCATGTGGTCCAGTGTCTATGGCTCCTGGGTTTTATGTCTGTGTGTGCTCAATGTTTAGCTACCACTTGTAAGTGAGAACATGCGGTATTTGATGATCTGTTCTTGCATTAATTAATTTAGGATTTTGATGCCTTTTTAGATAACATCTCAACACTTACAGTGTATGTCTGAAAACTCAAGCCTGTCATTATGTGATAAATACAGTAAAAATAGTCTTTTATTGCATTCTCCAGATTTAAGTGTTTTTTTCTGCCACTGTGTAGGTCCAGCTGTGACTTGGCCCTCCCCAGACATATTTTGCATGGATAATGCATTTGCATTTTAAGATTCATCTGTTATTTTGATTCTCTCTTCCATAGCAATTCATTTGATTTCTTGTCTAGTGAAATCAACCTCATCAGAGTTCTTTTTCTCCTAGTTTCTGCATTATTTTACTAGCAATGAAAGTTTGCTTATTGAGACATCTTGTCACCCTTAGGACAAAAAATGGCTGTAGATTTTTAGGCAGCAGCAGATCAATCATTCTCCCATTTACCAGCATGGAAACCAATTTGGCAGAGATGTAATGTGAGAATATGCCTTGGATTTCTGAGTTATTAAGACATAATGCCATGTGTAACTGATGCTATTTTCTACATAAAATTATTTTATACGATTTTACAATTCATATAAGATAGCATGCCATTAACTCAGACAAAATAAATTTTAAGTATTTTAGCAAGTGAAAAAAGAGGAAAGAGTAACAAAGAGAGTGAAATATAGGAAGAACAAAAAAGGAAATAGAAAACATTTATAAATGAACAATAAAATTGCTGCATTACGAAGTTTATGATTGGGATTGCCATCATTCTTTTGAGTCAAGACAATATGTTAATGAGCCTATTTATGCAACCAGGTATGAGTGTAGATGTATGCATAAAGTTGTAAATCTTATTTATATAAAATTATATTGCAGATTAGAAGTTCATTAAAAATAGAAGGATGTTAAACTATCAAATTTTCTCTACTGACGCCAGCACATGCTCTTCATTCTAGATTGTACTATGTCTAGTTTTAGTAATCTGCACTTTGACAAAAACATATTTAAAAGGTAAACTTCAGTATGTTTCTGTTTCTGGATATATATGATAATTGCATTTCTAAAAACTTATATCTAAAAGCTTAATTTTCCAAACTAAATATGTTTTGTTGTAGCTTAATGGGACACAGTGAAGCATAAAGATCTGGTTTCTACAGCCTCTGCCTCAGTGATGACTCACCTGGTGACTGTCTTTTTCCCTGTAACTCAGCTTCACCTTATAATAAGCAGTATAGAATGATGGGGCCAATGAAAATTTAAAGTATTATAAGAAGAACATTTAAGGTTGTGGAGTAGTACACAACAATTTAAGGTTGTGGTCCCGGGCTTATGCCATAAAATTTAAAATACTATTACTAATAATAATTAATGAATCCTTACTACATGTTAGGCCCTTCACGTGAATGTAAACACTTCATATAAACACAGGCCATACATGGAACTATTATATGCAGTGGAGAGAAAGATAAATGTGAAGACCTAGTGTTACATAATAACTACATGCAACTAAATGTAGTACATACTAAACAACTGTAATTATTTCTTAGCCACCTCCTGTTGCTATTGTGGTGAGCTCAAGTGTTGCAAGTGCCTTCTTAAAATGTCCTGTGAATCTAATTATCTCTGTGTGAATAGTTCATTTCTTCAGTAAATTTGGTAGCCCAATGAAAAGTGATCACTCACCATTCTTGTGTCTTTTCGATCGTGTTTAATGCAATACCATAAACCTTGAATAACACCATGGAACCCATAAAAATTGCCACTAGTGATACTAGAGTTGTTCTTAAGAAGCAGAGAAGAGTCGTGACATTAAAAGAAAAAGTTGAATTTTATGATATGTAAGATCTGTAACTGTGACTGCCCACCTTTTCAAGACAAATTAATTCAGCATAAAGACAAAGTAAAAATAGAAAAGAAAATTTGTGAATCCATCACTGAAATGATACCAGCAGGCTCAAAAACCTTGCACTTCTTACAAAATGCCTTTATATCTTGTACTGAAAATTGAGCTTCTATATAGGTGCAGAATTGCTATAAAAAGACGTATTTTACAGATTCTAATGTGATTCCGGAAAGGTGAAATAATTGTATGACAATTTAATGCTAAAGGAAAGTGGAGGATCAGATCTGGATATCTTATGCCGGCAAAGGATGGCTTGATATTTTAAAAAAAGAAGTCAGGTTTAAAACAAGTGAGGATGACAAGAAAAGCAGCTTCTGCCGACAAATAAAAAGCAAACAAATCCCCAGATGCTAGTAAGAATATCATTGAGGACAAAGTTTATCTTCCTGAACAGGTTTTGAATGCAGACAAAAGTGCCACAAAGAACATCTGTTGGTAAGGAAGAGAAGCAAGGACTAGGATTTAAGACAGGAAGGAATTGAACAACTCTTCTGTTTTGTGAAAATGCCGTCAGACTGACAATATCAGGCTGACATTGATATACAACAAGAAGGCCTGGACAATGAGAACTCTTTTGCTAAATTGATTCCGTCAATGCTTTGTTTGGGAAGTAGCTTGCCAGTAAATGGCTGCCTTTTAAAGTTAGATATCAGCAATGTTTCTGGGCACCCAGAACCTCATGATTCAATCCAGAAGTGTCAAGGTGGTCTACTTATCCCCAAACACAATGTCTCTACTTCAGCCTCTATATCGGGTGTCATAAGAACATTTAAGTTTCATTCTACATGGTACTCTATGGATAGGATTCCCAACGCAAAGGAAGAGAACATCATAAAAATCTGGAAGCATTATACCATTGAAGATGTCATCATTTTTATGGAAAATACCATGAAAGCTATCAAGCCTGAAGCAATAAATTCCTACTGGATCAAAAGGCATCTATATGGTGTGCATGACTTCAGGGGATTAATTACAGAGTCAGTAGATCAAGGCAATCACGAAAGAGATTGTGGATATGCCAAAAAGAGTGGGGGATTGAAGGGTTTCAAGACAGATCTTGGAGAAATTCAAGAGCTAATAGACCCCACACCAGAGGAGTTAACTGAAGATGACTTGATGGATATGATTGCTTCAAAACCAGTGCCAGACAATGAAGAAGAAGACTTAGAAGAGGCCAAAACCCAAATTGACATCAGACAATCTGGCTGAAGAATTTCCATTTCAAGACCACTTTTAACTTCTTTTATAACATGGCCCTTTCTATGATATAAACACTGAAACTGAAGCAACTGATGAAAGAAGAATTGGTACCATATAGAGAAATGGGAAAAAAAAGTCAGACAGAAATTATAAAGTGATTCTATAAAGTTATACCAAGCATGCCTGCCTCTCCTGTCTCCTCCTCCACCTCTGCCACCCCTGAAACGGCAAGATCATCCCCTCCTCTACCTCCTCCTCTTCAGCCTACTCAAAATGAGGATGATGACCTTTATGATGATCTTCTTCCACCTAATGAATAGCATATATATTTTTCTTCCTTATAATTTTCTTTTTTCTAGCTTACTTTATTATACAAATGCAATTTGCAATACATAAAACTTACAAAATGGGTGTTCTTCAACTTTATTTTATTGATAAGGTTTCTGATCAACAGTTGGCTATTAGTAGTTAAAATGTGAAGAAGTGAAAAGTTATATGCTTAATTTTGACTTTGCAGGGGGTGGAGATTCAAGCTTGCTAATCCTCTCTTTGCTCAAGGGTCAACCGTATTTGTTGGAAAAAAAGTAGCCATTCATTCATTCATTCGACCTGGATTGACTGTGTGTCAATCCAACACCTGAGTGTTGACTGTGTGTCAATAATTATGTCTAAAAATATCTGTATTCTTGGTATTCATGTTTGTTTCCATTTTTTCTCTTTTACAAATATTGCTGACATTAATATTTTTGCACCTCATCAATTGTCTATGTTACAGCAGAAATACTGAATTAAAGTGTAGGTACCTTTTAAAGTATTTTGAAACTATTGTCAAATTTCCTTCCAGATATGTACAAATTATAGGACCATGAGTAAAGATGTAGTTGTATCTTGCATTTTTACCCTTTCCATTTTTTGACTATTAGATTAAGTAGATCAACTATTTTAGCTGTTATTTTTCTAATTTTAAAATCACCTTATTTAGAGGCATTTTGCTCTTTATAATTTTTCTCTAAACAATAAGTTAATTCTCTTTTTGGTGAAAATTTTTTATGGTTTCTAATTTTTCTCTAAAATGGGTTATGAATCCGGCAATGTTTCAAAACATTGACTTGTCTTCAGCGAAATGATAGTTGTTTTTAGCAAACTGGAAGTTTTGCAACAAATGCTTTGGTGTAAAACCAGGCTTTTTGAATCCCAGATTCCCAAAACGCAGTTTTACATTTCAAAAGCTCTGTGATAGCTCAGAGTTTTCATAAAGTACCACAGAGTAATTCCAGAGTAGCAGTAAGGCAAGTACATGCTGTATTATGAAAAACAGAAATTCCTTTCTGTCATTACTGTCCAGGGATGAGAGTAGAGTAGGAAAAAGGTGGGAGAGAGAAACAGTGAGAAAATACAAGAGAGGAAAAGAACCAGAATGTAAGATTTTGTGAATGTTGTTCACTCTTAACCATGGGCAATGGAGGCTCCAAATTCCATTACTCTGCAATCCAAGGCAAAATGCTAAGCCTCTTGGAAATGTAGATGACATCTTGGGAGAAGGGCAAGAAAAGGAGAAGGAGAAAGTAACAATGAAATAATCCTATGTTTGTCTTAAGATTTGATTCAAGAGCAGTTGAGTTCAGTTATAGAAAACACAACATCATTCCATGTAAATATTTTCCCTGTCTACACACAATCTTTAAAACTTCATGAGAATAAATCTTGTCATGAGTGGACTTCATTTGATTTCACAATACAGTGACATGTGGGGAGATCTGGTAAACTTGGAGAAAGTTATTGCTATGGCTAAATTGCCTCAGATATTAGAAACTTGCAATTTGAAGTGAAACTGCTTTTGGGACTTGTTCTGCTTCTGCCAATTTCTAATTTTGTGAGTTGGACACATTATTTAACCTATCCGTGCATGATTTTCTCACCGGTGGAGCGTCCATCTGTTGTGATAATTTGTGTGGGAGCAGGTGCACACTTCGGGAGAGCCCACTACTGTGTCCTCTCCCATCCAGTCCTTGGCCCTGGGTTCTTGGTTGGAGGATTTCCTGTCCATGAGAGACAGTCTCAGGGCTTCTCTCTGTTGACGCTCCTCTTTTTTTTCCAGTCTCTAGGGAAAGAAGAACTTACCAAATACATTCTGTATGTTTAGGTTTTATTCTTAAACCTGTGGCTTTCTTAAATATTGGTTTTGGTTTCTTTGAGATCTGGAAAAGGGTAAAATCGAACCTGGGATACTAGTAAGAATGCAGATGGGGAGGAAATAAATTATAATTCATACAGCTGTATCCTTTAATATACAACCTTGCCACCTGTGTGCTGAATATCTTTGTATGTTTAGAACATTTAGTACAAACTCTGGAAAAATAAAGGCCTTCAAAATAAAAGTTGATTTGGAGTTGTTATCACTGGTGGTTGAGCCCAGGTGAATTTCAGTAGGAAATAGCAAACATGTATGCATTTTGGAAAGGAGGTGGAAAATTGGTGGAAAAGATAAAATCCTGTGGGAAAGTGGAAGCATGATACAAGTAAAGACAAAATCAGAGTCTAACTAGTCTGACAGTTAGGAAATGCGCAGAGAGTCATAGGCTGAAAAAATTATTCCCTAAAGTTTGTGGTCAGCTTGTGGTAAGTCTGGAAATAAGACTAGGTGATGAAGTGAGCCCTGACTCCAAGTTGTTGTATTAAGTTGGGTAGACCAGGTGCCCAGCCATGGAGGAAACATATAAAAAATGCAAAGAAGCCTCCAGAAAACTTTGTACCAATCAGATAACCTGGTGACATGATGAGGATTTGTGTCCCCAACCAAATCTCACGTTAAATTGGAATCCTCAGTGTTGGAGAAGGGGCCTGGTGGGAGGTGACTGGATCATGGGGACAGATTTCCCCTTGGTGTTCTCATGATGTTGTCTATTACCACTTTCATGTTACAGCTTCAGAGCTGAGTAGTTGCAACAGAGACCTCATACCCTGCAAAGCCTTTAGTACTACCTGATACTTTATAAACAAAAATTTTTGGCGCTTTACGCTAAATCTTAATCCTTAGAGTAAAAGTTTTAAGACATCTTGTGTTTTTTTCCATATACCCAATTAATCAGCTTCATAGCGCGGGAAAAGCACAGGTGTTCATGAAAAATTAAAAGTAGATAGTGATACGGTTTGGCTGTGTCCCCACCCAAATCTCATCTTGAATTGTACCTCCCATAATTCCAAAGTGCTGTGGGAGTGACCCTGTGGGAGATAATTGAATCATGGCAGTGGTTTCTCTCAGACTGTTCTTGTGGTAGTGATTAATTCTCACAAGATCTGATGATTGTGTAAGGGGTTTCCTTTTTCACTTGGCTTTCATTCTTTCTCTTGCCTGCCATCATGGAAGACATGCCTTTTGCCTTCTGCCATGATTGAGAGGCCTCCCCAGACAGGTGGAACTGTGAGTCCATTAAACCTCTTTCTTTATAAAGTACCCAGTTTTGAGTATGTCATTATCAGCAACATAAAAACAGCCTAATACAGAGTTTCACCCATTAGAGGAGTCATAGAACCAGGAAAAAAGTGAAAACTTCATATTGAGCTATGATTGATCAACCATCACATTCTTTTAGCTATAGCATCGATCTGTTCTCTAGCAGCTTGAAACTGTGTGTATGGCATTTGTGTGATACTTGAGGGAAAGTCAGACAGTCAGATATTCCTGATTGTTTGGACTTCATTGTTCTCATGACAGAGAAGATATTGTAGAAGAAATGCTATTAGAATGAATTGAATATGTGTTAAAATAAGGATATAATGACTCATTAATTTTATTTTAATATTAACTCTGAGCTTTATTAATCTTACATAATAGTATTTGCATCAGATGATCACAATGCTGTTTATTATGAGTTTTTGAATTGCCATACTGCATTATATTGAATTTTTAAATATTTTAATAAAACAGAAGTACCTATTCAAAATAACATTTCTCTTTGCTGATAATTTATATTAACAGGAACATTTAGCTATCACAGTAATGACATAGTAAGTGTCTTGGTGGTATTTAGCCAATTGGAAATTGTCAAAAAAAAAATTCAGAATACCAAGTTAATATCATTGAATTACACCAATAATAAGTATATTGTAAATATATTGGTTTACCTAATGAAATTAATACTATATTGTAGATCCTCAATAAATATTAAACTACAAACAGCATTGATACTCCTGTTGACAACTGCTGATTCGGTTAGCTAGAACAGTTGATTTTACTCTTAGTGTCTGGTCTGAGGGAAAGTTTAAGCTAGTTTTTTTTTTTTTTTAATTTTATTTTCCATTTCATAGAACCCCTAAATAATAAATGCGAAAAGCATTGTAGAGTCTAAAGTGATAAAAATAAGTTAAAAAAAGCATATTTAATTTAAAATTAATTTCTTTGACCACAGAGTCATTATGCTATAATAGCATTCTCTAAGTACTAGAAGTGACAGCAGTGTGAAATGGCCATATTTACTACAGAAAAGATGCTAGAGTGTATTTCATAAAGAAAATACATTTCCATTAACTATACTGTATTCTTGAAAAATGCTAACAAAGTGGTTGTTAAGCATTCTCACCACAAAACAATAACTGTGAGGTAATAAATATGTTAATTAGCTAGATTTAACCATTTCACCGTGTATATATTTTTCAAAACATAATTTACACAATACACGCATACAGTTTTATCTCACAATTAAAAAAAATAAAATTTCAAGTCTTTCATATGTTAAGAAAAGAGTTAAGCTGTTGTTCACGTATGTCAAATAAATTAACCTTTACATTTAAAACAAGAGAAAATATACTTCTTTTGTCTAAATCACACAGCCTATGTTCAGTGAAGTATTTCTCACACTTTTTACAATAACATACCTTTTCAAAATTTTGAAACTTTAGAATGGAGTGCATGAGGAGTCACTTCTCTGAGTTGTTGACTTTATTCCTGGTGGGTGGTCTGGCCAGCACGGGGCAGTACACATAGAACCACACATTGGGGCCATTAACGCAGGTTCAGAGTCCTGTCCTAAGCATTAGAATTCTAGAAACGGTATTTAGCCACATAGTTCAAGTAGGGATTATAATGAAGAAATCAATTAAATCACACCTATTGTAAAATGCATTAATTGATAAAATAAATGCTAAAGTATTTACTAACCAATGGAGATCTTGACTTTTAACATACCCAATAATGCTCATTTACAGGGTGCAGCCATTTTAGAAGAGCAAAGTTACTTAGCATGAAACTACAGATCAGGCCGGGCGCGGTGGCTCAAGCCTGTAATCCCAACACTTTGGGAGGCCGAGGAGGGTGGATAATGAGGTCAAGAGATTGAGACCATCCTGGACAACATGGTGAAACCCCATCTACTAAAAATACAAAAAATTAGCTGGGCATGGTGGCACGTGCCTGTAATCCCAGCTACTCAGGAGGCTGAGGCAGGAGAATTGCCTGAGCCCAGGAGGCGGAGGTTGCCGTGAGCCGAGATTGCGCCATTGCACTCCAGCCTGGGTAACAAGAGCGAAACTCTGTCTCCAAAAAAAAAAAAACAAACAAACAAACAAACAAAAAAAAACTACAGATCAAAAATTTGAAGTTTTTGATTATCCAAATTTTTGAGCTATAGTTTTATGCTAAGTAGAGAATTCACAATTGGAGCAAAGCATGTACTGTCACTTTATAAAGACAGATTTATCTAGTCTAGAGATATATTTTTATTTATATAAAGGCTGTAACTCACTAGAAGTAGGATTTCATTAAGCTGGCATACAGATTCTTCTTCTTTGTTCTTTTTCTGAAACCTATCTTCTGTAATTTATACAATGTCTCCATTATCTTGCAAAGTTAATATGATTTTGATTAAAACATTTTGACATTAATTCCATTTTATCCCATCAGATTAATTTATATTGATATTAATCAAAAATCTAAAAATTGTGAATGACAAATTTTTAAACTATGACCAAAACTAACATAAAAACTGTATCCTTATATGAAATTTGTATCCAGCCATGCAGAAACTATACATAACTGTTGATAAAATTGTTACTTTTCTCTCTTCTTCTTTCCTAATCCCTTCCTTGACTACCTCTTTCTCTCTTTAACCAAATGGAACAGATTTAGGTTTTTAAGAAAATATGTTTAAGAACCTGCCATATATCAAACATTGCTCTTATTTGTGATGCAGAAATAGGAAAGACCCTGGCTGCCAAATAAATATGATTATTTTAGCTAGTACAATCAAATTTTGCTTTGGAAATTTCATTCAGAATTTTGAAATGACTAGCTTAATAATATTCATTGTGAGACTTGATTTTTTAAATGACTTGTTTTAGAAGTTTGGTGATTGGCAGAGTTTAAAATATATATATATATATTCTTGGTATAAGACTCTAAAACTAGGCCGGGTGCGGTGGCTCAAGCCTGTAATCCCAGCACTTTGGGAGGCTGTGGTGGGTGGATCACGAGGTCAAGAGATCGAGACCATCCTGGTCAACATGGTGAAACCCCGTCTCTACTAAAAATACAAAAATTAGCTGGGCATGGTGGCATGTGCCTGTAATCCCAGCTACTCAGGAGGCTGGGGCAGGAAAATTGGCTGAACCCAGGAGGCAGAGGTTGCAGTGAGCTGAGATCGCGCCATTGCACTCCAGCCTGGGTAACAAGAGCGAAACTCTGTCTCAAAATAAATAAATAAATAAATAAATAAATAAATAAGACTCTAAAACTAATGTTAGCTATAATTTTGTGTTGTGTTTAATTTATGAACAATCTTACTAATAGACAAATGGAAGGGAAATTAATTCCTCCTACCTGTATTAATATCACCACGAGAGTGTAGCCACAAAACAAAGTAAATGACTTTTTTTAACATTAAAAATTCCTTTTAATGCCAGTTTACCATTGTTATAGAGCTTCATTCGCTTGTTCTAGCAAGCAAGATTTTTTATTTGTAAAAATCGTAAGTCAGATGTTGCTTATCTTCTAAACTTGATATATTAAAATGGAACAAAATGTTCTCTCTAGAGCATCCTAAATGCTCTCTTTCTCTGCCCCTAATAGCACTTAATGCAAGAATTCTTTATTCCTAGTGAATTTAATAAATTAAAATTGCATTTTAGAATTTCACATATTATCATGATTATTGCCTGTACCAGAAACATTCTTCGGCCTAACCAGTCTTGGTTAGACATGCTTTTGGCTTACAGAGATGTCACAGGATGGAAACCCAATTACAATAACAACAAAGATGATATGGAGGACATTTAAGCTAATGTTATGGGATATACATTAGGAAAGACACCCGCCCCCACACACATACTCAAATAATTTAGGCCTGCTTAATATCAACATATTTTGAAGAAAATTAAAATCAACCAAAAAGAAATAACCACTTAGTCTTAAGTTTTACTGTTTTCATTGGAAATTTTTGTCCTCTATGGAGAACTCAGTGATTCACATGGGAGAATTGCTTGAGGTGGAGCCTTTAATTACCATACATACCCAGCCTCCTGTGAGAGTTGAAGGACACTTACCTGGCTTGACTGAAGGTCATAGACACTATGTCAAGGTTATTTTGGGGTGCCATTGCTACACAGGGGAAGCTTCATCAAATTCTCATTTTATTCCAATGGAAGCACAGGCAATGGTGATGATTTGTTTGAATCCCATGAGCTTTGAAGCCAGACACACATCATTCCTCTTCCACTCATTAGCTAAGCTACCTTTAAAAAATTACTGAAGTCACATATACATCAATTTTCTTTATATAAAATAATTATATTAGTCCCTGCTTCATAAGGTGATTAATTGAACATTTACTATAAAACTGCCTGTTAATATAGTAAATCTTGACTTTAATTATGATTTGCCGTTTGGTATTGACATTGTAGATGAATTGTCTTGCCTCAAATCAAACAAATCTCATTTCTTATATTTGGTCCTTATCTTATATGTTTTTTCAAAAGAATTTAATTGGCTCCTTTCACTTCCTTTTGTAGATCTCTTTTCAGTCTCCTAGTGGAGGTTTAGACTCTGGTGTAGGCGCATGTGTGCATTTGTGTTTGTGAATACTTGTGTATGTATGTCTGTGCATGTGTACTTGTGTGTGTTTATGTCTATTTTAGGCCTCAAACATAGACAAATTTAAAATCGTTAGAGGAAAAAATCATATTGGGGTCAAGCCTCCTTTGATCACTCTGCAGACAAGCAGCCCTAGCATGTGAGCTGAATTTACCCTCTGCTTACAAGTCTTGCCCCTTTTCTACTATCTCCTCTGGCTACTCTTTGTATTTTTGGTTGAATATTCTGCAGGTTTTCACCACTGAATAATGAGTTTTTCAGTACTCCAGTATAAGCTTTCTTTTACTTCTCAAATTAATGTTGTTTTCTTGAATGATTGCATTCTTCCTCATGGTTTCAATTGCTCTCACACCGTATCTTTAACACAAATCTCTCGAAATATCTTTCTGCATACATGTTTGAATATTCATTTGATAGGTATACTTCTTTGACTCAGGCATATCAAAAGGCCAACACTGAAATAATAATATTTGTTTTAACATGTCGCTGGCACAGTCCTTACATAAAATGTGTTTGTTTTGTCTAGAGTATCATATTTTTCACATAATTCCAAGCTTTTATACAACTTACAGGACTCAGACTATGGCTGCTCAAGAAATATATTAGCAGTAATTATAACTTACATAAATAACTTCTGCCATATAATCTATGGTTTAAAAAAGTAAATTATTTTAGTAACAGATATTATCTTCTGCAATTTGCATAATTCATTTTTATGTTTTCAATTTATTAGTGAACCATATTGTTCATTCAATATAATTCAGGCAAAGAACACATATACCACAATAGCAAATGCTTTTCTTCCTTTATGTTTTTTTTGAGACAGAGTCTTGCCCTTGTTGCCCAGGCAGGAGTGCAGTAGCATAATCTTGGCTCACAGAAACCTCTGCCTCCCGGATTCAAGTGATCCTCCTGCCTCAGCCTCCAGAGTAGCTGGGATCATAGTTGCTTACCACCATGCCTGGCTAATTTTTGTATTTTTAGTAGAGATGGTGTTCCCCATGTTGGCCAGGCTGGTCTCAAACTCTCAACCTCAAGTGATCCGCCTGCCTCAGCCTCCTAAAATTCTGGAATTACAGGCATGAGCCACCGCACCTAGCTGCAAAAGCTTTAACTGATGTCTATCTAATTAGTTACCCACTTGCGCAATGTCTATATAAGCAGATCAGATACAGTGTGTATTAGGCAGGGTTCTCTTAGATGGAATGACTGCCTTGTGGGACTATGTGATCATGTAAGTTAATACATATATGTGTGTGTGTGTGTGTGTGTGTGTGTGTGTGTGTGTGTGTTTGTGTGTGTGTGTATTAACTTACATATATATATATATATAAGCTGTATCTTACTGGACGGACAATTTTGAAAGATATCTCCTTAAGGGAGAGTCGATTGCATTTAATGGCAAAGCATCTCCCTTGCAATCTAAAGCTGCTTCTTACACTATTGCTTCTTCTGATGGGAATATGGTATAAGAAAATGCCTTTCCATTTTATTATTTATTATTCTATATTTTAAGAAATGTTATAGTAGCATGTATCAATTTATAATTTAATATATTAATATTAATTTTTAAATAAATATATTCAATGAAATATTTAGATATTTAAAACCTGAAATCAAAGTTTTAAAACGTTGTAAGTTAAAATTTGATTAACTCTCTTACTTTCATTTTCTTTTTACACTTCTCTGTCCAAAAGTGTTCTCAGTTTGCACATATAACTCTCTCCCTGTCTTTCTATTGCTATCTCTGTCCAGGTAGATATATACACACATGCACACACACAGGATTCTTAATTATGTCAATATGTTATCTTAATTATGTTAAAATGTTATCAAGAACCTGTACAGTCTGCAGAAAACATATCCTATGTCCTAGCTTTCATTTGTAAGTACAAAGTATCTACATATAATGTTGCCTATACATAAATATTTCTAAATAATAAATATAATAGTCTGTTTTCTATACTTTCTCCCATGTTTGATCATGGCAAAAATACCAGTTACCCAAGGAGATTCTCAAGGTGCTGACTTCGCACACGTCTTGGGTCTACTCAATACAAATGAGAGTCTGTGTGAATTAAGATAAGGCTGAGCTGCTATAACAAACACAATTCCAAATGCAGTACTTCAAACAAAATCTGAAGTCATTTCTTCTCAGAGTAACAATCTAGGCTGGGTGGGAGTCTATTCAAGGACGTATTCCAGGAAACTGTGCTAAGAGGCAGTTCTGTGTTCATCAGCATATAGCTGCTGAGATTACTCCAGTCATCACTATTCACATTCCAGTGGTGAAAACTTAGAGAACATAGACTGGCATCCAAATCTAACAGTCAAGGGGCTGAGAAATGTAGTTTCTACCTGGGTATCCAGCTGTTTATGAGGAAGGCCAGAATGAGTTTGGGGAACAACTTTTGGTCTCCAAAACACACCGTGATTAAGTTTTGCAGATGCTTTGGTCTGCGAGTCATGCAAACATAGCTGTGTTTAATTGCAGGTCCCAGAGCATCATGCTTTACCTGGGAGGAGGGGTTCCAGAGAAATGGAAAGATCCGCAAAATAAAAAGGGTATGATCTCAGAAATGTTGCTGTAAAAACAAAGCATAACAATAAATAGAAACAGGGAGATGAAATGCATTTTTATCTGCCTGATAGTCTTATAACATGTTTATAATGATTATGTAGTGATAGAAAATAAATAGAGGATGTATTGATCTTCTCTAACAAATACAATGGTGGTTCTATTTTCAGAAAACAAGGAACAAGCAGGAGTGGAATAGGTAGCATCAATATAGGCAGCTTCAGTAGTTTCTCAAACCACTGTTGATGGCCATCTCGAGTTTGATGGTGGAAATAACGCAGGTTAAGTTCACCGGGTGGTGGTGGAACTGAAGATGGTAGGAGAAAGCAGAAGTCAGGGCACATCTGTGACCCACCCACCGTGTTTGACGATTCCATGAATAGTATCAAGATATTTGTTCACCTAGTCAGTTTTTCAAAAGACAAAGACTAAATGTTTTTCTATTGTTATTATTTGTGTTCCTTAGATATTATTGTACGTTCCCTGGTTATTATTCTTGCAGCCTGGAAAGGGAGGGATAAGAGGTTTTGCACCCACATATTTTTGAGTATTCAAAAGGAAGAAATAGCATGAAAATTCACCATAGAAAAGTTGGAATTCTAAGCATTAAGTCCTCTCTAGAGTGAGATAGTTTCAAGAACTTTCCCATCACAGATAGAAAACTCTTCATTGAAACAGTTAACTAAGTGCTTCCTGTAAGAGGATAGATAAGAAGGTCTCCAAGTACAAACTCCATTTTGGAATCTAGAATTCACAGCTTCCTAAAAAATTATGAGCTAGTTATCACAAACGTGGGTTGAGAAGGTGACAGTTAATCAGAGCTGGTTCGTTAGTGCTGTGGGAAAGACCATGGAGACACCATGTTCTCTCCATGGTGGAGAGAGTAGCATTTCTGCTTTTAATGGACCACATGTCCTTCCTGTGTTTCCTGAGCAGAATGCTTTCCTCATTGGCTCAACTAACGTTTACTTTTTGTTGTTCTGTAGCTCTATGCCTTTACCTCTGATATTGGAAAGTTTACAACATTTCACAACTTACATTTTCTAGTGGTGTTAACATCGACATTGACGTGTCTCCCCACCCCCCACCCAACCCCTGCCCCATTCTTTGTTCTGGAAAGGCAAGCCCATGCTGTGAAAAGACTAACCCCTTCCCCAACACAGTCAATGATGAAGAAAGTGCTTGATGTTAAACATCTTGAGCCCCAACTGAAACAGGCCAGAGCCATAAGTGCTCCCACCTCCTGACAGCTCCTTCAGGCAGCTGCTGTTTTGGCCTTTGGGCTTGGTTTTGGGCCTTGAAGCACACGGATGTGCAAGCTTTCTAAAATGTCTTAAACATTAACTACTGATGACACGATTTAAGTATCAAAGGCACAGCTGCCTCAGATCTATTTCCTTAAAGCATTCTGGGACGTTTCAGTTTTCAATCTGAATTTCAAGCAAAGAGAGACATGACCATAACTCCTCAAGGAGTCAGCAGTGTGACCTCTTCATTCCAACGTATTAACACATGGAATTGATTTGAGAATTAAAATAACATGTGAACAATAAGCATTGAAATATGAAAAAACACAGGAGTTTGCATGATTATATTGAATGACAAGATTTATTATAAAGTCCTTGATTCTCCCCTTTGAGCCCAGAATTCTAGTTGTGTATCATTTGGGGAAGTAAAGCGAAATGTTCTGTGTTTTGGTATTCTCCTCATTAACTACAACTTTAATAATAATAATAAATCTATTTCCCTCTCTACTAGAAGTTACAACTTACTTCAGTTCAATTCTTTACCAGGAAGAGTACCTGACACATCTATGTAGCACAATCATATTTGTTCAATGAATACTCAAATTTATGGACTTAAGGAACAGTTATGGGTGCTACAGAATGCACACAAGAATAAAGAGTAACTCCTGCTCTCAAACTTCTCCTGTTACATATAGAAAAGGCAAGTATTTGTGCAATAAGTCGGTTAAGGTCAAATGCCATGAACAAGTACAAACTGTTGTAACAGAATGTCAGAACAGGTAACTAATTTTAAGTGGGGTGAGGGTGTTTCATTGAAGTCACTTAGGGGAGGCAACACTGGATTTAGACCTAACTGATGGATGTTTCTGTGAAGATATGAAAGGGGGTAGAAGAAGTTGATGAAGGAAAAGTAGCATCAACTTTAAAAGAAATTAGCTTTGAGAAGATTGCTGTTGAGGATATGGGAATGCTTTGTTCTACAATTCAGAACTTTCTATTTGTTTGGTGAAGATATTTAACACAGTAAGGAACAAAGCCATAAGGTGTTGAATATTGAAGCTTTGCTCAGTCAAAGGGATGGGACTTTTCTCTCTCATAAATAAGTTCCCACTTGTCTGTGGGATAAGCAAGCTGAAGAGGTCTGACTCGGGGTCTTGCTAAGCAGCTGATAGATCCTGACAGTCTGGTTAAGTGTAAGGTCCCTGAGGAGGTCAGTGAGGACTCAGGAGTCTGCATGTGGACCAAATGTCCAGGTATAGCCGGAGTTCAAAAGAGTAGCACTGAAGGAAAGGAGAGAGGTGTTGCAGACTTCTCACTAGATAAGCCAGTTTGAAGCCTGAGATACTGTTACGTGTGACCTCTTCACATCCCTGGAGAATCATTTTATTAAGTTGTTTTCTCTGTGACATTTTCCCTAAATATGTACATACCATGTGTCTCACCTGCTGAGTTGGATAGTCTGTTTTCTCTTCTCCCTCAGGTATTTAAAACTGTATTCATTTCTTTAGGGTTATTTAACCTGTCTTTTTCTTCCATCAAATCACACATCTTTGAGAGCATTTCCATGCTTCATTCATCATTCCCTTAAGTCACACAACGTTTACAAACAGAAAGCAACTAATGGATTCTTAGGAAATGTCTAAATGACAGATTGAGAGAATTCAAGCAGATCCTGGAACCAGTCTCTAGGATGACTTTGATTTGTGAACCACACTAAGGTCAACATTTAGCTAGACCGGAGGCCATGCTTGAGGTCAATTAGGACCTAAGTGGAGGAGAGGAATGCAGGAGAAAGCTGTCAGGTGTTCCCTGACTGTGTCCATGTCAAATGCTTTAATACACACTGGTAGTATATTGAAACCAGGTTTACAATATCAATTAATTATTGAAGCAATGCTAATACATTATTTAAATAAATTATACAGAGTACTAGCCTAGCTAGCAATAGTTTAAATTGTGTAATAAGGACTTCCTATGGTTAGTGTCAATGCCAATATAATATTAACTTATATGACAGCTCATAAACACTGTCATTTTTAAATGTAGCTAAACTTAAATGTTTAAATTCAGAGAAAAACTTTTAATTCTACTTTAAGTAAGTTTTACTAATAATCACTATGAATTGAAATGCTAATAACGATTGAAAAACTAAAATCTAAAATAGAATAAAGTATCACATAAACATTACCAAAAGTGCTTAATTTCTTAAATTTGTTTTATAATTTGTATTTTACATTAAAATTGACTATAGTACAGAAAACATCTCTTTCTGCTTTTTCCATTTAAATAAAGATATACATCAGCACTTTCCAAAAACACATTTTTAATAAAGAATGTCTGTTTTATTTGGGAAAAATTATCTTTTATTTATGTGTTTTTTAAGTACGGCATCTAGAAAACCATAGAAGCAGAATAGAAGATTAACACAGAGATTGTACTTTGCATAAATTGGAAACATATTTTTTTATTGAGGTAAAATTTGTATGACATAAAATTAATCTTTATTTATTTATTTATTTATTTATTTATTTTTTGAGACCGAGTTTCGCTCTTGTTACCCAGGCTGGAGTGCAATGGCGCAATCTCAGCTCACCGCAACCTCCGCCTCCTGGGTTCAGGCAATTCTCCTGCCTCAGCCTCCTGAGTAGCTGGGATTACAGGCATGCGCCACCATGCCCAGCTAATTTTTTGTATTTTTAGTAGAGATGGGGTTTCACAATGGTGACCAGGATGGTCTCGATCTCTTGACCTCATGATCCACCCACCTCGGCCTCCCAAAGTGCTGGGATTACAGGCGTGAGCCACCGCACCCGGCCAAAATTAATCATTTTTAAATGTAAACTCAGTAGCATCAAATACACTCAGAGTATTGTGTAACAAGTTTCTCTATCTAGCTCCAAGGCATTTTCATCACCCTAAAATAAAATCTTGCACCCATTAAGCAGTTACTCCCTAGTTCCCTGTTGCCCAGCCCCTGATACCCACTAGTCAGCTTTCTGTCTGACAAACTGGCCTGTTCTGGAATAATAGAATCACTCAGTGTGTATCTCTTGTGCCTGGCTTCTTCCACTTAGCATAATGCCTTCTAGGTTCCTCCAGGTAGTAGCATGTAGCACACCTTCACTTCTTTTTTGGCTAGACTATATTCCCTTGTAGGGATATAGTTCACTGTTTATCCATTCATCCATGGATTGACATTTGGGTTGTTTCACCTTGTAGCTAGTGGGAATACTGTTGCTACATTTGTTGGTGTACAAATGTTTGTTGGAATACCTGGTTTTCATTATTTTGGATATATTCCTATGAGTAGAATTTGACATTTGACATGTCACAATGCATCATGTGACAATTCTGTGTTTTGCTTCTTAAGGAAATTGCAAAGCTGCTTTCTGTAAAGGCTGCATCATTTCACATTTCACCAACTATATGGGGGTTCTTATTTCTCCACATCATCACCGGTATTTGTTCTTTTATGCTTTTGTTGTTGTTGTTTGATTATAATCTACTTAGTGGATTCAAGTGTTATCTCACTATGGCTTCAATTTGCATTTCCCTAATGACGAATAACGTTGAGTATCTTTTCTTATATTTGTTGGCAGTTTGTATATCTTCTTCAGGGAAAGATCTATTTTAGGCCTTTACCCATTTATAACTTAGGTTTTTAAATGTTTGTTGTTGAGCTGAAAGACTTATTTATATGTATTCTGGATACTAGATTTTATCAGATACATGAATTGAAAACATTTCCTCTCATTCCGTAGGTTGTCTTTTCACTGCCTTCATTAGTTTCCTTGGTTGCAAAAATCAGTTTTAATTTAGTTATAATGAATCTAATTAATCTATTTTTAAAGTGTTTTTTATATGTTTTTATGATTTTGTTTTGCTTTACCCAAGAATGTATTAGCAAATCCAAGGTTATACACCTTTGATTTCTTAGAAGTTGTTACATATTTTTAGCTCTTTCATTTAGGTCTTTGATCCATTTTAAGTTAATTTATTTATGTGCTGTCCATTAGGGGTCCAACTTCATTCCCATTATTGCAGCACCAACTGTGGAAGAGACTATTCTTTCCCCATCGAATGGTCTTGGCACCCTTGTCAAAAATCAACTGACCATAACTGTCTGAGTTTATTTCCAGACTCTTTGCCATTTTCTTTTCAAAAACACTTGATATCCCATGAACAGCCTGGAAATATTAAACAATATAATTTGAGAAATACAAATTTTATTAATTAAAGATAATTATACTGCACTTTTTCCAACTCAATTCAATGCCTATAATAACATCTTTAACCTGCAGTCATAGAGCTTCACCATAAATATCTCTAATAAATGGCAGCCCACCCATTCATTATAAGACACCTAATTACATTAATCCACAACTTTTATTTTTAGATAGTATCATATATGTATATAACTTTATATAAGCTATATGTAAAACTTTCTAAAAATCACATCCCATTCTAAATTATACATGTATATTAAATTTTATATATATATATATGTAACTTTCTAACAATTACATCTAATTCTAAATTAAATTACATTCTAATTTGAAAACTCAAGTCTATGGATAAGGTCATATCACTCTAGAAAGAGAAGATAATCTATTTGAAGTTATAAGCACTGCCTTCAGTAAGAGAGGTAGCTACTGAAAGACATGTTTTCTCCTTTTATACTGTACATGCATACCTCAAAGATATCATAGATTCAGTTTCAGATTCACATATTAAAGTCAATATTGCAATAAAGTGAGTCATACATTTTTTTGTTACCTAGTGTATAGAAAAGTTAACACTGTACTGTAGTTTATTAAGTATGAAACAGCATTGTATCTAAAAATATACATAATTTAATTTTAAAATAAATTGTGACTAAAAAATGCTATCAATCATCTGCTCCTTCAATGAGTCATAGTCTTTTTGCTGGGAAGGGTCTTGCTTGGATGTTCTTGGCTGCTAAGTGATCAGGGTGTTGGTTACTGAAAGTTGGGAAGACTGTGGCAATTTCTTAAAATAAGAAAATGATAAAGTTTTCTCCATCAATTGATTCTTTCTTTCATGAAATATTTTTCTGTAGCATGTGATGCTGTTTGATAGCACTTTTCTTACAGTAGAGCTTCTTTTAAAATAGGAGTCAATCCTCAAAACTCACCACTGCTTTACCAAGTTTATGGAATATTCCAAATCCTTTATTATCATTTCAATAATGTCCACAGCCTCTTTACCAGAAGTAGATTCCATCTCAAGAAACCACTTTATTTTTTTCATCTATATGAAGCAATTTCTTATTAAAGCTTTATGATAAAATTGCAGTAATTCAGTCACATTTTTGGAATTCACTGTAATTGTACTTTTTATATTCACCCCATCTGCAATTAATTCCCATAATGAAGCCTCCTCAAAGTCATACATGAGAGTTTGAATCAACTTCTTCCAAATTCCTGCTAATTATAGTTTGACTTTCCCCCTTGTTCTTAATGGTTTCTAGAATGGTGAATTCTTTCTAGAAGGTTTTCTATTTGCTTTGCTCAGATCCCTGAGAGGAATCATTATCTATGACAGCTATAGCCTTACAAAATATATTTCTTATACAAAAGACTTGAAAGTCAAAATTACTCTTTGATTCATGAGCTGCAGAGTGTTAGGTTAGCAGGCACAGAGATAACACTAATTTTCCTTTACAGCTCCATCAGATTTCTTGGGTGACTAAGTGTATTGCCAGTGAGCAGATATTTTGAAAGGCATCTTTTCTTCTGAGCAGTAGGTCTTAACAGTGGACTTAAAATATTTATGAACCAACCTCTGCTAGCTTCAAACATTTTTCTGCAGCCTCCTCACCTCTCTCTGCTTTCATAGAATGCAAGTGAGTTAGGGTCTTGATTTGGATTGCACTTTGGCTTAATGGAATGTTGTGGCTGGTTTTCTATTCAAACCACAAAAAAATTGTATTGGCAATAAGCCTGTTTTGCTTTCTTATTATTTGTGTGTTCACTGGGGTAGCACTTTTGATTCCATTCAATACATTTTGTTTTGTATTCTCAACTTGGCTGACTGTTTACTGTAAGGAGCCTGACTGTTTACTGTTTACTTTTGGCCTGTCTTGGCTTTCTACATGCCCTCATTATGTAAGCTTAATCATATCTAACTTTTATTTTAAAGTGAGTGATAGTAGATCCTTCCTTTTTCTTAAATACTTAGAAGCCACTGTAGGGATATTAATTGGCCTAATTTCAATATTGTTGTGTCTCAGGGAATAGGGAGGCCTGAGGAGACGGAGAAAGACCGGGGGCAATGGCTTGTTCATAGAGTAGCCATGGGGAAGAATACACATGTCATTTATTGATTAAGTTTATTGTCTTACATGCACATGGTTCCTGGCACCAAAACAATTACAATAGGATCACTGATCACAGAGCACCATAACATCCAGGATTACTGATCACAGATCACCATAACATCAAAGATCACTGATCACAGACCATCATAACATCCAGGATTACTGATCACAGATCACCATAACATCAAAGATCACTGATCACTGACCACTGTAACAGATATAATAATGATGAAAAAGTTTGAAATATGTGAGAATTACCCAAATGTAACAGAGAGACATGAAATGAGCCCATGCTGTGGTAAAAATGGTGCCAGGAGACTTGCTCAATGCAGGGTTACCATAAATCTCCAATTTGTAAAAACCATAATATTTATAAAGCACAATAAAGCAAAAGAGGATAAATGAGATATGCCTATATGTACTGTGGCATACATTTTACAAATTTTTCTTCCTTGACACGGAAGAGTCTTTTCCTAAACACTGGGAGTATCTCTGTGTGATATTTACTAAACTCTATTTGACTAATACTATATTTTGTTCATTATAGCTCTAAAATCATGTAAGTTGTATTATGATTATGTTATATACATTATTCAACTTTTAATGACATTATGTGAATGCCAAAGCATTCATTGATTTGGTGCTAGTATTGTCATACCTTTTCTTCATTTTATACATATATATTCTTTCTATTGTATTGCTCTTTGATATAAATGAGTGAGTATTGTAATATGATTTAAAAAGTCACCCTAAATGTGGAAACTGAGCTAAGAGTTTAGCAGAAACGTCATCAATGTTACAGTCATTTCAAAAAGTGCAATTCTGCCCCATGCTGTGCACCTTATTTTCAAGCCAAAACCAAATGTGTTTTTTATTCCTTCATATCTATTTAAATTATTGTGGTCTGCATCTCAGTTGATTTAATCGTCACCAACATACTAGCCCAAGATATTATTCTCTATAGTATCATCTTGTTATTCTCACCTATACCCTCTTCTAAATTGTTATGCCTTCAGACATATCTCTATATGATCACCATATGGTCATCAATGACCAAGTCATTTCTTCTATTCTTTTTATATTTGCTTCTTCATGTCTGCTATTTATTGCCTCAGATCTTTTTTTGTTTTTGTTTTTTACTTTGGGCTCTGGGGTACACAGGCACATCCTGCATTCTGCAGGATGGTTGCATAGGTACATACATGCCATGGTGGTTTGCTGTCTCCACCCCCGCGCCCACCTTTGCCTACATCGGGCACTTATCCTGAAGTTATCCCTCCCCATCCTCTGCACCACCCTGCTGTCCCTTCCTTACCCTCCCTCCATCCCCCCACCTAGCCCAGTGAGTGTTGTTTCCTCCCGGTGCCCAAGTGTTCTCATAGTTCCTCACCCACCTATGGGTGAAAACATGCAGTGTTTGGTTTTCTGTTTTTGTGTCAGTTTGCTGAGAATGATGGTTTCTAGATTCACCCATGTCTCTACAAAGGACATGAACTCGTCATTTTCTATGGCTGCATAGTATTCCGTGGTATATATGTGCCACATTTTCTTTGTCCAGTCTATTATTGATGGGCATTTGGGTTGGTTCCAGGTCTTTGCTATCATAAACAGCACCACAATGAACACATGTGTACATGTATCTTTATAATAGAACAATTTATAAGTCTTTGGGTATATATCCAGTAATGGGATTGCTGGGTGAAATGGAATTTCTATTTCTAGATCCTTGAGGAATCACCACACTGTCCTTTATAATGGTTGAACTAATTTATACCCCCACCAACAGTGTAAAAGTGTTCCTTTTTCTCCACATCCTTTCCAGCATCTGTCTCCAGATTGTTTAATGATTGCCATTCTATCTGGCTTGAGTTGGTATCTCAATGTGGTTTTGGTTTGCATTTCTCTAATGACCAGTGATGATGAGCATTTTTTCATATGTTTGTTGGCTTCATATATGTCTTCTTTTGAAAAGTTTCTGTTCATATCCTTTGCCCATTTTTGAATGGGTTTATTTTTTTCTTGTAAATCTGTTTTAGTTCTTTGTAGATTCTGGATATTAGCCCTTTGTCAGATGGGTAGATTGCAAAAAATTTTTCCCATTCTGTTGGTTGCTGATTAATTCTAATGATTGTTTCTTTTGCTGTGCAGAAACTCTTAAGTTTAATTAGATCCCATTTGTCTATTTTGTCTTTTGTTCCCAATGCTTTGGGTGTTTTAGCCATGTAGTTCTTGTCTGTGCCTGTGTCCTGAATGGTGTTGCCTAGGTTTTCTTCTAGGGTTTTTATGGTGTTAGTTCTTATGTTTAAATCTTTAATCCATCTGGAGCTTCTGCTACTGATGGATTGTTTCAGGTCTGTATCAACTTATTCTTTGAAAAATTTTCACATAACTCTGGTGAATAAAATTGCATATGAGGATGATAGTGCAGATGAATAACCAAGAAGAGAGTTTATAGGCAGAAGATGCAAATAGGACATATAATCTGTGCTCCAGAAGTAGATATTTTATTCTCCATTTGCACATCAAATTTTAAGAACAACTGTGGGTTTGTTCTGCAATGGTGTAATATAGAAGTTGTGAACATTATACTTTGTTAAGCAAGAAGGTCATGGAAGATTTACCTAGTTTGAATTAAATCAATATTATTTTGTTATTCTTTATCCTAAGCCCAAAAGACCATATAAAATCAACAAGATATTGATGTAACTAAATCTTCCTCAGTAAGATTTATGAGGCACTGATATGAGAATGGAAATTGGCTAAGCAGTAACCAGAGATATAAAATCTTCATTTGAGTTTTCAAAGCAGCATTATTTATATGTGTTTTCTATATTAAACTTGAACACTTGCACCAAAACTATATAGTATTATTTAATATTATATAGTATATTATAAATATCTGTATAAAATAAAATTTGCAGTAATTACATGTATATCACATATTTGATACTATAGGTAACATTTTGTCTTCACTGTAAGCTAAAGTCAATTTTATAGGCAACTAAAAATGCATATATCTAAGATAACTGAGTATACATTAAGCAAAAATGTGAAATGGCATTACTGGAGAATCAATAATAAAAATAAATGGACTAAGGGAGACAGTTGATGAGTGTTATTAAAGTTTTACAATCACATTTTATGTTTGTGAAAAAGTAAATTTATGTTTGTGAAAAAAGTATTTTGAAAAAAATACTTCTTTTAACTATAAGATATACATTAAACATGTGTTTTAATGGAGTTTTATATATTGTACCATACAGATTTGTTTAGAATTATGTATTATTCTATTAGCTGAATTCCTTTTTATTTTCTTTTTTTTTCCAGTTTAATCATTTCATGGACATTAGTGTTGCAGAATGAAATAGAAATTATTATTCATTTTAAAGATGTTTAAAGCAATGTTTTAGTATTATTTTTTGTTAATCAGAGTCCATTTATTTTATTCCAAGACTTTGCCATTTGTGTGCAATTAGCAGGAACTAGCTCTATTATTTGATGTTTGTTTATTTGGGTATCTATTTATTTCAAACAAGATTAGGGAGTCCGATAATTACCATTCCATCAATCATGAGTTGACTGTCCTTTGGAAAGTCTTGTGGTAAACATTAGGCAGGAGCCCCAAATTTGATGCAGGTGAGTAATTTTACTGTAATTGTCACTAAACACATTGCAGGCAAAAGGTTAAGCAACAAAGAAAGACATGATTGTTGCCAAGGATGCCATGTTCTGAGGTAATTTATTAAATGCAAAGTCAGTTATTTGCACACATGTCTATTACAGTACTTATGCCATTAAGTAGTTTTCTGTTTCAACTTAAACCTAAAAGCACTTTGTATTTGAATGATAACCCTGTTGTATTGGTTATAAGAATAATGATCACATAATTTAATTTCAAACAGGGATATTTTTGAAAGTGAAAAGAGTTAGTAATAGTAAATAGTGAAACCTGTAACTCTAAACCAGGACTTTCCCAAGCCAACCAAAGATCATTCTAGTTATAAGATGTACTTCAGAAAAGAAGCAAAATTATTGGTATCTGTGCTAGTCTACTTTAGGGTTCTATTATTTTTTTGTCTACCTTTTCCTTTTTGTAAGATATGTTACTCTTTTTTCTAGATTTGATCTCCCCATCAGTACAGATTGTTTTAATTGTCCAAAAAAGATAAATAATCACATGCTCCCTGGCCCCTTTTAATTTCTAGTTTTGCAAAAACAGCTCCAACATGTTGCAAAATGATTCAAATATTTTGGAAATCTTATATCTTGTCTTACATGGATGGCAGCAGACAAAAAGAGAGAGTGTGTGCAGGGAAACTTCCCTTTTTAAAACCATCAGATTTCATGAGATTTATTCACTATCATGAGAATCACATGACAGTGAATAGTCCCCCACAATTCAATAATGATAGTCCCCCACAATTCAATTACCTTTCACTGGTTCCCTCTCACAACATGTGGAAATTGTAGGAGATATAATTCAAGATGAGATTTGGGTGGGGACACAACCAAGCCATATCCTTCTGCCCTGGCTCCTCCCAAATCTTATGTCCTCACATTTTAAAACCAATGCTTCCCAAAGTCCCACAAAGTCTTAACTCATTTCAGCATTAACTCAAAAGTCCACAGTCCAACATCTCATCTGAGACAAGGCAAGTCCCTTCCACCTATGGGTTTATAAAGTCAAAAACAAGTTAGCTTCCTCCTAGATACAATGGGTACAGGTATTGGATAAATACAGCCATTCCAAATAGGAGAAATAGGACAAAATGAAGGGACTACAGATCCCATGTGAGTCCAGTATCTAGGAGGGCAGTCAAATCTTAAAGTCCCAAAATGAACTCCTTTGACTCCATGTCTTACATTCAAGTCATACTGATGCAATAGGCTGGTTCCATGGTTTGGGACAGCTCTGTCCCTGCAGCTTTTCAGGGTACAGCCTCCCTCCTGGCTGCTTTCATGGGCTGGCATTCAGTGTCTGCAGTTTTTCCAGGTGCATGGTGCAAGCTGTCAATGGATCTACCATTCTGAGGTCTAGAGGAGAGTGGCCCTCTTCTTAGAGCTCCGCTGGGTTGTGCCCCAGTTGGGACTCTGTGTGGAGGCTTTGACCTAACGTTTCCCTTCTGCACTGCCCTAGCAGAGGTACTCCATGAGGGCTCTGCCCCTGCAGCAAACTTTTGTCTGGACAGGTGATTTCATACAGCCTCTGAAATCTAGGTAGAAGTTCCCAAATCTCAATTTTTGAATTCTGCGCATCCACAGGTTTAACACCACATAGAAGCTGCCAAGGCTTGGGGCTTGCACCCTCTGAAGCCATGGCCTAAGCTGCACCTTTGCTCCTTTTAGCCATGGCTGGAGAGACTGGGAAACAAGGCATCAAATCCCTAGACTGCACACAGCATGGGGACCCTAGGCTCAGCTCATGAAACCATCTTTACCTCCCTGGACTCCAGGTCTGTGATGAAAGGTGCTGCCATGAAGACCTCTGACATGCCCTGAACACGTTTTCCCCATTGTCCTGGGGATTAACATTTGGCTCCTTATTACTTAGGCAAATTTCTGCAGCCTGGGCTTGAATTTCTCCTCAGAAAATGGGATTTTCTTTTCTATCACATTGTCAGGCTGCAAATTTTCCAAACTTATGCTCTGCTTCCTTTATAAAACTGAATGCCCTTAACAGGACCCAAGTCACCTCTTGAATGCTTTGTTGCTTAGAAATTAATGTTACCAGATGGCCTAAATTACCTCCTTGAAGTTCAAGGTTCCACAGATCTCTAGGGCAGGCACAAAATGCTGCCAGTCTTTTTGCTAAAACAGCAAAATTCACCTTTACTCCCAGTTGCCAACAAGTACCTCCTCTCCATTTGAGACTACCACAGGCTGGATTTTAAAACTTTGGTGGTTTTACCTACTCTCTTAGCTTTAAAAAACACTGATATGCTGATGACTCACACATTTATAACTTCAGCATAGACTCACTATTAAACTATATACTCACATAGCAATTATATGAAAACATCTTTGGATATCTAAGTAAGATGTAAAGCTGAAATGCCCAGAGTGAATTCATCTTCCTTCCTCCATATTATTATCAGCATTTTGGACAAAGCCATTCAACAAGTCTTCAGGAAGTTCCAAACTTTCTCACATTGCCCTGTATTCTTCTCAGCCCTCCAACTATTCCAACCTCTGCCTGTTATTGCTTCCACTTCCAAAGTCGCTTCCACATTTTCGAGTATCTTTTCAGCTGAACTCCACTCTACAAGTACCAATTTGCTGTATTAGTTTCTTTTCATGCTGCTGATAAGGATATAACTGAGACTGGCCAATTTACAATAGAAAGAGATTTAACTGGACTTACAGTTCCATGTGGCTGGGGAAGCCTCACAATCATGGCAGAGGACAAGGAGGAGCAAGTCATGTCATACATGGATGGCAGCAGGCAAAAGAGAGAGCTTGTATGGGAAAACTCTGTTTTTAAAAAACCATCATACATGTGACTTATTCACTCCCAGGAGAATAGCATGAGAAAGACCCACCCCCATGATTCAGTTATCTCCCACTGGGTTCCTTCCACAACATATGGGAATTTTGGGAGATACAATTCAAGATGAGATTTGGGTGAAGACACAGCCAAACAATATCAAGATTGTTTTTTATATTTATTATAAATATCGGTATATATACAAATATAGTAATTTTAAAAAGAGATAGAAATTTAAAATTCTGTCTGTGTTGAATATGATAGAAAAGAGGTTTTATGAAAAGAATACAAAATTTTGTTTCCATACAAATGCAAATATAATGTGAAAACAATCCAAAAATTAGAAAATAAAACCAATAACAAATATGAAAATACATTATTGGAAATGGATCTTAGGACAATGGTTACATCAATTTAAAAATCTATGTATAAGAGATAAAACACCCTGCTGACAAAGCTCTATGATATGTTCCTACATTTAATTCAGGCTATTTCAAGAGAAAAAAAACCAGATAAATGCATACATATAAATATAAATACATATTTTTCAAAAAATATAATGTATCCATAATTTTAAACTTGCTGATCTGTTGGTCACTAACTTTTATACTCAAAGTTAAAAGATGGAAGCAGCATTAATTATCTGAGTTAGTGCTTATAAACATAAATGTAAAACATTAGATACATGGTTAAATAAGATACCATAGTAATTATTTATTTGAATATATGTATATTGGTACCATCCAAAATCAACCTATTACATAATCATCATTAATACTGTAGGGAATGGCGTTTTTCAAATAGCTATGATAATTTCCTCTGAGAATGAGGCCTAAAACAAATATTCTTTGGTAATGAAAAATCATGTTCTATGGCAATTCTGCAAGATCACAGTACTGCCTTAACAGAATGGGAATCAATCAACACAGAGGGAGACTAGAAAACAGTTCAGGCTCACAGTTTATCTCAGAGCTTTACTTATTTGAAGAAATCCCTGTAGTTCTGCTTCATACATTTTGCCAGGGAAAGACACCAAAGGCAGAATACAGATCTTTCTGCCACTTGCTGAAGTTCTGTTCCCTATGGTACACTCATTCCTTTGGTGGTTTTACCGTCTCTCTTAGCTTTATACACCACTGATATGCTGATGACTCCCACATTTATAACTTCAGTATAGACTCACTATTGAACTATACACTCACATAGAATTGTATGAAAACATCTTTTGGATGCCTAAGTAAGACTTAAAGCTCAAATGTCCAGAATGAATTCATCTTCCTTCCCCCAAGATCATATCCACTAGCAACATTGTACATCCAGGGAAAGGATTTTATTCCAATTATTGAGAAGTCAAACCTTGGATTAACTCTCAGTACTGGCTAGATAATTTGTGGCACTCAGTGTACCATGAAAATGCAGAAATGGGCCCTTATTTAAAAGTTATTAAGAATTCCAAGATGGTGACAACAAAGCATTAAGCCACACACTGGAGCCTTCTGCACACAGTATATCATGTGAAGGCACAGGTCACACACCCCAGACACAGGAAAGATTAGTCTTTGGCTTTTTTGCCCCTTACATACACCATATACATAGCCACTTAGATACAAACAAACAAAGAAAAACCAAAAACTCACACAAAAACACAACAGTGTGATGGCTGTGTGTGAATATTTATTCAGAATTTGCCACTTACCACAACAGTCTCAGAAGACATCTGGTGCTAATCATCATTAGTTCTCATCTGAGTTAAGACTAGGGATCATAAATGGTCTTTGGGTTTTGGCCCTTTCTTGAGTGACCCTTTGGAATTCGATCTCATCACTTCACTGCTCAAAGTCTTCCAATATCTTTCTAGTTCTCAAGGCGAAACCACTGAAGACCTGTGTAGACTGTCATGCCATGATCTTCTCCCTCTGCTCTCCTTTGCCTCATACCTCAAGAAACTTCATCTTCCACCACTGCCTCCTGCTCCTCCCACCACACTGACTGCAGGCCTCTTACATCAGCCCATGGGGCTCACTCCCAGCTCCCAGCGTTTCGTTGGCTGCATTCTCTACTCTCCATGTTCTGCCTTAATGTGTCTGTGGTCACCCTCTGTATTAGTACATTTTCTTGCTGCTATGAAGAAATACCCAAGACTGGATAGTTTATAAATAAAAGAGGTTTAATTGACTCTCAGTTCCATATGTCTGGGAAAGCTTCAGATACTTACAATCATGGTAGAAAGCAAATCTTCACAGGGTGGCAGGAGAGAGAAGAAAGAGCTGAACGAAGTGGGAAGCCCCATATAAAACCATCAGATCTCATGAGAACTTATTCACTATCACAAGAATAGCATGGGGAAAACTGCCCCCATGATTCAATTACCTCCCTCCATAAACACATGCGGTTTATGGGAACTATAATTCAAAATGAGATTTGGTGGGGAAACAACCAAGCCATATCAGTCTGCCCTTGCCCCACCCAAATCTCATATCCTTACATAAATTTCAAAACACAATTAAGCCTTCCCAACAGACCCAACTTAGCTTATTCCAGCACTAACCCAAAAGCCAAGTCCAAAGTCTCATCTGAGACAAGACAAGTTATTTCCACCTGTGAGCCTGTAAAATCAAAAGCAAGTTAGTTACTTCTTAGATACAATGAGGATACAGACATTGGGTAAATATACCTGCTCCACATGGGAGTAATTGCCCAAAACAAAGGTGATACAGGCCCCATGCAAGTCCAAAATCCAATTAAGAAGTAATTAAATTTTAAAGCTCTAAAATAATCTCCTTTGACTGCCTGTCTCACGCTGAGGTCATCTAATGCAAAAGGTAAGTTCCCACGGTCTTGGGCAGCTCTGCTCTTGTGGCTTTGCAGGGGACAGCTCCTCTTCAGGCTACTTTAACTGGCTGGTGTTAAGTTCCTGTGGTTTTTCCAGGCTCATGGGTGCAAACTGTGGTGGATCTAACATTCTGGGGTCTGGAGGATCGTGACTCTCTTCTCGTAGCTCCACTAGACAGTGCAACAGTGTGGATCTATGTGGGTGCTCCAACCCCACATTTCCCTTCTTCACTGCCCAATCAGAGGTTCTCCATGAGAGTTCCACCCCGGCAGCAAATTTCAGCCTGGACATCCAGCCTTTTCCATACATCTGAAATCTAAGCAAGGGTTCCCAAATCTCAATTCTTGACTTTTCTGTACCTGTAAGCTCAACACATGGAAGCTGCCAAGGCCATGGCATGAAGCCATGCCCTGATCTGTACCATGACTCATTTTAGCCACAGAGAGAGAGGCTGAGATGCAGGGCACCAAGTCACTAGGGTGCACACAAGGGGGCCCTGGAAACCAGTTTTTCCCTCTAGGCCTCCTGGCCTGTGGTGGGAGGGGCTTCTGTAAAAGTCTCCAACATGCCCTGGAGAAAATTTTAATTCTTGTCTTCTGTGCATCAATAGGCCCATTACCACATGTAATCTGCCAAGGGTTGGGGCTTTCACCGTCTGAAGCAACAGCCTGAGCTCTACATTGGCCCCTTTTAGTCATGCCTGGAATGGCTGAGATGGAGGGCACCAACTTCCAATGCTGCACAAAGCAGCAAGGCCCGAAGCCAGACCCATGAAACCATTTTTCCCTCCTAGGCCTCCCAGCTTATAATGTGAATGGCTGCTGTGGAGACCTCTGATATGCCCTGGAGACATTTTCCCCATTGTCATGGTGGCTAACATTTGCCTCCTCATTACTTATGCAAATTTCTGTCAGGCAGCAATTTTTTCAAACTTTTATGCTCTGCTTCCTCCTGAATGCTTTGCTGTTTAGAGATTTCTTCTCCCAGTTACCCAACATCATCTCCCTCAAGTTCAAATTTCCACAGATATCCAGGGCAGGGGCAAAATGCCACCAGTCTCTTTGCTAAAGCATAGCAAGGGTCACCTTTGCTTCAGTTCCCAACAAGTTCCTTATCTCCATCTGAAGCCACCTCAGCTTGG
Organism: Saguinus oedipus; assembly: GCA_031835075.1. Classification (NCBI taxonomy): domain Eukaryota; kingdom Metazoa; phylum Chordata; class Mammalia; order Primates; family Cebidae; genus Saguinus; species Saguinus oedipus. The sequence goes on along the minus strand of CM063169.1, from coordinate 10,712,327 downwards.
ACTTCATTGTCTACATTACTATTAGCATTTTGGTCAAAGCCATCCCACAAGTCTCTAATAAGTTTAAAATTTCCCACATCTTTCCATCTTCTGAGTCCTGCAAGATGCTAGGAAGTTCCAAACATTCCCACATCCTTCTTTCTTCTTCTGAGCCCTCCAAACTGTTCCATCCTCTGTCTGTTACTTAGTTCCAAACTCAATTCCACATTTTCAGGTATACGTATAATGGCACTACACACTACCAGTACCAGTTTTCTGTAGTAGTTCTCATGCTGCTATGAAGAAAATACCCAAGACTGGGTAGTTTATAAAGAAAAGAGGTTTAATTGACTTACAGTTCCACATGGCTGAGGAGGCCTCAGGAAACTTACAATCATGGTGGAAGGCATCTCTTCATAGGGCAGCAGGAAAGAGAAGAATTAGACCAAGCGAAGGGGGAAGCCTCTTATAAAACTATCAACTCTCATGAGAACTCACTATCATGATAAATAGCATGGGGGAAACCACATCCACAATTTAATTACTTCCTACCAGTCCTTTCCCATGACATGTGGGGCTTAATGGGAACTGCAATTCAAGATGAAATTTGGGTGTAGACACAGCCAAACCATATCATCCCCTTATCTTCAAGTTCAAAGGCAGTGTTTTGCTTCCTAATGAACTCAACCCAAAACCCTATTTAATATTTGAATCACCTGCCTCGCTTTTTGTAGCTTTATCTCGTTCTGGGTTTTCTTCTCCTGAGAACTGGCCTGTGTTTGTGGATCAGCCTTTATGTGTCTCCTGAGCAAGGTGCCTCAGACTCAGCACTGACAGTGCTGCAAAGCTTCAGTGCCCAACTGGCACACTGATTAGTGAACCACTACTCCACAGACCCACCAGGAAGACTCTGGGGCTTCTTCATGGAAATTGTGAATAAAACTATATACTTCATCTGGCAAATATTTTGGCTATCCCAAAATAGAAATTTAGTGTGGCATACATAACTTGTGTGTTATTTCATGCTGTTCTGTCAAACACACAGAGTAGTCACACTTCCCAGTGGCAGTGTAGCAACCTCAGGCTAACTGTTGAAAACTGGAGGAAGCCCCCTAGTGAGATGGCAGAGATGCATAAACTGCCTGGATCTTTGAGTCTCTACCTAAAGGCTGATGTTTGGAGAATATCCAAATCCACAGCACATTTTTCATGATCAAGGATGTGAGCTTTCTGTGATAAGCCACTGAGATGTTTGTGTTTCTCACTTCGGGGTAGCTTAGTCTTTTCTGCCTAATATAGTGATGTATACAGTGATACATAGTTAACATTTTACAGGATATTCTGATCAATAATTAACATGAATATTATTAATTTGAATATATATAATTATGTACAATATATGATAATCTGTATCTTATCTATCTCTGTCTATAGAGATATAGATGTATAGTGCTAAAGGAACGTAGTCATGCTAATCTTCTAAAGACATTACCTATACATATATAGATAGATAGATCTACTGTCTATAGAGAGATAAATAATGCCTATAGAACATTTTCATGGCTATGTTCCTTTAGCACTTTTGTTTTAAAAAATAGAAAAGAGATATAAAAAGTTTTAAAATAAAAATAGAATTTTCATTATTATTTCAGTGGAGACTTTGAGACTTTTATGTGTCCATTGTCCACATAATTTTTAAATTTTAAATACAGTGAATAATTTAAAAATATCACTTTTATTTAAACACAAATATGTTCAAAGGCAGTTATAATTATTTCCATTTATTTTGCAGACATTTTACAAGTTTTATTTGCCTATTGAAGCACCTTCTAAAATGTTTGTCTTAATATTTGTGGTATAAGAAAGCATTTTCTATTTTTCTCACTTTTCTCTCTCTTTGTCACTTTCTTTCTGTCTCTGTTACACATTCACCTTTTCCAAAATAAAAAAAAAAAATATGAGAGTGACAGTTTTGGTAACATCCACTTAGAATTTAATGAAAGAGATTGAGAAGATGGAGAGGTGTTCAGGTCGTTATTAGAGGCAGAATGAAGTCAATTTTCTTGTGAAGTGAAAGAAAAGGACAGGAGAAAAGGAGGGAGAGGGTGAGAAGACAGTGAATCCCTGCAGTGCCTGCCCTTGAGTTGTCCACTAAACACCAGGCAAGGGCAAGAGGAGACTTCTTGAAGCAAGGAGCCATGATTTCACTTGTTGCAGAAGGCAGCCAGTCCTCTAGATAAGTGAGACTCTACTTAGCTGAGGAGCACGGCTTCTCTTCCAAGAAATGTATTGATGAGTATGGTGATGCCACTGTGTAAATTTTAGTTTTGATTTTTATTTCTTCAGTATTGTAAAATCATTTTTATTAAGGAAAAACTTTAGCATTAGTTATTTTAAGCTTTATTCTGGATTTTTTATAATGTAAGGCTCCAATATTTTTGTATATAGCAATTGTATAGGCATTTTGTGGTTTCTCTGTGAATTATAGTTAATTCACAATGTCTCAGCAAGGAATCAAAACACATTCACCAATATAATTATGTGTGTCAACAAATACAGACCTGGAAGGATTAATTGATCTCCCCAAAGTCACCCAGCAGTTATCAATGTCAGAGGCTGGAGGTCTGCTGAGAACACTGACACCAGTCAATTGTTAGTTTTCCTGCTCTGTGACCCATCCATCTCTTTATTCTTAGCTAATTTGAGAAATACTTTTGATCAAACTAAATATTTTATCTGGCAAGAAGCAGCATGACATATCAAGATCATCCTATTTCCACTTGAAGATACCCATTTCTCTATTTTCTTCTTCCCCCTTGTTCAGTCCGTCAGAAACAATGTGTCTTATAGCTATCATTTTTAATAATCTGATGACTTTTCATGTGATTGTACTCTGTGCTACTTCTTAGCCTAGGAACTGAGTTATGATTAGACTTTAATAAAGTTATATTTAGGATGAACTCAAGAGATTTTAAGTTAATGCAATGTTTCAATCGATAAGAAAAAAATATTAGGGTTCTAAATAATATGTAGCCCACATTTCCCACTCTGGGAAATGTACAATACTATTCAGAAGTCTACCTTATACAAATCTAAATCAATTTATGGAATCAGTAAAGGTCTAGAGTGAGTCCCCAGGGCAAATATTTTGTACAAAATCTTGGGGGAGTGTAGGTGACCCCATAGGGTGACCTAACATGGAGCAGCTGTGGTCCACATTGCATGTTTATAAATAGCATGTAGATTGCTGATTAAAATTCTCAGCATTTAGAGTGAAATTCAGAACAGAGAAATTCAGTAACTCAACTTCATAGAAGATGAGACGGATACATAAAAATATTTCACACCTTTTAAATGAATTTATATAGAATATAACAGGGATAATATCAAATTACTATATAAAATTATGCAATTATTCAGGAAAAAGTTTTTTTTGTCATCTGTGACTCTTACAGTATAAATTCCAAGAACACATACACATAATATTATGAAACTATAAATGTTATATTATGAAAATGTAAATAGCCTATATTTTTATATAGAATCTCTCACAAATTTTTAGTTATTGAATTTACAATTTTGTATATTTGCAGAGATAGCTCCTTTTACTACCATAAAGGCAGGTCTTCATGAGCATTTCAATATTATATGTAAAGCCATCAACATTTCTGTAATAAACTCAAATGCTTTAAAATATTGATTTTAGATAAATAGATTAATATTTAATGTATCACATTAAATTTGACATAGCTAGGGATCAAAGTTTAAATGCAGGTTATCTAAGTTAACACTGACAGCAAGAGTGGGGATGTTCATTAAGGATACCAACGTTTCAAAAGATGAATAAATTTTCTATTTCTAGGGAGAAAAATAAAATACCTTACTTTTCAAGTGCACACATTTGTAATGTAAATGGTTCAATTTGGACATTTTTTTGAGCCACAGAGATACCAAGAATGTATACCACTGTGTAGCTGCTTGTTAGTGGTTGTGGTCATAGGATAATGATTACTTCTAATCGAAAATGAAGGTATAGATATATTAGTCTGTTTTCACAGTGCTGATGAAGACATAACCACGACTGGGAAGAAAAAGAGGTTTAATTGGACTTACAGTTCCACATGGCTGGGGAGGCCTCAGAAACATGGCAGGAGGCAAAAGGCACTTCTTACCTGGTGGCAGCAAGAGAAAACGAGGAAGAAGCAAAAGTGGAAACCCCTGATAAACCCATAAGATCTCATGAGACTTATTCGCCACCACAAGAACAGGATGAGAAAGACCAGCCCCATGATTCAGTTACCTCCCCCTGGGTCCCTCCCACATGTGAGATTTCTGGGAGCTACAATTCAAGTTGAGATTTGGGTGGGGACACAGCCAAACCATATCATTCTGCCCCTGGCCCCTCCAAATCTCATGTCCTCATATTTCAAAACCAATCATGTCTTCCCAACAGTCCCACAAAGTCTTAACTCATTTCTGCATTAACCCAAAAGTTCACGTCCAAAGTCTCATCTAAGAAAGTGTAAGTCCCTTCTACCTATGAGGCTGTAAAATCAAAAGCAAGTTAGTTACTTCCTAGATACAATGGGAGTACAGGTATTTGGTAAATGCACTTGTTCCAAATGACAGGAATCAGCCAAAACCAGGATACTACAGGACCCATGCAGGTCCAAAATCCAGTGGATCCGTCAAATTTTAAAGCTACAAAATGATCTCCTTTGACTCCAGTTCTCACATTCAGCTCCTGCTGTTGCAAGAGATGGGTTACCATGGTTTTGGGCAGCTCTGCCCCAGGGCTTTGCAGGGTACAGCTTCCCTTCCAACTGCTTTGATGGCTGACATTGAGAGTCTGTGGCTTTTCCAGGTGCAGGGTGCAAGCTGTCAGTGGATCTACTATTTTTGGGTGGAGGATGGTGCAGCTTCTCACAGATCCACTAGGCAGTATTCAGCAGGGACTCTGTGTGGGGGCTCCAACCCTACATTTTGCTTCTGCACTGCCCTAGCAGAGATTCTCCATGAGGTCCCTGTCCCTGCAGAAAACTTTGCCAATGGCATGCAGGTGTTTGTATACATCTTCTGAAATCTAGGCAGAGGTTCCCAAACCTCAGTTCTTGACTTCTGTATACCCACAGGCTCAATACCACGTGGAAGCTGCTGGGGCTTGAGGCTTCCACACTCTGAAGTCACAGCCTGAGCTGTATGTTGCAGCATCTGTGTGGGCACCACGTCCTTAGGCTGCACATGGCAGAGACCCTGGGACTGGCCCACTAAACCACTTTTTCTTCCTGGGCCCCCAGACCTGTGATTGGTGGGACTGCCAGGAAAGTCTCTGACATGGCACGGAGACATTTTCCCCATGGTCTTGGGGATTAACATTAGGTTCCTTGCTTTTATGCAAATTTTTCTAGCTGGTTTGAATTTCTCCCCAAAAATAGGTTTTTCTTTTCTTTTTTTATTTATTTATTTTTTAAATTGCACTTTAGGTATTGGGGTACATGTGAAAAACATGCAAGAGAGTTGCATAGGTACACATGTAGCAGTGTGATTTGCTGCCTTCCTCCCCATCACCTATATCTGGCATTTCTCCCCATGCTATCTCTCCCCAACTCCCCACCCTCTGCTGTCCCTCCCCTATTCCCCCCAACAGACCCCAGTGTGTAGTGCTCCCCTCCATGTGTCCATGTGTTCTCATTGTTCAACACCTGCCTGTGAGTGAGAACATGCAGTATTGAATTTTCTGTTCTTGTGTCAGTTTGCTGAGAATGATGGTCTCCGGGTTCATCCATGTCCTTACAAAGGACACAAACTCATCATTTTTGATGGCTGCATATATTCCATGGTGTATATTTGCCATATTTTCCCTGTCCAGTCTGTGATTGATGGGCATTTGGGTTGGTTCCAGGTCTTTGCTATTGTAAACAGTGCTGCAATGAACATTCATGTGCATATGTCCTTATAGTAGAACGGTTTATAATCCTTTGGATATATACCCAGTAATGGGATTGCTAGGTCAAATGGAATTTCTATTTCTAGATCCTTGAGGAATCACCACACTGACTTCCACAATGGTTGAATTAATTTACACTCCCACCAGCAGTGTAAAAGTGTTCCTATTTTTCCACATCCTCTCTAACATCTGTTGTCTCCAAATTTTTTAATGATTGCCATTCTAACTGGTGTGAGATGGTATCTCAATGTAGTTTTGATTTGCATTTCTCTAATGACCAGTGATGATGAGCATTTTTTCATATTTGTTGGCCTCATGTATTTCTTCTTTTGTAAAGTGTCTGTTCATATCCTTTGCCCACTTTTGAATGGCCTTGTTTATTTTTTTCTTGTAAATCTGTTTTAGTTTTTTGTAAATTCTGGATATCAGTCCTTTGTCAGATGGGCAAACTGCAAAAATTTTTTTCCATTCTGTTGGTTGCTGATTCACTCTAATGACTGTTTCTTTTGTTGTGCAGAAGCTATGGAGTTTGATTAGGTCCCATTTGTCTATTTTGGCTTTTGTTGCCAATGCTTTTGGTGTTTTGGTCATGAAGTCCTTGCCTACTTCTATGTCCTGAATGGTTTTGCCTAGATTTTCTTCTAGAGTTTTTATGGTGTTAAGTCTTATATTTAAGTCTTTAATCCATCTGGAGTTAATTTTAGTGTAAGGTGTCAGGAAGGGGTCCAGTTTCTGCTTTCTGCACATAGCTAGCCAGTTTTCCCAACACCATTTATAAAACAGGGAATCCTTTCTATCACATAGTCAGGCTGCAAATTTCCCACACTTTTATACTCTGCTTCTCTTATAAAACTGAATGTCTGTAACAGTACCCTAGTCGCCTCTTGAATGCCTTGTGGACTAGAAATTTCTTCCACCAGATAACCTAAATCATCTTTCTCAAGGTCAAAATTCCACAATCTCTAGGGCAGGGGCAAAGTGCCACCAGTCTCTTGGCTAAAACAGTAAGAGTCACCTTTGTTCCAGTTCCCAACAAGTTACTCATCGCGATCTGAGACCACCTTGGCCTGGAACTTATTGTCGATATCGGTATCAGCATATTTGGCAAAGCCAATCAACAGGTCTCTAGGAAGTTCCAAACTTTCCCACATTTTGCTTTCTTCTTCCGAGCGCTTCAAACTGTTCCCATCCCTGCCTGTTAGCCAGTACAAAAGTCGCTTCCACAGTTTCAGGGTTTTTTTTTTTCAGCAACGCCACACTCTACTGGTACCAAATTACTGTAGTGGTCAATTTTCATGTTGCTTATAAGGACATACCGAAGACTGGGAAGAAAAAAAAAGGTTTAATTGGACTTACAGTTCCACATGGCTGGGGAGGCCTCAGAATCATGGAGGGAGGCAAAAGGCACTTCTTATATGGCAGCAGCAAGAGAAAATGAGAAAGAAGCAAAAGTGGAAACCCCTGGTAAACCCATCAGATCTCATGAGACTTATCCAACTATCATGAGACTAGGATGGAAAAGACCAGCCCCTATTATTCAGTTACCTTCCCTTGGGTCCCTCCCACAACATGTGGGAATTCTGGGAGCTATAATTTAAGTTGAGCTTTGGATGGGGACACAGCCAAACCATATCAATGGGTTTTAGTGTTTACCTCCTAGTGCTATTCTGCAGTTCCTTCTCCCCTCCCCAAAAATGGGAAGGTCAAGGAGCAACTGGTAATTACTTTACTTATACATGGCTTTTCACTCAAAACAGCAAGACAAATAACATTGCTTACTATGTCAATGAGAAACAACACTGTGTTTGCTGAGGGAAGTCTGCCTCCAAGTCTCTTGCAAGGTAAACTGGGACAGGAAGGGAGCATAAAGCAAGGCAGCATCCTGATCGAGCTCTGAGACTTAATTCAAAGCATCTAATGACACCACGAACAACAAAAGCACATTGAGAGTGGTGTATGGGCTGGAGATAGTCATTGGGTTTGAATTACAGCAACATCACTCTTATAGAACATGGTTTGTGAGTCTCAACACAGCTGAGTTGATTGTAACATGAAACCTTATCAATATGCTTTGAGAGTATAAAACCATTTACTATAGAGCAGGAGATATTTATAGCATGTGAAAGGCGATGCCAGGAAGGAAATGAGATGGAATATATGTCTATATGACGGAGAGCCCCTTAACTCTTTTTCTTAGTACAGTGTAAGTTATCTTTAACCACATTGAAATACCGGCATTGTGGTACGTAGAATGGGAGAAAAGACAACTGTGGCCTAAATTAACAACAATGGAATTTGGCTACTGTGAATGAGTGGGCATAGAACTAAGATCCTCGAAAAGCCACTTTGAAAACTGCCCCATATATCTTGTTGTTATCAACAAGATATTGATGTGAATGAAGTGGACAGAAGACTTGGATTGCTGCAAAATTCAGTTCTCCTTGTGCCTCACTGCTGCCCTGCTCCATCTGTTAGAAGCAGGGATGTTCATTTGCTCACACAAATATTTCATCTCCTGAAAAAAATACATGCTTCAAATGCACTCAGTGAAGATAGGAAAAGATGTAACCTAAATAACTATACCTTGTGCATCGTTAATACTAACACTCCATGATAAATGGGCTAAGGGTTACTTTTGTGTATCAGTTAGGATCGCAGCCACCACCAGCGAGACAAACCCTGACTTGCAGTAAGTTAAAATACATGTGACTGTTTTCATGCCCAGGCCTGAGTGAAGCAGTGCGAAGAAGGTGCCGCTGATAAGGGATGCCGTCCAGGAGCCAGAGTGCCGCTCTCCGCCAGTTCTTTGTGTTTCCTGCCAAAATTCCAGGGTCATCCCTGAGTTCCTGACAGAGAGGGCTTGGATGGCTTGGAAGGCCTTCCTTCCACTGAACTTTCTATTTGGAAAGGGACATTCCTCCCACGAAACTTCCATTAATAAATTATTGGCCAAAATTTAATCAAATGACCCTGCCTGCCCAGAGAGTGGCTAGAAGTACTTTGTATTTAGATTTCTAGATTTTCGGTAGGGAATGGGCAAGAAATAATGCATTTGAGAACAGATACTATGTAAGGGAAATTGCAGTATTTGCCACTCTGAATGTGATTTTAAAACCTAGACAAATTTAATAACTTTTTGAAAACTACTTTTGGATGCTATCCATTAAAGTCAAAATATCAGCCAAAGGGTAAAAAATTTAACTATGAGATGAATTCTGGAGAACGAATATACAGCATGATGACTATAGTTAAAATAATGCATTGTATACTTGAAATGTGTTCAGAGAGCAGATCTTGTGTTCTTACGACACATGAGAACATGGTAGCTATGTGAGATGATGGATGTGTTAATTAATTAGTTTGATTATAATAATCACTTCGCAATGTATACCCACATCAAAAACATCATGTTGTGTGCCCTAAATATACGCAATCATATGCATATATATTTTTATTCAGAAGATACTAGGGTGAAAAGATACCAGTGTATGTTAAAATAGTTTGTTTCAAAGTTATTCTTTGAATCTTCTGAAAGCCATACTTTTTTCACAACTGTCTTTCTGTGTGCCCTCTTTCCCAATAGCCGAGGTAATTTATATAGTTGGTCTGTATAAATTAGAAAAAAAAGTTTGATGTGGAAATAATAAATTAAAAAAAATGGTGGATTTAGATTTGGAAAACAAAATCCACCATAAATGATAAAAATAAAGAGTAACAATTTATATTCTTAAACGTGATTGGTTATAAAATGTGGCTGTTACCCAAACCAAACTGATTAAAAGTCCTTAGGTTTTAGAACAAATATGCATTAACAGAGTCTATTCAGACAAGTAAATGGATAAATGTATTATATGTATCACGTGCATTATATATATAATATAAAAATAATCTCATATTAATATATGTATCACGTGCATTATATATATAATATAAAAATAATCTCATATCCATCTATGCATCTATCTATCTATCTACTGATCTATCTATAAATCTGTAATAGTGGTTTCCTAGAAATGTTTGGATATGTTTGTTGTAACTTGTATTACTTGTTAGCACTAAGAGGATAAATATAGCCTCATAGATTTGCCATGACTGGCAAGGTGGTCGGGTCCCTGGTCAGTGCTCTTTCTTCCTTCAGTTTTTGAAGAGCTCACACAGAGATTAAGACATATGTTCCATCCAACTGTGATCTACAGAGGTTATCATTGCTTTTGGACTCTCTGTGATCACAAGCTCAGATAAGGCAGACATGCATGGGCAGTGCCAAATCCTGGTATTATGGCCCAGCTATTGTTAACAGAGTGCAAGTCATGGATAATATACCAATATTCATCCATTTTATTTAGGAAAAAAAAAGATGTTTAGACTAAGAAATTCATCTGATGGTTTGAAGATATGTCATAGCTGAAATGAGGCATCACCAGCTTATAGTTATAGAGTAAGGTTCTATTTCATAATTATTCAATTTGATGCTATTTTGAGTTTCTATGCCATGATGATCCATTACTTCCTGGGCTTCTTAATGAGTATCTTTTTCAGGCATGTCCAAAGTCATCTAGAATTGCTTACAGATTCAAAGGGTTAAAGCACACTATTAATATCAGACAATTTGTTAGTCCACCACAGAGCTCTTTTCTCCACTAAAGTAGAAAGCCAACCTCTAATCTATACAATTTCTTTACACTACTGATATTGCTAAACAGAGCATTACCAATGGCTGTTAAATGAAGGCATTTTCTACCATTGTCCATTTATTCACGGTCCCCTCAAAATTTCCTGCTCTACCATTTGACTCCAAGCAGGAACATAGCCCTTTTCATTATGTAATCCAAAGCTTCACTGAGATATATTTCAGCACCAAAAAAAAAAAAAAAAGATATTTTTAATTTCTTTTTTCCCATCTAAAAGCCTCAATGAAAATCACATGAGTCTGGAACAAATTTTTCTTTTCAGAATCATTTACCATTTCTTCAAAAATAAAACCAAGGCTGGGTGTGGTGGCTCACATCTGTAATCTCAGCAATTTGGAAGGCCGAGGACTCTAGGAGGATCCCTAGACCAGGAGTTTGAGACCAGCCTGGCCAACACTGTGAGACCCTATCTCTACAAAAAATACAAAAACAAATAAATAGCTGGGTGTGGCAGCCTGCATGCACTTGGGAGGCTGAGGTGGGAAGATTGCTTGAGCCTGGGTGATTGACTCTGCAACAAGCTATATCAGAGCCACTGCACTCCAGCCTGGGCAACAAAACAAACAAAAAAATAACAAATTAAATACATACCACTTCCTATTACTAAAAAGAATGCTTAATATTTTTGTATAACTGTCTCTTACTATATTCTTCAAAAACAGTATGTATCTGCCTTATACTTAGATAAGAACATATCCTCATACATTCACATGTACAGAGAGACATACACACATACAATTTACACCTCACTGATAAAAGTTTTACTGCCAAAAAGTACTGCATATGACAGTTCACTGTGAAATACACACACATGGCTCCATAGACACCGGCTGTTCTGCCTCCAGCACTCTGACCTCCCCTGTGAGTAGTGTTGATTCCAGCCTCCCTGCCATGCGGTGGATAGGCCAGACACACCCCATCTAAAGCCTTTGTAGACCCAGTCTCTGACAAGAACACACTCCCTGAGATGCCTGTGTGGTTCCATTCCTCAGCTCTGTATCTGTGCTCACTGTCCCTATTTCCATAGACTACCTGGTAACCTTATTTAATACTATAGCTCATTCCTTCTCATTGCACTCCTGATACTGCCATGTTAACTTGCTCTAACTTTCTATAGCACTCATCATCTTATCAATGAATCTGTAATTGATTTATTAGGCTTATTATTTCTCATTTGCCTCTTCTCTCACCCCAACGTAAGCTATTCTCTTTGTTTTGTCCTCTGATGTAGCCACAGCACCCTGAATAGCGACAGGCCTATCGTTAATGAATGAATGAATGAATGAAAAAAAGTCCTCATGGTCCATTCTCACTGTTGTCTATTTCATAAGTTTTCATCAAGATCCTTCACTACAAAGAAAGGAAGCCCACCATTGCATTGCATGTGTTTTCATCTGCTGATTCCATGCCTGACGGTGATGAGGTTTATCTGATGTAAGTGATTCAGTGTAGGTCAGGTCCTAGAACAATTTGCCTGATATTAGATGCATCCAAGGAAGGTTACTTAGGTGCATCTAATAAATCCAACCCACACACCTTCCAAGCAATGCTCAGAGCAAGGAGCAGGCAGCAATGGCCAGTGAAAGAGAGGGATTTTCAGAGCAACTGGAACAAGTGGGTGGGATAGGGCATTTTTCAGAAGCGACATTCACAGGGAATTCAACATTGTGCAGGGCACATCCTGTTAAACCACACCCACCTCGGATCCACCCTTTGCCACTTTCCAACCACTGGGTCCTTGGGCAAATATTTACATCTTCTAAGCCTCAAATATCTTTCCTATAAAATGTATCTCTATTTTATAAGTCACTTTGAACATACTGTCAGCCTGGAACAAGTAAAATACTAAGTCATTGTAAATGCTAAGCTACTGATACTGTTTTTGCAAGTGAAATGAAAGTGCGAAAGTGCTTTTAAGAAAGCAGTTCTATACAGGAGTTGGAAAATGACTACTTTTCAGATAGAAAAAGGCCAATGTCAAAGTTAGTTTTCATAATGTACTTCAGCATTTAAAAGGGAATTCTTAAGTCAAAATGGAGGCTTAATTATTTCAGCACTCAGCATAATGCACTTCCTGGCCTGTCTGCAGTGTTGTTTTGTTTTAGAATCTAAAGTAATTTGGGAAACTATTATGTCGTTGTCAAATAATTTATTTTTCTTTTATCGTCTCCAGATTAGGTTGAGTTGCTCTTTGTGTAGAAGGCTGACGTATCATCATTAAATCCATCCAGTCATTCACAGGTCACAGACCATGTGAGGAAAGTGGAGGTGGAAAAGGCTCTTTTATAAAAGTCACACTCTGGAAAAAAAAAATACAACTGGAGGTAAGCGTCACAGTGCAGTGACAGGGATGTTAGTTTGGCAGGATTGCAAGTCCTATAACTGTGTGCACCTGCGCCAATTACAGTTCTCATCTAGGAAACAAGAGAAAACACAAGGAGGCGTTTCAGTTAAATTTACAGCACAAGAGGAAATGGCCTTTTATATGCATTGCACTTACTGTAAACGAATTCTCCTCGTACATGACCTTACCTATATTGTGCTCTTGTAAGTTGTAAGAAAAAACGGTCACAGAAATCATTAGAGGAAGGTAAACCAAAATTTAAAAATTTGTGTTGAATTTTAGCTGTATACTTTTAAAGTTTTATTGTACAAATTATTTCAAACACATGAAAAAGCAGAAAGAATATGTTAACAGATGCCCATACGGTTTTAACTCAGATAAAAATAAAGGTAAACCTGTGCGGCAATTACCTCAGCTTTTTAAATGCAATTACATCTTTGGAAGTTCATTTGTTTCCACTTCCTTCCCTTCCTTTTTAGAGGTAACTTCTATTCTTATGTTTATTTTTATCTTTGTCTTTATTGATTGTTGATATCTAGAAAAATGTGTAGTATTTTTATCTTTTAAAATATAAACACTGTTGTAATGTGAGTATCTTGTTGCAGCCTGCTTCTGCAATCCATCTTGTTTTTAAAATTTATTCATTTGGTTACATAAAAATCAAGGTTCACACATTTTAGCTGCTTTTCTTTGTTACAATTTATAGCAAATCATCCATTCACTCTCCTAATTTCCAAGTTGGTATTAATGTAAATTATACCCTAGAAATAACACTTAGATACTTCACATTCTGCATATGGAGGATGACTTTTGTGGTATGTAATTCTAAAAGTGGAATTGTTGAATTTTCAACTTTTTCCAATATTGCCAAATTTCTCTCCAAAGTGGCTTTAGCAAATTATACATGCACTAACAACATACGAGTTTCTACATCTCTGTATCTCCACCCAGTCTTGAAATTATCACACTTAACATTCTACTTATTAGCTTATTACTTATTAGTCACAATACTGTTTTAATTTACACTTTTTCGATTATAAGTGAGGTTGGCATCATATTTTACATACTTTGTGGAAAAAAATAAATTGTGTTTATGTCTTGCATACAAAGGTATTGAGAGCTTTAAAACTCCAATGTGTATTACCTTGATTAGGAAGTTATCTTACATGTGGATAGTAATAGGTGTATGTTGTAATATACTTGGAAATAAAATACATTTCATATTGCTAAGTAAGTCAAAGTGCCCATTATATTATCACACTAAATATTCTTTAGATAGGTTAATGTCCTTTTATCCTTATATGCATTGCGATGTTAAGACTATATTATTTTTATTTTTCACTTATGTATCATAGATATTATAACGTTATTTAAATGGTTTTTAAGAACTGTATAATAGCTATGTAAGATTCCATTAAGACAATATGATGTAATTCTCAACCATTCATCTATTGTTGAAAGAAGGTGAATCCAGGTTTGATATCAGAGGCTTTTATTGACTGGTAAAATTATGATTATTTTCACTTCACATTTTTTTAAAGGAAGAAACAAAGCAAAGGAAACCAGAAAAGAAGTACAGAGGGTAATTTTTATTTCAGAATTAATTTCTGGCTACTTATTTTACCACAAGAGTGTGTGTGTGTGTGTGTGTGTGTGTGTGTGTGTGTGTGAGAGAGAGAGAGAGAGAGAGAGAGAGAGAGAGAGAGAGATGGGGTGGGAGTGGGGTTAGTCTTTATCTTTCATAATTCCTAAACAATAATCAGCAATGTTTTTAATTTTTTTCACTTAGTTATTGCTAATAATGAAAACTCTAGCCTGGTTGATTGCCCTATTTCATAAAATGTAGCATTAAATGTATGCTTTTTATTTTCTTTTTCTTTCTTTTTTTTTTTTTGAGACGGAGTTTCGCTCTTGTTAACCAGGCTGGAGTGCAATGGCGCAATCTCGGCTCACCGCAACCTCCGCCTCCTGGGTTCAGGCAATTCTCCTGCCTCAGCCTCCTGAGTAGCTGGGATTACAGGCACGCGCCACCATGCCCAGCTATTTTTTTTTTTTTTTTTTTTTTTTTGTATCTTTAGTAGAGACGGGGTTTCACCATGTTGACCAGAATGGTCTCGATCTCTTGACCTCGTGATCCACCGGCCTTGGCCTCCCAAAGTGCTGGGATTACAGGCTTGAGCCAACGCGCCAGGCCCTGCTTTTTATTTTCATCATTGAGGCCAAGGTAAAAAAAAAAATAGATAATAGTCACATTTGATGCTTCTTAATCCCCATAACTAACATTCATTCAAATTTGAGGAACTATGAGGTCTCAAAATCTTTATTGCTTAGACTAAGGTCTCCCACACAGGGAGAGGAGAGAAAATACCAAAGAGAAGAAGCAAGGTTACATTGTGTCCTGCTAAATGAGGGCTACCATTTTACCTTTCTCTGTAAGGATAAGGAAGAGAAGTGACTGGTCAGAGAGTCTCAGAGTGGTTGTGAAATTCTGTTCTGCTCACATGTGGCTGCATTAGCTAACCCACCTCACTGCTACACTACTGGGAATCTCAACTATCGCCAATGTCATTTTGGTCTGAAGATCCTTTTGTCATTCTAGGCATCACTGTAATCGGTGTATTGGTTGAGAGCTAGCTGGTCTTCTCTCTAGAACAAAATGAACATTTGGCATTTCATCTTTTTTTTTTCCATGATGACTTTTAACGGCATGTAAAGGGTATATTACCAGTACAAATAAGAATATCTGGCCTATAGCTTTGCTTATAAAATATTTGTTCCATTTTTAACGTAAAGAGAAACATTAAAATATATCTTGTCTTCTCTAAAGATATTTCTCTTTTTGTATATGATTGAGGCTCTAAAGGTATCTCTTTTGGTGTGATCTATAACTTGGAGAAATCTGTCTGATTGTGATTCTGTTTAGAATGTTCAAAGTCTTATCTAGACTGTATTACCTAGTCATCCTCTTCCTTGATAGTTTTTATTTTTCAATGTATAAACAATGCAAAAGAATTGAAGCAATAGTTTAAGTTTAAACCGCTTACAGTTTAAGATCTAGCCCACTGATGAAGCCCATCACATTTTGGGGGGCTGAGGGAACTACAGATAAATATTCTAGGCCCAAGGGCCCAGTGGACTGAAAAGAATGGGTTTTTCTGCAGTTTAAATCCAAAGTGATGAACTCCAGCGGTATCTTTTGCCTGTGGGGAGGTGTCCTCTTGAGACAACCAGCCCAAACACAGCTGATTGCTGGTTCTGCCTGAGAGACAAATAAATGTTTTCATAGCAAATGATTCTGCCTACAAACTGAAAATACTCTTGAGCATATGATCCTTCAAGAGGGAATGTTCTTCTCTTTAAACAGTTCTACTTGTCAATTCTGCCCCTACAATCACTTTGAAAACTGTTCTGCAAGCTCAGTATGGTTCTGGCAAGGGAGCCCCTTAAATTCGTACACCTTCTTAAAACAATGAAAAACAATTGCTTCGCCTACTCAGATTCTAAGTTCCCATGCATCTTGATTTTAGATTGCATCCATTATCACTTCCATTTTTTACACAGGTGAGGCTGGTCAATGATCCTAAAAGATTATCTTTTCATATTTTATAAACTTAAGTGAGAAGTACTTCCAAACAATACATGGCTGGAGTTTAAGAGCAATAGTCACACTGCACAATGTTTACTTACTTTTTATGCCCTTCACACTCAAGGAAGCAGCAAACAATGTTATAATAAATTACTTTTGCATGGGTCAATAATGTATTTGCCTCTGCATTGGGCTGCTAAATCCTCTCTTATTATCAGTAGCTTAAAATGCTTTAAATTTGGTTTGGAAATTTTCTATTTGTATTTTGTTCCCAGGTTTTGAAAACCCTTTTTCAATCTGTGAGTCCTGTCCTTTGAGGGGTGGTGATATGAATTTGGTGGGTAGTGATTAGCTTTTCTTCAAAGTGAGAAAATAGAACAGAAAACCAACTGGAGTTCCTACCACATGGGAAAGTCAATATGATTTCAAGAAACTTTTGCTTAACAGATGTATATAGATTTCTGTACTGGTGTCCTAGGTCTTGTCGCAAAATGTATATTTATTATGAATAACAAGAAGAAAATGTTTGTAATCCACTGTTCTAGGGCATTTTAACTTCTCTATTTAAATAAATAACTTTTATTCATATAAACGCATTTATTTTTAGCTGAACTCTAATAACATGGTACATTTTGTTTGACAGCTTGATATTCCTTTGTGTTCTCCCCATGGATATTTTCCACAATTCAAAAAAAATTCAATAGCAATTATTCCACATCAAAATGTCATTATCACTGCTCATCCTTCTAATTTTGTTTGAAGAGTCCTCTCTTTCATAGTATTTACATTCCATTGGCTCTTTCTTCCAGTTCCATGCCTTTCCTTTTCTAAGTGTCATTTCTGCCTACCGTTTAAGAATGGGTCAACTTTGGAATGAAGGGAGTTTATTTAGGATTCATTCTAATTGACAATAAGTAGCCTGGGGATTTAGCTGCCACAGCTGTCCCTTATTAGATCATAGTTCAGGTCATCAAATTAAAATAAGCTGTCCTAAATTCTGCACTGTACAAGTGAAGAAAGAGAAAGCATTAGGCCCTCTACAAAAGCCCTTTAGAGTGAATTATGTTGATGGTTTGTGTAGAAAATGGGCCAGATGACAGCTAAGTTAGAGCAGCCTGTCACTGCAGCTAATACTCACGTGTCATGTGTTAGGCTGGGGCACCACAGAGGCTTGCAGTTGACTGGCTGTCAGCTTTGGTTCAGAAGGTCAAGGTGCACAGGGTGAGGCCCTCTCTGTGCTTTCAGCATGCTGCTCTGAGCCTTCAGTTCCCAAAGTCTGGGATTTGTAAATTATGGAATGTTATGGGTCTGTGTTTAGAGTTTTAAATCACTGTCTGGTTTGGAAGCTGTTTTATTTTTACTGACATTTTTGTAGATAACTTACTTGTGAGAAAGATACACCTGAAAATAATTGATATTGAGCAGTGCTCCTGGGCATGGTATGTAAGGTTGCATGCTAATGGGGAACACCAATTTCTTTGCTGCCATGTTCCCTAATAATTTTACATTCGTTCATAAAAGTATAAAAACACTGCAAATTGACATTATTGGCATAGGCATTTTACATCAACTAAATTTGCTTGCCTTATCTTTTTTCCAAACCCAATTGAGAATTAGAAGTGTGGGGCTGGGCGCGGTGGCTCACGCCTGTAATCCCAGCACTTCGGGAGGCCGAGGTGGGTGGATCATGAGGTCAAGAGATCGAGACCATCCTGGTCAACATGGTGAAACCCCGTCTCTACTAAAGATACAAAAAATTAGCTGGGCATGGTGGCACATGCCTGTAATCCCAGCTACTCAGGAGGCTGAGGCAGGAGAATTACCTGAACCCAGGAGGCAGAGGTTGCGGTGAGCCGAGATTGAGCCATTGCACTCCAGCCTGGGTAACAAGGGTGAAACTCTGTCTCAAAAAAAAAGAAGGAAAAAGAAAATTAAAAGTGTGAACAAGATCTTAAAGAAATCGACTACGGTAGGATGAGACAGTGGGGAGGCAAGCTTAAAAGCATGCTGAATTTTTTTCTCTTAAGTATGACAAAAAATAAATGATAGCAGATAAAAGAAGATCTGCTGTAAAAGAAATTTACTTAAGCAGCTCTCAAAGTTTGCTAAGACAGTTCTCTCCAGCACATATACCACTGCCTCTGATGTGCTGGGTGCAGGTTAGGAAACTCAGATGATCTAGAACCAATTAAGTTATGCACTGAGATAGGCTGAGTGTTCTCCTGACCATTCCCAACTTTCTTATCAAATATAGCACATTAGAAAACAGTCCTCTCTTTTGGAAGATCTAAGTATAGCCTAATACAATAAATGAGATAGAATATCATCACCTCATAACCCGAAAGTGGCTTATAACCCACAACCTTATCATGCAAAACTGATCTTTCTCCACTCAGTAAGTGATTGGCCATTACTAATGAAGAATTGTGGGGCCATGTGAAATATCAACACTTTCATTGGTATGAAGCTTCCATTTTCTCAGATATTTAGGAAATCAAAGTTAAAACTATCATTTTTCAGCATAGAAGATGAAAATAAATGAATCTTTGTAGACTAAATACTATGTATGGCCATTTTAATTAGTAAATAAAAATGCGCTATTTCATTTGACTCAGAAAAATAATAGTATTTAGTAAATTTCAAATGTGTCAATAAAGAGCTCAATGTTATACTCTCAAAAATCATAGACATGAGAATCTTTTTTTTCTCTATTTACTAAGTACAACTCTGGCCATGAGATACATGTGTATAAATTAAGTTTCTTGAGCTCTTCCAAGTTTTAAATCCAGTTTCTGGTATATTAGTGAGGCGAATTTTCTTCCGTCCTTTAATATTTCTTTCTCTATCAAATCCACTTAATATAAGAGAACAACAAGAGAAACACAACATTTCCAGTTTGGCAAATAATGCTTCTGGAGACATTAAAATACATCTTTATGTTCTCATGTGGTAACTTAAGTACATTATCCCTTTAGTGATCATTATTTGAAACAGAGATATGTTGCTTAGAGATCACACAAAATAAAGGCATAGCATCAGCATGAAGTATAATAGTAGCAATAAACACTTTCCACAGGCCATAATTACCAATTATTTTTATTTAAGATCAAAGATAAAATCAACACTAAAGGAATCAGTTTCACAAAACAACTGTTTTTGAGTACATGACATCTATGCCTGGTGGCTTAATTCATGAGAACAAATCAAAATCAAAAATGTGATTTTATACAGTGTCATTCCTATTATTTTCTAAGACCACCAAATATAATGCAAAATCAAAACACATCAATTATTAGTCAGCCATGTTTTAAGGTTATTTGTGTCCACTGGATTTGAGTTCAGAAATGTAACTTGACTATTAATTTGCTTTACACTTTATGAGATTCTGAAGAGAATTCCATTCATATAATAGAGACAAGGCATAGATTGTCATATTACAAACAATAAAGTCAGGAGCATGGAGCTGTGTGAGAGAATTTCATGAAGTCTAATTGACATAATTATTTGAACATATTTGACTAAATTTATTATAGCCTTCATCTCCCTGAGATGTTACACTCAATCTTTCAAATAATTGTTACACACACAATATTTTTAGTTTCTGTTTCACAAGTATTGATTCCCCCCTCCAAAAAATATAAAAGACTTTCTCTTTACTCTTGATTTTAATCAGGGAGGTGGGTGGGGTGGGCTGGCCTGAGTTTGAACTCTAAATAATCCCCTTCCTCCAGATTTCCATGAGGTGCCGCTAACTTGTCGTAGGCGTAGACTTCAGCTTTATCTCCACTTGTGAAAATACTTGCTAGTCTGCAGCAAAGTACAGCTAAAAGTAAAGAGCAAGGCGTCTTAATCTAAGAATCTAAAAAGCTTCTCAGGAAGTGGCTACTGACTTTATCTGATACAAAACTGTTATTCATTTAAAGGGCGTCTGATCATAGACAAAAGCTATTGTAAGAATTTTGAAGAGTGAGAACAAATGCTTCATTATTTACATTAGTGAAAAGCATATACCCCTTTAATTCACAAAACTAAAATGACCTAACAGCAGACCCCAAACAATTTCAAGGTATATACTTGTCACTTTTATTTTAATGTATTTTCATATAATCAGTAACCATTCCTCATAATTCTGCTGTATTTTAAACTACCGAAATGTTTGCAGTAGCAGGGTTACATTTAATTGCTATGATTATAAAATGTCTCCCCTCTGCCTCCTTTATCATAAGGAGGTAGCAAAGAACTTAGTCTCATCCGAATTTAATGGTAAGACATTTGGGTGCCAATCACATGTATGGGCACAGAACTACCTCTACAATATTCTTTCTAAGATTTTTTTATACTTTAAATCTCAGGGATGAATTATTTTCTGCTTAAAAACCTGAGAGCAAAAACCAGAAAAAAAATTTTTGTAAAAATCATAGTTCAGCAGCAGTTATGGTATCCTGATTTGAGGTTGATAGTTTCACCAAGTGTTTTATAATATTAATTAAATTTATATCTACTCAGAATAGCATTGGCATCCAATTTTACGTGACAAAATAAAAGAACAGAAACCATCAATGTCTATAGTTTCATTTGAAGGGGAAAAACAATAATAATGTTTAATAATAGGTTTCATTCACTAATCACTTCAGAAGTATCATGAATTTTAGATAGTTTATTTCATTTAATTTGTGCAAAGACCTTGAGACAGGGATAGTCTCACACTAATTTTAAAATTGAAAAAAAAAATGAAGCTTAAAATGTTTTAATTTTAATTAAATTAATTGCCCAATTCAAAGAGCTCATAAATGTCAGAGATGGATCTCAAATGCAGATTGGTCTAACTAAAAAGCTCATGTTAATTATGATGCAATGACCCTCTAGAATATTAACTCAATTTCAGATTGAAATACAGATAATGCTGAAGTATTTAATATTTAATGAAGTACTCAGACTATAAAGAATCAAACATGTTTGAATTATCACATTGGAAGAATACTATTTTTAAAAACATATAATAATTTAGTTGATAATATGGTTTGTCTATGTTCCCACCCAAATCACATTTTTTTTTTTTTGAGACGGAGTTTTGCTCTTGTTACCCAAGCTGGAGTGCAATGGCGATCTCGGCTCACCACAACCTCCGCCTCCTGGGTTCAGGCAATTCTCCTGCCTCAGCCTCCTGAGTAGCTGGGATTACAGGCACATGCCACCATGCCCAGCTAACTTTTTGTACTTTTTTAGTAGAGACGGGGTTTCACCATGTTGACCAGGATGGTCTCGATCTCTTGACCTCGTGATCCACCCGCCTCGGCCTCCCAAAGTGCTGGGATTACAGGCGTGAGCCACCGTGCCCGACCAAATCACATCTTGAATTGTAGTTCTTATAATGCCCATATGTCTTAGGTGGGGCCTGGTGGGAGGTAATTAAATAATGGGTGTGGTTACCCCTATGCTGCAGATCTCATGATAATTAATGAGTTCTCATGAGATCTGATGGTTTTATAATGGGTTTCCCCCTTCACTGGGCCCTCATTCTGTCTTTTTCTGCCCGGTCAAGAGGTGCCTTTGCCGTGATTTTAAGTCTCCTGAGGCCTCCTCAGCCATGTAAAACTGTGAATCAATTAAATCTATTTTCTTTATAAATTATCATGACTCAGGCAGTTCTTTCCGGCAGTGTGAGAAAAGGGCCAATACAGCAAATTGGCACTGCAGAGAGTGGGATGCTGTTATCCAGATACCTGAACATGTGGAAGCGAATTTGGAACTGGGTAATAGACAGAGTTTGGGCCAGTTTAGAGGATACAAAAGAAGATAGTAAAATTTGGGAAAGTTTGGAACTTCCTAGAGACTTAGAAGGCTCAGAAAGCAGGAAGAGGTGGGAAGGTTTGGAACTCCTAGAACTTGTTGAATGGCTTTGACCAAAATGTTTGTAGTTTTATGGACAATCACAATGAATTTCAGCCTGAGGTGGTCTCATATGAAGATGAGGAACTTGTCAAAAACTGAAGTTAAGGTCATTCTTGTTATGCAAAGAGGCTGGTGGCATTTTGCCTTGCCCTAGAGATCTGGGGAACTTTTAACTTGAGAGAGATGATTCAGGTTATCTGGCAGAAAAAGTTTCTTTTCTTTTTCTTTCTTTTGTTTTCTTGGAGATGGAGTTTCATTCTTGTCACCATGGCTAGAGTGCAATGGTGTGATTCCAGCTCACTGCAACCTTCGTCTCCCAGATTCAAGTGACTCTCCTGACTCAGCCTCCTGAGTAGCTGGGGTTGTAGGCATATGCCACTATTCCTGGCTAATTTTTGTATTTTTAGTAGAGATGGGGTTTCACCATGTTGGCCAGGTTGTGGAGAAATTTCTAAGCGGCAAAGCATTTAGAGGAAGCAGAACATAAAAGTTTGAAAAATTGACAGCCTGTCAATGCAGTAGAAAAGAAGACTCTATTTTCTGGGGAGAAATTCCAGCCAGCTGCAGAAATTTTCATAAGTAACAAGGAGCCAAATGTTAATGGCCAAGAAAATGGGGAAAACATCTCTCGGACATATCAGAGGTCTTCACAGCAGCCCCTCAACACCACAAGCTGGGAGGCCTAGGAAGAAAAAATGGTTGAATGGGTCAGGGCCTTGCTGCTTTGTGCAGCCTTAGAACTTCATGCTCTGTATCTCAGCCATTCCAAGCATAGCTAAAGGGGGCCAATGTAGAGCTCGGCTGTTGCTTCAGATGGTGCAAGCACCAACCCTTGGCAGATGACATGTGGTGTTGGGCCTATTGGTACATAGAAGACAAGAATTTAGGTTTGGGAACCTCCACCTAGATTTCAGAGGAGGTATGGAAATGTCTGGATGTCCAGGCAGAGGTGTGCTGTAGGGGCATAGCCCTCATGGAGAACTTCTGCTAGGGCAGTGCAGAAGGAAAACGGGTTAGGAGTTCCCACACAGAGTCTCTACTTGGGTACTGCCTATGGAGCTGTGAGAAAAGGACCACAGTTCTTCAGACCCCAGAATGGTAGATCTACCTACAGCTTTCACTGTGTGCCTGGAAAAATGCGTAGACATTCAACACTAGCCCATGAAAGCAGTAAAAACATCAAAGAAAGGCTTAAAAGAAAGATAAACCTTGAAAACTCTTTGTAAGCCAAATGAGAGAGTAGGGCTTTATCTCTATTTTGTGAAGAGTTCTTATAAATCCAAAGAACAAAAAACTAGCAGAGAAACCCACAAAGGTTGTGAACATACAATACATAAAACAAACAACAGTCCAGATTTCTCATTTGTTTCCCCCAATAAGAATCTATAAGTATCTAAATAAAAGAGAGATTTACTTGTAATTAACAATTATTTTAAAGAAGAGGCTAGACTGGGTTGCTTCATAATTTTTATTAAAAATAATATTTGGTACCTTTAATAGTACATCAGTGAGTTAATACAATTATATTTCATTTTGATATCATATAATTATGAAAAGATTATCATTATAATTGATTTTGATTAATTTTCAAAATATTCTTAAGGTTCTTACTGTAGGAAAGGCAGTAGGGCACAATATTGATAAGATGAGAATAAATAAACCATGGGCCTTTCCTACCAAGAACGTAAAACTTACTAGAAGTTGCTATCACATTTACATAACTGGAATGGAAGTTTGATCTGGGTTGCCCATCAGTGGAAGGTGAGGGAATATGAAGATGAATACTTTAAATTACGGTATGAATACCACACTGTGAACACTATGGAATTCTTTTATTTGGCAGGGGGTGCTTGGAAGAGAAGGATTGGGAAAGTGCAGTGATTTGGGGAGTGGAGGAGGGAAAGCAAATGGAAGGTGCTGGAGGGCTGGGATATAAGTTGGGGACAGATTATGAGATGACCACACACCTTTTTTTTTTTTTTTTTTTTTTTTTGGAAAAAAGGAGAGAAGGAGAAGAAGAAAGAGGAAGAAAAAGAGGGAGAGAGAACAGGAATATTGCTTTATTATATGAATGGGTATTAATAATGGCCGATCAATATTTTGTGTATTTAAAGTGGAGAATGTATATTTTGTGTATTTAAAGTGGAGAGCTCTATAAATACTTATTAAATTTACTTGTTCTGGATCTGAGTTCAAGTTCTGGATATCCTTATTAATTTTCTGTCTCGTTGAGTCTAAATATCTTTATGGGTCTTATGTATCTGGGTGTTAGGATCCTTAGCTCTTATTATTGCATTAATCCTTTTACCACTGTATCATTGTTGCTTTGAAATCTGTTTTATCAAATGAGTGAATTGCAACTCCTGCTTTTTGTTTATTTATTTATTTTTGCTCTCCATTTGGTTGGTAAATCTTTCTCCAACCCTTTGTTTTGAATCTTTGTGTATCTTTGGATATAAAATGGGTCTGGATGTAGTATACCGTTAGGTTTTGGCTGTATCTTTTGATTGGGGGATTTAGTTGATTTAAATTTAGGGTTACTGCCATTTGATGTTAACTGGCTATTTTATCCATTTGTTGATGTAAATTCTTCTTTATGTTGATGCTCTTTACTTTTTGGTATATTTTTAGAAAGGCTAATACTGGTTGTTCCTTTCTGTGTGTAATGCTTCTTTCAGAAGTTTTTGTAAAGCAGGCCTGATGGTAATAAAATCTCTAAGTACTTGCTTGTTCATAAAAGATTTTATTTTTCCTTCAATTGTGAAGCTTAGTTTGGCAGGATATGAAATTCTGGGCTGAAAGTTCTGTTCTTTAAGGATGTTAAATATCGGCCCCCACTCTCTTCTGGCTTGTAGGATTTCTGCTGAGAGATCTGCTTTAAGTCTGATAGGCTTCCCTTTGTGGGTAATCTGACCTTTCTCTCTGGCTGCCCTTAGTATTTTCTCCTTCGTTTCAACCCTGGTGAATCTAACACCATGGAATTCTATACTATATAAAGATAAAACAGAATTAGGTATTTTTCTTTGTGTACTATCTGAAGCTGAGTAACAATGTATACAAAATTAATGTATTAATTAATCCCATGTAAAAAGAACTGCGTCCTTTGTAAAAGTTTCTCCACTTATTTACTTTATGGAAAAGGTTTTCCAATATATATTATAAAAAATATTCTTCATAATTCTAATGTCTGTATTAGAACAAAGCTAATTTGGATTGAGGGATTTAGAAATGCATCAAGGAGAAAACACATCCTCCCAGGAATGTGTGAGACTTTGGAAGGCTAACTTTGAGAGTGAAAAGCAATGGCAATTTGTAACAGAGTTCCAACAGCCATTTACTCAAAAATTAAATTTCTTTTATTAATGTTCTGTAGTAGTCAGGGTTTGGTCAGGAAAACAGAAACAACTCTGGTTATTTCAAGTGGAACTATGCTTAATTCTGAAAATTATGTGTTTACAAGACTTCTAGAAGGAGCAAACCTTAGAGAAGGCCACGGGAAACTCATTTTTACCACTGTCTCTAAGGTAATTTGGAAACTGCTCTGTAATCACTCCTCCTTGGTGCATCAAGGTGAGAGTTTCACAGGAAAATGCCCAGAGGCTGCTGCGAAACCTCACATCAGCTGAGGACCATGTGTTCTACCAGAATAGAGACAGATACAGAGACCAAATGGAGAGACAGGAAGGAATTTCTAATCCCACATCCATTTGTTCCGGAGGCCTTGTGCCCCTTGAAGTATTTTATGATTCAATAAATTCAGCCTTTTGCCAAAGGCAGCCCGGTTTAATGTGTGTTAAGTTGCAATCAGAAGAATCCTGATTAATGCAAGCCTGCTTGCATTAATGCATGGCATTTTTGTTACTGTTATTCTTAACACAGACCTTTCCAGAAAAAGTGGTCCTATTTCTCAAATGTTTGTAGTTTTCTCCTCAATAGAGAGTGATAGGACTCTCTCTCCATCAGATACTAGGATATGGAGAAGGTAAGATTTTTTATTCAGGTCTGTTCTCAAATCTTGTGTTTCTTGGAGTTCCCATATTTCCTGAATTCGCTTTAAGGGCAGTGCTATTCGGTGATTAAGGACAGGGATCCTGGAGTCAGCACCTCAGAGTTGCAGGCCATCTGGGAGATAGTGGGTAGCTTTGCTGACTGCCCTAGCTCAGAATCCTTGTCCTAAATGTAAGTCACTGCATTTCTAATGTCCAGCCTACTGGAAAGATTAAATGGAACCCTGGGTGTGAGGAGCAGGGCCTAGTAAGTGCACGGAGGAAATGCACTTGCTAAATTTCACTACTTTGTCCAGATTTTTGAGGCAGAAGTTGGGCGGTGGGAACCGTTGAAGCCTTAATTCTATGTGCACTGCGGATAGTACCAGGATGTAGCCCTTGCTTACTTTAAAGTATTACGGTGTTTACTCATTCTTTTTGTTTTACTGGATACGTAATGTCTAAGCTGAGCCGCTATTATAGAAGTTTTGCTCTTTGGGGAGATAATAACAAGTTGAACTCAATTTACTGAGTGAATCTGGATCAAGCCTTTCATGCTATTTTATTACCTCAACCTGCCATTATAAAACCACCCTATAAAGAAACGTGACGTAAATTACTAATAACGGTATTTTCATTTTAATCTAACTAACTGAGAAATAAAATGTTGGTTTCCACTTAAACTGTTATTTGAGGAAACTAGGGAGAGGAAAGTCATTCTCAGACTATGTAATCTCTAAAATCATAAAACTTGGAGTGTATTTTGTTCTTACTATATAATTAACCCTTTGTCTTGCTGATGCATTTCTCAAAATGAGTACACTCAGAACTGTACAAAATTAGTACACATTATTATCCAAGATAACCAAAGGCTATTTTAGGATTATATAACAACATAGCATTATATAAAAGAGCCTTTAAATACCATATTGTTTAACACAAGCTAAAAATAATGTTCCTGATCAAGATAATATATTATCATGTATTTTTAAAAAGCATCTAACAGGCATTCAGATTTAATTCCTTTATTGTGACCCATCTATTTCTAGGTTCTAAAATAGATTAATAAAATATAAAATAAATATGAACCTATGTTTGAACATATTTATATTCTAATTATATATCTCTATATCTGCCCATCTAAACTTGTAGACCTTAAACATTATGAATGATGGACATTTATCACTTTCTTTAGTTCCTATTACTGATTATTATTTTGAAAGCTGACAATGGGTATAAAAACAAGGAAGACATCAGCTTGGCAACATAGTGAGACCTCATCTCTACAAAAATGTTAATTAGCCAGACGTGGTGGTGCACGACGTCTGAGGCTGAGGCAAGGGGGTCTCTTGAGCCAGGAGGTTGGAGACTGCAGCCAGCTGTGATCTTGCCGCTGTACTCCAGCCTGGGTAACAGAGTGAGGTCTGTCTCTATAAAAAAAAAAAAGAGAGAGAGAGATAAAGAAGGAAACATGGAGGAAAAAGGGTAGAATGACCAACTGGAGTCACAGCACTGCATTCCTGGTTCCTGTCGCCTACTCGCTCTGAGATGGGTTAACTCTGGAAGTCTTCACCATCTCCACTGCTCTCTGATTTACCTTTCTTGGTACCTCGAAAGGTTCCTTTCCTCCCTTCCCAGGAAAGCCTGGATGACAACCTGGAGATCTGGAAAGATCTAAAGTAATTAAAGCTTTCTCTGGCTACCTCTTTGTCCCTCACCTTTCTCCAAAGAAATTAGTAACTGCTCCAGAGGAAAGTCCACCAATGACTCATATTTTACATTACAACTTGCTTCCTGTAAAAACTGATTTTCTGTGATTTTTTTTGAAATATATGAACCAAAAACTTGAAACACAGCCACAAAATAAGCCATTTTACACAGTTGAGTAATGATTATTTTTTTGGTCCAGTTACACAGGAAACTTATTTTCTTCTTATTCTCATAAATCAGAGAATATGAATTCTGATATCATTAAACCTCAATTAGCAAAATGGAAAGAAGGTCAGAGACTTAATTTGGATAATGAGAGTTTCAGATAAGCATGGGAAGTTCTTAATGTAAATGATGCATGTACAGAAACATGGCCTAATTCAGATAACAGAGCTTTTTAGATAAGAGGTTCACATAATCAACTTTTCTGAGAGTTGAATTAAAATGTAGACAAAAATGCATTAAAAAACACTTAAGAATAGATTAGCAAAATACATATATAAGATAGAAAGACTCAACTAGGCACACGGAGCAGCATACATATTTCTTTTGTTGAAAACGTCTTTTATTCTCTTTACCTACTTACATTTTATTTGAAAAAGAATGACCACATGCCATTATTATATAAGGGGTTTTCTCTTGGGCACAGCCATTAAGAAATACAAGCAACATGGTATCAAAATGTGTTCTTACAATTAATTCTGAGACGGACTCTTCCTTTCTGGTCCTTCGGGAACTTAGTTAAGTTATTCTTGGTGCTCTTCCAAACCCTTTCCAATACCCCCATTCCATTCAACACTATGTTTGTTTCCATTTTTTTCGAAATTAGCTGGTCAATGTAGCCAGTTCAGTTTTTAAAGATCCATTCCGGAAAGCAACAACAAAAAAATAATAATTGAGTCAGCCATTTCTTTATTATTTTTTGACCATATAATCATCTGTTTAAAAAAATTAATAATTTTATAGGTACATTGTATTTATTGAAGAAAAAAGAGAGTCTAATGGTAAGAAAATAGGCATACCTTATAAATTTTCTGAATTGTGACCTAAATATTCCTTCCTATCTTTGTACTGGCAAATTACTCAGACTTATATCCATTTGAAAATATATCTTTATAACAATGAAATTAAACTACATTTATTAAATAATTTTACAGCAACTGTGTTATTCTTTAAAATGTATGACAGTCTCAAGAAAATAGATTTTACATACATATTAGCTTTATTATCACACAAGTATGCATATACACAAAACATCTATGTGTTTTTGTACTTTAATTTTATTGCAACTCTTATCTAACTCTATAATACATTGATTTTTTTTATTTTACACTAGCATGTGCTTTCTTGGGGATGGAAAGTTTAATGCAGAGACAATCTCAAGTATATTGGTTTATGTTTATCTGTCTGTGGCCAGAGAATTATCCAGTCAAATCAAAATAAAGCATTGACATCATATTTCAAAACATAGGCCAGAGAATTGTTTTCTTTCATTTTCTCAGTAAAATTGTGAGAGAAAAAAAAAATAGAAAGCTTCTGCATAGCTTTCATTCTTACTGACTTCTCTTTTAGGATATATTCCTTACAATGAGAGCCTAGACAGGAATTTTTGTGTGAGTTATTTATTGAATTTATTGATAATGTACTATTTTTAGCAAGAAGGAAAGAGAAGAGTAAGGCACAGAAAAATATCTAAGCCAGAATGTGGTCTCAGGTGCAGTCTAGATTCAACCTGATTCCACAGGAAACTGTGTAGCATAAATTGCATTCCTGAGGTGCCCTCCCTTTGGGGTGAGGAGTCAGGTGGCTTATTGTACCCATCTATTGTCAGTCCTTGGCTAAGGGCTCAGTGTGAGGTAGAGATGTGGTATTGGGGAGATCTGCTGTATAATCCCTGATTCAGCATGGTGGTTTTGGTTTACTGAGGGCAATTTGTGCAGCCAATATTCACAGCAGCTGGTGAATTTACAGCTATTGATTAAATTTGAAGACATAGCATCAAAAGTGTATCTAAAAATTCTTTTCTGCTTTCCATTAGACTAAATAGATTTAGTTACCTTTGTTTAAAGCTTCCTCTGGATGTCCTAACTATATTCTAGAGCAAAAGTCAGAAAACTTTTCCTGAAGAGGGTAGATAGTAAATATTTTTGGCTTAGGGAACCACATATGGTCTCTGTTGCAGATTCTTTTGTATCCTAAAATCTCCTAGATTTGTAGAGCATAAGAAAATATAATACAACTTATTAACAGTACACAAACAAAAATTATATTTATAAAGAAAATGATAAGGTTAGAGTCTTAAAATCTGAGGTCTGTCAGACTTGAGAAGTTCAGCAATGATGAGAAGTTGGAATGGAAGAAGTCAGAGGAACACGATGAAAATAATAGTCCAGATGTAGCCCATGAGAACCAAGTCCATGAAAGATATTCTAGAAAAATCCAGAGTCTTCTTGGTGTTTTCTAAGATTTTTCTGGGAGGGCATGTGCTCTGAAGGGAGTAGACCTATTCACTTAATTACAAAACTCCAGAGTATAGCTAATGAGGCCTACAAATCCACACCTAATACAGGAGAGTGTATTGGACCCTCTTACTCCAACCACCACCAGGAAGCTCAGAGAGAAGCATTCCTTCAACATGAGTTCCAGAAGAAGACTTGTGAAGCCAAGCGAAACTGAGCTCAGAAGAGTCAGCACTGACCAGAAATCGTAAAGTAGTATCAGCAGTAAATAGAAGTAGTTCTTAGAAACCACTGAACCATTTTGGTTGGTTGTTACTGCTGAGAAAGGCGACGAATATGGAAAAGCTGACATACTTCTTAATGAGTTTGCCTCATTAGCATTTTGGAATGAAGTAAAGAAATAATCAGGTATTAATCATTCTATTTAAAAAATGAACATTTATGGATGCAGATACTTCTTAAAAAATTTAACATCAGTTACGTGTTTAATTGTCATTAAAGCAGTACTGAGTTAGTGTACTGCTGAACTTTCAGTGGCATAGCTGAGATCTGAATACAGGCATTCTACCTATAAAGAGTATATACAGATAAGATTTACACTACCCAGATGCTATAGTGAAACATGTATGTTCATATAAACTCAGGATCTGGAGATATCATTTTTGTGGCTGTTTTTAGACAAAGCAAACTTTCAGACAAATGGAGAATTTCTGGCATTTTGAAGACAATGAAAAGAAACCCAGAAATACAGAGACCTGTGGAATTCAGTAGAATTATGCCATGAAAAAGATAATTCCAAATTCCCTTCCTCTTATTGAAAGCTTTGTATGTTTCATTTACTAGGAAACATTGCATATCCATTTATTCATATCATGGGTCTTGATTTTGCCTAAGTAAGGTTGAATTTCTCTCTGTTCTAGCAACCAAATGAGGCCTAACTAAGCCAAATGGCTCAATAATGTTGGAAAGACATTTTATGTGATGCCAGATGTTGAAATGAACCATACTGGCTTCAAAATAAATGCTTAAAGAGTTTTTTAAACTAACTAATTAGAAGAGTGAAAAATCAAGGACAACTATGAATAAGGGTAAAGAGAGATGACCAAATTTTATCCGAAGACTGAATTTTAGTAAGATGAATGGTTGGGGAAAACCCCAAAAGTCATGAGACAGATACATGAAGAATCAGGTAAAATTAATGATGAAGAATCAACTGAAAATTTCATACTTTTATTTTATTTATTTGTTTGTTTGTTAAGACAGGGTCTTGCTCAGCTGCCCAGCCTGGTCTCAAACTCCTCCCACCTCGGCCTCCCAAAATGTTGGAATTATAGGGATGAGAAATTTCAGTATCTTTAAATGTGTTTTTAAGAAATGTCAAAACAGCCTGAGAGAAATTAGTTGTAGCACTTAAAACAATCATAGTAATTATTTGCAAGTAGCTCCTAGAAAACTAAAAGGAAATATATTTTGACAAAGGATATGAATAGACAATCTATAGGAAAAATACAGATTGTCAATAATGAGTGAAAATATACTCAACTTGATGACTAATCTGGGGAATGCAACTTATAACATGAAGACACTATTTCCTCCCTGTTGGAAGAGTTGACAAAATTAATACTGGTATAATTAAGAAAAAAATTGTCATATAATACTGATTTTAATGTAAAATGCTAGTTTTTCCAAATAAGTGATCAGCATCTATTCATATTTGAAGTACACATAGCTATGATCCAGAAATCCAACTCTTAAGCATCTCTCCTGAAGAATAAAAATCAAGAGATGCTTTGAAATTGGAGATAGAATTAATAATATATAATCATGATCAATAATATTTTATTATAATGCAATCATGTAGTAATATAATTATGAAAAAGATGAATTTTCTGGTCTCAAAATCTCAAGCAAGTGCTTTCATTTTCTGAATTTCATGTCTAGCATAAGGGGCAGGGGCTTGGGAAATGCACTTTGCCAGAGTGAGTATAATGCGGCAGAGACTGTGGAAAGGGGTGGCAATGATGCCAAAACAACCACAGAAAACAGGATGCAGCACAGACAGTCTACTCCTTTGTACACACACACATGCACACACACACGCATGCACACACACACGCACACACTTAGTTTCAGTTATTTCTTGCTAACTCCATGACTTGACAATGACCTATTATTTCTTGGGATTCTGTGGTTTAATTGAATGGGTTCTCTCTTGGTTTCACCTGGGCTTACTGAGGCAGCTCTATCCAGGTGGAAGGTACAGGAAGGCTCACTCATATTTCTGGCAGTTAATACCTGCAGGTGACAGACAACACTGAGTCTTCCACATGAACTCAGGTGCACAGAAGTCTTAGATTAACTTCCTTTCAGGTCATCAATCAAAGAGTGAAATTGGAGGCTGCAAGTTCTCCCAACGCCTAGTCTCAGAAATTATGGAGCAGCAATTAGTTAGATTTTAAGTCACTGAGCCAGCTGAGATTCAAGATTCCATATATTACTTGGAGGAGAAGCAGAGTCACACTGAATAGAGGTATGCAATCTGGGAGGATAGAATTGTGTGAAACTATTTTTAAGCTTCCACACACTCTTACTCATACCAAAAAGCATTCATACCAAAAAAATAACAGCATTGTCATCCAGAGTGATAAACCTATGCTTCATACAAGCAAAGACATGCTCTCCCTACCACAAAAGGGAGAGACACAGAATGGGGATACACATGCCCTATACTCCTTCAGTCCTTTTCTGGGTGATTACATTGTTGGGATAGTGGAGAGGAGAAATTCGATAGTAATTTTTGTTTATACTTATGCATGAAAGAATATATTCACAACTCCAATGTCTTCATTTCTGCAGCTGGTCATGAGAACATAGTGTAGTTTCTGGCTTCCATTCTTTACTCCATGTTACCTTTGCATTCAGACAGCAGGAGTTTCTTGAAGTCCCAGAGGCATTGAATTAACCAACCAATCTCTGCTTCATGATGTTGTGCCAGCTTGGGTCCAGCCATGACCTACATGGTTACTTAAATAGGAGAGGTTTAATATAAATAATTACTACAACATAAGAAAAAGTAATGATTAGATATGCTACCCTACAGCTTAGGGAGCACATCCAAAGAGGGACAATTTTGGAATGGCCCCTCTCCACCAAGGCTGAGGCTCTGACTTCTCTGGAGTTGTATTTGCTGGCCAGTGAATGGCAGATAACTTTTCTGGTTTGCACAGAGCAGAGCTGGTGTGTAGCTGCTGGGAAAGTGAGAAGCAATTTCTGGGCACTGCTGAGCTTGTGT
This sequence comes from Saguinus oedipus, assembly GCA_031835075.1. Lineage (NCBI taxonomy): Eukaryota > Metazoa > Chordata > Mammalia > Primates > Cebidae > Saguinus > Saguinus oedipus. The sequence continues at coordinate 10,678,441 of CM063169.1, read as the reverse complement.
CTAGATGCACCATTGTGCAGAAGGGAAGGGAGCCGGTCGAGAGGGGAGAGGAGATATGCAGTGTACAGTGTTCTCTTTAGGACAGGCTGCAGGGGATTCACATGGAGAGAAGGCTGTACAGTCAGAAGGAGTGGGGAACCAGTCTTGGCAGGAGACCAAGAGCACATGGTACAGGAGGTCTGGGACATATGATGTCTGCATCAGATGTCTATTAGTCTGTTCTCATGCTGCTAATAAATACCTGAGACTAGGTAATATATAATGGAAAGAGGCTTGATTGACTCACAATTCCACATTTCTGGGAGGCCTCACAATCATGGTGGAAGGCTAATGAGGAGTAAAATCACGTCTTACATGGTGGCAGGCAGCAGCTTGTGTGGGGGAACTCCCCTTTATAAAACCATCAGATCTCATGAGACTTATTTACTATCATGAGAACAGCATGGGAAAGACTTGCCTCCATGATTCAATTACCTACTAATAGGAGCTAGAATTCAGGATGAGATTTGGGTGAAGACACAGCCACTCCATATCAAAGTGCAAAGGTGATGACCATGTTGTTCTGCAAGGTTGTCGCACTCTAGGCACTCTGGGCATGTGTCTGGGGCAGAGTATCATCTGATGATGCTCCTACCCAAACCTGCTGGAGGTGCAGCCACCAGAGGTGGGACAAAGAACCAAAGTACCTCCTCCTTCCATGGTGTACTTCCAATGTCTTCCAGCTGATAAAGCTTATGATGGTGCTCAATGTAAAAGAGAAATGCTTACAGAAATATTATTTACTATTGTGAAGCTGGTATAAAGAGGGTGAATTTAGACCTGAGAACCAACAAACGAATAATTGCACAATGATGCCAGGTAAATAAACTTCTTTTTAATCAAGTCATTAATAGTTAAGTTTCTGTTCATTGCAACATTATTTGTAACAGTCAAGACATGGAATTAAAGGAAATGTCCATCAACAGATAAATGGTGTGTTAGTCTGTTTTGTGGTACAATAAAGGAAGACCTGAGACTGGATAATTTATAAAGAAAAGAGATTTATTTGGATCATAGTTCTGCAGGCTGCACAAGAAAGGAAGCAACATCTGCTCAGCTTCTGGTGAGGTCTTAGGAAGTTCTTACTTATGGAAGAAGGTGAAGGGCAAGCAGGTGTGTCACATGGTAAGAGAGGGGGCAAGAAAGATGCTAGGCTCTTTTAAACAACCAGCCTTCACATGAACTAATAGGGTGAGAACTGACTCATTACTGCAAGGACAATACCCAGCCATTCATGAGGGATCTGCCCCCATGGCCCACACACCTCCCACTAGGCCCACCTCCAACATTGGAGGTCACATTTCAACATGAGATTTGGAGAGTACAAACATCCAAACCATATAAAATGGATAAAGAAAATGTGGTATAGATACAAAATGGAATACTATTCAGCCTTTAAAAAGAAGGAAATCCTATCATTTGTGACAACATGAATGAACCTGGAGGACAAATATCAAATGAAATAAGCCAGGAACAGAAAGACAAATACTACATTATCTCAAATGCACGTGAATTCTAACGAAGTTGAACGAATTCAAATAGAGTTGAATGGTAGTTACCAGGGACTAGGGGGAGGAATTTGGAAGGTGTTAGTGAAAGAATACAAAATTTCACTTAGGAGGAGTAAGTTCAAGAGATCTATTGTACAACATAGTGTTATCTTAAAAATCAGTAAGAAGGCTTTTAAGTGTTCTCACCACAAAAATGGAAGTATGTGAAGTAATACCTATATATTAATTACCTTGATTTAGCCATCCCTTAATGTATAAATATTTCAGAATGTTATATTGTATATGATAAATATATATAATTTCTACCCATAATTGTAAAACTGTAGATGAATACTTCCTTTAGAAAAGTGGAGAAATATTTAAGTAAAGTGCTTTATTTATATACTTGATATTTTACTTATGTTTTTGTGTGAAAATTTAAATACTTATTTTATTATGCAGAGAAATTTAAAAAGATAAGTTGAAGTATAAATTTAAAACCAGAAAGTGATTATTAGAGAACAACATCTCAGCATAACAAATGACTTTTAATATCACTTAAAATTTTCAGAATTTTAAATTCAACTGTTGTCACATACATATAAAAATTATAATTTTATCACCATCTGTGTATAAGTTTTTTCATGATGAAACTTTGCTTTTTGTCTCTCTTTTTTTGTTTTTGAGACAGAGCCTTGCTCTGTCATCCAGTCTAGAGTGCAGTGGTGTGATCACAGCACGCTGAACCCTCAATCTGCCAGGCTCAAAGAATCCTCCCACCTCAGCCTCCTTAGTAGTTGGGACTACAGGCATATGCCACTATGCCTGGCTAATGTTTTTATATTTAGCGGAGACAGGGTCTCACGATGTACCCCAGGCTGGTTTCAAACTCCTGGGCTCAAGCAATCCTCCCACTTTGGCCTCCCAAAGTGCTGGGATTACAGGAGTCAGCAATTGCATCTGGCCTTGTCTCTTATTTTTGCTATTGTTTATTATGTACTTTTGTCGCAAAGCCAAATGGCACAAAATATCTGGAACAATAATATCTCAAAATCAAAGCTTTGAGATAATAAATACTTCTTTCAGAATATATTAAGATATTAGATATTGATTAATTTATTAAAACTACCATGTGTTTAATCATTTTGAAGATTCTCCTAACAAAAATATGCTGGCTTTCTCTTTTGTTATATTATCAGAAATATTAAACAATTTGATAAGACCGATCCCCAAATTTTGTCAGAGCAAGAAGTCACAATAAGAACTCAACTCGTGTATCTCACATCATTGCCAGCAGGAACAATGAAATTTCCTCAGAGAAAAAATGGGTATCATGTTTCGCTTCGACAATCATGGTAGAAATATGTGCAATAATATTGCAATGAATGAAGCATCAGAGAGTTCAAGTATCCCTTGAAAGTATCAGATTTTTGAAACTGCTATTCACAGTTGGTGAAGAAAATGTGATGTCAGCATCAATGCTGAACTTAGGAATAATGTATCTCAAATGTGATTCTGTGCTTTTAGGGAATGTAATAGTGTTATTTTATGCTTCATCACTTTGTGTTTTAAGAATATTCTCTATTTGAAGTCTAGCATGAGTATCAAATAGAATAAGATATTTTTGTCAGTTTAATGTATGTGCAAAATGAATGCATGATTTAAACGAGACATGAAATTATATTTCCAGTTATAGTTTTACATAAAGATTTTTAATGGCAAAAGAATGAGGAACATGAATCTTGCAAAATAATATAGCTCATCGGTGAGCTTCCTTATCCAATACTCAAGATTTGTAGTTTTACCCCAATATAAATTTATGATTCCATAATTTTTATTTATTATCAGGATATCCTTGCAATGATATATTCTCTTTACTATGTGTGACATTTTCACATTTACATCTTTAGGCAATTTTAATTTTCAGTAAAAAAAGATAAGGTGAAAATTGAAAATGTAAATAAGATAATTAAACCTACTTTAAAGTTGCCTCTTTTATTCTTGTTTACTTTCCTTTTTGTTTCATATCATAACTATCAGAGTCTAGCATGCCTTCAAAATACCCTGCACAGCGACATGACAACATTCACTCTTACATACATCTCTATAATAAAGTTTATGACAGGACTAAAGAGTTCATTATGAAGACCTGTTCTAGAATATTATTTCTGGAAGAACACATTCATAAAGGTATTGGGGGGCAGGTGCTTTTTCAATGAGTGAATAATTACCTTATATTAAACCCGATATAAGTAATAGCATGTTTAGATGGTGTTTATGATTTGTACCTTCATCTTTGTAACTACTTTCCTTGATCAATAAAGTCTATTAGCCCACAAAATTCCATTGTCACCTTTCTGTAATCTGTGGGGTGTGGCTGTTGTAACATCTCACAAATCATCAGCAGTGTCAGCACTGCACCCAGCTTCATTTCAGCTGCCACCTGCCTGATTGACACTTTTGACAGCCACTTCAAGCTTTTCCTTAATTACCAATACAAAAATCCTCTGACTTGTGTGGAAGGATTTGATCTGCAAAAATGGACAATAGAAAGTTATTCTAAACCTATAAGTAGAGGAATGACATAAAGTCTGTGCAAAGTCCAGGATGCTGTATCAAGGGGTGTGGGATGGAGACTGTCAAGTGATAAAACCAAGGTGAGCAGTCATGGCTCGGAATATAGATTGTGAATGGGATTAAGAGAGAAGGGCAAAAGCTGCTGTCATACAATGAAGAGCACAAACCTTTGAGTGCAAGCCCTCCAATTCTAGATTGTGTGTTCTTAATCTCTACAACTACAATTGATTTTGCCCACTTAACCTGTATTTAATAGTATAATATTTAATTTTGTATAATTTGTGTATGCCAGTGTTTGTGCATGTACATATTCCTTATAGACGGTCTGGCTGGACTGTCAACCCCTGCAGATCTGAGATGGTTTCTTTTGTGTACAAATGAACTAAACTGTCTTAGCAAGGATGGAAGATTAATGCGGCAAGAATCACATGATAAACTTTGAATTGGTTCCATATTCTAGGTTGCTGACCAATAGAGATAAGAATAGAAGTTACTCTAGAGAAGGGAAGTGAATTTTATTTTGGGTGGAACCAAAACTAATTTAAAAGAATAAGCAAACAAACAAAGCAAAAAAACGCATTGTGTGAACCTTGGTGTGTGAATGTACTAGGCTTTATTTTGGTTAGATTGTCATTAAGCAATAACCAAATTTGTTAAATTGTTAAAGTTCAGTGAAATTATAAACAGTGAAATATTATGAGAAGGGGAGTTCAGAGGATGCAGGAGCATAGAATTTTCTTGAAGGGTTCAGAGTAAATCCACATTTTCTTTTGTATGTGATGCAGGGAGTCTTAGAAAACCCTCCACAACCCCCAAGTATGGAAATACAAACTAATCAGAAAATTTTAAAAATGTATGAATTGTGCTGCAAGGTCAACACACTACCTATAGAATACACAGAAACAATGCTTAGCAAGGAAGGCTTATTTAAAATGCCCCAAATGAAAGGCAGCATATTAAAGAGTGTTAGAGAAAATAGCATGGTACTTGCCAACTTCCTCTGTTGTAAAATGGCTAACATACAATTATATTATTGAATGTAAATAGCCCTGAGAGTTTTAAAAAACGAAAAGAAGAACAAGTGAAATATTTCTATCTAGGGTTATAGTGTATTGTACAATGATTTAAAGGTTTTTCATGACAAAAGTTTAAATTGCAGGAGAGGGTATATAATACAGGTATGATATGGTTGGGCTGTTACCTCACTCAAATCTTATCTTAAATTGTAGTTCCCATAAACCCCGTGTGTGATCGAAAGTTCCCAGTGGGAGGTAATGAATCATGGGAGCAGTGTATTCGTCTGTTTTTAACACTGCTGATAAACACATACCTGGGACTGTGCAATTTACAAAGGAAGGAGGTTTAATGAACTTACAGTTTCACATGGCTATGGAGGCAAGGAGGAGTAAGTAACATTTTACCGGAATGGTGGCAGGCAAAAAGAAAGAGAACTTGTGCATGGAAACTCCCATTTTTAAAACCATCCCAGATTTTGTGAGACTTATTCAGTATCATGAGAACAGCATGGGAAAGACCCACCCTTCATGATTCAATTATCTCCCATTGGGTCCTTCCCACAACACATGGGAATTATGGGAGCTACAAGATGGGACTTGGGTGGGGACACACAGCCAACCACATCAAGCAGTTACCCCACACTGCTGTTTTCATAATAATGAGTTCCCGTGAGATCTGACAGTGTTCTAAGGGACTCTTCCCCTCTTTTGATTGGCACTTCCTCCTGTCAACATGTGAAGAAGCATGTGTTTGCTTCCTCTTCCACCATAGGTGTAAGATTTCTGAGGCCTCTCCAGCCATGAGGAACAGTGAGTCAATTAAACCTTTTGTTTAATTGACTCTATAAATTACCCAGTCTCAGGCAGTACTTTATAGCAGTGTGAGAATGAACTAATACAGTAAATTTGTACCAGGTAGTGGGTGCTGCTGTAAAGATACCCAAAAATGTGGAAGTGTCTTTGGAACTGGGTGGCAGGCAGAGGTTGGAACAGTTTGGAGGGCTCAGAAGACAGGAAGATGTAGGAAAGTTTGGAACTTCCTAGAGACTTGTCGAATGGTGTTGACCAAAATGCTGATAGTGATATAGACAATTAAGTCCAGGCTGAGGTGGTCTCAGATGGTGTTGAGGAACTTGTTGGGAAATGGAGTAAAGGTGGCTTTTGCTATGCAGAGACTGGCACCATTTTGCTCCTGCTCTAGAGATTTTTGGAACATTGAACTTGAAAGATGTGATTTAGGGTATCTAGCAGAAAAAAATTTCTAGGCAGCAATTGTTCAGGTGACTTGGATGCAGTTAAAAGTGTTCAGTTTTATGTATTCACAAAAATATAGTTTGGAATTAAAGCTTATGTTTAAAAGGGAAGCAGAGCATAAAAGTTTAAAAAAATATGCAGCCTGACAGTTTGACAGAAGAGAAAAAACAATTTTCTGAAAAGAAATTCAAGCCAGCTGCAGAAATATGCATAAGTAATGAGGAACCAAATGTTAATCACCAAGACAAAGAAGAATATCTCCCGGGCGTGTCAGAGAATTACGTGGCAGCCCCTCCCATGACAGGCTGGATGCCTAACAGGAAAAAATAATTTGGTGTGCCAGGCCCTGTGTCTTGCTGCTTTATGCAGTCTCAGGACTTGTCCCAGCAGTGGCTAAGGAGCCAAGGTACAGCTCAGGCCATGGCTTCAGAGGGTGCAAGTCCCAAGCCTTGGCAGCTTTCATGTGGTGTTGAGCCTGTGGGTGCAGGCAGTCAAGAATTGAGCTTTGGGAACCTCCACCTGGATTTCAGAGATTGTATGGAAATGCCTGAGTGTCTACACAAAGTTGTACTGCAGGAGTGGAGCCCTCATGGGAAACTCTGCTACTGTAGTGCAGAATAGAAATATGGGGTTGGAGCCCTCACACAGTGTTCCTACTGGGGGACTGACTGCCTAGTGGAGCTGTGTGGATAGCCATAGTCCTCTGGACTCTAGAATGATAGATTCACTGACAGCTTTCACAATGTTCCTGGAAAAGCCTGCAGACACTCAATGGCTGCCCATGAAGGAATCTGGGAGTGGGGCTGTAGCCTGCAGAGTCACAGGGGTGGAGCTGCCAAAGGTTGCAGGAGCCCAGCTCTTGCACACTGGTGTGTGACCTGAATGTAAGACATGAAGTCAAAGTAGTTCATTTTGTAACTTGCTTTAAGATTTGATTTACCTGCTGGATTTCAAACTTGCATGGAGTCTGTAGCCTCTTTATTTTGACTAATTTCTCTCATTTGGTATGGCTGTATTTATCCAAAGCCTGTACCCCCATCATATCCAGGCAGTAACTAACTTGCTTTTGATTTTACAGACTCATAGGCAGAAGGGACTTGCCTTGTCTCAGGTGAGACTTTGGACTTAGACTTTTGAGTTAATGCTGGAATGAGTTAAGACTTTGGGGTATTGTTGGTAAGGCATGATTGGTTTTGAAATGTGAAGACCTTAGATTTTGGAGGGATCAAGGGTGGAATTTTATGGTTTGGCCCAAATCTCATCTTGAATTGTAGTTCCCATAATCCCCATGTGTTGGAGGGACCCAGTGGGAGGTAACTGAATCATGGGGGGCCATTACTTTCATGCTGCTGTTCTTGTTAATAGTGAGTAAGTTCTGAAAAGATCTAATGGTTTTATAAGGAGCTTTTCCTTATTTGGCTTGGCACTTCTCCTTCCTGCCATTATGTAAATAAGGACATGTTTGCTTCCCCTTCTGTCATGATTGTAAGTTTCCTGAGGTCTCCCCAGCCATGTGACTCTGTCAGTAAATTAAACCTCTGTCTTTGTAAATTACCCAGTTTCAGGCAGTCCCTTAATGCAATGTGAGAATGGACTAATACAATGTATTTTTCCAGGTTTGTGCATTTATTTAAAAAAAAAAGTTAAGCACTTTCCTTACAAACTCTAGGACTATAAAAATTATAAAATATTTTTAACATACGTAAACATACATGCTATGGAGATTGAAAGGAAATTAATTTCCAAATTATCATGTTAAACTTAATATATTTTGGAGTTATTTAAGATGAATATCTTACCCTAATGATTCTCCAACTAACTAGAAATTAAAATGAAATAGCTTCAGCTTTTAATTACAAATCTATTATATTTGTAGATTATTGTGTAGTTGAAAAGACACTTTCATTTGTCATGTATTCTCACCAATATCTTTCACAATAAATGAATTGATGGTGTCATCATCATCATCATGACCATCATCTCCATTTACAAAAGTATGGGATAATCAATAAGAAAATATTAAAGATGTTTTTGAGCTTAGTAATGAAGGTGTTATTATTAATGCAAAGATAAGAAGTTTCAGAAAGAAACTGATAAGATTTTTATATTTTTCTGCTTTTCATCATTAAATTTTTTTTTCTAATTCTCATTTGGCAATTATAAATTAGAACAACATGACAGTTTTGCTTTCAGAATTCTGGATTGCCCCATAAGATTTTTCATCCTGTTTCAATAAAAAAGTTCAAAGCAATTCTAGAAATGAGTTACTGCTAATTTACATGGAGATTATTATAATTAAAATTGTAGTAGAGAGTAAAAAGTATATTGTAGTTGTAGACTCTTCCTTAAGTAAAATAATATATGCAAATAACAATAAATAACAATACTGATAACTATATGTATGTGTTTCCATGATCATTTTTAATTTATAAAACTTACCAATACAAATTTAAATCCAAGATTTGCAAGTATATCCCATTCATTTCTTCTTCTGTAAAAAGGAAACACTACCTCTATACATAATTCTTAATTGATTTGTTTTATAATCAAGTTGTCATTTATTTTACAATAACGTAAAATGAGGTTTTATTATACCAAACTTTGTATGATAAATGATTGTATCAGCATAACTTGCTTTTTCCAATTATATTTTTTAACTTCAGCAATTATTTACTTGTTCAATCCAAAATGATTGAAGTAGCAGAAGAAATACAATGTGAGGCAAAGGAATAAAGACACATGTCTGCAAAACATCACTTTGCATCAACATACTTAAACATGGATAGCTCCAAATGGAATCGTACAAAACTCCAAACACGTAATAAATGTCTTAAAATATATTTCCCTATAAGATGATATAATAAAAATACTTTTAAAAGTTGTAGAATTAAATGAGACTCTTGGTTCAATGAGTGTATGTAACCTTGATGAAATGCAACTCCCTGGTATCCAACTGTAGTCATCTTGTAACTAAAGGGGTCGTTCCCATACAGTAACTCAGGGAATTCCCCACTCAAACAGTAAATAATGGTATTTCCTGTTCTTTCTGTGAGTTGGAAGATTCTAAACAACTGCAGTCTAAGAGTCTCACTGCTTTACGTGAGGCTGAGATGATTATTTCACTAAGGATTACACTATTTCTCTAGTGAGTCAAACTTTCCTCCTTGTTTGAGAAAATACAGCAGAAGAGTCTGCCTTATACAGTTTTCTCTTGCAACACTGAAAAGGCTATTAGTATTTACTGTTTACTGAGGTGAACGTTGTTTAAATTTGCATTAGACAATCCATTTAAGAAACAACTAACTGATGATTACAATGTCTGCATTACATTAAAACTGTTAATTTGTGGCAGTAATAATTTTGGATTTTAATTATAAGCCTGAAAAGCAGATTTAGAAATGCAGTTGGCACGACTAATGTTAATTTATCCTTTAGCGTTTATTGAAAGCAATATATCCAATGTAATTATAGTGCATGTCAAATAACCTACTATTTTATTTTTTAAATGTGTGATTCTTTAATTTGCTTAATTAAGATGACTTACCATCTGTAAAAATTTTGTTGTGTCATTTTTGGTGGGTTTTACAGTACTTATCAAGAATAAGACATTATCTATAACATTTTGTATTGATTTAATGATCATTTTCTTGATGCTTATTCATTAAATTTCTCACAATGTTGTTCATCATCATTTTCTCTATGCTGATTACATCAAGGGTCATGTAATGTCTACTTCGTTAAATGCTGCAAGCGCTGTTGGAAATCAGATGTGCAGTATCATAACAAGCACGAAATCAATGCCAACCATGCAGTCTTTGGGTTCTTTTTCACTGAAACGAGTACAATCTACCAAGAAATTTTACCACTGTGACAAGGCAACTGTTTCTAGCCATATTAGCCTTGTGTAAATCCTTCAGTGTTTTCATTTCTTCTTCATACTATTCTAAAAACATTGTTAATGCCATGTGTATTCAACTTTATGAGAGTGCATTTTTAATATCTTTGGCTGGAGATTCAATAGAATCTATGGATATAATTGGACATTTATGAATATAATTGAGTAGAAAGTCTCATTAAAACTTAAACATGTATTTCATACTACTTGTAGGAAACCTTTCATTCTAATTTTTATTGATTAAGTTTTATAATAACTGACAAAGGATAAATATAGTCTTTCCTTTATTTCAACTGCAGTGTGAACATGTCCTAACAAATTTAAAACAATAAGCTTTAAGAGAACCAAATGTATGCGTTTCATAAATGATGTGCTTTCCAATTTTGTTTTCACTCACAAGGTTTTTTATTCATAGTAATTTTCATTAATAATTTCAGTATCAAATAATTTTCATAGTGACTCCTACTTCACTTACAAAATAATATTTGATGGCAGCACATTATTAATATTTTTATTCTAACTGATAATTTGTGTTTTACATTATTTTCAGTGAACTTTAACAAGATTTTATTAGTCAAAAAGATCAAACAAGATTGCATATTCCATGAAAATATTATTTGAAACCAATAGCTATGATTTGAAACTGTTTAAAATCAACTTATATTTGGAGAAAATTATTTTATGAAAATATTAACATTTTTGATAATTATACTATGAGAATTTGAAGAAGAACATAGTACAAGGTAAGCTTAATCTTTTTTTTCAATTAAATTAGTATATATCCTAGAAGATAGCACTATCCAAGTATGCTAGTAATTCTCGGTTGAGCTGGCATTCAAGTCACTCTTTTCAAAATGTGTTCAAAATTTCAAATTTTTGTTTTAGGGTTATCCTAGAAATATTGACACTAGATTAGTTAATATAAAATACTTATGCAATCATTTATGTAAAGTACCATGAGAACATGACAGGACAACACATAAACTGTTCTCAAAACAGCAGTGTCACCTATGTCTCTATCAAACATCTAAGAATAATCCTCCATTTAGTTAGACCCACGTAGAACTAAGAGAGTACTTCCAATAGATTTTAAAATGTGCCGCTACTAACTTACTAAAAGGAGAGATTTTAGAGTTTGCATGCTTTTTAAATTTGTTTAAGTTCTGTGGTACATGTGCAGATTATGCAGGTTTGTTACATAGGTATACATGTGCCATGGTGGTGGTTTGCTGTATCCATTGCCTGGTTATCTACATCAGATATTTCTCTTAATGCTATCCCTCCCCAATCCCTCCACCCCCTGCTATTCCTCTCCTAGCCCCGCAAACCCCAGGCCCCAGGGTGTGATGTTCCCGTCCCTGTGTCCATTCTCAATGTTCAACACCCACCTAGGAGTGAGAACATGCAGTGTTTGGTTTTCTGTTCTTGTGTCAGTTTGCTGAGAATAATGGTTTCCAGTTTTACCTAGGTCCTGGCAAAAGACATGAACCCATTCATTTTTATGGCTGCATAGTATTCCATGGTGTACATGTGCCACATTTTCCTTATCCAGTCTATCATTGAAGGGCATTTCCAAATCTTTGCTATTGTGAACAGTGCTGCAATAAATATATGGGTGCATGTGTCTTTATAATAGAACGATTTATAATCCTTTGTGTATATACCAAGTAATGAGATTGCTGGGTCCAATAGTATGTCTATTTCTAGATCCTTGAGGAATCGTCACACTGTCTTCCACAATGGTTGAATTAATTTACACTCCCACCAACAGTGTAAAAGTTTCCTATTTCTCCACATCCTTTCTAGCATCTGTTGTCTCCAGATTTTTTAATGATCTCCATTCTAATTTGTGTGAGGTGGTATCTCAATGTGGTTTTGATTTGCTTTTCTCTAATGACCAGTGATGTTGAGCTTTTTTCATATGCTTGTTGGCTGCATAAATGTCTTCCTTTGAAAAGTGTCTGTTCATATCCTTCACCCACTTTTTGATAGGGTTTTTTTTTTTCTTGTAAATTTGTTTTCTTTGTAGATTCTGGATATTAGTCCTTTGTCAGATGGGTAGATTGCAAAAGGTTTAGAATTTCTTCCTGAGGACTCAGGTAGGTTGATTAAATACAGTTAGACTTTCCCTTTACTCAATATGTAATTTGACTTCACACACATGCACATATGCACGTGCACAGATGTATTTTTCTTTTATTGCATTACTTAGGATTAGTATAGTAATAACACTGATAATAATAATAGCAATCATTTGTCATATATATAATACTCTTCCATGTCCTATAGAGGAGTTATGGTATTCATGAATGAGTTATAGTTGATTCATGAATATTATTTTCAGTGATGGCAATAATCTTTCAAGATAATTATTATTAGCCCCATTTTAAAAATCAAGAATATAAAGCTTAAGGAGATTATAGAATTTACCTGTATCAAAGTAATAGACATAATGTCTGCTTAGTTTTAAATTCCACATTTTTGCTATTCTCATAGATTTTAGAGAAGTATGATAAACATATTCATAGTATGAGATTTTAACTTGTTCTCTTTGCCATGCTTTCTGAGTTCAATGAGGATCAATTTCAATCACTCACGTGACTATACAAAATAATAAATTGTTGATCATAGACACAAAGATAAATTTTATCATTTTTCTAAAACTAAAGAAATCACTATTTACAATCTATCTGCATGTTTAATGCTAGTGTAAAAACCAAAACAATACTATATAACTCTCTAATACAAAAACACTAAGGCGTATAGTACTTCATCTCTTGAAACACAATTACACACACTTTGAAAATTCTTATCTAGGTAAATTTAGGTCCATTACTGCAGAATAGAAATTATATTCCCATTAACACATATACACCCCCCATATATTGAGTTTAACCTCATACCCCCAAACCAAAAACTTTTATTGACTATCCTAAGTTTGCTAAAGCATATTAAAATCTGTATGCTAATATTATTATAATAAATTATCCCTTGTTTGTATACAAATCCATTATGAGAAGGTGTGGGTGATATTTAGGACACATTTGCCTTTAAAAAAGCAAGACTATTAAAAGTTCTATTATATTCTCTTATGCAGATAACATTGAAAGTTTGGATGTTAAATAGAGGCACTTCCAGGCACAGATCAACTCCTTGAAAATTATTGTGGGAGTCACTTTAAAGGAAAAACTATGTTTGGCACAGGAAATTACATTTAACTAAAAGCATTTTTTTTTAATGGGCATTAACAAATTAGCCGGGAATGCATCATTCCCATCTTATGCTCTCAAGCACTTAATGTGGATGGACCTACAAATCACATTATCATCACTTTCCATACTTTCATCAAATGTCATAGCAACAGCTGCCCTAGTAGCTCAGAGTATGCCTTAGGCTAAAGGAGACATCTGTTTGCTGACAACTTCAGATCAAATGACAAATGGGAGACAGAAATGTCAGTGCATGGCAAGGTCAGAGGCCTTACCTATTTGTTAGTTTCAGCTGTAATAGGGATTTTCTTTTTTTGATAGACAGGAAAATGACTAACATAAAATCAGGTGCTTATGATACTAATTCTTCTTCAATCGAAATTAAGTATGGTTACAAAAGGAAAATTACTGTTGTTTTATGATGGACAGGTGTTAGTCGACACATTTTTTTTTTTTTTTTTTTTTTTTTTTTTTTTTTTTTTTTTGGTTTGTGCTAACATTCATCATACTTTAAATGTAACCACAGGTGTTTCTTTTAGTCTGATCAAGACGAAATTAGGAACTACAGGTTTCATTTCTTTTGAGCTCTAAAAAGAGTGGTCTTTTAACTTAAGGGTTACTTATTTAAAATATTAGTTTAGTTCTTTCAAACCAAGAACAAAGTCTATTTATATGGTTCATAGTCATTGAATGTGAATGCCGCATTTTAAAGTGAAAATAACAAATGTAAACAGCAAGAAATTCCATATCTTAGTCATTTTAATCCATTTTTAAATTCAGGTGAGAGTTTGGTTTCTGTATGAGATCACCTTGAAGAATATTGTACTATTCCTCCTCATATTATTTTCTCCCAAAATGACAGAGACAGATACTGTGTAAAGGAAAAGTTCTCAATGCTCAGAGAAAGATGTGGAAGCCTTTCCACATGGGGTTTTGATTTTGTTAGGTTTTATCAAGCCTCCTTGAAATGCCATCTTTTTGTAAGCGTCTTGGTGAAAAAGAAAGATGACATAGATTTCTCAAACAGACATATTTTATCTTTGACAATTCCTGGGTTATTTTTGTAATAGTTTTTAGTTAGTTTATGCTTCATTTTCATATGCTTCTATGTTGCTTCTTTTATTATTATTTTTTAAGTCTAATATAGTCAATATTATTTAATGACTTACTGGTCTTGTTAAATGATTCATTTTGAAATCTACAAATTCTAATGAGTTTATGTGCAGATTAACTTGTCAATTAGATATACATGTAAATTTAGCTTTTCACTTTTCTTTTTGATTTCAATGCTTATTTATTTATCCAATGCATAAAATTGCTAATGTACAGAGAAAATGCCTAAGGCAAAAACTTTTTAAAATGCAGGAAAGAAAATTGTTCCCTGTATTCTCCCTTTTTAGCTATTCTCTTATGAACAATTCTTATCCATTTTTCCACTTTTGACTCACTTTATTATTTTAAGTTTGTCTTGCTTTATATTTTATTCAGTGCTTAACAAAATTCTCAGTAATAGAGTAATATTAAATTTTGGAATTTGGTTCAAAATCAATCTGATGCAAAGCTCTTTGGTAGAGTGGTATTGCTTCATTTGGCATACATTTATTTAGTTTCCACTATTTTCTTGCTGCAATACTAGGATCTCAGACAAGAAGTATGAGTGGGGACTAAACCTATCTAAAAATCTAATAATTAAAAATCTGAACACTATACATATATTTTGTGAGAGTGCAATAATATGGTAAACATAAAATAGTGGTCAAAGCAAATTAGCTTTGATGGTTTTAAGAAGGAGTCATTTGTGCTCAATCTTGTTAAAGAATTTTATTTTTATGTTTATGATCCAACTTATTCTCTTTCACATTATATATTCTGTTTTAAAAATTACATTAAAGCATTTGAAGTGCTATTTTTCTTACCTATTTTTATTTCAATGCCCTAAGATTTTTCAAATATTTTCCCAATCAACAAAATAATATAGTATTAGATGCTATATCTAGACACAGTCATTAAAATGCCTAAAACGTGAAGCATGAGATAAAATGTAAAAAGCCAGAGGCTTACTGACTAATTGGAAATATAGTGAAATCCTTAACTTCTTTTATTTGAATACAGGACTTTCTTAAGTCTACCTAAAATTTACTGGTTTATTTTAAAAACCACATAAGTTATTTTCAGTTTCTTAATGTGTAGTAAATTAAGACATTATCTTTTTTCACATGAAATGCCTACTTTGTTCTTGTGGTTAGCTTTTGAATTAAATTTCAGAATTTAACATTATGTTGAATATATTTTAACCTTATTAAGCACATTATGAAATAATTTAATGAGAAATAAGATATGAAGTACCTAATTTATCAACTCATAAAATTTACAGGATGTATTTAAAGAAATTGATGAAATACATTCTTTAGGATATAAAATCTAATTTTATGAAGATATGCACTACATTTTAGATAAAAAGATTATACTGTCTCCTAATTATCCATATATTTAGTAAATTCACAATTAAAATAAATTGTAAATGTAAAACAGATTTCTGATAAAGGATTTAAATGTTTCTAAAAGAGAAAAGGTAAAAATAAAGAAGTGAGGAAGATCATTTTTCCTTTCAGATATGGACACTACCATGTAATTATAGTAATTGGTACACTATGGCAGTCATTCAGGACTCTACAAATTTAGGATTAAAAGAGGATTATATTTTAGAAACAGTTGATTTTCTATGCAAAGGATGCATTTTAAAGCAATGCAGTAATATTTTGTTTAGTAATTCATTGTGAGATAATTAAGTGCTCTTTTGAAAGAATTGAAAATAAATCTTATTAGTGCAAAATGTAAGAGCAAAAACTCTGGAGCCAAACTTCCTGAGTTCTGATTCCACACCTTCCAATTACTAGTCAAATTGCGACTTTCATTTATGACAGAAACTTGCAAAAACATTAATTCATTGACATTCATTATACCACAGTCAAGTGTAGCCTATGAAATTAAACCACCTCTTGTTTCGAGGTTGCTTATGCATGATCTATGAGTCCCAAGGCAGGAAGCAAGGAGAAAAATGCACGAATTTGAAGCAAGATGCAGTCAAGTTGTACCTGAATAAAGCAGAATGTGGTTGGTTCAGCAGTGGATGGAGTGACAGCTGAGGTCAAGGAGATTTGAAATGGTCAACATGAAGTATATGATACAATATTCAGTATTCATTCAAACCAATAATGGCAAAAAGAAAGAGACACAGAACAACAATTCACATAAAAGAATAAAATGGCAGTAAATGATTAGATAGTAAATGTAAATCACAATGTATTAGTAATTGCTATACTGGCAGATGGACTAAATAAGGAACAGTGTACATTGTCAGATTCAATGAAAACAAGGCAAACAACAATAACTTCTCCACTTAAAAGAGACACATGTTCAATATAAGAATATGGAATGTGTAGAATCATAAGAACCAAAAAATTTTAACATACAAACGAAGTGTTATGTCTACAATAAAATTAGAACAAGTACAATTTGGGGCAAAAGGCATTATTAGAAATACAGGGATGTTTTGTAATGGTAAAATGTCAACTCAAAGGAATGTATAACTATACAAATAGCATATACATAGTAACATAGACTCAATGCACAAAATAAAATGATTGCAAAGAGAAATAGATAACTCTATCTTTATAGTGAGGCATTTTAACACACCAACTCAGTAAATGCTTATCTAATCAAGTTAAAAATTATAAAATCATAGGACATTTGAGTAATAGTGTTAAAACACTGGAACAAAATAACATAGGTTATTTTATCCTACTCAGAGACAGGCAGTTGTCAAGATGATCTGGATCATTTTACAAAATTGACTACATGCTGATCCCTCCCAAAAGTCTTATCCTAGAGGGAATGAGGAGAACTAGAGACTTCCTTCTCTGGAATCATTAGTAGCATTTAAATCTCTTTTTTTCCATTTTCAAGTGGGCTGTGTCATCTTCAAACACATTTTTATGACTTTCTCAGGGGTTGTCACCTACAAGAAATCTTGATACTTTATTTACAATGAGAAATATATATTTGCAAATATTAATTAGGATTAAATGAAAAACATTAAAATAATTCATTAAGTTTATGAATACAAATAGAAAAGCTATCCAAATAAAAACATCTCCATTTGAAACAATCTTCACCTTATTTAAAACAGTAATGTTTGCCAATAAATTGAAGCTATTTGCTAGCTGATTATCTTCTCAAAACAGATTTTCATATCTTCACAAAGATAGAAATACATTTTTATTCTCTTTGGAGCAATTGTGAATATACGTAAGAATACAACTAACAAAGGATGTAAAGGACCTCTTCAAGGAGAACCACAGACCACTGCTCCGTTTCCCATTCTGTTGGTTGCCAGCTCACTCTAGTGATTGTTTCTTTTGCTGTGCAGAAACTCTTAAGTTTAATTAGATTCCATTTGTCTCTTTTGACTTTTGTTGCCACTGCTATTGGTATTTTAGTCATGAAGTCCTTGCCTATGCCTATGGAAGATATGAACTATGTTTTAGATAAAAAGATTATACTGTCTCCTAGAAAAGTGGTCCATGCTCATGGTTAGGAAGAATAAATATTGTGAAAATGGCCATACTGCCCAGAGTAATTTATCGATTCAATGGTATCCCCATCAAGCTACCATTGACCTTCTTCACAGAACTGGATAAAACCACTTTAAACTTCATATGAAACCAAAAGAGAGTCACATAGCCAAGACTACCCTAAGCAAAAAGAACAAAGCTGGAGGCATCACACTACTTGCCTTCAAACTGTACTACAAGGCTACATTAATCAAAACGGCATGGTACTGGTACCAAAACAGAGCTATAGCCCAATGGAACAGAACAGAGGCCTCAGAAGCAATACCACACATCTACAACCATATGATCTTTGACAAACCTGACAAAAACAAGCAATGGGGAAAGGATTCCCTGTTTAACAAATAGTGTTGTGAAAACTGGCTAGCCATGTGCAGAAAGCAGAAACTGGACCCATTCCTTACACCTTACACTAAAATTAACTCCAGATGGGTTAAAGATTTAAACCTAAGACCTAACACCATAAAACCCTAGAAGAAAATCTAGGCAATACCATTCAGGACATAGGCATAGGCAAGGACTTCATGACTAAAACACCAAAAGCAATGGCAACAAAAGTCAAAATAGATAAATGGGATCTAATTAAACTTAAGAGCTTCTGCACAGCAAAAGAAACAATCATTAGAGTGAACTGGCAACCAACAGAATGGGAAAAAATTTTTGCAACCTACCCATCTGACAAAGGACTCATAACCAGAATCTATGAAGAACTAAAGCAGATATACAAGAAAAAACAAACACATTCAAAAGTGGGTGAAGAATATGAACAGACACTTTTCAAAAGAAGACATTTATGAGGTCAAAAACATATGAAAAAATGCTTATTATCACTGGTCACTAGAGAAATGCAAATCAAAACCACATTGAGATACCATCTCACACCAGTTAGAATGGCGATTATTAAAAAATCTGGAGACAATATTCTGGAGAGGATGTGGAGAAATAGGAACACTTTTACACTGTGGTGGGAGCATAAATTATTTCAACTGTTGTGGAAGACAGTGTGGCAATTCCTCAAGGATCTAGAAATAGATATTCCAGTTGACCCAGCAATCCCATTACTGGGCATATACCCAAAGGATTATAAATCATTCTTTTATAAAGACACATGCACATGTATGTTCATTGAGGCACTGTTTACAATAGCAAAGACCTGGAACAAACTCAAATGCCCCTCAGTGATAGACTGGATAAAGGAAATGTGGCATATATATACCATGGAATATTATGCAGCCATAAAAAGATGAGTTCATGTCCTGTGTAGGGACATGTATGAATCTGGAAACCATCATTCTCAGCAAACTGACACAAGAACAGAAAACAAAACACCACATGTTCTCATTCATAGGCAGGTGTTGAACAATGTGAACACATGGGCACAGGGAAAGAAACATCATACACTGGGGTATGTTGGGGGTGGCGGGCTAGGGGAGGGATAGCAGGGGTGTGGAGTTTGGGGAGGGATAACACTGGGAGAAATGCCTGATGTAGGTGACGGGGGATGGAGACAGCAAACCATCATGGTATGTGTGTACCTATGCAACAATCCTGAAAGAACTGCACATGTACCCCAGAACTTAAAGTACAATTTAAAAAAGACATTTTTATTTTTCAGAATCATAATTTAAAAAGTGTAGTTATACATATAGAGATGAGAAATGTAAACTGAAATTTTATATTTTTTAAAACTCAATCAATATAAGCAAATGATGGAATGCATTATAATATTGTAGATACAGTAAAACATTACTATATTTTAATCTTCAGTAAATCTTTCAGAATAGAAATTACATACTACATCCCCACTCTCCCCGTTGGAGAAGATGTTTATTCATTGATTTACCATAGATACTTTCTTTAAGAAAAATATTAGAAATGCAAAATATAGAACAAAAGCAAGAGAGTCATTTTCATCTCTTTCTGTTTTATTTGCACAAGGTCTAAATCTCTAATAGCAGCAAATACTTGATCCCTTTTTTCCATGTTCTGAGTTAATCATCTTGGTTTGACATTGAGAAGATTAATATCTGACTTCATATTTTGATTCTGGAGCAAGGTCCTTAAATAGTTTACAACAAATCTGGTATAAAATATCATTACTTTTAAGCATATATTTTTAAATTTTACACAAAGTAGTGTTACATATAATTAACTTATTTCTGTGAACACATTCTATATTATCTTTAATTAAACAAATCAAGTCTTCTAGTTTAAGATATCACCTCACCTTCGCCAATTACAAAAATACCTGTAGTGGTGCAAAAACTACAATGTAAATCACTAGTACCCCTCAAATAGTAAATAAAGTAAAATCAGTGCCTGATTTCTAGATCAACTTCTTCGAATTGCAATGCTTGCAAGGCTGGATTACTACAAAGAAGGAACAGGAACCTCCTCATAAATCAAAGAGGATTTATGAGGAGTACACCCCATTTCCACTCTCAACTTCTGATCAGCACAGCATCATTATCTGGACTTTGGGGAAAACTTAAATTATTCCAAAACCTTTGTGGGTTTTCCACTGTGGTTATTGTTTACTAAGTACAATTTCTTAAATGCATGCACACATATAGATGCAAACTTATTCACCTAACTTAAACAATAAAATGAATGGAAAACACATCCTTAGATAAATAAAATAGGATTTTTTTAAGTTATAAGACAACATTTTGAGAATAAATAAAATAAAATGGTAATAGAAACTCAATAGCATCAAGAAACAAAATAATAGAAATTCAAAAATAAAATTGAAAAGGAACATGCTTGGAATACAAAGTTAAGGAAATACTATCAAAAGTGTAATAAAGATACAAACAAGATGAAATTAAATAAGAAATTATTGGATTATTAAAGAATCAGTACAGTAGACCCAGAGCTCAAATTGTAGTTTCTCCAAAAATATATATATAGAGAGAGAGACAGCAAAAATTGAGATGAAACAATCAAAACTGTAAGTCCAGGAAATTTCTCAAAACTGAAAAAACAAAGAAAATGAATTTCCAAACGATTAGGGTCGCCTACTTTACAAGCAATGAAGAAAAATTAGAACTGCGATAAGGGACACCTTTTCAAATTTTGGTTTGCCAAGAACTGGAAGATAATCTTAAAGACTTCCAAGGAATTCATTAACGTAACTATCAATGTCTTAAATTTAATAATGGAAACTAGAGAAGATTTAAGAAATGTCTTCAACAAAAAGGTATTCCTGGAAAAAAGAAACTCCCCACCTTAGTTCTATATTTAACCAATTCAGTAGGAGCCTAAAATAAAGGAAATTTCATACATGGCACTTTCTCAAAATCATTACCTTTATTCTTTATATTATCTCCATAAAAAAAAAAGAACAAGTCATGAAACAGGAAGACAGGAGAGATCCATTTGACAGAGTATTCGACATAGGTGAGAGAAGAAAACACCCATGTGTCTGAAAGTATCCTAAGGGAAAGTGTTAGGAGATGAATTTGTTTTATAAATGCATAAAAGTAGAATAATTTAAAATTAGACCCCGAGGAACTCCAGGGAAGACAATGTCATAGAAGGCACAAGCAATGTTAGGCACCACCTGACTTTCCTTAGGATGATGTGTGCCTAACCATAATCATGTAAACACTGATATTGTTGAGCTGAAATTCAGAGAACTAGTCTGAGCAAAGGAGAAAGGAAAATGTGTTATTCACGTCGTGGTTGCACATATCTGATAAAATGAAATTCTCAATTTACTAATTGGAAATTATTAAGTCATACCAAAACCTGAAAATATAAGAACTGACAACACAATTGATGTTGAGATATGTTATTCAGTACCTGGTGAAAGATTAGAAAATGATTAAAATCGATTTCTTTTGGTGCTGATACAAGATGGAAGAAGAAAGGACAAAAGGCTCTCCATGATCAGGTAGACAGACATTTTAAGTGGTGTGCCTTTGCACCTTTAAAAACAACTCAATTTAAAAGAAAATTAAGAAATATGAATAGCAAATCTAAAGAAAATGTAGTAAAATATTCAATTGTATAAAGATACACAAAATATTGATTTTCTACATGATAGCAAAGATGAATTAAGAGATAAAGGTAAAACTCTTCTCAATAACACCAAAATTAAAATAAAACAACATAATTTATATATTTAGAAATACCATTACAGAAATACGTTGAACTTGTATTAAAACCCTGTCCTCAAAGGTAGTATGGAGAATTATGTAAACTTAATATGGAAATACAAAAAATGTTGAGAATGTGCAGTGTCGTTTTTTAATTCTAACTCTAATGGCTGAATAATATTGTGATCACAGTTGTGATACTATAGCTTTCATTACTACAAAGAAATCATACACACAACCACACAAAAATAAGAAACTGTAAATAACTATAATGGTCAACAGCAATTATAATTATAATAGTGAACGTTTATAAATGGAAACATAATAGATATTTTTTGTTCTGTTAACACTACCTTATATTTGATCAACTCTGTAATTTTTTATGTAAGATATTGTAAATTATGGGAAAATTAAACCAGTTTTTATTACAGCAATTTGTTCTGATCTGCTCTTTTATCCATTGTGTTGATATCAACTATGCAATTAAAGATAAGCTTAAGACAGTTTTTATTTCTTTTTCATAAATTAAAAAAATTACAAAATAGTATAAAGTGTGTCTCAATTTAATGAACAGGAAATCAGTAGGAAAGAATGCTGGAATTTTTAGCTAAAGAAATAATTTAAAATGCAGTTGTCATCAAAATGCAATTGCCTCAGTTTGATTCACAGTTTCTTATTGATTTGAAAAAACTGTTTATTTTTTCATTTGTTTTCCTCTTGGGGATTGTATGTGAATATTCATAATTTTTATGATCAACAGCCTGAAAAATTATGACTTTTTTTGTGTGTGTGAGATGGAAGTATAAGCTATTTACTGGTTTGTTGCTTCTTACCTCTGCATTTATTTCTTAATATGTGGATTGCTTGATCCATTTGAAATTACCTTCCATATATATGATTTCTATTACCCAGCATAATGTGGCCATCAGAAAACGTCATTTCAGATGATAGAGTCATAAGTAGGTTACTGAAATAAATATAGATGCACTTATAAAGAACATAAATAACAGATTTTCCAATACAAATTTGAATGCTAGCAGTAGAATCCTCAGACATTTTTATTTGTAGCCTCTTTCTTTTATTGTGTTTTGGAAGGTAAATACATCAGAAAATGTTTAGCACACTACAGATATCAGTCTTAAAATATCATCTAAATCGAGCCATTCTAACATCAAACAAATCACATAACAAATTGAATCATTTTTCAAATATGCTTTACCGTTTCTCCTTCTCTGACTGTTTGATTTGATTGATTTTGACAGTTATCGATTAACCATTGTATATAAGGCATCACATTAAGGACTATATGCGGTATCCATAAATCAACTAGGCCCAGTTTGTGGCTTCTAATAGCTAATAGCACAGTAGTTGACACTTAGAATACAAACATAAGTATAATAAGAACAGTTCAGGTTAAGAGTGGTGAAGAACTACACAATGAGAAAACAGTAGAATATAGGTAAGCTTGTGCATTGTAGGTGGGGCTGGAGTCTTTCAAAATTTGTAAGATGTTATAAAACTTTTAAGTTGGTGATACCAGATGTTCACGCAGATGGAGTGTAAATAACTAGTCATAGAGATTGGTCTTTTTTGGAGAGCGATAAGAAAAGAAAGTGTCAAATGCAGTGACCACTAGCCACACGTGGATATCGAGTACTTGAAATATAGCACTAAGTACCATGCTGAAATGATATACTCAGGATATAATAAGCTAAATATAATACAGAAAATTTAAAAGTACATATATTTGAATTCTGTGACTGCCACTAAAGAGCACCATTGGCTTGATAACTCATGTAACCTGTGTAAACTTGATTTATTTCTTCCATAGAATGGGAGTGATTATTCCAACTTGAAATAGTTGGTGATAGAATGAGATATTTTATTCTTCTTCACTTGTAAAATATACTGCATGCAAAGTATTGAACACAGTAATAGGACCATGGAGAATATTCAATCTAGAGAAGCTAGTATTGAGCACAGTAATAGGACCATGGAAAATATTCAATCAACAGAAGCTAGAACCTCTTTAAAGGCAAGTGACTTGCTCAAGGCAGAAGCTAATGAATTGACAAAACAAAGAAACTCTAATAGCAGTCATCCATTAGACTTCAGGTACATTCTTTTAGGCAGATTCCTTCCTGAATTGTCTCAGTTCATTTAATAGTTTCTGAAATTATGAAACATTGGCCTTTCCCATTAACATTTCCATTCTTTTTTTCTTTTCTTTCTTTTTTTTGAGATGGATTATCACTCACTCTGCCTCCCAGGTTGGAGTGCAGTGGAGTGATCTCGGCTCACTGCAACCTTCACCTCCTGGGTTCAAGCAATTCTCCTGCTTCAGTTTCCCTAGTAGCTGGGATTACAGGCATGCACCACCATACATGGTTAATTTTTGTATTTTTTTGTGGAGACAGGGTTTCACCATGTTGACCAGGCTGGTCTCAAACTCCTGACCTCAAGTAATCCGCTTGCCTCGGCCTCTCAAACTGCTGGGATTACAGGTGTGAGCCACTGAGCCCGGCCCATTCCCATACTTTAATCTGTCCTTCCTCGGGTACACCACCTAGATGCTTGCTTTCATTCTGGTAATATCTCATTGTTAACAATTGGTTATAGTTTGGATGGAGTGGAGGTAGAGGAAAGGCAGTCTTTCACATAGAAGACTTCTGGGTCCTTCTACTCTGAAATTGTCTTACCATAAACAGGGCATTGCTGCTAAGGATAAGACATGATAACTAGATTTCTTAGGGTAAAAAGAAAGTAAAAATTATTGCCTATTGCCCTCATGAACAATGTATGTAAACCTGTAGAAGTTCTCATGCAAAAGATTTATGTCAATCCACTTTTAGCCTCTAGTTTACAAAAGCATGTATTTTGTAAGCTATCGCTTCCATTTATATCCTACATTAAATGACCCTCAGTACAGTGTATCAATATTTATACATGTACCTATATATTTACATGATAGTTATCTTTGTACCTTTCGATTAAAATTCTAAATTTTAATAAAATAGTATCGCAACTGTGGAGGTGACAGAGAGAATTCCTAGATATCTATATACCATTAGATCATTTGCCCAATTTTCCTTTCTATTATTTTTTTCCACGATAAAGGTTTTAGTAGCAATGCATGTCTTATTTGGGATATAATATGCTACCAGTACAAAAGATCATTGACTATTTCTAGATGGTTTTGCTTTATCAATATAGTATAATTAAACCAAATTTCCCCAAATCAAATATAAATAATGTAGAAGATTTTTTATTCAATAGCCAGTTTTTTTTTCCTTCTTGAGTGATATACTTCTTTAAAAGTAACCTCTAAGCACCTGTCATGAGGGGGATATGTTGAGTTGTAAAGATTATATAACTATTCAATGGAAGTGATAATATGCTCTTAATAATCCCATTAATGGAGGCAAAGTATACTAAGCCTGAAACAGTTCATCTAAAATGTTCACACACTGAGGCTGCAGGATTCCTTCTAGCCTGGCAGAAGCATTCTCTTTCTGCAAGCAGAGCAGGTAAATTGAGTTGCACAGGGCAAACCCTGGGAAGTAGGATCTGATGTTTCCATTTCTCCCCAGAAGCCTGCATGCATTATTTCAGAAATCTGCCTCTGGATGTCGTGAGTGAAGGAGAGCTGCTGTGCGCTGTTTACTGGAGGTTTGAACTACGGCTAATAACTCTCCCTAGCTGACAATGCTGTTCTCATTTGCCGTGTCATGAGGTAGCTGTAAGAAAATTTTCAAGTGCCTCAAGCAAGCAGGTAGCAAGTGGCTGCTCAAGATTAATTTCCATTGGCAAGCCCTCTGTTGTAGCCTTAGTCTGAATACCAATAACACAGGATTAAAGAAAAAAGCAAAAAAAGAAGAGCTCACCCCAGAGGTGAAAGAAAGGTGAATTGTGCAAATATGGACATAGAAAGTATTCAAACAGACATATACTGTTTCCATGTTGTGAGACCTGAAAGCACTCTCAGAAAACTATCGGTCAGATTTCTCATTTTTGTCCCCTCAAAACAAGATTGTCCTGAACTTACAGGAGATGTACTCAAAAGTAGTATGATTTAAGAAAGTCTTCAAAATGCCTGCCTCTTCTACAGATAAACAATGCAATTCCAAAAGATTTTATGTGTTCTAAGTCCTAAAAATGCAAATATCCCGGAAAGGGGTAGCACTACCCAGAGCTGGCATGTATGCCTCAGTGTGGGTGTATTATCTCAGTGTCTCCTGAAGTGAGGGCTTTAGAGGATCATGGAAATAGCAGGTATCCCAACAGCAGGGACTGGAAGGCTCAGGGAGAGCAAAGAGTGGAATTCATACTTACACCTCAAGATTAGAAAAGAACATAAATGTTTAGCTATGAGCACATCTCCGCCTTCTTCACCAAACAGCATCCCTGTTACTTCTCCACCTACTTCAGAACATACCAGTTCTAAAACTCTTAGCTCTCTCAAGCTTCTGTGTCTCTCCTAACAATGCTGCTCTCCTTCCATGCATTTCTTCCTTTCCCACCATTCTGACTTGGCTAACTAATATTTAGCAGAGACGTCAACCTGTTTTAATCAGTTTTTACTGCTGTAACAGAATAGCACACACTGGGTAATTAATAAAGAACAAGAATTAATTTCTCTCATGGAGGCTGGAAAGTCCCAGATCAAGGCACTGGCAAATTTGGTGTGTGGTAAGGGTTGCTCTCTGCTTCCAAGATGACGCTTTGGCACTGCATTTTCAAGATGGGAGGAGTGCTGTGTCCTTGCATGGCAGAACAGTGGAAGAGAACAAGCCACTCCTTCAAGCACTTTTCGTAGCAGGATTAATTTATTCATGAAGGTAGAGCGCTTATGATCTCACCTCCCATTGGTCCCCACCTCCCAAACCTTGCACTGGGATTTTTCTAACACATGAATTTTAGGGTACACATTCAGACAGCAGCACAACTCCTCCAGGAAAACCTTTTTGACCTCTGCTACCACTGACTTCAGACTTGGCTTGGTATCATCTTTGCTTCCCAGCATCATGCACATAGCATGATTACAAAATTGACCACTATCCTTCTTCACATGACTTGTCTCTGCTAAGAAGCTGCCTGCTACTAAAGTTTAAATGCTCATCTTCAAAATTCTATCTTCATGTCAGAGCACAGAACCACAGACTATAGCAAATGTTCAGAAAACACCTAGTGAAAAGAAGAATTTTAAAATAACACTGAAAATGCTCTTTCCTGGTAACTTCAATCATGCATTTGAATATAATCAGTCAACATGTATATAGATATTTATATATACACACACACATATATATGCATATGTGTATATATAGTATATATGTATATACATATATATGTATGTATGTGTGTATATATATACATACATATATACACACATACATGACACACGTGTGTAGAGAACAAAAATACATGTGTACCCCGACATCCAAAACAATCACAAAATAGCTCTTTGTGTAGGAATATGTGAATCACACGATGTCAGTTCTTAAATGGCACTGCATTGGCAGGGAAATGTCATGACATCCACATTGCATAACAAAGGAAAAAAAGCTATGTTTAGGTCTCTGATTTTAGTTCTTCACAAATCTACTCACCTTCTGTTTCTAATTTGCTTTAGCTCGTCTCTTTATTCAGTTTCCATTTGAGCTACTCTTCTCTCAATACACATCCATATGGTGCTGCCTCTAAGAAAGCCTCAATAACTTAGAGCAGCCAAGTGGCTTCCCTCCCAGACTCTGTAGTCCACTCAATGGCTCACGCATTCTCACCAGATGCTGACTCTTAGCTTTAAGAGGTTGCTGAGAGGCATATTCGTCAACTATTGCCTTATGCAACTGGCCATCTGTCTTGCCATTGCTCTAAGAGGCTAGAGATTCCGTTTCCAGATATTTCAGATTCATGACGTGCACATTCAATAAATGTTTCAAAAATGTTTAGATTAGCAACATTCTGCCAAATGATGTATACTGAAGATATTTTGAGATTCAGTGACAAAATCACGAAACGAAGGAGAAGTCATTGATGCTGTCATTCATGCATGCATGTAGCAAATTTATATCTGTGAGTTCTTCATATGGACAGGGCACAACATATGTTTACAAATATGGACACAAAATCAGCATACATATGGCTACTACTGGCTATCTGGTTTGATATAGAAGGTTTTGGTGTAAAACTTTATTTTTCTACTTGTGTATAAGAATTTTTAAAGTTACAATATATGGCCTGAGACATATTTTGAAAGAAGCAGTGTGTATTGTGTTTGGGAACACATTAAAATATTAACTCACTGGCTCTAAATTTGCAGCAAGCCACCATGACACATGTGCATCTATGTGGCAAACCTGCACGTTCTGCACATGTACTCCAGAACTAAAGGAGAAATAAATAACTTCTAAAAATTACATTTAATGAAGCACTGCAATTCTTCCAGTCAGGAGTTTGAAATAGACAGAATCATGGTTTGAAATTACTAAGATAGTGAAAATGGGCATAAAACCTATATTAGGTGCTTCTATGCAATCTTCAAATATGACTTAAGTACCATTTTGACCATTTTATGGATGAGAAAACTGAAGTGCATAATTAGAAAATCACCTGACTAAAGTCATAAACTTATCAAGGAAGTAATAGACTCTGAATTAAAACTAACTTTGTGTACAAAGACCAAAGTTCTTTCTTTCAAAGAAAAAAAGGCTTTATTTAGAATATTTGATATCCAGTAAACTGCAAAGTGTAAATTTGATGTTTTGATATTGGTAGTCATTTGTAAAATCATGATCAAAATTAGGAGCAGATGGATTGCTCGCCAAACTTTTTTATAATCCTTTTAACTTTTTTGTCCCATTTTTCTACCACCACACCTCATCTCCAGGCAACCACTCAACTACCTTCTGTCCCCAAACACTAACACGTGTTTCCTAGGAGTTAATATAAATGGAGTCATACAGCAATTGCACTTTCATGCCTAACATATTTCACTGACATTCTTAATTTAAGAATCATCCATGCCTTGTATGTATGAATTGTTTATTCCTTTTATATTGCTGTGTAATGTTCTATTGTATAGCTATACCAAGTTTGTTTACTTCTTCATACTGCTGATGGACATTTGAGTGACATACAGTTTTTGCCTATTACAAATGAAGCTTTTGTAAACATGCGTTTATTTGGCTTTGTGCAGACTTATTCTCATTTTTGTCTTCCTGAATTATCCAGAGGTGGAGATGATATAATGCTGGGCAAACGTTTACTTTTTCAGAAACTGCCAAGCTGTTTTCCAAAGTGATTGTATCATTTCATATTCTTCAGCTGTATGTGAGTGTTCCTGTTCCTTGAAATCCTCACCAACACTCAGAATGGCCAGTTTTGAAAGTTGGTTATTATAGGAGGTATCTATTTGTATTATGTTGCAGTTATAATTTGCATTTTCCTAGTGTCCAATAATGCTAAGAATCTTTCCATGTGCTTATTTGCCATCGTCACTTTTTGTGTGAAATATCTATTCAAACTTTTGCTCACTTATTTTCTTTAATATTATTGAATTTTAAACATGCTTTATATAGCTCAGATATAAGTCATTTTCAAATATGTGATTTGCAACCGGTTACAGTGGCTTCCCATAAACTTTTATGTATTGTGTTGTCATTGCAATGAAGCTCCAAATTCTTTAAAATTTCCCCTATACTTTCTTTATTGTCCCATGGGTTATTTTGAAGGAGATTTTCAAGGGATCTTTCTGTTATTAATCATAATTTATTTCCATCGTGGTTGGAAACATGCTTTGTATGACTTGAAATTTTTAAACATTTCAATGTTCCCTGTACAATAAAAATTGTATGTTTTCTACTGTTGTTTGCTAAGATTGTTCTAAAATATCACTTTGGTGAAATTGGTTGATAATCTTATTCAAATGTTCTCTATCCCTACTGATTTTCTGTCATTCTATAAATTAGTTAGAGTGGGATATGAAAATATTTAACTACAATTGCAGATTTGTTTCTGTCTTCTGGCACACCCATCCATTTGTACTTTATGCATTTTGACATTGTTATTAGATGTACAAGGTTTTAAAATTGTTATGTTCTCTTGATTAATTGTGACCTTAATCATTATAAAATGACTTGCTTTACCATATGATATTTTTTGTTCTTAAAACTATTTTGTGTGAAATTAATAGAGACACTCCAGTTTTCTTTTGACTAATGTTAACATCATATATCTTTTTACTGCTTACTTTTCAACTATATTTCCTTTCATGTTAAAAGTGACTTTCTCATAGGAAGCTTCTAATAGGGTCATAATTTGCTTCAAATCCAACAGTTTCTTGCTTTTGCTAATGGTATTTAGACAATTTTCATGTAATATGATCATCAGTAAGGTTCACCTTAGGTCCATCATTTGTTCTCTATTTGTCTGCCTTTTTTTTTTCCTTTGTTTTTTCTGCCTTATTTTTAACCAAATATTTCTTACGATGCTATTTGATGTCTTTACTGGATTTCGGCTGTACCTCTTTGTTTTGTGATGTTAGTGGCTGTTTTCGTGTTTATAGTTCACATTTTTAAGCTATCATAACTTACCATCAGGTGATCTGCCACTTCATGTTTAGTGCAGGTTTTTTCATCTATAGAATATTCCGTGTCTCTTCTCATGAAATGTGTACTATTATAGTCACACATTTTCTTCTATCCATTTTCACATTACCTTGCAATTACTTTTGTTAATATAGTAAATTTCCTTGTAAAGAAATTTAAATTTAAAAAAATCCTAAATATTGACCCAAGTAGCTATTCCTTTGGTCCCAGGTGAGGTTGAGATGACTGAATCATCTACCTCAAAAAAAAAAAAAAAAAAGAAAAAAAGAAAAATGCATAATTCTTTTTATATATTGTTGTATTTGATTTGCTAATATTTCATTGAGGATATTTGCTTCTATGCTCATGACTGGTGTTGGTTTGTACATTTCTTTTCTTGCAATATCTTTGTCTGATTTTGGTATTGGGGCAATACTGACCTCATAGAATGAGTTAGGAAGTATTCTCTCTGCTTACACCTTCTGGAAGAGAGTATATTTATAAGTCATGTAGGTATAATTTCTAGTTTAACTATTTGGTAGAATTCACCAGTGAACCCATCTGGGTTTGCTGCTTTGACTCTTATAAGGTGCTTTATACGAGGAAATTTTAAATTATTGATTCAATTTCTCTAATAGATATAGGCCTATACAGATTGTCTATTCTTGTGTGAGTTTTGGCAGATTGTGCCTTTTAAGAAATTAGTACATTTCATTTAGGTTATAAAATTTGGGGGTGGGTGTTGATCATAATAGTCCTTTATTATTCTTTTAACGTCTATGGTATCTGTAGTGATGTTCTCTCTTTCATTTGTGATACTAGTAATTTGGGTTTTCTTGCTCTTTTAAAAAAATTTAGCCTGGCTAGAGATTTATCAATTTTATTAATCTCTTCAAAGGACAAGCTTTTACTTCTAGTTGCTTTTCTCTGTTATTATTATTATTAATTTTGAGACAGGATCTTACTCTGTCACATAGGCTGGGGTGCATTGGTGCTATCTCAGCTCACTACAGTCTCTGCTTCCTAAGCCATCCTCCCATCTCAGCCTCCTGAGCAGCTGTAACTAAAGGTGTGTGCCACCATGACTGGATACATTTTTGTATTTTTAATGGAGATGGGGTTTCACCATGTTGCCCAGGCTGGTCTAGAACTCCAGGACTCAAACAATCCACCAGCCTTGGCATCCCAAAGTGCAGGGATTACAGGTGTGAGTCACCACACCTTTCTGTTTTTCTGTATTAATTTTCTGTTTTCAATTTCCTTGATTTCTGCTCTAAGTTTTATTATTCCTTTTGCTTACTTTGGGTTATATTTTTCTTCTTTTTCTAGTTTCTAGGGTAGAAGCTTAGGTTATTGATTTTTGATCTTCTTTTCTAATATATGCATTCAATGCTATAAATTTTTTTCTAAGCACTGCTGTTCCTATATCCACAAATTTTGGTAAGTTGTTTTTTTATTTTCACTTAGTTCAAAATATTTAAAACTATATCTTGAGATTTCTTCTTTTCCTCAAGTGCTACATAGACATGTGTTGTTAAATCTTCAAGTATTTTGGATTTTTAAAGCTATCTTTCTGTTATTGATTTCTAGTTTAACTCCATTGTGGTCTGAGAGCATACTTTGTATAATTTCTATTCTTTTAAATTTGTTAAGATATGTTTTATGGCCTAAGATAGACCAGAATGTGGCCTATCTTGGAGAATGTTCCATGTGAACTTGAGAAAAATGTATAATTTGCTGTTGTTGGATGAAGTAGTCTATAGATGTCAATTATATCCAGTTGATTGATGGTGCTGTTGAGTTTAGCTCTGTCCTTACTGATTTTATTTTTATGCCTGTTGGATCTGTCCATTTCTGATAAAGGTGTGTTAAAGTGTTGAAATATAATTGTGCTTTTATCTATTCTGCCTTGCAGTTTGATCGGTTTTTGACTCATGTATTTTGGCACTCTGTAAGGTGCATGCACATTAAGGATTGTTATGTCTTCTCTAAGTATTGACTTCTCAATTGTCATTATCATTTTTCCTGATAAATTTCTTTGCTCTGAAATCTGTTCTGTTGAAATTAATATAAATAATCTCACTTTCCCTTGATTAGTGTTGGCATGGTAAATCTTTCTCCATCCTTTTACTTTTAATCTACTTATGTCTTTATGTTTAAAGTGGGTTTCATGTCTACAACATGTAGTTGGGTCATGTTTTTTGATCCACTTTGAACATCTATCTTTTGTGCAGTGGTAGGAACTTGGCTCACTCAGCCTTGACCTCCCAGGTGCAAGTGATTCTCTCACTTCAGCCTCCAGAGCAGCTGGGACTACAGGTATGTGCCACTGTGTTTGCCTAGTTTTTGTATATTTTTTTTTGGAGAAATGGGGTCTTGTGTGTTGCCGAGGATGATCTTGAACTCCTGAGCTTAAGTGATCTGTCTGCCTTGTCCTACCAATATATTGGGATTACAGGCATGAGCCACCACACCCAGCCCTCTGTTTATCTTTTAAGTGGTATAGGTGGACGATTGCCATTTCAGGTGACTACGGATGTAGTGGAATTGATGTCTGCCATGTTTGTTTTCTATTGGTTGCTCTTGTTCTTTGTTCCTATTTTTGTCTTCCACCTATTTTTTTGCCTTTTGTAGTTTTTTTTAATTCATATTAAAAATTTTAATTTTTTAAATAATTTAATGCATTTTAAAATTTGCAGGAACAGCACAGAAGACAGACAATATTAGAAACATGTACTCTCACGTAGGATAACAGAATAGTGAATAAATGGGGTCTACCATATGATAAAAATGCTACAAACACCATTTGGTTGCCATCCATAGAATTGGAATTGTTTTAAAAAATCCAAATGCTGGCATTGTCCAGAAAAATTTAACAGTTTTGTTTATAATGATTATAAAGTTGAACTGCTGAAACTTCTTCACTGAAGCATTTTGACTTGCATTAATGCTTTATGTCCCTATATTTATATTAAAAATTCACACACAAATAAAAATGGAAAAACTGCCAAAAAAAAAAAAATCTACTCACATTGATATCATGTAATAGCAGCTTTATTAAGCTTAAGGTATTTAAAATTTATTTAATGTCTTTATTTGGTTAAGATAAGTTGACAAACAGTGCAATTTTGTCATTTCTAAATAAGATAACCATAACAGTAGACTTTTTCAGAAGCTTTATTGAGTGCTTATTTACATACAAAAGACCTATATATATTTAATACATACAACTAGATGAGTTTGGACATATGCATATACTCATGAAACCACCACTACAATCAAGGTAATAAGGAAATCATGATGGATGACTTTGCTTCAACTAAAGCCACAAAAGTAAAGTCATAGTCAATTCCATGTTAAGTATAAATAAATGAAATAAAGCATTGATATGTTTATTCACTTTTCCATTTTTTCATGCTTTTCAACCACTGCAGTGCTCGGGAAAATCTTCTATTGTAAAACATGTTTAAAAAATGCATTATGGGCACACACTTTTTCCTTTTGCCTCAGTCTTCAATGTGGCTTAGCATGGCATTGATATATTTAATCCATCTTTATAATTTGCATCATTTTCCTTCTGCCTCCAAGCATGTCTTTGAAAACTTCTGATTGCATGGATCAGCTGGTGATGGATTATTTCAGCTTTCACATGACATTAAAACTCTTATCTTCATCTGGATTTTGCAATGTAGTATTTTTGCAGGGTATAGAATTCTAGGTGGATAGTTCTTTCTTTCAGCACTTAATGTATGGTGCTCCACTCATTTTTTTGTTTGCAATTTTATTTCCAAAGAGAAATCTGTTATCATTATGTTTGTTCTTTTGTACATGTTCCCCCTCTTCCTGCTCTGGTTGCTTTTTATGTTCTTTTTCTTTATCATTGGCTTTGAGTAATCTGTCTTTGATGTGCCTAGAGGTACTTCTCTTCATGTTTTTCATGTGGGTTTTTCATCAAGTTGCTTAGATCTGTAGGTTTGTGGGTTTATAGCTTGCAACAAATGTGAAAATTTTTCAGTCACTAAGTTTTTAAATAGTTTTTTCATTCTTTCTCTCCTCATCTTTAAAGACTTAAATTCCAAGTATATTAGGCCATTTTAAATGATACCACTGCTTGTTGATGCTCTGTTTTGTTTGCCTCTTTTCATTCTTCCATTTTGATTTTACTGCAAGATTATTAAGTTCACTTACCTTTTCTTCTCTGATATCAAACCTGGTATGAATACTTTACAATATATTTTTATTCAGACATCACAGCTTTCCAACTGTCTAGTTTGTATTTGTGTTGTTTTTATAACTTCCGTGTCTCTACTTAACTTTTTGAACATATGGAATACAGTTACAATAGCTGTTTTAATGTACTTGTTTGCTAACAGTAACATCATTGGCAGTTCAGTGTTGATTTATAATGATTTTTTTCCATTTATGGGGTAAATGTTCCTTTTCCTTTGCTTGCTGGAAATTTATGATTGGGTGCCAGATACTGTAAATTGTATATTGTTGGGTGTTGCATATTTTGTATTCTTATAAATGTTTAGTCTTTGTTCTTGGACATAACTAAGTTACTAATAAATTTTATCTGTTTGGTTCTTGCTTTTGAAATTATTTAAGTAGGATTAGCGCAGTATTACAAGACTAAGTAGAGCCCACTATGGAGGCAAGCCCCTCTATGCACTTTCCTCATGAACCATGAGCTTTTCCAGTCTACATGGAGGGAGCAGGGACTATTCTATGTCCAACGTGAATGATAGGCACCTTTCTTTCTAATTATTTTGGGTAGTTCTTTTCCTCCTCACAGCATGTGTTTATTAGCTTTCAGCTAGATACATAAAGGGGATTTCTAAAGCTCTCTAGGCTCACTCCTTATAGCCCTTTCTTGCCCCGTACTCTGTCCTGTGAACTCTATTCACCTTGGTTTCTGACTCTCAGCTCTGTCTCCTCCAGTCGGAGAGCTTGCTGGACTGCTTCTTGGCTCAGTTCCTCTAATCCCTGGAGACTATCAAGGCTATAAGCTAGAGTTACTGTAGAACTCACCTTGTTTGTATTCTGCCTCTTGGAGATCATTGTTCTTCACAGCTAGAGGCTCAGGGACTTGAAAAGTTGTTTGCCTGTATTCCATCTGTTTTGGTTGTTGTTTATGTCTCAAGTATAAAGATAAATCCCATTTTCATTACTCCATCTTAGCTGTAAGTGGAACCCTAAGCTAAATAGTATTTATACACAAATATTAAATCAATAACAACAAAAGAAATGGTATTAATAGACTGTTCCAAAAATCGCATTGGCTACTATTGGATGGAATCTTTAAAGGCTGGGGGAGGCAGAGTTTTCCTTTAGATTATAATTTTCATTGTATTTTTCCTTTGACAATTATATGCAATTAAAACAGACACATAGATCAATGGAACAGAATAGAGAAACATGAAATAAATCCACGTATATATGTACAACTGATTTTTGACAAAGATACCCGGAACATTCATTAGGGAAAGGACAGTCTCCTCAATAAATGTAAAACTAAATATTCTTAAGCAGAAGAATAAAACTGGATCCCTCTATTTAACGATATACAAAAAAAAAAAACCCTTAAAGTGAATAATAGACTTAAATCTAAAACCCAAAATTATACAAGTACTGGAAGAAAACAAAAGGGAAATGCTTTAGGACATTGGTCTGGGTAAATAGACAAATGAGATTATATCAAAAGAAAAATCTTTCTGCATAACAAAAGAATCATCAGAGTAAAAAAGGCAATCTCTAAAATAGTGCAAACTGTTCGCAAACTATTCAGCTGACAAGGAATTAATATGAAGAGTATACAAGGAATTCAGATAATTCAACAGAAAAAAAATAAAACCCAAACATCCTACAGCATTTCAGCCTGGGTGACAGAGTGAGACCCTGTCTCTAGTACATACACACGTGTGTGTGTGTGTACACATAATGTACATAAACACAAACAAACAGCACATAATTCAGAGGAGGATGCCTATAAGATTTTCAGGTAAAATCTCATTTATTAAAATAAAAGGTACATTTTATAAGTCTGCAAATATTAATAGGAGTATAGTGCCATCTCATTATATTACTTTGTATTGTACTAATGAATAATGATGATGAACATATTTTCCTGTCGTATTTGCCATCTGTATCTTCTTTCTGTTGAAGAATCTGTTCTAGTGTTTTGCTTATTTGGAATTGGGTTGCTCATTTTCTTAAAAGTTGAGTATTAAGTGTCTTTTATATATAACTTCTAAATTAAATTAGAATTCTTTCTCAGATATGTGATTTATAAATATTCTCTTTTAGTCTATAGCTTATCTATTTATTGTCCTCCCTTTCTTACAATAAAGTATTTTTTCTGTTCTTCAATTTGTCTTTCTTTAGGGGGATTTGCTTGTTGTTTCCTATTAATGAACTCTTTGCATAACCGCATTTGACAAATCAGTTTCTTTTTTTTTTTACAAGTTACATATTTTTGTGTTCTACATCTAGATTTATAACAGATTGCTAGTTAATTTTTATTTATGGTGTGAGGTTTATTTTTTAAATATGGGAATATCCAGTCTTTCCAACGGCTTTGTTGAAAGGCTATTTATTCCTCATTAAATTACTTTTTCACCACTGTTTAAAATAAATTCATAACATGTGTGTCCATATCAGGACTCTCTCTACAGCTCTTTTGATAAATTTGTAATACCATATTATACTCTCTTGACTACTGTAGCCTTCTAGTAAGTCTTAAAGTTATGTAGCATAATTTTCTTTTACTTTTATTTATTCTTTTGAGACAAAATATCACTTGTTACCCAGGCTGGAGTGCAGGGGTGCAATCATGGATCACTGCAGCCTCAACTTCCTAGTCTCAAATAATCTTCCCATCTCAGCCTCCCGAGTAGCTGGGACCACAGCCATGCACCACCATGCCTGGATACTTTTTTTTTAAATCTTTAGTGGAGATGAGCTCTTGCTACATTGAACATACTGTGCTCGAACTCCTGGGCTTAATCAATCTTCCCTCCTAGGCCTACCAAAATGCTTGGACTATAGGCATGAAATCCTGTGCCTGGCTGTATACCTGATTTCTTAAACTTTATTCTTCTTTCAAAATCATCTTAGCTTTTCTACTTCCTTTACCTTGCCATTCACAGACCTGACTGACCAATTTGAGAATGAACCCGCTTGGTTCCCTGCTAATTTCCTCTTGTTTTTAGAGAAGTAGATTGTTTGCTTCAAAGTCTATCAACATCAGGTGAAAAAGCAAAGGTATGTGCAGTTTGTAGCTACGTGTAGAAAAGCTGCAGGATGCACTTCAGATCACATGGATTTTGTTGCTGATGTTTGTTTGTTTGTTTGGTTTTAAATTAAGGCCATTGTCCAGGTGTGAATCCCAGTCAATACAAACTACATCTCTATACATAGGACTTGGGCATATGTACCTTTTAACATCTGGGGTAATTTTGACATAAAGTGTACAAAGAAACACTACTAAAAATGTAGTTTGCAAAGTAAAGATAAAGGCCATGATATCTTCTAAAGAGCATTACAATAAGTAATGCCCCAATGAGTAGGGTTTGTCACATGCGTGCAGTATTGCCACTTCTATATTAATTGGCTCTGCAACACACTGGTCTCTCTTCCTCTTAAGTGCTTTCAGGAGTAACTATCTCAGCTTGAAAAAGTTAACAAAAAATTTCTCTTTAAAAGCTCTTTAAAAAGACTTCTCTTAAATACAAACATTTATTTTTAACATTTTTGGGTACGTAGTAGATGTATATATTTATGGGATACATGCTTTGAAACAACCATGAAATGTGAAAGAATTACATCATGGATAATGGTGTATCCATCCTCTCAAGCATTTATGTCTTTGTTGCAAACAATCCAATTATACTCTTAGTTATTTTTTAATTTACAGTTATATTATTATTGACTATAAGACTTTCCCTTTTTAATGATTAACCAAGCTTATACATTTATTTATAAGTAAATAACTTGATAAGGATATTTTCAGATATGTTCTTGGTTTAATAAGTGGATGGGCTTCAGTAATAAGAAAGGACATAAAAATAACTGGAGTAGAAAATAAATCCTCATAAAGTTATTATAGTAATGTTTTTAATTTTGAAATTGCCCAGTTTACTGTGAACTTCAGGAACTTGCAGTTTTTAAGTGTAAATGCAAATTTCACCTCATTTATAATTATAAAAATATTCACTTCAAAGGCAGAATAAATAGAAACAGCCCAGTCTCACCAAAAAAAAAAAAATCAAAGGAAAAGTGTTTTTGCTTCTAGTTTTAACATTATTTAGACCAATTCATGTTTCACACATAGGAAAATCATATTGAACATGAAATAATACACTTCGTGTCTGATAAAATGTTCAGATTGGAATACTCATAAATATATGTTGAATCAGACAAGCCTTAATTCACATATTACCACACTTTGGCTATAAATATAAGTCCTGACTTCTGTCCTACTGCTTGGTAAATACTCAAGAAGAGAAACCCTGAGCTTGTAATTTAGTGTATTTGTTTTCTTCAATTCAAAACCACTGGGACTCAACAAACTTTTATATAATGGACAGAAGCACATTATTCAAGAAGATTCCCTTGAAGCCTCCTGGGTGAAAATTATCATTTAAAAGTCTTCCTTTTCCTTGTGGCAAATATGTTGTCATAGGCAATACAGCAAATGTAGCCATAAACTCACTATGGAAAGTCTTACTACTGCATGATTATAAGGCATTAGTTGAATTAACTAGGATTTTTTTTTTAAGGAGTGTGGATGCCTTATACTTTACAGCATTGTATACTGTTTAGATCTCATGGAATCTCTGTTTATGGGTGTTGATAGTTAGAGGTCCCATAGCTATGAAGAGAAGCACCTTTGGGGCTTGAGCAAAAGGGATTTTTAGATTTTTTTTCTTAAAGGGCTTTATCATCTAGTTTATATAGATTCATTAAATTCATCACCTTGTAAAGTATATAGCAATATGATTTTCCCAAGATTATCACCTGCCTTTGTGGAGCAGATGAATGTCAATGGTAATTATGAGGCTATTATCATTTGTCATAGATAGCTTCCCCCTTCAAAGAAATAAAGTGCTTTTATGTATAATATTCCATTTATTCTTGCAAATTTGCAATGTTTTTCTAAAAGAAAATGTTATCATGCTCAATTCATTGGAAGAAAATAACAAAGGCTTGAAGAGGTTAAGTGACTAAATACAAAACCAAGAAATGAAGCTTGCTACAACATACACAGCTTATTCAGATTTTTCCAATTTTACATGCATTCATTTCTGTGTGTGTGTATTTGTGTGACCTTCCATACAATTTTGTCACATTTCTAGATTTTCTGTAACACAACCATAATCAACATTTAAAATTGTTCTTCACCCTGAAATTCCTTCAGGCCCTACATCCCCGTCCCCTAAACTCTGGCGATCACTAATCTCTTCTTCATCTCTGTAATTTTATCATTTTGAGAATTTTATGTAAACGGAATCATACAGTATGATTCGTGCATATCTTTTGAGAATTAGCTTCTAGACTCAGCACTATGTCCTTGAGAGATCCCTCCAAATTGTAATTGTGCACATCAATAGTTCTTCAACTTTTATTGCTGTATTTCATGGTGTGGAATACCTTAATTTCTGTAACTCTTCTTCAATGGAGAGAAATTTCGGTTGTCCTCATTCTTTACTATTACAAGAAAAAGCTAGTATGTACAGAATTTGGGAAACATAAATTTATGCCTCTCTGAGATAAGATTCCAAAAGTGCATATACTGGTTTTCTGGTCAACAAATGCAGTTATTCGGACAGACAAAAGTAGATAGAGTGTGGAGTGACAGGACTGTGTTGTGAGTAAGGATGTGTTCTCTGAGACCAAAATGACTTTGTTTTACATAATAGTTTCACAACCTACTACTCATGAGGCCCTCATTGATAAAATGAAGATGGTAATGATAATAATGCCATTTCAAATGGAATCATGGTGATGATTGTGTTAATTCATGACAAGTCCTTAGACCTACAACTAATCACCAATAAGTTTTCAATACATGTTAGCTATTATTGTAATTGCATAACTTTGGACACCAGTCATGTTAAACACTCCCCTTTACTTATTATC
Organism: Saguinus oedipus; assembly: GCA_031835075.1. Lineage (NCBI taxonomy): Eukaryota > Metazoa > Chordata > Mammalia > Primates > Cebidae > Saguinus > Saguinus oedipus. The sequence goes on along the minus strand of CM063169.1, from coordinate 10,637,502 downwards.
TTATTAAATTTCTTCTCTTGTAGAATAAATGTTTGTGCTTACATATACTGATATTATATATGAATTTTTTTTACTGGTTTGAATAACTTTTATAGGTTTTGGAAGCAAAGCAGTCAACTGTTTCAATCAATATTAAATGAATAATTGTTTATGAAAATCAATAATGAAACTTTAAAAATTTTCTTAGGAATGAGGCTTTTTATAAAATGTACTTGTTTTACATTTGGAAAGGCTAGTTAACATATCGAAGGAGGGTGTTAATGAGCCAGCCTATGCCAACAATGTGGTGCCTAAATTTCCCATGTCTGTGAAATTTCATGGCAATCTGTCAAAATTAGCCAAACTTGTTTCCGTTGAATGCACTGTTGGTATTCATATAATTTAAGTTCTGGTTCCAAATCAAATATAAAACTGTGTTGAATGTAAAGAAAAAGGAAACATCAAAACCACCTTCAAAACATATTGAAACCTTAAAATATTTCTGGACAATTTAAAGGGTCCTAAGAGTAGAGAACAAGTTTGGTGATAGTGTCTTGAAATGAACAGACAAGGGCTCTCTCTGGACATATTCGGCCTTCAGCACCACTTCCACTTTCTATTTTGCTTAACTCCAACGTGTTTAATAAATTGCAACAAAGTAAATGTTTACTTCAGTGAGCTTATTTTTTCGAGGGCAAGCACTATGCATCCAACTTACGTATCCACAGTAAAACTTTTATTTTTATAAAGTTATTATAAATTTTGGATTTTATATTAATTCATTAATTTAACACATATAGTGAGGGTTTGCTGTATACATGACACTAATCTGGCCACTAAGATCACAGGGAAAGATTATGCTTTCATGATACTTATCCAAATGGGGATATTGACAACTTTTAATGGTAAATAAGTGAATAAACATGTGATATAATTTCAGATCATTATATGAGTACTGAAGGATAATGAGACAGCGTCAGAGTATGAACAGAAACAGATGTACTGTGATTGGTGATCAGAGAAGTTCTCTCTGACCAGGATAGAAGCCCAGAATAAAGGAGAAAATAAATAAGGAAGCAATCATTTTTGGAAGAGTTTTTCAACCAAAGAATAGAAAATTCTGATGAACTGAAGATGAATGAATGATTGACCTCAGGAATGAGGTTATACTTAGTTTGTTACATAGGCTTTTTAAGGTTGCGTGGAAAACAGAGTTGTGCCAAGAAGAGTTTTTGTAAGGCAGCTCGAAACCTTTCCAAGCTCCCGGTTTAGTTTCCAAAGAGCCCACAGTGGAAAAGCAAAGCATTGGAAATTATTGCAATCATTGTTCACATGCCCTTTTTTAAATATAGTGTGCATTCCTCAAAGTCATAAATAATGGTGTTTTACTCATCTCATAGTGTAACCGATTTTAGATCTCTGTAGGGTAAGTCAGGTATCAAGTCAATCTCTGTTGAAGGAAATATTTTTAAGTCCCTGAGATTAAGATCATTTTTGTTCCAAAGAACAAAATGGAGCCAATTTTTAAGCCTATTGTTACATTTTCTACACCCAGTGTGATGGCTAATACTGAGTGTCAACTTGATTGGATTGCAACTTTGAAGGATGCAAAGTATTGTTCCTGGTGGTGTCTGTGAGGGTGTTGCCAAAGGAGATTAACATTTGAGTCATGGACTGCGAAAGGCAGACATACCTCAATCTGGGTAGTCACCATCTAATCAGCTGCCAGTGCAGCCAGAATAAAAGCAGACAGAAGAATGTGGAAAGACAAGACTGGTTTAATCTTCTGGCCTGCATCTTTCTCCCATGCTGGATGCTTCCTGCCCTTGAACACTGGACACCAGGTTCTTCACCTTTGGGACTTGGACTGGCTTCCTTGCTCCTCAGCTTCCAGACGGCCTATTGTGGGACCTCACCTTGCGATCCTGTAAGTCAATACTCCTTAATAGGCTTTTCTTTATATATACCTCTATTTTATTAGTTTTGTCCCTCTAGAGAATCCTGGCTAATCCACTCAGCCAGCCTAAGGAAAAAAATAACATATTTTTTTCCTATTAATTTCTTCTCAACAACTGTATTAATTGTCACAAAACTGCATAAACCAATGTTCTAATGTCATTTACTTGGAAGTAGAAAGGAAAATGAAAGTTTATATGTTGGTCAATTCTACACGATGATACTCCTTTGTGAAGTCAAAGCATCATTTCTTAAGTATCTGTTAAAACCTACCTATTGGGTTCTGGTATGTGCCAAACCATGCCCCAGGCACTGGCAATATGCAATGCATACACAAGTTTTGGAGCTTACTCTCCAGGAGGATGAAATAAATGATTCGCAAATATGTTTAGTATATAACCTTATATGTTATTAGGAAGGAAAATTATGCAAGATAATAGGATAGAGAGTGACTGGATTGGGCAGCTTCTTTAGATAAGGATTTTATTAAATGGAAAATGCACAGGGAAAAATTTTAGGGTGATGATTATAAGAACAATCATAGAATGCATACTTTTCAAATAGCAGTAGTAATGGAATGATTGAAAAGTACAAAAATTCAGTAGGACTTCTGTATTTGGGTTTTTACAGTTTTACTGTGAGAAATATTAGATAAGTTCTAAAAATTTCTATCACATGGTTCAATATCCAAATATTTATTAAAATCTTTTAACTATTTGTACTATAAATATTTTATTAAATGAATTGCACAGGCTATTATGTAAATAAAAACCTGCTCTTTTTCTTCCCTTACTGTTCTTTTTCATCAATTCTATGGCATTATTCTTTTACCTTTACTCAAGTGTAAGTGCATTCATGGTATGATAAAATTACCTACTGTTGTCCACAAGCACTTACCTCTATACAGACATCACCCTTACCTCTGTAAACCAACTGAATAATACAGCCTGAAGTTCAATTTTTGTAGTATTCTCTTTTTAGCTATTTAATACACTCACTCATTCCAATATTTCCGATGTATTTGCTCCTTTAAAAAAATTTGATGTCCGGGTGCGGTGGCTCAAGCCTGTAATCCCAGCACTTTGGGAGGCCGAGGCAGGTGGATCACGAGGTCAGGAGATTGAGATCATCCTGGTCAACATGGTGAAACCCATCTCTACTAAAAATACAAAAAATTAGCTGGGCATGGTGGTGCGTGCCTGTAATCCCAGCTACTAAGGAGGCTGAGGCAGGAGAATTGCCTGAACCCAGGAGGCGGAGGTTGTGGTGAGCCGAGATCGCCATTGCACTCCAGCCTGGGTAACGAGTGAAACTCCGTCTCAAAAAAAAAAATTGGCAAAATTGAAGTGCTGATTTGGTTGTGAGTCTCATAAACAGAATATAAATGAGTTAAGTTGAAAATTATCAGGAATGCTAAAGCAAGGAATCTTTAATCTCAATTGGATGTTCAACGAACTTAAACCAATAAATCGTGTGCCTAATTGTGAATAAAAAGAACAAATTTACAGAATATAAAAAATGTCAGAAGGATTTTTTCAGTCTATGTGTCATGAGGAATTTCATTTTGGGCTTTATATAAATCGAATCAGCCTCATAATGTATAATGAATTTGTTATGGTCTGAGTATTTCTACCCCGTCCACTTCAAATTTGTATGTTAAATTCTAACCTTCAATGGCATGATATTTAGAGATAGATCCTTTGGGAGTAAATGAGCATCAGATGAGGTCTTGAATGTGGGATACTTGCGATAGGATCAGAGCTTTTGTTTTTCCTATCAGCCTATCTCAAATACCTCTGCCAAAGCCTAGAAGACACCAGAGAGTTTGCTCCCTCTTTCTCTATGTGAACAAAGAAGGGGCTTCGTGAGCACACAGCAAGATGTCAGCTGCCTTCAAGCAAAATGGAAAGGCAGCCTCTGCACATTGGAAAAAGAATCCTCACCAGAAACTCACTGGTCTGGCACCCTGATCTCAGATATCCAGACTCCAGAATGGTGAAAAACCTAATTCTTGTTGTTTAATACACCTAGCATGACTAAAAACATATTTTTCCCTTTTATATACTATCTTATTTTTTTTCAGGAACACACTAGGCTAGATGTGTATCATCTAAATCAAATCCACTTATGAAAACCAAAATTTCTATTTTTGTTTTCTGAAATTTAGTGCTGGGGTCAATAGTAGGGATTCTTGGGATTCTTTATGTTTTTATCTTTCAGACAACTGACTTCTTTCTCTGGTAGTTTGCTGTTTACAGCAGTAACAGTCCCACATATTTATAAATGGGACTACCTACAAGACTGAGGATTACAATTCAACATGAGATTTGGTTAGGCTCTGAGATACAAACCATGTGATTCTACATCTGTCCCCTCCCAAATCCCATGTCCTTCCAACATTGCAAAATACAAGCATCCCTTTTTCAGCAGTCTCCCAAAGTCTTAACTCATTCCAGCATTAATTCAAAAGTTCAAACTCTAAAGTCTCATCTGAGACAAGGCTGATCTCTTCTGCATATGAACCTATTTAAAAAAGAAAGAAAGAAGCAAGAAAGCAAGAAAGGAAAGCAAGAAAAAGAAAGAAAGTCAGATACTTTTAGGAAAGAATGCGGGTACAGGCATTGGATAAATACAGCCTTTCCAGAAGGGAGAAATCAGCCAAAACAAAGGGTCTACCAGACCACACAAGTCTGAAATCCATGGCAGCCATTAAACCTTAAAGCTCTACAATAAACTCCTTTGGTCCCATGTCCTACATCCAGGGCATTCCAGTCCAAAAAGTGGGCTCACAGGTTTTGGGAAACTCTTCCCTTGAGGCTTTGATGTGCACAGCCTCCCTGGTTGCTTTCATTGGCTGGCATTGAGTGCCAGCAGATTTTCCAGTACATGGTGCAAGCTGTCAGATCTACCATTCTGGGGTCTGGAGAACAGTGACCCTCCTCTCACAACTTCACTAGGGAATGCCCCAGTGGAAACTCTCTGTGAGGACTTCAACCCCACATCTTCTCTCTGCACTGCCCTAGTAAAGTCTCCGTGAGGGCTCTAGCACTGCAGCAGGCTTATGTTTGAACATCCAAGCTTTTCCATACTTTTTCTGACTTATAGGCAGAGGATCCCAAGCCTCAACTCTTGCACTCTCTGCACCCGCAGGCTTAGCACCACATGGATACCACCAAGGCTTATGGTTTTCATTATCTGAAGCAGTGATCTGAGCTGTTTCTGGGGCCCTTTTAGCCACAGTTGGAGATGGAGTGACTAAGATGCAGTGATCAGTGTCCCTAGGTTTTGTAGAGTGGTGGGGCCCTGAGCTTGGCCCAGGAAATTGTTCTTTCTTCCTAGGCCTCTAGGCCTGTGATGAAAGGGGCTGTCTCCAAAGCCCCTGAAATGCCTAAGACATTTTTTCTCATTGTCTTGACCATCAGCATTTGCCTTCCTTTTAGTTATGCTAATTTCTGCAGCCCCATTTCTCACCCAAAAATGGCTTTTTCTTTTCTGTCAAATGGCTGGACTGCAAACTTTCCAAACCTTTGAACTCTGGTTCCTCCTTAAATATAAGTTCAAGTTTTATGTAATTTCCTTGCTCACACATATTAGCATAGGTAGTTAGAAGCAGCCAAGCCACATCTTGAAGCTTTACAGTTTAGAAATTTCTTCCACCATATACCATAAATTATCTCTCTCATCTTCAAAGTGCTACAGATGCCTAGGGTAGGGGCAAAATGCCTCCAAGTTTTTTGCCAAGGCATAACAAAGGTAACCTTTATTCAGTTCCCACTAAGTTCCTCATCTCCACTTGAGACCTCCTCTGCCTGGACTTCATTTTCCATATTACTATTAGCATTTTCTTCAGAATGATTAAACACTTCTCTAGGAAGTTCCAAACTTTCCCTCATTTTCCTGTATTCTTCTGATCCCTCCAAACTGTCCTAACATCTGCCTTTTACCCAGTTCCAGAGCTGCTTCCAGATTTTCAGATATCTTTATAGCAATGCCCACTCTCAGCACAGTTTTCTGTATTAGACTGTTCTTGCATTGCTATAAAGAAATACATGAGACTGGGTAATTTATAAAGCAAAGCAATTTAATTGGCTCATGACAGTTTCTGGGGAGTCCTTAGAAATCTTTCTAAGGTGGAAGGTGAAAAAGAGGCAGGCGGCCGGGCACGGTGGCTCACGCCTGTAATCCCAGCACTTTGGGAGGCCGAGGCGGGTGGATCACGAGGTCAAGAGATCGAGACCATCCTGGTCAACTTGGTGAAACCCCGTCTCTACTAAAAATACAAAAAATTAGCTGGGCATGGTGGTGCGTGCCTGTAATCCCAGCTACTCAGGAGGCTGAGGCGGGAGAATTGCCTGAACCCAGGAGGCAGAGGTTGTGGTGAGCCGAAATCGTGCCATTGCACTCCAGCCTGGTTAACAAGAGCGAAACTCCATCTCAAAGAAAAAAAAATAAGAAGAAGAGGCAGGCATATTTTGCATTGCCATAGCAGGAAGAAGTGTGTGTGTTGGCAGGGGGTAGGGGCTACACAATTTTTAAAAACCAGATCTTGTTATAACTGATTCATTACCTCAATTCAGTACCCAGGGGAAAATTTACCCTGTAATCAATCACCTCTCATCAAGCCCCACCTCCCACCAAGCCCCACCTCCAACACTGAGGATTACAATTCCTCATGAGATATAGATGAGGATACAGATATTTAAACCAATAAGGTGCCTCCAGTTTTGTTGTTTTTGCTTAGGATTGCCTTGGCTGCTAAGGCCCTTATTTTTGGTTCCATATGAATTTTAGAATTTTTTTTTCTGATTCTGTGAAAAATGATATCGGTAATTTCATAGTAATTCTACTGAATCTGTTGATTGTTTTGGACAGCATTAATACTCATTGACTCTTCCAATCCATGAGCAAGGAATGTTTTTCAATTTCTTTGTGACATCTGTAATTTCTTTCATCAGTGTTTCATAGTTGTCATTGTGAACATCTTTCACCTCCTTGGTTAGATGTATTTCTAGGTATTTTATTTGTGGCTACTGCAGATGAAATTGGACTCTTGATTTGCTTCTCAGGTTAGACGTTATTAATATATAGAAAACTACTGATTTTGTATGTAAATTTTGTATCCTGAACCTTTACTTAAGTCATTTATCGAGTCTGTGGTCCCCTGAAGGAGTCTTTAAGGTTTTCTAAGTATAGAATTATACCGCTGGTGGACAGAGACAATTTGACTTCCTCTTTTTCTATTTGGATTCTTTGTACTTCTTTTTCTTGCCTAATTTCCCTGACTAGGACATCCAATACTAGAATAAGAATAAGTGAATAACTGAATAAGAATAGTGACAGTGGACATTCTTGTCTTGTTCAAGTTCATAGTGGAAATGCTTCCAACTTTTTCCCATTCAGTGTGATGTTGGCTGTAGGTTCACCATAGAGGGCTTTTATTATTTTGAGGTATTTTCCTTTGATGCTTAGCGTGTTGAGGGCTCTATCAGGAAGGTGTGTTGGATTTTATAAAATACTTTTGTGTCTATTGAGGTGATCATACAGTTCTTGTTTTTAATTCTGTTTATGTGGTAAACCCCATTTATTGGTTTCCATATGTTGAATCATTCTTGCATTGATCTAGAGTTATTTTTGACTAGCATACTCCCTGGATCAGCGGAATCAATTACAAGAGAATATGTTAGAAATGCAAATCATAGTCCCTTCCTCACACATTCTGTCTCAGACACTCTCAATGTTGAATCACTTAATCTGTTTCTATGTGTCCTCTGAGTGATTCTCATTGCCACTTAAGTTGAGGAACAAAAGTGGCAGAGGAAACTGGGAAAGAATGGATGTTAATTACACATCAGAGAAGCCTTTAAACTGAAATGTGAGACATTTCTTTTCTTGCTCACTTCTCAATGGTCAGGGCTGAGCACTATCCCACATTACTTAATTCTTTTTTCTTTGTTCTGCCAGCCTCAGCCCATTCACCTCATGCCTCTGGATTCCCAGTGAAACTCCAATTTCTTATTTTTCCTGCATGGCAAAGTGTGTCTCTTTGTCAGATAGCCTTTTTCATGAACCCAACCAAAATGATGAATCAAGCAAGATATGCTATATAATAAAAGACAGTCTTCTAAAGAATTCTGTCGCTTGCTCATGTTACTTGCTTATTTTCTCTTCTAGGATGTGAGCTACCCATAGGCAGATACATTTTTTTTTCTTCATTTTTCTAAGTTGTTGATGTCTCACAATGCTTGCTGTAGAGTAGGTAACATTCACTGCTTGGGTGACAATGCATCAATGAGAAGGATCTGAAATATGAATTTTTTGTTTTGCACAAGATGCAAAATCATGTTAATGAAATTCATGAGTAAATGTATTAATAAAATAAATGTATTTCAGATAAAGCTCACCCATATATGTATTATTTTTTATTTTTTATTTTTTTGACAGAGTCTCACTCTGTTGCCCAGGCTGGAAGTGCAATGGTGAGATCTTGGCTCACTGCAACCTCTGCCACCTGAGTTCAAGCAATTTTCCTCCCTCAGCCTCCCACGTAGCTGGGATTACAGGCATGTAACCCCATGCCTGGCTAGTTTTTGTAGTTCTATTAGAGATGGGGTTTTGCAATGTTGGCCAGGCAGGTCTCAAACCTCTGACCTCAGGTGATCTTCCCTCCTCTGCCTCCCAAAATGCTAGGATTACAGGCCTGAGCCCCAGTGCCCAGTGCTTATAGGGGTTATTAATACACACATGATATTTATACTGTGTTACTTAAATGTTATTTGGAATACTAGACATTTCATTTACTTCTAAAAATTCTTTAATTATTGACATAACTGAAAAATAAGTTACACCATCCAACAAAGTTTCCAAATGTATGTACTCTTCCTTTCTCTTGTTGTAAGCCTTATCCCTTAGTTTCTGTCATAATATTTCATGGGTTCATCAATATTTTTCAGACTTTTAAATCTGCCTGCTACTCTAGGCAGTAGCAGAAGTGTTGTCCATGAGAAATGGTTTTATTATTATTTTAGAGTAGTACTATTATTTTATGTACTTTCAATTGCTTCCAGAGAATTCTCACCAACAGCTATAAACAAAGTACAATTCTCAATGCTCAGATGATCTAATTACAGGTTAGGTGTCCCTTATCAGAAATGCTTGGGACCAGAAATATTTATTTATTTGTGTTTCATATACACCTTATCCTCATGGTCTGAAGATAATTTTATGCAATATTTTAAATATTTTTGTGTATGAAACAGTGTTTTGACTTCATTTGGACTGCTACCATTGACAGGAGGTCAGGCTTGAAATCTTCCACTTGTGACATCATATTGGAGCTCAAAAATTTCCAGTTTTGGATATCAGATTTTTAAATTAGTGATTCTTAACCTGTATCCATATCCAGAGGAAAAAAATGCTAAAATTGCCGAATTTTTTGTTTGTAAAAGATGAAACCTTTCGGGAACATGATTTAACCAGAAATTACTTTCCTAGAAACTCTAGGGTATCAAGAAAGATGAAGACTGTTCAGAGCTTGAACAGCCACTCACATGGAAGTGACAGTGGACTCAGCACCCTTCTTGCTTCAGGCCCTAATGTCACCTTGAAGGGCATTTTGTCTTTATAGCTACCACATGACTGCTATGTTTTCTGCCATCTTAACATACAGTAAAAAGGGGAGAGGACAAAAATCTGAAGATGTACGATAGTTGAGACTGTTTTCCTCAAGAAGAAATAGACTACGTGTGATTCTGCCACATTAACCTGCACTTACATCACTCTGGCCAGAACTGCATCACATAATTTGTCTCAGCCTTAAGCCAGTCCAGAGGGAGGTGAGCCATGTTAACTGGACACATTGCCATTGTGAACAAAACTGGGCTTCTATAAGAAAAGAAGAAGAGAGAAATGCAAACAAAGTGGGCAACACCCATAGATGTCAGTCACAAAGAGATGTCCTTAATGTACCTAATGAATAGTACTGGTAATGAAATTTTTGATAAACTCTTGTAATATAAATATATGCTTGGCTCTTTTTAAAAAATGTCTTACTTTAAAACACAAATAAATAAACAACTAAGTTGCTCTTTACCAATATTAATGGACATTACTCTAGATACAGTTTATCACAGATATGTTAATTTTATGAATCAAATGATAAGCCCTATGATAAATAAAAATAAAAATTAGGGCAACAAGAAGTTGGAAAGTAAGCCAAAATTATTCTGTTAGCCCTCGTTGCAGCATTTATTATTCATATGCTGTAAGAGAAATTGCAAATTCTGATTTTATAGAGCCTCACTTTTACTTCCCTATACAGTTTTCAGGCAGCTTTAGGTTCTTAGAGAAACATTCTCAGCATTGATGTGTCAATGGAATTTAAACTATTAGTACCACCTTCATATCCTTTAGCAAATATCTTCTGATCTTAGTTCCATATTTCAGTGAGCAGAAGCATGTGATGTGGCAGTTATTTCACATTTCCATGATAGTTTAATTTTTTTGTTGAAGAGAGTCTAAGAAAATCTATGCATAAGCACTGGCAAGTTAAGGAGCTGGAAAAAAAATAAAAAGTGTTTCTAAACTGGAATTAGGTTTAAGCTGACTTACTGAATCTTCCCAAAGACAAAATTCTTCAGTCTTAATTTTGATAATCTTTTAAAGCTTATTTCTATAATTATTATATTTTATATATTTTTATATATTATATATTTTATATATTGTATATATACTTATAACATATATTATTTCTATAAATAATACCTAATTCACATAAATTATTTATGATTTTCATATAGAAAATGTTTAATGATTAGTTATGGTTACCATTATTTTTATTTTAGCAAGTGTATCAATATTTTTTAATCACTTATGGATTTTTGTCTTTTCAATTGAAAGATTTAGCAAAATTATTTTGACTTGGAAGTTAAGCATATTGTTGTTTGTTCCTTTATTATCATCCATTTTACTTTCTGTTTTCCATTATTGTTATTTAATTTAAAGTATTTCATACAGGATGGCAAACCATGCACCTGGAAATAGAAAGTTGATGCATTTAAATAAGGTGCACTTGATAAGGTAGCACCCAAATAGCCTGGAGGCCATAGAAGCTTTTCTGGACAGTATGATAATCAATTCATAAATTATGTACACCTGAGCCCTTTTCACCTTAGGCAGTTTCAGAATATCCAAAAAAACTTCAAGCTTAGCACATTCAAATCATTGGTTTAAGCCATCTTAATAACCAATTAGGGTCACTGCAGAAGCAGTCTAATCTATTATGAATATTTAAGTATTAACAGTTAAAAAAATTAAAAGATTTTATGCCAAATCTATAAACATCTCTTTATGTTTCTAGCTTTAAACTCTTCGTCATTTGCTGCTGTGTGCAGTTTTACCAAAGGTGGAAAGAATTTATTCTCCTAACGAAGAGAGAAATGGAAGCTTGCCCTCATAATCTTTGTAATAACAGAATGCTAGACCTTAAAGAAAGAAGGGAAATTTTAAAAACATTGTAAAGGAAAGTTTGCTGAACTGTGGCTTATGAGAAGAAACCCATGCTGGTAAAAGGTTTTGAGTTTTTGCCATGTTGGCTGTAACCCCCACGCCCAAACACACACCCAAATCAAGAGATTTCCATATGAAGTGTGTCACCCCATGCGGAGGCATAAATGCGGTGGGTAGGTGAGAGAGGAACATCTCTTTTTCTTGACTTTGCATGTTTTATAATAAAGATACTAGATTTCTAATTAAATTGGTTTGAGCTGTTGTAAAATTACTAATCCCCAAGAATCTTTTATTGGAGAGTTACTTATTTTCTCAATATTAAGCATGCTTCTTAAGACTCTACGAGAAATGGAAATAAACATGAATTTGTATAGTCTAATTTTCTATGAAAAATAAAATGATTATGAGAGTGAATAGAATCTCAGAAGAAATAAGGGAGGGTATTAGAATAACCCATTGACCAACTCAATGAAATTTGAAACACTCATGAAACTTATATGTGAATGCTCTTTGTGAACTACATTCATTACCTTAGTAGGAAGCCTGTTTCATAGTTTCATACCTAGAAAGCTGACAAAATATTTTGTTTGGTTTTTAATTCATTCACAATTGTGCATTTACTGTGGGGTGAGTACTAGAATCTACTCTTGATTCATTTCTATTTTCTAACCCTGTTCTATTTTCTAACCCTGAAGTGTTAGAAAAAAAAATATTCTTTTGTTTTCACAGGGAAGCCTTTAAATATTTGAAATTAGTCACCATGTTTTCTTCTTTAAATATAGTCTTTCTTTCAAGCTAACAATCTAATATGCCCAGTTGTTTTTTTATATAAAATCTATCTTTATCCATCAACCTCCTGTTGACATATCAAGCCCAGTATTTCAGATATTTATACTTCACATTCCAAGAAAAGGCTATGGTTTCCACATTTCTGTACACTCAACTTTTATTAAGGCAACATATGCTTTTCTTTTTAGCAGCTTCTTGGCACTGTTGGGGTGATTACTGAGTTACAGCCAAGTCAGGTCTGATAATCATAAACTACTGTCTATAGTTGCATTTCTTTTTCTCTTTTCCTTTTTTTAAATTTCTAAAGCATGCCCTGAGATTCATTCTTATCAAATTCCATGTTCTTGGTATTCACCCAGCATTCCAGTCTTTTGAAATAACCTGAATCTCAATTTTGTCATCAAATATTTCATTGCTTATGCCTTTCTGTTTTGTGTCCTCTCAAATTTGAAAAGTGTGACACATTCAGCCTTGTTCGTAATCTTCACCCTGACTTTCCTCTGCAGGTGGGGCCAATTGATCCATGTCAGTAGCATAGACTATTGCCTAATTCTAAGAGCTATCTTTTGCAGACAGAAAATATTTAAGCTATTTCAGCTTCACTTTTGACAAAAATATTTATGGTAGCATGTGGATATGATATAAAATGCAGACTGTTCGCATTATTATGTAGATTTTAATGTGATTTAATATCTATAGCTAAATTATAATGTATGTCATTTGAAATATTGGATGAAAAATAGATATGTATTTTCATATGGCATTGTAGATACTTAGGCAAATGAAAACATTAATTTCACTACATTTCTAGAAAAAATTAATGTAAAGATCAAATACTACATTTTAAAAAAGGAAGTTGAAATCAGAACACAAAGAAACAAATTCTGTTTAACTTGAATATTATTTCATTTAAATTTTCTTACAATTTCATAAGGCCATCAAAATCAAAGTAGCTCTCAATATTCAAGTAATTAATTTGTTTTAGAATACTATCTTTGGCAAACGTAAGTCCTTTCTGGCTTTGTTACAGAATTGAAATAGTTTACAATAATATTTGTGCAATTTTCTATAGCAAAAGAAGATCGTGAGAGAACATCTCTGATTACATTTAAATATAAGGTTCACTGGTTTCAAGAAAATCTAAGTAATTTCAATTATAGGTTGGGAAAATTATTTTTTGTTGAGCAAGTGGAGATGGGAGTATTTCTTTCCTTTTCTATTACCTAGAGGGAGCTCACTTAGAGCAACATCTCTGGCATCTTTCTGCTGTGCCTCATTTATTTCTTCTCATGGAGGAGAAATGACATGTCTCATTGGTGAGTTTGGAGTATGGGAGAGGCAGTTGGACTTCTTGGTTAAGTGTTCCTCTTCTTCATTTCTTCCATATCTGCCTCTCCACAGATGATGCTCATTCTCTGTATTTCTATTATGTAAATTTAAAGGAAAGTATCTAATTCTTAGGGTGGGTTTGAGAAAACTCATCGTCTCCAACATAGACTTTGTGAGTAATAAAAATGTCTAACTTTTGTGATTATCTTTATCTGTCTAACTTGTGATGATCTCTAATTGCGAAATGAGGCTGTTATTTATTAAGTGCTCAAAACTACAATATTTTATTATTTATTATTTATTGATTCGCTTATTCTTTCAGAATTTGTACTTGATTGTGGTAAGAACAGTTACTATGGGATCTAGCACATTTTTAAGTGGATAACATATAACAGTTGACTGTGGGACAATGTCACGCAGCAGATCGCTGCAGCCTATTTATTTGCTTGACTAAAATGTATGCCTGTTGATTAACAACTCCCTATTTCTCCCTCCAGTATCAAAAAATAAATTTTAAAAAGAGGCTAAATATATGATACCAAAAGAATTATACATTTAAGCAAAAAAAAAAAAACCCTATTTCTATAAAGTCTGATTTCTAAGTGTTCTCACCAATTATTGAAGCAACACGTTTAGAAGGTGGGAACAAGGGCCAGACACTGGTTGCAAGTAACATATTTGCATCCTTTGGGAATGCACACACATTTTACTCACTAATTATAGTATTTTCTATATGTTCCCTTATTTTAAACTTTAACCCACACATCGTGAGTCCCTACAACTGAGAGCTATGGCTGGAAAAAAAATCAGATTCAATATCTTCTTGTACAAAGACAAGTGTCTAACAAAGTTCTAAATGCAAAACCTGCCTTACTTTGATATGTAAAACAGGATTATGATTTTAGCAATCTCAAAAAATTAGGTTATTTTCACCTAATATATACTCACATCGTTGTAAATACACAGGTTGTGTAAGAGGTGTTGAGATGGTACTGCAGATCCCTAAGACTGGAGCAGTTTTATCAATAACAAGATAAATAACTGAAAGTTAAAGGTGGAAATTGTAGGCACTCTTCTGGTATCCCATTCTAGTATTTACCGAGTAAAAGTTTTCCAGTTTGTCTTCTTGCCATATTCAGTTTTAAGTGTAGAGAATTTCAGACAGATATATTTATCTTATCTTTTTCCAGGGTCCTTTCACAAAGTAGGATTTATCATAAAAATCCAGTAAAATTTTCTTATTCCATTTTGTTCCAGCTTCTATAATTTTCAACAGCTGATTCTACAAAACATTGAACTGTTCTTGATGCTATTTAATATCCTCAGGTTCTTTGGATAGCAGGAATTATTATATTGGATCCCTAGAAAACATTTATTTAACATAGAATGGAGAGTTTTTTATCCTAATTTTATAGTAATAATATTTCTAATATTCATTCATAGTCCTTCAAGTAACATTTATTTTCAGATCTCATGAAGTAAGGTATCTTGGAAGAAACAGATTGCTAAAGAATCTTGAGGCACAGTAATGTTTGTTACAACTGACATTTTGCAAGATGACTGTCAAGTCATTAAACTACTTAACAATTGACCAACAATGATATTATAATATGTGTTTCTAGCACGTTTATTAAGATTGCTTTGAACTGTATTTGTTTTTGAAGTACAAACAGTAGCAATGTAATGTTTGAGTATACATTTAGACATGTTAAACTGGTCCTCTATCGTCAAACTACTCCGTAAGCAAAATGCATATATGCAGGTGCATTAAAAAACTCCAACACTATTTTTTTAATTTTAAGAATTCAAACATTAGGCAGACCTTTTTAAAAAAGAAAAAATACAACAAAAATTCACTTCTAGGAGCTATATTCTGTAGTTATTCCAGCAAAACAAATCCTCAAATGAAAATACTTTGAATCAAATAGCTATTTACTAGAAAAATAGTGGGATAGTGCGTTGTACACTTCACTTTTGCCTCTTAGAGGTTAATTTCTTTTTCAGTTGTTACCTCTTTCATTTTGATATAAGTAAAATAAAATTATAAAAAGTTGCAATGCACGAAAAGAAAAATACTGATTTTTCAAATGAAAAACAAACAGAAAGGAGAATCTTTTATTTCCACCCATTGGAAACAATTTTAAAGCAGGAAAGAAATGAAGAGAAGAAATTGGGATTTTATTTTTTGGTCATAAGCAGAATAATCAATGATTTCCACAAAGATGTCAACACTTGAAAATTAAGTTATCTGATGTTCAGGTGATTTCTAGAAAGCATATGAGATTTGTGTTCATATCTTTTCTTTGCACTGGAATGTCAAATCTGCAATACATCTAGTTAGGAAGTTGGATCACCGACGACTACACAAAATCTAAGTGTGTAGTCACCTGCCTTCTCTGCCTGGTCAGCCAGCCAAAACCCTCCAGCCATTAAACCGCTCTTAACACTAGGGAGCACACTTTCCCCAGGAATTATCCTGGGGAAGTCAGACACAGGAGGCTTCCCTGGAGCAAGTCAGCATCAGGCCCAGTGCCAGCCCATGCTCTGCTGTAGAGAATGACAAGGCACACAAATATGACAGTGCTAATGGTAAACAATGACAGTTCTGTCAGGAATCTGAGAGGCTTTTCATACTTCTGCATGTGCCGAAAGAGAAGCAGATTTATTTTATTTGTGGCATATAAAAATGACGGCATGAACTCTTCACCCTCTTTTTTCCCCTTTAAACAAATCAAAATTAGAAGAGTGTTAGCAGCTTTATGGTTATGGGAACGGAAAGCAGGAGGTTTTAGAAATGTGAAAATTCTTCTAAAAATTTCCCTAACTAAAGATTCAAACATACAGTAGTTAGTTTTTAAAAATTGCTTAAATGACCTTGGATTTGTGATAAACTTACCATAAAGCTCTCGTGCATTCTCAAGGGCACGCTAATGTCATCTAGAGGGCAAGGGACCAATGGGCACACACCAGAGGCTGTTAGAAGGGATGCAACCTATGTAACATCGACAAGGCGTGCTCTGACAAGGCTTCAGTAGGAGGAGGGAACATGATCATTGCATCACTCGCAAAGTTACATACATCATATTTTCCATTGAGTTCATTCAAGAGTGTGTTATATATTTACAGTGTGTAAAACACTGTCTGAACTCTTTTGAGACATAAAAAGAATGAGGCAAGAGCTTTACTTTAAGGAGCTCTGGGAAAAGATGAACACATGCAATGTCTGCTATATGAAAACACAAAGTACTTTGAGATCAAGAGATACATCTGCAGTGCTCGCTTTGCTTGGGGTGTCATGCTGGGTATTGGGATAAGAAGACAAAGAAGATATGGACATAGACTGCAGCAAACTTAGGGTCTCAGGAAAGACACGAGACATTTATAGATAAAAGACACTTTTATTAAAAAGGAGGAAGCACAGTGCAATCAATGATACCAAGAGGAAAGAGGAAGCAGTGATACTGATATCAGTAATTATGGAGTGCTTAAACTCTGAGAGCAACCACGTAAGTTGTTTACAAAAATGATCTCATATCTCCCAAACAATGGACTTTATAGATTAGAAATTCAAAGATGAGAGAGGTAGCTGGCAAGTTATAGAGTGAAGATTCAAACACACACATTTCAACACAAAGATGTCTTTGTTACGAACACATAACTATTTGCTTCAGTGAGCTCCTTCTATTTTGTTTGTCTAAAATTTCTTTTCCCTTTTCTGGTGAAAGCCTTTGTGGGCTGTAGCTGTGATGGATGTCAATTATGGTGAGACCCTGTCCTTCTGTATATAAGGATGGAAATATGACTCAAGCCTCCAAGCCACTGTAATTAGACTGGAAATAATGAAGGACAAAGCCAAGTCAGTAAAATCCCTTCCTTGCAGCGTTTTTTAGTGATGTTGAGAGAATGATCATCCTTCCTTCTCCTGGGTTTCTATTTGTTATAACATTAGTTAATACCACTCTGACACTGTATTTCTCCTCCACTTGTTGAAAAGAAAATCCACAGTAAAACGGAAAGAGACCACAGCTTGGTGTGGTGGGGCCCACAATTCAGTCATGCATGCCTGAGTCTAGTTTCATCTGCAGATTTTACAATAAATTGATTTGATTTTAGTTAAAGTTGCAATGTGAAAAAGTCTAATTAATGAATTAATGCTTGGAGGATGGAAAAATAGAAGGAAAGTTATATTTGCGTTAGAATTTGAAGAATAAATAATATTCAAATGAGAATTATTCCATTTCAAGACAAGATATAAGTTATGTGTCAGGCTGACTATACATCCCAGTATGCCTAGAAAATATCTGATGTTTGTGTTCTACCATAAAGACACAGGCACACTTAGGTTCATCTTAGAACTCTTTACATTAACAAAGACGTGGAATCAAACTAAATATCTATCAATGGTAATCTGGATAAAGAAAATGTGATATATATACACCACGGAATACTACACAGCTATAAAAAGGAACAAGAGCATGTCCTTTGCAGCAGCACAGATGAACCTGGGGGTCATTATCCTAAGTGAATAAATGTAGAACAGAAAAGCAAATACCACTTGTCACTCATACGTGAGAACTAAATTCTGGGTACACACGGATACTGAGAAGGGAACAACGGACACCAGGAGCTGCTTGAGTGTGAAAGGTGGGAGCTGAGAGAACATTACGAAACTGCCTATAGGGTACCTGGGTGATGAAATAATCTGTACACACAATTGCCCATGTAACAAACCCGCAGGTGTTCCCCAGAACCTAAAATAAAAGTTAAAAAAAAGAAAACATTTAATTTCTGCTTATTGTCTCTATGTTTTACTTCTTTTCTTTCTCAGTGATTTCCCAATCTTTATAATAAATTATATGGCATAGTCATCCTCCTATGTATAAAACTGAAACAAAGACTGAATATATATATATATATATATATATATATATAGAGAGAGAGAGAGAGAGAGAGAGAGAGAGTGTGTGTGTGTGTGTGTGTGTGTGTGTGTGTGTGTGTTTAATTTAGAATTTAGGTCTGAGCCAGATTGGAAAGTCTCTTATCTATTATGTTGATTACTTAAATATTATATTAAGGATTTAAGTGGTAGTCTGGATCACAGGAATGATATAATCATAAGCTTCAAAGATATTGTGGTTGGTGGTATTACATTTCAATTGGTAAAATAGGAAATCAGGAAGTTATTGTTGCAGCCTCTGTGAGAGATGATTAAGCTCTGAAAAATAGTGGCGTGTGTGTGCACACACACACGCACACACACACAACAGTGGTCTTTAATTCAGTGAGTTGAACAGAGTAAGGCTCCTAGCGTAGCAAAATAAAGAACAAAATCAACCTATGCTTTCCTTCACCAGGGAGAGATGATTGAAGAAGCTAAAAAGAGGTTTTAGAATTTAGTTAATAATCTTGTAAAAAATTAGATTTATATTCAGAAAAGTACAACGTAAACTCTGTCAAAAAGTTTGTACAAACCCAAGAAGGGTGGTGGAGACCATGGTTTTCTGGTGATTGGACATTATTGAGATTCAATGTGTTCTGAATTGATGGGATTAAAACTAAATGCACCAGCTCTTGTATCTAGCATTATTGCCTATTTAGTTCAAACTGTCTCCTGATCTAAATGGAGCCACTACTAGTGCCTTGGCTGAGTGGGATTGGAGAAAGCAGAAACTGACCTAGTAAGAGATACTGTGGAAGGAGAACTAATGGGGTGAAGGGCTATTGATAGCATATGGAGGTCAAAAGAGAAGTTGATGCAACTTATTCTGGTTCTGTAGTCTACATGACTTCATAGATGCCAATTTCTTGAAAACACAGGTTTATAAAAAATAAGGTAGAAAAAACAATAAAGCTAGTGTTAGACATTGAGTTTGAGGTACTGGCCAGATATTCCAGTGAAGCTTTTCACATTTTACTCTAAACGTGTTTTGAAGTTATGGGATTATAGCTACTTTAAATGCACCAGCTCTTGTATCTAGTATTATTGCCTACTTTATTCTCCTAAGTTTTAAACTCAAGAGAATAAAGCTATAGATATAATAAATGAAATGTATCATATTTATAAACAAAGAGAGAAAGGAAAGCTGACATCATGTCTTTGAGGAAAGACCTGCGTTTCTATGTTAAAAGGACAGAGGAGTATTCATAGACACCAAAACAATAATTCAAACAGATGCCTTGTGATGAAGCTAATCATTTTCATTATTGAAAGTGCTTGAGTGGTCTTGCAAGGTAAATAGGATGAAACAGATTTTGTAAATATGAGATATGTTTGAATAAAAACCATTTCAATAAAACAAAAAGCCTTATAACAAGAAATTGATCAATGGAAGTCTGGTGAGATAGGGTAACATTGAAATAGCAAATGAACTACACTAGGAAGATGTTTGAGGGTGAAGGGGCAGTAGATAATAATATCGATACTCAAAAGAGTAAAAGGTTAGTGGAAAGACTTTGTAGAATG
Source organism: Saguinus oedipus (assembly GCA_031835075.1). NCBI lineage: Eukaryota > Metazoa > Chordata > Mammalia > Primates > Cebidae > Saguinus > Saguinus oedipus. The sequence goes on along the minus strand of CM063169.1, from coordinate 10,617,482 downwards.
CGTTAGTCCAGATGGCATAAGTTGTGCATTATTATCAATTTAAGAAGCACACCACAGAAATTTAGCATTTTTCATTTTGGCTCATGCAAAGTCTGGAGAGAGCTGGGTGACTCCCTGGGGCCTGCTCCATGGAGTGACTCAGAGGGGCAGACATCTTCCAAGGACCTCCATCTTGACATCTTTCAATGACCTTCGTCTCAAAAGTAGAAGGAGCACAAAGATGTTTGATGAGCAAAAGTGGCCACATAAGTATTGGGGAAAAATATTAGGATGTGGGGAGAGTAGCAGTAAACACAAGAAAACATTCTATGTAATACAAATTCTGTATCTTTAAGAAATATAATTTTTATATTAAATGTTTAAAGTTACAGACTATTTAGATCATTAGCATAGTAGATGCCTCTTCTGTAGAATTAATATTTTGTTATAATTATAATCTCTAAGATACATATCGACTGCACAGTTTTATAATTCAAAGATATTTATGGTGTGAAATTGAGATCTAATACTCTTGTATCTTAACCATTTTGTATTAAAATAACTGTGGACAGTTATAATCATTCAAGAACTATTTGAGCTCTGTGTGGTATAGATATTGGGGTACAAAATTATGAGAAAATATATGGATCCTGTCAGCTTTATTTTTTTAAGTGTATATTTATGCCAATAAAGGCATTTTTGTTTCTTTATGTAAAATGCCCTATCACCCCGTAGCTTACTTTGCTATATCTACAAATGGTACAGTTAGCAGTTGAGTTTTCTTATTTGTTTTTTTCTTTAAAAATTATTTATAACTTTGGTTTCTGAAAGAATTGGTAATAAAACAGGCAAAGTAGGAAAAAGAATTATCTGGTGGTAGTGCAGACAGAGAAATAAAGACTTCAGCATTTATTTTTAATGACCTAGTTAACCTCACTCACTGGATTTATATAGCTGACAGCTTGACCTCTTTTATTGCTGATATGAACTGAAATTTATTCCATAAACTACACAATTGATCATGAAGAAAATAAAGACATGAAAAGTGGCAAGACTTAATCTGATCTCTGTGTATGTGATGCTTATATTAAATCTTCCAAATAAATAAAACAATTTCAAATAATCCAATTCTTATAGACACATTGATTGAATAAATCCAGGTTACCAAAATTATTACCTAGAGAGAAAGATATTTTAATCAGAAAAATAAAATACTTTATTATTCTATATAGGGTGAAATTTGATTCACAATAGCAAAAACCATTAAATGGGGAGAATAACAACTTAATTTCAAATGGCATAAAATTGAGAGTTCTTTCTTCTTTTTTTCTTATGAAGAAGCCATAAGAGATAGGCCTGTAATTGATCTATGGGTAAATAATTGTCACTTCATAAGCTAAGAGATCAATCTGGAGTCAATTGGGTTTTTTAATTATTTTTGTGTGCTTTTGAATGAGATTTTGAAGAAGTAAAGAAAATAAATATCAAAACATAGTTAAAATTTTTTATTTATGTGTTGTTGGCTACTGACTATTAATATACAATCAGTAATTGGTTTTAAAGACAGACTCTTTATGATAATAGATTTAATGGGGGAAATAAGAATTATGTACTATAAACTTTAATTCTGGATGCCTAAAATATAATTTTCATTGATTTTGTAACATTATCTCATACACCAAAATATCAGAATTATACACTTATTTTAGTTTTTAAATACCATTTTCAGGGGCCAGGACTATGGAATTTGATATATGCATTTTAAAAATGTGTTTCATCTCATGGTGAAGGTAGAGATAAAAGATAATCTGTAAAGGAAAAGAATTATATATATTATTGGTTATCTTTTTGTTCATCAGTGCATTTTGTTTGGTTAGCTTGGGAATGATCAATATACGTAGAGAACATGATCTTCACTAGTTCCTATGGGTTTGTATGAACTTTATGACTTTGGGGAAAATGTAAAATGCAAGTTACTCTTAATCAGCAAATTTTTCAATAAGAAGTCAATGATGAACACAGAAATTTTCTTCTTACTAGTATATTGAAGTGACTTGTGCTAATGAGTTGGGGATAGCCCATAGAATAGTTTAGATTCAAATAGTGCCAGTTGGCTCCTTTAGACTATTAGTAAATGGACAGACTAAGTTTTTTCTTTTCTTTTCTTTTTTTTTTGGAGACAGTCTCCCTCTGCTGCCAGGCTATCGCCAGGATTGTTCAGTGGTGTGATCTTGGCTCACTGCAACCTCCAGCTCCTGAATTCAAGCAATTCTCCTGCCTCAGCCTCTCGACTAGCTGGGATTACAGGCTCATGCCACCACATCTGGCTTTTTGTATTTTCTTTAGTAGAGACACGGTTTCACCATGTGAGCTAGGAAGGTCTTGATCTCCTGACTTTGTAATCCGCCTCCCTCAGCCTCCCAGTGTTCTGGGATTACAGGCATGAGCCAGGACAGACTCTTCTTAATGCACCTTTGCAAATGCTGTGTTCATCTGTTTTCAATCAAATTTATTTATTTCCGTATAAATGCCCTTCATGTATTCTTTCCTAGACTTTATGGTTTTGAGGTCTATTTTCTGCATTAATAACCTTTACTACAGTAATTACAAGTTCAAAAATACCAAACATCAAATGAATTTCCACATGACATTGTTTATCTTCCATAATCATATCAATATGGTGCTAATAGCCAGAAGAGACATTTGCACATTCACCTTTGTTTTTATAAATCTCAACACAAACTATATTCTTAGGTCAAAATCTATCTTCATCATCTAATGGATGATAAAGTGTAAGTATGAGCTTTATGACAGATAAGCTCCTGATCCACCTCAGGGAGAATTTCTCAGGTTGTCAGTACATAGCATTAAAACAGCTGAGTTATAAGTCTGTCAACTTTGTAGTTATGTTCCTAACAGAGAAAGAATTACTGCAGTGATAAGTACTTATCAAAGTTCTGGCCCCCTTCCCACCTACTTTTGAGCTTCTAAAGAGTCATTTCCTAATAAACAAGAACAGTGATTGTTATTCATAGGCTCACTGTTACCATTTAAGTGAATTATTTTCATTTAGTAGTTTATTTTAGTTATGTAACCATAATACATAAGGTAATCATTGCATTTCTTATGCTGTGCTGGCATTTTTAATGTAAATTAAGCCTTTATTTCTGGGGTAATTTACTGCATCACATAGTAGACTCTTAGACTCACTGGTATATTATGAGCAATTTTAGTTAGTTTTCCCTTTTGTACTTTTTTTATGAGAACTGGTTTTATTTCATTTGGGGAAAAACATTAAATTTGTCTAGAAGGGTTATTAAAATAAAGTGAAATAAGCATTAGATTTAAGATATGATTTGGATGATCAATCTAGATTGATATTCATTATGAAAATATGTGCATACTATATGAAAACTGAGTTTCACCCTCCAAAGATTCAAGATTGATTTCCTAGATAACAGGCTAAATTTAGTGTAAACTCCAAAATTGAACCCATCTACTTTTGACCAATTAACTCTTAGTCACTCACATACACGAAACTATATATTACTTTCTTTATGATTATGTCTAAATTTGTATCATTTCTGTTGTTTTACTTATAAACTGTAGATTAAACTACATATTAATAAAAAGGGGAAACAAGATAAATTTAGACTTTCTTCTCTATCTTATCCTTGTGATCTTTTAAGTATCAGTCATTTGTTTAAACTTTTATCTCAGATTTATACAAATCTTAATGCAGTCAAGGTCAAAAATTTAATTACACAAATCTTATATACAAAGTTGACATTATTTTTTTCTTTCTTTTCTGGAAGTTATTTAATCTTCCTTATAAGTTCCCACTTCACTTAAGTAGAAGGGAAGTTTAGATTTATCCTTTAATTTTATCTTGGTATTATCTTGTTAAAAAGCCTCATTTGGTTAAATTTTCAGCTCATTCTGAGTTCAACTCCTAGAAAAGAAGTTTTTACGTTTTCTCATATTCAAGGTGAAGTAGGGGAAACTTGATTATATTTCCCCGAAACAACATAAAGGTAACTGGTCTCAGCTCAGTCCTTTTTGGCTGCTCCTTGCCATAGAATACATGTTGGAGTGATTGGTTTCTGCACTGTCATCAACTGAGATTAATGCATTCATCTATCTCATGCTGTGGCTTAGAAACCACTGCTGCTGAAAGTTGACCAAATCCAATGCAATCCAATCTCCACCAATTAAATAATTCCTTTAACATATGCATGTGCCTCCCTAGAGCACACAAAATATTCTTACTTACCTGAATGCTAAGAACAAGTTGTGGGGTGATTCCATTATGATTTCCCTAGTAATTTCTCTCTTTTATTATACGATTACCACATATCATACTGGACATGACTGAATATGGAACTTCAATTGGAGAGTTGGTAAAACAAGAAGTGCTTTCTTGGGTTATCTCATGCTTATTTGTGTGTTTCTATATTCCACCTACTCAGATTTCAACCCTTTCTTCTAAGTCTTTTTGTTTGTTTGTTTCCCACACTTCTCCCCTCAGGACCAGTACTGGTCCATGGTCTGTTAGGAACTGAGACGCTCAGCAGGAGGTGAGTGGTGGGCAAGTGAGTGAAGCTTCATCTGTATTTACAGCCGCTCCTCATCACTCACATTACCACCTGAGCTCCATCTCCTGTCAGATCAGCAGCGGCATTAGATTCTCACAGGAGCACGAGCCCTGTTGTGAACTGTGCATATGAGGGGTCTAAGTTGTGCACTCCTTATGAGAATCTAATGCCTGATGATTTAAGGTGAAGCTGAGGAAGTGATGCTAGTGCTGGGGAGTGGTTGCAAATCCAGATTAACATTAGCAGAGTGGTTTGACTATGCAGAGACCATAATAAATTAATCACTTGCAGACTCATCAAAACTCTCAGTGAGTGGCAGGTGACAATTAAGCTGCATCTTGTGGCAGGCTTTATAGTGGCAAGTGAGCTGATGTGCTTCAGTTCCACAGCTGCATCTGGTGACCTTAAAAGTTTGTTTGAGATAACTTCAAATATCCATATGTTCTGGGTTAAAGTCAAGGTAGAATATTCTGAGATCACCACAAAAGCACTGAAAAGCCTGGTTCCATTTCTAACATCCTATCTTTGTGAAACAGGGTTTTCTGCAGTGACAGCAGCCACCAAAACAAGATTATGGAATAGACTGGACATCAACAGCACACTTCAGATGTCACTGTCTCCCATCACCCCCAGATAGGACCATCTAGTTGCAGGAAAACAAGCTCAGGGCTCCCACTGACTCTACGTTATGGTAAGTTGTATAATTATTTCATTATACATTACAATGTAATAATAATAGAAATAAAGTGGACAATAAATGTAATGTGCTTCAGTCATCCTGAAACCGCCCCTCCCCACCCCCAGGTCCATGGAAAAATTGTCTTGCATGAAATCCTGGTGCCCAAAAGTCTGGGGACTGCTACTTAACAGACCAGAATAGGTATACTTTCTGTTTCTTCCTTCATATCCTACCAGGACCATAGCTTTTTCTGTGATACTTTTATTATTCCTTGCATCATCAAGTATCCAGATACAGCTTAATAATATAAGAAAAATTATTGATGTCCAATGAAAGATCTGTCAGTTAAGGCCAACACATTTGGTTGACAGTACAGGAAAATCAGAACCACATAGATCATGAATTACCATAAAGTAAATTCACTATTTTTGAAATCCTCCCCCACATTAAACATTTTAAGGCAACATATTCTGGTTATTTCTGACTAAGTATCTGAACTTAGATCTTATTAAGTCAACCCATGTTGAAAATGACAAGGTTTGACTGAATATGGGACTTGGGATTGGAAATTGTCATTTCTGCATGTCAAAGTGGTGAAATATTGTTAATGTAGGTTCAGTTATTTCAGTTCCTCCCTTATCTTGTTTCTGTGAAAATTAATGTTGGGAGTCTTTGCCAAATGTATGAACACAGACACACGCACACACACACACACACACATGCCATTCTCTTTGATAGTCCTTACATATTACATGAAAAAATGTTGATTTACTGCTGCATCTTAACATTCCACTTGAAAGAAAAGAAATTATCCACTTAAATAACTATATTATGCTTTCTCTTCATGTTATAATAAAGCCAAATACACACATTATAAATATATATATATAATGTATAAATATTCACAAATTACTAGTTGCATTTTGTTCAATATGTATCCAAAGAGTGTATTAGGATTACACCTGATTTATCAATGTGTGTTTCGTTTGCCTGGGAGGGTCCATCAAAATATCAAATTTTATCATTTCTTGAACATTTCAAGAATACTAAGAAATATATATTTTTTCTAACAAGTTGGTAATTTTAAGGGCCTCTATCTTTCTAAAATTCAGACTGGCTGCTTTCTAATATCCTCTGCACACCAGTCTCCTCTGTAAACTTCTCATCATTTGCTTTCTGAATATAGCATCTTATTTTCTAGATATCATGTCTTTCTATTTCATAATTACTTGAAGCACATCATAAAGTAGATTGATAAGAAATGATACACAGGGTTTAAGTTAATAAATCATTGATTACCTGAAATAGTCCTATTTTGTTCAACTTAGTCTCAGTACAGAATTCTAGGTGGAAAAATATTCTACTTAGTTTTGAAAATATTTTCACTTTGTATCACGTCATCCAGCATTGCTTAGAGTCCACTTCGTTTCCTTAGCTGACCTTTGGTAGCAGTCTTGTTTCTCACCTCCTGACACTATGTGTATTAGTTTCCTATGACTTCTGTAACAACGCACCTCAAACTGGGTGGTCCTCATTTTTTAATCAGCTTCCTTTTTTTAAAATTTGTTTGTTTCTTTGTTAGGTTGGTTGCTTTTGCTATTCAGTTGTTTGGAGTTTTTGTGTATTTTTATATTAAACCCTTATCAAATGCATGTTATGTAAATATTTTCTCCCATTGCATAGGTTGTCTCTTCAGTCTATTGATTATTTTTTTATGTACAGAAACAGTTTTTTACTAAATTGCACAAATATGCATATATAATTATTTGCATGGAGCATAGTAATTTCTAACTTTCTGCCAGATGGCTTATGATTTTTTCTGGATTTGATATATAAATTTTCTGGATTTGATACATAAAGAGGAGATTTTACAATAAGAAATATTTTGAGACTTATTATGCCTTCTATTTTTTCAGTTTTATATTTTCATCCATAGGAAAAGTGGATGACTAAAGTGTCACTTAAATGTATGTAATTTAGGCAAAGGGCATATTCCTAGATAAATCTTGCAGATGCCAAGAATTGAAGCAGAGGCTTTAAGGGTAAACTTACAGTTGATTTTTTCAAGTTCTCTTGGAAACATTTATAGAAAAAATGTTTTTGAAGATTTAATGAAGCAGTATGAGCATACCTAAGACACTCAGCTGTCTGAGATGATGTTAGAACATTTCCCTAACTGTAAGGAAAAATGAGCAAGCAGATACTTTCTCTAGCCCATCTTCCCAGCCGGCAGTTTCCAAGACTCTTAATAACCTCTGTTTGATTTATTACTTACAGGAGGAATTTGCTCATGTATCATGTCTGTCAGAATTCTTTTTTGGCAACTGTATCAATAATTAGCTATGCCTTGTTTGTGCTCAAGGCGAGTGTATCAGTCACATTGATTTTTAAAAGTTCTAGTTTTTTCAGTATTGTAAAACCAACAGTCACAATAGCAATCAAGTTCTCATTGATGCTTATATTCTAGAAACAAGAACTAGCATGCTATGGCACCCTCAGTAGTATCAAATTTTGAAAAGTTCATATTTAGGATGCAAAGTTAACAGCAAACTTAAGATTTAGAATAATTTGAAAATATTTTCATAAATTCTTTAATAGCTTTTCTGATTGAGTAACCATCAACTAGGCCAGGCGTGGTGGCTCACACCTATAATCCCAGCACTTTGGGAGGCCAAGACGGGTGGATCACAAGGTCAACAGATCAAGACCATCCTGGTCAACATGGTGAAACCCCATCTCTACTAAAAATACAAAAATTACCAGGGCATGGTGGCGCATGCCTGTAGTCCCAGCTACTCGGGAGGCTGAGGCAGGAGAATTGCTTGAACCCAGAAGACAGAGGTTGTGGTGAGCCGAGATCGCGCCATTACGCTGCAGCAACTGGGTAAAAAGTGCGAAACTCCATCTCAAAAGAAAAAAAAAAAGAGTAACCATAAACTGCCTTCTCTAGAGTTTTCTGAGAAATTTTTCATTGATTAAATGTATCCATATATTTTCTACTATAAAACTGTAAGTTAATTGAGAGTTTCTCTTCCATTGGTAAAACATGTCATTTCAGATATTTACTCAGTTTTTAGAACAAATTAAAAATAGAAAAAATGGCATCGATCAGAGATTTTCCAAGTTGAATCATCAACAAAATCCAAACAAAATCATCAACAAAATCAAAATAAAAAATCAAAAGTAACAATAGTTTAAAATGACTTCTTTTAGGGGAAATTTTGCTGTAACAAAATATCTGGGAAGAAAACAATACCAAAATCAAAATGAAAATGGAAAGAGTCTCAGATAAACTATTTGAAGAACTATATAAAAGGTGATATTTATTATTACCATTTCACAAATATTTAACACATAATTGAGCTACCATATTAATATTACTTATATTAATAAGGCAGAGACAAATATTAAAAATCTGCAATGTATATGAACAGGAAATTTAAAATAAATATAAATGGCAAGTAAATAGCTAACACTACAGTATGTTCAACCTGATTTATCTTCAAGGAACAGTCATAAAATAATGATGTTTCTCTTTTTGCCATTCAGGTCTGCAAACTTTAAATAAGTTTTTAAGAGATCATCACCAATTCTGGCTATGTTGTAGGGAATTTCACAATATCTTCAATTGTTAGTGAGATTTTCATTTTGTCAACTTCGAATAGAGCTGTAAAAATATCTACCTGAATACATAGATCTTATCTTAAAAGAAAAAAATTCTATTATGTTTACTGCTATACTGTTTTACTAACTAGAATAATGACTAAGAATCACTGGCATATTGTTAATTCTCAAATTTAACCAATTCAATTAATTATTAATTGTACATATCCTCTGACCTAATTATCTCATTTCTAAAACCATTCCTATAAAAAGCATAACATGAGTGATTAGCAGCATATGAGGATATCTATTGCAATACTACATTTTAGAAAGAAAAGCCATGTAAATGTGAATCAACTGAAAAAAGAGAAGGAAGTAGATTTGAATGATATATATGATTTGGAAAGATATATATAACATTACATTAAAAACAAAGCAAGTCATAGATTATGTATAGTGTGGTCAAAGATTCTCTAACATGTTTAGGAAAATTACCTAGGAAGTTTGACAGATCTGTTGGTTCATTTTAAAATTTGGGGACACATGGCCACAAGGATGGGAGCATCACACACTAGGGCCTGTTGGGGGGTACTAGGGGAAGGACAGCAGTGGGTAGGTAGTTGGGGAGGGATAACATGGGAATAAGTGCCAGATACAGGTGATGTCGGGATGGAGGCAGCAAACCGCATTGCCATGTATGTACCTATGTAACAATCCTGCATGTTTTGCACATGTACCCCAGAACCTAAAGTACAATTATATATATATAAATATAATATCTATTAATATATATATTAATATATAATATATATTTATATATATATATATATATATATAACTAGACACATAAAATACTAAACAAGTGAAAACACATATGAATGAATTAACTTTGTAAACAACCTATGGAAGGAAACATTATAATAATTATTACACATCACTTGACTTAGCAGTGAAAATATGTAGTCATCAAACATAAATATTTGCTATTGATGTAAAAATCTCATTTTTAAAAAATGGGTTGTTGCAGGCGGGGTGTGGTGCATGTGGAGGAGACTAAATACTCAGCTACCATAACAGGCAGCAAAGAGCTCTTGTCTATATTGAATCGAGACTTCCTGCCTCAGTATATTACTAAGCAAAATGCAAGTAAATACCAAAAGAAATCTTTGAAAGCAAAGAAGGGCTCCAGTGAAATGAAATTGGGCAGGGTTGTGCTATTTCTATTTTAAATATTTTGAACTAACAATCTTAATATTTTTATCAGTTTGCAACAGAGGTAATCTTTCTGTGTCCGTATTTCTTTGTTTAGTTTGCCTTTTTGATAGGGCAAGATACAACATTTTTAATATTTTATCAAAAGATCCAGTCAAATTACTGACCTGTTTGCCATGTGTTCCTATCTTTTTTATAATATTTACCTGTGAAAAGAGAAGTTGGTAGTTTTTGAAGCTAGGGAGAAAGATATAAAGAAAAATGATTACAAAAAGCGTGACAAATACTATTGTATATAGTGAGAAATATCAAAACACTGAAAACTGTGTCTCTTGAAGTTAAAAAAAAAGAGCTATTTGATTTTAATGGCTGAGCAGATTGAAATTCATTTTATTACTGTGACCTGAGAAAATAAATCACTGTTTTCTATGTGGATTTTAGTCTTCTATTATATTAACATATATACTGGCAATGGTTTAGGTACTAAGTTCACAACCTCTTATTTATCAAAAAGAAATAAATTTTCACGTTAGCAACAAAAAACAAAAGATTTCTGTGCCAAAATATTTTCATCTAAAGATAAATTACACTTTCCATCAGAATTCATATAATAATAATCAGGAAATAATCTTATTTTTAGCATGCATTTTAAAATTAACTTCTTATGAGCTTCATAAGCTTGTATGATTTTATTTTTTTTATTTTTATTTTTCTTGGTGGGGGGAGGGGAGTTAAGGGTATGTTGGAAAAGGGCCAGAAGGAAGGGAAAAAAGGAAGTATTGAGTGGAGAGAAATGTAGGAGATTTTAAAAGTAAATGTCCAGATCCATCTCTCAATGAGAGATAAAGAAACATAATAATAAATGTCTTAAAAAGGAAAAAAACAAAAACAGAAGTCATAAACCAAGAGATATGAGGTATGATTTTATTAATCAATTTGAAAATCAGTTAAATATCTGCTAAGTTGGAGCTATACAAGTAAAATTTGAGCTGATCATTTTATTTCAGATTGCTATTCCTTCATAATTTAGCATGTAACTGTGTCTGGACAAGTAAAATATGATAATGCCTCTGATACATTAAAAAGACAAAAATGACAAAATTATGATTTGGCTTTAACAACTGACAGGGATACAAAATCAATTATAACAAATTCTCAAGAAATAATATATTCTTTGAAATAATTATATTCATTTGCCTAGTAATGTTAAACAAAAATAATCAAACATTTATTTTTCAGGATATTTATACCATAATCATTTTTATTTTTGTTTCAAATTAAAGGAATCAAAAAGACAGTCCCATCCAAATCATAATCAATTCACGCTGACTTGGTGGCATCAACATTAGCCAGGCACACCATATGCCTGGCTGTAAAATGGAATAATTAGTATGTGCCCCTGAATAGTAGATTGCTGTTTTATTAGCATATTAATGCACATAAATGGAGAATCACAGAAATCTGCAAATGTGTCTGTCATTTCAGTATGCCCGAGGAACAATGAGATCTAAATGCTCCCTCTGTGGGCACTGGCTGACTTCTGCCCTGTATTGCTTTCCACTATGACAGGGCAGCACGCAGCTCCAATGCCAAGTCCCACCATCGTTATGTTCTCCCTCAACAAACCTACAGATTATTTCTTATTTTTTTTTGAAATGGAGTTTGCTCTTGTTACCCAGGCTGGAGTGCAATGGCGCGATCTCAGCTCACCGTAACCTCCGCCTCCTGGGTTCAGGCAATTCTCCTGCCTCAGCCTCCTGAGTAGCTGGGATTACAGGTGTGTGCCACCATGCCCAGCTAATTTTTTGTGTTTTTAGTAGAGACGGGGTTTCACCATGTTGACCAGGATGGTCTCGATCTCTTGACCTTGTGATCCACCCGCCTCCGCCTCCCAAAGTGCTGGGATTACAGGCTTGAGCCACCGCGCCCGGCCAGATTCTTTCTTCTTACCACATAGCCACTGCCAGCTGACTGAAGAGCACTTTGGTCTTGAGGGATCATGGGTAGCAGCCAGGCAGTACTCAGCATGGGCCTGGGCAGTGGTAGCCATGATGGGAGCCTCCTTCTGCTTGAGGAAAGGAGAAGGAAGCATATAAAGAACTTAGTCTTGTGGCTTGGGTAGCAGTTCAATTGCAGTAGAATAGAGTGCCAAATAGATTCCTAAGTTCTCTGACTGCAAGTCTGACTCCGGGGTGATATTTCTGGACCTGCCTTGGGATGGTGGGGTGCTCACAGTTGTGAAGGGAAGGCCAAACGACCTGGCTAAAGTCACAGCCTGCTGATTGTAGAGCACACAGGCCTGGAGGAAACTGGTGGTAGCCAGGCAGAGGGCATTGTCACCCTGGGGCAAGACCCAGTGCTGAGCTGGGTCTGGATCTGAGCCAGTGCCGTCATGTGGTATTGGCCACAGAGATGCTTGTGCCACCCTTCTCCCATCTCCAGGAGGCTCAGTACAGACAGAGTTATGCCTTCCTTTGGGGGAAAGTAAGGGAAGAGGACAAGGGTCTCTGCTTGTACAGGGAACTCCTCTGGATTTTACCTAAGACCACCAAGGCGATATCTCTATGAGTCTGTGAGTGCCACAGCATTAATGGGCATGGGATGCAGATATGGCTGCAGTAACCAAAGACTTAGATGACAACACTTAATTCCTTTTGAATACTTAGAAATCTTTCCCATGAAGGATGGGTACAAATAAGCCAGACTGTGAAGAATATAGTAAATACCTACCTCTTCAATGCCCAGTCATCAGTGAACATCCCTAAGCATCAAGACCTTCCAGTAAAACATAATGAGACCCACGAAACTAAGTAAAGCACCAGTGACCAATCTTGGAGTAACAGAGGTAAGTGATTGTTCAAGATAGAGAATTAAAAATAATTGCTTTAAGGAAACTCAATGACATTACAGATAACACAGAGAAGGAATTCATAATCCTATCAGATTGATTTAACCAAACCAAGTCATTAAAATTATAAACAAGAGGAAAGCAGAAATTCTGGAAATAAAAAATTCAATGTATATACCTAAGAATGCATCAGAGTCTGTCAGCAGCAGAACTGATCAAGCAGAAGAAAGAATTACTGAGCTTGAAGACAGGCTGTTTGAAAATACAAAGAGGAGACAAAAGAAAAAAAAAATTGAAAAGAACGAAGCACAATACCAGATCCAGAAAAAAGGCTGCTAAGGGACAAATCTAAAAGTCATAGGCCTTAAAGAGGAGGTAGAGAGAAGGATCAAGGTAGAATGTTCATTCAAAGGGATAATAGCAGAGGACTTTACAAACCTAGAGAAAGATTTTGATATTCAAATACAAGGTTATAGAAGACCAAGCAGATTTAACCAAAATAAGACTGTGTCAAGACTTTTAATAATCAAACTCCCAAAGTGAAGGATAAAGAAAAGAGTCTTCAAGCAGCTAGAGAAAAAAAAAAGTTACATACAAAGGAGCTCCTGTATATTTGGCAGGAGACTTCTCAGGGGAAACCTTATAGACCAGGACAAGGTGCCATGACATATTTAAAGGGCTAAAGGAAAGAAAGCCTTTTATTCTAGAATAGTATAGCCAGCAAATGTATTCTCTAAGCATGAAAGATACATACTTTCTCAGGCAGACAAAAGTTGAGAAACTTCATCAACACCATACTTGTCCTACAAAAACTTCATCAACACCATACTTGTCCTACAAAAAATGCCAAAAGTAATTCTTCAAACTGAAATAAAAGAATGTTAATGAGCAATAAGAAACCACCTGAAGGTATAAAACTCACTGGTAACTGTAAGTACGTGGGCAAATACAGAATATTATAAGACTGGAATTGTGGTGTGTAAACTACTCATATCTTGAGTAGAAAGACTGAAATATGAACCTATAAAAATTTAAAACTATAACAACTTTTTAAGACATAGATAGCATAGACATAGATGGTTTAAATAGAAATAACAAAATGTTAAAAAGAAGGGGAGATGAAGTTAGATTGTAGAGTTTTTATTAGTTTTGTCTTTATCGGCTTGTTTTTGAAATCGGTTTAGAAAAATGAATTGTAAGACGCTATTTGCAAGCCTAATGGTAACCTCTGATTATGAAATCTACAACAGATCCACAAAGAATAAAACAGTAAGAGCTCAAATGAAAAGTTCAAATAAACAATGTAACTATGCATTTTAAACTAAGCATTTTAAGAACTAGAAAAGCAAGAACCAACCAAAAAGTATCACACCCCAAATTAGTAGAAGAAAAGAAATAATAAAGATCAGAGCCAAAGTAAATGAAATTGAAACAAAAAATACAAAGAATCAATAAAATGAAAATATGATTTATTGACAAATAAATTTATTGAAAAAAGATAAAATTGATAAATCTTTGGACAGATTAAGAAAGAGAGAATAGCGAATGAATAAAATCAGAGATAAAAAGTAGACATTAAACTGATACTGCAGAAATTCACAGGATCATTGGAGACTACTATGAACAACTACATGCCAGTAAATTGGAAAACCTGGAAGAAATGAATAAATTCCTAGAAACATACAACCTATTAAGATCGAACCATGAAGGAATGCACAACCATAATAGACAAATAACAACTAATGAGATTGAAGTCATAATAAAAATTATCCTGGCCAAAGAAAGGCCCTGAACCCAATAACTTCACTGCTGAATAAGACCAAGCATTTAAAGAAGTAAAACCAATTCTACTCAAACTATTCTATAAAGATGGAGGGAATACTTCCAAACTTTTCTACAAAGCCAGTATTACTTTGAGACCAAAACCAGACAAAGACACATCAAGAAAAAGAAAATTGCATGCCAATATTCCTGATGAACATTGATGCAAAAATTCTCACCAACATACTAGCAAACTGAACTCAACAACAGATGAAAAAGCTCATTCATCAGGACCAAGTGGGATTGATCTCAGGGATGCAAGGATGGTACATCATGCACAAATGAATCAATGTGATGCACCATATCAACTGAAGAAAGGACAAAAACCATATGATCATTTCAATTGATGCTGAAAAAGCATTTGCTGAAATTTAACATTCCTTCATGATAAAAAAAAAATAAGTAAAACTGGGTATAGAAGGAACATACCTCAATACAAAATAAAGCCACATATCATGGACCTATAGGTAGAATCACACTGAATGGGGAAAAAATAAAAACCTTTCCTCTAAGATCTGGAAGAAGACAAGGATGTTCAAGTTCACAATGTTATTCAACATTGGAAGTCCTAGCTAGAGCAATTAGGCAAGGGAAAGAAATAACAAGAATCTAAATTGGAAAGGAAGAATTATATGTGTTTGTAGATGACATAATCTTATATTTTGAAAAACCTAAAGATTCCATCAGAAAAACTATTAGAACTTATAAATAAATTCAGTAAAGTTGCAGAATACAAAATGAATATGCAAAAATCAGTAGCATTTCTACCTGCCAACAGTGACCAATAATCTGAGAAATAAGTCAATAAAGTAATCCCATTCACAATAGCTACAAATAAGATAGGAGTATACTTAAACAAAGAAATGAAAGATGTCTGCAATGAAAACTATAAAACATTGATGCAAGAAATTGAAGAGGACACAAAAAATGAAAAGCTTTTCATGTTCACGCATTGGAAGAATCAATCTTGTTAAAATGTCCATTCTACCCAAAGCAACCTACAGATTCAATGCAATCCCTATCAAAATAACAATGACATTCTTCTCGGTAATATTTCAAAAACCCTAAAATGTATATGCAACCACAAAACACCCAGAATAGCCAAAGCCATTCTGAGCAAAAAGAACAAAATTTCAGGAATGATATTACCTGAATTCAAATTAAAACAGAGAGTTATAGTAATCAAAACAGCATAATACTGACATTTAAAACAGACACTTAGACCAATGGAACAGAATAGAGAACACAGAAATAAATTTATACATCTCCAGTGAATTTATTTTCAACGAAGTTGATAAGAACATGCACTGCAGAAAGGATAGTCTCTTCGATAAATGGTGTTAGGAAAACTGGGTAACTGTAGGTAGAAGAATGAAACTAGACATCTATCTCTCACCATATACAAACATCAAATCCAAACAAAGTCAAGAGCTAAGTCTAAGCCCTCAAAGAATGAAATTACTAAAACAAAAATTTGGAGAAATTCTCTAGGATGCTAGAATGGGCAAAGATATCTTGAGTAATACTCCAAAAACCCAGGCATCCAATGCAGAAATGGACAAGTGGAATCAAATAAAGTTAAAAAGCTTCCACACAGCCAGTGAAACAATCAACAAAGTGAAGAAACAACCACAGAATGGAAAATATTTGCACACTACCCATCTGACAAGGGATTAATAACCACAGTGTATAAGGGGATCAAACAATTCAATAGATAAAAATTTAACACTCTGGTTAAAAATAGGCAAAATATCTAAAGATATATCTCTCAAAAGAAAACAAATGGCAAACAGGTATAGGAAAAGGTGCTCAGCATCATTAATCATCAGAGAAATGCAAATAAAAAATATGATATCATCTCTCTCCTGTTAAAATTGCTTTTATCCAGAAGACAGGCATTAATTAATCGTGGTGAGGATATGGAGAAGAGAACCCTTGCATGGTGTGGATGTAAATTAGTACAATCACTACAGAGAATTAAATCCTCAAAAAATTAAAAATAGAACTATCATTTGATTCAGCAATGCCACTGCTAAGTGTATACCCAAAAGAAAAGAAGTGAGTTAACTAAATTGTATTATACATTTTAAAATGAAATGTCTAATTGAAATGTTTATAACACAAAGAAATGATAAATGCTTAAGCTAATAGTGCCCCATTTACCCTAATATAATTATTACTCATTGTATGCCTGTGTCTAAACAGCTCATGTACCCCATGAATATATCCGCCTAGTATGAGTATGTTTAAGAGACATCTGTATGCCCATGTTTAATTGCAGTACTATTCACAACAGCCAAGATTTGATTGCAACCTAAGTGTCTTTCAGCAGACAAATGGATAAAGAAAAGTGGTACTTTGGCTGGGCGCGGTGGCTCACGCCTATAATCCCAGCACTTTGGGAGGCTGAGGCGGGTGGATCACGAGGTCAAGAGATCGAGACCATCCTGGTCAACAAGGTGAAACCCCGTCTCTACTAAAAATACAAAAATTAGCTGGGCATGGTGGTGCACACCTGTAGTCCCAGCTACTCGGGAGGCTGAGACAGGAGGAATTGCTTGAACCCAGCAGGCGGAGGTTGGGGTGAGCCAAGATGGCATCATTGCACTCCAGCCTAGGTAACAAGAGTGAAACTCCATCTCTAAAAAAAAAAAAAGAAAGAAAGAAAGAAAAGAAAAGTGGTACTTCTACACAATGGAGCAAGTACTACTCAGCCATAAAAAGAATGAGAAGCTGTCATTTGCAACAACATGGATGGAACTGGAGGACATTATGTTAAGTGAAATAAGCCAAACACGGAAAGACAAACTTAGCATGTTCTCACTCATTCGTGGGAGCTAAAAATTACATCAATGAAACTCATGGAAATAGAGAACAGAATGATGGTTACCAGAGACTGGGGAGTGAAAAGTGGGGACAGAGGAGTAGGGAAGGTTCATGAGTTCAAAAATATAAGTAGATAGATAAGTAACAGCAAGTATTTGATAGCACAACAGGGTGATGATAGTTAACTAAATTGTATTATACATTTTAAAATGAAATGTCTAATTGAAATGTTTATAACACAAAGATATGATAAATGCTTGAGCTAATAGGGCCCCATTTACCCTAATATAATTATTACTCATTGTATGCCTGTGTCAAAACAACTCATGTAACCCATGAATATATCCGCCTAGTATATACCCATACAAATTAAAACTAAAAATAATTAAAGAAATTTAAAAAAACAAAAGTTTTAAAAAAAGAATCATATTTTGCTGCCATGAATCACAGTCCAAATTAATTTATGGAAATTATTTATACTAATAAAACTACCTATCTGCTTTAAAGCAATTATATTTCTTTAGATAATCTGTTATGCCTGATTCTGAGTAGTATTTCTTTTATTAAAGTCCCTCATTTAGGAATTACTTTGGTGAAATCATATATATAATGCATATACCCAAATGCGTGCTTCAATGAGGCCTCTGTAATTACCACATAATTTGCAATTTAGAACATTACATCAGTTTGTATTTGGTAAGCATCTCTGATAATTTGTGTGCCTTCAATACTTTGTTAATATTAAAGTAGAGCTAAAGGAAACTATTAAACAAATGCCTTAATTAAAATACTTTAACATTTTTCTTTATTGAAATATAATGACATGTAATAAACTTTACATATTTAAAGTGTACAATTTGATAAATTTTGACTATATATGAATGTGAACAGAAAACCATAAACCCATCACCAAAATCAAGGTAATGTGCATATGCACATCAATCACTCCCAATTGTTTTCTCATACCCCTTTATAATTCTCTCTTCTGTAGCCCCTCTATATCCCGAGGCACCCACTGATCTGCTTCTCTTCACTGTAGATTTATTTGTATTTTCTAAAGTTTCATATGAATGAAATCATACAGAATATAGTCTTTTATTTCTGTCTTTTTTCACTCAGAATTATTATTTTGAGACTTGCCCATGTTGTGTGTATCAATAATTTATTCCTTTTTGTTACTGAGTAGTATTCAGTATTTCATTCTACCTTTTTTTTTTTTTTTCTGTGACAGTTTTATTCTGTCACCCAAGCTAGAGTGCAGTGGTAAGATCTTTGCTCACTGCAACCTCTGCTTCCTGGGTTTAAGCGATTCTCATACCTCAGGCTCCCAAGTATCTGAGAGTACAGGTGCACACAACCCCACCTGGCTAATTTTTGTATTTTTAGTAGAGATGGGTTTTTGCCATGTTGGCTAGGCTGGTATCAAACTGACCTCAAATGATCCGCCTGCCTCAGCCTCCCAGAGTGCTGGGATTACAGGTGTGAGCCACCACGCCTGGCCTCGTTCTACCATTTTTTAAAATCCATTTGACTAAAGATGATTAGGGTTGTTCCCGCTTTGAAAATAATTTAAATAAATGACTTTAAAACAACCTCTAGGAATATTCATGTATAAGTCTTTATGTGGACATGCATTTTCATTCGGCTTGGGTAAGTCTCCAGAAGTTGGAGTATGTTTAATTTAATGCATACGATAGGAGTATGTTTAAAGTATAATAGGAGTATGTTTAAATTTATGTCAACAACAATAAGAAGAAAGAAACTAGTAAACTAAACTACCCCAAACAACTCCCACCTCTTTTCTCTAGTGGTTATACCGTTTACATTCCCATCGGCAGTGGCTGGGTATTCCATTAGGATATTCCATTCCATTTTTGGAATAATATTGGCATTATTACAGAAACTATATGTGGATTTCAAGACATTGTAAATATATATATATAGTGGAAATTGGACTATTGTCCTCATTGTGGTTTTCATTTGTTTAAAAATTAGCAAAGAAAAATGATGTTGGGCATATTTTCATATTTTAATAGGCTTCTATATTATTTGGTTAAGTATCTCTTCAATCTTTTGCCCATATTTAACTGGCTGCCTTGGTCTTTTAATATTGAATGCGGGAGTTCTTTTTATAATATGCTGTGTGTAAATTGCAAATATTTTATTCTATTAAAGAACTAGTCTCTTCAGTCTCTTAAGATTGTCTTTTAAAAAGCAGAAGCCATAATTTTTATGAAATCCAATTTGTGAATTTTTTATGGATTGCAATCTGGGGAACATGTTTAAGATATCTGCATAAAGCAGGGTCACGAAAACATTCCTTACATTTTTTACTTGTTATTTTACAGTTTGAGGTTTTCAGATATTCAGTTTAGGGCCGTAGTCCATTTTGGTAAATGGCACACGATATTAACCAAAGTAATTGCTATTATTATTTATCTTTTGGCATATGAATTTCCAATTGTTTTAGCACCATAGGTGGAAACAGCTCTCCTTTTGCCACTGAATTACCTTATACCTCTGTTGAAATTTAATTGTCTGTGTGGATGTTTTTCCAGACTAGCTAGTGTTTTCCACTGACCTATTTGCCTAATTTTACAATATTGCAGTCTCTTGATTGCTGTAACTTTAGAATTAGTCTTGAAGTAGTGTAAGTCTTTAAAGTTTGTTCCACTTTCTCAATTCGGTAATCTGAGTCCTTTGCATTTATGCATAAATTTTAATGTCAGCTTGTAAATTTCTACAAAAGAAATCTGCTGGGATTTTGATTGGCAGTAAGGGAAGTCTACAGATAAATTTGTAGAAAATTGATATTTTAATAATACTGTGTCTTCTGACCCATGAGCACAAAACACTTCTTCATTTACTGAAGTCTTCATTAATTTATCTCAGTAATGTTTTTCGTTTTCATTATGGATGTTTTGCATATATTTTTCAGATTAATCTTTACATAGTTCATATTTTGGATGCTATTACATATGGTGTTTAAAAATGGTATTTCTGACTGTTCTAAGCATATAGAAATAATTTCTTGTATATCTTAATCTTATATCCACATATATTTCATTGCTAAACTCATTAATTTAGCAGTATTTTATATACATTTTCTAACATTTTTAATGTAGATCATTATATAATCTGGAAAAAAATGTTTTTTCTTCTCTCCTATTTGACTCTTGTCTTAGTCCATTCAGGCTACTATTACAAAATACCATTAACTAAGAAACTTATGAACAACAGAAAAATTTCTGTCACAGGTCTAGAGGCTACGAAGTCCAAGGGCAAGACTCCAGCAGATTCAGGAAGATGTCCTTCCTGGTTCACAGATTATGCCTATTCCCTGTCTCTTCACATGGTAGAGAGATGAGAGGCTCTCTCTGGGGGTCTCTTTTATAAGACTCTGATCCTCTTCATGAGAGTGGGGCCTAATCATCACCTAAAAGCCCCCCATCTTTTAAGGTTATCACCTTGGGGGTTAGGCTTTCCACATACAAATTCAGCCCATAGCAGATAACTTTAATTTCTTTTTCTTGCCTCATTTAGTTGGTTAAATCTTCCAGTAAAACATTAGAGAATTAGAGAAAACTAATATTCTTATGTTGTTCTTGATCTTAGTGAGAAAACATGTCTGTCACTAAATATGTTGTTAGCATAAATTTTCAGATAGTTTCTGTCAGACCAAGTTTCCTTTCCTACTTTCAGTTTAATGAGAGATTTTATCAGTAATCGTGCATTTTATCAAAGGATTCTTATGTGTTTACTGGCATAATCTTATATCACTTATTATTTTTTATTTTTAATTCATTAATATACTGAATTCTGCTGATTTGTTTTTGATCATTAAAGTAACCTTGCAATCAACAAAATTTGGTCACTAACTGAATTTTAAGACCATAAAAATACGTATTAGTAAAAGTCATATATTCAAAATACATATGACTATATTCATGAATATAGTCTTGGATTTTTTCCTTATAAATAACTTTAGTACCAGATGAATGCTGGCCACACAGATGGGTAGGAGAGAATGCCTTCTTTCATATTTTCCAGAAGAATTTGTGTAGAATTGATATTATTTCTTCTTTAAATGATTGGTAGATTCACCAGTGAAGTAATATGAAAAAGAGTTTCCTTTGTAAGAATAGTTTTGATTGAAAATCCAATTACTTTAGTAGACATAGAGATATTCTGATTATTTATTTCTTGAGTTAACTTTGGTAGTTTTTGTCATACACGCTTTTACTGAAGTTGTCAAATTTGGTTGCATAAAGTTGTTCTTTTTACACTGAGTGTTACCTCATTTATTCTATTTTACTTGAGCTTAATATATTATTTTCTTTTCTAGTTTCTGAAAGTGGAACATTGATGTGAGGCCATTTTTTCTATTCTTACATAGTCAATAGCAATATGTTTTCTTTTAAGCAATACTTACTGAAACAGGAAAATTTTGATATATGTTTTTTTTTATTCCATTCAAAATACTTTCTAATTTTACTTCTTTCTTTGTAGACCAATGGTGTATTTCAAAAGATGTGTGAAATTTAGATTCCAAATACTTATAAACTTTTATCTTTATGTCTTTGATTTCTCATTCCAATCTACTGATTTCTGCATACATGCTTAATATTATATGAATGCTGTTAACTGTATTGAAACTTGTTTTATAACCATGAATATAGGTTATATTGGTAAATACACTGTATTTTCCTGAAACAAGTATAACCTGGAGTGTTGCTATAGCACTTTTGAAAAAATAATAATTTGGTCAAATTGGTTGAGTGTATTTTCAGTGTTTATATTTTTAATGATTTACAATCCATTTGTTGTACCAATTACTGTGAAGAATGTTAAAAACTTTAGAAATTATCATGGGGTTTTCTGTATTATCATGCAGTTCTACCAGTTTTTGCTTTAATATTTGTATTGACTTTATTGAGATACAATTCATATTTTATAAAATTTACCAAATTATGGTGTATAATGCAACATTTTTAGTATATTGAGTTGTGCAATATTATTACAATGTAATTTTAAAAGATTTCCCTCACTGTAAAAAGTAACTCTATACTTACTAGCAGTCAGTCCACAGCAAGCCTGATCCCCAGATCTATAACCGCTAGTCTTCTTTCCATCTCTATAGATTTGCAAATATTAGACATTTTGTACAAGTGGATCATACAACATGTATGTGTTCTTTGAAACTGCCTTCATTTCACCTTGCACAATGTTCTTAAAGTTCATCCATGTTGTCCCATGCATCCATATGTCATAATATTCATAGTGTAAATATCTCATGTTTTGTTTAATCATTTGGCAGTTAATGTATATTTGATTTACTTCCACTTTTGGGGTTATCGTGAATAATGATGCTATGAACCTGCATGCATATTTTTGTGGGAATATATTTTTTCATTGATGGATACATTGAAATGAAATTGCTGGGTTATATATGTGGTAACTGTGCTTATCATTTTGAGAAATTGTCAGATATTTTCCAAAGTGGCTTCAGCACTTAACATTCCCAACAGCACTGTAGAAGGTTTTTAATTTCTTCACGTTAGTCAATAGTTTTTATTGTTCATTTTCAAAAAATAAATATTTTATCCTCCAAATGAGTACAAAGTGATATCACATTGTGATTTCAATGTATATTTTCATATTAGCTAATGACGTTAAATGAGTTTTCATGTGCTTATTGGTCATTTATATATCTTCTTTGGTGAAATATTTATTTAAATAATTTTATCATTTTAATTGGGTTGTTTTGGTTATCATTGAGTGCTAAAACTTTTTACATATTCTGGATGCAAATCCCTTAATAGATAAAAGATTTGCAAATATTTTCATATTTTAATGGTTGCCATTTCACTTTCTTGATGTTACCATTTTCAGAAGTTTTAAATTTGATGAAGCCCAATTTATGTATTTTATCTTTTGGCATTTGTGCTTTTGGAATCAAATCTAAAAAAACTTAGCCTGAAGACTCATAAAAAATTATTTATACTTTTTCTTCTAAAAGTTTTTTAGTTTAGCTTGCATATTTATGTTTATGATCAATATTCAATTAAGTTTGTGTATCTTGTAAAGTAGAAGTCCAAATTCATTCTTTTTCATGTGGATATCCAGTTGGTTGGCACTAATTTTGAAAAGTCTGTGCTTTCCCAATTGAATTATCTTAGTACCCTGTCAAATCCAATTGACCATAAATGCTATGTTTTATTACAGCAATTTCCATTCTGTTCTATTGATCTATACATCTCACATTATGCAATACCACATGGTCTTGATTACCGTATTTTTATTATTAAATATAAAGTTTGAAAATGTGAGTCCTGTAAATTTGTTCTTAAGTTTAAAATTATTTTGCTATCACAGGTCCCTTGTAAGTCCATACATATTTTTGCGTTAACTGCTCAATTTCTTCAAAAGAGCAAGCTGAGATTTTGAAAGGAATTGCACTGAGTATGTAACTCACTTTGGGGATTATTATCATCTTGGCAATACTAAATCTTCCTATTCATGAACATTAAATATTTTTTCCTTCCATGTAGAGAGATATTATTCCATACCTTTCAAGAATATTTTGTAGTTTCCAGGGTAAAATAATTGGACACTTTTGGTTAAATTTATTTCTGAGTACTTTATTTTTTAATGTTTTCTTAAATGAAATGATTTCTTAATTTTGTTTTCAAATCATTTATATGACTACATAGAAATTCAATTGATTTTTATGCTAACATTACATTCTACAACCTACCTAAATTTACCTATTAGAAAACAGATTTTTTGTAGATTTTCTACACTTATCTTTATACAAGACCATATCCTGAGAAAGATCGTCAGTTTTACTTTTCTGTATCTGAATGATTTTGCTTGTTTTTCTTGCCTGATTTTCCAGGCTAGAACCTCCAATACAATGTTGCATATGGTGTGGAGAACAGACATCCTTGTCTTGCTTCTTTTCTTAATAAGACCTTCAGATTTTTAGTAGTAAGTACTTCATCCCTAAATATTTGGACTTGTCATAAATGGACTTTATCACGTTGATTAAGTTCTCTTCTATTCCTTTTTCTACAAATGTAGAAGAATCTGCATATGAAGTTTTAGTCTTAACCACTCAAAAACATGGACATATTGCATGCAGAATTGGTCATTTGAAAATATAAAACTTTATACACTATTAAAAATATTAAAAAAGAAAACACCTAATTTTTGGAGCTCATAGAAATAATATTATTTAGTAACAACATAATCGATGTAATAAAATAAGATTTAATTATTAAAGTTGATCAAATTAACATCAAAATGTGAAAATAAATTAATGAGATGATTCTAAAATGCAAACACAACCAGTCAAAAATAGCCATAAAATTCTTAAATAGAAGAAAAAATCTGGAATATGCTTCCAGATATAAAAAGTGACTTTTACATTTATAACAATTAAAGTAGTGTGATATCATAACATGAATAGACAAATCAATCTGGACACAGAACAGACACAAACAAGTAGACACAGAATAGAACCCAGAACCAAAACCATTCAGATTTATTGATAAAGATTCACCGGAGTTTTGTTTAAATAGGACTTCAACACAGTGAAGAGAGTATGGTCTTTCATGTAAATGGTGCTGAATCATGCAGGTATGCTACTAATCTCATGTGATGGTAATTTCAAGATAGCATACAGTTACTTGTGTGAAAGTTAAACCCATGACACAAATGGGGTAGATTTTCCAGTCTTGAAGCTAGCAAATGTTCCTTCAGTTGGACCTCAAAATCGTTAATTACAAAAGAAGACATGATGATTAGAAAAATATTTAAAGTCAAAAAGTATATTCATTAGAAATCAACAACAAATTAGAGAATCAACATCCACTGAGTGAAAACATTCCAAACCCCTTTATTCAACAAATGCACATGCCCACAATACAGAGGTAAATTCTACAAATAACATTTTTTAAAGGCAGACAACCTAATAGAAAAATACCAATAGACTTAAGAGACATTTTGGAAAAGATATCCATGTAATCAACACACATATGAAAATAGATTCTTATCAAGGCTCTGTAAATTAAAATCCCAATTCAATAATATAACACCAAATAGCTAATAAAAATGGTAACAATAACAATAATTTTCACAATATTTTTAAATAAAAAAATTTAAAAATCTTATCGATTTTTATTCTGAGAAACTAGAAAAGAGAAAATGTCTTTAATCAACCATTATTAAGTGTTACTCAAGAGCCAAGAGCAGTCACACCCTATCTCATTTAGCTGTCTTAACAACCCCGTGAAGCAGGTATATTATTCCAATTTTACATCGAAGGAATTAGAATTATTTTTAAATTTTATTTTAGCTTCAGAAGTACATGTGGGTGTTGTGGGGGTTTGGTGTATAAATTATTTGCCACCCAAGTAATAAGCATCCTACACAATAGGTAGTTTGTCGATCTTCACCCTCCTCCCTCCTTCCACCCTCACGTAGGCCTCAGTGTCTGTTGTACCATTCTTTGGGTTCATATGTACTCGATGTTTGGCTCCCATTTACAAGTGGGAACAAGCAGTATTTGCTTTTCTGTTCCTTTGTTAGTTAGCTTAGGATAATGGCCACCATTCCTTCCATGCTGCTGCAAATCTTTAGTCCATCTTGAGTTAATTTTTGCATAAGGAGTAAGGAAGGAATTCAGTTTCTGTTTTCTGCTTATGGCTAGCCAGTTTTCCCAGCACCATTTATTAAATAGGGAATCCTTTCCCCATTGCTTGTTTTTGTCAGGTTTGTCAAAGATCAGATGGTTGTAGATGTGTGGCGTTATCTCTGAGGTCTCCGTTCTGTTCCATTGGTCTTTATAACTGTTTTGGTACCAGGACCATGCTCTTTTGGTTACTGTAGCCTTGTGGTATAAACATGGCTGAAAAGAACATGATCTCATTATTTTTTATGGCTATGCAGCATTCTATGTTGTATTTCCATCACATTTTCTTTATTCTCTCTACCACTGATGGGCATTTAGGTTGATTCCATGTATTTGCTATTGTGAATAGTGCTGTGATGAACAAATGCGAACATGTGTCCTTATGGTAGAATGATTTATATTCCTTTGGGCATATAACCGATAATGGGATGGCTTTTGATTTGTGTTTCTCTAATTATTAGTGATGGTGAGCATTTTTTCATATGCTTGTTGGCTGTACGAATGAATTCTTTTCAAAAACACAATACAAAATGTGAAACATACATGTACCAAAGACACACACTAAAATGTTTACATTGGTGATAATCATGATGGCGAAAAACTGGAAACTGCCCAAATGTCCACCATCAGTATAATGACATACTTACGTCATCAGTATAATGGCGTACTTACGTGTGATGGCAATGAGAATGAGCAGTCTACAACTGTCACACCAGTATGGGTGAAGCCAGACATGGAAGAGGAGCATGTACTGTGGGACTGTATTTGTGTAATGAAGAAACCCAAGCAAAACTACCCTTTGCTCGTGAATCTCAGAAAGATGGATATTGACTAGAAGGGGGCACAAAGGGGCACCTGAGTATTAGATATATTCTATTTCTCAGTTATCTGGGGATGGTTATATAGACTTGTTTTATTCCTGAGCATTCATGAAGATGTACAATTTTAACTTGCCCTTTATTCTGCATATACCGTATTTTAGTAAAAATAAATTTAAAACATGAATGAAGTAAGAAATAATATTATTCTGGAGACTGTGCAAGACAGTGACCTAGCCCCATTATATTTAATTGCTCAAAATAACGATTGAGGATGCATTTTGCTAGCTCTTTTTTGGACCATTCTAGTAGGCCGATATTGTTGCATATCCCGAGGAAATCTGGCTTGTGGTTCTGACTTACATAGTTCTGTGGTTTTAAAGCCACGTAGTCAAGTTTTCTACTGGGTTGCGTTTGTTTCAAGGCATTCATTTTGAGTGAGAATGAAAATTCTTATGATAAGTAATAATAGAATTCTCAGAAATAATCAAGGTTTTTGGTGCTTTTTTTTTTTGCAAAAGATTTGAACTTCATTACACAGGAAACAGATTGTATCCATCACTTCTCAATTTTTAAAAGCAAAAGATGAAAAAGTAGATAATCTCATTAACAAAATGAAAAAAGTAAAGAAGAAATAAAAAAGAGGCATCTACAAGTGCCACTAAAGATTGTTTATCTGATTTGTATCTCAGTAAAAGCTGTTACTAAATGCCTGACAGGAATATCAGCCGTGAAGATACTGTTGATTAGGATTAGGATAAACTCAATTAAAAATGAAAACAGATTTACTGATTAAAAATTATCAAGAATTATGTTCCCAATCATAGAGACTCAGGTAATCTCAGTCCCACAGTCACTGTAGTCACTTTGTCAATTATATACTTAATAAACAGGTTTTGAAAGCTTTCTGTGTAAAGCATGTTGGCATTTGGAGATTAACATTCATATACATATTTTTAAAAATGATCTATTTATTCAAAACCCATTCTGGGTACTAGCATTTTCTCAAATTGCAGTTTTTGTATCCTTGGCAAGGCATTAGGTTCATTTTCTTTTATAAATAATTATGGTTTAATGTTTAGAAATAGAGGTATTACTTCTTGACTTATGGTATTCCCTGAAATATCAGGAAGGAAGAAACCAAATTATATATATATTCTTCTTTATGTACTATATATATAACATATATAAAGAAAAGAACAAAGTAAGTTGCTCATCATCTCCATTATTTATCACTCTCCAAATAGAGCTCATTTTGGAAAGATAAAGGAAGTAATAGGAGCTAATTTCAGGCCATATGGAACTGCATAATTTATTGTGGATGTCGCCAGATTCAAGCAAAGTGATTGCATTTTACAAGCTGGATGGTCTCTTTCACAAGTCAGATTACACGATAATTATGCTCATCTTTAGGGGTTTCTGAGAGTTTTCATTGGATCTATATGTGATGATAGAAAAGTAGGATGATGATAATTTTTTCCCAAGTTGTAAATACATAATGTGGTTCTACCTTTTTATTTCTGTTTAAAGATTATTATGCCAGACTGTAAAGTGTTTCCATTTTGTTAAGTCAATAAGGACATTAAAATTGTTACTTTTTTCAGGCTGATATGCTTCGCAACTTCCAAACCTTATTTTCCAAGAGGAGTTGTTTCTTGGATGGGTGAATAGTTAAGCTCTGCATGAAACAAACAGAAACGGTTTTTTTTTTTTTAGATACACAAAAGCTCTCTGGTAGTCCCTGATTTATTTGTTTTTAGTGGACTTGCCATTTCTTTTTAAGAACTGTCATGGGCTGAACTGTATACCCTCCTAACATCCTACCCTCAAAGCCCTAACACCCAGCCCCTCAAAATGTTACTGAATTTAAAGATAGGGCCATTCAAATGGGGTCCTAATCCAATGTGACTCATGTCCTTATAAAAAGAAGAGCTTAAGACACTCAGAGAGACACCGACGATTCATGTACATAGAGGAAAGACCATGTGAAGGCACAATAAACCAAGAGTGTTCTCAAAAAAACTCGACTTGCAGACACTTTATTTCCACGGTGTAAGCCAACAGTCTGCAGTATGTTCTTATGACAACCCTTGAAAACTAATACACAAACTAACCAGCCTTCGACAACTAAGTAGCCTGCATAGATTAATTGGGCTAGTTCAATCTCCTAATTAGCAAGTTAGAAAACAATATGATTTAGGTTTCTGAAAATGTTAAGAAGGAATTCTCCTGTGATAAGGATTTTATAAACATAAGGTCCTTAAGTAAGTATCCCGAAATGACTACATTTTTTCTGACCCAAGACCTCCTTCTACACTATTTAGAAGGCATAAACAGGTGAAAAGTTGGCATCTAAATTTTCTGACATTTTGAAATATATTACCTTTGAATATACCAGATCTACAAACACAGGGACATTAGAACAACTAAATGCAATATCTATTTAACACCCAGCTAGGAACTATATCAGCAAGAGCAGATTTGGTGAGAAACTTTTTCATTATTTGTTTCTGGTGCCAAATTGTGAGTGAAGATTTTAGCTGGGGCTCTGTTTCAAAGGTTAGGCTTCAGATTGAACTGCTTTTCTTCACCAATATTAGAGACATTAGTTAAATTAAAATTAAAAATAAACTTGCTAGAGAATTAAAGAAAATGTTGATATTTCTAAAAGGTTTAAAATAAACATTCAGAGTTTGAGTTATGTATATATAGAGAGATTAAAATATGATTATACCACTTCTGCTTTTGAATATTATGCTGGGAATAACATTTTCCTTCATAATTTCTCTGCACATGCTCCTGTTTGCAGCCACCAGAATGATATAGATACTTTATGCTGAATGCTCAAGCTGTACCTAGATTCTTCACACTAAAAAAACTCACTGTATTGTTGTCTTCTATGTTTTTAAGCTATCAAACTGTGCAGAGTCAACAAAATTTCACTGTTTTGAAGAATTAATACAGTTACACAGTTTTTAACAGCACTCTACCTACTCTAGGTTAAATACAATATCTCAGAGAACACTATCATAACATATAAACTTGCCATTATTACTGATTTTTTAAGGAATATCCATATTCTCAGTGTAATTTCTGACCTGTAATATCCCATATGAAACTGGACTCAACTATTAGATAAAGAAAGACCCTATCCTCCAACTGGCATTTGCTCAAACACTGAGCAAAAGGACATTTCAGGTCACTTGGCTCCTTGTATGGTATTTCACCTGTGCAGGTAATATCAACTATATGAATCTAGCAAGGAATGCTAAGAAATGAATAATTATATTTTACAAAATATTTTCCATTAAACTTAGTTTGTTTTATCCTTTATCAGCTCCAATAAGAAAATGCAATGCAATATTGCCATAGAATTAGGGACTTGGAAGGTTCCTTATTGCATCAGCAGTTTTCAAATGATTGCTAATAATTTCACATACCATAATATCTGGCAATGATTAACCTTTAAACGTATTTCAGGTAAAATTTTTAAAAATACTCTATTATTCAAATTTTATACATGATTTTATTACAACTAAACCAAAATTCACCATTCTACAAAGAATTCATAGAAACTTGGGAAGAATTAGTGGAAGATTGAATGCAAAAATATAGAGTTCTACATTTATATGTGGTCATGGGCAGTGCTTTCTTGCTGTTCTGTTGCTTTTCTACACTGAGGCTGGGGACTTGTCTAGTTGGTGTCTACCCTGGCTGTAGATTCAAAGAAAAAAAAAATAGGAGAAATAAAAGGGAGCATCTCTCTGAGAGACTTTCACACATTTTTATTTCTCTGCTGTTTTGTGTTTTGTTATACATTTTTGTTTTTATCATATCTCCTATCAGATGAATTGATGAATTTAAGTTGGAGAATAACACACCTCTTCTCTTGGTAAGACTAGAGGAGAAAATAGAAATTGAATATATTATTTGTCCAAACTTCTGCTTTCATTTTTGCAGGAAAGCAATAGCAGATAAATCATTCAAAACTTTTATTTTTTGGCAACTGAACTGATTCTCTTAATTTGCTCAAGGGTTAACACTTGATTTAAATAGCTTTTGCTCCCAAGTGGAAGAGTAAGAATGTCTTTTAATTTCATTACTACTATGATATTTATGTTATTATTGAACTTAGACAATATTATTTTCATATGTTGAAACAATTATATGTAAAAGAGCAAGCAACTCTTGACTTCTCGGCAAACTGACACAAGAACAGAAAATCAAACACCGCATGTTCTCACTCATAGGTGGGTGTTGAAGAAAGAGAACACATGGACACAGGGAGGGGAGCATCACACACTGGGGTCTATGGGGGTGGAAATAGGGGAGGGACAGCAGGGGTAGGGAGTTGGGGAGTGATAACCTGGGGAGAAATGCCAGATATAGGTGAGGAGGAAGGCAGCAAACCACATTGCCTTGTGTGTACCTATGCAACCATCTTGCATGATCTTCACATGTATCCCAAAACCTAAAATGCAATAAAATATATATTTAAAAAAAGAAAAAGAAAAGTCACCATGATCCAGAAATAATAGAAAGGAATGGTATAAAATTTCCCTGAAACATAGATTTTTATTCACTTCTTGTAGTTGAAATACTTAACCTTTTCCTCAACTTTTTATCCAACATTAAGTGTTTCTGTTGGAGGAGAATTGCCAATCTGAAGATGTTGTAGGTGATCTCTAACTTGCTATGACTCTAGTTTACAAGAGTCTCCTCTTTGCAGATCTTACTTTTTTGCAATTATTTAATACGTTGTTGACACTTATTGGAACTAGAAAAACTATTTATTAATACTTATGTTTTCAACTTTCTATCTATTTTTGTATTTTTCCTGTTTCTTGTTTCAACAAATAAACTCAGTAATAAGGTTGAGTAAACTCAGAGCAGAGGATGTCTTCATTTTGAGAATAAAGAGAAGCAGTTAGCTTTAAAACACAATGCCTTCAGTGTGTGACCCTGTTTATCTATTACTTAAATCAGTTACTATAAAATGCAAGGCCTCCAAGGAAACTTACAGGTCATTCATTCTTGTAATTTCTTGCTAAAGGTAAGAAGGGCTAATATACTTGTGTGTATTAAGGTTAAATTGTTTTCTGTAAATTCAACAATTATAACAAAGATTACTAATATTTATATACTTTTGATTTAATGAATTTTCATAGAGGTGTTTTGTTTCAGTATGTATTATTTATAGTAAAAATTAAAATATGCTTTGCTATTTTATTAAAATTGTAGAACACACACATTATTCACTTTTTAATTGACTCTAATTTGGCTTCTTTGACTCTGCATACCTTAGCAGAGGGTAATGCTTTTTCATAAAATGCTTCATCTAAAAAATATATTATTTATACCTCATATATGTGTGTAATGTGGTGTGTTGCATATTATATATATTTATATATAAAACATACTTTTGCCAATTACATATTTGCAGTTTTATAAAAAGTACCTCCAAAGTTTTCATTCTTTCCCTCCATCTCTCTGTATTTTATTAATCTAGAAATGCTCATTAATTTTACTTGAATGTTTTTTCTTCTGAGCAAATTATTTAAAAATTTTTTATTACATTTAAGTATATGTGGTATCCTTTATTAACCATTCTATGTAAAAACATGATCTAATATATTCAAAATTTTATTAAATTAATTTAATTTAAAAAACTGAAAGAGCATTTTCTTTTTGAATTTTCATGCAATCAAAAGCCATTTTTTGATGATGAAATTATATTGTATATTTCCACTAAAGATATTTACAAAAGTAAGTATAATTTGTAATACAACTAGGAGACAATGCATATGAGAAATATGTAAGCACACACACAATATTGAAAAAAATTAACTGACCTAACCAAAAAAAGCCCAGGTCCAGATGGGTTCACAGCTAAATTCTAAAAGACACACAGAGAGGAGCTGGTACCACTCCTTCTGAAACTATTCCAAACAATACAGAAAGAGGGAATCCTTCCCAAATCATTTTATGAGGCTGTGTTTTATTTTTAAAACAAAAATTGCTTTGTATGTCTTTTATTTGTTTAACGACAAAGTGCCAAAATAGGTATTTCAGAAAAAGAAAGAGAAATGCCTGTAAAAGAGAATGTTTGTAAAAGTCAACCTCTTCCGGAATAATACCAGAATAATGATTTTGCCAATCAGCAGAAGGATTTCAGAGCTGGAAACTGTGTTATTAAATGTACAGAAGAGATCTTTCAAACTGGGATACACTTTCATTCACATGAGAAACTATGTGTCTACTATTTCTGTTATGTTTTGTATGATCTTGGGTGCTTGTATATTGACAGTAAATGCTGGGGTAGCAAGTGTCAGATCAGTGGATCCAATTCATCTAGCCATGAGTTCTTATTCCAAGATAGTGTGACCAGACATGTTTCCTGCTCCCTGCTTAGTCCATGGAGTGACTGTGGTTGGGAAAGTGGAGATCTTAAATGTTTAGTCCCTGCATTTCTATTTTTAGTTTGGTTCAGATCTTAAACAGCTCCATGAAACTGTATTTTTGATGACAAGATTCCCATCTAAAGTTTTTCTCCTGCCCAGATAATTTCACTGGTGGCTGAAGGATTCTAGAGAATCTTTTGTTCTTTATTATTATTATTATTGTACTTTAGGTTCTGGGGTACATGTGCAGATCATGCAGGATTGTTGCATAGGTACACATATGGCAAGGTGATTTGCTGCCCTCATCCCCTCATCACCTATATCTGGTATTTCTCCCCACATTATCCCTCCCTACCCACCCCACCCCCACTGTCCCTCTCCTAGTCTCCCCCTAGTTACTGCAGTGTGTGATGCTCCCCTCCCTGTGTCCACATGCCCTAATTGTTGAACACCTGCCTATGAGTGAGAACATGCGGTGTTTGGTTTTCTGTTCTTGTATCAGTTTGCTGAGAATGATGGTTTCTAGCTTCATCCATGTCCCTATGAAGGACACAAACTCATCGTTTTTTATGGCTGCATAGTATTCCATGGTGTATATGTGCCACATTTTTTAATCCAGTCTATTGTTGATGGACATTTAGGTTGGCTCCAGGTCTTTGCTATTGTAAACAGTGCTGCAATGAACATACGTGTACATGTGTCTTTATAATAGAACAATTTATAATCCTCTGGATATATACCCAGTAACGGGATTGCTGGGTCAAATGGTATTTCTATTTCTAGGTCCTTGAGGAATTGCCACATTGTCTTCCATAATGGTTGCACTAACTTGCACTCCCACCAACAGTGTAAAAGTGTTTCTATTTCTCCACATCCTCTTGAGCATCTGTTGTCTCCTGATTTTTTAATGATTGCCATTCTAACTGGCATGAGATGGTATCTCGATGGGGTTTTGATTTGCATTTCCCTAATGACCAGTGATGATGAGCATTTTTTCATATGTTTGTTGGCCTCATAGATGTCTTCTTTTGTAAAGTGTCTGTTCATATCCTTCACCCACTTTTGAATGAGTTGGTTTGTTTTTTTCTTGTAAATCTGTTTTAATTCTTTGTAGATTCTGGATATTAGCCCTTTGTCAGATGGGTAGATTGCAAAAATTTTTTCCCATTCTCTTGGTTGCTGGTTCACTGTAATGATTGTTTTATTTGATGTACAGAAGCTCTGGAGTTTAATTAGATCCTATTTGTCTATTTCAGCTTTTGTTGTCATTGCTTTTGGTGTTTTAGCCATGAAGTCCTGGCCTATGCCTATGTCCTGAATGGTTTTGCCTAGGTTTTCTTCTAGGGTTTTTATTGTGTTAGGTCTTACATTTAGATTTTTAATCCATCTGGAGTTAATTTTAGTGTAAGGTGTCAGGAAGGGGTCCAGTTTCTGCCTTCTGCACATTGCTAGCCAGTTTTCCCAACCCCATTTATTAAACAGGGAATCCCTTCCCCATTGCTTGTTTTTCTGAGGTTTGTCAAAGATCAGATGATCGTAGATGTGTGGTGTTGCTTCTGAGGCCTTTGTTCTGTTCCATTGATCTATGTCTCTGTTTTGGTAGCAGTACTGTGCTGTTTTGATTACTGCGGCTTTGTAGTATAGTTTGAAGTCAGGCAGCATGATGCCTCCAATTTTGTTCTTTTTGTTTAGGACTGTTATGGCTATGCAAGCTTTCTTTTGGTTTCCTATGAAGTTTGAAGTGTTTTTTTCCAGTTCTGTGAGGAAGGTACTCGGTAGCTTGAAGGGGATAGCATTGAATCTATAAATTGCTTTGGGCAATATGGCCATTTTCACAATATTGATTCTTCTCAACCATGAGCATGGAATGTTTTTCCATCTCTTTGTGTCTTCTCTTATTTCACTGAGCAGTGTTTACAGTTCTTCTTGAAGAGGTCCTTTACATCCTTTGTTAGTTGTGTTCCTAGGTATTTTATTCTCTTTGTAGCAATTGTGAATGGGAGTTCGCTCTTGGTTTGGCTCTCTGTTTGTCTGTTATTGGTGTATAGGAATGCTTGTGATTTCTGCACATTGATTTTGTATCCTGAAACATTGCTGAAATTGCTCATCAGTTTCAGGAGATTTTGGGCTGAGACGATGGGGTCTTCTAAATATACAATCATGTCATCTGCAAATAGAGACAATTTAGCTTCCTCTTTTCCTAACTGAATACCCTTTATTTCTTTTGCTTGCCTGATTGCCCTGACTAGAACTTCCAATACTATATTGAATAGGAGTGGTGAGAGTGGTCATCCTTGTCTTGTGCCAGATTTCAGAGGGAATGCTTCCAGGTTTTGCCCATTCAGTATAATATTGGCTGTGGGTCTGTCATAAATGGGTTTTATTATTTTGTGATACATTCAATTGATACCTAGTTTAAGGTCAATAACAAGCAGTTTTCATTTTTTAAGAAACAGTGATGTCAACGAAATAGTCTAAAAACAGTATAAGAAAACAATTTCATTACATATATAATTGAAAAGTAGCACAATGAATAGTAAGAAATCACAAAGAAAAATCTGTATACATCAGTTACAAAATAACATGGAAACAGAAAAACTCTAGTAACATCCACAAGACAAGGTTGACTCCCTGCAAAAGAACTGGGCATCAGTTTCACACAAGATTTCTCCTCATTAGCATTTGGAATTATTCCTTCATTTACTTTTCTTGATTTGAAGGCTAAATCTTGCAAGAAAGCATAATAAATTCATTCAACCTGTACTTAAACAGGTAGAAAACCATAATAAAAACTGTGATCCCAAATAAGAATAAATATTCAATATAAGGACATTGCCAAGGGACAGATGCTGCAAATTTTGACAAATTTCTCTAATGATATTATCATTATTTATCTCACGGAACAAAGATAGTCAAGTCAGTTCTCATATTACATTACACACTGGAAAATGGTATAAAATAATCATAATTTACTGTAAACATGATATAAAATTTTCATCAGCTGCTTATTTTAAGAGAAACTTGTTTCTCTTAAATATATATAATTGTACATATTTGAAAACTTAATTACTAAATTTATCCTATATTTGAGCAGTTAGTGGAACCCTCCTTTGAGTTCCTATGGTATTTTTATTACAGTTATGAAGTTTTACATAATTTTACCACTGTGTATTTTTATTTATCTCTTTGTTTGGCTGCTTTTTCTTCTAGATTATGACTTTGGGGAGAAAGAGGTCACAATTCCCAAGCTTAGTCAATTTCTGGGGCAGTATCTAGTTCACGGAAAATCCTGGAAGTGTGCGTTAAATCAATATTTAGCACTTAATTGCAACCATTCCATGGGGTCAGTTGGACCTTTCTCATGAAATTCCTCCATGTCTCCAATTTAGGACTTGCCTCCCTCCTTTGTTGATTCATGCTTTATACTGTATATTCCTTTCTCACAATTACTCGGTGAAGTTGTTATGTACCTTCTACTGAAACATCAATAATCATCAAATAATACGTAACAAACCTTAAATTATGTAATGCCAAGAAAAAAACAGAAATCCTCCAAGGTGACAAAATAACATTTTGGACTTATTTTATATATGTTATATGCGTACATATTTATATATATATATATACACACACATATATATATTATATTTAGAGAAAGAGAGTTTAGAGACAGGATATTGTATGTGTGTGTGTGTGTGTGTGTGTGTGTGTGTGTGTGTGTACTATATATAGAAAGGGAGCCAGGTCTCTGTTACCCAGGCTGGAGTGCAATGACATGATCATAGCTCACTGCAGTTTTGAACCCTGAGTTCAAGGATAGTCCTGCCTCATCTTC
The DNA here is from genome assembly GCA_031835075.1 of Saguinus oedipus. Classification (NCBI taxonomy): domain Eukaryota; kingdom Metazoa; phylum Chordata; class Mammalia; order Primates; family Cebidae; genus Saguinus; species Saguinus oedipus. The sequence goes on along the minus strand of CM063169.1, from coordinate 10,580,170 downwards.
CAGAGTAGCTAGTACTACAGGTGTGCACTGCCATGCCCAGCTAATTTTTTTTTATTATTTTTTTAGAGATAGAGTCTTGCTATGTTACCCAGGCTGATCTCAAACTCCTGACCTCAAGCTATCCACCTATCTTGGCTTCCTGAATAGTTGGGATTACAGGTGTGAGCCATTTTGTCCAGCCATAACTCATTTTTTATTGAAGAGGATACAGTCTCTCTGTTCCGCCTTCTCTGCTGGGCTTCTTATACACTCATGGTCATCTAATTGTCTGAGTTTTAGCTCTCCTTCCAGTATAGCCAGTAAAATAACTAAAGCAGCTTGAACTGCACTACTGTCTTCTGCTTTGTGCAAATACAGATTTAGAGGAGGAATGAGGTGGGAGGGCATATACTGCCTTTGTACCTGTACTGCAGCTCCCCAGCTACATACAAACAACCACCCTTAGTGAAGCTACCCTTCAATAACCACTACTTATATACTCACAGATTTTGATTTTTCTCCATAAACTCTAGGAACATTTTATCTGCCATAAGCCCTCCTATATCTTAACTGTCGTAAACTCTTGAGATTTGTCATTGATATCTTTCACATGTAGAGATCATGTGCAAAATTATTTGCCCTTCTGAGCTATCATACTTCCATGTGTATTATCCAATAATTAGAAAACACAATTTATAAAACAATGATGAATCTGTTATTTACATTTTCTTTATATATAATATGCCAACATTGCATCTTCCAAATTTCAATGATTCAAGTTGCTTAATTTTTAAATAATTTTATATTGGGATATAATGTATTTTCTTCTTTAGCAAGTTTTATATTTCTTTGGATTTTATCAATTATAATATGTGTGTGTATATATATACACACACACATTACAACATATATATTATATATATGTTTATTAGGGGTCTGCGTGTGTGTGTGAGTGTGCACATATATATATATACATATATACAAATACATATATATGTGTGTATATATATATATATATATATATACACACATACACACACACACACACACACATGCAGACCCCTAATAAGTTTCAAAACCTGCTTATTGTGTTCTATTTTTACTAGTGGTAGACTTTAAATAATATAACTTGACCTGGTAGATCCATCAAGTTCTCTAAAATTATGATATGACATTAGGTTCTAAAGAGAGAATCAGATTTCACAGAGTATATTTTCAGATGCTCAATATCGATTTTTTATGATCTTGGAAAAACAATCAACTTGTAAAGTAATACAAACATATTTAATGGTTTGAGAATAACAATTTAATTATATTTTAAAATGTAAGAGATATTAAATAAGCTGTTCATGATCATATTATTCATTCATCCGTGTGTGGATGTATTGGAGTTTATTTGAATTTTTATTTATGCAAGTGACTTAAGAATAGTGCTTAAAAGTTCCTATGGGAATTCAAAAATTGGATTCCTCAATTGTTTTAGGCAAGAAAATACAAATTAACAGAATTTTTGCAAGGCAACTAGGGCATTTACCCAATTTCAGTGAGTGTGGTAGGATTTGCTTTCTGTGCTATTCTGCAGACAAAGAGGATTTAGAACTACCTTCAGCTGCACAAGAAGGATCCTTTATATTGCAAACAAAAATGCAGCCACCACAGAATGAAAAAAAAAAAAATGTTTCAAAAGAAAACACTCATGTTGTCTTTTTTTAACTTGCTTTTCTGTTAAAGAAATAATCATGCTCAGTGCTGAAAGTCACCTCCAAATCAACATAAACACACAATTACCGCTCTGGGGTGAGAATTTTCTTTTTTTCTAGTAGCAGAGTATGAAATGGCTTTACATGTCAAGAAATAGAATAGTGGAAATGAGGTGATTACTCATTTGAGCCAAATGGAAAACTGTGTCTAATTGTCTAACTGCTCCATTGACTTCAAATAGTCTGCAAACAGTCACAGACTCCTGATACATTTAATGCACTCTCAAGAAGCTAAACAGGCCTTTTGCAATATTGAATTTCCATAGGAATTCAAAACATGATTCTTACAGCTTCTGTGTTTCTTCTTGTCATCCTCAGTGCTAAATTTTTTTTCAATCACACATAAATTTTTTGGTTCATAGTTTCCCTTGGTTTCTTAGCAATTGGCAGAGAAAACAAAAGCTTGGGAGCAGTAACATCAAAGTAACATTGGAATATCTCTTTTTTAGTTTACATCTAAGCAAAACACATTGGCATCATTTTTGGTTGCTCAGATCAAACAGTGACTAATACTAACACTTTGGTATTTATTCAACCATTTATAAAGATTTTCTTTCAGAGATGCTTTTCAACTTCCTAACACCGTTGGCCTTCTTACCAGCAAAAAAATTATTTTAAGAACTAATTGGCTGGGTGCGGTGTCTCGCGCCTGTAATCCCAGCACTTTGGGACATTGAGGTGGGTAGATTAAAAGGCCAGGAGATTGAGACCAGCCTGGTCAACATGGTGACAACCCGTGTCTACCAAAAATACAAATTTAGCTGGGCATGGTGGTGCACACCTGCAGTCTCAGGTACCCGGGAGGCTGAGGCAGAAGAATAGCTGGAACTTGGGAGGAAGGGGTTGCAGTGAGTCAAGATCACACCACTGCACTCCAGCCTGGGCGACAGACTGAGGCTCCATCTCAAAAAAAAAAAAAAAAAAAAAGATGGAAATACTTAGCTTCTTTTTCTTTAATGTTCAAACTGGCTGACACAAGAATTAGACAACTGTCCAGCAGTTAATACACTAAAGGAAACCAATTTAAATAATAGATATTCTGACAGAATTGTTGAAAATACTGCATTATTTTGACTAGCCATAGGGAAAAATTTGATTTAAAAATAACCAAAAATATTAAATGAAAATATATAAAATTCTAAATTAAAATTACTTAAGTTGTGTAACATTTTATCAGGATAAAGTGAAAATACAGAACAAGGAAATTATAATTATTTTCCTTTGAGTACAATGTCTTCTGTACATTTCATACATATATTTAGACTTTGAATCAATTAGAATAAAAAATAATAAAACTAAGCTTAATTTTTAGATTATGTATCAACTTTGTCTTTCACTATAACAGCATTTCTTTGGTTTCAAAAAAACCTTTTATGTAAAGATTAAAGAGAAAATATTATAGTGGACTTCCTGGATCTGGTAATACCAAAATACACATACCATAATGTATGTTTCTGTGAAAATAATATATGTTTGAAAATAATTTATAGAAATTATATCTCTGTTTTTAATAAATAATGACAGATTAGTTCTTAATTGACTAAAATAAAGCAACACACAGTTATTAAAATATTTTTGATAGACAATATCGGAGACAGATATCATACACTGGAATGATTGACTATTTATAACAATATTACTAGTAGCAGCAGTGAGAGTTAGATAGTAGATAAACATAACAGGAACATCAAGATTCCAATGACTTAAGATTTAATACGTCAAAAAGCACAAGTGGAATTTTATTTGTAGCATCTTAGGGGAAATTTGATTGACCAGAACAAAAACTGTTTATATAGAAATTGAGAATGTAAGAAAATAAATTGTGCTGTACATTGTAATTTAAGAGCAAGTATTGAAATTAAATTGATTAGAATATTAGAATTTCTAGTTCAAATATGGACTGTCATATTATCAGTGGACACACGTGGAACAACGACCATGTGAAGATTTTAGAGGCTCCTGTCTCCTCCAATGCAGGCAACCTAAAATATAACAACAGGGGAGGGATGTTGCTCACAAGACTTAGTAAAACTCACCTACGGACTTCTGCAGTTCTGACAGTGAGCTAGACTAATGGTAACAGTTGGGTGAATTAGGTAGTGACAAGCAGCCCTGCAAAACCATCCTTTTTCTGTTGTTATATTTATCAAATCGACATCATTTTTCCAGCAGCAAGCATCTCCATTCCATTGTATTTCTTTTATTCACCTATCAAAATCAGTTTATAATTCCAAAGGCAGAAACTGTTTCATTTATATCCTAATCTCTTAGCATGCTTCGGTTTTTTAGTTATGTAGTAAACGCAGATAATGCCTCTGCAAAATGAATGAGCTGCTCTGGGTTGGACATAAAGCCGTTCTTTTAACATGATCTACACTGTTTAATTGGGTCGTAATCATTTTCTCTTAGTTACATTTTTGTAACTTTTATTGAATTAATTTAGCATAAATATTAAATTATTACATGTTTAAATACCACTGATCATTTCTGTAAAAATGCAATGAAATAGAAACAAATCAATGAAAGCAGTTACTTTTCTCAGTAATCTTTTTACTGAAAAATTCCTTAACTGTTTCCTCTTCCCTCACTTCCTTTCTTTTCTCCCTTCCTTTCCTTCTTTCCTTCCCTTCCTCTTCTTTTCCTTCCTTCTTGACAAATATGTGTTTTACTTGATCTTGTTTGTAGAGGGTAGGAGAACAAGATGGAAATATAACACTTGTGCTCATTTAGTTTAAGTCATTTTAGAGGAGACGTAAAATGCAAATATGAATATTATGTAAGATAATTTGAGTGCTGTGATTTTCCCTGGGTCTATTAAGACCCACACTTCCTGATTTTCTTTTGTTTACCTAAATCTAATAGTTAATGGTTTTAATGGAAAACAAAATTTCTACATGTAAAAAATATTTCCCCTTTAAATTACCTCAACCAGAAAATCCTTGTAGTTCTCATGCAACCAACTATTCTGAGCCTGTTCCCCCTTTACACCAATTACCTGCTTCTTCCCCAGGTTCCCAGGACCCTGTTAAGGAAGCCAGTGGCCATTACTTAACGAGGAATGGACATTGATCCATGTCCAGCAGAAACTGGATGTGAGGTATTGCATCTATGTGTCTGCTAACACTTAAATAAATACTTTAAAAAAGTATTGCAACTGCTAAAAATCTAAGAATGCAGTTTGAATTTAAATACCATTAGTATTTACTTTGATGTCATTGTTTTGCTTTTTATAATTCCTATTACGTGGGCTTAGCTACCAATTAGTTTTGGAGATTAGTTTTGGAGTATTCCAAACGTGAGGTCATTGATATCTCTAGATTTCTGTAGAAGATGTTCACCTCTGCTACCTACCTGTCTGAATCCGGGAACAAAGAGATACCTTCACTCAACAAAATAAAATACCCGTATTCCAGAGCCTCTTTAGACAGAAAATTCTGAATTGATACATTGCCATGAATTTGTTGAGAAAAATGCTATGGAGAGGATATTAGTCTTTATCACATAGTACACATGTACTCTTCTATGTATTATGAGTTCTATCTGTGACTTCATTTGGTGGCCAGAAATTTGACCATTTCTCTATATTAACTGATTCTTTTACAAACTGTCCTTTCCATTTTGGTATTTATTTTACTGCATTTTAATTTTAATATATCTTTTATTAAAGCATATACTTTTACAAAATACTGCCTAGGAGATGCATGTACAGTTAGATGAAATTTCGTGTTACTGACACCAAGAACAATAAGATTATAGAGTTGCCTCAAAATAATTTTTGCCTTCATTTTCTTAATTCAGATCTTAAAACCTATAAATTTTTACCTTCATTTTTCATTGATATTTTTCCTGGGGTTGAGATGCTTGGTTATTTCAGCTTAGAAAGAACTCAATCCATTGTCCTTTTACTTTCGTGATTTTTTTATTGAGAAGTTGGCTGTCAATGTTTTGCTTGCCCATTTAAAGGAATTATGTCTCTATTTTTTCCATTTTGTTAACTTTTCCCTTAGTTTACATACATTCTTTTAACTTTTATTTTTCTCTATCTTCTGTGTCTATCTTTCTGTGAGTATGACCTAGAGCTATTAATTTCAGATGTCCTGTTTTTCAGCCCAATAATTTTTATGTTTCTCTTTACTGTTCCTAATGAGCTTATAAAGTACTTCTATATTTTCATCTACCCTGTCCATCCATTTTTTTAAATTATAATAGTCATTGTAAAATCATCATCAGCTAATTTTAATTTCTGCTTTTATTTTCTATCATTTCTCTACTTCTTGGCTTTCATTAGGTGTAGATAGTAATTTTTTATTAATTTTCAAGATTGACATTGTACATAAAAATTGTAGAATCCCCATAATATTATCACACTCTAGGCTAACAGTTGGAAAACTGTAGTTTGTGGGCCAAATCTGGCTAACTTGTTTTGTTTTTGTAAATAAAGATTTATTGGGACGCAGCCACACTCTTTCATTACATACTGTCTGTGTCTGCTTTTACAATACAATGGCAGACCTAAGAAGCTGCAGGAAGAGACAATATGGACTCCTGAGCCAAAATATTATGGGCCTTTACATGGCAAAGAAACCCTCTGCCAATGAAACGTTTCTAATCAGAAACTTGGTATATCACAGCTGTGTTGAGTCCTAGCAAGTCCATTCTATCTATGTTCTTCCCTTGACCTTTAGGGTGTAAAATAAGATCACAGTGTGTTCTTTAGGGCCCTTTTCCTTAATGAAACCTTATTTTTTGTCTCAGAAAACTAACAAAGTGCTCTGTTTTGTTTTTCATAGGCTGTCAACTTAAGATGCTCAGTCTTGGAATCCCGGTATTCTGGACATGTCCCTAGGAAAAATAAAAAATAAAAAGCAGTATAAAAATCAAATGTCACTTTCCTGTTACATATAGTAACATTTGATAAAAGTTAACTGCAGGATGTTGGCTGAGTGATAGGGAGTGGTTGGCGGTAGACTAGTCCTCTTTCCTTACCAATTAGAAAAAAAAAAAAAAAAAACAGAAAAAACAATCTCCAAAAAGCCAATGGGAGCTGCTGAGGCAAACCCTGTATGTTTGCAACCCCTGTAATATCTGTAAAGATATTCATCACTTTTATTTGTCTCTCAGTTATCCTTGCTGGACATGTAACCTGGATGGTGAGCTTCTTGTAATGAACCAGAATTAACACATTGCTTCATAGTAACATTGGCAGTTCGGCTCACTTAGACAAGGTTCTCCCGTCTCAGTAGTCTTAGCGCCTCAAGTTCTCTTTGCCTCCACAGCTCCCATTGCCTTCTTAGAGCCTTTTTATTTCTATTTTATTCATTTTTTTAGTTGACAAGGAAGAAAAACTAGTCTACCACCAATCACTCCATATCTCATAGCTAATATCCTCCAATTAACTTTTATCAGACGTTACCATGTATAACAGTCATGCCAAATTTGCTTTTTATATTAGTTTTCTTTTTCCCCCATAGATCTGCATTCAGTTTCAAAATGTTCATTTTCATGTATATGTTTTGCTTCGTAAGCTATTTCAAATCATTACTGGGAACTGGACAGAGACATTTAATTATTAAAAGGAAGACATTGAAAATGTCTACTCTCTGCATTCAGGTGGACTTTATAATAACAATTTAAATAGGAAAGGAAATTCTTTTCAAGAGCAGTGCCCTTACATTCCTTCTTTCACAGCTTCTTTCAAAAGCAGTCTGACAATAAAACAGAAGTCAGTGATTCTTTATAAACAGAGCCCTTTAGGAATGTCCTTCGATCCAGAGTACAGCTATTTATTCCCTTCCCATTCAGTGAACTTACAGTTTTTTGCTGAAATTTGTGAATACTTCTCTTTTTCCATACTAAACACAGTGGTCATTTGCTTATCCTTAGTCATGTAATTATTCTTAGTCATGGAACTTGTTTATAAATGACCTTTCCGTAAAAGCTGCTATTGTCTAACACTGCTCTGGTTAGGGTTAGGGCTAGTGGTTCTTATTATTAAATCAGTTTGGTTTTAGCACTACATAAGGTTGAATATAAATATTTAATTGTCTGTCTTAGGCAGCGGCTCTTGGTAGAGACTCAGGAATAGCTAGGCTATTTCTTAGTCTTTTGTTAAATATATTGCAAGTTCTAATGTTGCCCTTTCTAATTTTATTTCACACATGTTTCTAATGTTTACTTTTGCCAAATATTATTTCATAAAAATATTTGGTTAATATAATGCAGTAAGAATAGACTCAAATTTATCTGGAAACTAATATGACCCAGTTACTGTGCTAGATTTTTACATACATTTTCTTTCTATTTAATTCCCTGTGTTGTTATTCATGTTTAATACATGAAGAAATTAAGATGTAGAAAAGTCAAATAAATCTCCCTTGGTTAGTCCCCAAGTGGTCATTATCATACTTTAAAATTTACCAATAATTCTTTATTATACACAAGTACTAATGTTCATTTTCCAAATTGTCTTATAACAGGGATCCCCAGGTATTCTATGCCTCATGATTGATGAATGGGATCCTTAGGTCTGTTACAGTTATCTATTGCTACGTAAAAAAAATCCTTCTAAACATTAATGGCTTAAAACCAAAATGTACTGTTTTCTCTCAGATTTCAGTGGATTGACTGGACTCTGATAAGTAGTTTTTATTTGGAATTTCTTATGAGGATACAGACAGATGGTGATTGGACTGGGGCAGTGGTGTGCTAGGGTCAGCTTTTGCTGGTGCAAGAGATAACTCTGTGCAGCTACTTCTAGTTTTGCCTTCTGTGATGTCATGTGGATAGCTAGAAACAGCCAGGGTAGTAGCAGTTCAATGAAGATTGAAACTGCCATGAATCAAGGCTTTATATCCACAGCCTGCCTTTGGAAACTGGATTTATCAGGAAATCACTGGACTGAAATCATTTGAAGGCTAAGTATTGCTGTCACCTCAAGCGGCTCCCTGACCCCTGTATATCCAAAGAGTCACTTCATAAAGGAGAGCTCAGGCTGACATCTGGCGTGTATACTTCTGGGACAAAGATAGCAGAAGAAGAAACTGCCGGCAACTCTTACTGTTCTGCAGCCACTGTAGGTGATCCCCAAGGCAAGCAGGATCTGGAGTGGACCTCCAGCAGTCCTACAGCAGAGGGACCTGACTGTTAGAAGGAAAACTAAGATACAGAAAGAAATAACTTCATCAGCAACAAACAGGACATCCACTCAGTGACCCCATCTAAAAGTTAACAACTACAAAGATGACAGGTAGCTAAATCTACAATGATGGGAAGAAACCAGCGCAAAAATGATGAAAACACCCAAAACCAGAACACCTCTCCTCCTCCAAGGAATCACAACTCCTTATCAGCAAGGGAACAAGTCTGGATGGAAAATGAGTCTGACGAATTGACAGAAACAGGCTTCAGAAGGTGGGAAATAAGAAACTTCTCTGAGCTAAAAAAAACACGTTCTAACCCAATGCAAAGAAACTAAGAACCTTGAAAAAAGGTTTGATGAAATGCTAATGAGAATAAACAGCTTAGAGGGGAACATAAATCAACTGATGGAGCTGAAAAACACAACATGTGAACTTTGTGAAGCATACACAAGTTTCAATAGCCAAATTGACCAAGCAGAAGAAAGGATATCAGAGCTGAATTCTCTTTCTAGAATTGTGTCATTGCATATACCATCCACGTACTTACCAACAATGTACAGAAATAACTGTCTCCACATGGCCTCACAAACACATTATATTACCAACCTTTTGGATTTTTGCAAATCTAAGAGGTAAGAAATGGCATTTCAGCACAGTGTTCACTTGTACTTTTTCTTATTATGAGTCAGGTAGAGCATCTCTTCATTTACAGTCTTTTGCATTCTTTTTCTATCAATTATCTATTGATACCAATTCATTTTTCTGTAGCATTCTTTATTCTTCTAAGTATAGAATAGAATGTTATATTTTATTATAATTGTATTGTATTCTAAAATTATCATTACTATACAATTGCATATATCAATATATATGTTTTATATGGTATATAAATACCATATATATTGTATACAATACAACTACCATTGTATATAATACAATTATATATAATACAATTAGTGGGAAAATGTGGCACATATACACCATGGAATATTATGCAGCAATCAAAAATGATGAGTTTGTGTCCTTTGTAAGGACATGGATGAATCTGGAGAACATCATTCTCAGCAAACTGACACAAGAACAGAAAAAGAAATACTGCATATACGCACTCATAGGTGGGTGAGAAAAATGAGAACACATGGACACAGAGAGGTGGTCTACTATACACTGGGGACTGTTGGGGGAAATGGGGGAGGGACAGCGGGGGGGGCTGGGGGGGATAGCCTGGGGATGAATACCAAGTGTGGGTGAAGGGGAGGAAGGCAGCAAAACACACTGCCATGTGTGTACCTATGCAACTATCTTGCACGTTCTGCACATGTACCCCAAAACCTATAATGCAATAAAAATTTTAAAAAAATAAAAATTAAAAAGTCAATAAATAAATAAATAATACAATTGTAGTACAGTATATTGAATTGTATACAAAATTGTAATACAATTATAATACAATGCATATATTGTATTACAATACAATATTACTGTATTATAAATAACTTTTTTTCTAATTGGTAGGGAAGGAGAACTATTATACCATCAATCTCTCCATAACCCTGGAGCAGTGGTGTGCTAGAGTCAGATTTTGCTGGTGCAAGAAACAACTCTGTGCATCTATTCCTAGTTTTGATATCAGTGATGTCACATTGATAGCTAGAAACTCCCAGAAACATTTTTTTGCTCTACAAATATGTTTCACTTCCTTTCTAAAAATTAAATTTTGCCTTGCCACAGCTGGATGTACTTGCTTTGTTCCTGATCTCAGATGAAGGCATTCAGTCTTTCACCATTAATTACGATGTTAACAGTTGAACGTCATAGGTACATTTTATCAACTTTGAACAGTTTCTTTTTATTACTACTTTGCTGAAACTTTACATCATTAATGTGGATGTTTGATTTTGTCAAATGCTCTTTATACATTAGTTGATGTGGTCATATTCTTTTTTCCTTTTTTAGTCTATTGATAATGAATTTCATTTTGATGAACATGAGTTAAATCATTTCAAAAACTAAGTTGATGTGTTTTCCAAAAGTCAGTCTTCATTTTCTTTATAAATAAATTCATCCCTCAATTATGTTTCTTAAAGAAAGGTTATAATGCAGGTGAAGATGAACCTCTCATGTTTTTGTGCTGAGTTTCCTGTCCTAGTCCACTTCTGCCAGATGTAGGCTGAAAGTAATGGAAGACTGTGTCCTTGGTACACGGCTGCTGTCTCTGCAAAGATGCACATTGACATGAGAATGAATTTGTTGTTTCGTCAATCACCCAAACAGAAAATGATTTACTGCAATTGCATTCCATATATAACTGTTTAGAATTGTCTAGCTAGAGGATAGGAGAATCTAAACAGAAGTACAATATATAGTTAGTCAAATTTAAAATTCTATGTTGAATATGCCTTGACCAGAGTCCAAGCAAAAGAGCTTGAGGAAATGCTGAGGGTTTTATTTCAGTGTTTCATTTTGTTCCATTGCCCTGTGTTTCTCTTTTCTCTGCTGGAATATGTCCATTTTCCATCGTCCTTAATTTAAATCTACATATAAATTTCTGAAAACTCCTCTCTTTAGGATTAGTCATTGCTCCATAATCTATCAATGCTACCCATTAGTTCCTTTCTATAAATCTGATCTGCTCATGCTCAAATGATGACTGGGGTAGCTAGCAGAAAAATAAATGAACATTTACAGATTTAGTCCAGATGAAGTGGTAAAAGGAGGAGAAATCTGGCTTGATTCAAGGTCTAAATACTGCCTGAGTTACATAGAAACATGTTTTTACTTCCAATTGTTTATGGATAACTGATTACTCAGACACAAGCACAAGGACAAGTGTTGATTACAAGTGACACAAAACTCTGAGAAAAAAAGAAGAGAAAACCACAACTTCCAAAGCATCTTCCTTGAAATGGAATAATTAAACAATTTTAACACAAAATATTTTTGGGGTCATTTTCTTGCTCATATACAGCCCTACTTTCTTTGCTTGAGCCTCTCAGTAATCAAGAAAATAGTAATAGTTTTTGAATTCTTTTTTACCTAATCAAAAATTTTATAATCTCTGTACCACCTAAATATAAAGGCATGCTCTTTCACTTTTATATGTATATTTATTTCAATCAAAATGCATATATTCAAAGAATAAAATTAAGCCAGCATACACAGAAGTTGTGTAATTACTTAATAATTTTCCTCAATTTTACAGAAGATAAGACCCTGTTATCTTCCATCTTCAAGAAAAACAAAACAAGTAAAATATTCCTAAAAGGAATTTTTAGTAACCTCTAAATAACTATTTTTTGAACTAGTGTTAAGAGTTTGAGAGCACTGACAGTAGAAAGATGATATTATACATTCATTATGTTGTAATCTTAATATGAGATGAATCTTTTAAAGTCGAAGATAAGACAAATTCTAGAGTTTTTCTTTCCACTTAGTGTTTTGAATAGCATCATATTAGGTATAAGAGAATTCTACTAAAGGATACTTTGATTTTCTTTTGAACTTGTAAACCAAAAAATCAAAAGTCCCCCAGCTGTCTGAATGGACCTCTTCTCTCAGGGCACTCCAAAGTTAACCTGAAAAACTTGTTCAGGCCATGATGGCAAGAAAGGTTCTGACATACCTCATTATACACCCTCCCCTTGCTTTCGGAATTCAGAAAAAAATCAATCAGCATTTAACATCAGCACAGACCTTAAGTGTGATGAGAAACATGGATTATCCATTGTCTCTGAAGCCTGCTATCTGGAGGCTTTCTCTGCCTGATCAAATGTTGGTCCCCTTATTATAATCCAGATATTCCTTTCTATTGGTAATAACTCTTTCAACCAGAAAACTTTTAATTTGACCCATAACCTGGCAGTCTCATCACCACTGCTTCCTTTCTGGACCCAACCAATATATATCTTACAGATTTTTGATTGAGGTCTCATGTCTCCCTAAAATGTATAAAACTAGGCTGTGCCATAACCACCTTGGGCACATGTTCTCAGGATCTCCTGAGAGCTATGTCACAAGCCATGGGTCATTCATATTTGGCTCAGAATGAAGCTCTTCACATATTTTACAGAGCTTGACTCTTTTCATTGATCAACTGATATCTAGTGCAATTTATAAGGAAGGTCTTTGCTAGGAAACAAACAAAAGGGAGTGGAGGAAACCACTGTATGAACCTAGATGAAGATGTAATAATCTTTAAGTAACTTTTTATTGGTAAGTCAATATTTAAAAATTGCAAACTGTATTAATGTTACACTCCTACATGGGGGAATATTAACTTCCTGCAAACAAGACTTCTGAAAATAGGTGACAGCATTGATTCGTGATGTTTTCCATTTGCTGAAGGTCAAATAATGGCAGCTCATGTGCTATTTATTCGCCACCATTAGTTAAACAAACCTAGGGAATACCTCATGGATGTAGGGTACACCATCAGAATAAAATAGATTTGGATTGTAATACCTCATCATTTATTAGTTGGATGAACCTAGGAAGATTGCTTTACTTCAGAACCTGGGATTTCTCACCTGTGAAATGGGAAAAAATTAAAAGTGAATCAAAAAGTCATTGAGGATAGTAAATGAAAAAATATGTGTGATGGTTAACACTGAGTTCAATTTCTTTGGATTTAACCATGCAAAGTATTGATCCTCAGTGTGTCTGTGAGGGTGTTTGTTACCAAAGGAGATTAACATTTGAGTCAGTGGGTTTAGAAAGGCAGATTCACCCTTAATCTGGATGGGCACCATCTAATCTAGCTGTCAGTGTGGCTAGAATATAAAGCAGGCAGAAAAACATGAAAAGACTAGACTGACCTAGCTCCCAGCCTACATCTTTCTTCCATGCTGGATGCTTCCTGCCCTCAAACATCAGACTCCAAGTTCTTTAGTTTCTCTACTTGGATTGGTTTTCCTTGCTCCTCAGCTTGCAGATGGCCTATTGTGGAACCTTGTGACGGTGTGAGTTAATACTTAATAAACTCCCATATATATATGTATATATATATATATATATATATATATATATATACACACATATAATATATATATATACATATATATTATATATATGCATATATATTATGTATATATGCATATATTATATATATGAGTATATATATACATAATATATATGTGTATATATTATATATTATATATATTATATATAATATATATGCACATATATACATATGTATATATAATATATATGCATATATATACATATGTATATATATTACATATAATATATACATATATAATATATACATATATAATATATACATATATAATATATATACATATATTATATATACATATATAATATATAATACATATTCTCTATTATATAATATATATTACATAATATGTATTATAATATATATAATATATATTATATTATTTATAATACATAATATATATTATATTATTTATAATATATAGAATATATATTATATTTATAATATATATATTATATTATAAATATATATTCTATATATAATAGAATATATTAGATATAGATTAATATATATTAGATATAGACAAATAGAATATATATAGAATTCTATATATATATATTCTATATATATTCTATTAGTCTTTATATATATTCTCTTCTAATAGAACATATATATATGTTCTATTAGTTCTGTCCCTCTAGAAAAACCTGACTAATCCTGCATATAAAGCACTTAACCTAACAAATGACATTATCATAAGCATTCAGTGAATGATACTTATTATTGCCTATTTATATTAGATTAGAAAATCTACTGAGAAAAATCTTATATGGAAATTTCTGGAGAATGAGAGGGGAACTCTTTAAATTATCAAGTATGTTTATGTTAAACATCATAACACATTTAATATCACAGTAATATTTATTTAAAATAAGAAAAGACAGCTTTGTCATGGAGGACAGAGGTACAATTCTGAAAGCTTGAAGAACACAACAGTAAGATAGCACCTTAAGTTTTGTTAATTACTGTTTGTTTTGCTGAACACTTCTGATCTTGAATTTTACTCCCATAATTCCCTGAAGTTGTGGGAGGGACCTGGTGGTAGATAATTGAATCATGGGGATAGTTTCCTCCATACTGTCCTCATGACAGCAAATAAGTCTCCTGCAATCTGATGATTTTAAAAATGGGAGTTTCCCTGCACAAGCTCTCTGTCTCTTTGCCTGCTACCATCCACTTAAGACGTTACTTGCTCCTCCTTGCCTGGCTCCAGGATTGTGAGGTCTCCCCCACCACATGGTACCGTAGTCCATTAAACCACTTTCTTTTGTAAATTGCCTGGTCTCGGGTGTATCTTTATCAGCAGCATGAAAATGGACCAATATAATTTCATTCATACTTTTGTAACTATGGTTTCAATATAGAATCTTGGCCAAGTGTAGTGCAAAGATTTCTTATACTTAATCTCTTTTTGTTTTTGCTTGAACTTTGTGTAGATTTCATTATTTAAAGTGGATTTAAATGTGATTTAACAATGAGTTTATAAAATACCTAAACAAATTAAGGCTATGTTGTTACCAGATTCATGTTAGATTTAAATCTTATAACACAATTTATGTTTCCACATCACAGACAATATACTATTCCCAAAAACAAAGATTTTATATTTTAATCAGGAAAGAAAACACTCTTCTATAATGGTATCTTATTATAGTGACAGAAAAATAGTGCTTAGAGATTAGTATAGCTATGACCTAGAAAAAGAAACATTTGAGTATAGTTCCTTTCACATATATCAGTGCACTATATTTTTTAAAGTATTATTTCTATAGAGAAGTTAAGGCAATAATGCAGAAGGTGATAATAAATGAACAATGAAATTGGATTAATTCTGGTCAATTCCCTGTCAATTAATGCACTTTAAAATAGTTTTCATCACATTGTATTTATTAAATAGCCAGTGTGCTAAGATTTAGTTCAATATACATGCAAAGTAATAGTCTTTGTCATTTTCTCAAAATATTAATTTCAACCTAACAATAAAATGTTATATCCTGATAAAGCTGTATTGGTACGTAATCATAAGGATTGCTAAGTTTTAATCATGAAAAATTTTATTATAAGTTAATTAAGCATAGTTAAGTGTTTTTCCATTACACCTTTCAATGAGAAAATAGATTTAAAGCTAGAGGGATTTTTCTATATATGACATATATTTGTGTACCTAATTAGTGGAGTTATGTCATAATAAAATGAATACTTCAATAGCTTCATTACATTGATATGCATGATACTCAGTTCAATTAGAATGAAGATGTGACAGTATAAAAATATCATGAGAATATTTTCTAATCACCTCAGATATAGAACTTTCTTCTTCATGTTTTCTCTTGTTTCAAAATAAAAATCACATTTGATTTTTCTGACACAAAGTGTAGATGTGTAATGGTACTATATCTATTCAACTGTAAGAAACTTTCCTCTTTTAGTGTGTCTTTTCAAGGTTACCACATTAAGCAAAGTTTTGTTTTTGACATAGCATTTCCTGTCTTTTGTCTTTACATAATAGAAGAGCATTAGAAACGTCCTATAAATTAATTTTGTTTGATTATCATTAAAATTTTGGTGAAAATGTAGTTATGCATTCCAAGGAATTTTTATTTCCTTCCAAAATAAATTGAAAAAATAGTAAAATTTAAATCATTTAAAGCCCATTCTGAAAACATATCTTCCTTTTCCAAATCACTAGGAATTTTTGTCAAGGAATTTTAAGTATGCTATGACCCTTTTTGTGCCATAACAGTCTGAATTCTGCTATGCTGAACCCTATTAGACATATGTTCTGCAGGTAGAAATAATTTTCTATCTTAGATGGCAATTTGTGAGAAACAGTCTTTAAATCATTTAATATATGTAATTAATACTTTCTAAATATGAACATTTTAGATGTTCTGTTATCACCAAGATATTGTTTTAAAAGTATTTTCACTTCATTAAACTTCCTCAATTTAATATCACAGTCGAATAGTGATGTGTAATTGGGTTAATTCAAAACTAATTCAATTTAAAAGCAACTTCTTATAACAAAAGGGAGATCCGCCTTGGTGATTTTACTAAGGTAATTAATTTTTTTCTTCCATGTGGATTTTAGTGTTGTATTTGGGCAATCCAAAAATTCAATGGCTCAAACATTTTAACATACCTAAGCATACTTCCTTTTGTACTAGAAATTGTTTTATCCTAATGTCCAGATGTCTACATTTATACCAACTAGTATTTTAACATAGTTGAGTATTACATCCAAAAAATATCTTACTTGTCTCTTGCTGTGAGGCATAGAAACTTGACTCTTTTAGGAAGGTTTAAATCAGGTCCAAAGATGATTATGGTATATAAATACTGCCTCAAATATTCATCAATAGAGATTGCAGATATTTAATTTTAAATGAAATGCAAAAAAACAATTGTCATCAGAGATATACCTTTTAATTTTAAATAATTCATTTATATTACTTTTCCCCAGAAAACAGTGTACTATTAACAAAGGCAAGAAAAATTATCTGTCTCTCTGTCTCTCTTTATCTTTCTCTCATCTGACTATCCATTTATTTTTGTTTTTTTAAAACTTTTTATTTTTAGTTTTGTGGATACCTAATAGGTATATATATTATATATTTATGGGGTACATAATTTTCTATCTTTGGGTTTACAAAGACAAGTAAAAATTATCTCTGTGAATGGGAGCAGTGGCTCACCCCTGTAATCCCAGCAATTTGGGAGGCCAAGGGGAGTGGATCACTTGAGCTCAAGAGTTTGAGAACAGTCTGGGCAACATGGTGAAACCACGTCTGTACTAAATGCAAAAAATTAGCCAGGTGTGGTGGCACATTCCTGTATTCCCAGCTACTCAGGAGGCTGAGGCAGGAGAATTGTTTGAACCTGGGAGGCAGAGATTGCAGTGAGCTGAGATCATGCCACTGCACTCCAGCCTGGACAAAGAGCGAGACTCCATCTCAAAAACAAACAACAACAACAACAACAACGAACATTCTCTCTCTGTCTCTCTCTCCTATCTATCTATCTAGCTAGCTACCTATTTATCATCTGACTACCTATCCATGTGTCACCTATCAGTACTTCATCTCAGATTCATTAAAACTTTATTTCGTGATTCATTAAAAAAGTAGCTTTAATGTTTATGTTTATTATTTTAGTTCATGGTTTGGCTATATAGATTTTACACACTTTTATGACAGGCAGTTTCTTTGTGAATGTCATAAGCCATCAAGTTCATCCTTAACACTTGGGAAATTAATGTGTGAAGAGGCAATATACCAAGCCTGTGTTGTGGATAACAGTACATATGTATGTGTAATATGAGATGAATAACCCAGCTATTTTTTATGCTGAATGGAATGGAATGTCAATGAACAATTCTTGTTTTTTTTTTTTCTTTTCTTTTGAGAAAGTGCTTTGCTCTTGTCACCAAGACTGGAGTGCAATGGTGCAATCTCAACTCACTGCAACCTCTGCCTCCCAGGTTCAAGTGATTCTCCTGCCTCAGCCCCCCGAGTAGCTGGGATTACAGGCATCCACCACCATGCCAGGCTAACTTTTGTATTTTTAGTAGAGACAGAGTTTCACCCTGTTGGTCAGGCTGGTCTGGAACTGCTGATCTAGTGATCCACCTGTTTTGGCCTCACAAAGTGCTGGAATTACAAGCGTGAGCCAGCGTGCATGGCTGATGAACAATCCTTATTTGTACACAAGTACCAGTAAAGTAGTGAAAATGACCAGGGTTCTAATTTTTATTTTTTTACCATCTTCGTGGCCTTAAGAAAGTGTTTCACTCTCTTTTGGCCTTCAGTATTATCACCAGTGCTGAGTGGCTATTGATCCTGTTCTCTTACAACAATAAGAATCTCTACATTTCTCTACACACATACGCACACACACTCAGTGTTGATTTGTGCATATGGCCAGTCATATATTTTACACTGTTTTTTTTGGGTTTTCACTTGTCAGCTGACTTGATATAACTATCATGAATTTCTCACCTCCTGCTGTAAGCCATGCATTTGCTAATATCAGGTCCTGCACGTGGCTCTCATTCACTGGCCAGCTTGGCTTCTTGTTTTCTGTCAACAGTGATGCCTCCTAACATCCACAGTTACTGAGTTGCCTGAGTGTTTTCTTCAGAATGTGCTTATGACATTTCAAAAAAGAAAGAGATGTGTTGACATATGTTCAAAGGCGTCAATCAGTGAAGCAATAATTTAAAATGCGGAAAGGTGGCAGTTGGGATAGGATGCCAATGCCCCAGGGGAAAAGACCTGACAGTCAGTGCAGTGTGGCCATTGAAATGTGGAGACACTTGGTAGCACCAGTCATTTCTCCAACAGAGAACACAGCAACATAAAATGGAAGAGAAGAAGGTCTGAAGGCAGGGAAATGGCAGGAGAGATTATACCACACATTAAACCCAAAACAAAAGGCTTGGCACAATTCTATGGGTTTCCTAAAAAGTCCTGATTATCTGCAAATCATTTTTAGCACCTTGCAGGTGACACAGCACAAAATGGTTGTTTCAAACTATTTGTTGATTTCCCTAATAAATAGAATGAATAAATAAATATATCACCTGGACACAAGTCTAAACAAGAGTTCCTCAAACAGCAACATTCAAGTGATCATATTTTAATATAAACAATAAATGCATACAAATAATTTGCAAGATAATTCAAATTAAAGAACAGCAGTTCGCAAACTAGTAATCAGTCCTGCAGTTTACGAAACATATTGGTTACCAGTAAAGTATAATTGGTAATATAATTCTTCAAAATGCTGCATTTAAAATGAATTTTGAGCAAGATTCTAAATGAAGACTGAGAATAAGTGTACCGGTGAAAGAATCTATCTATTCAAGAATGAATATGAGTGAATTGCCCCCGAAAGGTACAACATTTATCAAAGGAAAAAAAGAGTAAGTCAAATCGAACAAGATTTGGAAAGAACAAAATCAGCAAATTGGACTAAACTTGAAGAAACATTTTTAGTGATCTATGAGTAATTACATAGTCCAATAACTTAATAAATAAGACAATTGAATTTAATATTAGAAATTCATTGTAAATATTTATTTAGAATAATATATATTATAAAATGTATATTGCCCTGATCACATATTTCCCATGCTATTTTTAGAAACACATGTCAAATAATTTTATGGACATATTTATATGCCAAATTATTCCTACCTGTCTTGTTCTAATTTAGGGGTACAGAAAATTAAAACAGATAATTTACAGAGTCACATGTCATCCAGAATATCTGGAAATGCTATATGTTTTTTGCTTATCCAAATTATTCAATATTTAAGGCACCCATATTTTCAAAACTTCAGTACAATATGTTGTTTGCTGCATTGATGGCATTTAGCTTTAGGCATTGCTCTAATAATTCCTTATTATTTGTCTTTTAATGGGCACCACAAAACAATTCACATTAATTAGTGTCATTTTAATTTATTGCACCATTTATCAACTCTACTATTTGTTGGACCCAAACTGCCTACTCATGAAACATAATTATGACTAGGAGTATTACCATTTCCAACTTAGTCTCATTGTTGTGTTGATATACATTCAACTCAAAAAGTTTCAACATTCTACTGGTAGCAGCAGCTGCAATGGAAACAAAGAAACAAAATAACAAGTTGCATTCCAGAATTCCTAGAGACAATGCCAAATTGTACACTATTTTGAAGAGCAAAAATAAGAAAAGTAGAGCAGAGATATGAACTATATGAAGTAAAGGAATCTGAAAAGAGCACATGCAGAGTATATGAGGGGCTTAGAATAATTCCCGGGCTACTATAGGACCAAAGAGCTGATAATACAGATGTAAATTGATTCAGTTAAACGTTCTCTTTTGCATATCATCTTATTTTTAAAAAAAATATATACTTCTTATATAAAAGAAATAATATTTTTAATATTTGTGAGTAATACTTAAAAGTATACATGGAAGAATAATCACACCAAGAGCTGTTAGTAGGTTATTGTTTTCTTT
The DNA here is from genome assembly GCA_031835075.1 of Saguinus oedipus. Taxonomy (NCBI): domain Eukaryota; kingdom Metazoa; phylum Chordata; class Mammalia; order Primates; family Cebidae; genus Saguinus; species Saguinus oedipus. The sequence continues at coordinate 10,559,267 of CM063169.1, read as the reverse complement.
CCCTATGAAACTCTGCCATGGCCTATGCATGTCATGAGCCTATTCATTCTGCATGTAAAATTTGCAGTCCTTTAATGCACCTGTAGTTTAAGCATTTCCTAACACACATAAGTTTATTTAAAAAATGAGATTTAAAGTTCTCAAATACTTTAGGGCGCTTGCAACTGCCACTTCCTTGTGCATTACACCACAATGAGCCTAAACTTTGGCACAGTTTAACTAGTAAAATGTGCCATTTTCAGACATTTATTTTCTTACCACTTGCTCTTCAGCAATGAGTGTTATCCAATTAAATGATCATATTTTTAAAATGGTGTTTAATCTAATGTGCATCTATTTGATTACTAGTTTCACTGAACATTTTATTTTGCTATTATTTTTTGGTGAAAATTGAGGATTTGCGTTGTGTTTTTTAAAAATTTTAATTGGGAAGTATATATTTTGCGTATGCATTTCAAACATAGGTGTTTGTACTATTATTATCAACTATTTATTTGCCAAAATTGTTGCAAAAGATAAAAAGAAAATTGAATATTTTATCTCTTAACATGTTTCTTTTTTGTCAATATTTTAGATATTTTCCTTTGTGGTTTCCTCTTATGATTTAATATTTAATTCTTTCCTTGTTTGTGTAGGTAAAATTTTCTACATATGTTTTATTTCTACCTTATTAATTTTATTATTCAAATCACTAGTTTATTTACCTTGAGGTCAATTCGACCAATGAGAACAGAAAGAAACTTGTCAAAATCACAGAACAGTTGTGTTTCTCTTAGTTTATCATTGTTATTCTAACAGGATTCTGGTTTATACATTTTGTTGCCATCCTATTTATTACATAAACATTCCTGACTGATTAGTCACTATGGATTGGACATTTTGTCAATTTCAACTAACCCTATTTGTCTTGGTCAAAGACTATTTCCATCCTGTTTTGTCTGCAACTCATTTGCCAGCTGTGCACTGTTTATATGTTCTTCAGCCACATCATTGTCAACTTTTGTTTTAAAGTTTCATGCTAAATTTTGTTATACATGTGTCTTTTCAAGGCAGTATTTATTTATGTTTATTATCGCAAATTAATCTGAGCATCAAAAGGGAATTTAGCCAGCTTATGATCATTCTGAGAATTAATGCATTTGGTTTTTTGCTTTGTCCAGCCGCATTGATTACTTCACACATTTTGCATGTTTGTTTCCTCTGGATTTTGGTATGAGATTTTCCCGTCTACTCCGACTATAGGAAGAGCTGCTGGTGGAACCAGGTCAACAGCACTGGGGTCTACCTCAAAAAGCAGTAAAGGAGAACAGGCTGGTATAATTTGTTGGTTTGCATTCTTTTGCTTTGTTTTATTTGTTTGCGTTGAGGGAAGACATTACGATTTGCAGTTTGGGGAAAAAAGTGGGGAAGTGTTTTCCTGCCTTTTGTCTTCACAGCGGAATTACAATAGCTCTAGCAAATAAGAATGACGTGAGGCATCCACTTTGTTTCTCAATTGTTGAATTACACTACAGGTGAAAATTTTTCCCATAGTCTGTAAATGGCTTTATTATAAATTCTAGGAGGTGTGGCTGTGAACGTTCCTCATTTCTGTTTTCCTGTCCTTTAGTCTACACAGCAGTGTTTCAACTCTCTTTCCCTCTTTTCATGTCTCTAACCCTGAGTATACACCCTAACGTCTAGTGGATGAACTTGCTAGTTAAATCATAGAAATGACTTGAAATCATCAAATAAATGCCTAACTGCCTCCGATTTCCATCGTGAAGCCTACCCAATGGTCTTCTCCCTGCCCACCTTTTCCTTCTTCCTTCCTGGCTTAGTAAGCATCTTCCCCTAGGGCATGAGACAGCGCTATACTTCACTCTGTACCATATCACCTTTAACATTCTCAGAGACCTTACACTTTTGAATCGCACACTCCAAGTCTGGTCTTTTCAAAGACTCCTGCTTTATTCATTCCACCCTATCAGCTTTTATATAAAATAGAAAAACAGAACAGCTTAAAAGTTGTTTTTTTTAAAAAAAAAAAAAAAAAAAGGAAAACTAAACCAAACCTCAACTTCACAACACCCTGCAGCTACTACCTTAAAATATCTCCTACTTTCACACCCAGACTTCTTGTTGACACTATTCTCTCATCTTGACAACTCTGCTCACTCTGTCACAGAACTGAGCATCTGCCTTTTTGTTTCTCCAGCACTGGTGCTTCATCCTGGATAAGCGACCCTCCCATTTCAGGGAAATTACATTTCCTTAATTAAAAACGTAGCCTTGGAGGAGAGTGACAAACATAGTACCCCATCGGTGTCATTGAGCTCTTGTCTCATACAAGGTAGGATAACAGATGACCCTTAAACACAGGAGGTTTTTGCAACAAGGCTTACTCACTGTGGACCACAGGTTAGTTGCTTGTTGCTGCTTTAGGTTGAGCTGAACTGGAAAGATCTGCTTCAAACTGCAAGTCTGACTGCGCTGAGATTTTGCTGAGCGTGGGGCTCAGGTTGGCTTCTCATATGTTCATTCTGTGGCTCAGGCTGATGGGGCAACAACTACTTGGAAGGAACTCCTCCAGGCAGAGGGTTGAGATGCAAGAGAGCAGAACAAGCACATGCCAACGTTTCACCAGTGTCAGGGCCACTGACAGCCATTCCTCCTGACATTAGAGAAATCCCATTTGAGAGAATAATACATATACACAAAAGTCAGGGATTAAATACAGTGCCCCCAGCATCAAGATGCTGATTCCAGTTATACCTGAGGCCCAGATAAAATGACAGTTTATGTCATGTTGCTAATACAACTCTTGGTTCAACCACGAACCACTTCTCATTTACAACATCCTAGGTTTTGATGGCATCATATTATATTGAAACTGTACTATCTGTCTTAGCAGTGTCTGCCAGTTCAGCCCTTAGTTTTTTTGTTTGTTTGTTTGTTTGTTTTTTTAGTCTCTTAAAAAAAAAATGGCCACATGAATGATACCATCTTCCTATAAAACTCTTCCTTTAGCTTCCAAAATTCCTCTCATTCTTGCATCTCATGTTGCTCTTCCTGGATTTCATTTGTGGGCTTCTCTAAGGCTGCAAAATTAACATTGATGTACTTTGGGTTTCTGCTTTAGTCAAACCTAATACCTCATTTTCGACACTTTCCCTGTTTCCAGTATCATGTAAATGAAGATGAATCTAGAATCAATATTTTCTATCCAAATTATTTTCTAAATGTCAGATCCATATATACAACTTATCTCTGGATGTCTGTAGGTATATACTTAACATACTTTTTCATCCATGTATGCCAAAATTAAACTCATTTCATCGCTCAAACTACTTCTGCTTCCTTCCCTGCCTCCTTTATGTAAGGAAAGTCGCCATAATTCACAAACATACATATATTTTAGTTATTTTTCTGTTTCAGGTTACTCCTATTTTTTACATGGATTATTGTAACAGTATCTTCATTGCTTTACTGACTTCAGTTTAATATGTAACAAACTATACTCTATATTGTACTCAGAATTATCTATTATACCAATAATATCATGATGCTTATCTATCAAGAGAATTCTCCAGTGCCTCCCTTTGCTGTTAGGATGAAGCTTGAGCTTCTTATGATGCTTGCTGAGGTCATTGTTGATGAGTTGGTTTCTGCTGATTTTCATAGTGCCTCTCTCATCACTATTTACCAGCACTGTATCCATACTTAAGCTGTACTGAATATGCATCAATTTATAGGTAGTACTAATACATCTTGTCTCGAGTCTTTCACGAACATTTACCTTTCATTGCAAAATATCAATTCCCCTTTCCTTCTACCCACCCTTTTGCCTTGATAATAATTCATATTACACTGCAATATTGAAGCCCTCTAGCAAAGAAATACAAAGAGTTGTCTTTTTTTGGTTGAAAATAGAAAAAAATACTATTCATAGATGTTAAAAATATATTGTTATCATTTATTAACCTTTGATACCCTAACAATGGCAATTTTTACACACATGTATTTCTTTATGGAAAAATTTGATGTGGTAACTCTTCATTCAGGCTACTGCAGATATTATAACCTCTAAAGAATTGATTGAGAATGCCCTCAGACCCTGTCTAAGTCCTTTCGTTCTGCTATAACAAAATATGTTAGACCAGTAATTTATGGCTCATCATTCTGGAGGGTGGGAAGTCCAAGATTAAGGTGCCAAGATGGAAGCGGTGAACAAGCTCCCATAAGCCTCGTTTATAAAGGAACAAATCCCAGTTTTGAGGGCAGAATGCTTATGACCTAGGGTTCTGCTGTCACCTCCCAAAGGTCCCATCTATTAATACTATCATCTTGGGGCTTAGGTAGCAAAATGTGTTTTCGGGGAACATGAATATTTAGACCATAGTGACTCCCATAAACTAATTTCTTAATATTATTTATAAGTTAATATATATATGCTTATATTTATAAACACAAATAACATAATAAATTTAAGTTTATGTTATTATATATAATTTAAATAACATGTTTATCATCAGAGAATCTAGGAGATGGGTACTTCTCCATCTTCTATACTTTTCTCAGTTTTCAGAAAGAGGTAATTGGCTCAATTTTTAATTTTCAAAGAAACATTATGAAGTAATAACTTGGAAAAATGCTCACAAACACGAAAGCATATTTAAAGTCAATGTGAGTAGACTCCTTTCCAAAGAAGTGTTCAATTAGTCATGCATTATGATGTATCGATTACATAGAGTACTAAGAAGATATGGCATTGTTTCTTATATGCTGCTATATTTGTAGATATTCTACATGTAGATCATCACAAGTATGGTAGCTGGCATTATTGTTGAAAATGTGCCCTCTTCCTATGAGGCATTAAGATCACTGATCACGACCACTGAGGATATACCCATAGTCCAACAAGTTAGGCTAACTTAGCTTGCTGCAGAAAGGGAAAATGCATCCCAGGGCAACTGTGCCAATGTCTCAAAAAAGAGATTTGGGAGGAGCATTTTGTAGAATTCAGGCTTATGCTGAATAATTATTGGGAGAAATTCAGAAAGACATGCCTGGTTTTGAATTGGAGGCTTCTTGTAGGCAGAGGGAATTCAGAAACTGTTTATCTTAAACATTTTATCTTAAAGGAAGAAACATTAAAACAGGGCTGATGTTGTCATTGAATAAAAAAGCAACCATCACCCACATTAGATAAAAGTTGAGTATGTTAAATCATTTTAAAATCGTGTTTGTCTCTGTCCTGTTGCAAACATGCTTACAGCATGGGCTTATTTGAATGTCATTTGTATTCAGTTTGGGAATACCATGTTCTGGTTGCTAGCAGGGCTGTTTTTAATTTTCTCAGAAGTGATCATGCATACCCTCCCCACCAATACCGGGTTAGCCATGAGTCTTGCTTACATCGGTGGATTATAAGTCGAAGTGACATGTAAGTTATGAAAAGAAGCTTCCAGACCACCAGGTTGCCTACCACATCTCTCTTTCCTTCATCGTGAAACCCGTGATGCTGCAGATAGATGTGGTTTCTCCAAACTGGGTCCTAGAATGATGGTAACAAGGAGCAAACTCATGATTCACATGAAAGGACTTAAAATGTCTGTATTCAGCCAACTTTTGCACTTGGAAGCTGCTGAGATATAAGGGCTGTTTGAGTCTGTTATATGATTGAGCCTAAGCTATATGAACAAGTTCTTATCTAATTATAATCACTCTATGAAAACTTGCCTAATTTACATTTCCTGTTACCTTTAAAGTAGTTGCTAGCTAGCAACCTGATTTGTCAGTATAATTATTATAGATTCATCTCTTATGCATAGAATCTGTAAATGATACATAAAACTAGATTTATAACATTAATTTACAATAATAAATGACAAGATTATTCTCTCAACAATATGTATCTTTTTTAAAGACATATCATTGCTGAGAGGCCAAGAAGTACCCACATTCTTAATATCTGTGCTTACTGATCTTACAGGCAAATTCATAAAGGAAGATAAACCATGATTTTAAAAAATTGTAAAACATAGGATTATTGTAGAATAAGTTAGATAAATCAAATGTTTATTCGTATTAGGTTAAAGTATAATTATCTTTGCTATTGAAAGAGTTCATAGGAGTGAAATACTCAGAGTTCCATGATTCGCTCTCTCCTTGGCAGCTTGTGATTGGATACTGGCCACAATATTTGCACTTAAATAGAATATTATGATTGTGTTATAAATCCACATCTATTTATTCAGATTTGTATATACATGTATAAAAATTTAGATGTTCACATTTTAATTTTTCACTTGGCAGTGTGATGACAGGTATAAATTTGTGCACCATTGGAAACATATTTTCCTAATGTCTTCATACATGAATTGCTAGTTTGCTTAATGGTGACATTAAATCCTCATAAAATGATTGGGTATTTTTCAGCATCTCCTTCCTTTGTGCATACATAAACTACATCCCCTGAGACCACTGAACATGGATTCTTTGTGAAATGAAGCTTTTCACTCAGGCAGTTAAAAAAAAATTATTACCATCCAAGCAGATGGAACATCAGTAATTTGGTACTAATCAACTCAACTGGTTTTACAGAATTTCTGCCTTTAATGTTCTGTGCCTTCATTGTGTATGATTTACATCTAAGCTGAATGGAGCTTCAAAGGCTGGCAGCTATCAATAGCTGGCTGATGCTATCTCCCCATCATTAGTCTTCCCATTGCCAAGTGGTCTTTGGATCAGGTGACCGAGAATAGCTATTGAAAACAGCACACCTGTAAATTGTTCTTTTTCCACTGTGAGCCAGATTAAGAATTCGTAGAATAAATGGGGCACTGTATGTTTCAGACCACCAAGTGACCACACCATTATTCTATCAGCCATCAAGGATAAGTGAGACAGATAAAAATATAATGCTCGCTGATAGAGTCACTTTCATCCAAGGGGGAGGTACCAGAAACATAGACTGTTTCAGCTATGATTAAGTATCTGATAGTTTATTCACCCATGTGTTATCTGTATTTTTAATATGGTAAAGATTTTGTTTTGTTTTGTTTGCAAAAGTTCTTGAAAAAATATACCAATGGAAGTCATTCAAAAATAGTATAACTTAAACTGAATGCTAGGCTTTGGGAAAGTGGCTGTTTTATTTTCTTGGAGTTTCATTTCAAGATGTTGTATTCTCCAATGTGATTACATTGAACAGATGTTCAATAGTTTATCCAGTTTCTTTTAAATGCCTGAATTGAAACATTTTATCCACACTAAACTTCTCTAATTTCCTTTCAACTCCAAAAGTGGAATTTGCATAAAGTAGGATCCCAAAGGAGTTTTGATTCTGTGATCTAATGCCATGCTGTTTTTGTTTAATTTAGCTACCATTTCTGAAGCCATGGCAAGAAGCAGATAGGATATTGATTCATAAATGTTAAAAAGCACAAGGCTTTTCTTTCCAGTCTTACTTTTGTAAGTACTTCTCTAAAGGAAGTGGAGTTAAATTACTTCTAAACAAATACCAAAAATAGCTATGACTTCGTAATCTGATACCAATCTGATAAACAGAGACCAGCTAGCTCTGTCATTTGATGATAGATAGAATAGAATTTATTTTAGAGCTAAGAAGTGTTTGTCCTTTATATCATAAAGTAAATCTCAGCACAAAAGTTAATTACAAAATCATTGTTTTTGCATCACTTTTCACTGTTGATTTGATATCCATAGCTAAATGCCCATACAGCAGCAAAATTCCACTCTTTGAATAGGAAGTATACCTATTCATAATTAGATGCCAAAATGTACCCCTTAACAGTCCTAAGAAACAGATGCCAGAAAACTGGCTTCTACAGAGATAACAGCAAATGTATTTGTTTTGTTTTCTTGGAGTAAGAGGTAGGGAAAGGGAATTCATAAAACATACTAAACTTGTCTTTCTTTTTATGATCATACTGAAATAACCTGTTAGAATTCAACACAGGTATCAATATGGCACTGCCGTGTGCAAGTGTTCTTCAGTTGTGGATGGTGGTCAGAGAAGCTGAACTCTTTTAATAGGCTCCTGCCTCCTACACGCTCACATAGCAGTACAACATATTTGAATACTACAGGATGAGTAAGTTTTAAAACTTTTTAAATATGAAAAACGTCAAACTTATGTAAAAATAAAGAACACAAGATTATGAACCCAGATGTACTCATCTCTCTGTACCAAAGTTTTAAATTTCCTGTTCAAGCTCATCAGTTACATCCTTCTTTCCCTTCTTCTGAACCCATATAACTTAAAAGAAATCCCAATATCATTTCATCCTGTTTATATCTATTTTAATATCTATTTCTGGGTGATAAAGATTTTAACAAAAATATATTCACTATACAATTATTCTGTAAAAAAATACTTACAATCATAAAATATCTAGTCAGTGTTTAAATTCCCTTGTTTCCCCTACAGAGGCTTTCATTTAATAGCTTGTTTGAATCAGAATTTTAAAAAGCCATGTAGTATCATTGGCTGGTGTGAATCAAGTCACTTTTATTCTGTAGTTTCCTCCTTGTTGACATTGCTTTCTTTTGTCCTTCATTTGTGAATGACACTGAGTCATTTTTCCCATAGAGTTTGACACAGTCTAATTTTTTCTGACTTTATTTATTGATGTCATTTTAATGTTTTCCACCTCTCGTTTTTCTGTAAATTAATAGATGCTTCATCAGAGTAGTGTTTGATTTGATTTGATTTTTTTGAGTGCAGAAGACTGTTTCATCAGTAATGAATTCTATCAGGAGACAGATAATGCCTAATTAATGACAGGGTGACCTCTGTTTTTTTATTTTTGTTTTTATTTTTTTGTATTTTTGCCCCCTTCATCTTACCAACACTACTACATCTGGTGAAAGCTTTGTTTTTCAGTTTTTGAAGTCTTGCCACAGAAGTGAAAGCTATAAAAAAACGAGATAATTAATTAAATCTATAGTTAGAGGCATATCATGTATTAAGCACCATTCTCCTTAAAAGAGAAGAGAGGAGGAATATAGCATAGTCCTTTCAATTAAAGAGCACACAGTTCAGTGGTGTGAAGATACATGTACACAAACATTCTGGCATTACATGGTATTTGTGAAAGGTATGAATCTATGCAAGATGATGTGACCCTCTGGAACAGAATTCAGTGCAGAGATCTTGTCCAGATAAAAGGTCTTTCGTATAAATGAAGAAATGGTACAGTAATCATATTTCATGTCACTCAATCATAGAGTTAACATAGGATTTACTAAATGGGACATCTATATCAGAAACTCTAGAGAACAGTACTTTGTTTAATAGAAAAAAGAGACATGATCAAATGTATGTTTTAGAAAGAAAACTCTGCTATGAAAATGCCAGAATGATTAAATTGAGAGAGAAATGGCAAAATTGAAAGGAGAAAAAGCTACTCAAGAAGCTATTCAATGCAGACATTGATTAGATATGTGCTAAAAGCATATAATTCATTGGAAGCAGGTGGAATATTTGAATTCAAATATGAGTCCCTTCTAGGTTTCAGAGTGTCCCCAAAATACAACTCTTCGACAGACCACTTTACCCCCAGCATCTGAATTGTTTTATCAGTTAACTGAGGACAACTGTATTTCTCACATGGGATCTGGTTTCAATGGACAACAAGCCCAATTCAAACTTGCGCAAGAACAAAGGAATTCACTGTGTCTCGTGAAATAATATTCAAGAGAATATCTGAAGAAACTTGACCCAGGAACTTTGCTTGTCAGCAGGGACTGGCATTTTTCCATGTTAGCTCTGTTCACATCTATGTAAGCCCCACCTTAACGTAGTAATATATATGGAGCAGACCTCTGGAGCTTCAGCACGACATCCTCACCCCCAAGTAACAGAAAAGGAAGAGATGTTGCTCTCTAGGTATATGAATACAAGTTTTGGGGTGGATCCCATTGGCCTAAATGGGATTAGTTACACATCCCTGAACCAATCCCCTTGGCTGGTAGACTGCCATTTACAGATTGACTTAAAGGGTAGCCACCTTCAACGATATGGTTAGATTACTCTCTATTCCGTAAAGAGTGAACTAGGGAACTGTCTACTTTCAAAAACAAAACAAAACAGAGCTTTACCATGAGGAACAAACACTTGACAATTAAGTTTCAAATGTCCAGTATCAGAAAATGAAAAATACCTATTAAATCAGAACCCTCATATTATTCTATCATACTCTCTTGGCTTCCCCTCCCCCACGTTTTTTCTCCTCTGGCCATTGGTGGCTGGGGCAACCGGGATGCAAAGGCACTATCTGACAGCTCTTGCTTCAGCTCAGGGACTGTGGTAGATAAGCTGTGTTATTCCAATCCTCCTCAGGAAAAGAGGCAGTGACTCTGTGCCAGAGGTGTGGTTGCTGGCAGACTCCATCTGCTAATTATTCTTTCCAGGTCCACTTCAGCCTTTTGGACAGTCACATTTTTATCCATGTGTCCCCTGGTCAATGATTGGGCAAAGTAATGTGTCCAGGTCACACTTTTCTTGAGTCATTAATAGCAAGGCGCTAATAGAACAACCTAGTCATTTCTGCCCCACCCTGGGCTCCAAACGAGCACTGTGGCTCGGAAGTCCAGGAACTCCTCAGGTGCCCATCACAGTCTGGCAGCCTTTCTTGGAAAACTTCATTTCCCTTCTTTCGCTCCATTTGTGTCATTCCTCAACAAATCCTTCACATGCACATCACCCTCCCCGTGTCTGTTTCCCAAACAGCTCACCTTAGAACAGAGATTTTCCGCTCCATATTGGAATGCATGCAAAAGCCCACCCAGTCACTTCAGTAAGTGCACACCTGGAAATGCAAGAGAGTCAACAAGGGGTGTGGCCAGAGATGGATGGGAGGTGTTAAAGGCATTCTTTCCTGCTCTGTGTCTCTGATGGACAACTGGGAGTCATATTCCATGTGGGTCCTCAAAGGGTTCACAGTTTGATGTTCAGTTGCCCAAAAAATAATTAGTCTACACTCTCAAGAACCTCAACCTCTGTTCCCTGTGAAAACATGCAAATGCTCATCTGTAGCTCTGCTCTTTGAGAGGATCCAAATTAAAATACTGACTGATGTAGTTACATAATACGTGGGGCAAGTGCAAAGTAACAATGCAGGTTCCCTGGCTCAAAAAACTATTAATAATTAAAGACAGCAATAGCTCAGCATTAAACCAAAGAGCCCTTCTGATGCCAAGGTACAGGTCACCCTCCTATGAAGCTAACCCTGAATGACATACAAAATAATATGGATACATTGAGACATATAGACTTTTGATCTGTTATTTTCTCTCAATGTCTACAAACCATGTCATTCCTCAGGAACTAGTAAACTTGGGAAATACTGACCTAGCCTTATAGGATTACAAGCACATTATAAATGTGCTTCTTAGGGAATCAATCTTTTTTTTTTTTTTTTTGAGACGGAGTTTCGCTCTTGTTACCCAGGGTGGAGTGCAATGGCACGATCTCCACTCACTGCAACCTCCACCTCCTGGGTTCAAGCAATTCTCCTGGCTCAGCCTCCCGAGTAGTTGGGATTACAGGCATGCGCCACCATGCCCAGCTAATTTTTTGTATTTTCAGTAGAGACGGGGTTTCACCATATTGACCAGGACGGTCTCGATCTATTGACCTCTTGATCCACCCGCCTCAGCATTCAAGCTGTGATTCTAATTAGTTTAGTTTTACTAAAATACATTGGAATGTTGGACTACGTACAGTATTTACCTTTTCACTCTTTGTGTAGTAAGGTAAAGAGAATAATTTTAGGACAAATGCTTCCTCTCTTTTTCTGAGCCTACTATGTGACATTTCTTTGTAGATGAAACACTGCAAGAAGCTAGGAGTTCTATCTACTTATGTTTTGTTTTCTCTTTGGAAATTGGGAGGCTGGCTGGAGCAGGGTAACGAGCGATGTAGAGAAGGGGAGGTAGCAGAAAGGTAAACTCCAAATGGCTGCTATGAAGCAGAGGAGAGGGAACAAGTCAGCAAGAAAGATGATTCCTGACTCTGAGGATCCAGCTAGGTGGGCATGCGTGTAATTTGAGAAACTCGCCACACTCAAGTCGGATTTGATGCATTTGCTAGTGTGGTTAGTTATTTGCTTGGTATTGCTCAAACCCTATGCTGATAAGCAGAGAATATGGATGTTTCCACACATTCATGCATTTGATCTACTTTGGCAGGTAGTGAAAGAACACAAGTTTAGGATGACTTTAAGAGGGTTCTAGGGTATATTAATGAGGTATCTGCACTCCCATGTGCGTTGCAGCACTGTTTACAATAGCTAAGATTTGGAAGCAACCTAAGTGTCCATGATCAGATAATGGATAAACAAAATATGGTTCATATACACAATGGAGTACTATTCAGCCATGAAAAAGAATGAGATTCAGTCATTGGCAACATGGTTGGAACTGGAGATTACTATGTTAAGTGGAATAAGCCAGGTGCATTAAGACGAATGTAACATGTTATTACTTTGGGGATCTAAAGTGCAAAGCAATTGAACTAATGAAGATAGAGAACAGAAGAATGGTTATCTGAGGCTGGGAAGGAAAGTGAGGGGCATGGGGAGGTAAGTATTGTTAATGGGTCCAAAAAATAGCAAGAAGGAATAAAACCTATTATTTGATAGCACAACAAGGGAACATAGTCAATAATAACTTAATTGTACATTTTGAAATCACTTAAAGAGTACAATTGGATTGTCTGTAACACAAAGGATAAATGTTGAAAGGGTGGATACTCCCTTCATCCTGAAGTGACTTTTACACATTGTGTGCCTTATCAAAAACATCCCATGTACCACATAAATATATACACCTATTATGTATACACACAAAATTTAAAATTTAAGTATAAGAAACAAAATATGGTGGTAGAATACTTGAAGCAATGAAACCTCAGGCAGGCAATAACATTAGGAAGAGAAGTCAAAGACAGTCATGAAAGTGGAGTCGACCAGCAAACCACAGGCCAGATATAACATTTGCTGTCTACAAATATCATTATTGGTAGTAACTCAGATGGAGGAAAGTTATGGGATACTTTAAAAAAAAGGTTGGGAGGAGCTTGGCATTCTGTAGAATTGCTGTCAGTGGCAAATACATTTTTAGAATAAACTTAATTAAAATGGGTGTGAAAAAGGTTTTTATGGATAAAAGACACATTTAAAATTCTGTGTGGAGAAGCTTTGACAGCAACCTTGCCATCCATTTGTCTTGGAAATATAAATAATACAAAACAATGAGTGGCTTTAACTCCACACAATGTGACAGAAGCTGCATTCTGAGAAAAGATTCAAGTACCAGGTAAGTTAATGAGAAAGAAGAAAATTCTCTGAAGAAACTAAGGTTTTCTTCACCAGAAAAGTAAAAGCCAAACCAGTAAAAAAATGTTTGGTAAAAATAATAGCTAGCATGTTTGAGGCGATGTCAAAGAAGGAAAGAGTGAAATAGAAAACAGCAACAGAAAAAGAAAAGAAATATTTTAAATTTTCACCAGAGAAATTAAGGATAGAAGCCAAGCTAGAACTGTCTGGACTTGAGATTCTAAGTAGCATTTTGATGCCAGGTTGCTTTTTGCAAACCCTGGTTGTGACCTGAGGTCACTGCCCATCCTGTCTTCTCATATGTCTCTATGTCCTGAGGCTAGAATGTGCTACTATTTTTTTATGTTATTCTGCAATCAGCAAATCTTTATTGAGTACTTCTCCTGTATCAAGTGTTATCTAGTTTGAGAATGTAGCATGACATCGCTCCCGCTTCAAGGATTTTACAGCCTCTTGTGGGAAATAAACAAGTAAACAAGCTAGGAACAGTCAGCATGGGAAATGCTATAGTTGGAAAAATGAAACATGCCTTGGGAGCACAGGGGCGGGGGCAAACCCCATCATGGGCGATCGGCACAGCTCCTCTCGGAATTAAAGCCTGTGTGAGCTCTGAAGGATAAGTAGAGCCAGCAAGGTCAGTGGCAGAATCTCTGGGCTGGAGAGAGTATAATTTCACACATCGGGAGATAGTTGCAGGATGCCTCAGAGATGAGATTGTGGCATCCTGGAGACTTTATGTGGCTTAGGGTGACTAGAGTCCTTGTGAAAGACAGATGATGGCAAAACATAATGGGAAGATTAGAAAACCAGAGAGCTTATGCACGACTTTCCTTACCAGGAGGTGGAATTTAACTTTGTTCCACACAAAAGAGGTTTTAAACAAGGAAGTGACAATTCGTCTTGGATTTGCAGTGTATTCTGAATATTGAGAAGGATTCATTGTGCATGTGTGCTGAGAGCATTTAGATGACATTTGCCTTAAGCCAGGATGCCTGCTCTGAGATAGACAGGGATAGCGAGCAGGAGACAGATTTGAGAGACAGTGTCGGGGTTCTTATCTATTTGGAAAGGGTTGTTTATATGCTGTTGTATTTGCTTCCTTTATAAGAATATAGGAAACAGATATAAGCAGTATGTAGCCTCAACATTACTTTTTTTAGGAATATTGACAGTGCAAACACAATTTTTTAAAAGGAATTGACTAAAGGAAGAAAAACAGAGGCACATGAGAAAAAACGATTCTTTAATACTTTAGTAACTTAGTGTGTTCTTCTTGTCTTTAATTTTTTTAATGTTGAGAAATTCAATACAGCACACAGTATTAATTTCTAAGCTATCATTTTGTTTTTATTTGCTAATAAAACTAAAAATTAGAATAAAACCTTTAGTTTCATAGTATTAAGCATACATTTTAATAGACTACATATGTGTTTATATATACATACATATAAAATGTATTTGTGTATATGTACATAAAAAATGTATATGTTAAGTTTTGAAATTATGTTTCTGGTAGAATTTAAAATTATCTTACCAAAGTGCTAACTACCACATAACTGTCATTTCTATATCAGCAGTGTTGAAAACTGGAAAACAAGTAGTATTTTGCATACATACTTTCTTCAAAATACTGTTAATTGCCATAAAGTTTAAAAAGTTACCCAATGACTACTTTTCAGCACTGTCTAATCCATAAGACAATGTACATGTATAGTCAAATAATGATAATATAATCGCATTTATTAAAGGCTTAGCTGGTGCCGGCCATGCTCCTAAGTTGTATTTAATATTTCATTTTTCCTTACACCAAACCTATTGCATAGCACTCATAATAACACTGATCAATAGATTTTATTCATTCATATTATTAAAGTAGTAACCAGTAACTGTGTATCACTGAACAAAATGTATAAAGAGCCTTGCTTTATTGGAGTGTATATTCCAGCTGGAAAAGATAGACAATCAATAATAAAACTAAAGAATAAATTCACTAATGAGTAAATTGTGTGGTCTATTACAAGAGATCAGTGCTGTGGAATTTGAACAACAGACTACGTACAGCAGTAATAGAAACTGGGATTGTTTGGGTGAAGCAGAGGTTCAGAGGCCAGTTATAAATAGTGAGGAAAAATTTGAGATTTGAGCGAAGATCGTCTGGGCATAAGAGAAGCAGCAAAGCAGGTATTTAGGAAAAGCACTCTAAGAAGAAGAAAAGGTGGGGGAAAGAGAAATATCATGGGAAAGTTCTGAAGAGAAGTGTTATGTTCTCTGACTGATATTTTTAAAAGATCATTCTGGCTTAGACAAAACCAGAAGGAGGGCAAGGATAGAGGAAGGAGAACTGTTAGAAGGCAATTTGAATAATACCGGCCAGCAGGGATGGTGCTCAGCTGGGGTAGAAGCAGTAGCGATGGTGAGAATGCCTCTGATTCTGGCTGTTTTAAAGATAGAGCTCACTGGGTTTCCTCTCAGATATTGAGTATTGATGTGAAGGTGCTCAGTCCAGGGTATCTAGGATCACTTGACCCACGGAACTGGTAGTATGAAGGACCCATGAACATAAACAAGGAAAGCTCTGGGCAAAGCAGACAAATGCAGAGTCTTGTTCATATGTAGACATTAATGTCATAAAAATGATGGCAGGGATGGGCATAGTGTGAATGGGGTTTACAAAAGAGGGGACGTCACCTGCAATTTGACAAATGCTAGTACAGGAAGGGAAATTAGAGTCTGGTCAAATCACATATGTAATCCCAAAATGATGAGAATTTCATTTTATAGGAGAGAGTGGATATATAATAGAGTAATGGGAAAATGATTTGGGATATTTAGGGGATCGGAAAGAATTAAAACTACAAACTTGCAAATGAGTTAAATGAGCATAGGTGTATAAACTAATCCCATGCACTCGAAAATGAAAGAGGCATTCTATCTGCTGAGGGATAATAATGTTAGCAGGACTGTGTAAGGTACAAATATTCCAAACATAATTCTGGAACACAGATATTATTAAATTCAACATGTGGGTACTGTAACTCATAATATCCATGATTATGATGTAAAATAGATAATGACAAAATGAGAATATAAATGTGGTTTGTCATGAATTCTGAGTGAGAATATGGAGTTCATGGAAACAATTTCATGTTCTTTCTATTATGATAGATGATACTATGTACTCAGGAACTTTTACGTAAAGTTCATCAAAGCCAACTTGAAAGACCAGAGAAACACTATAGTCAACTGCATAAATTAAAACTTAAAATCAAAAGTAGAGTGAGAAGAAACTTGATGCTAACTTGAAGATATGCTCTGTTTTAGCTTTTACCTGAAGGTTTCATATGAACAAATTTTAAGACTCATGCATTATGGTAAACTCATACAATGTCAGCATCCCATGTTAGTCAATGTATTACGTGGACAAAATTATTATCTTACAGCAATAGGTAAGGACATAATCTTCATGGCTGTTCCTCAGATATACAGCAATGAGATCTTCTGAGATCTAAGTCAGAGTGAAGAGCTCTGCTTCTTTAGTCACAATTTTCTTTAATTTGACTTCAAGAGACATATATTCTCATTAATATTAACATCATTTAATAATTTTCATTTTATGAGGCACTATGCCAATAATAACTAGCATGTCAGACTTTTTCTAGTACTAAGAGGAATGTAAAGTATACCTCTAAGAATTTGTCAATAATTTCCTAGAGAGTGCAGGTAGTGTATGTCATATGTCTGTCATCCTGTTGGCCATGGTGAATCTGTATGGGTCTGCAGCAACTCAGTTCTTGCTTCCTCAGAAGAAAGAATTCATCCAAGGGGCACAAGGCAGAATGAAAGACTGAGGCAAGTTTTAGAGCAAGAGTGAAGACGTTTGTATTTAAAAGTTTTTTATTGAAAAGTTCTAGAGCAGGAATGAAAGGAAAGAAACGACACTTGGAAGAGGGCCAGGTGGGCGTGACAACATATAAAACCACAAGTCAAACGTGCCCAGTTTCGTCTTTGACTTGTGTTTTTGTTTGTTTGTTTTTTGTTTTGAGATGAAGTTTCACTCTTGTAGCCCAAGCTGGAGTGAATTGGCACGATCTCAGCTCACCAGAACTTCTGCCTCCTGGGTTCAAGGAATTCTCCTGCCTCAGCCTCCCAAGTAGCTGGGATTACAGGCATCTGCCACCATGCTTGGCTAATTTTGTACTTTTAGTAGAGATAGGGTTTCTCTATGTTGGTCAGGCTGGTCTCAAACTCCTGTCCTTAGATAATCCGCCCACCTCAGCCTCCCAAAGTGCTGGGAATACAGGCGTGAGCCACCACGCCCAGCCCGACTTGTGGTTTTATATGCTGGCATGCTTCTTGGGTTTGCATCTTTTCTCCCTTGATGTTCCCTTGGGGCAGGCTCTCCGAATGTGCAGTGGAATACCAGCCCGTGGGAAGGACCACATGCAGTGTGTTTGCTGAAGTCGTGCACATGTTCATCTGAGGTATTGTTCCCTTACCAGTTGAGTGTTCCTAGAATAAGGTCATATGGCAGTTAAACTCTGCCATTTTGCCTCTTAGTGTGCATGCTTGAGCCCAGTCACCCAGCTTCTGAGATCTTATCAGGAAGCTGCGGATCCCAGCTTCAGGCGTTTTCTATCCACTGGGAGCGAGCCTTTCCGTGGCGCCAGCTGTGGCCAATTATTATTTTAGCAAGACACTTGTCTGACCATCAACTGATCGTCACCTGATATTCCTGGGTGGCAGGGGTAGGGGTGCCCTCTCCTGCCCTGCCCTGCCCTGCTCATGTCTGCTGAACTACCTACTCTAATAATCCGAGTTCAACACCATGAAGCAAGAACCATGAAAATGTTGCTAATTGTATGGGATCCAAGATATCTGTGTTTCCTCTTACTTCTGAGTTCTAGCACCTTTTGATACCACTTTGGACCACTTGAAGGTGTTTATTTACTTGCTTTACAACTTTGCACACCAACGATGATTTCTGCGAATCATTTAAGGGTATTTTTGTTTTTCAGGAATCCACTCCATTGTATCATAACTTTATATTGGCAAACATTTGGGGATGTTCCACAAACAAAGTCTCCTCTGTGTTACAAAATGTATACTAAGTTACCTGATTGTTGTTATTATTACTGTCTTGAATTTACAGAAGAAAAATGAGACTGTTGGGGGATTTACTTTGCCACCCTGCCCCAAATGTCACTGCGTTTTTTTAAAAGTCAATTTTATAGGATTTAACTTAGGACCTAGTGTTTAGACAAGTTACTTACCCTATCTTAAGCCATCAAGAATTGTGATAATCCACTAACTCAATTTACATCAGTATTTTGTATAAATGTAGTGAGAAATAAGTTGAACAACTTCACAATAGAAATCTTCAGCATATAGTAATTTTGTAGCTATCGATATTATTCCAATCTCTCTCGCTCCCTTGTGAATATCATTCTTAAATTAGACTTCATAATACTACTTTTTAAACAAATTGAGTACACGAATGACAATCTTTGCATTTTAAGTTTTAAAATTTTTACCCACAGGGTTTAAAAGCAAACCTAAAATTAGGAATTTAGTGTAGCATTTGTGATTATGATTTATTCAAAAGAAGCTTAACCTTCAGGATCGGGGTACTATCAAGTCTGACAATGGGTTGTTGTCATCTGTGTTATTGACAACTGATGGTCAATTTGGGGCTCACAGCAGTCACGGCAGTTAAGGTGAGTCAAGAAAAAAACTAGGAAAGTAATTAAGGAATGTCAAGGGTAAATACATCTGACATAAAGATAGCCTGGCCCTCCTGTTGGGAATGCGACTGTTGTGGAATCTGGTAGGCAAACTCATTAATGAGGGTAATTATCGCCTCTTGCTTTGTAACTATTGTTAATTTTTGAAGGTTTTTTAGTAAGAGCTTGCCAGGACTTGTAATGATACCACAAACAAGGTCATTAGGTGGCTAGTCGGAGTGTTCTAAGGTGAGACACACATGCAGAATATCGTGGTTAAAAATTCAACTTATTTATTTGCTGCAGGAGATTTTTAAAGTTCTTGAATGTAACCCAGTATTATTTTTATATCTAACCTACAGTAATGTACTAGAAGATTTAAATGCTTGAATTTCCTGAATGGTGATTTTAATAGAAATTAAAAAAAGTGTATAGGAATATCCCCCCATCTTTCTAGTTGTTCGTGTTTGTGGATTTGAGATTTGGAGACTGGGACTTAACTGCTTTCTCAGGATTCTCCAATCAGCTGATAAAGTGCCTTACATCAACTTATGTCAGCCCCTCTCTACCCTGACACTTCACTGCATTGAAACACAAAAATTTAACATAATTTAAAACTTCAGGCTGTGCACAGTGGCTTACGCCAGTAATCCCAGCACTTTGGGTGGCTGAGGTGGGTGGATCACCTGAGGTCAGGAATTTGAGACCAGCCTGGAAAACATGGTGAAACCCCGTCTCTACCAAAAACACAAAAAGTAGCCAGGTGTGGTGGCATGTGCCTGTAATCCTAGCTCCTCGGGAAGCAGAGGCAGGAAAACCGCCTGAATCCAGAAAGTAGAACTTGCAGTGAGCCAATATCGCACCACTGCCCTCCAACCGGACAAAGCCTGACTCCATCTCAGAAAAACAAACAACAACAGAAACACTTCAGCGTAACTTGCCTTTATTTCAGAGAGGCAAATGGATTTTCTTAATCACCTTTTCTCTCTAAATCTTTACAGTTCCACGGGAGATATCAACTAAGGATCCTCCAAGTTTTACTTCAGATCACTGATTTTTAGAAATATATTGGTGATTGTCACATTTCTGTAGCATCTTTTCTGTGTGTGTGTGTGTGTGTGTGTGTAATTTCCATTCATGGGAACTATCACTCTCTTTTGCTGTATCTCTGGTTTAAGTCCCACACATTTTGATCTTTGGCTATTATGTAAATAAGACACTACAGTAAGTATTCAAATTAAAATGTGGCATATGGGCAAACCGGTGTAATACTTTTAATAGAGTTTGAGGGTTTAGAAAAATATTTTACAGAACCAACTCCTGCATATTGTATAATTTACCCTGAAAAATGTAGAAAATTTTCTATATTTTTATATAATATAGAGTGTGGTACTTGCTGATTTTCTCTTTGAAGATGTGTAAAGCTGGCATTTTCCCCTTCTGGTCCTAGAAATTATTGAAAAGCAACAAGGAAAACTAAAACCAAAATACCAGATTTTATTTTTTTAAGTGGAACTAGGAGAAAAGTAGAGCATTGTTATAAGAAAAATGAGATGGTATTCCAGAATAAGTAGAGTCCAGAGAACCTTGTGGAAGGTATCAGAGGTATCTTTAGAGAAAGAACTCAAATAGTAGTCATCAGAAAAGGTCCAGTCAGATGAAAATCTTAAGTGCAAAATCCAAATCACATATTTACAACGGAGAGAAAGGACTGGATAGATTTTTTTTTTTTTTTTTTTTTTTTTTTGAGACAGAGTTTCGCTCTTATTACCCAGGCTGGAGTGCAATGGCGTGATCTTGGCTCACTGCAACTTCCACCTCCTGGGTTCAGGCAATTCTCCTGCCTCAGCCTCCAGAGTAGCTGGGATTACAGGCACGCCCCACCATGCCCAGCTAATTTTTTTGTATTTTTAGTAGAGACGGGGTCTCACCATGTTGACCAGGATGGTCTCGATCTATTGACCTCGTGATCCACCCGCCTCGGCCTCCCAAAGTGCTGGGATTACAGGCTTGAGCCACCGCGCCCAGCCAGGACTGGATAGATTGATGGCATCAGCTGTTGAAATCCTGTTTCATTTCTAAAACATACTTTGCAGATCCAATGAGGAATTACAGAGAAAAATTTGTATTCACAGATATGGTCTACCTCTGTGGAGGGGGAGAAATGTTTTGCATTTAAAATAACAACAGAAATAGTAAAATAAAAACAATTCGGACAGATGTCATTCTCACTTGGTTAGGGAAAAGCAAGGAAATGCAAATGTACTCCTAAACTTTGAACCATGAAAACATTCCAGGCAATCAAAAACACTTCCTTGCCTCTATTTCCAGAGAGAGAAAGAGAGGCAGAGAGATATAGAGTGACAGACAGAAACATGAGAAGAAACAAGTAGAGACATCTAATCCAGGAAAAACCTGCATAAAGTTATGAAAACAACACTTAATGAGTAATAGATAATTTCTTCTGGATTCCAAGCAGAATAGAGTAGCTTATTGGAACCTAATGTTCTAATCCAATAAGAGATCGGGACATCTGCCTAAAAAACTAGAAAAGATGGACTAGACAATGACATATAGTCTTTGAAATTCAGAGAGAAAAAAAAAAAAAACAACTTCATAGACAAGGGAAGTAGAGGAGCTAAGAATCTGGAGAGGTGAGGAATGAAGAACGTTGTTCAGGTTAGTGACGTGCAGAACTTCCCAGGGGCTGGTTTATCCGGAGAGAGGATGTGGTGGAGCATCAGCATTGAAAAAGCAACCAACAAATAACAAAACACAGAGCTTTGCCTGAGACCTATGGGCTTCTAACACCTGGCCAGGTTAACCCTGGGACACTGATCAAATCCCAGGACAGTCTGTTGTTGTACACACTGCCCTACTGGCAGAGAACTAACCACAAAAGCAAAAAGCTTTTGAAATGCAGACTGGAGTCTTTCGCAGTCTGGTGAGACAATGGTTGGAAGTGCCTGAGGTCAGAGACCTGCAGAATATACAAGATTCTCTCAGATAAAAGTCCTGGAGGGTTAGAGACAAACCACAGGTCGATAGTATGAGATCAACCTTACTCATATACCCCTCCAAAAGAAAGTTGAAAGAAGAAAGTTAAAAGTTGCATAAGCAGCTGGGAGAGGTGGCTCACACCTGTAATCCCAGCACTATGGGAAGCCGAGGTGGGTGAGTCACAAAATCAGGAGTTTGAGACCAGCTTGACCAACATGGTGAAACCCTGTCTCTACTAAAAATATGAAATTAGCTGGGTGTGGTGGCACATGCCTGTAATCCCAGCTACTCTGGAGGTGGAGGCAGGAGAATTGTCTGAACCCAGGAGAGGAAAGTTGCCTGTAATCTCAGCACTTTGGGAGGCTGAGGAGGGTGGAGCACTCAAGGTCAGGAGTTCAAGACCAGACTGGCCAACATAGCAAAATTCCATCTCTACTGAAAAATACAAAAAAAAAAAAAAAAAGAAAGAAAGAAAGAAAAAGAAAAGAAAAGAAAAAAGAGAAAAATTAGCTGGGCATCGTCATGGTGCAGGCCTGTAATCCCAGCTACTCAGGAGGCGGAAGCAGAAGAATCGCTTGAACCCAGGAAGCAGAGGTTGTGGTGAGCTGAGATTATATCTCTGCACTCCAGCCTGGGTGACAGAGTGAGACTCCATTAAAAATAAAATAAAAAAAAACACCTTGAAGTTTACTTAACAAAGTTGACTTAAATGACATAAAGAACAATGCGCCTGCATCATTATAAAACCCTGTTTTATTTAAATAAACAGATAGGATATGCCAAAATTGACTATATCCTGGGTCATACAGCAAAGTCTATCAAATTCCTAAAGATTCAAATCATTTACAGTAGATTTGCTGGCCACAGTGGAATGAAGGCAGAAATTAGTAATAAAAAGTGTAGCTAGGAAAATCCCCAACATGTTGCCAAACAAATATGCTTCTAACTAATGGAAATCACAATGGAAATTAGGAAATATATAATAAAATATCAAGCTCACAGAAATGCATATAAAACAGTGCTGAAAAGAGAACTTTTAAACTTAGTATATATTAGAAAAAAAGCCTAAAATGTGGGTTCTAATGCTTCATTGTGAGAAGCAAGACAATGGATAGCAAATCAAACTCTGGTTGAAAAGGTGAGTAAAACTGACAAGTTCTCAGCAAGACTGATACAAGGTAAAAAGGGATGTCAAGGAAAGAGAAAAAGGCTAGGTGTGGTGGCTTACGCTTGTAATCCCAGCATTTTGGGAAACTGAGGTGGGTGGATTACCTGAGACCAGGAGTTTGAGACCATCCTAGGCAACATGTCAAAACCCCGTCTCTACAAAACATACAAAAAACTAGCCTGGTGTGGTGGCAGGAGCATCTAATCCCAGCTTCCTGGAAGGCTAATGCAGGAGGATCCATTGAGGCTGGCAGGTTGAGGCTGCAGTAAGCCATGATGGCACCACTGTACTCCAGCCTGGGTGACAGAGCCAGACTCTGTCTCAAAATATATATATATATTTTAAAATGAAATAAATAGAAATAAAATCTGTCAGAAGGGAAAAATTTTACTATAGACACTTTAGTCGTTAAATTAATAGGAAAATATTATGAACCATTTTATGCTAAAAACTGAGTCTGAACTTGATCAATTTCTCAAAATATAACAGTTATTTAAAATGTCACAAAACAAATTAAAGTATGATGACTTCTAAATGTGCTTTAAAAATTAAAGCGAGATGCACAAAAATAAACCCTGTATGACTCCATTGATATGAACTACCTGAAGTAGTGAAACTCATGGAAACAGACCGTAGAATGATAGTTGGCAGAGGCTGTGAAGAGCATGAGGGTGGTGGGGAAAGGGAGAAGAGCTGTTCAGTGGGCACTGGGTTTCAGTTTCAAAAGATGAAAAGTTTTAGGGATCTTTGCGCAACGCCGGTATAGCTAACACTAGTGAACTCCAGACTTAAAAACGGTGAAGATAGTAAATTTTCTGTGATTTTTTTACCACAATTAAATTTCAAAGAAATAATATTCACACTTTACTACTACTACTACTACTAATAATAAAAAGTCCAGACCCGAGAGCTACAAGAATAAAAAAAGTACACTTTTCAACTGAATCTTTGAGCCAACGCAATGAAGATTTTCACACCTCAGAAAGATATTAAAGAAGGAAAATTATAGATCATCTTTGTCAGTATTACGGATGCAAAGATCCAAATTAAATACTGGCAAATTAAAATCAGTCATACAGGAAGGATCAGAATGTATTGAGATTTCATCCAAGAAAGCATACTTGATTTAACAATTAATATCAGTGTAATTCATATCAACAGTGCAGTCTATGATTATCTAGATAGGCACAGAGACAGTTGCTATAAGTTAAGACTAATGCTATTTCAGTCAAGACAGCATACACACACACCACCTGTCTCTCCTACTAAGTGTAGCCAAAAATTATGAATAGAATGCATGGAGCAGTTATCTGAGCTACTTGACTCTGATAAGTAAATGGCAGCAGACAGATTAAAAAATAAAACACACACACACACACACACACACACGCACACGCACACACACACACAAAGAGAGAGAACTCAAAGTATAAAGTGGCAGTGACATTTCCACTTATTTTCCTCTAGTATCTTCTGACCTAGCCTGGAAGGCAACCCAAAATTGAAATAGCATCCTCGGCGTAGACAGAGTTCTGAGAGAACAGGGGAGGCTGGACCACGTGAATCAAAAAAAACATGTGGAAAATTCCTTGTCTTTGTTTAGTTTCTGTTTTTTCCTGTACTCTGGGAGGGCAGAGAGCAGTCAATCACCATTTAAAATACTGGCAGGAAATAACGGTCAACCCACAACTTTACATCTAGTGAAAATATGCTTTAGAAATAAATTTGAAAGTCATTGTCAAATGAAGGAAAACTCAGGTAATTTTCATGAGCAAATCTTCTCTAAAAGAAATGCTGAAAGAAGTTTTTGAGACTGAAGGGATATGATTCCTGAAAGAAACTTAAAACTTCAGGGAAAAAAAGGAAGAGCATGAAAATGGAAAAATAGAGAGTTTTAAGTGTATAGTTAAAAGTTAAAAATGTATATTTAAATCTTTATAGTAACCACCAGAAAGTCCCCCCCAAAGATATAATTAAAATAAAAACTCAATAAAATATTAAAATAAAATTCTAAAGTAAAATTAATAATTCAAATGAAAAGAAAAGGGAATCAACAGAGGCAGAAAAATAAAGGCAGAAAAATGGGAAACAACAGTACGACACAAATAATTACAAGTATATCAAGAATTTACATTGAATGGTCTAAACTTAACAATTAAGATAGAGATTGTTGAAACCAGCCCTTTCAGTGTCAGGACTTAATTAAACCCTGAACAGTTAACAAGGATTCCAAAGGTCTTTTGTTTGAACAGGTCGTATATATTGACATTCACGATGTTAAAAATTAAAACTGAGAAATTTTAACATATATGTATATTTTAACATAATGAAGTCATGTATATTAACATAAATGACATATTTTTATTAAAAAAGTATGTATTTTATGAAAAATTATAAAAACAATGTTGAAAAGACGGGCATGTTTTACATTTTGTAAATCTCTTAAATATCTGGCTTAATAGAACACAGCAGATTCTTCTATCTACTTTTGTATTCAACTACTGCTGTATATATTTTGGTTATAATATATGAAAAAATTCCAACCTCATCTATCTATATATAGTTGGAAATGGGAGGACTATTTTTTTCTTTTTTTTGAGACAGGGACTAGCACTTTCACCCAGGCTGGAGTGCAGTGGCGTGATCTTGGCTCACTGCAACTCCACCTCCTGGGTTTAAGCAATTCTCCTGCCTCAGCCTCCCAAGTAGCTAGGGTTACAGGTGTCTGCCACTACGCCCAGCTAATTTTTGTATTTTTAGTAGAGACAGAGTTTCACTGTTTTGGCCAGGCTGGTCTCAAACTCCTGACCTCCTCATGATATGGGAGGACAATTTTAACCAACTTCAGATAATTCTGGACATTCTTCTTTCACGCTACATCAAAACTTGACAGGTAGTATTTTCTTAAAAGTTAGTTGCAATACAGAATCTGAAACTATAACCATGACTTTTTCTCACCTTGTTATACAAAAATCCATTGTGTAATTTGAATGAATTTCTTACTCATAAATAATTTGGTAACATCTTGCATTGATCATTTGGAAAATATTGCTTTAGTGAGTTTTATTCATCTTCCGATTGTTGACACATTGATACAGAATATCAGAAATTTTTATCTATGATCATTCCTTTAGCAGTATCATAGTTCTATTTTCAGTATCTATATACCTATATACATATGTTTGATACATTGTATTATTTTGATGTGTATTTTTTCTCTCAAGTGGTGCTTAAGAGATTTATTATTTTGCTTGCCAGAATAAAGAGTTTTTTTCTAATTGTCTTAGGAAATTTTTATTTATTTTTATATTATAATCAGCATTGTTTTGTTTATTCTACTTTTTGACTTAGGTTTCTTCATGATGTAAAGTAGGGTCAGTATTTATGAATGTAGCATAGGCAATTGAAAAATAATATTTTTCTTTCTGTCAAGTTTTTGATATATTTAAGAATTGGTACTATTTTTTCTTCTTTTTCAAGATGGAGTCTCGCTCTGTTACCAGGCTGGAGTGCAGTGTCGTAATCTCAGCATCTTGGGTTCAAGTGATTCTCCTGCCTAAGGCTTCTGAGTAGCTAGGATTACAGGTGTGCGCCACCACACCTCACTAATGTTTGTATTTTTAGTAGAGATTTCCTAACCTCTTGATCTGCCCACCTCAGCCTCCCAAAGTGTTGAGATTACAGGCTTGAGCCACTGCGCACAGCCAAATTGGTCTTATTTTTTCTTCTGTTACATACCCTATTATGTTGTTATTGTCATGAATCTAGAGAGTTGAATTAAAATCTTTGCCCACCATTTGGTCTCTTTTTCCAACATGCATTAATTACTTTACATCTTCAGCTATTCTGGTTGTCAGGCCTTCTGACTTGAACTAAGTATCATTGAATTACACCTCTGGCTTACCTGGGTCCCTGTCTTGCAGACAACAAATCATGGGACTTCTCTGCCTCCAAAATTACATTAGCTAATTCTCTGAATAAATCACTCTCTCTCACACACACACACTCACTCTCTCTCTCTCTCTCTCTTTCTCTCTCTCTCACCTTCTCTCTCTCTCACACACACACACACACAACACACGTACACATATACAGGCATATATTATATATATGTTATATATATATATATATATATATATATATATATATATATATATATATAATATCCTGTTGGTTATTTTACTCCGAAGAGCATTCACATAGGTATATACAGAAGGTTTCACCAAATAAGTTTATATGCTAAGGAAAACAAAAGCCAGATTGCTCATTCTTGGAGAAGGGACTTACAAACATGGAAAGGTAAAAACTCTAATGAGCTCTGTGGTGTTGGATGGGAGTGGTATTAGTGTGGACTCATGCCTCACATTGTATGTGTGTGTGTGTGAATGTGCACATCTATTCAAATAGATATATGCATGTATATGTATTCTCTAGCTTTGCACACTGAAAGGGATTTCAGCACAATTGAGCACATCTAGCTTTCACAATTTGACTTCTAAATACCATCCTCCAGTAAAAGGAACGAGGGTTCCTTTTTCACAGCTGGGACAGGAAAAGAATTAGATGTTTCAGGAATATATTGTGTTGTCACAAAACAAGACATGCTCAATGAATGATAATGACAGGTAAGGTGAACAGACAATCTCTCTTGAAGAAGATCTTTATTGGGCAAATTTTGTAGAATTTCAGCATCAAAATTAGATATTCTAGTATCATATTAAAATCCATTAAATAAAATATAAAACCTGGGCCCATTGAGATGCAAATAAATAAATCAAACAATTAAAAAATTCATGAGGGATGGGATATTTACAGAATGTTAAAGTAGCATCCCATAAAATTCTTACTATTTACAAAGAGGAAAATTGTAAATTTGCAATACAGAAGCCTGATAAACATTATTATGTGATCAAATAAACATTATCAATAAGGGAAACTTGAAATCATGTTCTACCTAATAGGATGCAACAGGAAAAACACATTACTTCCTGACAGAGATACTTAGCTTGGATCTAAATATGAAGCAACACCAGCCGAACCCACACCCAGCCTAAGGAAACTACACAGTAACTGGCTTGTAATCTTTAAAACATCAAGATTATGAACAATGTGTAAGAACTCTGGGATTTTCCAAGAATGAAAAACTTCAGAGAGATGAAAACTAAATGCCATTATTCTTAACTGAACTCCTTTGTGAAAAAGACATTACTGGGACATTTGTTGAAATGTGAATGAGGTCTGAGGTTTAGATGGCAATAATTCGTCAATTGTAATTTACTGGATTCATTAGTGGTACTGTGGTCATGTAGAAAAATATTTTTGTTTGTAGAGATTAACATTAAATATTTTCAGCCTGATGGGAAATTGGAAAAAGGACAAGTAAATTGTCCCCAGACGATGCCACAAAAATGAAAGTTCTTTATCCCATATTTGCAAACTTTTAGTATGTTATTTCAAAATAGAACAAAATAGTTTTTAAAATAAAATAAGCTATGTAAAATATGCATTATTTTAAAAATTTTGATGTTTAAATTTTTCTTGCCTTGGTCTTTTCAAAGTAGCTTGAAAATGTTTACTTTGGTATCAAGAATTTTTACATAGAATAAGAAATTAGTGTGAAAACAAATGAAATACAAAAAATGGATAATGTACCTCAAACCAACCAAGACAATTTTAACCATTGGAATAATAGAATGCCAGAAATTTGAATTAGCAAAACAGAATGAAAAGAATGACAGAGTTTATGTTAATGAAAGTCCCTTCTGCCTGGGCACAGTGGCTCCTATCTGTCTGTAATCCCAGCACTTTGGGAGGCCAAGACAGGCGAATCACGAGGTCAGGAGATCGGACCATCCTGGCTAACACAGTGAAATCCCATCTCTACTAAAAATACAACAAATTAGCTGGGCGTGGTTGCACGTGCCTGTAGTCCCAGCTACTTGGGAGGCTGAGGCAGGAAAGTCGCTTGAACCCGGGAGGAGGGGGTTTCAGTGAGCCGAGATCTCACCACTGCATTCCAGCCTAGGTGACAGAGCAAGACTTCCATCTTAAAAAGAAAAAAAAAAAAAAAAGAAAAGAAACCATTCCTACAAAATTGCAAGACATACGATACTATAACTACAATATCTTAATTAAAAAAGAAAAAGAAAGAATTGAGAGAAGGGGGCTTGGCTTGGTTTTTGCCTAGCTGTAACATTTTTTAGTTTTTAAGAAAGTAAAATTTACTCCAATAAAATTTATATTATTTTCAGAAAAATCAAAGTTTCATGAAATTGCTGCAGCAATATGCACAGAATGATAGCATAATGTTGGATCAATTCTAGTCAAAGGGTAATTTGTGGCATATGAAATGCAGTTACGTAAAGAACTTTATGTAAAATAACAATTTATATAAGAGACCTTAGAAATGTTACACGAATGTTTGGGGTTTTTTTAAAACTGAATATATGCATTAGAGCCCTTTGATATTTATATCTAAAGAACTGAAGAATATGTTAGTCAGCATGCTTTGTTTTTAAGGTTTTAAGTTTAAAGTGAGTATGTGCAAGGAAAATGGAGATTTGGTAGGAACTGTCTGGATTGGTAAAATAGCCATTTCATTTCCATCACTGCTTTACATATGAGAAGACACACAGGCCCTCGTATTAGGCTTTCCAGTAACTACATATCACAGTACTGAGAAATTTACCAAGTATTTTCTCTTTTACTTTAAGTTTTGTCATCTGTACAAGGGGACATGTAATAGTAACTACTTCAAAGGCCTTTATTCAGGGGTGGGATGTATAATAACTCAATGCTTCCCAGATAATTTTCTATTGATCCCAAATCTCCATACTAGGGAACTTTTCTATTCTAGTTATTTTCAAATATCAGTAATTTTGATAATGAAGCATTCTTTCATTGTTTACCATACCATAATCCATTGCTTCATGGATATTTTCTTGTTATAAAGATATATTTTAAAGTCTTAGACACAAGAACAGAAAACCAAACACCACATGTTCTCACTCATAAGTGGGTGTTGAACAATGAAAACACATGGACACAGGGAGGGGAACATCACACACCGGGGTCTGTTGGAGGGTGGGGGCTAGGGGAGTGATAGCAGGGGATGGGGGAATAGGGGAGGAATAGCATTAGGAGAAATACCCAATGTAGATGACGGGGTGATGGATGCAGCAAACCATCATGGCATGTGTATACCTATCTAACAAACCTGCATGTTCTGCACATGTAGCCCAGAACTTAAAGTATAATTAAAAAAATAAATAAATAAGGCACCAGAAGGAATTTCTTAACTGTCATTTTGTCATTTCAGCTTTAGTCCTTTCTAAAGACCATATTTGGACTTCCGCTCGTCTCCATAAATAGACTGCATAGACCAGTGGAGCACTAGGAAGTAATTAACAATTTCCAGCAATTCATAATTCAATGGCAGCTAGAACAAAGAATGGATCATTAACTTTGTCTTCCTAAGAAACTATAAAATTATGAATTTATATACTACATATATAGTATATATATATATATATGTGTGTGCTTGTATATATGTAGTTTTTATGTATGTCTAGAGAGAGAACTATACACATGCGTGTTTGTGTGTATGTGTGTGTGTGTAGTACATACAGAGACATCTTTTTTGGTTTGTTAGATATAAATACTGATGTGATGAACTAAAAAAGTAAGAACATTTGTTTCTGCATGTTGATTTTCCTTTGGAGAAATTTCCCTTTGCTAACTTGCTTCACCAGTGAAGTTCATGTCAAATATTTTATTTATAATTTATTTTTCTCTCAGTTTTTGTTTAGCTTCTCTTCCCCTATGATTTTACAATGGAAATCTCTAAGGTGTTTTGATGTAGAATTCACATAAAATGAACTATGACAAATAATGCTGTATCTGTGACTATCATGTAAGTGAATTTTGAGTTCAAATTAACATTGGACAGGAAAAGGCACTCTTTGGATAATAGCAAATAGCTTGGCAAAAATAATACCTTGGCTGTATGCAGGTATTTGTGGCCTTTCTCAGTCAGATGATGTCCTCGGTGCACTCAGGAAAATCAGTGAAACACATACTTGGCTTTTCTGAGCTTGTGACTGCAGCAGTACAGAAATTCTGATGAGAACTACACAGACTACACCAAAAAATGGTAGTTGTATGCACCACATGTTTTTTGGAAGCAAAGCCACCTATTCGTATATAACAATAGAATGGGGCGGATAGGTATCCCCTAGGATCTCACAGAGTTTGGGCACTGAATTCACTTGCACCGTATCCTGAGGAAAAGACTTTCTAAACAGCAAATTGCAGTCTACTGGGAAAGCCCTCCCCTAGTAAGCCCCGGGACATCTTTTCTATCTTATACTTCATGTCACTTTCAGTATCACGTGAAATACACAACACTGAATCTCTTACATGAAGTTAGATTCCAAAGTCAGCATGGGAAGTGGAAATGTATATTATCGAGATAACAAATCCAATGACGGAGGCACTTACTCTGTGAGTACCACACAGAAATGAAGACCGCTTGAGAGGAGAGCAAATCAGATTGTTCCTCTCACCATCTCCTGCTTCCCTGGAGGGATGATGTATCTGCCGTTTACACGATACTTGATAACTTAACAAGGATTACCATGTAGAGTATCTGATTTATCTTGATTGTGAGCTTTATGCAGAATTATTTCTACTTTAAAATTAAAAGCAAAACAAAACAAAACAAAACCCAAACAGATAAAAATGATACTTAGATTAACTGACTTTCCTAAAGTCCCTCCCTTAGGACTCACATCCCATATTAACTGAATTTTGGTCTAACTTTTCACTGAGATATAGTAGTATGTGATTTTAATGTTTTTGTTTTTCCTGTTAAGTATGCCCACCTGAACACATGCTGACAATGAGGCTCCTATTCCATGTTCAGATCTGTGTTTCTTCTGAATGTCAGTATCCTTCATGGACTTCAGTTCTTACCTCTTCTAGAAAGCTGATCAGTCCATTCTTCGATGTTGCTTCTTCCTATCTTAGATGGCAAATGCTTCAGGATTATAAGTCACCATGTCCTGCTGCTGTGGCTATAAGATTGAAAAAGTAATGCAGCTTACCTATTCATTCTCAGTTTGTTTGTTGTGTCAGTTTAAATCTACAGGCTAGAATCAATGATCTGAGAATAAACAACACCTCTAATTTCTTTTGGTGAAATCCCTCTATCATTTTAGGCTTCAAATACAGCATCATTTTTTTCTCATTTCTTTTCCTCTTTAATAAAATCTTGACAGCTCAAGCAACGTGTTATATAACCTTGGCAATATAATTTTTTTTTAAAAAAAGGCTATCTTCATCCTCTTTTAACTTTTATCTACATGCAATATTATCATGAACTCTTCCTACAGTGTTTTACTGTTCTTCGTTTTTTGCATTAAAACAAACTTTAGAAGTTGTTTGAATGTACACTTATATTGAAAATATTCTGATTAGTTACAATGGAATTTGCCAAAATAATGTCCAAATTGAAAAATAGATGCCTGGTAACAAATGGGGTATTTGATTATCCAAATATTGAGAATGAGAAAACTTTGTTATTGCAAATATTTCAAATATACATCATATAAGGTCATGGTAATTATAAACAACTTTCATAATGCATACATTTCTCAAGATAAACAAAGAATACTGTGTGCATGAACTTTTATCAATGAAGAAGTGTAGATCAAAGCATTGATTTATGGGTTTAAAAAGTTTGCATATTTCATGAATTCTGTTTTTTATGATATAAGTGATGGAGTGATGGATTACAAACTATTTATTGGCAATACAGATATTTATGCAATCTAAGTTGTATTTTATTATTTTCTTATTACATAAGTGTAATACACAAAGGTATGGGATTGATTTTCAAGATAACAATATTATTGATGATTTCAAAATATGTAATATGCTTAATAACACCTATACTATATAAGACCTTTGTCACAAATGTAAAGAATAAGTATATAATTTTATTTGACATTAAAAAAAGAATTCTGTTTTATCTCTTCTGAAGTTCTTGGAATTCTTGTAAATGAAATGTGCATTTTGCCAACTTTTTAAATCTCTATTTTTGATTTGTATTGATTCTTGGTTTTAGAATACGTAGGGTTGTTTGTAGGTGTCTCACTTGTTGTTGGGAGTCATTAGATTTATTTAATCTTTGCTAGGTGTGTTCAGAGATAATAAAATCTGGAGAATTTAAGTTGATACTAGTTTTAAAATCTCTATTTAGCAATAACTTCTTGCTATGATATGACTAAAGAGAAATCTGTTGGAGACACAGACTCTCCACTACAGCCAATTATTGCCTCTAAGATTTTCAGTGTGAGCTGTGTGTATGCATGCACCTGAGCCCATGTGAGTATACATGTTTATGGGAAGGAGCAAGAGAGGAAGACATACATTTTGTGAAAACAAACCTATATGTTTAGTGGGTATATATTTCAGCAAGTTCCCATTTTTAATGTAAATTGTTGAAAGGAACCTCTAATAGCAATAAAGCCTCAAATCTGTTTACTGATTCTAGGACATATTGTCAACCACGCTCTCACAGGAGAATTTTCCATCAACGTGAAAGAAGTTAAATTTATCTTATATTTCTCTTTGATGAGTATCATACGAAATGTAATTTATCAGAATTCTTGTGTTTGCAGAGCACAACATGTAGCAGAACTATTAAGAAAAAAACAAGTTTGTTTAAAATAGCTGAGATACAAAAGAAGCTGGCCAAGGTGTCCCCAGATATGCTAAAAAAACCTCCTCTAATTGTGATGCTGAAAGGAACTTTTCTAAACTATCAACAATGAAACACAAATTTTCGTTAGTAGAGCTAAAATAAGTACTAGATTACCTTTTTCTTATCTGAACAAAAAATATTACAAATAATATTTTGTCATATGAAGTCAAATGTGATCAAACTGTATGTAATTAAAAACTGTGGAATCATTCATAGTTTATCAGGCAGCCAATTAATACACACATGCTATTTTATAGATTTTGTAATTTAAAGTAATTTCCATCATTATTTATTGTGAGTTTATTCTTCCTGATCATGCTTACCAATTTTTATTAATGAGTTTGTTCAACTTTCTTAAAAAGAATCCCAAATTGCATTAACAGCAAACACCACACTTCTGATCTGCTCCTGTATATATTCTCTAAAAATTTCAATATATTACAGTGAATCTCTTTAAAAAATAAAAAAATCAAACAAGCATTAGCATCATTAAATATCATTAAACAAAAAATACACAATAGTACAAAGTTATATTGGCATGCTCAAAAAATAAAATACATTTTTTGGCAAAATGATAAAGTAACTGAAATAAATTATTTTCAAACAATAATTGATTAAATATCACAAGAGATAAGTTAAAAATTATCTCAAATTAAGGTTTTATGAAAAGAAGCAATATATGAGATACTTTGTCAGTAATAGGTAATAAATTTCAAGTAAAATTTAATTCATCAAAACATTGTTAACACATTTTAAAGCACCTCTTATCATGTAAGGCTAAAAACATAATCTGAGAAAAGATACCATAATTTTTACTGCATAATTTTTACTTAGCAAATATACCATAATTTTTATCCACCTGTATATAGTAGCATACACTATCTTTGGTAAAACCTTGTATTAAATTTAATATAATTAAATTCTCATGTATTTTTGTACTGTTTATTATAAGATAAATAACATTTCTGACTTCTCTAATGCAAATTCATTAAATTACCCTGACTCCTCAATTAAAATATAATAAATGTTAAAATTTTTATTTTCACAGTGTGTTTGCTTAGATTCTAAAAACTTTAAATTATTGTCATGTAAAAGGTTTTTATATACATACTAGTATAGAACATTTTCTAAGTTCTTTCACTCATTTTATTAGACTACAGGTCGTTGGTTGCATATTTTATGAAAAACTAAAATATGTTAAAATGAGATTATTTAGAAAAAATAATTAAAATGATTTAATTAAAGATAAGAACATGGGAACAATTTTAGTTAAAACAATCCCCTATTTATCCAGATCTTTATTACACATTGTAAAAATCCCAACTTAATGCAATCAGGAAAATGGCATTGGAAAAATGGACCTTTGAAAGTAACCTATCAAATTTCCAGATAATTCCTACCACATGAGAGAGAAAAAATGATGAGTTCTTTCTAGTAACTATGCTTTGTACATGCTTCAGCTGCATTTTGGAAAAGTGTTGTTGGAATTGGACATGCACATTTAAAAATAAAACTTGTGGAGTTCTCTTCCTTTGATAGAGTCTGAACTGTCAGTTTAGCTAACCTTTGTTTGCCTGTCACTGAGTTCCCGTGATTAAATGTGAAGATTATAATCATTAACCATGTCAGGGGTTCACTGTGGGTGGAATCTGATGTGTGGATGACATTTTGTTTATACGATGAAGTCAAAATCGGACTTCATCTTTTCTAGCTCAGCACCCAGAGGTCTCTAGGTTAGCTACCAAGGGCCAGCAGCTCTTGCGTTTCCTGACTATGTATTAAATACTGCATTCACATTGGCTGGGGAATATTTCCCTACACCCCGTAATCTCTGCTTTCCTGGGACACTACATATTTGACATCATAGGAGCACCTTAATTTCATAATTTTTATATATTTTGGAATATTAAAATATTTTAATCATTAAGCATTTTTAACAAATATGCCTTTTAATGTTCTATCTCATGTTAAGCTAATTGTTATGAATGGTAGTACTGAGAATGTTAAATACTGCAGTAATCGCTATGGGTGATAGTAGCTCACATATAGTTTTAATAGGCTAAGTAATAAAGTTATTTTTCCAAGAGTATGGTAGTTTTTAATACTTTTCTCTAACCAAGTACTATTATTAACAACTGTGAATGTGTTTATATTTGAAAGAAATTTTACTTAATAATTAAAATGCTTAGTAATTTTAATTCAAATGAAATGATTTTGAGTTTTAAAAATTAACTCAAACTTGTGGAGAGCAAAAGCAGCCTACATTTTTGGCTTAGATTTAGCAATTAAAGGAGTAATGAAGTGAAGGAATATATGTTGTAATATTTATATATTTTTACTAGATAAAACTTACATTGTTTTCTTGCTTTTTTAAAAAAATTGAAAGCAGATTATAATTTATATTTCTAAGTCCCTATAATAAATTAAAGTTTTACTATAAATACTTGAATTTGCTAGTCAGCTTCCTTCAAAAGTTGTGTCTTTTGCAGTTGATCCAGTTAAACCCCATTGAATAACTGACTACCTAACCTTATGAGACCCAAGGACATAATTTCTAAGTCTGTCATGTTTTAAAGAGAATAAGTAAAGATCCCCAATAAGCTACATTTAATTTAAAATTGTTTTCTTAAATTCCTTTAGGCTTTGGTAATTGATACAGTAAATAAAATTAGAAACATCCAAAAATTAAACACTTTTAACATTTCTTCTGATGGCTAATTCGTAAAAGGAAACACTCTTTACCATTAAACCACAATGTGTCAACCTTAAATGACATCGTAAACATGCTGAGAAATAGCAACTTTCATGTGAAAAGTAATCAATTGTTTTGATTATATGATTCCAGAGAGTTGTGGGTTTATAAATTTCAATAAAACAAATTGAGATTCTTAACACATGTACTTACTGTTACTAAAATTTGAATAAGATATATGTTTTTCATATATGGAATGATTACTTACGGGAGATAACTGGGTGTTACCTTGAACTGAAATATGCTTACTGTGTGTTCAGATAATCATCAGAGGGGAAAGTGCTTGAAAAATATAATATTTGAGATAAGGTAAATTATGTCACACACTAATTAAAACCCATAGATCAATTACAGGATAAGTCAACTGGAACACTGCGTTTGTGGGCGTATCTGCCAATGCTTCACTAGCTATCCTGCTGTTAAATCTTCTCTGACCTTCTGTATTGTATTCATGAATACTCTAAGTGATTTTTTCCAGTGGAGCTTGCAGTGGGACTGCCTTCTTCCCTCCAGTTCTTCCACAATCTGTTGGGACGGAGGTGAAAAGACAGGACTACAGCCTTCATAAAGGCTTTGCAGGTGCTCCTCAATACTGGCCTTTATGGTGAACTTGACAGAGGAGTAAGGGTCAAGAAAGAAACCATGGGACCTTTCAATGATCAAGACAGGTGCTCTTTTGTGAAATGAAATTCTGACCCTAAGACACCATCTTCTGGGGCCACAGTCATTCCAACATAACCTTGATGGACAAAGCTAACCCATCCTCCCCAATCCACCACATGAATGCACTTGGCACATCATAAGAGATGAGTAGGAAACTCAGGAATGTACAAGCAAGAGACAGGGTCAAGTGGGACATCCTCAAGAAATGCTCCTGAGTCCACTCTTTGAAATGGTCACACATGGTTTTAGAGTTAGAAATGAAATAGTAATAACACCAGCAATTACAATGACCATGACAGCAATAAACAAACATGATTTTTTTATTGCTTCCCAGACTCAAGTGATTCTCTGCCTCAGTCTCCAGAGTAGCTGAAACTGTAGGTGCGCACCATCGTGCCCAGCTAATTTTTGTATTTTTTGTAGAGACAAGGTTTTATCATGGTGCCAAGCTGGTCTTGACCTCCTGAGCTCAAAATGGTTCACCTGTCTCAGCTTCTTTAAGTACTGGAACTACAGATGTGAACCACTGCACCGGGCTCTTCATTGAGTGACTATTATATTCCAGGCATAATTCAAAGTGCCTTACAAGTATTAATGCATTTAATTCCAAAACCCATCAGATTTTATTTTTCATCTCTGTTTTATAGCCTATCAAGCTGAAACACAGAGAGGTTAAGTAAGTGTCCAGCATTACAGTTAGAAAGAATAATAATCAAGATACAAAGGCAAGCAGGTTCTCTCTGGACTGAGCCTCCATAACCATGCCAGAATGCTGTCTCTCCAATGGATCTGAACATT
Source organism: Saguinus oedipus (assembly GCA_031835075.1). NCBI lineage: Eukaryota > Metazoa > Chordata > Mammalia > Primates > Cebidae > Saguinus > Saguinus oedipus. Next base: position 10,521,055 of record CM063169.1, on the reverse strand, counting down.
TTATCAGGTATTAGAATCAAACAGCATTTGTTGATTAACAACAAACTTCTTTGACCTGAAAATTTAACACATTCAAACAATATTCGGAAATGTTCATTACAAAACTTTCTAGGAAAGAAATCAACCTGGTTATTGCCATTAATTGTTGGACCCTGGGGGTGGGTGTGAAGAGTGGAAGAGGGGATGAAAAGATAAAGCAAAACAAACAAAAAAACGAATAAAAGGACTTTGTGTCTACAATGGAAGCACATGTGTGGTAGGTTTCCATTTTTGTACAAGTTATATGAAAGGGTTGTCATAAAATTAACAGTGGCTCTTTTAGAATGGTACAAAGTCTGATGGACTCTTTCCATATATTTAGCTCTCCTGTGATTTTTGGGTTTTTTTGTAATGACAATGAGGCCATACGAAGAGCTCATGTATTAACTTGGAAATGCTAGCTTGGATGGTGATATGGTTTGGCTGTGTCCTCACTCAAATCTCATCTTGAATTGCAATTCCCACAATTCCTACATGTCATGGGAGGAGCCCAGTGGGAGGTGATCGAATTATGGGGAAGGGTCCCTCCAACACTGTTTTTATGACAGATCTCAGGAGATCTGATGGTTTTAAAATTAGGAATTTCCCTGCACAAGCTCTTTCTTTGCCTTCTGCCATTCATTTAAAATGTGACTTGCTCCTCCTTGCCTTCCACCATGATTGTGAGGCTTCCTCAGCCATGTGGAACTGTAAGTCCATTAAATCTCTTTTTCTTCCCAGTCTTGGGTATGTTTTTCTCAGCAGCATGAAAAGGATCTAATAGAGATGGCTCATCCGGAAACTAAAGATGCAGACATGGCAAAGTAGATCTGAACTGGGACTACAAAACAATGACATGGGATTTCCAGATTGGAAACACTGACAAACCCAAGCATAAAGACTCACCCCTTAACTGGTCTGTTGGGACTTTTATCCTGGGTTTTCCACAAAAGGACTATGAAGAATACAATACACTGTGAAGAATACACTCTCCTGAAGAGAGTGGCAGTTAGCAGTCCTTTACTATGAGTGCTCCCTTCATCCTATTTAGGTAAACTCCATTCTAATTCAAATTAAGTAAACATTTACCAATGCTTTAATCAAAACTTATATTCAGATAATAACCCCTGTATGGACATGTTGGTTGTTTATGGATCTTTTCTCATAGGTTGGAGCACACGGCATTGGGTCTTTATTTATTTCCAATATCACCATTTCTGTGTCTTAGGACACATCTCATTTTCTTATTTCTACAGATCCTATAACTTACAGGTGATTTGACCTCCAATATTCCCTGGTGTTCCCATTCATATCCTGAGGACAGTTTTCGCTTTGTTACCCATTTCTTAACTCACCCATTTTCCTGTCACAGAAAGCCAGATGTTAGACTGAGGTCATTTTTTTCCTTTTTCCATATCCATACTGAACAAAGAAAAACTTTTAACATCAGCAGGCTTAACAATAGCATCAACCTTAACTAGACACCCATGTTTCCAAACGTGAGATTTTATCCAGCCTTCTGCCCAGTTTTCTTCTGTGATTCTCCCCCATTTACTCAGTTTTCCTTGCTCACTCTCTCCTCTTCAGTTTCTCACTGCCCCTTTCTTTCACCGTTTATAAAGCAGAGCCATTCTTTTCCATTCTGTCTTTAACTCATGCCCCAGGGTCTGATTTTTCATTCCAAGAACTTTATTGAAGTTTTTCTAAACACCCCTCTTATTTGTCCTAAGGAGGAATGTTGATGCTTATTTGTAAGTTTGTTTGTGTTTGATCCACTCCATTACCTAAATATATTGTAAATTAAACTCAGGCAACAGATACCAAATACATTACATTCATATCACTTTCTTAACTTCAACCTCCATCATCTCTTTCTGCTCTGAAGTGGTTCCCTTGCTCTAATCCATTTCCAATACACCAACATACAATGATCTTTCTAAATTGACACAATGATCACTTTACTCACTCCTCCAAGGGCTTCCTGTCATTTAAACAACAAAGTTCAACCTCCCGTAAAGCAGACATGTCCACAGATATACAGATACAGGCTTATTTCTCAACAAAATGTGTTACATCTTACACAACAGTCATCCTACCTGTATCTTCACCAAAGTTGTTGGTTCCTTTGCTGGCATGGGCATAACCCCTGTGGCATTGGCACTTAGCTGAAGCAACTTTTCATATGGTGATCATTGACGTCATTCACCTGAAGCTTCATATCTTCTTTGAATTCAACTTCATGTCAGGTTGAATTGAACCTCTGTCTTTTGTGTCCATTAAATCCTATGTGCTTCTAAAATATAGCAATAGCATTCATTTTTACTTATTGTTTGCATGTCTCTGCTTTCTTCAGCAAATCATAGGCATTTAACTCTAATATTTAAGATGATATCCAGCATCTATTAGGTACTCAATAAATGTTAAATGAGTAAATGAAAGTTTCAAAATTCAGCTGTTGATAAATAGTAGGAAGAAAATGGAGCACACCACAGTTGAAAATTAATTTCACAGCCCTAAGAAATTATTAACTGAATATCAACAGATCTTTGCTTTGTCCTAATAGAGTTTATATAATGTCATAATGCTATATATTAAAGCGTTCTGCTTACAGCAATCACAATTTCTACTAAATCACCACTTTGAAAATTTAAGCTTTATACGCCCAGGTGTTTCATTTCATTGATACGCATGGAATAGTCATATCTGTGCTGAAATTTTAGACTATTGTTTGTAACATGATACTAGGTCTAATAATAACACAATATTTGGAATCAGGGTTACCCTGAACAATTCAGGATAGCCCATTATATTTTTTAGGACTAGTAGATTCTTTTCTAATACTGATTGGTATGTTGGGGCATAAGAGGCTCAATTCTTGGGTCTACTACATATTATGCTTGCAGAAATCAGCACCTGGGGTGTAAAAGGAGGGAATGGGAGCGGATAATGGATAAGGGGGTTTTCAGTTCACATCTTCATATTTTTCTAATTCTTAGATTAACCACAGCCTAGCCTGAGCCATTTAATCCTGTGCCTCTGCCTGAGATAACCAGTCCTGGCTTTCCCTAAAAGACCTTCAGCACATGCTCCGTATTTGTAATATTAACTCCTCTCCTCTTCCTTCAACTCTTTCTGACTCCTGGGTGTACTATTGTGGGTCCCACTTAGCGTCCATTAGAGTGTTTTAGTTGAGTGCTTTTCAAACTGCAATGTGGATAAGAATCACCTGGAGATCTCATTACAATGTAGATTATGATTTCACGGTTCTGGGTTTGAGTATGAGATCTTTCATTTCTAACAAGCTCCCAAATGAAGACATTCCTGGTCTACAGACCACACTTTGTGCAACAAAAATTTAGATGACAAACCATGAAATATTATGTCAGTTTGTTTGGATTTTGGACTCTGGTTTCACTATTTACCAGAAAAGGAACCTTGGATAACCTACATAAATGCTCTCAGCTTTAAGGAACTTTTCCTATAAAACAGGCTATTAATACTTCATAGGGTTCACAGAAGGCCAAGGGAATAATATAATTAAACATATAATGTCTTTCAAACCAAGATGCTCAATCATATAAATGTCCTTCTTTGCCTTCCTTTTCCCCTCGAACTTTTAGCCTCATTCATTCATGTATTGCAAAAGTTTGTCACTCACTTTTTGCCACCTGCTTCTTTCTGGCTTTTCATTTCATCTTTGGCACTGTGGTCTAGCCATCAATTAACCAATCATTTATTAATGATCTTTCTCACCCACACCATTGTTCATAAGCAGGCTCTTTTAAGAACACAAGGATCAACCATAATGGAAGTTTAATAATTCTTATACTCATTTGCTGAAACACAGTTTACCTCCCTTGATCTATAGTTACCATTCCTTCAATAGTTTTTTTTAATTCATGGAATTCAATAAAATTCAATGATCTTTTCTACTGGACTGTCTAGTTTTAACATGGTAAGTACTTGGTAAAGTTCAATAGCTTTCCCCTTATAAATTTTTCTTCCAAGCAAACTAACTGATTTTAAAATAGGAGATGTTAACACCATAAATATATTTTTCAGAATTAGGTTTTCACATTGCTTTGGGAATATTTGAATACTTTCTTCATCACCCCTTGGATTTTGTTTGAGGCCCTATTTAAGGAATCACAGAAAGGCCTTGCTTTGTGGTTGAATGACATCATGAGGTATTTACTGTCACAAGTATAGTATCAGTTATAAGTAAATTGATATCCAGGTAAAAAGTACTGCTTTTTTCAAAATCTGTCACCATTATGTTTTGTTATGAAGAGAATAATGAAAAGAAATGATATCTTTGAAATATAACCTTTAACACATAACTTAATGTCCTTGAGTTTAAATTTACTACCTTTGAAAAATGGTGGCAGTATATACAATATTACCTCTAATATAATATAAAATCTTACCACTCAAGTTTCTTAAGACATCAGAATTGTATATTGATTTGAGTAAAGATGTTCTATTTGTAGGTTTTCCTCTCTCCTTCTTTTCTATTTTGCTAAAATGTTTAATTACATAAACGGTTTTTCTGAATTCAGTTTGGCAGAAGGTTTTGATTTTAATAAGTATTTTATTGTTATTCATAATAATCAATTTTAGCTAATTACTTTTTAAGTTTAAACAATTGTTCATGTGTCAATTAAAGAACCATAGAGCACAGAATAGAAGTAATCATCATTGTGTCATTTGGTGTATAAACAATTAGATGAATTTGATCTCTAAATTAAACAAGTAGGAAAGTATTATATCAAATAAACTGCAAATGAAAATTACATGACAGATATGATTTACGCATAAAGGATTTGGGAGATGACATATTTTTAAAATTGTCTATCATTGATGTTATATTAAATAAGGAGATGTTATTTTTGGTATTTTTAATCTATTATACATTTTTTCTTACTTTTCTTTTGACATTCAATTTTGAAGCTACTTCTTTCCACTCAAAAACTTAGAGTTGTGAGTTACTATTTAGTACAATGCCTTATGAACTTGACATCTTGTTATACTTTCTGAATGTCTATGATTCTGTGGAAAAAGAAGCATGAGAAGCATTAGGTTATTTCAGACATTGCTAGTCTGGCATAATATGGGAAACGTTTTTTTTTTTTGTGCTGCACTTTTATCCTGGTATAAAAATATGGTATAATTAAGTTTTAGATTCAAGAGCTGTTTTGCTCCTGTCCAAAATTTTCTTCCAATGATATCACTAACATACTGTATTTTAAAAGCATGTATGACCTACTACTTTTCTATGAACAATAGCCTTACAATCTGTTTGCCTTGTGTAAAACACACATATATGTGCACACCTATGCACTGTAAGCTGTGAATCCTTTGTGTGCAGCAGACATGTGTCCACCACGGAGAGGTCCAACTGCCAAGTTTTACATCTCAAACCCCAGAGTACAAAGCCAGCTATTCTTCAATGATGAAATAGTTCACTAAAAATTAAAAGTGAAATACCCAATTACAAATAAATATAAAATGTTTTGCTCTCTTTAAATGTTGACCTTTTAATTTTTATCTCTTGGATGTACTAACATACCCGTATGAGTTGGCTTTCAAAGTATTTATTATCTAAAACATGGTTTCCAAAACTTTTATGATAATAAAGCTCTATAAAATGTTTTAGGTTTTTAAATGAAACATTCAATACCCCTGAAAATGTGCCAACACTTGAATGAAATTAACCGAGGTTTGCATTTTGGTTCTAAATTTTAGTTGCAAGCAAATTGCTTAACATTATTAATCACTAGTCTTTTCCTAAGGAAAGGGGAACTGATAGGCTTTATCGTTTTCAGCTGATGTAGACATTAAATGAATTAATACATGTAAATTGTTTAACATGGTTTCTTCCATGGAGACATCGATTAGTACAATAAGAAGTTATTGTTATTCATCTAGCTTATTTTCATTACGTTTGAAACAACAATATCTGAAAGACTTGCCCATATCTTTTTAGGATTTAGTCATTCCAATATTTTCTCTGTATTTCTTGCTGTTAAATGAAATACAGTGTTCACTTCTGACTCTAACATTCAACTGAACTAGCTCCTGTCAAAAGATTAATCAAAAAAATATATATTTGTTATACTTTTTCTTTCTCTGTCATGATTCTAGCAAACAAATAGAAACAGGGCTGGGTACTTGCGTGAGTGGATAAATATCACTCTTCAAGTACTGAGATTAATTATGATATATGAGTAGATTTGCTGTCCATCATTCACATTTAATGATAATTGTATGAAGAAATATATCCAACCTAAAACCTAATGCTTTTTGGTATTAAGTTATCACAATCTCCAATCTCATATATGTACTGGCCTATTTACTCTTTAATCAAGGGAAAATCAACCCAATTTACAATAATATAACAGCTTAGATATTTTAACAGTAACATTTATGCTCAGTGATCACATAAGAGAATTCTAATTAAAATACATTTGCAACTAACATTCCTTAATCTAGGTATGCAGGTTAAAAGCCATATGGTTTCATTACAATGTATACAATAACCAACGCAGAATGGATTAATGACTTTAATGGAATACTTGAAGCTCTAAAACTGCTAGAAGAAAACTAAGGGATAAGCTCCATGACATCATGACATTGGACTGGGTAACAGCTTTTTGGCTAGGAATTTAAAAGCACAGACAACACAAAGAAAAAGAGACAAATAGCATTAGATCAAACTACGAAGCTTTGATAGAGCAAAGGAAACAATCAACAGAGTGAGGAGACAATCTAATGAACAGGAGAAACTAGTTTCAATCTATACACCTGACAAGGTGTTAATAACAAAAATAGATAAAGAGATCAAACAACTCTTTTCATATATTTGTTTGCAACATATAAAGCGAGAAATCGCAAGAAAACCAATAATCCAAGTGAAAAAATGTGCAAAGGATCTGCATAGAGACCTTTCCATAGAACACATGCAAATGGCCAACAGGTATATGAAAAAATGTTCAACATCACTAATCATCGGAGAACCGCTAATGAAAACCACCATAAGATATCTCCTTATATCTGATAGCCTGGCAATTATAGAAAGGCAAACTATAAATATTGGAGACAATGTGGACAAAAGAGAACCCTTGGGCACTATTGGTAGGAATGTGAATTAGTATAGTCATAATCTTAAGAATAAACTAATGTAAAAATACCTGTCAATAGAGCTGTCAAAATACCAATGCTTCCAAAGCTCCATCCCTCTGAAAGGGCTGCAGATGAATGTTGCTGGAGAAACATTTCATATTCCTGCGGATGGACTCATTTCAGATTTATGGCCACTGATCTCAAATAGTCTCTCAACACTATTCAACAATGCATCTCCGTTTCTCTAGTATATTACCTTTTCTGCTCTCTGGGATGGCTCCCTCATACTCTCTCCTCAACTCTCCAACAGCTCCTCCCAACTGGACTCTCAGCACAAGAATAAAATAATTGAGCTCAGTCAAGAACTACTTCCTCTTCCAGTCACCACTTTAAAAAACGTAAACCCATATTCTCAGCTGCCCCACCTGTGCAGATGAAAGGACAGACACTGTTCAAAGGCCAACCTCAGTAGCTATGTCTTTGGTAGAATTCCCGCCTGCCTTTTATACCCTGATGTTCTTCCTTCAAAGCTGAACATCTCCAAAAATGTCCTGTCACACCAGTCTTATTGTCTCATCTTGAACTTTCTCTTCAACCTGTGCTGGTCAGGGTTTCTCTGCCCCTGATGCACAGAGACTGAACCTATAGAACTTTCCAAAGCTGAAGGTCAATTTTCTGTCCTCATGTTACATTAGGTTTCAGCAGCACTTGGAACTTTGTTTTTCATAAAATCTTTTTTTTTTTTAATTGCGTTTTAGGTTTTGGGGTACATGTGCAGAACATGCAAGATAGTTGCATAGGTACACACATGGCAGTGTGTTTTGCTGCCTTCCGCCCCTTCACCCACATTTGGCGTTTCTCCCCATGCTATCCCTCCCGCTGTCCCTCCCCATTCCCCCCAATAGACCCCAGTGTGTAGTACTCCCTTCCCTGTGTCCATGTGTTCTTATTGTTCATCACCCACCTATGAGTGAGAATATGCGGTATTTCATTTTCTGTTCTGTGTCAGTTTGCTGAGAATGATGTTCTCCAGATTCATCCATGTCCCTACAAAAGGACACAAACTCATCGTTTTCTCTAAGCTCTCTTGACACCTGGCTCAGAGTCGGTAATATAATCACATTTTCTGTGTCAGTATTTTTTCCTACTGTATCAGTTCACTGAATAGAGCAGTATCCAAGGCTCTTCTCTCACCCTGTTCTCTATCTGTGCACTCCCTCCCAAGCTTCCCTTATTTGCCTCATAACCTTAAATAGCATCCACACACTGACTCTCAAATGTACAGCAATAGCAAAGCCTTATTTCATTACCAATAGATTCTTATATCCAATCTCCTACTTCCCATCTTCATTAGGACAGGAGCTAGGTTTAGACGAAACAGAGATAATAGTTTTTCCTTTCGTTAATTTCCTTCCAATTCCCTTAAGCATTTTGCCTTCCAATAAACATCATGACCATTCATACCATGATTTCAGAAAAAGCCTTAGGAGAAATACTGTATTTATCTCTGACTCGAACTCATATTCACAGCCTCTCCTAGTCCCGCACCTTTACCTTCAAAATGCCCTGCATGAAAGGATGCTTTCTCAGAGGATGTTTTCTGACTTGCTAGCTGCAGTGCAGGCAGGTAAGCCTGGAGAGGCAGGCAGAAGACTGGTCAGGGCCTTGAAACATGGGCTGTATCTTGAGGCAGTAGGAATCCATGGGTGGGTTTTATGTATTTAGAAATGGGGTCTCAAAACAAAGCGTCTCAGTGTGGTCTCTGCTGCCATTCTCTCCATCTGGACCACTGTCATGCCATAGTCTCCTGTTACCTCCTCCAGGGTTAACCTCTTCTTGTCCATATTCTACCGAACAACTGAGAGTCATTTTTCTGAAATGTAAATCAGCACTCACTGATCTAGTATCCTCCCATTGTTCTTAAAATAAAGTCCCAGCTCCTTATCATGACCTGAGAGATCCTGAATGGCTCGATGCCTGTTACTAATCTGAGATCCCCCCAGCCATTTTCCCCTTTTCACCATGTTCACATCCAGCTGGATTTAATGGATCTTAGAGAAACACAATGTCTTTCCTACTACGGAATTCTGCACATGCTATTCTTTTCCCTTGGAGGCCTCTTCCCATAAAATCATGTATTACTCTCTCATCATTCGGGTTTCAAGTCAAGGCCCAGCTCCTCAGAGCTGTCTTGCCCTCTGTCATCCCTAAATGTCCTCTACAGACATGCCTCTCAGTACTCTGAACCATGTTGCTACTATCACCTTATTCCTAGCACTTGCAGCAGGATAATCTTAATTTTTTCTGTGTTTATTTGTATGTTATATAGCTTTCTAAATAGAATGAAGCAACATAGATATAGACTGCCCATCTCTTCTAGCACTGTATACTCAATTCTCAGAAGAAATTTTCAGTATAGGATATTCTCAGAAAGTATTTGTCAACAGAGAAACTAACCACATCAATTTACTGACATTTACATGTATATAATAATAATAATAATCTTACCAAATACACATATACCAAATAACATACCAGCTATAAAAATAATTTGAAAAAACAAGTTTATATTTAATTCCTAGAAATAATTAAATGTTTCTCAATTAATCTGTAATGTCATTTTTACACTGATTTATTACAGTAGCTTCATAGATCTAGGAATAGCTTCAGTAATCTTTTCATACACACACATGTGATTCTTATAAGTATTCTGTTATAAATTTTTTCAAGGGTCTTCTAAGAAAAAATATTCTCATTCCTAAAAATGAAATAAAAGCCTGGTTTGGATCCTAATAGAATTCTATTTGAGTGAGAATGACTTTGGAAAAAACTTAATATTTTTGCATCAGTAAGATGACATAAAATGATGGTAAATTTATGTTTTTTATATCAATAAGCTAATATTTCCAAAAATTAGTTACATTATCAACACTTATTCTGCCTCATTTGAGTTTTCTATTTCAAACCAAATTAACTTCAATTTCTGTCATTCTGACAATGGAAATCATATAGCATTGTTACAAAAACGTATCACAAAATATAGTGCAAACACTTGCCAATGAAAAAGATTGATACCCTAAGTGAAATGTATATACAAAAAGTTTAATTGTGAGGGAAAATTAAAAAACACTTTTGAATCATCTCTATACTAGTCTGGAAAGAAATACTGTCTTACTGCAACTTTAATCAATTGTAATGATTTTTTCTATGTTTCATAATCTTGATTTCATCATCCATCATGTGTGCAAGTACATGTTAAAATAATGTAATATTAAGTGTTCCAGTTGATTTATGATTAACTCCCCTTAACTACATTATGGTGATATATTTTTCTCATAACAGTGTAGAATAAATTTTAATTGAGAAGTTGTTAAATGTGCAACTTTGAGTCTGCAATTACAGAATGTGAATATGTGCAAGCAAAAACATCTACAACTGTTGTTAGATCTATCTTGTATGGTGTAATTGTGTGAGATTTGGTAGGCACGGCAGGAGGGTAGTTATTTTGAGGGAATTGTAACACCATGTAAAATTCTGGAAGTTAAGAATTACTGTAAAAATGTCCCCAAATATTATTTAGTGCATAATATATGTACTTTATATTTAACATTTAAAGGAAAGTGAGCCCAAAAATATTTTAGATCTGGTGATTTTGCATTTGGTAAGATTATGAATACTGTTGCCTAACTTAAGCTAATTCAAAGACAGTACTTTTCCATATTTTTGACACACAAGTGTTTATTAACAAGACTTTATATACTAACTAGGACTTTAATCTACTAATTAGGACTTTAATCTCACATATTTTAGTTGGAATATGTTGTGAGAAGATAATCATTATTATTAACAAATTGAGTGAAAGTCATTAGGTAAGTTATTTCAGGCCTTAATTTCAAGTAAAGTTGTATATAATCTCAGAGTTAAACAAATACAGCCTTCACAATTGCAGCTGTATTTCATAATCTTCTGCTGTCGCTTGCTGACTTTGCAGTTGAGATGTTATGTGTGAGAGACATGCGTATGCACGCTCATGTGTAGAGTAATCTTTAAATGGATCAAGCAAGAAACAAGTTCTGAATGCAAATGCCAGGTTCCAGAAGAACCCCTTTTGCTCTCAGGATGGAGGAATTAGATGGGACTTACTGAAGCAGTTATCACAAACCCAGCAGGGGCACTGATCCCTGGCAATGTCTGAACTTCAACACTGAAAACATGTTATCTGAGCCCTGCCCTATAGGGAGCCCCCACGGATCTCCCAAACCCCCAGTTTTTCTATTATAAATGTAACAACCCAAATAATGGAATCATAACAACTTGTTTCTTCGCAACCTGTAGCACTACATAAAGATGATAGGTAGTCGTGAGTGCTCGCATCACCTCTATATGTGTTAAGCAGAACACCAGTTTTTTTCTTATTGTGTCAGATGTGATGCGTAAGAAGCAAACCCCAATGCACACACACTCACATGTCATCTGTGACATATATGTGACAAAAGGTCATTCTGGCTTTTGAGATTTTTCTATCCCATGTACATTTCACAGCAACCACCAGATGAGTTCATACCAAGGGTATCAATCATAAGAATCTCTTAATATTAACAGAGAACTGCAGCTTTGTTTAATCATTTATCAAATTTTATGAATCTGGAACAATCCCAAGTCCTCCCAGGAACAGTCTGAACTTTAAAAGCTATAGTAGGTATCAAGGAAAAATAGTGATTTTATGAACAATTGCTTTCATTTGCCATGTTTGGTTTCACATGATGACATCACTTAAAAATCTGAAAAATGCCTAAGATCAAAGGCTTCTATCACCTGCTCTAGGGAGAGGCAGTATGAACTCAGGTCGGAGTATCTGCCCAGTGGTACAACCACAGGCTTGTGTGTGGAGGACCACACATACAGCCATGATCTGAACACAGCATTTTGAGCATTTTGAGTGACAGTGGCCTAGCACACTCTGTGCCTTTATCATTTATTTCTAAGACTTGGTTACTTATACCAAACTCACTCTTTTCTGTAATCCAAACTACAGTCTGTTGAATTGAGGTGGGAAAGGATGCTATATGCAACTAACTGGTGACTTAAAATCCATTATTTCTGTTGTTCCAACTGGTGTTTCTTACTTTATTCCTCCTTAAGGTGAATAATAATTTCAGGTAAATAAGGCTACTGCAGTGGTATTAAATTTAGGATTTCCAGGTAAAGATGAACTTTTAAAGCCCTCTAGAGTTAGAAGCAGAAAGTAGAGTTTATTTACATAAATGGCAATATGAATATATTTAAAGGTAGGCAACTTTTTAGGTGTTATTAGCTAAGAAACTATAAATAAACTATTAAGAGATGTCCTGGACATATCTTGGTGAATAAATATATATTTTTGTATCTATACATATATATATGAAAAGTATCCAAAAATATATATTAGCATAAGAAATAGAATCTTATACAATAATCACCACTCTTCAAGATGATTTATAATTTTGTATAGCTTACAAACAAGGTAAGATTGCTGTGCTAGATATTAGAGAATAGTCTTAGTTATATTTATAGAAGTTTTATTAAAAAACTAGGACATTTTATGCACTTTTTGTTCTTTATCAGTCATTTGTTTTGCTATTTCTCTCAAAATATTCTTTTAAAACACTGTTCCATACATAGTAAACTCTCATGTTTATTAGATGATTTGCCAGTATAATGCCTGCTTGGGAAAATCAGCTTTTTTAAAGCAGGTTTTAAGATACAGGGGAGAAAAAAAATGAGTAGTAATATGTTTAGAAATAAAATACTTTGTATTAATAATGATTTCACTGTAGCCAAAGCTTTCTCCTCTAAATTAAAAGTAAACAAAGTTACTTGTGTAGTTAGGAAGGCTGGCGAAGGCAGCGCCACCTCCTGAAACAATAGAGTCATCAGGCACGTAGCTGTCCCCGTCTAATTTGATGTGTCAGGCCCTAATCAGCTCTGTTTCACAGTGCTTTGCTCCATAAAAGCAGATTTGTTTAACCACAACCTCTATTTCAGCATGATTGGAGAAGGAAGAATAACGGAGGAGACCAGGCATATCTCACGTGTTGTGTTGTGGGTATAAAGTGAATCCATCATTTTCTGGAGAGGCAGAGGAAAAGTGACAGGCTCATTCATGCCTTCGAGACATTTTTGGGTCTATTGAAAATTTTAATCTGTGCACTCTGGTTGAACCTCCGCACTCCTTAATTTAGTACACACAGCCATGCGCTGGGTCTGTCTGCCTCAGATAGGGCCGGCTGGCTTCTGTAGGACAGCAACCCCCGCGAGGAGTTTTCTTCTCTAAATTCATCCTGCCTTGAACTTTACACACACATATAAGCTCCATTTACAGGAGGATTTCAGAGTTAATTAAACGCTGAATTTGTTTCTTTAGAAATCGCATATGCCTTGAGGTTAAGGAATAGCATTTCAGCAACCACGTTAATTTAGGATTAAGTGTACTGTACATTTTTTGAAGAAATTTTATTTTTGTAAGTATACATTTAGAGAGATGGGGAAATTTTCCCCCTCTGTTACCATAAAAGGATTTAAAAATAGGTTTAAAAAGGAGACCATATACCAGGAGATGCTGCAAATCAGCAAATTCAAAATCATCCTTTATGTAAAAGGCACTGGAAACAGACAAATAAAGTCGAATGCTGGAAAAATGGCTGCTTTGCTGATAAGGCCATTGAATGACTTCCACCAGAGGCTCCCAGGCTTAAGTCCTCTTCACTCTGGATTTGCTCTGTGCGCACCACGGTAATAATCCCAGAAGCATAATATTTACAAATATTTGGCTCAAAGATGACAGGTCAGATTTTTATTATCGCACTAGCAAGTCAATGCTGACATATATTCATTTTAGTTCCACTAAAGATACTACATATAACAGCAGACATCAAGTTCTTAATTTTCCTAAAGGTGGGTTCTGGCAGAAGATAAAGCCTGAGCAAATGCAGAGCAGAATAAGCCAGAAACCTAGTATTGTCCTTGGTGGATTTACTTTGAAATACTGTGCTATAAACACTTTGCAAGTAATTCAGTACCTTGAGTTCAGTTTCACTGATATCTGCACATCACCTGCAATGATGTTGTATTTTGGCAAAATGATCAGTCTCTAGGATCCTAGATTTACAAAATGCCAGAGCATATTCTTTGAATTCAAATGTAGAAAAACACAGAAAATGGAAAAAAAAAAAAGGCATTTAAAGATCTTGGACAACCTCGACCTTTTTGTTTATATGTTTAGTTTAAGTTATTAATGAGAGGTATGTGCTCACTTCAAGGTGGAATGTTTCCTTCCTTTCCTGTTCTTTTTCTCTGTCTGTAAAGTTTGAAATAAATCAGTAAAGTTTGAAATAAAAGTAATTGTTACAGTTTCTGAGGCAGAGAGACAATTAGGTAGCATTTGGCATTTTCTGTAGGTCAGATGAGCGTATGGATTCTTGGAGGTAAAAAGTTCAATTTATGAAGAAGAACAGAGACAACTAACAGCTAGAATGACTACAGTAAAATAAAACAGCCCTAAAGCCCAGCCGAGTAAGCCCCCATCCATAAATCTTATTAATCACGGCTACTTCAAAATACAATGAGCAAGGGAGAAAATTATGCCCTATTTCAGACTTTCCCAGTTTCTTTATCACTTAGAAGAAAGAGAAAAAAAGAAATTATTAGGATCATATAAGATAGATAATCAAATCAAGGAACAATGCAGCTATTGTCCTATGTGGGATATAAACTATGCATAATATTTTGAAGAAGCATAAATAACCTATATTAATATGTCAAAATTGTCCATTTATATATGTGCAGAATTTCTATTAGTTGTGTGAAATAATCTTATTTTTAGGGAGATGTAGCTGTATGTCATTTATAGATGTGATTTATATTGCTTGAACTATTAAGGTAAAAATAGTGGTTGTTTTAAAAATATCCCCTGTCTGAATGCATTGTCCAGAGTTTTCATTCTGGGACACTTGCTGTTTCAGTTGTGATTCATTCCGGGAAGAATTACTTTCCGGATTTCTATAAACAGATATTGGGAAAGAAAATTAAATAAAGCAAACTAAGATGATCTCATTGTGAGCGAGTCAAAGCCTCGTAAAGCATTGTAATTTGGGTATTTTATCTTATTGTCTGAGAGGAAGCTGCTATTAAACCACTGGCCTTAAGCAAAGCAACACATATGTAACAATGCAAATGAAGAGAACAGAACTGGCCTATTGCTTAATAAAAGTTAATTATTTTAATGAATATTGTTTGGCAACTACAAAACAACATAATTTTATAATACTTCAAATTTATAGATGTAATGAAATGTTTTTAATGACTTAAAATTTTATTTTTATATGTTTTTAGTTATAAAGCAACATAAAAGCTTTGTAATACTTCAAAACTATGTGCATCATAACGAAGGAAAAAATAATCTTACTTCACAAGGCTTACAGACCCTAAGATTCTGGGATGATAGGATCTTTACCGACCTGATTGCTCTCATTCAGTGATGACAGACACGGACTTTGTTAAGTAGATATGGATAAATATGAAAGTGAGGTTTTCCTGTTTATTTGCATGGATCATTTTTATGTTTTCAAAAAATAGATATCTCAAATATTTATCACGTCAGCAAGTATTTTTTGGAAAAAGGAATTTCATTAGCCTTATGATTCCTCACTTTATACAGGTAGCACAATTTAGTCATTCAGACTTGGTTGAATATTTAGGGTATTTCCTTTATTCCCATATTGAAAGTGACCTTTTGTTGTTTATTTTTCTTCAAACAACAAAAACAAAAAGCAGACCCATGATAATTTTCTTAAACTGTTCATTTTATGGTATCTAATACAAATTTTCTTACGTTTCCAAAATTATAAGAGAAACGAATTTTCACAGTTTTAAATTGCATTTGCCAACACTTGAAAGACTATTATAAATAAATTCACATATTGAATTTTTATTTTATATAATTATCTACTTATATTGTTTTTTTAGTGATATTAAGATTTTTTTAATAATCACTCAGATATTACTATTGCTTTGCTTTTTAAATTTTTCGGGAGCTTAGAAGGTTTGCTTGCCTGTTTCTGCCTATGCATATTTAAAATGAATGGAATTAAATGTATTTGTTTAAAAAAATGATTTGTGTTCTTGTACAAGTGTTTACAAACTTCCCTTAAAATCATGGAAATAGCCAACTCATTTATTTAAATTCTTTTGATTTGTTTTGCTTTGTTTTTAACATTAGCTCATATGAACTAGGTATAATACAATTGGACATATGGTAAGAGAGAAGAAATTTTATTTTATTAGTAAAAGGTTACTCCAGTACTACTTAGGAAATAATGTATCTTTTTTTATATTTTTCATAGTTCCATTTTTTAGCATCCATTAAAATCTATACATTAATATCTACATTTGGACTTTTTGTTTTACTAAAGTGTTTTTCTTTCTATTTGGGAGCACAACATTGAAATCATTTCAGCTCTTTAGAATGTACATTAATGTTAATAGAGCAAGTCCTCTCATTATTACTATTTCTAAAACTCTTGAAAAATTTTCTTTCATTAATATCTTTAAAACCATTTTGTCATACTCTTGCTAATCAGGAAAAATAACTAATAGATACTAGGCTTAATGCTTTGGTGATGAAATAATTTGTACAACAAACCCCTCTGACACAGGTTTACATATGCGACAAGACTGCACGTCCTGCACATGTACCCCCAAAGTTAAAAATTAAAAGAAATCCCCCAAATAATATTGTATTATATACATTTATGTTTCACTTAGGAATACATTTCAGTTTTTAAATATTTTATGTTTTTTAATACAATGCAATTTTATAAAACCTCTCCATACATATCGTTAGTTTTTAAATAATATGTATATTTATGGTAGGTGTGAGTGAAAGCTTTGTATTTGTATGCTTCATAGTTATTATTGCTAGTTTTTAAAAATCTTGAATCTATTTCAATTAGTGTTAATATATACTAATTTTATTTCCTTGGCTTATTTATATAGTAAATAACGTTTGAAAGATAATTTGTAATAAAATGTTGAAATGTTTCCATGGTCTATTATATCAGCTAAAAAAATAACTACAATAAAAACAGTGACCCATGTGTCCCAAGCACTCTTCTAAGTGCTAGAAAGACAGCTCTAAAATACCACCTCTGCAATTATAAAGTTGATAATCTTACTTTATACCACATTATTTCTATTTTGATAGTACCGATTTATTTTTTATTATTTAATATATTGTTATATATTACTTTCAAAAGATGAGCTTTAATATTTATAATTTCTGGATTTTTTTCTGTTACTAATATTGTTTCATTAACATATGCATTTTTTTCTTTCTTACTTTCACATTATTGGGGCTTCTTTTAGTCTAACTAATTGGCTTGAGTGCCTGGTTTATTTTAAATCTGTTAAATTGCTTTGATCATAATTAGATAAAGGTTTATTGAGGTGGTGTCCAGAGGGTGTTAAATTTTATGCTTTGTATCTTTTTTCATAGTCAGACCCTACCTATGAAAATAGATATATATGGACATAGATGATGATATAGAATAGATAAATCAGAACTCTGAGAGACGAGAAACTTCATCATCAACGAAAGAATAAACTAGGGAAGAAAGTAGCCTTATTTTGTTTTGAGGTCTTTCTTTGAACATTACAAATAATTTCTCTCCTTCCACTGCCTTTTTTTATTAATTTTGGGGCCCCTTAGTTCCAGGTCAAGTTGTTAAAAGGAGCAGGTTATGAGACGTTGAAAGAGCCCACATGCCTGTCCTCCTGAGGTGCCCACACTATCATCGAGCAGGAGCAGGCGTCTGTTGCACTGAAAACCTGCTTCTACTCTTTGGTTTCAGAATCCTGGTAGAGGAGAGCGTTACTTTAAGAAGCAGACATGTGAGCCTCCAGATGCAGCCAAGCATGAAATCAGGCTGGGTGGATAACCTTGAACGACGACAAAAGAATAATCTTCCAAGCTGTGCTAGGAATTTGCACTAGTGAATTATTCCAAGTTCGAAGATAGCAAGTATGTTTGCCTAAAAGTTATGGGGAAAAAAAAACACACAAAAACTAAAGAAATCCAGATCTTTCCAGTTGTAGACAAATGCTCTATTTCTGGATGACAGGGTTGATTTATTTAAACACATTTCAGTGAGTTGAAGGTTGGAGTTGAGAGTGTATCGTGACACACTGCTGTCTTACCAGAATTAGGGGGAGGAAATTGCTGACCCCAGGAGCAAAAGCACCTTTTTTCACACAGGTGGTCGGCCTTTGGCATCTTTGTGATGTGCACATTGCCTGCAGCTCCTTCACCCTCCTCTGACTGAGGAGACCCTGCTGCCTTGAGTGAGGGCCTATGTTAATAGGGGTGTAAGGTTTTTATTCAGCGGTGGAGGCAACCCCACTAGTGAAGCTAAAACTGAAATCTGATAAGAGGGAGGTGTTGCGTTGGTCTCACCATTACTATGACTGTGTGTTCATATCACATGTTAAATTTTATGTATTTCCTTTTGCAGTTATCAGATATACTTTAAGTCAGTGCTTTCCTCTGATGAATTAAGAGTTTATTGCAATTTTCAAATTATTTTACAAAAATTGGAAATCTTTAAAGAGAAACTCATCTTACTACCAGATGAGTTTGATGGGGTGGGGAGAGTGTTTCTTTAGATGTGAAGTTAGAATGTATTCTTGAATGTTTACATTCTCATCTATAATATAATATAAACCAATAGTCTATCGGAGAAAATGTGAATTCATTTAAGTGTTTTTATTTTGATATTACCATCAATTTTTTCATAATTTATAAGAATGTGTGTGTATGTATCTCTTGGTGTAAGTGTGTGTGTGTGTGGGGGGGTGTATTAATAATGATACTTCTCAATTATTTTAGATGTTTGTACATTAATTTGACCTAGCAAATTTTGAAAACCATATTCATAGTTTTTATTTAAATCTAGACACTGAAAGTCTTCTTTGTTAATTTGCTTATGTCTCAATTTTCCACACTCCTTGATTATATCTAAAAACCAGCAACTTCTAGAGGTAAATTGCTTTATAGAAAACACTCACTAAACATCTATACTCTATTTTACGTACATGTGTCTGTGAAAAATGAAATCAAAATTAATTTCTCTGTCAAGGAAAATATAAAATTTATAATCGCAAATCACTCATTCCTCTCTAATTAATCTTTTACATCACTATTATTAATGATGTTTTAGAAGGTTTACACACATTTGTAATGTTAGTATCTTTTGCTATTAACAAGTGAATGGAACATTTTCCACAATCAAGAGCTGGGTATTTTTTACATTCATTAAATATATGATTGAAATTTATTTAATAAGCATTCCTGAATGACTAAAATAATTTAAATACTGCTACTTTTTGAAAGGTAGAAGGCGTGCTGCAGAGGGCACTGGGTCATGAGTCTAGAGTATTGGACACACATACAAGTTATTCCACTAATTGGTTATGTTACCTTGCAAAATTCCTGATAGTGCTAAGCCAGATAAGGGTCAGTTTCCATATGCATAGGCTTGTGTGTTTAGAAGTATCTACTTAAAATTCATTTCAAAAATTGTATTGCTGTAATAAATGACAGTTGTTATTGCTAATTCTTCTATTATTATTAATATTCTCAGCACATTAATGTTAAAACAGTTGAGACGTATACCTAGCAGGAAAAATGTAAGTAACTATGTTGGATCAGAAAAGGATACCTTCCCACAAACATTTTTTTTTAAACCTGGTATGGTCTGGTGCTAAGGGTGAGACAAGAGATTTCAATAAAGAGTTTCTTTCACTCTTTTCTTGAGGATTCTATAAACATGCTGCAGAGAGAAGATGTATTTACCCTAGATTCTAAAATGCACCAAAACAAGATATCTGAAGAGCAGTCAAAATTGATGCATATGCGAAGAAGAAAAGCAAAGCCAAGTGATAGTTTTTTAATTAGAGTTTAAAGAGATCATTTGGAAGAGATTAATGGTTTATTGTCACTGTGTCTCATTTGGCTCTGTTTTTTGACCAAATTTTTACTTTTAGAAAATAAAATGATATTTCCAAATAAATTTCATCTGAAGAATGTTAACAAAGGACAAAGTCAATAATGAAGACAGCCAAGGCAATTCATAAAGGCAGACTCACCTTGTACCCTCTGTCTGGTGCTAGATGCAGAAAATGGCATTCTTCAATTTCTTCAAATGAGAAAAGCATCCTTTTATTAATTTGTATCTCTGCTTTAATATTTTTTGTTTTGTTTTGTTTTTTAATTCAGTAAACACAAAACTTGAAATTCTTTTTCACACAAGTGGCTTAGGATGGAAATTCTTTGCACTGTTTACATTTTAGTAAAATGCTGGGATATGTTTAGTTTCTAGTCGCCCCACTCACCTTAAAAATGAATATTTGTAGTAGCACCTCAAATAAATTGGTTTCCACTCCACAGCTATGGCCTTGGATCTTTCTCCTTTGTGTGTTCCCTGCCCCTCCGTTAGCCAACCTTGAGAGTTTGACCCTCTATGCTTTTCACCCCAGGTCTGTGCCCTTGACCTTGCTCCAGAGCACCAGGTACAGTGGAGAAACGAGCCGCTACTCATTCTCTTACCCACCAGTGCTCTTTCTTCAGAGTCTCCAGTCTCTGCCTCAAAGTGATGCCCTATTGTAGGTTTTACTTAGAGAATTGCTAACCCCACTAAGCTTATTAAATATGAATAGAAGTTTCTGCATGCAGTATTCTATTGAAATAATATTAAAATTTATGTTTTGTTTCTCATTTAGACAAAGTAAAGTTGTTTCCAGGAAAAATGGTTTATTCCCCATCTGATTCCACCATGGTTATCACCAGAAACATGGCAGCACCCTTGTTCCAAAGAGGGAAGGACTCCTGTAAGGAAGAGGCAGAAGGGAAGGCTGGAGGTACTGGTCAGAAGCCACAGGAGGTGGTGACAGGAAAAGAGTCTGTGACAAGTGGAGCCACACAGGATAAGTGACAGTGATGATTGGGACACCAGCTAAATCTGGTTTGTTAGGAGGTTCTGATGAGAGTCTGCTACCCTTCAGCAACCTTCTAGGAAGACCATTTCTGATCTTCAACGTCAGTGTAGCCCTGAATTCATGAGTCACTGACTCAATCCACAATAGCTGTAGTGCCACTCTGCTAAAGGTGTTCCTCCCCTCTCAGAATCAGGAAGCACAGGAGATAAGGCAGGGAACTACCTCTGTTTCTCTTGCTAGAATGGGACGTGCTTTGGCCTCCTCATATGGAGAGAGAGCATCCCACTTGGAATGTACAGGGATTTTTCCATGGAAACAATATTGACACAGGGAAAGGGGGTCCATACTCCATGAGTTTGGAAAGCTACTCTATGTTCAATATGTAGGTCGGCTTTTATGAATTTGCCTCAGAATGTAACCACATTTCCAACACTCTTTTTCTAGTAAAGGTCAAGTTTAGGGTAATGAGTTAATAAGCCAACTACCGGAACATAGTGTATTTATATGGAGCTGGAGTGAATCTTTCCATTGTGGGTGTGTACAGGGAAGACATGAGCCTCACCAACAGCATTCCTCAGCCAAACCGCAGAAGCCAGAATTCCAGCAGTGCTTCAGGATTATAATGTTGACCAGAAAAAAAAAAAAAAAGAACTCAACTTTATTTTAAACTAAGTATTGTTTCTTTTCATATATAAAACCTACCTGGTGAGTTTGCTTTTTGATGCTTCATTACTTGAGTCTAGCTAAGTGGTTAAGGGCATGTAAAGTTCATTTCCAGCCCACAGTTCTTTAAGCATTTGTTTCCTTGTCAATGTTACTGTGTCAGCAAGTATGTGTGGGTGGTAAGGAAGACCCTGGGAATACTAACCATTTTACCGATTAAATAAAAAGCTGCAAAAATAATGTAAATGAGGAAAGGAACCATCAGCTAATCCCAACATTCTAGGTTAAAAAAAAAAATCAAAGGTTTGTAAGTAAAACATGCCAACATTTCGTATATTTTGGACCAGATTTCTCACAACCTTAAGATAAACATTGCCCACAGCGAGAGTTAATGGTAGTGAAGTTAATGGTAGTGAATGCCTTATCTTTTAATGTGCTTTAATCTGGTCTGTTGTCCTCAGTGAAAGGAATAAAAAGGCTAGGTTATCAAGAGAGGAAACACAGGCCCTATGTCTAGATGCCTTTTACATGAATAGTTGCAAGCGGCATCTTGAGTTCTTTGACTCCGAGGAGTGGATTGTTTGTTGTCTTTGGCATACAGAAATGGGTAAACCGGACTCCAAACAGTGATTCTTAAAAACTGGAGCAATAGATGTGTCCACTGAAGCGGAATGCGGATGTTTTTGCAAGTATGCTCCTGCACTCCCTCCTGATGTATCCCCCCACAGCCTTGGTAATATTGTGACCTGTTTTCTAGTAAGCATAACTTTAAAAGCAGACTATGATTTATAAAATCACCTCTGCCAGGTGAAGGTTTAAGATGGATGAAATAGGATCCTTTGATCCTAATGAAATCCTTAATGGTAAAGCCAACTCAATTAGGTGTTTCTGTTAGAGTGTTTTTCTGCATTCATTCATATTTTCTGAAAAAAACAGAACAATATGGAAAGTATATTAATCATGTTACTACTCTGGCTGGAATAATTTATTAAACCATATCATAGTATCCTGGAAGATTTACTAAGCCTCTTCAATTACTTAACTCTTGTAGAATAATTTACATAGTGGCAGAGCAGATAAAAAAACACATGAATGAATTCATTAACTGAAACTATTTCAGAAGCACCTGGATGAAGATAATATTTTCATCTCCTCAATCATGAAATACTGTTTTCTATGTATCAACTTGTTTTTAAAAAATTACCTCTACAAATTATTGTTTCACTAAATCTTTTGCATCATCAATACTGTTGATCAATGGCAAAGATTTATTAATTAATAAATTAATTTTAAGTAAGTAAATATTTTAACATTAATGTGCTTATTTGTGGCATTAATGTTTAATTCCCATTTGCTGATAAATCAGGCATCAGTCAAAATTGTACGGTTTTTTTTTTCATTAGTGGCTGCTATTCCCTTTTGGTATTTTGCCTTTTTTTTCTAAATATTGTAAGCACAACTTGTAATACTGCTCACAGAGATACACATAGGTCAGTCTCTCAGAAGTGCATTTGAACAAAGGCCTTAAACACTGAAATAATGAAATTGCAGGCTTTCCTATTGGTATAAAAGATACGTTGATTTCGTTTAAATGTAATAGCCAGTTGATTATGAAATGTACCATTAAATGTACTATTTGGAAAAAAAAAGTTTATAAACTATGATGCATACTCAGGAATAATTCTACACAGCATATATATTGGTCATAGTAGCTTTTGGAAACTTTGCAATGTATTGAATATATTCCAAGTGAGTTGTCTTTTTCTTCTTTTTTTCTTCCCTACATGGCTTTCAGCTGATAGGCCACCAATTTGTGTCTATCCCAGTTGCCAAATATAGCACAACTTGATCTCCTTCCATTCTTAGAAACAATGAAGCCCCCCTTTTTTTGCCTTGCAAGAGGATAAATGGAATTGCAGTCATTCCTCCAGTGGCTAATACCTGCTAGCAGATACTGAAAGGTGTCATTGATTTCAAGATGTATCTTGATTTCAGAGTTGGTAAGTTAGGAGAACATTGTTTCCTAGAATAGATAAACTATAGTATATGGTGGCAGATTCCATTCCTAAAACTGTCTAATTTGTCTACTCAAAAGAATGAACTGCCCAGCACTCCCATCCACATGTGGTTATCAATCCTAAAACTATAATGGTGTTTGTGAGACATTTACCAAGAGATGAGGAATGTGGAGACCTGGGTATGAAATAGAGGTCATGTCTTTATTACTGATTTTCTCTATTAAAATGTTCAATAATTAGGCCAGACGTGGTGGCTCATGCCTGTAATCCCAATATTTCAGCAGGCCAAAGCAGGAAGGTCATGTGAGGCCAGGAGTTTAAAACGGGCTTGGGCAACATAGTGAGGCCCCTTCTCCATTAAAAAAAGTACAATTAAAAATTAGCTAGGTATAGTCGTGTGAGCCTGTAGTCCCAGCTGCTTGGGACTAAAAGGAGGGAGGATCACTTGAGACCAGGAATTCACTGTAGCCCAGGCAACAGAGCAAGACCGTGTCTCTAAAAAAAAAAAAAAAAAAAAAAAAAAAATTAAAAAAATTAAAAAAAATTAGTAGTTATTAACATATTTCATTTAGTTTCATTTTTAGTAATAGATAAACCAGTTGATAAAGAAAATAAGCATATGTGAAATATAAAATCAGAATCATCCAAAATAGTACATTAAAATTGCTTAATTTCAGATGATGATTATTGCCACTTCATAGGCTTAAGTTCAAAATGTAATTTTTTTAAAACAGTTTGCGATTTCTCCTTGATCTTTTACTTTTTTTTTCAGATGGAGTTTTGCTCTTGTTGCCTGGAGTGCAATGATGTGATCTCACTGCAACCTCCGCCTCCTGAGTTCAAGTTATTCTCTTGTCTCAGCCTCCTGAGTAGCGGGGATTACAGTCGCAGACTACCATGCTCAGCTAATTTTTGTGTATTTAGTGGAGACGGGGTTTCACCATGTTGGCCAGGCTGGTCTCAAACTCCTGACCTCGGGTAATCCTCCCGCCTTGGCCTCCTAAAGTGCTGGGATTATAGGCGTGAGCCACCACATCTGGCCTAAAATTTTGAGCATGCTCTTAGCAAGGGACAAATGGCCCAACAACTAAACTGAAAAATGGAATGTACAGGCATGGCTATCTCAGGGTAGCTTTACTTTTTACCTTACATTATTCATTCATAACTGTTAATATATGATCATATTTTATAAATTACTAAACATATGCATTTATGGAAACAGCCATATACAACAAGACATTACATGAACAAATACATAGCCTTTGATACTTTTGCTGCTAATATGCAACATCTCTAGATGTTTATACCTACTCACCTAATAATTTTCTTAAAAAAAGAACATATGGTTTCTCTCACTATGCTTTTCTGATAAAAATTTTATTTCAAATGGTGTCCCTAAAATTTTGACTTCTTTGTTTAAAATTTAATGCCAATTTCTTCAAAAGTGTGGCTACCTGACATAAACAGCCTGTGTGCAGATTTCATTTGAAGTGCTGAAAAATAAAAAGTCTATGGGCTTTGGGGTTTGGCAGAACTGGGTTCTCATCCCAGCAATGACCCTAGCTCACATACGTTTTCTATTCTGTAAAATGAAGGCAATACAACTGGAATATTGTGCTGTTTCTCTGAGCTGATATGCTACACAGATATCACGATGCATGGCTTTAAGATATAATCAAATATGTTATACCCTCTCAACTACAGTTATATACCATAAAGAGAAAAACATTTTAAAACTGTATACAGATATGTAACTTGCAGTAACATTTATGCAAATTAAAACCTGAATAGAAATGTCTGAAGCCAAAAGACATTTGTAAACTTAAAAGGAGAACAAGAGAAAAAAAGTTGAGAAGAAGAAGGAGCAGGAAGAAAAGACTGACTATAAAGAGAGGGGGAAGGGAAGAAAGGAGGGAGAGGGCGAGAAATGAACCAGCCTTTTTCCATAACTTGTAGTTATTGATGAAGTATTAATCACTGTTTTGGGCTATTATTTCATTTTTGTTTATTGATTTGCTCTTTCAAATATAATTGTCAATACTAATTTCATTCATCCATGAAATGCTATTGTAATTTTATGACCATTAAAATGTATAGAATGTCTATTATGTTTCATGTATTATGTTTCATGTCTATTCATCGATAATGTCTTTCTAACATGAAACAAACTCAATGTGTTAGGCTTAATTATTTTTATTTTGCAGATGAGATGTCTGAGGCTGAAATTTACTGACCTAACTAAAGCTCCTGCCTTGAGAACACACACTTGTTTATTAATATGGATAGAGACCCACCTAGTGAACCATATTTCCTTTCAAAACTAGGTAACACATAGAAGGTAATTTTGTGCCAACAACATAATATGAAAACAAAAAGCAAAAGCATCGTAACTGTTAATATGCATGTTTAATGAACATTTTGGAGTAAGTAAATGTACTGATAGGTATGAAGGATGAGCAACTTTGGAAAGAGAGAATCCAAATTCCCTGGATATCCATATGCTAGCTGCAAGAAACCTCAGCCAATCCCTTCATATCTTCAATTTAAAATTTTCTTATATATAAATTAGAATTAATATCAAATCATAAGTTTGTTAGGGAAGAAAGTAAGATAATATATATAGAATATAGTCAAATTGCAGTTATAATTGTTTTGGTTATGACCTCTAAAATGGTAACTATTATTTATAACTGTTATAATTAGGTGGCAATTCAAAATGTTTATAATAACATTGTTAATCCAAAAAAAAATTGTTATAGAACCATACTCTACGTTCCAACTGTGAAAACCTCTGCATCATGAGAAAATGGTAAATAAAATGTTCTGTAAGTGGGATATTGCTAATGAATAATTTTTAAAATAAATACTATTTGTTTAATAAAATATAGACAAATATAATGTCCAGAAAAAGATTACAAAATTATTTGTCACAAATAGTTAATAGGTGACTCATGAACAAAGTGTTGAAATTTATCAAAGTATTTATCCAAATAATACTAAATGACCTCGATCCTGAAAACATACTCAACATGACGTATTTTGACAAAGAGCCAATATCTAGCACGAATCTGCTATGACTTTGGAGGGCCAGTGCTCAGAATTACCTTTTAGGACAAAGCACAAATTGCTCCCCAAAATGCCAAGATTATTTGATCATTAATCAAAAAGAATGTAAAACTTTATTCTGAGCATTTTGATTGAATAAAATATGAAAATGTGAACACTTTTACGTTTTTTCAATAAGAAAGATTCAGATTGAAAATGGTATTTAAGCTTGTGTCCTATCCTGTCGTTTTAGGATAGCAGATTAAATATTTGAGATGGGTAGAAGGGAGAGACATTGTTTTAACACATTTGTTTCACCATGACAAGGTATGTCTCAAGACTGGAAATTAGGGAGAAAATATTAATAGCGGATTCCACAAAAGAGTAAATGTCAGCACCAAGGAAGAAAGGAAATCAAAAGCAATACAAGTAACACTAAGCATGTTTGGTACATTAGAAGAAGGTTAATACCATGGATTTTAATTTAGTAAGATTCTAACTTTAATTTGTGAAGAGTGGAGAGTTGTGAAGATTCTACTTTTATTTTAAATGTAGAATTCAACAGATTATCAAAGAGAAGACAGATATTTCTTGGTCAGTCACACATATATTAACTTTTATATTTTGACACAAAAATACACTGCTGACCCTTCCCATAATATATAACCAAATGTATGCAGTGTCTGTGAAAAAATATAACATAAATATTTAATTATTTAGGCCCTGATGCAACCCATATAAGGAGTAAAAATCTAGGAAAATGCCCTATGACAAATTCTAGAATGTTATATTGATTGCAGTAAGCCTTATTAGCCTTCTCTTTCTACC